>CM066988.1:92142711-93413128 GCA_033977485.1 Hydrangea macrophylla | reverse complement strand
CTTGTTTTTTAAGAACTTATAATATTCTAATGATTTTCATTTGCTTTTGTCACAGATTCGATATATACGTGGTTGATTGGTAGAGGATCGACTACATTTTATGTTGAGGGAAAACAATAGTTCATGATTTTTTTAATCCATTAGTTTATGTTTGAATGGACACAATGTATTCGTTCGTTAAGTCTTAGGGATTTTTTTTTTTTTGTGTGTGTGTGTGAATAGTTCAAGCAAAATTATTCAATGAAATTTGTTCAGATTTTGGACAGGATTTTGTAATGATATTTGTTTTAATTACTATTATATGATGTTGGGCATAGAAAATAGGAATAAGAACGGGTTTATTTGAGACCAAAAAAAAATGTGTAGCAACAAAAATTTTCATCACCAAAGCTATTTAGTAAATTTTGTAAAAACTCATTAGTGAGGAAATATTTCATCGCCAAAATATATTTTTGAAAATTATATAGATAATCTGGCGAGGAAATTTTTTGTCGGCAATGATCAAATTTTGTGAACACATCCGAATTTTGGCGAGGAGTATTTTACTCAATAGCGAGAAAAAATTTGTCTCTAAAATGTTTTCATTGGCGAGGAAAATTTCCTCGCCAGATACTTTTTAAGACAACCCTTTGGTGGCAAAATTGGCGAAGAAATTATTTCATCTTAAAAGGCTTTGGCGAGGAATTACCTACTTTTGTCGAGAAAAATCATTTCTCAATAAAATCACTTTTTATTGTAGTAAATATGTCCGATATAAATAGTAACACAAATTTAAGTTTATATGTTTAATGACATGTAAGTATTAATAATCACGCAAAAAGTGTTTATGAACCTCTTGTACTACACCCACAATTAACTGGAGGTGGTTTTGAAAGTATCCATTTGATATATAACTCTAGTGCCCTTGCATACAAGGTTACATAACTTACATCCTAGCTTTGGAAAAGAATACTCAAAATAACAAAAGTGCCCAAAACTATGCTTACTTCATTCTTCCCCTACACGGCGGAGTTGGTACGGAGTCCCCTTCACCAACTCCTCCATTTAATGTACTCTGACTATGACTCTGTCTCGTCTTGCCTAATGAGAAATACCAACTCTTACCCCGTTTGATATTGGTCACTCTAAGTCCACTCCCCTAGTTCTGTTTAAATGAAAAAAAAATTCAAATCTTAGTCTACAATACAACTCCAAAGGAAAAAACAGATGTGTATATATATATACACAAACTACTAGGTCTATAACTACCATTTAACAGTATCATCAAAAGTAAAAAAAAAATAATAAAAAAAATGCTTTACAAATATGCTAAAGAAAGCAAATTTGTCCCAAAACCAAATACATAATTACACTATTAAATCTTCAAATAAGAATAAGTTTAAGGATATATTAGTAAATTTATAGTATAATCGAGGTGGGGTGGGTTTTGGCGGAGTGTTTGTGAAAAATATCACCAATGCCCCTACTCCTATAGGAATTTTATTTTTTTATTACCAAACTCGCCTTTACTTTCTATCATACATCCTCCAAATCCGTTTCAATAGGGGCGGAGCAGAGGGATTTTTTTTGCCATCCCTACTCCTACCCCCAAATTGTTTTGTTTAGTAAATGAAAGATAAATAAATTTTTTTTATAAATTGTTTGAATTTCAAAACGCATACATACATACATCCAAAAAGTGTATTTGCTCCTTTCTTCCATCTCAAATCCTTATGCAAGTACTTGATCCAAAAAAAAAAAAAAAAAGTAAAATCAATTCTCATGCAAGTATATGAATCCTAAAAATAAATTCTTGGCGAAATTTTTTGAACTTTTAAGTACAAGTAATAATACACATTTATAAAAGTATTCTGGCCTCTTTCTAGCTTCCTTCATTTCGTATTTTTAATTATAACCTCTTGTCTTACGGAATCAAAAACAAATTATTTTGGTAAATCATTTGAACTTCAAAAATATATACACATGAAACCAAGGATGACCCATGATAAGGGCTTTCATCCCACAAGGTAGTTACGGGTTCAAGGTAGGGCTGCACAAAAAATCCGTTACCCGAAGACCCGACCCGACCCGAACCGAACCAATTGGGTCGGGTTGGGTCGGGTCTGGAATGAAGTGGGTCGGGTCTGGTTCAGGTCCAGTTAATAGCTAAATATTTCGGGTCGGGTTGGGTCTGGGTCGGTTCGGGTCTGGTCTGGTCCAGTCAATAGACAAAACTGTTTTTGCTAATTAATTCTTTATTTTTGTGATAAAGTACTCATTTTTCTTTTCATTATATCCATGAATATATAAAACATAACCATCTTATTAATTTTAACTTTTATAGGTTGCACATCATTATATCCATGAATATATAAAATATTATATTCACTTTCTAGTGGTTGGAATTAATTTTCATGACTCTCTGCCCTCATCAATCTTTTTAATGGATGTATTATACATAGAAGTATAGGTATTCACTAATGAATATAAATAAAAATATTAACAAAATAAAATATAAGAAAAAATAAAAATTTTAAAACAAAAAAATAACTGGGTTGTGGCCCAGATCCGACCCGAACCGAACCAAAGTAACTGGGTCGGGTCGGGTCGGGTCCAAACCTTATCGGGTCGGGTCAGGCCTGGGTCTCAAAGCATGGAACCATTCAGAATCGGGTCGGTTCCGGTTCTATAGAGACCCGACCCGACCCGACCCGACCATGTGCAGCCCTAGTTCAAGGGTTCATGGTCTCCCCTTTGTGTTGTGCATACTAAAAAAAAATAAAAAATACATATCTATATAATAAGTTAGAGCGGTGTGGTCCCTTTCAAATTAGTAACTTTCAATCCGAGCCATTCAGACAAGTTTAGATATTTTAAACCGTTCGATCATTAGTCCACCAAAAATGATAACATGCACACACACCAAATCAATTTTCAATTTACTCCAATACCTTCCAATTCAGCTCTCTCTCTCTCTCTGTCTCACTTAATCACCCCCAAACTCTCTCTCTCTTCCTCTCTCTCTCACACACACACTTCAAACCCAAATGGAGAGACCCATATATCACTCATGACTCTTAAGCGTTTGTTTTTTTTTTCCCCCTTCCAGAAATTTTAAAAAAGGCCAACAAAGGCTAAGTATAGATTGGTTAATTTTGCTTAATTTTTTTTTTCTTCTGGTTCTTTCCAAAATCTTAGAAAAAGCATTTGTTCTTTCTTTTTCTTTTTATTCTTTTTTCCTTTCTAAATGCATGGAAAGTACAATTTTTCAAAAGTTTCTAAAAGGAAAAAAAAAACAGATATATACTCCACATTTTTTTCTACCCGTGCTACTATATATATACTTACTGTGTGTTCATGCAAGAAAAAATATAGGTTGGGATAAGGGCCGTTTGGAAAATCAGTCTGTGGGCGGACTTTTATGTGTTAGGAAGCTAGGTTGCTAAACAGGGCCTGAGGTCTTAAATAAAAATAAAACATATAAAAGACACAGTCATATTGGTCTTTTTTCCAGGCTTAAGTAGGAAAAAAATAAAAACAACACAAAAAAAAAAAATAACATCCTTTTTTTTTTTTTAATCCATGTTTGAGTAATGGTAGCTAAATTTGGCTACTCTCTACAAAATTTTATTTTTTCTTTATTCTTAATTTTAAGCAGTTCTGCTCTTGATTTATTACACAGAGCCTTACAATCTTTAGAAGGATTAAAAGAGTATCATATATCTAGAACCTTCATACGCATTTTTATAAACATAAAAGAGATATCACTCAACTGCAATGACATGGACAATTTTACGCAAAAGATTTTATCTTTTGAAGTATTGATTTTTTCTTTTTGTCTTTTTCTTTTTTTCGCTTCGTGCCCACGGGCACGGGTCATTTCTAGTATATATATACAATAATGATAGGGATATACACCAAACGACACATTGTGTTTTAAATGCATGTACCTTGTGTTATTTGAATTTTTCACATTTTTCTGTGCATCACTTACACAACACAGGGTACATGCATTTAAAGTTAACGTATCAAACATGTATATACCTATCATTATATATATATATATATATATATATTAATGTACAAAACGATTTCTTCCTCCTACCCCAAATAATGCAAGTAGATGACACCCAAAAAAGAGTAATGCAATGCGTATTAAAATTTTGCATTCCAAATGCTTTCACAAATATATCTTGTAGTAGGTTCACTGAATTTTGATTAAAATTTATAAAAATAATTATATCATTATTGAAAGTGATCCCATTATCACATATATTTAAAAAGTATTTAAGATGCAAAATTTGGAATGCATAGCATTGCTCTTCAAAAAAAAAATGAAGAAAAAGAGACAGATATTTGCACTTTTAAAGGCTTATACCTTTGTGTTGTTTGAATTTTTTATACTTTTTTGTGCCCCACTATACAACACAGGGTACATACATTTAAAGCTACGAGTAAAAAATGTGTGTAATTTACAGTGTGGGTCTAGCATTTTCCATAAATTATTTGAACTTCAATGGTTGACTGAAATTGTGATTTAAGATTGTTCCCCTTCTCCCACGTTCCCAGCACTCGTATTTCCTCTTTCATCTCTCTCTCTCTCTCTCATCAGAAACACCTCTGCTTCATCTTTTCCACAATGAATCCCAAAAACCCAAAACCCCCTATTCTTCTCTATCTCTTAGCCATAATCCTCTCCTTCCAATCAATTTCCGCCATAGATTTCGTCTTTAATGGCTTCAACCAATTCAACATATCACTCTTTGGCAACGCCACCATTGAATCTCGAATACTAACGCTCACAAACGAGACAACCTTCACAATCGGCCGAGCTCTATACCCAACAAAAATACCCACAAAGCAACCAAACACGTCCTTAGTTCTACCCTTCTCAACCTCCTTCATTTTCTCTATGGCTTCTTATAAGAATGACATTCCTGGGCATGGAATAGTTTTCTTGTTTGTGCCATTCACAGGCATAGAAGGGGCAAGCTCTGCCCAATACATGGGATTTCTCAACCTCACAAATAATGGTCAACCCAATAATCATATTTTTGGGATTGAGTTTGATGTTAATAAAAACTTCGACTTTGAGGATATTAATGGTAATCATGTTGGGATTGATGTGAACTCTCTCAAATCGGAGTTCGTGCACAACGCGGGTTATTTTCTTGACGATGGAAGTAACAATAATAGCTCTGGCGGAGGTGATGAGAGGTCATTCAAGGAATTGAAGCTCAATAATGGTAAAAATTATCAAGTTTGGATTGATTATGAAAATTTTGAAATTAATGTTACTGTGGCACTTGTGGGTATGAGAAGGCCTAAAAGGCCATTATTGAATTATCCACTCAATTTATCTGGTGTTTTTGAGGAGGAAATGTATGTTGGATTCACTGCAGCCACTGGTAGATTAGTTGAAAGTCATAGAATATTAGCTTGGAGTTTTAGTAATTTGAATTTTTTGCTAAGTGAACAATTGATTACAACTGGGTTGCATTCATTTGAGCTTCCAAAGAGTTCTATTTTTAGGTCCAAAGGGTTCATTGCTGGAATAACATTGGGACTTTTCTTTGTTGTTGTGATATGTTATGTGATTTTTATGTTAATTGTTAAGAGGACATGGAGGAAGGCAAGGGAGAGAGCAGACATGGAAGACTGGGAATTGGAGTACTGGCCTCATAGGATTACTTATAAGGAAATTGAGGCAGCAACAAAGCAATTTTCAGAGGAAAATTTGATTGGGGTTGGAGGGAATGGGAAAGTCTATAAAGGGGTTTTGCCGGGAGGAGGCGAGGTTGCAGTGAAGCGAATTGCACATGAAAACATCGAAGGAATGAGAGAATTTGTAGCCGAGATTTCGAGTCTTGGGAGACTAAAGCATAGGAGCTTGGTGGGTTTCAGAGGATGGTGCAAGAAAGAGAAGGGTAGTTTAATTTTGGTGTATGATTATATGGAAAATGGTAGTTTGGACAGAAGGGTGTTTGAGTGTGATGAGAAAAATATGTTGAGTTGTGAAGAGAGAATAAGAGTTTTGAAAGATGTGGCTTCAGGGGTTTTTTACTTGCATGAAGGTTGGGAGTCGAAAGTGTTACATAGGGACATTAAGGCTAGCAATGTTTTACTTGACAAAGATGGGAATGGAAGAATAGGTGACTTTGGGCTAGCCCGAATACATGGGCATGGTCAAGTGGCTAGCACGACTCGGGTGGTTGGGACCGTAGGGTACTTAGCACCGGAAGTGGTTATGAGTGGCCGAGCATCGACTCAAACTGACGTGTTTGGCTTTGGGGTATTGATTTTAGAGGCAATGTGTGGTAGGAGACCAATAGAGGAAGGTAAGCCTCCTTTGGTAGATTGGGTGGTGGACCTAATGGGGCGCGGTGAATTGATCAACGCGCTTGATGAGCGGTTGAGATCTAGAGGAGGGTTCGATGGAAAGGAAGTGGAAAGGGTTCTTCATTTGGGATTGTGCTGCGCGTATAATGACCCTAGTGGAAGGCCTACTATGAGGCAAGTGATTAAAGTTTTAGAAGAAAACACCGAAGTTTATAATTCCGAAGGCGAGGATATGGATATGTATTTGCTTGAAAAGATGAAGTCTAAGGAAATGTGGTACACCAATAATTCGAGCTATTGTTCCCACCCAACATTTGAAGAGATCAGAGCCGGGATCTCTTCTTCTATGTCTCTCTCTTGGTCCGACGCGATTGTAGAAGGTCGATGAATGTATACATCGACCATAAGGCTAATAGTGTTTATCATCAAATTTTAATGGCACTTGATTTGCTCATAATACAGGCTGAGCATGTTCTGGGAATGTTTGGGTTTGAACCTTCTTTGTATGTTCATGTGGGAAAATAATCAAATATAGAATTCAACTATAAATAAAATAGAAACTTATCGGATTGTTGTGGCGTGTACTAGACACTGTCCTTAAGAATAGTTTCTACCCGTCTGAGATGGTATATCGGTGCACAAGGTTCAAGCGGCCTACCCTCCAAGATTCAACAGCTTTGTCTCCACTAACGTGCACTTGTACAGTAAAAGGATCAATCAATAGCCTTGCTCAACAGTGGTGGAAGAAGAACAACGAATGAAAAAAAAAAAAAGGAACCTTAGAAAGCAAACTAGTATTCTGTACGTAACTTCTTTTTTTTTTTTCTGTACGTTCTTTTTTTTTTTTTTTTGGGAAAATACCTTTTATTCTCTGTGGTTACACTTATTTTTTCGTAACCCCCTGTGGTTTATTTTGTAGCACTTAACCCCCTTGTACTACGGACTAAAGTGAGACTGTTAACTTTTCTAACAGCAATCCCACTTCAGTCATTAGTACAGGGGGGTTAAGTGTTACAAAAATGAATCACAGGGGTTATGAGAACATGGGTGTTTTTATAGGGGTGTAAAATGTATTTTTCCCTAAAGAGTATGTATAGGGGCTTGGGGTATTAACGTCATTTCCTTTTCTCCGTTAGAAAAGTTAATAGTCTCACTTCAGTTCGTAGTATAGGGGATTAAGTGTTACAAAATGAACCACAAGAGATTATGAGAAAATGGGTATAACCACCGGGGGTAAAAGGTATTTTCCCCAATAAGTAACTTTACAAATTTGTTAGGATAGAATTTTCCCAATATTTCCTTAGTGGCATAGAATTAGGAAACTGTTTTGAAGAGGTCAACAAGGGACCCACATGAAAGAATTGGCTTTGAAATACATAGTTGCACACACATACCCGAATGTACATATATCTTTATATATTCCTTTTATATATCTCGTATGAGTCATGCTACACCCACACAATGAATCACACACTTTTTTCACACACTTTTTTAAATGTTTGTACCTTGTGCTGCTTGAATTTTTTACACTTTTTTGTGCTCCACTTATACAGCACAAGGTACAAGCATTTAAAGATGTGTGTGAAAAAAATGTGTAATTCATTATGTGGAACTAGCATTTTTCATCTCGTATATATCTAACAATCCCCAACATATTTCAAAGTCAATTAAAATAAAATTGCATAGACCACTTTAGTGTAATGCATTAGTGTTAGGGTCTTTTGGACTATGAACCAAACACTTAGGGAAAATAAGACTTGATCCACAGAAATTTGGTGAAATTTAACATTTCTATGAACCTCATTTCTTTATGTGAATCAACGTACCCGTTACCCACATCATACTCGATAAGCAAGATTGTTCACGCGCGTTAGCACGAATAGGCCATGTTCCATACCTGGTTTTCATGAGTGCTCTAGAAAACCTGCCTAAGTTCTCATAGGAAGCGACCCCACTTCTACACGCATATAGGTGAATCCATCAAATGTGAACTGCAATTAAGCACATCACCCATTTAGGACTATGGATTCATTAAGAGTTAAGACTCAACCTAACTCATTGCAGTCTACACTATCTACACCATAGGGATGGACTCAAAATAAAATAGAATTGATAGTGTATCATCAAATCAACCAGTAACTTGTTATTACCATAGGAACCTAATTCCTGGGATCTCCATTAACATAGGTTGGGTTACTGTTATTGTTGATTTCTGTTATAGGCATAAGCTTTATCCCCCTCGATGTACTCACTAGTTTTCTACCTAGTTATTTGGTCAAAGGATCGGCCAAGTTCATCTCTGACCTTACAAAGTCTAGGGATATAACCCCATCATTTAACAGTTGTCTCACAATATTATGTCTCAGGCGAATGTGTATACTTTTTCCATTATAGGTCTTAGTTCTAGCTCAGGCTATTGTAGCGTGGCAATCACAATGTAGCAACACAGACAAACTGGTCTCATCCATAAAGGGATATCTGCAAAGAGGTTTCCATGCCACTCAGCCTCAGAACTTGGCCTTTTATAAGGCGATGAACTCGGATTCCATAGTGGACTGAGTTATACAAGTTTGTTTGGAAGATTTCCAAGACACTGCACCTCCTCCAAGGGTAAATATATACTCACTCATGGATTTTGTCTCATCTGAATTAGAGATCCAGTTAGCATCACTATACCCCTCAAGTACAGTAGGAAATCCACAATATTTTAAACCAATGTTAATAGTACCCAAAAAGTACTTGAGTACCTTACATATGGCAGTCCAATGCTCTTTATTAGGATTATGAGTATATCTGCTAAGTCTATTAACAACATAAGTTATGTCAGGTCCGGTACAGTTCATAAGATAAGTAAGACTACCAATTATATGTTAAACCACCTTAATACATGTTTAGCACATGTTTGTTATGTATATGACACATATATATATTTTGCATATTCTGTAACAGTTCTATTCCTTATCATATGCCAAAGTTAAGGCAAAATATCTTTGGATTTAGATCAGGCTGATACGTTAGGCTATTGTTGGGCTCTATAGCAGCCATTTCCTTATTTAGCTTTTTGTACTCCTTTTTAATCCCTCCATTCAGAGAAGAATACAATCAAGAAATTCTAATCCTTACATGGTATCATGATCTTATTGCTTTATGTTGATGACATCATCTTGATTGGGAATATACCTTGTATGCTCTCATCTTTTGTGACTAATCTTGGTGCTGAGTTTGAACTTTTCGACCTTGGCTCACTCTCCTATTTTGGGGCTTGAGGTAACCTTCTCTACTGACGGTTTATGTCTTTCCCAAACAAAGTACACTCTTGACCTTCTTCGTCGATGTTCTATGACTGACTGCATACCTTGCGATACTCCAATTTAAGCCAAGACACAGCTCTCTACCCTTAGCGGTGATCTCTTGTCTGATGTCACTGAGTATCATCAGTTGGTAGGATCACTTCAGTATCTTACATTTACTCGACCTGATATCTCGTATGTTGTTCAACATATTCATGTGTCATATACATAAAAAACATGTGCTAAACATGTGTTAAAATGGTTTAACATTAATTGTGCATATTCAGATTGTGATACACTACTACATGTATTTTCTTTAATTGTAGAGTCATATGGGGTACTCACTGGTTTAGAGTCAAAGTGACCAAATTTTCTTAGAATCTTTTCCACAAAATGATGTTGTGACATCAGAAAACCCTCATCGGTTATTGTCAACTTTATTCCAAGAATTGCATCAGCCTCATTGAGGTCTTTTATATCAAAAGTAGATTAAAACAATTGTGGTCTCACTTATTACAATCATATCAGTGCATAGGATCAGCATATCATTCACATAAAGACAAATTATTACACCAATATTATTTTCAAATTTATGATATACACATCTATCCACCTCATTAACAATATATCCATTAGAGGCCATTACATCATCAAATTTTTCATGCCATTGTTTTGGTGCTTGTTTTAAGCTATATAATGATTTCACTAATCTACACAGTTTATTTTTATTTACAGGTACTACAAAAGCTTCAGGCTATTCCATAAATATTTCTTCTTCTAAATCTCCATTTAGGAATGCAATTTTAACATCCATTTGGTGTATTATGAGTTTATGTAAGGATGCTAGAGCTACGAGAATTCTAATAGATGATATTCTAGCTATGGGAGAATAAGTATCAAAGTAGTCTACATCTTTCTTTTGAGTGTATCCTTTAGCTACTAATCTAGATTTGAATTTATCAATAGACCCATCTAGTTTTAATTTTCTTTTAAATATCCATTTACACCCTAATATTGGTTTAGTACCATGAGGTAGGTCTACAATTCCCAAGTGTGATTAGCCATAATTGACTCTTTTTTTGTACTAAAATAGCCATAATGGACTCTATCTCTCTATTTATAGCTT
This sequence comes from Hydrangea macrophylla, assembly GCA_033977485.1. Taxonomy (NCBI): domain Eukaryota; kingdom Viridiplantae; phylum Streptophyta; class Magnoliopsida; order Cornales; family Hydrangeaceae; genus Hydrangea; species Hydrangea macrophylla. The sequence continues at coordinate 93,402,394 of CM066988.1, read as the reverse complement.
CTCTCCAAAAAGGAGAGGATACAACTTTACTATATCTCACAAGATCACTATCCATTAGGAAAGTAAAAAATTCATCTCCAAAGTTTGTTTCTTTCCTTTCACATTTACTCCTTAGTTTTATTTCAACTGGCTCGAGTGATTCAACATTAGACTCGTTATGTTGAATTATCGTTCTTTCAATAGATGTTTTCAAAGAAAAAATATGTTTGAAAAAATCTACATTTTTTGATTCAATGATTGTGTTTGCCTTTAACACATCACTTTTAAGAACCAAAAATCTATATGCAGCACTATTTTCAGCATAACCAATAAATAAACAATCAGTTGTTTTAGACCCAATTTTTCTTTTCTTGTGTTCTAGTAGTGAGACCTTAGCTAAACACCCCCACGCGTTTAAGTATTTAAGGGTAGGGTTATGATTCTCCCACAATTCATATGGAGTCTTTCCAGTTTTCTTAAAAAATTATTCTATTTAGAATATGACAAGCAGAAAGTATGGCCTTTCCCCACAAATTATTTGGTGCCCCATAACTAATTAACATAGCATTCATCATGTCTTTTAAGAATCTATTTCCTTTCAGCTTCTCCATTAGATTCCAGAGAGTAAGGTGGAGTTCCTTCATGTACAATGCCATGTAGTTCACAAAATGAGTTAAGAGGGCGAGATTCATATTCACATCTTCTATCATACCTAAGTCTTTTAATCTTTCTATTCATTTTATTTTCAACTTTTGATTTGAATTTTATGAATTTTATTTCGTTTTATCTTTACTTCTAATTAAATATATTTTTGTGTACCTTGAGAAATCATCTATAAATGTTACTCCCTCCGTCCCTTAAAAATAGTCTTGTATTCCATTTTGGGAAGTCCCAAAATTATTGTCCACCCTTCAAATTGGTATATAATTTTTACTCACTTTACAAAACTATCCTTCCTTGAAATATACGCGAAGGCAAAACTAAAAAAGTAGTTGTAATAATTAGGGGCAATTGTGAAAAGTAGGTATAGATTCTTTTTGTCCCCTTAAAAAGTTGAGTTCCCCAGAGTGGAGTATTTTTAAGGGACGGAGGGAGTACATAATATTTTTTGCCACCTCAAGACATAGTGGTTTTCATATCTCCCAAATCTGAGTGTATTAGACCAAGTAGTTCAAATTCTCTTTCTAATACTTGTTTACATGGCTTTTTGGTGCTTTTGGCTTTTGAACATATTTGGTATTTCTCATTACTAGTAATTCTTACATTTTCTTAATATAAGAAAAGTTTACATGCCCAAGTCTACAATGCCACAAATTATTAGAATCAAGCAAGTAAGCAGAAGAACTAGTCACATTTTCCTTAATAATATCAAAAACATTTAAAACAAATAGACCCTTAGGGTACGTTTGGTATGCAGTAATAGAATAAGGCAGGAATGGAATGGGTTCCGGAATGGAATGAAGGTGGAATGGAATGAGAATGGGCATTTCATTCATCTGTTTGGCTAAATTTCCAGGAATGGAATGCGTGATTACATTCTAGTGTTTGGTTTAAGTAGTCAACGTAATGGAATGGAATTAAATTTCAGTCAAATATCCCAAACACCTCTATTAATTAATTAAATAATTTTTTAAGGAACTTATTTATACCAAACCACTCATTATGTTTTTTTTTTGTTTTTTAGTCAAAAGTTTCAAGTGGGACACTTTTTGCACCAAACAATTTCTTTTATTACAAGTACCAAATATCACACACAAGTAAACTATGGAACAAGTAAATATTTATTTGGTAAACAACCAAGCAACAATCTTAATTTTCCAATTTGTTCTTCAAAACAAATTTTATTTTCAAACTAAAAAAATAGACAAAAGCTCAAATATCACCCCCTAAGCAATGCTTTCGCCCATTCGACCTTCTCATCATCGGTAATAGTGAAAAAAAATATCTGTTGTTTCGTGATCACGAGCAATTTTGAGAGTTGCTTTGTGTCGTTCAAAACATGGAAATAACAGATATCTTCAAAAGTTCTTCGTTAATCTTCACCCTCTTTTCAACAATAGCTACATCATAACCAAGTGCTTCAGTCAATTTGTTGGTCGACTCTCTCATCTCTGTTCCCATTATAATCCCTGACTCTTTTATTGCTTCTAGTAAGTTGTCACTGCTTCGACGATTTCTTTTCCTTTTTTGGCTGCAAGATTCTTCAACTGCATTTCTGCGATTTTGAGGTGATCCAATAGAGTGTGATGCATTTGTATCATTCAACCCATCACCTACATTCTGAGTCTCATTATTTGCATCTTCCTTATCAAGCTCTTCCACAACATCTGCCAGTGTTTGAGCATTCCTACCAGTTGCTCGATCCTTTCCAAATATTATGAGAAGCTCCTTAATGGGGTAGCGATCTATCTAAGAACATAGCTGCACCCTTGTGACTCTAAAAAAAATCACACATGAATATTATTATCTAAGTAAAGTAGAATATGTAATGCAACTGAAATTATGTAGCTACCTTATGTATTCTTCCCACACATCAGCATCTGCTACCACACATTTTTTGTCATTGTCCCAACCAAACCTACTTGTGTTAGGCCCATACAATATGTCATAAATGACATTGAAATCTTTTTTTAGCATTTTGACTCTTAATTCTATATGTGGTTTTGCCCTAATTCCTGCTCCTGGTAGCATGACATTCAATTCTGTCTCCCCAGCAATATAAAACCCAAGCTTAAAACCATTATCTGCCTTATGTTTTCCACTACTAACTGCATTAAACATGGCCTCAATAAGTTTATCCTCCTTAGCTTTGGTCCACTTCCTTTTATTTTTGCCCGGTCCTCGATCTTCCACTGTTAATGGGTCCATTCCTGCCATGTACACAAACAAATACAAATACAGAAAAACAAAACACAAAGTAGTAGTAATAATAATAATAACAACAATAGAGAAATTGAAACAAAACAATAGGAGCAATATTTAAATATACCACATATATGGTATTTGATATCAGTCATTCGATAACATTCACATAAACTTAATCATTAAAAAAAACAATAGAAGAATACTGGAACAATGTTCTGAACTGCATTAAATATCTCACTAATTTATATGCCTTTTGCTCTCCACTCATTATACATTTCAATTGCCAAATTTGCTCTAAATGCACTCCATGCATCTGATGTCTCAACAGTTGTAATTAGGACTTCATTTGCTTCCATTTGTGCTTCTATTGGATCGACGGGCATTTCTTTTCGTATGAAATTGTGTAAAAGACAACATGCCATTATGATCCGATATTGCGTGTTGATTGGGTAAAATGAAGGACTCCTAAGAATTTCCCATCATTTCTTAAGTAATCCAAAATATCTCTCTATCACATTCTGGGTTGCCGAATGCTTCATGTTGAAAAATTCTTCATGGGTAGTTGGTTGGTGTCCCTCCCTCTAATCATTTAAGTGTTACCTTTGACCTCTGAATGGGGCAAGAAATCCCTCGCCATTTGTATACCGAGCATCAACAAGGTAATAGTAACCTTTAAAAAATAGTTTAATATTTTTTAGAAAAGCAATATTTTGCTACAATCGTAGAAAAATTATGTAATTTTTTATAGCATGTGAAATGTATTTTAGTATCTTACTATGTGGGACTCTCAACCCATCCTGTCTACTAATTGCATCTCGAAGCACTCTACCATCAGTAACCGACCCTTCCCAACCCGGTAGTACGTAGATAAACTGCATATCTTGTGAGCATACTCCTAGGACATTAGTTGCAATTTCATTCTTTCGTGTTCGATACCTTGCTGTATCTTCTATTGGTACATTGACCTTGGTATATGTTCCATCTAAAGCTCCTAGACAATTCTAATGTTTAAATGAAAGAACACGTTTATATCTTATCTAAGTAAGATTCGAGAAAACCTTAGCTTAAAAAACAAAAAAAGATGAAATACCTTAAACCATTTCCACCTATCATCCACGGAATTTGCAAGAATTGAATCTGGCTTCTTAAGTAGCTCGCGTTGTAATCGTATGACAGCATTTAATACATCTTTAAAGTGCCTACTAATAGTCTCTAATGATCTAGTAAATTTCAATTTTATAACCCGATTTTTAGCATGATGGGCTATAATATGCAAAAAAAAAAAAAAAAAAATGGCTACTTGTTCATCTATTAGCATGTTTTTTGTTTCTTTCAATTGACCAATGCTCTGTAGCTTACATCCTAATGTATTGAATGATTTCCTATTCATCCTAAGTTGATCAATGCATGCCACATCACTCTCATATACTAACTGGTACATAGTGTCTCTTCTTTTATAAAAGTTATTATCATATATTACTTTTAACAAATGTTTTCTCACTTGCTCTCCTACAATCTTTAGAAGTAATTGAAAAAACCAATTTATTAAATGCACTATATTCATCCAATGCAGTATTATGGCATTTACTTTCCTCTTCCTCATCAATTTCCTTTGTGGCTAAACTTAAGTGAGCCATAACTGCATACATTTAAATTCAATGATCTAAATTAGATATATAAATAAAGTATCAATGTTTTAAAACAAAAGATTTATATATATATATATATACATATAACCATACCCAAGCCACTACACAAACAACGTCAAATAAAATATTTAGAGACCAATTTTGGGACTTCACATTTGGGAAGATAGGAAAGCGTAATATTATAATTACTAGGGTGACATTTGATAACATTTTCAATTTTATGTTTTTTATTTATTATTTATTTTTTATATATATATTTCTAGATGCACTATATTCACACAAGCCAAGCTTTAATTAACTAAGCCCCTACTTATTTAAATAAACATATTCAACCAAAAGCCACACGTTTCTATAACTTACTTGAATAACTATAGAACCCTCCCAAGCAACCAAAAGCAAAAACCCAACCCCCCCCCCCCCCCCCCCCCCCCCCCCCCCCCCCCTCCTTTGGCAATCTCATTAGGTTTGCTAAAGTTTTAGCCCAATTTATGGATGCCCAGGGCTGTTTTCATGTCAATAGAAAAGCCAATTTTCATTTTCTATCACCAAAAAAAAAAAAAAGCAAAGCCAAAATTTTATGAATGCCCAAGAATGTTTTCATGTCAATAGGAACGGCAACTTTAGTTCTCTGTTACCCAAAAAAAAAGGGGGGGGGGGGGGGGGGCGGGGGGGGGGGGGGGGGGGGGGGGAGGCAATTTTAGTACATTATTTCTTTTCTCAAAACTCTCTTTTTCTCTAAATTATATATCTAAATGAAAATGCAACAATTTTTTTATATATAAAAAATAGTAAACTTGATTTAAACAAACTTTTTTTTAATAGAGGAAAGAAGCCAGAGAAAGAGACCACAGTGTTGTTTTCCCAATTAATAAATACTATTGTTTAAAATTTAGTTTTCTCATTTTTTAGATACAAATTACTAAATGTTTTTTTATTTAAAAATAACTAGTTCTAGATAGCTCATTCTCTATTTCTTGATTATTCCTCGAGAACCTGTAATTATTTTTATCAAACCAACAAAATATTGTTTTCATGAAAATTAGACAAGAATAGGACTAAATCTTGATCAGATTTAAAACATTCACAAACATAAAACTGTAGTCAATAGAATTTGAAACGATGTACTGGTTATTGATGTATCAATAAGAAAAAAAAATTCATAATTCACTTTGGGCAGTTTCAATGGAAATTTTCTTTTGTAAATTTTTTGATGCATCATATAGCCATTAATTAAGTTACATGTCATCCCCGAAACAAAAAATATGGGGAAAGAAATAACCACGGATGAAATTGATTTTTACAAAAGGTAAGAATCGATTAATCGAACCTTCATGAGTAGTATGATGCTTGGTTATTGGCAAAAATAGTTATTTTGTTTTGAGTAAAATAATATATATAAAACAGAGAGATGATTATATATTATACATATATATAATATATATAAAACAGAGAGAGAGAGAGAGAGAGAGAGAGAGAACGAGAGAGAAACTCACTACATTTACGATGATCTTTGCTGAATAGGGATTGAAGATTTTTGGAGAGAGGTAAAAGAGAGATGGAAAGGAACGATCGTGTATTTTGGAGAGAGGTAAAAGAGAGATGAAAAGGGATGATCGTGTTTTTTTTTTCTTAAAGGGAAGAGTCCATTCCCTTTAGGAATGGAATGAGTATTCCTTGGGTTTCGATAAGGAATGTCTATTCCTATTTAAGTGGGACTAAGTAATCCAAATAGAATGACCATTCCACTATATTTGGTCACACAATACATAGGAATAGAAAGAATCCAAGAATGACCATTCCATTCCAAGGTTAATTCATGCGTACCAAACGTACCCTTATTGTAGTACCCTTTTCCCACAAACATTCCATTTTTGGACATTACAACTTTATCATAATCGAAAATAACTTTTATTCCCATTTTTCCAAGTAAAGAAACAAACACATGATTCCAACAAATGTCAGGCACGTGAAGCACATCATAGAGTGAGAGAACTTTTCCAAAAGTTAACTTGAGAATCACCTTTCCTTTGCCAATCACGAATGAGGGCCTAGAATCCCCTATGATTACTTGTTCCTCTCCTTCCCCTACAGAAGTGTAGGAGGTAAAAGCACTTATGTTACCACATATATGCCAAGTAGCCCCAGAATCTACCACCAAGTCCTTTTCCCCTACCACAATATTAGTCTAAAAAACGGCCGCCTCAATAGCATCCCCCTCAGCCAAATTAGCGCTAGGGGCAGGTAGGCCGTTCCTCTTCCTAATATCTGCATTGAGCAGCATAATGGCCAGGTTTTCTTTCTTCTTGTTAAGATTGTTTTGATTTTGGGGTTTAAGCTGCTTGTTGTAATCAGACTGATTATTCTGCCTCAGATTATTTCCGTAGGATTTAATTTGCTTTTCTTCCACGAGGTTAGCCTTGGAAACCATAGCTTTTGCTTTTTCAACTATGCCAAGCATTTTTCTTCAATTTGGATGTGAACAATTACTTTCTCTAGGGTCATCTCTTTCCTCTTATGCTTCATCATATTTTTATAACTTTTCCAAGATTCTGGAAGTTTTTCAACCAACGCACCAGTTACAAAATGGTTCAGGTAATTTTATGCCTTCATTGGTGAGTTCAGAAACAGCAATGTGAAATTCATGAATTTGAGAAGATACATCTTTTACGTCAGTCATTTTAAAATTTAAAAAAAAATGCCAATAGCATACTTTTTAATACTAGCATCCTCATTGATATATTTTGTCACTAATGCATCCCAAATTTCATGAGCATTCTTAAAAGAGTAGTAAACATCAAAAAACTCATTTGAAAGTGCATTCAAAATTATGCATTTGCAAATTTTATTTGTGGTTTTCCATTCTCCCAATTTGGTTTCAAATATTCTTAAACCCTTGTGTTGGTCTTAGTTGGATCAAAATGAATTCTACCTTAGCAATATCAAGAACCAACAGTAACTTAGCCTACCAACGCTTAAAATTAGAGCCATCAAAAAATCAATTTTAGTCAAATTTGGCTTAGCCTTGGTAACAGTTAACATAAAAGCATCCATTTGAGACAATTGTTAAGATTTTTGGAAAACAATTAAATATAGAATGCAACCATAAATAAAATAGAAACTTATCGGATTGTTGTGGTGTGTACTAGACACTATACTTAAGAATAGTTTCTGCCCCTCTGAGATGGTATCTCGGTGCAGAAGCTTCAAGCGGCCTACCCTCCAGCATTCAATAGCTTCGTCTGACTCCACTAATGTGCACTCGTACAATGAAGGGATCAATCAACAGCCTTGCTTAACTAAGGTGGAAGAAGAACAATGAATGGAAAAAAGGAACCATACAAAGCAAACTAGTATTCTGTATCTTTTTTCTGTACGTTCTCATTTTTTTTTTAGAAGAAGAGTATAAAATATATAGGCAACTGATACATTAGAATGTGGGAGATATTTAGGAGATAAATAAGTAACGTTACAAATTTGTTAGGATAGAATTTTCCCAACGTTTCCTTAGTGGCATAGAATTAGAAAACTGTTTTGAAGAGGTCAACAAAGGACCCACATGAAAGATTTGGCTTTGAAATGGGTAATACTTGGGATACACCTAAAGACACAACTTTTTGGACACAACCTAAGAGATGTGTCTATCTCTTACTTGTGTCACTGTGGGGTCCAGTGATATCATAGGAGAGATATAGACACATCTTTTGGGTTGTGTCCAAAATGTTGTGTCTTTGGTTGTGTCCCAATCTTTACTCCTTTGAAATACATAGTTGTACATACATACACATATGTACATATGTCTTTATATACTCCATATATATATATCTCGTATATATCTAACAGTTCATTCATATTAGTTGTAGTTTTTAGTTTGGAGAAAAGTTTTATACATGGTGGTGTACATACAAATTGAATTTATAGTGCAATAATGTGACAAATTGAGATATTTGTCATGCAAATTATGTGATTTATTCAGGGTGTATGGACACACACACACACTCTCTCTCTCTCTCTCTCTCTCTCTCTGTGGTTCATTGTGAAATTGAATTGGTGGGTACTATTCTTAGCTTACCCAAGAGATAGATTTGAGATGAGATCTTGACTCTTGTTGTTACAACTTTTTTGTCATTGGAATGGAATCCTATTGTTCTTTGTCCAGATTTGGTATAATATTGGCAACTTGCTTGAAATGAAGATCTTAGAAATGATAGTCATTAGGTGGAGTTTGGTGGGAACCAGGGGCGGATCTAAAAAATCAATCCATGGGGGGTTTGATGTATGAGTCCCCCGAAAAAAAAAATTCGGAACTATTTATTAATATTTAGACATATTTATGCATATTTTGGACATATTTATACATTTTTTGTGTATGTTTTGGACCTATTTATACATATTATGTGTACATATTTTTTATAATTAGCACAAAAACATAAGAGAGGGAGAGAGAGGGCTTAGTATGATAATTTTATAATATCGGGGGCGGGGGGTGGGGGGGGAGGGGGGGAGGGGGCTTTTATAATTTCATGGTAGCTTAACTGTAAGAACTTTTTTTTAGTACAAATCTCTAATTTTCAAAAAATCTGGAGGGCGATTAAGCACCCCTTCGAGCATTCTTCGGTCTGCCCCTGGTGGGAACATAATGACTTAATTCATGTCATATTGAAAAGAATGGCAGACTGCTTGTGGTATGTCTCAAGATCTCAATGTGGGTATTATTAGGTCCCAAACTGAAACAATTTTGAAGATTGAGGGACCAAAGGGGTGTAATAGGAAATGCAGCGTTTACACTGTAGGTAGTAAAACGATGGGAACTTTAGTCAAAAGTCCTCTAAAATAGATTTTTTTTTTTTTTTTTAGTATTAGTGCTTCGTTTGTTACAAGAAAAAAGGGGTGTAATAGGAAAACAATTTTGAAGATTGAGGGACCAAAGGGGTGTAATAGGAAATGCAGCGTTTACATTGTAGGTAGTAAAACGATGGGAACTTTAGTCAAAAGTCCTCTAAAATAGATTTTTTTTTTTAGTATTAGTGCTTCGTTTGTTACAATAAAAAAAATTTCCCGAAAATAATTTTAATATTTTCTGGTGTTTGGTTGACCTAATAAGCAGGTAAAATATTTTACTCTTCCCGATGAAAAATAACTTACCTTTGAAATTTCCTTAGAAAATTTTACTCGATCAAATCGGGACACTCAGACTCAGCTATCAATACTTGAATTTGGTGGGTAGAATACTATTGTTGTAAGTTTTGAAATTCGTTGTACTTGCTATTGGGTTTATGCCCTCAAACCATCACTTTATGTGTGAGACATTGACATTTTAATATATGGATATCAGCTTTACATTTCATCGTATATGTTTCTTTCATGAGATGATTGTTAATCCTTAAGTGTCATATTAAGTAATTCGTGTGTGTATGAGATACATACAAGCGAGACACGAATTACTATTCTTTGATACTTAGAAATTATCATAGTGGATGATGAGACTTGATATCTCATCAGGTTTACATTGTAGCATAATTAACTACCATTGGATGGAGTGATGAATCTTGATCACTGGAGTATAACTCTTAGTTAATATGCTAGTGCTTATAGTGCATTGAGACGATTATGAACACAGACTGTTCTCAATCTTGAGACGATTATGAACACAGACTGTGGATATGGTTGCTTTGACTTACCAATCAGTGAGGTCTAAAGATCAACACTTGGGTATCTTAAGTATGTCATGTACATAAGGTTGTGAACATATATTGTCAAGATAGAATCCATCCCGCGGAAGTTCAAACCACCGCATCTCAATTCTTATGACAGTTCGGGAAGCCCAGTGGATCATGTCCGAACTTATAAGGCCCATATGGCACTGGTCACCACCACCGACGAACTACTGTGCCTGGCCTTTCCCAACACTCTCAAAGGGCCATCCGCAAAGTGGTTTCATGCTCTCAATCCCCAAACGATCAAAAATTTCAAGGCACTCAGCAAGCTCTTTATCATCCAGTTCATGGGGATGCTCGCCCGATCACAGCCCAACACCCAGCTGCTGATCGTCAAGCAGCGTAAGGGAGAATCCCTGAAGGATTACGTTAACCATTTTAACCAGCAAAGGCTCCAGATCCGCCACCAAAATGAAACGGTAGCTATCACAGCCTTCTGCTTGGAGTTTAGCACACCAAAGTTGCTACGTCATTCCACCATGACCTACCGGCAACCCTGGTTGAGCTCTCCGAGAGGGTTGGGAAGTACATTGACATGGAGGAGTTCCTAAAGTCCAAGTGTGGTAGCTTTGCAGAAGATGAGTCCCTGAGATCCAAACACAAATGCGAAGGCCCTGAGAAGGGCTCGGGAAAGAAGCCAAAGTAGGATCAGCATAGAGGCGGTCAGGACCAGGCCCCGATTACCTTCAGACCTTTTTCCTGGCCTATCCACGAGGTCATGTCTGCTGTCAAAACCCAGAGGCTCCTCCAATAGCCGACAAAGCTAAAGTTTCTGCCCAGGAAGAGAAACAGGTTTGCCGGTACGATAAAGACCATGGTCACGACAGAGAAGACTACTTCAAGCTCAAGATTGCCAACGAGAAGCTGATTGAACAAGGTCACCTTGCCAAGTTTGTCCCAGCTGATAGACGACCTTGCCCTGATACCCGAGCTCCCGAGCAGCCATAACCCCTCGGGCAAATCAACGTGATCTCTGGAGGAACTTCAGGTGGAAGGCATTCACAGTCAGCTAGGAAGAGGCATCATTTGGCATCCCAATCAGATGTTTGGCATGTCTAATCCACCAGTTCCTCGTCGATCGACGTGCTAACATTCTCGTCCGATGATGTGAAGGACCTACACTGCCCCCACGACGATCTACTGGTGGTTACACTCTCCATAGCAAATTATGTGGTCAAGAGGGTGTTAGTGGACACGGGAAGCTCTTCTGATATTTTGTTCATCTCGGCTTTCGATCAGTTCAGGATATCAAGGGATCAGCTCTAACCCATAGCCACTCCCCTGGTAGGGTCCAATGGATCTAGCACACAATTGCTCGGTACAATCGAACTCCCAGTTCTAATGGGGAGCTACCCCACCCCTAGCAAGTCTCCGTACTTGCAAACTTTATGGTGGTAGAAGCCCTATCCGCCTACAATGTCATCCTTGGGAGGCCAACGCTCAACAAGGCCAAGGCTGTCGTATCAACATACGGCCTCGGGAGTTTACGTGGAGACCAAGCAACCACCCGGAGCTATTATGTCAACTCCTTACGCAGAGAAGCAGTTATAGAAACGTTGAATGTCCAAGAGATGGACCCGAGGGACATAAGGGATGGAGTAGGCCTAGCAAAAGAGCTTAAACAATTGGTGATGGACCCCCAACTCCCCAACCAGTCTGTCAGTATTGGCTTTCTCTTAGAGCCAAGTCTCAGGAAAAATCTAATCTAGTTCCTACGACAGAGCCAGGACGTATTTGCCTGGTACCATGAAGACATGCCTGGGATAGATCCCCAGATTATGTCCCACCATCTCAACATTAACCCAGACTCTCAGTCGGCCAAGCAAAAGAGGATAGGCATGGCCCTGAAAGACAAACAGCGGTGCGTGAAGAAATTGAAAAGCTCCTGAAGGCAGAATCTGTCCGAGAGGTCCATTATCCCGACTGGTTGGCAAATGTAGTACTAGTCAAGAAAAGCAACAAGAAGTGGAGAATGTGTATAGATTTCACTGACCTGAACAAGGCCCGTCCCAAGGATTGCTATCTGCTGCCTAGGATAGACCCCCTTGTGGACTCCACAGCCAGTCACTCACTTATTTTGTTCATGGACGCCTACTCGAGGTACAACCAGATCAGCATGTATCCTGGGGATGAAGAGAAGACTTACTTCAGCACTGACCAGGGGACATATTGTTATAAGGTGATGCCCTTCGGCCTCAAAAATGCCAAGGCAACTTATCAACGCCTGGTCAATTCCATGTTCAAAGACTTAATTAGAAAATTGATTGAGGTATACGTTGATGATCTATTGGTCAAAAGCCGGAATGAGTCTGACCATCTCAAACACTTGGTTGAGGACTTCAGCATCTTGCGAAAGTACCGGATGAGGTTGAACACGGCCAAGTGCACATTTGGAATCTCGTTTGGGAAATTTCTGGGGCACTTAGTCAGCAGGCGGGGGATTGAAGCGAACCCCAAAAAAAATCAGGCTATTATTAATATGCTGTTGCCCAAGTCAGTCAAAGAAGTTCAAAGTTTGGCCGAACGGGTGGCGGCGCTGAATCGATTTGTCTCCCGAGCTACCGACTGGTATCTGTCATTCTTCAAATCCTCTGTAAAGCATTTCAATGGTCGGAAGAGTATGAGAAGGCATTTCAGGATCTCAAGAAATACTTGACATCGCCCCCTCTACTCTTAACACCCATACCAAAGGAGGAGTTGTTCTTGTACTTGGCGGTATCACCCTCAGTGGTAAGCTCGGCACTCATCCGAGAGGAGCACAGGATACAATTCCCGGTCTATTACATAAGCCGGGCACTCTAAGGCGTGGAAAGCTGATACTCCCGTGTCGAGAAGCTCGTCTTTGCCCTTATAACCTCTTCTCAGAGACTCCACCCATACTTTCAGGCCCATGTCATTGTGTTCCACACATATTAGCTGTTGCGTCGGATCCTCAGTCGACCTGAGACATCCAGGAGGGTCGTTAAGTGGGCGTTGGAGTTAGAAGAATTTGAAGTGGTTGCAGGCCCTGAACAGCGATCAAGGACAGGCTGTAGAAGATTTTATCGTGGAGATCAAATACCCAGAATATTTGGTCGAGGAACTTGATCCACCCGAATTATCGTCCGGTCTGTAACCTGATATCCTGACCTGGGTACTCTACATGGATGGGTCCTCTAACAAAGAAGGCAGCGGGAGAGGGATCATCCTGACCACACCCAACGGGATCCAGTTGGAGTATGCACTAAGGTTCGATTTCTAAGCCTTCAATAACGAAGTCGAGTATGAAGCTTTGTTGGTCGGGTTGCAGTTAGCCGACTCGATGGGTGCGCTGCAACTCCAAAGATATAGTGACTCCCAGCTAATGGTAAACCAAGTCAATTAGGAGTATAAAGCCCGGGAAGACAATATGGTGGCCTACCTTGCCCTAGTTAGGTCGGCCGCCAAGAAGTTTAAAGGTTTCTCAATTCAACAGATCCTGAGAGAGGAAAACACAAGAACCAACCGGTTAGCCTGACTCGCCTCATCTTCTGAGTTGGACCTACCTGGGATAAGGGTAGAATACATACCTAAGCCCAGCGTGGTCCACTCAGGAGGCGTGGAGGTTGACCCAGTCACTTTCGTGCCCAGGTGGATGGAGCCAACAATGACATTCCTGAGAATCGGTTCATTGCCAAACGGGAAAGATAAAGCCCTCCGAATCAGATACCAGGCAGGACGATACCATCTCATCGACGACGTGTTCTATCAGAAAGGGTTCTCTATTCCCCACCTCTGTTGCATCCATCCTACTCAGATCTAGAAAATACTATATGAAATACATGAAAGAGTGTGCGAGAACCATGTTGGAGGCCGAGCACTCTCCTGCCAGGCTCTACTATAAGGTTATTACTGGCCAACGATGGCCCGGGATTCTAAAGAATATGTCAAGTGGTATGACAAATGTTAAAGGCATGCACCTATGATCAACCGCTTAGGAGAGCTCCAGAGCCCACTCCACAACCCCTGGTCGTTCGCCCAATAGGGCATCGACATAGTCGAACCCCTTCCCATGGCTAAAGGTTAAGTTAAATTCTCTATCATCGCTGTGGACTACTTCACTAAGTGGGCGGCAGCCGAGCCGCTGGCGACAATTAATGAGAAAAATATGGAAAATTTTGTCAAAAAGAACATCCTCAGTAGATTCAGCATCCCCCGGGTATTGGTCAGCGATAATGGATATTCAAGCAATTCTGCTCGGGTTACGGTATATTCAATCACTACTCCTCCCGAGCATCATCAAGCCAACGGTCAGGCGGAAGTGACGAATCGGACAATTTTACGGTCCATCAAAACTAAGCTAGTACAGGCAAAGGGACTTTAGGGTGATGAACTACTTTCTTTTCTGTGGACCTACCGTACCACTCCCTAAGCGGCAACAGGAGAAACACCGTTCTCGCTCACTTATGGCTTTGAGGTAGTGGTACCCACGGAGCTCGGATTACCAACATACCGAGTGGCAAATTTCAGTGAGCAATGCAATGAGGAAGCATTTAGAGGGGAGCTCGATTTAATAGAGGAGAAAAGGGACCGGGCATATCTGAAAGTGGCGGCCTACAAGTAGCGAGTACCCGGTACTTCAACAGCAAAGTCAAGCACCGTAGCTTCCAGGTGGGAGACCTGGTCCTTAAGGCGATAAACCAGTCTACCAAGGTCCTGAGCCACGGGAAGTTGGGTCCAAATTGGGAAGGACCCTACCGGGTCACCCGAGTTAACCGCCCGGGAACATACTGGCTGCAAACCCTGGATGGACGAGACTTGTCTCACCCTTGGAATGTGTAGCTCCTCCGCAAATATTTTCAGTACAGCACGGATTATTATTAGTTAGGATGTTTGTAGCTCTTTTTGAGCAATTTTATTTATAAATTGAGTAAAAATTCCTTTTTGCAAAACAGTTGCTTATTCTGCGCCCCACTGAAGCAAAAGATCTCGGGATCACACCCGAGGTACAAAAAGACCTTGGGATCACGCCCAAGGCAAAAAAGACCTCGGGGTCACACCCCGAGGCACAAAAGACCTTGGGATTACTCCTGAGGCGTCGGTTTCGCTTAGGTCCAAAACCTACGATGGGGGGCTAACTCCCTAGGTGGCTGAAGATAGCAAACTGCAAAAGACCCTACAACTAACAACGTTCTAAGTCGGTTCCCCACAGTCACTCCTTCCACTAAACGCCTGCCTTAGCAAATGCTTGGGGGGCAGGGGAATATTGGACTAAAGTAGGAAATCACACAGAGCATTTACAGGACTTGGGATTTCAATAACATCCCTAAGTACTTACAATGCTCAGAGAAACTGTCCGATCAGTAACAGGACCAAAATCCTACAATATGCCGGACCGATTCAAAATGCAGGTCCCCAAAAGACCAAGTGTTCCCCATCGGTCATAGTCCTAAAGCTTTTGCTAAGGCAGGGTTTTGGTAAGACTTACAACCGGTTGGGTACGGGCAACTATAGACAGTCTCAGGTACTTACAGTGTCACGCCCCGACGTAGCATAAATAAGGAAAGCGTTTAATTTCCTTTATGGACCCGTAGGTCGCGACAGTTTGAAGGATCGATTCCGTCCCAAACGTCGAACAACAAAACATAATAATCAGAGTAAAGCAATCACGGCTTACAAAAATTTTCTAACTTATTACATCTTATGATACGGGGTCAACTAAGGCACAGACCGCCTTAAAATAAAACAATAACTTAGTGTCTATTACAGTCATCCTTATAAAACAAAACAGTTCATAACTTAAAACATATAATCAATAAACGGTTTTCTCATCCCAAAAGCAGCCATTCTCAATTAGCGTAGTCGTACGACTCCTCCTGATTATAACCTGAAAAGCCTGAACACGAATGTCCAGGACGCATCAACGTCGTCAGCTTCAAGAAGCTGGTGAGTATTAAAAACATGACTTTAAATGTAAAACATACCCATTTACCTTTTTCCATTTTTCAATTTGTATAAATCAATAGTTAAACTGCAGGAAGAATTCATTTATAAAACAACAAGGAATATATTAAAGGTCGTTCGTTCATAAAAAAAAAAACAGATACTCGTGTAATAAGACAATGCACCACACTCATCTTGCCGACTCTTTTCTCTCGACAGCCACAACAACCCACTATCTTACTCCTGGTATCTTTGAAACACTAAGATAGCCACACTTTAGCAACGGGGCGCCAGGGAGTGTCCAGTTTGCCACACACTTTGGTCCGGGGTACCAGGGAATGTCCAATGCCTCACACTTTGAATACCCTAACCGCCATGCAAATACCGGGGCAACCCCTCACGCAGTATCCAGACTCGAGTATCAGGGAGTGTCCGTAGGCCACACTTTAGCACTACCATGGGTGCCAGTGAGTGTCCAAGTTCGGCTTCACACACTTTAACGCTTCCATGGGCGTTAGGGAGTGTCCATATTTGCCACCGTCGCATTTCAAAGATACCCTCTCCACAAACTCAACCACAACCACAACCACAGCCACAACCACAACCACAACTACAACCACAATCACAAACTACAACCACAACCACAACTACAACCACAACTCGAACTCATACTCTTTCCACACTACCATTACTCTTTTCCACACAGACTGACACCCACATGCATGTACCACTGACCCCACATGAATGATATGCACTTGAACCTAAGCAACAATACTGAATTAAAGAGATAGCACTCGTACGGGGATTGATAAGTCATAATACAGTGTTTTAAATCATTACAAACATAATTAATAGCATTCTGTATTAATAAAATTCCCAAACAGAACCTTAACAGTACTAAAAGGTTGAACCAAACAGTCCCTTAACAGAAAACAGACAAAAACAGAAACTGCCAGACCTCGCGCGCGCGGGCCGCTCGCGCGAAAGATCGCTCGCGCGGGCCGCTCGCGCGATATGCCTAATTTTCCTTTTATAATATAAACTTTTCTGTCTGCCTGAGAAAGCCAAGGTCGCGCGCGCGGCTCGCTCGCGCGAAGGGATTCTCGCGCGACCCTCGCTCGCGCGACCAGCCTAATTTTCATTTATATATATAAACTTTCATGTCTGCCTGGGGAAGCATGCCTCGCGAGCGCGGGCCGCTCGCGCGAAAGATCGCTCGCGTGGGCCGCTCGCGCGATCTTCGCGCGCGCGATCGTGGCGCGAGTTTTTACTGAGGCTTCTTCTTCCCCGCAGAAACTGCTCTGTTTCAGCTTAAGGGGTCCAAATTGACCCATTTCCCATTTTGTGAGCTACTAGGCCTTATAGTATATGCTTCTCTTCGGTTTTTCACAAGGATTAAGAATCCATTATCAATTTTACAAGATTTCAACTATAGCTTACGAATTTTACGAAATTCCAAACCATGTCAAAACTAATTTCTTTATGTACTTTCTCATGGGGTTAAATTAAGCTCTAGAACTTTAGATATAGCATCTAGGGACATAAATCTCTTATAATCAGTTCTGAAAACTCATTTTGTTTGAGGTTGGAAAATCAAGCCTTTTGGGCTATGGAGTTCATACGTAGGAGCTTCAAGGGTGATATATAATTATACAAATTCAAGCAGCAAATGAACATGATTTACATAAGAAGTGAGTTTAAATTACTCACTGAGATTAGGGATGGAAGTAATTGTTGAGAAAGAAACCCAATATAGAAATTCCAAATGCAAGCTTGGCTATGGTGGAGAGCTTTCTCTCACTATAAATTCTGAATAAGTCTCTGTGATTTCTCTAACTCTCTGAAACTCTCTATAAATTTGGTAATGTGCAGTGGGTGAGTGTGTGGTGTATAAATATGCTCCACAACTTGAACTTGGAGGCCAAGTCTATTCTCCAATACTCAACAAAATAGGTTTATAATTCCATTTTAATAAATCTTAAGGAGAAAACTCAGCTCATATACATACGTATATATATATATATATATACACCATCAGATTTTGAAGGGGTAAACTAGAGTAGTAGGGGGCAATTCAAAAGGTGTTTGGAAAAATAGCTTTTGGCACAATAATAACATACACATAGATTAGTTTGCCAAACAAGGCCCTATCCAAAGATGAGTTGCCATAAATGGAAATAAAGCAAATGTCCAATCAGTCACTTCCAAAATCTGTGGAAGTTTAGCACAGCGCGGACAGTTTTGGACATAAACTGGTATTTTCGGGGCGCGGTGGTCACCACAAAAATACAGGAAATTCATTTTAACTTAAGAATTGATTCCCTGGTTTCATAAAAATACTGATTGAGTCAAAAGGAAAATATTTCCACCGTTTTGAAATACAGTTTTGAAATCCACACAGGTATTGCTAATTTTATAAAAATTACAATTTAACCCCAACATGAATTTTAATATGAAACAACACAAGGGATGATAATTAGAACATGAGAAATGTAATTAAATGAAGCGGTCAATACCAAATGAAATTTAATATGACAATGCAATTACAAATTAAATATGAAAATGCAGGTTATTACATACAGTGCCTAGAGTCAAAGGGTTGGGTAATATTTCATTACCCCAGCCAGTAACAGTCCTAAGCTCTTGCTGAGATAGGGTGCTAATAAGGCTTACAACTGGTCAGAGAATAAAAAGTACAAAAACAGGCATACAAGTACAAGAATGCAATAGTTGATGCAAGAAATAACCTTAGAGGGCCCTTTTTCATTACTTGTTCAAAATAAATATGTACAGTGCCTAGGGGACAATTATAGTAGCCATCCCACAAAAAAACAACAAAAAAGGGATAATAAAAACCTAAACTACAGGTCGTCAGCAACAACGACCCCTCCGGTCTCCATAGCCTCAACGTCGGGAGCTGCCCCACCTTCCTCAACAGCTCCGCCTTCCTCAGTAGTAGCCAGCTCCTTCCAAAAGTCTGACTCTGCCCACGAATACACCGTTAGGTCCCAATCAGGGTGGTTAATGGACGCCCTTTCAGCCAGGTCGGCATAACCCATGAGGAAGCCGAATTTGAACTCCTCGTCAGCTGTCTTGGATGCTTCAAGACGAGCGATTTCAGCATCAGCAGCAGCCTTCGCCTTAGATGCCTTCCTGGCTCCTTGCTCGGAAGTCAGGTCTGACTAAGCTTCGCTCAAATCCAGGGCAAGAGCTTTGGTCTTCTCCTTCTCCACCGTCAAGGAGAAGTCGGCCGCCTCCCAAGCCGCCTTCTCCACGGAAAGGGTAGCTTCAGCAGATGTCAACCTCTCAGCCATCTCGGGTAGGAAGTGTCAATCCCGGCCGCTAGACACCCGGACTGTAAACAAAAGAAAAGTAGACTGTGATCGGTTAGCCACCTCGAATTGCAAAATAGGAATAGATGAGGATAAGCTACTTACCAGATGGGAGATGTTGTACAGCCACCCGCTCAGAGCCTTAGGATCCAGCCCCGCGCACTTGTCAATTTGACTTTGAAGCAGGGCGGGCTGGATCCTTGATCAGATGTCAACTGTCACGTCTGCCAAGGGAATTCCTGATGGTATACTTGTTCATGGCAGAGAGAGAGGTACGGCCACCCCGGTATTGGCCGCTGAGGTCTCGACCTGATCTCCGTGAAGACCACAGATTAATCGCTTAAGGGGCCAGGGAGTAGGCTCAACCGCTGTTCTTTTTTTCCTCTATACTGCCCGGGCAACCAGCGCTGCCTCTTCTCCTTGAGCGCTATAGTATCCCTAGGTGCCATCTCTGTAAAAAAAAAAAAAAAAGAGTTCATTATCATGAAACGGATTGAAAGGGGAATACAGACAATAATGTGGCGAAAGGGAAACTTCAGACATCAGAAACTCACCAGCAACGATTGGAGGGAAGACTGGTGCATCAAGCACTTTTTCTGAGTGGTAGGTAATCATAAGTATGCCCGCCCGAGATAAGACCTCAGTTATATCTACCGGGACTAGAGCTAGCAACTTTATCCACCTCTGGCACTCTTTTGAGATATCGGACAGGTCGGCCGATCCCACTGTAAAACAAGTATGGGGTTAGTTCATGCTAAAAGTAACGAGGGTTAATAATCAAAACCAGACTCAAGACGCAGCTTACTTCTCAGCTTGCTCGCCCAGGTGGTCCTTAAGGGGATTCTCGGGGCTTCAGGGCTTAACCTGCGGGTGGACACCCAGAAGAATTTCTTCTTCCACCCCTTGTTGTTGCTCGGGGCATTCACCAAGATCTTTGGCCCTTGTCGGGCGTCCAAAGAGAAGAAACCGACCTCCTTATACAATTGGGACGGCTGGTAGGTCCAAAGGAATTCCTGAAGGGTTAGGTCATACCCGAACACTTGGGGCCAAAGATATATGGCCCCCATCAAAAATCTCCATCCGTTTAAGGACAGCTACCTAGGATCAATGCCCAGGTAGATCAGCAAATCCCGCGCGAGATGATGAAGGGGTAGTCGAAGCCCTCCAAGGAGTGCGTCCTCATAGAGGGTGGTATACCCCTTCCGATGGATGTGCACTCTGTAGTCTGGAACTGCCAGGGAGAAGCTGTCAAAGCATCCATACTTATTCTGGATCGTGGCTAAGTCTGATCCGTCCAAAATACTACGGATCCCCATGCATGAAAAGAGTGCCTCGGAGCTACCCGAGGTCGATGCCCTCTTCCCCCGAGCCAAGATCTCAATGTAAGACCGACTCGGCCCTTCATTAGACACTACAGCTGGAATCCTGTCCTCAATATGGTGGTCAGAAGGGGTTAGAGAAGGAAGATTCAGGCTGGTGTCGGGCATTCCTGACCGGGACTGTTCATCTTCCGAACGAGAGGATGAATCGAAGTCTGAAGGACACATCTCTAAGGCTCTTCCTGTGGTTGGTCAAGGAAGCAACCGGCAACCTAGGTAAGGGTCAGGGATTCTGAGTCTGAGTACAGGGGGGTAAGGTCAAAGCCTAAAAGGTAGAATATACAGGGTCTTCAGGGTAAGGTAACACTCGGACAGAACGACCCCTGACAACTCGATCGGTTCAAATGCCCTATTGAACCACCCGACCTAATGAAAAAATAGAACCGAAGGAAGAAAAAGTCCCACTTTCTTACAGACCCTAACGGATTCCTATCCTCCAACCTCGCTTGGGAATGAAAATGAGAGGAAAAGAAGTAAAGAACTATAATCTGAAGGTT
This sequence comes from Hydrangea macrophylla, assembly GCA_033977485.1. Taxonomy (NCBI): domain Eukaryota; kingdom Viridiplantae; phylum Streptophyta; class Magnoliopsida; order Cornales; family Hydrangeaceae; genus Hydrangea; species Hydrangea macrophylla. Next base: position 93,381,078 of record CM066988.1, on the reverse strand, counting down.
GGGAATATGAAGACTTACAAGATTCAAGTGCAGAAGGAACTCGGGAAGTTGGACCGGGAGCTTTTCTCTCTCAAGACCGCTCGATAGTCTCTATCTCTGGACAGCAGGAATGGAAGAAATGAATAAGTACCCCTTATATAGGAAGCACGAGCGGTCCAGATCAAATCAGATCTAACGGCCAGGGAGTCTTCCCACCCAAACCGTCCGACAATTGTCACCTCGGGCACATGAAGCGATGCCTCAAAAGGCGTGCGCATTAAATACGCGACATGATGGTTCGGTTACCATGCAACTATCCGGTTATGCTCATACCGGACTCGTTGGATCCTGACCAGATCAACCAACGGCCAACATGTAGCAGCTATCGACCTGGTCCCGTGGTGTCACGATCGGTTCAGACCCCAGGATGACGTATAAGGTCGGTCTTACCCTGAGCAAGGTCCCGACCTTTTTCCCGAACGATTTTTGAACCAGTTCTAATTTTCAACCCTTATTCGATGTAGCATCACATCAGTTTTGAAAATGGGGGACAGCTGATAGGTACAAAAATATCAGGTCAAAGTCAAAATCCGCCACCTTAGGAACCAAGTGCCAAGTCATCCGGAATGGGCGCTGATTGCTTAACTATCCCGAGTTGTCCCGCCAAGACCGCCCTGTCCGGCCCACGGCTCGGGCGTACGATCCGGGTTGATCCCACAATGGGCGCAGCCTATGCAATTACTACAGCTCACACCATAAAGCTCCAAGACAGTTTCTTATCTCAGTTAGAGGGCTAATGGAAAGTTCAAGTTGTTTCCTAACCTGCTTAGGAGACTTCCATGATTTGCGTAAATCAATTGTAATCAGACTGGGTTTTGCTAATCCGACTAGTTACCTTGTATGAGTGGCCTCTTGTACCTACAAAGGAGGCCCCTCACCCTCATTGAAGGGGATCGCATTCTTATTTCTTAGAACTGCAATACAGATCACTCACACGTACATGCTCGGTCGGTCTCTGGTAGTGCTGCCCACCTTGTTGGTTCACCAAAGGCTGCCGGTGATTTGTTAGTACAAGTGCTTTGACGCACACGTGGACATAGGTCACCTAGTTAACATGGTCAAACCACATGCAAACCTCTCTTGCCTATTTTCCTCTTATTCTTACCCAAATTTTGACGTCATCACATATTTTAAACATATTTTTCCATTACTTGTTCCATTGATTTTTTCAATCAATCACTGTCATTGTTATTTAGTTTTTCGTATACAACTATGAGCAATACAATGCTTTTCAAATTTAGTTTCCATATAGTTAAATGGTTATGCTTGTACCGTATGTTGTAACATGGATTGAGGGGTACCACAATGGCATGTAGTACGATTGTCAATTCATCTGGAACCAAATTAGAGATTCAAATTTGGTAAGCATAACATTATTCACAATTTGTAATATTATGTCCATGTTATTAAACTGTAACAAACACCATAAACTAGCTGAAAATGTTTTTATTATTGGCCAAACACTGGAAAACATATGTAAAGAAAATTGTTTTACATAAAAAAAAATATTTTTCAATGTAAAATATTTTACGGAACAAATGGGGCGTAGGTCCAACTCGTTTTTTTATTTTAGTGAAAAGTCCATGCCTTGTGAAAAAATTGAATCAGTTATGTGAAATTTCAAATAATGTGAATTTCACATAACTTTTAAAATATATGGACATTTAATTAAGTTTCACTAGTCATTGAGTTTTGACCGGAATAAAAAAGGGTTGTCATTTAAACTTAATTAGTATTATAAATTTTTATAAAGAGTCTTTTATGGTGTTTATTTACTTATAATTCATAGTTACAGAACGCGGGGATAGCTCAGTTGGGAGAGCGTCAGACTGAAGATCTGAAGGTCGCGTGTTCGATCCACGCTCACCGCATTTTGAATGAAAGATCATTTTATGTCTTTTAAAACCAGGCTGATTTGATTGGGCTTGGTCCAAACAAGGTATAAACTCGGCCCACAAACGTCTTCTTAGTCTTTTCAAAGCTTTACATGGGCCATAGACTTGGCAGTCTCATACAAATAGGCCAGTGGTGCCTAAGGAATCAAATGTTCACTTTGTTACATAAAAGTTAAAATTTCTTAACCCACAATTAAGGCGAACCCACATTTAAGGCAGAAGATAATATCCAACCCGTACATCAACTCTCATACATGAAATGTTCACTTTGTTACAAAAGTAGAGCATTTTTGCTCATCGGGTTCTCCATTGCGTCAAGGGCGGAGCCCTAATTTCATATTAAGGGGCTGAGATTGAAGAGCGTACATATAATGGTGAAGCTATGCAAGATTGTGGTATTGGCTATTTTTTTAGTTTATTTGTACATATTTATGATAGAATTGGTTAGGGTAAATTACACTGACATCTCCTGAGGTTTCGCACTTTGTCAAGACATTCTCTGAGGTTTCTGACATTACACTGACACTTCTTGAGGTTTTATATCCATTTACCCTAACACCCCCTGTCGTTAGTGACCATGAAAAGTGTGGATGGAGAATGCTGATGTCAGCCCCAAAAGTAAAAATATCCCTATTTTTATCCTCAACTTCTTCTTTTTTCTTCCTAGCTCACCTCTCTCTCTCTCTCTCTCTCTCTCTCTCTCTCTCTGCAACTCCTCGTTGCAACACACACACATACACACACACACACTCTCTCTCTGCAACTCCTCGTTGCAACACACACACACACACACACACACACACATCTAAATCCATATATCTTTAGATTTGTATCTACATCCCACATTTCAAATCCCACCTCCAAAAACAGAGTCTTTCACTCACATACACACATATATACACACATACATATACACACAAAAAAAGTCTTTAATCCTAATCTCTTCACTCTAGGGGTTGGCATTCGGTCAATTCGATTCGGTTTGGACAAATTCGGTTCAGTTTTGTTCGATTCGGTTAGGAGAAATGGGAACTGAAACTGAACTGAATAATATTTCGGTTCGGTTCAATTTTGATCAATTCGGTTCGATTCGGTTCGGTTTAGAAATTCAGTTAACTGAATTTTAAAAAAATTATACTTTCTTTTCTTTTCTTTTTTTCCATAACTTTTTTTATATGTTTTTATTCCCATTTTTCTTTCATATTACAAAGAAACAGATGTTTACATTTTTTTATATGTAATATACTTATATTTTTGTATTTTATATAGTTGTATATAAAAATATATTAATAATATATAAACTAAAAAAAAATTCAATTTTTCGGTTCGGTTCAGTTTGGGACAGTGCAACTAAAAACCGAACTGAAAAAATACATATAGTTCGGTTTGAAACTAAATTGAAATTTTCAACTGAAAAACTGAATTGAAATGAAAATTTTAGTTCGGTTAGAATTTCGGTTAACTGAACTATTTGCCCACCCCTACTTGACTCTCACTCCTCTCTCTCTATCTCTCACTCACCCTTCATCTATTTATCTATCTATCTATCTCTCTCTCTCTCTCTCTCTCTCTCTCTCTCTCTCTCTAGTAACCACATTCACCATGGCCGAATTGGGTTTTTTTTCCTCTCTTCTTTCCTCTCCCTCTCTCTCTCTCTCTCTCTCTCTCTCGGATTGTAACACCACCGAGCGGCAGTCCTGTAGAGCCAATGACTGCCCATGTTAGTTCTCCTTCAACTGGAGAATCCTTGCCAAATGGCACCTCGACTTCCACAAACTCTAGTGATGGATTGATCGGATCTGGTTCGAGTGGTTCGAATCAGAGATCCACTGCCACTACTGTATCATCTTTGTTTGAAAAGGATGTTAAATTTGTAGGGGTGGAGATAGAGGGTACCGAGAAGGCCATGGATTAGACTCTGAAGGAAGGAATTGTCGGAGAAGCCGGACCTTTGAAGAGGAACATTATTCCCAAGATGATGGAGAAGGAATTGTTTCCAATTGGAGATTTGGTCAGATTTGAAGTCTAGGGTTTAGATTTGTACATATTACAAACATATGTGCATACATATTTATCTGTGTATAAGATTCGGGGGTTTTCTTTGGATTGCAAACTAGGGATTCAAAATCTTCACTGTCATTCCAGCTCCTCAAGACTCCTCTGAAATCGACCAATTCACGTTTGAATCCTCTCAGAGCTTGATAATCTACTTGTGTTATAACAACTCCATCCTATGCTTGGCTTGAAACAATTTGAAAGGGATTCAGAATCATCCCCTTTCAGCAGAGTATAAAAAAGCATTTGATTGTATGAGTAATTCTTGCATTTTCCTTTCTAATCATCTGAAACCCAGCACCCAAAATCATCCCCTTTTAGAGAGAAATGAAGAAATCGAAATGCGTGGGAATGTAATTGGGGTTCACTCTCAAAAAAGGGTATAATAGTCTTTTTACAATCACCATTAACGGCGTTACCCAGACAATTATGACAGGGGGTACCAGTGTTATGTCGAAAACCTCAGGGGAGGTTTGTGACAAAACGCCAAACCTCAGGGGGTGTCAGTGTAATTTACCCAATTGGTTATATATATATATATATATATATCCATTTTTCAATCATAAGAATTGATAGCTTATTATAGTTTGTTAAACTTGATAGATAGTAGAACAATTTGGATTGGACAAAACTGAAACGTGATAAGAAAAGGTAACGTGTTTTTATTTTTATTTTTCAAAATTTAGGAAGGGTTGATTACATATAAAGAGTTAGGCTCCAGTGCGCACTGGATAAGCGCACTGGGTGAACGCACTGAGCTTTTTAAGTCTAAAAAATATTCGGGTTAGCAGGGCGGCGAGATGGGACGTGGGTCAGTGAAGCGCTCCGGGAATTTTTTTAGGCTTAAAAGCTCAGTACGTTCACCCAGTGCGCTTACCCAGTGCACATTGGAGCCTAACTCTACATATAAATATATTTTTTTCTTTTTTTTTTACCATGTAAAATTTTTTCTCCCAAAAAATGGAGTAGGCTTTAGCCCACCCTAGCCCTCTCCTCCATCCGCACTTGCACTGAGTGACAGGTGTTCTAATCATCCAGTGATACACCCAAATCTGGCTCTATCCTATGACTGAGCGGTTCAGACCAGCAGCGAGTCCATGTCCCGGTCAAATCGTGCATAACTCCTCGAACAAGCATCATCCCGAGCGGTCTAGTCTACTCATCATCCCGAGCGGTTCATCCACGACCCGGCCAACAGGTCGGGAAAACCGCACAGGCACATCCCACCGCGAGAACAGCCCATCCGGGCCCACAGGCATGATCCCGAGCATCACAGGCATGATCCCAAGCATTACGGACAGTTTCCTACTCAAGCTAGAAGACTAATGGAAAGTGCAAGCTATTTCCTAATCCAATTAGGAAACCCCCACAATTAATGTCAATCTATATTAGTTGGATTATGTTTCCTTATCCATGTACGAGTAGGTCTCTTACATCTATAAAAGAGACCACTCACCTCCTATTGAAAGGGCCAATTCTTTAGTCTACACAGTACCTCTATAAAATTCACCATTATATGCATACACCCGGCCGGTATTACTGGTAGTGCCGCCCCTCTTTGTTGGCTTACCAGGCCCGCCAGTGATCTGCTAGTGAACGTGCTCAGACACACACGTGGACGTAGGTACCCTCATTAATAGGGCTGAACCACATACAAAAAATAGTCTCTCACTCTCTCTCTCTCTCCTAAAATTGCTTTACTTTACTCTAACCAAATTCTGGCATCATCAGTTTGGCGCCGTCTGTGGGAACACGACAAGTCTTCTCATCAACAAATCTCTTGACATCAACAAATCTCTTGACTGATCGTCATGCCACCGAATAAGGGTAAGAAGGCTGATCAGCAGTCCGACCGGGATGTTCCACCGGCCCCGGCACCGGCTGCAGCAGCCATGACGTCTGAGCAGATCACCGTGACTCTCACACAACTCTTGGAGGGCCAGTGTCAAATCCAACAACAGATCGAAGCCCTGCTGGTCCAGCAAAGCCGTCCTCCAGTGGCCCAGAAACGACCCGAGAATATTGCGTACGGTCGGGAACTGATCTTGACCAGACAACGTGCCCGAACCAACCCGTCCCGTGTTGAGGGTGCTAGAGACATTAACAGTGGGCGTGCTGCCCGAGAGGAAAGGCTGGAGCATACGGCCCGGGAATCAGTCCAGGGTCCCTCGGTCAAGAGCCGAGTCGTCCCCGGGCACACGGTTACCCGGAGTCATAGCCAAGCCCGATGCCAGAGGATAGCACCCGCCAAGAAGAAAAAGCCTCTTCTACTAACCTGACCGACCCCTCGGATACCGGTCGGGAAGGAGTGGAAGCCCGAATCAAGGACTTGCAGAAGCAGATTGATGGAGTGGCTAAAAAGCTCAGTCAAAACCGTGTTCCGAATCAAGCCAATGCTGAGGCAGAGTCACCATTTTTCGGCCAGATCACGAGGTTTGCCGTCCCGCGCAAATTTAAGCAACCTCGCCTAGATTCCTACAACGGCTCGGGAAGCCCGATAGACCACGTCCGGACCTACAAGGCTCAGATGGCCTTAGCCACCAACTCCGATGAACTACACTTCCTAGCCTTCCCTAGCACTTTGAAAGGCCCGGCCGCCCAATGGTTCTACTTGTTGGAGCCCCGATCGGTCCGCAGCTTCACGCAACTCAGCAAGCAGTTCATCAATCAGTTCATCGGTATGCACGAACGGCCAAAGCTTGACATACATCTACTGACGGTCGTACAAAGGAATAATGAGACCCTCAAGGAGTTCACTGGTCGGTTTAATCAAGAGAAGCTCAGCATCTATGATCTTGATGAAACCACCGCTATCTTAGCCTTCTGCTCGGGAATTCAACACACCAAGTGCGCTGCGTCGTTCCACAGAAACCGATCGGAAACTTTGGTAGAGCTCTCTGAGAGGGTTGGAAAATACGTTGACACTGAAGAATTTTTAAAGATCAAAGACCCTGGACAAGAAAGCAACAAGTCTTCCAGAAGCAAGCGAAAGCGAGATCAGCCCAAGAGTCCTGACAGTTCTTCCAGTTCACAACTGTCCGGATCAGGCAGCCCCGACCCGACTTCTAGTTCATAGTGGTCTAAGTCCGGCAGCCCTGACCCGACCTCCAGTTCACATCGGTCAGGATCAAGCAGTTCCGACTTTGCCTCCAGCACAGAGAAGTCAGGAGCCCAACGATCCTGATCTGACCTCCTGTCTCCATCAGTCTAGATGAGCCCGACTATAGTGGTACTTAATTGATCACCACATGAGGCTCCACCGATTGTCAGAGAACTCATACAAAGACCTCGGGCCTAACCCCGAGGCATCCAAAGACCTCGGGCCTAACCCCGAGGCACAAAAAAGACCTCGAGCTCTGAATTCAGGCACTAAAAAGACCTCGGGCTCCGAACCCAGGCACCAAAGACCTCGGGGTCACGCCCGAGGCACCGGCTTCGCCTAGGTCCAACCGGCGATGGGGGCAAACCCCCTAGGTGGCTTATGATGGCAAGCTTCAAAAGACCCTGTAACCACCATGTTTCAAGTCGGTTACCTATAGATCATAGCCTCAGCAAGACCTTCGTCTTAGCGAAAGCTTGGGGGGCAAGATGGCGTAGTGAACTAAACAGGTAATCACACCGGGTATTTACAGGCCTCGCGGATAACCAAGTTAAAATCTTGGACAACCCGAGCATCTATAGTACTCAGAGGCATTAACTCCACTTAGGTCCAAACCGACGATAGAGGTGACTAAAATCTCTTAGGTTGGCTGACGATAGAGGAGCAAAAAGACCCTAAAGCAAAGTGATTTAGGTTGGCTCCGCCAACATGGTCAAGCTCTTCTCCCAACAACCTTGACGAAGGCTAACTAGGCGGAAGATAACCATCCTGGGGAGTTAACATAAAAGAACCCTAAGGCAATACGCTTTAGGTCGGCTTCTCCAACATGGTCAAATTCTTCCACCCACAACCTTGACGAAGGTTTACGGGCAGAAGATAACCATCCTGGGAGCTAATCAAGCAGAAAAGACTCCGAAGTAGGCCGAGTCTCAACTCTCGGTCACTTCCTGAGCATTCAAAGACTCCGAATTAGGCCGGGTCTTAACTTTCTGTCAGTTCCCGAGCACCTAAAGGTCCTGAGCTAGGCTGGGTCTCAACTCTCAACCAGTTCCTGAGGACTCACTAGGCTCAGAAGCCCCGAGGCAGCTTCTCCAAGCACTCAGACAGTGACAAGTAACATCAAACTGATTTCCAAACTTGCCCCGATATAGCATCTGGCCAACCCTGGAAATGGGGGGCAGCTGATACACCCAAATCTAGCTCTATCCTATGACCGAGCGGTTCAGACCAGCAGCGAGTCCATGTCCCGGTCAAATCGTGCACAACTCTTCTGACAAGCATCATCCCGAGCGGTTTAGTCTACTCATCATCCCGAGCGGTTCATCAACGACCCGGCCAACAGGTCGGGAAAACCGTACAGGCACATCCCACCACGGGAACAACCCATCCGGGCCCACATGCATGATCCCGAGCATCACAGGTGTGATCCCGAGCATTATGGCAGTTTCCTACTCAAGCTAGAAGACTAATGGAAAGTGCAAGCTATTTTCTAATCCAATTAGGAAACCCCCACAATTAATGTCAATCTATATTAGTTGGATTATGTTTCCTTATCCATGTACGAGTAGGTCTCTTACATCTATAAAAGAGACCACTCACCCCCCATTGAAAGGGCCACTTCTTTAGTCTACACAGCACCTCTATAAATTTCACCATTATATGCATACACCCGACCGGTATTACTGGTAGTGCCGCCCCTCTTTGTTGGCACACCAAGCCCGCCGGTGATCTGCTAGTGAACGTGCTCAGACACACACATGGACGTAGGTACCTTCATTAACAGGGTCGAACCACATACAAAAAATAGTCTCTCACACTCTCTCTCTCCTAAAATTGCTTTACTGTACTCTAACCAAATTCTGGCATCATCATCCAGTATATGCTTGAATGAGGATTGGGTGAATAAAAATGCTCTCATAAAAGTTACACGCTACATTACAGTCATTACTTTTAAAGTCTCAAAGTTATTATAGAAATATAAGAAATAGTCCCTCTCCAGCCATTTAATTAGAAGTTAATCCATCAGAAGGGCTAGATTAGAAATAGACCCTTAATTAGGCATGTTAAATAGAAATAGGTCCTTTCCCCCAATTTAATAAAATTTTAATGTCTAAACTACCCTTACTCACATGGCCAGCTATATAGATATGTGTATATATATTCATGTATCTACATGGATATATATATATATATTTGAAGTTAATGTCATTAACTGATAATGTGATTATGTTCCCTTAATTCAAGGAAAATCCTTATCTACTCACCAGGATCTTTTGTTGAAATTCAAATTATTTAATACGTTTTTCAAAGAGTGAGAATTTCTCAGTCTTTACACAGTCCATCTTTTAGGTCCGTTTTTTATGGTCCGCTTAAGATCCGTACTGTATATTCGTATATCTATATATGGACATATAGATATAGATTTGAAGTTAATGTCATTAACTAATAATGGGATTATATTCCCTTAATTCAAGGAATCCCCTTATCTACTCACCATGATCTTTTGGTTGAAATTCAAATTATTTAATATGTTTTCCAAATAGTGAGAATTTCGCAATATTTTGTGGGTATTTCTCAGTCTTTACACAGTTCATTTTTAAGGCCCTCTTAAGATCCAGACTATATATTCATGTATCTATATATGGATATATAGATATAGATAAGTTAATGTCATTAACTGATAATGGATTATGTTCCCTTAATTCAAGGGATCTCCTTATCTGCTCACCATGATCTTTTGGTTGACATTCAAATTATTTAACACGTTTTTTTTTTTTTTTTTTGTGAAATCCCTTATTAAAATACTGATAAATTCCCTAATCTTGGGAAATTTCTCATTGAAAACTGAGAAATTCCTACTCTTTTGTGAATTACTAATTAAAACACTGAGAAATCAATTCCCACTCCTTTGTGAAATTTCTTATTAAAATACTGAGAAATTCCCACTCCTTTGTGAAATTTCTGATTCAATAAATTGGAAAATTACGCATAAACAATATCATTAGTTCTAGCAAGGAATCACACAAATGGATAGCAGGTCTATCCATCAAGATGTGAGAAATAGATACTTTACCATGTAAAATTGCAAAACAATTGTGAAATATCACTGTTATCATATTTTTTCGCTAATTTTTTCAAGTAATTTCCAATAATGGATTTTCTTTTGACATGAACTTTCTTAGTTAACGGAATAACGATGAACAATTCCTCAATAAAAAATAAGATAAAAAACACTGAGAAATTATAAACAATTTTAAATATGATCAATATTTTGTGAACGCTTCTCGAAGCTCGCTGTTGTCGCCCCCAGCCGATCCTCTAAGGTGAAACTCCGTGAACTCCTTCAGATCGATGTAGTCGTCACCGTCAGTGTCGATCTCTTACATTTTGCGCTTGAGTTTGTCCGGCGACGTTTCGGTGCCGAGAGCTTTGAGTATGGCCTTGAGCTCTGAGACGGTGATCTTTTCGTCGCCATTGGCATCAAACTTCTTGAACACCTTTTCCATCTCGTGCATGTCACCTAAAACACAGTCAGTCTGTTTTGAGTCTGTTGATTTCTTAGCCATTATAGACTGTATAGAGAGAGAGAGATTATTATCCTAATATATATATAGAGAGAGAATAATATAGGGGTATTTATGTATTTAGCAACACAAAAGGACTCATTTTTAGATTCAGATATAGGAATGACCAAATTTTAGAAAAAGCTAGAATTAGGGTTAAATACTACTTTACCCAAGTTATTATTTCCATCCATCCATCAAATCTTGATTATTTTAATGTTTTACATCACTTTTGTGGACTTTACCATGTTTTTTTGTAATAACCAAATATTTGTTTTTTGCTTCAGGGTTGGGGCAGCAACCTCGTTCATTAACTTCATTTGCTTATCGCATGGGTTGGAGTAAATCTAATCCATGTGGTGCAGTAAAGTTGCTGCCAAACTTATGTTAGAGTATTTTAACAATAAATAAATGAGAGTTGTGATAATAATAGTGTGAAAAAAAATTAAATCGTTATATTTCTCCCTCGGCCATGGTGGTCTCCTCTAGCCGTAAACGAAAGTGGAAACGGAAGCTAGGGGTGAAGTTTAAACAATGTGAAGAAAGTGCAAAAGGATCTCCAAGAGGGACGACTAAGCAAAAACTTTCCCTGGAGGGGGCTGATTCGGTTGAGGGACAACGAGCCAAGAAACACAAAGCTGTGATTGAGACGAACACTCTACAATCAACACCAGAGGCGGTGACTGCTACGCAGCACCGCCTATCCCCATGAATCACTTATTTTGGAACTGCCGTGGCCTTGGGAACCTACGGACAGTTCGGGCGCTTCACTTTCTTGTGAAGACTGAAGATCCCAAAATAATCATTCTCACCGAGACTAAAATATCTGTGAGAAGGATGGAATCAGTTAGTAAGCGAGTTGGTTTCAAAAGTTGTTTTGCAGTTGGTGTGGACGGTCGTAGTAGTAGAATCACCCTAGCTTGGAAGGAGGATATCCTGGTTTCACTTCTTAGTTTCTCTACTTATCACATCGACGCTGTTGTGGAAAGTACTAATGACGGCGCCCCATGATGGATTATGGGTTTCTATGGTCACCCAAATACATCAAAGATAAACAAAACATGGAGGCTGCTTCGTGGTCTTCGTGATGGGTCTTCTCTTCCTTGGGTTGTGGGAGGTGATTTTAATGAAATCCTTTTTTTATGGGAAAAAGAAGGAGGAAGGCCAAGAGAGAGGTGTCTTATGGAAAATTTTAAGGATGCAATGGGCTTCTATCGTCTGCATGATCTTAATTTTAGTGGACATAAATTTACTTGGCAGAAGGATAATGTTAATAGGGACTTTATTCAAGAGAGGTTGGATCGTGTTCTGGCCAATGATGCTGGGTCTTGTGATTCCCGGATGCTCGTGTTTTTCACCTTACCTCTTCTAGATCCGATCACTCGCCGATTCTCCTCAAAATGTGCAACACCCAGCATCACCCTTTGGCCAGAAAGAAAACATTTTGTTTTGAAAATATGTGGCTGAGACACCCACAACTCAGTGACGTTATTTCTAATAGCTGGAGTGCTCCTTTGCCAAAAAGTTCAATTTATCAGAAGATTTCTCACTGCAGCGAAGCTCTTTCTCGCTAGAACCATGCAACTTTCGGCCATGTCCAAAGGAAGATTAAGTTGAAGCGCAATGCCATTAGTCGGCTAAAGGCTCGGCAGTGGGATGACAAGAATAATGATAGAGAGAGGATCCTTGACAATGGAATAAATGAGCTCCTTGAATAGGAAGAAACCTAGTGGAAGCAGCGTTCGAGGGTGATATGGCTCAAAGAAGGGGACCATAATACATCTTTTTTTTCACAAGAAATCATCATAGTGAAGGAAACGAAATTTTATCTTGGGGTTGGAGGATTCGGACGGGCAGTGGTAAACGGATTTTGACAAGATGAAATTTATCGCAGGACAATATTTCCAATGCAGTTTTATAACGGGTAACCCATATGAGATCCTGACCCGTGATGTGTCTATGGTTGAGGTGCGGATAGCTCTATTTCAAATGCACCCTTCCAAATCACCGGGCCCTGATGGTATGTCAGCTTCTTTCTACCAAAAATTTTGGCATGTGGCGGGGGGGGGGGGGGGGGGGGGTGGGAACGTTTTTACCACGGTTAGAGGTTTTTTTTTGCAAAGGGTCTCTTCCTGAGGGTAAAAATCATACCCACATTGTACTCATTCCTAAAGTGAAGACCCCGAGGAAATTATGGAGTTTCACCCTATAAGCTTATGCAACGTTATTTTTAAAATAATCTCTAAAGTTTTGGCCAACTGCCTTAAATCTATTTTACCTTCGATCATATCGGAGAATCAAAGTGCATTTGTTCCTGGGAGATTGATTTTCAATAATGTCCTTATTGCTTTCGAGATCATGCATCACCTTCATTCGACAGCGTAAGGACAGGAGTATTTTATGGCCCTCAAACTTGACATGAGTAAAGCGTATGACCGCATCGAGTGGCCTTTTTTGGAAGCCACGCTTCTTCATTTAGGTTTTAGTTCTAAGTGGGTGAACCTTATTATGGTGTGCTTGAGGTCTGTTTCATGCTCTATTTCCTTTAACGGACAACAAACTGATGTGTTCAATCCATCTCAGGGGATTCGCCAAGGGGATACTTTATTGCCGTAACTTTTTATTATTTGTGCCGAGGTGCTATCTTGCTTATTACGTAAAGCTGAGAGGGAAAAAATTATTCTTGGTGCTACCGTCAGCAAAAATTGTCCAAAAATTTCTCATTTATTTTTTGCCGATGATAGCATTATTTTCTGCCGTGCTTCCCTGAGTGAGTGTAACAACGTTCTGGGCATACTTCAAAGTTATGAACGAGTCTCGGGCCAGAAACTCAAAGTCGAGAAAACTTGTTTTTTTTTTTCAGTAAGAACACACCTGATGATAAGCATGCTGAAATTCAGGGCTGAATTGGGGTTAACGCCCTTAATTTGCATGAAAAGTATTCAAATTTTTAATGGCATTTTCGATCGGGTGAGTGGAAAAGTTTCAGGGTGGAAAGAACGTATGCTTTCAAGGGGTGGTAAGGAAGTCCTCATCAAGTCCATTGCTCAAGCTATCCCAACATATACTATGTCGTGTTTCAAAATTCCTATCTCTTGTTGTACTAACATAGCTAGATACCTTGCAAGATTATGGTGGGGTGAGATTGGCGATAAAAGAAAGATGCATTGGGCCTCGTGGGATAAACTCTGCACATCAAAAAAGAGAGGTGGATTGGGCTTTCGGGATATGGAATGTTTTAATCTTGCCCTCTTAGCGAAACAAGGATGCCGGCTCCTAACAAACACCGATTCTCTTTTCTTTCAAATTTATAAGGCTAGATACTTTTTGACGGGGAATGTGTTAAATGCGAAACTCAACTCTTATCCCTCGTTTGCATGGCGAAGTATCCAGAGTGATTTGGAGATTATTAGACAAGGAGTTCGTTGGAGAGTTGGGAATGGGAATTCCATTCGAACCGGAATTGACCCATAGCTCCCAAGACCGTACACATTTAAAGTGGTCTATCCGTTACCCGAGAATGTGAAGTCGTCTATGGTTGCGAGCCTTATTGACACTCATTGCTGAAATTGGAATGGTGATGTTCTTGCCCAATGGTTTTTTACCCCATGAAGTTAATCTTATCAAGATAATCCCAATTGGTGACCTCTCTCGGGATGACGCTATCCTTTGGCATTGGGAACGAAATGGAAGGTTCTCAGTCCGAAGTGCATACCAGGTGGTTCTTCATTTAAAATCAAAAAAGGTTAATGGAGGAGGGGTAACAAGTAGAGGTGAGTTTTTCCCATGGAAGAAGCTTTGGGAATTAAGGGTACCAACTAAGATCAAGATTTTTATGTGGAATGCATGCCATGACTTTATCCTGACCCAAGAAAATCTTTTTTGTAGGAAAATTTCTCAAGACTTCAATTGTGTACTGTGTGGAGGCTCGCCAGAATCAACCTCTCATGCTCTATGTCATTGTCACTTTGCAAATGCCATGTGGGTTGGATCCTTCTCACAACAATTTGATAAGTGGGGCAAAAGATGAACTTTGTGGACTGGTTGGCAAAAATCTTGGATTCTGAAGATGATAAAAAGATGGAGGAATTTGTAATCACAGCTTGGGTCATTTGGAGTAATCAGAACCGTTCACTGCATCAAGGAATTGCTCCCAATATCAAGCAATCGCGTGTTTTTGTGCAGTCTTTCTTGAGGGAATGTCGCACAGCTCATCAACCCCAGAGTAGACATGCTCTGCAAGATGATACTCCTAGTCTCACTAAGTGGAAACCGCCGGCGGTTAAGGTTTGGAAACTTAATGTTGATGGAGCGGTGTTCTCTGAGCTTGGAACTGTGGGTTTGGGAGGTGTTCTCCGTGATCACTCGGGTCAGATATTGCTATCATTTTTAGATTATTGTCATGGTTTTTTTTATGCTACTACAGTGGAGGCACTTGCATTATTAAAGGCAATTTCTATTACGTTTGAGGCGAGTTTCCACCAATTTGAAGTTGAATCTGATTCCTTAGAGGTGATTAAATGCAATTAATAATGGAAGCATGGATTGGAGCCCCATTGGGCATATTTTTTCGCGGATTAGAGAATTATTAAGGTTGGGGGGCACCGATGTTGTGAAGCACGTCCAAAGAGAAGGAAACTCGGTGGCCAATGCGCTTGCTCGGATGGCCAAGGATGTTAAGGAGCTTAGAGTGTGGTTAGAGGATGAATGTCCTCATCTAATTCTTCATCTTGCTGTTAAGGACTGCAATTTGTTGCTTCCTTGATTCTTGACAGCTCTTGTGGCTATTTCTTCATAAATAAATAATAAATAAAAAAAGAGTTAATTTGTGTATAAACTTGGTCCAAAGTCTAATCCTTATATTTCTCCACTATTTGAACACCGTGTCCTCTTTTATCTATAAGTAATGATAGATGCAAAAAAAAAGTGCACAACGAAATACACAACCTACTTTAATTTGTTGGACCTCGTGCTTAAAAAAGGTATACACTCATTTTTTTTTTGTCTTTTTGTGTGTACAGACTTTTCAGGACGAAGCCCAACAATTTTAAGCTAGTTGTGCATTTCGTTGTACACTTTTTTTGTGCATCTAGCATTTCCGTTTATCTATACTTGGTTTCCGCTTCCAACGTTATTATAATGCCTTGAAATGGATATATATATATATATATATATATATTATATACAGTGTGTATGGACTTAGAGATGTGCAATTTTATTTTTACGTCAGCATGGCCGGGTCAAAGGGGGCAAAATGGGCAACCACCAAGGTTTATAAAATTTCGAGAGTCCTTACGAAATTTTTATAATTACATATTTATTTTGAGATTTTAAGTATTTTATATTTAAGCCTCTCCCAAGGCCCAATTTAGTGTCATCAACTACATATATATTGATATACATGTAGATAAAACTCAAAAGTAAAGGCCCTAAAATTTTGAAAATTACACTTTTTAGTGTAAGATTTTTTGAGTTTTTGAAATAGGCTCCTCTAGAATTTTAAAAAATGCAATATAGTGTTTAAGTTTCACATAGACTCATATTATAAGTAGACCCCAAAAAATCGCCAATTATGCATAAGTAACCCTAAGAAAAATTGCCAATTATGCATAAGAAGACCCCAAAAAAATTGCCTCGGGGGCGCTGCTCCCGAACCCCTGTATAAGGGCCTCCATTTTAGTAGTTCACCCCAGGCCTTCAAATTCTCGAGATCGGCCCTATGCGTCAGCCACACAGAGAGTTCTACTCCTTTAGCTTTTCAGATACAAAAACAATCAAAAAAAAAATGTTGTGAACTGTTTTCTATATTGTCATTTTGCTTCTCTATCTTCAAAAATTTATGGGGCAATACAGAATAGTTTGAGTTTTTCGGTATAGTTCCTTTATATATTCAGTTTAGTGCAAATAATTGATCATAAATTCATAGTTGTGTTGGTCTGTTGTATCTTAGTGGTTGACACACCATCCTTTGCACCGGTGAGAAGACCGAGAAGATGCGAAATCAACCTTAAAGAGAGCGATCTAGTCCATGCCTTAGCCCGTTATTGATTCAATTTAAAATTTTTTGAGCTTTTTGGTATATATCTTCAACAATTTTAAGGTTGATTCAACCTGTCATGCCCGACGTAGCATAAATAAGGAAAGCATTTAAGTTCCTTAATGGACCCGTAGGTCGCAACAGTTTGAAAGATCGATTCCGTCCCAAACGTCAAACAATATACTAATTTAACTCAAAGTAAATCAATCAAGACTTACAAAATTTTACCAAATTAATAATTATTATAGCCCGAGATCACCTAAAGGCACAATCCGCCTTGGAAACAAAACAATAGGGCAATGCTAGGGATACTACCAAATCTCACTAACACTTACTAACACATTCTATCTGTAATACCCCGTATTTTCAATAAATATTTAATGCAGAGAGATTCTATATACTTCCTTTGACCATTCATAAAATTTAATCTTCGATCGATCGAAGCTCGTTCGAGCGATCGAGCACTCACAGTTCAAGCGATCGAACCCTTTTCGAGCGATCGAAACCCTACCGACATAAATTTAATACGTGGTCCCCACTTCAATCGATCAAACCCTTTTTCAATCGATCTAACTGACCGATCTGAGTTCGATCGATCGAGCATTCTTCGATCGATCGAGAATGTAATTATCAGAATTCCAGTTTCTGCGCAAATGCTGCCACCTACACTCCCATTTTCCCTATATATATACTGCATTCGTGTGTGTTGTGTGTTTGCTGAACCTTGTGCTTAAGAGAGGGTTGAGAGTGTGTATGCTTGTGTTTATATATACACATACCTCCATATATCTATATATATATACACACACATATCTATATATATATATATATACTCAGCTTGGAGAAGAGAAGAAGGAGAAGAAGAAGAACAAGAAGAGGCCGAGAAAGAGAGACAGAAGAGACGAAGAGAGGAGCAGAGAGAAGTGGCCACCATTGGAGGAAGCTTGGAAGCTTTCAACCGAGCCAAACGCGCCCTTACGACTTGTGGTGAGTTCCAAACTCACTCGGTATCTTAGTTATGATGTTTTACATATTCTGGACGTATAATTATAATCCAAACATCCCCTAGAACATTCTGCACGTTCACTGGCAGAATCTGTAGAAGACGAAGTTCGACCGATCGAACTGAGTTCGAGCGATCGAACATCACTGATCCCAATCGATCGAACTGAGTTCAATCGATCGAGACTACCTTCACTTCGATCGATCGAGAAGACTTCAATCGATCGAACAGCACTTTCTTCGAGCGATCGAGAGGACCTCAATCGATCGAACCTAGCAGAACATGAATGTTTTCCTTTCAGTTTATAATGCATAGTGCGTAGTTGTTTAATTGTTGTTTCATGTTCTTATTATGCGATATTATAGATAACGGAGGTAATGGGAAACGATAACGAGATTGAGATAATATGGTGAGTAACGTAGTCGGGTTCGGAACGCTAGAAATAGTACGACGCGATAACGTAGTAAGTTTGAGATGATAATACTGGGTAGTATTGGATAAGTGATAAATGAGTCAGTAAGAGGAATTGTATGTTTAAAGTTGTGTGTGTCGAGCTGATGATTCGCTCAGGTTGAATCCGATAAGTGTATGTCAAGGATTTGATCAGGATCGTGAGAATTATGGGTGCACAGTACTCGCAAGAGTTCTTAAAAGCGGTGAACAGTAAGAGTTCTTAAAAGCGGTGAACAAGAGTAGATGTGGCACGCCCATGATTTGAATTACCAGAGCTGTGTATGTATCGTAATCGCAAGCGTTCTTAAAAGCGGTGAACAGTAAGAGTTCTTAAAAGCGGTGAACAAGAGTATGGGTATATCCATGGACCAGTCGTTATATGAGAACAATGTATGGGTGCTCGCAAGAGTTCTTAAAAGCGGTATAGCGGTGAACAAGAGCACTGGTATGTTGTGCTGATATAATCAGTTCGAGATAGTCAGTTGGGTATTGTGAAATCAGTCTTAGAGTGGGAATTGATAAGAATCGATTAATGATATGTCTGAATAATGAATAAGGATTATATATTTAGTATCACTGTCATCTATTGTTCATAATGGTAATTATGTCATTTCTATGAGACTGTGTTAGTTAGTGCTCACTCAGCTTTCAACAAGCTGACGGCCTTTATTGCCTGGACATTCCCCGTCCAGACTATCCTGTCCTTTACAATGCAGATGACGGAACATATGGTAATAACTATTATCCTGAAGGGAGTTACGTGGAGAATGGCCCCACTGATGCCAGTTATGCTGACGCCTATCCGTACGCTAGCTGAAGACCTGAAGATAGATAGTAGTTTATATTACTACTTTTCTTTTACTGTTGTACTTTGTAGTTAACGGGTACTTGGGCATATGTTGTCTCCAGACCTGTTGTGATCCTGTGGACCGTACTCTGATGATTGTAATAGATAGAACCGTGTTTTTATTTCAGTCGTTTACTGTTCCTGTTTGGACTAGTACTGTGTGGTGTGGATTATCAGTGACTTTCACTTGTCATTCCCTATGGACCCATAAAGGAAATTTATTTTTCTCTATTTATGCTGCTCCGGGGCGTGACACTATCTCTCTCCTAGTGGTACTGCAGACCCCATGGTACCACTAGGAGAGATATAGAGTGTGTTAGTAAGTGTTAGTGGAATTTGTTAGTGTCCTAAATATTACTCATAATAATCTTATTTATTACAATCATCCATATTGCAAGTTCAGTTTCTCTTCTAGAGCAGCTACTCTCAATTAGCATAGTCGTACGATCCAGCCTGATTATGACCTGAAAAGCCTAGACACGAATGTCATGGCGCATCAATGTTGTCAGCTTTATGAGTTGGTGAGCATTAAAAACATATACTTGTAATGTAAAACATACCCCTTTACCATTTTCATTTTCTTACAAGTTTCATTCTCAAACATATTTGAAATATAGTGATGAATTCATATTACAAAACAATATAGATAATGTCAAAATCTTCAATAAATAAAACATGTGACCATGCATGGAACAATGTAACCATTCTCATCTTGTCGACTCTTTTCTCTCGACAACACATCAATCCACTCTCTCACTCCAGTCACTTGAAATACTAAGGTGACCACACTTTAGTACAAGGGTATCAGGGAGTGTCCAATTTGCCTCACACTTTAGTACGGGGTACCAGGGAGTGTCCAAATGGCTCACACTTTAGCTAAACCACAAATGCCAGGGAGTGTCCAGTAGACCACATTTTAGCACTACCACGACTGCCAGTGAGTGTCAAAGTCGATGTCAGACACTTTAGCGCTACCATGGGCACCAGGGAGTGTCCAAGTTTGTCACTGTCGCATTTCAAAGATACTTTAAACTGCATCTCATAGCATCACACTTTAGTACACCAGTACCAGGGAGGGTCCAAATCACAATCTCAACCATACTCTTTTCACACTGACCATTACACACCATGTATGTACACTTGACCCCACATGTATGTCATATGACTTTATACAGAAAAGTAAGATACTGGAAAAACAATAAACAGCGTACGTGCGAGAATGATCAAGCTTTTATAACCAAAACATCTCAAACGGAATTCTATTTTAGTATAATTTCCAAACAGTACTTTAAAAATCCTTAAAACTTCTTCCAAACAGCTCCTTAGTAGAAAACAGATAAAAACAAACAAAAAAAGACAGGTCGCTGTCATGCTGAGACTTCATCTTCTTCGTCAGAATTCCCCTGTTTCAGTTTTAAGGGTCTTTCATGACCCATTTTGCAATCCGGACGTTACTATACCTTATAATATATGAATCTCTTCATTTTTCTACAAGGATTAAGAATCTAAGGTCAATTTGACACGAATCGATCCGTAGCTCTCGATTTTTACAAAAACCAAGAGGTGACAAAACTTAAATTCTAATATACGTCGCGATAAGAACGAATTAGACTCTAATATTTTAACTGTGGCTACTATGAAGTATAATCTTTCATATTCATTTCTAAAAAATTGTTTTGGTTGAGTTTGGAAAATTCATGTTCTTCAAGCCATGAACCTCCATGAATGCTATTGTCTATGGAGGTTCTCAATTTCATAAATATAAAGAGAAAAAGAACATGGATTACATTCTGAGTGAGTTCAAAATACTCACTGATGATAAGTGTTTGAAGTTGTTGAGAAAGAATAGCAAAATAAGAAGCAAACCCAAGCTTGGCTATGGAATTCTTCAAGCTTTCTCTCTCTATAAATTTCTGTAAATCCTTCTCCCTCTCTGAAACTCTCTCTACAGCTCTCTGAATTTCAGTTGTATAGTGTAGAATGTGTGTAATGGAGAGAGGGGTATGAGTTATATAAATTTGCTCAACTTAGAGCCCAAGAACCATCAATTATACTCAACAAATGGATTTTGTTTTTAAATTAACTAAATACATCATATATACAAATATATATATATACGTACATACACCTCCACAGATTTGAAAGGGTAGTGAATAGGGGTCAAATATGGGTGTTGGGTAACTTAGCTTAAGTTTCAACATTAACACACACATACACACACACACACACACACACACACACACACACACACACACACACACAATGCACTCCTAAACAAGCCACAAACAAGTTATCTTAGGAGCTATAGGGGTGTTTGGCAAGGTAGCTTTTGGCAAAACATTAGCACACACAAATAGAGCTAGCCAAACTAAGCGTTACCAAGATGCTTAGGAATCTAATTGAGTGTTTGGGAAAACTAACTTATGGCACTACAATTATACCTGCACAAAATGCATTCCCAAATAAAACCTAGTCAATCATTAGTTGCCTTAAATGGAAATAAGGCAAGTATCACTTCCTAAATGATAGAGATTCCCAAACTGAGGGAGTCCATACGCGGCGCGGACAGTTTTCGAACATAAATTGGTATTTTCACAGCGCGGTGATCACCACAAAATACAGAAAATTCATTTTAATGTATGAAATAATTCTCTGATTATATAAAAAAAATTCAGTTTTGAATCAAAGGTAAATAATTTCACCGTTTTGAAAATACAGATTTGAAATTACATCATAGGTATTCCTGAACTTACAAAAATTATAGTTTGACCCCAACAAAAGAATTTCTATTAGATCAAGGCAAATAATAGAAATTATAATATGGAAATTACATTTAGCAATTAAAGAAAATACAAGTTGTTACACAACTTCATGGAACCAAATCAGAAAACTGCCTCTCTCAGCGACAATAGTCAAAATTGCCCTTTATAGTTCGAAGGCCAATTCTTCAAGCGTTGGAAGACCGAAATGATGATCTACCTATCTTTGCTAAAGGTTACTTTTGTTCTTGACGAGCCAAATTCGAGGGACTCAGATTTGCTAGAACCCTGTTTGCATCCAAAAACTGCCAAAGGTTTTTGAGCTTCATAGGATCGTTGGAGTGGGCCTGGGACTAGTCGGCCCAGGCCTTGTTCTAGAAGGGCCGACCCAGGATTGCGAAGAACAATCGATCTAGAGGAAAGACATCACGCCGAGGGAGTCCAAGATACATGAGCTGTTGTCAAGAAGAGCCCGATAGGTGATGATAGTGGCATGCATAATGATCAGACACCATCTTTGGATAGAGTAATAAAAGTCAATTGCGAAAGCCCGAGTGTTAGGAGGAGCATGTATAGGATCGTCATCGGACATGGGGGTTGGAAAGTATGATAGTTGGAAGCTGCGAGCCCGATGTGGCTAAAAGTATGTCATGCCCTGGAGCAGCAGAAATTAGCAGGAAATAAAATTTTCCTTTTTGGGTCCGTAAGCCATGACTAGTTATATTAACTGATTATCCACAAACACGCTAAACTGAATATACATTAAAAGATTACTAGATATTACATCAGAGTTCGTAGTTATTAAAAGATAAAACAACAAAAGAGATTAAGGCGTTGGACGCCGTTTACATCTTTATATGTAAAGACAAAAGGAAGTGTAAGATCGTTAAAGTAAGGCGTGTGACGCCAATCTATAACTTAGTACAAATGGGCAAAAATCTATAAAGAACAACTAAGTCTTCTTTCTTGAAGTTGCGCCTCTAACTGGCGTAGCCGTGACCTTCAGTATTGTAGGCCTCCCCTTCGAAGGCATTCTCTCAGTAGGCTCCTTCCTGATAGTCCTCCTCTGGACAATCATGTCCTATATAGTCTAGACATGGGAATGTCCAGGGCGTAGTATGCCGTTAGCTATAGTAAAAGCTAAGCGAGCATCCAAACCGAACACTCCTAATATAAAATATGTATCTAAAAGTACACAACGACTAGTTACTACGGTTGAATGAATTATAATGAGACCGTGCATGAACTATGCATCATTGATATATTCGATTTCACTCGAATTAACATCCGACTTACTTGAATTTGTTACATTACCAGTGTAACACCATTAGCTTAGAGTGACTCGCCTAGTGGGTCGAGCTATGGTTACTTTACTATCGTTATCTGCCTCTTCGTGGCCATAGTAGTAATCTCACTTTACAAGCTAACTGTGTACTCTAGGTCCTCAGGACCTCGCCTTATGACTATCGTCGCCGATTTGTGAAACGGTTACTTTACTATCGTTAGTCATCTCGACTGCCATAGTAATCTCGCCTTACAGGCAAAACGTGTTTATTCATTTCTCGATGTATTCTTATCAACATGGTTACTTTGCTATTTGTTTGCCTCTCCGTGGACATATGAGCAATCATCGCCGACATGCGATCCTGTAATTCTATTTGACAGTCCTGACTCACTACATATCAACTTTCAGACCTCCGCGGTCGACTACACGTATTTCTAAATGCATACGGACTTGGTCTCTATGACCGTTCGACTCTATACCCGTACACGTCGACTTGACATTACGAGACTGACTCCTAGATGAGATGTATCATATGTTATGCACGAGGTACAAGTTAATTAAATAGGTACTATTTATTCTTGAATATAGTACAGACCTTAAGCTCGTAGTACCACATGTTAAAGCATGAGGTTAACCGGACTTATAATAATAACAAACAGAAATAATAATAATAATAATAATAATCATAACAATAATAATAATAACGGAGATAATATGTTCGAAGTACAACATGTTAACATGAAGTTAACCAGAAAGTGATAACAATAATCTTATTAATATCAATAATAATATTAGTAATAGTAGTAGAATAATATGTTCGGGGTACAACGTATTAGATCTTGAAGTTTAATCAATAATAATAATAATAATAACAATAATAATATCATTATTATTAACGGAATAATAAAACGGACATTTATATGTTCAGGGTACATATGTTAATCACGAGGTTAACTGGACCATAATAATAAAAAGCGAAAAATAATAATCATAATAATAATAATAACAATAATAATTATAATAATAGCAATTATGATACAGACCTAGATTAGGGGCACCACATGTTAAGCACAAAGTTTTCTATAAATAATAATACACGGAGGATAATACGAACATTAATCTGGTATACCAAGTGAGTTAAGAACTCACCATAGGTTCGGGGTCACGGTGTGACACAAAGGGTAAGCTTCCTTTCTTTTTTTCTTTCCTTTCCTTCTATTTTCTCACTCTCTTGTTTTTCTAGAAAACTAAAGAGAATAAGGGGTGTGGGTTTGGGTTTTATAGGAAAGTCTCTATTTATATACACCACACACATATATATATATATATATATATATATTATATTTAACATATATAATGTATACACACACAAGACTCAACACACAAACACACACAACACCACACTGCCATACCACGCCATACACACAGACACATGCACACACACTATACACCACGCTCAAGCACTGGACACCTCACCACACAAGCACATGACACCACACTACTCACACTCATCACCCTACATACTAGCTAGTACCACTCACCACTCTCTCTTCCTCTAATGTCGGCACTCACACACCAATAAGTTGATAAGTTTGGGGGTTGGCCTTAGGGTACAAGCAGGGTTGGGTAACACAGGTATAAATACGGGTTCAAAAATGATACTTAATTATAGTGAAAATCTTACAAATACAGTCCGAGGCTGAAAACTATATTAATAAAATATAATAAAAATTACAGGCACCTCCTATAAAAGATTTTATCCTCAAAATTTGTGCCAACTAGTCACTAAACAAAACTAGAAAATTAAATTTCACGCATTTCTGATTCCAACTCCCAAGAAACTTCGCGTTCGTTATGGTGTCTCCACTGAACTTTCACCAAAAGAATTTTCTTAGTCCTTAGCTTCTTGACTCCTCGATCCAAAATTCGAACTGGTCCTTCAGTATAAGTCACATTGTTATTCACCTCAATGTTCGTGAAGTCAATTTCATGTGACGGATCATATACAACCCTCCTAAGCATGCTGATATAAAATACATTATGTACTCCTGACATCTTAGGTGGCAGTGCGAGTCGGTAGGCTACTTTTCTTACGTGCTCTAGAATTTCAAACATTCCAATGTAGCGCGATGACAACTGTGTGAGTTCTTTATCTGATGTGGATGGTATATGAGGGATGGTATAACACGTAAGCTGGTTGTGGAGCAACAAGTGATGTGCAGTGGAAAGGTAAGAGTGAGAGTTCGGTACGATGATAATAAAAATAAATAATAATAATATATATAAATAACCAGCAATGGGACTTGGAGAGTGTATGGCTTGAGTGAGAACCAGAGTAACCCCAAATAAGAGAGAGAGAAAGCAGTAAAGGGTTGGTTATCAGTTAGAGACTGGTGTATGGGAGGGAGTTTTTCTATGAGGCTAAAGGAGAGGTAGGGGAAGGTTGAGTAATGGCTGAGAGTCGTGTTTTTTGGGGATTTTGGAAAAGGTTGTGAATGTCTTAAGTTCTTAGAATTGCAGCTTAAGACTGGGTTATAGCTTAAACTCTAGGTTGAGCCCAGGTTGGTGGATGTATTGAATGAGATTGATATTTATACAGAGTTTGTGAGGTCTAGCTGAGTTGGCATCTTCGAAGTGGTTCCTCCATTTGAAGTAGACGGGGACTTAAATGCGTATGTTTAAGGTAGTTGGGGTCATTAAAATGGGGATGTGGACAGGACAGTGTATTGAGAAGGTGAGACGAGGTATTGTTATATTGTCGTGTGATGGTGAACCAATGCCATTGGTTGGTCAAAGGGAGGTAAAGGGGCAGGAATACTATTGGTGCAAAAGATGTAGCGAGGGGGAAATATCAAGGCTTTTCTATTGGTTCGGCAAGACGTAAAAATAGGACTTTTACAGAACTTGTAGTTGCTTTACATGTGAGTTTAAGAGCTCCCTCTAACCTTTGGGGAGAGGCTTTATTGACTGTGTGTTATGTTTAAAATATAGTTCCCCATTCTAAAACAAAAATTACTCCTTTTAAGCTTTGGAAAAATAGAAGGCCAAATTTAAAGTATTTTCGAGTTTGGGGTTGTTTGGCATATGTTAGACTTTCTTATCCTAAGAGGCATAAATTTGCTATAGAGCTGTAGAATGTGCATTTTTGGGATATGCTTTTAACAATAAGGCTTATAGATTTTTAGACATTAAAAATAATGCTATTTTTAAGCCTATTGATGTTGATTTTTATGAAGATAGATTTCCTTTTAAATCAAGGGATAGTGGTGGTTCCCAACCTCCTATTTCTATCCCTTCTAAACCCATTGATTCTAGGGTGCATTATAGAGATAATGATATAGAATCTGAACCTTATAGAAGTAAGAGAGCTAAGCTCTCAAAAGACTTTGGACCTAATTTTTATACATTTGATTTAGAAGGAGATCCTTCTTGTTTAGAGGATGTTCTGCCTCTTACCTCTTCAGAAGCTGATTTCTGGAGAGAAGCCATTCAAGATGAGATAGGCTCTATTTTGTCCAACCGTGCATGAGAACTTGTGGATTTACCACCTGGATGTAAAACCATAGGCAGTAAATGGGTTCTTAAAAAGAAACTTAAACCAGATGGTTCTATAGATAAATATAAAGCTAGATTAGTACATAAGGGATTTAAACAAAAGAAAAATATTGACTTTTTTTATGCTTATTCTCCAGTTACTCGAATTATTTCTATTAGAGTTTTATTAGTTATTGCTGCTATTCATGATTTATACATTCATCAAATGGATGTTAAAATAGCTTTTTTAAATGGAGAATTAGAGGAGGAAATTTATTTGGATTAACCTGAGGGTTTTATAGATCTGAATAATAAAAAGAAAGTTTGTAAACTAGTTAAATCATTACATGGTTTAAAACATGCACCCAAGTAGTGGCATGAAAAATTTGATCAAACAATTATTTCAAATGGTTTCAAAATCAATGAAAGTGACAAATGTATTTAATATAAATACAATGATGGAATGTGTTATAACATGTTTATATGTGGATGATTTATTAATTTTTGGCTCTACTTTAGAGATTATTAAAAAGACCAAAAATTTCTTGCCAATTAATTTTGATATGAAAGATTTGGGTGAAGCCAATGTAATTTTGGGGATTAAAATTACAAGAACTCATATTGGCATTTGTATTGATCAATCTCATTATATTAAAAAGGTTTTGAAAAAAAATAAAATTATTTTGATTGTAAACATGTTTGTACTTCTTTTGATCCAAGTATTAAATTATTCCCTAATGAGGGTGACATTTTTAATCAAAAGGAATATGCTAATATTACTGGGAGTTTAAGGTATGCTACAGATTGTACTAGACCTGATATTGCCTATGCAGTAGGTGTTCTATGTAGGTATACTAGAAAACCTAGCATAGAATATTGGAATGCAATTGGTAGATTAATGAGATATTTAAAAAGAGCTATGAATAGTTTGGGTACTCACTATAATAAGTATCCCGCTATACTTGAAGGTTATATTGATCCCCATTCCATTATCCTATCGGAAGACTCGAAAGCCACTAGCGGCTAGATTTTTAGTATTGTTGGTGGAGCAGTTTCTTGGAAATCCAAGAAACAAACTATCATAGCTCATTTCACCATGGAGTCTGAACTGATTGCATTGTTTTCAGCTAGCGAGGAAGCTAGTTGGTTGTGTAGCTTTTTATCAGATATACCTATCTGGCTTAGGCCAGTTCCAACTACTTTGATACACTATGACAGCATTGCTGCCATATAGAAAGAGTACAAAACCAATATTGTAATGGTAAATCATGATAAATACATCGTAAGCACAGTACTGTGAGATAATTTATTTTTTAGGGTTCTGTTACTATTGATTTTGTGAGGTCTGGTGTTAACCTCGCTGACCCTTTAACCAACACTTTGGCAAGAAAGAAGGTATGGAATACCTCTATGGGTATGGGACTTAAGCCCATTAATAAATAAATTAAATGTGATAGTAACCCAACCTAGAAACTGGAGATCCCAAGAACCGAGTTCAAAGGGTAAGAACAAGTCACATAGTAATTAGAGGTGGATCATGCATTTTATCTGTCCCATACTTGTGATTAACATGATATCCTATAGCGGTTTGGAGGTTGAGTTTACACTCTTAATGAGCTCTATGGTCCTTATGGATGGGGTGCCCAGTTGTAGGAACACTCTTGATAGACTCACCTAGTGAATGTGGAAGTTGTGGCCGCTTCCTATGAGAATTGATTGGGCAAATTCTCTAGAGCATTCATGACACTAGGATAAAGCGCAAGGCCATAACGTGCTGGCTTTTTGAACTACACCATGAAAAGCATTATGTGTGAATAATATTTGTTGTATACACAAGAATCTAAGTTCTAGACTCAGTCACTCAAGATTATTATACCTTAAATATTTTTTTCACTATGTAAAGGTTCAAAACGGTGGTCACCTTTGTTTATGCATGACACTACTAGTCATTATTCTGTAAGCCCAGTTTGTTAACTAATTATTTTTTGTTAAAATAAGTGGGGGATTGTTAGAGTATTTTAACAATAAATAAATGTGATTTGTGGTAATAACAGTGTTAAGAAAGAAAAAAAAAGGGTTAGTTAATATATAGCCCATTACATGCCTCCATTCTAGAAATTGGCCCAACTTACATTACCATTTTAGAATTAGTCCTAATATTTCCAAGACCAAATTACCCTCAGATTACACTTCACGCGCTTACAGTTCATATCTAACTAGATTGAATGACAAAGCTAAAAAACTGCCAAATTTACTCACCATCAAATCAACACCAAATCAAGGTACAATTTTGAAATTAAAACCCTAAAAATCCCTAATATCATGCCTAAATCTTCTGTGTTTTTAACTATCTCACTAAAAAATTGGGCAACTCAATGAAATATTGGAGAAAACACGATACGATCAGAAAAAGGACAGAAGAGACTAGATTTCTCTATTAGGGTTTTGGCAAATCGAGCAGAGATGGGAAGAAAAGGTATGAATCAACTTTAGAACTAGCATATGATGAACATAAGTTCTACATTTGTTAACTACATAGATTTTGGGATCAAACTTCACACTAGAATACTCACGAGCACTATTTTCTGAGAAATATTATAGTTTGTGTGTCATATTATCAACTAAATCCATGACCAATCCGAATAGTGTATGTTGTATCAATCTTAAAATACTCACCTTCTCTGAAAATTGATTTCATGGAATACAAGTTTTGTTCAGTTAAATTAAGTTGTTATTGAGAAACAACGATTCTTGTGAGAAAGTTTGAATATCATATGAATTAAATTAACAAAAATGTAAAATTATAATTATGTATACATTTTCAACAAATTGGTGTCAAAAAAATAGTGTATTCTACAGTAGTCATTTTTGTATCATAGAAAACGAGATACATGTAATAAGTATATTGTCGATTTTCAAAGATTAAAGTCTGTCACTATCCAACGAATATATGAAACTTTTGTCTGAAATTACTCACAGAGAACAATATACCTGCTGGTTTTAGTGCCTATAGACACCCCAATTTTGACTGACCGTCAAATTCAGGGATGGTTACCTCTAAATACCGATGACGATAACGACCAACAAAATTCGAAGACTTCCCAAATGATTCAAGTTCTTCAGATTAAGTTTTCAAATTGAGATAGAGAGGAAAATCAGGTGATTTGAAGGAACCCGAATCTAAAATACGTATGAGAAAGGAACAGTCCAAAAGTCGATTTCAAATTAATTATATATTAGAATTTTGAAAAGAAAATAAAGAGAAGAAAAGAATTGTGAAAAAGAAATAAAGAGAAGACAAGAGTTTTGAAAAATAAAAAAAGAGGGGGAAAGAAAAAAAGAAAAGAAAATATAGTATGATATTAACATACACTAGTATATAAATATAAAAAGTATATGCTTAAAATATATTACTTTTGAAAGATGAATAAAAAGGGATAATATTGTTTCCTGCGGCACGCGGCATAGGCGGCGGCACTCGTTGAGTGCCGCGCCGACACTCAATTATTGCCACAGCGGCAATCGTTGAGTGCCAGAATGGCACTCACTAAGTGCCACAGATAACTCAGTGAGTGGCGTTTGCTGTACAACCTGTTTTTCTCAAACATGTATGGAATATTCTTGCACATGGGTTTTCCACCCGAAATTACCCAATTGACCCTCAGATTTTGGCCTATATAAGGAGGCCTTCACCTCCATTACAAGGATCCTTTTTTTTCACATCTCAAAAATATATAGAAAACTAGAAAGATTCAAGAAGCAATTGAGAGGAATTTTGAAGAAAATCAATAGAACAAGAAGAGTTTGAAGAAATTGAAGAGGAACTTAAAGAACTTTGGAAGATCTTCATCAAATCAAGAAGAATCTCTGAGATTATAGAGGTAACCTTCTAAATCTTAGATAGAATTAGGCAAGATGCAATTACAATTCATAGATCTAGGAACTTTTACACATTTTCAAAACCTATCTTCTTACCTCATTTCATCACACACCACATAGAATTGTGATTGAATCCCTTCTTGTTTTCATTAATTTGGGTCTAAATAAGAGCCTTGGATTTAAAAAGTGTATAAAAGGATCTTTGATTTAGACTTTCCAACAAACTTTGATTTTGTTTTCTCTTGTTTATGTTATCCTTAGAGGTTCATGAGACCTTAATGTCTCATTTGAATCCACTTTGGATTTGGTCCTTTGATTTTCTATAGTCTCATGACTTATATGAAAATGAAGGTTGATTATGTTCACATCCTCACATAACTATGGGATCCAAAACTAGATCTATGGTTTGGGCCCTCTAGTTTGAAACCTTCATGGAATCTTTTCATATTCCATGAAGGTTCATATGAATTCGGTCATATATTGTCTCCAAGGACAATTAACTTGGGAGGAGAACTAATAAAAAAATGGATCTATATTCCTCAAGGAACATGTATTTGGGAGAGGAAATAGGTGTAGTTTAAGTTTAGTTAAGATTATGAATACCAATTCCACAAATGGTGCAGTGAACTCATGAACTCATTGAGATCAAAGATTTTTAATTAAATCATGGTCCATGAGAATTGAGTGAGACCAATTGGAGAATGTTCATAATTTATATATGTGTCACTAGAACTTTTGTTTTGATGAAATCTTATATTTAGGATGGTTTGGCCTCACGATTTGTGAGTAGGTTGCTCTTTGTCCAAAATTTCAGAACAGTAAGTCAGTTTTAAAATGAGTAAATCAGAGCCTTAATCAAGTTTTCTTGACCTAAAATAAATTTTTCTAGGTAGTTCAATGTGTTAGGAAGATACCCTAAAAATGTCTAAGTGATTCTGATTTTTTTTTAAGTATTTTTAGAAATTCATACAAAAGCTCTGGACAGAGAATTGAAAATTCCTTTGTGATGTCTGGTTATGACTCTATTCCCAGAGATTTAACCGTTGGATCTTTGATTTTCTTTTTGGGATAGACACTAAACTCGCATAGGCACAACATACTCAAAATTCATTAAGATTCAACCGTTGAAAGTATTTTATTTCTATTTTTGAAAGTCTGGTCTGCTCTTTGTAAATTTTGCAATTTATTTTTGAAAGTCTGGTCTGCTCTCTGTAATTCTTGCAATTCCGTCATAGTTTTGATAAATCTTGAACAGCTCTAATCTAATGGTCTCCTAATGTCCTAAGATCTAAACCATGTCTTAAATAATGTCAATCAAGTTTAAATCCAGAGGCTAGATGATCCAAACTAATGAATATCTCATAGCTTATGTTCATGCATTCATTCATACATATTGATACTCATAAGTAGGACTCATTTTTGGTCTAAGATGCACTTAATTGAACCTAATTGAACATGACTAGGGGTTCCTTATGATCATGTTGGAGCTATGGCATCTCTATATGGACATTACATTGGCTCCTAGTTGAGACTTGTATATCTATAGAGTTGCTATGGTTCCAACTAGTTAAAAGGAATTCAAAGTTATGTTAATTCCTCTTATGCTTGATAGATTTACGATAGAAGTTTAGGATTGATTATTTGATATCACATTTGAAGCATGTGGACTAATCTTTGTTTTGTAGCACTTTTTGAGGTACAATTTCTCAAACCCTTCTCTAGTTTATTCTTGTTTATTTTATTGATTTTTCGACTCCATGTGCGACACCTTAGATTAGGTCTTGCTTTATGTGTATATGTGATTAGAGAGACCTTTTCTGAGGCTTTATTTTCTTGCATGCATCACACGTTTAATATTCGCAGCAGGATCCCGGGTAAGTTCTCTAGTTCCCTATTGCATATCATATTGCTTGCTAATTGAATTACATGGTTTTGGATACTTTTATAATGTATATGTATATATGTACTAGTTGTGGGCATACTTAGATTAATAATTTGATTAAAAAGGATGTTGAATAGAGGCCTATCACGAGATAGGATGAGAGGGAGTGTTTTAGTCTGCCAGGCTCCTTCCCCTCTCATTCCATAATCCCCGGACCCAGTTTATCTTTGGTTTCACAAAAGATCAGTTTGCTTTTA
This sequence comes from Hydrangea macrophylla, assembly GCA_033977485.1. Classification (NCBI taxonomy): domain Eukaryota; kingdom Viridiplantae; phylum Streptophyta; class Magnoliopsida; order Cornales; family Hydrangeaceae; genus Hydrangea; species Hydrangea macrophylla. Next base: position 93,348,490 of record CM066988.1, on the reverse strand, counting down.
AAATGGTTTCTTAATTTTCCTTTCAAAATTTAGTGGCGACTCTTTGTATTTAAAAATGTATTAAAAGTGGGCCCAAAATACGGGTATTCACAATCTGGCGACTCTGCTGGGGATCGAACCCAGAATCTCTGGTTTCGCATACCAGAATTTCTAATTTTGTGTTCACTCGAGGATTAGACTTGAAAGCATTGTTTTAATCGAATTAATAAATTTTTATGTGCCCGTTGCATTGCACTTGCATGTCTAGCCAGTCGATTGCACATTACTATGACCTTGGAGGCTCGGGGCAACCCGGTCGGTCAAGCCATCATGGAACTGTGTGATCGCCCAATGTATTCTTAACATAGGTCTGAGATTCTCAATAGCCAAATGAACATATTCAGCCTCTGGAAGTCTTGTCTTACACATGTTTCTTACGCACTTAAACTTGGCAATAAATGTTTCAACGCTTTCACTGAATTTTTGCTTCACTTTAGCAAGATCAACAATTGTAATTTCTGGTTCAGCTTGATAATATTAAGCATGAAATATTCTTTCCATATCTTGCCAGGTTCGTACAGAACCAACTGGTAGGTTTACATACAAAGTAAACACTGGTCCAGTAAGAGAACTAGAGAACATTCTTAATTTTAACATGTCATTATTTGACACATCGCCACATTGAGCAATAAACCTGGCTATATGTTCAAGTGTTGTTTGTTTATCAACTCGAGAAAACAAAGTAAAATCCAAGATTTTAAAGCAATGAGGAAACTCAAACATTCAATCAATATAATCAGGATAAGGCTTTTGATAATGTGGTCTTGGTGAAGCCTTAAGCTGTCCCAAATTGTTCTCTTAATTGATATTGTAATTGTTTTCTTAATTGATATTGTAATTGTTCTCTTATTTGATTCCACAATTGTTCTCTTACTACTTCAAATACTTCTTCCTTATTTAAACCTAACTGTGGACTTGGCTGGACATTAGGATGAAATAAGTAACATACCTTATTACTATCTGGTTGATAACCTTGTCCCCCACCAAATAATCCAAGTTAATTGCCTTGACCTTCAACCATGAATCTAGGTTGATTGCCTTGACCTCGAATGATGAATCTAGGTTGATAGAACTACCCTCCAGGTTGATGATGTTACCCCCCAGCTTGAGAATCAGATTAATAGTCAACAAAACCAGACTGACCACTAGTGATACCAGGCTGATCTCCAGCAAAACCAGGCTGACCACCAACGTAAGTAGGCTGATCCCCAGCAAAACAAGACTGATGACCAGCGTAAGCAGGCTTATCCTTAGTAAAATTAGGCTGACTACCAACGTAAGTAGGTTGATCCCCAGAAAAACTAGACTGACCAACAGCGTAAGCAGGCTTATCCCCGTCAAAACCAGACTGACCACCAATGTAAGTAGGCTGATTAATAGTCGGATTGACTTCCCACCAAGTAACACTAGGCTGATCAGCAACCAGATTGGTGTGCCCTTTGCGAGACTAGGTTGACGACTTGAATTGGCAACAGGATTGTAAGTACCACAAATAGGTGTATTGGGCACATTCGTACAAATTGGTATCTTTTCTTGAACTTATGGCCTTTTAGGAATTTTTACTTGGCCACAATTCATTTGTCAAGTTTCTTTATCTAGTGTCATCTCTTTTTGTGCATTGGACTTCATTGAAGATGGCGGACCAAGTTTTTCAATCATGAACTCCACTTGACGATCAATGTTCTATGTGATTTGATCACCAATCTTCTGCATCAAATTTGTAACATGCCTCATGACTGTAGTTGCTTGTTGAGATATGGCTTGCAACCAATCATGTAAGGCACTATCAACATTATAATGCATCGTAGACATATAATCCTTAAGAACTTGCGGATCTAGATTAGTGTCACTTCCAACCATCTTCATTGGCTGAAAATCTTCCACATTGTGGCTTCCTTTAATGTTCTTGAAGTTGTGACCACTTCGAACATATTCATTGGACCCTTCGAAGCCCTTTAAATTTTCATTGGCCTTGAGGCCAATTACTTCTCTTTCCTTCGATTGACTTCGAGTGCTCATCATAACTTTTGAATGTGAGTGAGATTTTGGACTTCTGGGCGTGCCAAAAATTGTATGGCATAAAATGTTCTTATGCACGAGCATGCCAAGAAAACGTATTGTTTGCCAACAAACGTCCTCTAAGTATGGATAAATTGATCAGGCGATTAGGAAAGTAAAGGAACAACACTTTCCTTTAGATTCTCGGCACTTGGACAGAATCAAAGACTTCAAAATGTAACAGAAATCTCACCAAACAAGTAAATGGCCAAAAGACAATATTTTTTATTAAGGACAAGAACGGTTACAAAATATTGGAGTGATAATCGCGCCTCCAATTATAGAAACAAGAAGGGGAGCGCACGCCTTCTTACAGTTTAGAGTGGCAAAGCTCACCATCAAATTACAACACGAAGAAGAAGGAAAAAGCATGCCTTCTCTTACGGATGTGGAAGAACTACATTAAAATCCACTCCTAAAGATTGGCATGTAATTTGTTTGATCGTTGATGATGGCCTCTTCTTCGTTCCTCTCTTGTATTTATAGGCAACATGCTGAATTTAATTAACTGCATAATTGCCATTGCATTTCAGACTGATCACTGCATTTCAAGATGATCATTGCATAACTTCCACTGTATTCTAGACTGATCACGTCACTTTAGGCTGATGATGTGGCTAATGACCATGATGTGGTTATTTAGAGATAATAACCTCTTATATAACTACCCCATGGTGTGGTAGTTTATGGGTGGTTATTTCCCACTAAGCCATTTAAATAATGGACATGTGTTAATATGACCCACTACCTTGTAATTTCCATTCTCCACTACCTTGTAACCGCTATTCTTTACTAAATAGCAGTTTTTCTACTTCTTTATAACTGTTTTAACACGTGTAGTAGATTTTGTATCCACGTGTGGCAAACATGGGCCATTGGCGGTTATTTACCATCATCCTAACTTATTCTAGTGAATAATCGCCATCATCCTGAGTTCAAAGGCATCATCCTGGCCAATTGCAAAAATAACCACGTGGCACGTTCTCCTTTTATGACCATATCCTTTGTGAGCCCATTCCATGTAATTTATTTTGTGGTGCAAACAAATGCAATACAATATTACCACACATTATAAATAGAAAACTATATATGTATTTTACTCAACTAATGAAGAGAGTGAGAGAGAGAGAGAGAGAGAGAGAGAGAGAGAGGGGGGGGGGGGAGGATGTAATACCCTGTATTTTTGTAATATATTATGTGAATAAGACCCTGTATGCTTCTTTTAATACTTGTTTGAGCTTGGCCTTACCTTGGTATAATTTGGATACCAATCGATTGACAAGTTTTCCAATCGATTGCCTTACTTTGGATACCAATCGATTGAACTTTATATCAATCGATTGATTTTATCAATCGATTGACACTTATGTCAATCGATTGGAGGCAGCTGGGCAGATTCTTTTGCTCTGGCTGAGGAGAGGCCACGTGAACACTCCCTCTCTATATATACCAGCCCATTTTGGGCGTATTTCTGTTTACAGAAATTAGAGAGAGTGAGAGGGAGGGTTTTGTGTGTGTTTATATATATATATACACTCATATATATATATACTCACATATATTCATATATTTATACACACACACACACAGATGGACTGAGACAAGAAGAAAGAAGGAGAAGACCAGAAAGAAGAAGAAGAGAAGGAGAAGGAGAAGGAGAAGAGAGAAGACAGAGAACTAGAGGAGAGAGGGAGGAGCCACCATTGAAGCTCAAGCTTCAAAACACAACCAAACACGCCCTTAACGTCTAAGGTGAGTTCTAAACTCACTTGGTAGCCTTACATTGATGTTATGACATGTTTGAATGAAGAAATGAAAGAGAAATCATGTATTCCCGTTTATATGTTGCTGGGCAGTCTTCTCTGTGAAGAAGACGAAGTGTCAATCGATTAACATCTATATCAATCGATTGACATCTTTCATGTTCCAATCGATTGAATCTTTATGCAATCGATTGACATGGATTGTGATCCAATCGATTGAATCTTTGATCAATCGATTGATACTACTTTATACCAATCGATTGAACCTTCTTCCAATCGATTGATGCCACTTTTATACCAATCGATTGAACCTTCTTCCAATCGATTGATGCCACTTTTATACCAATCGATTGAACCTTCTTCCAATCGATTGATGCCACTTTTATACCAATCGATTGACATCTATACCAATCGATTGGCAGTTACAGTTTACTGTTTTACTTGTTTAAATAAATGTAATAATTGTTTAGTTGTTTATTTACTGTTCAGTATTTCCCAGCATGCTTTATTATTGTAATACAGACATGATAACGAGTTAATGCGGCGTAGGATCGTAGTAATAACAAGATTAATGAATAATGTTTATGACGTTAGATAACGGAATAGTCGTGAATCCTTTTGAGTTAACGTTCATTTCATTCAGAGTAGTCAGGCCACATTGGGATTGTCATGTATCGGTGATAGAGTTGAACTTAAGTAGGTTTGCTAAGATTCGGGAAATTTGCGTGGGCGGGCTTTGGTCGATCATATGTTCTTAAAAGCGGTAGACAGACGAAGGTGTCTATGACTTGCGGTGAACCGGACCATTTGCCCTAAGATAGCCAGATGATCTAATCATATGTTCTTAAAAGCGGTAGACAGACGAAGGTGTCTATGACATGCGGTGGACCGTGATCACTGGTAGACGTCGCTAAGTCGTGGCATAGAATGATGTACTGTTGTTTAAAGCGTTATATCCCTGACATGCGGTGGACTGTGCATATGTTCTTAAAAGCGGGGGATGGACTAACGTGGTATCCATGACATGCGGTGGACTGTGCATATGTTCTTAAAAGCGGTGGATGAGCAATGGTGTGTTATAGAGTTGAACTACTGTCGAGTCTGTTCCCCTATCTAGACGTGTTATCGGTTTTGTATAAGTAAAACATTAGTAATCGGATCATCGGTTTAATGTAAAGAAGTTACCCTTACAGAACTCTAACTTGTTGCGGCTTATAACTTGTAATAACTTCAATAGTCGATACCCTGTTAGTATTTAACTCACTCAGCTTTCATTTAGCTGACGGCGTTTATGCCGCTGGACATTTCTACGTTCCAGCGCACCCTGGTTATGACTATACAGGTGAAGGGCCTGCAGGAGAGGACTACTATGACGGTGACGGAGTCCCTGTGGAGGATTTCCCCGACGAAGGTCAGACTGAAGAAGACTACTACGCCGAGGACTACCTTTATGCCAACTGAAGACTAGACTAGAATTGTAGCTAATTGTCTTTACCATTTTAGAACCCTTTTTGTAGTCAGGCATATGTTGCCTTGACATTTGTACTTCCGCTGCCTTATATTTTATTCGAAACTCTGATATGTAATAGTTAGTAACTTCTGTTGACCTTATGTTACATTGTGATCAGAACCTAGACTTCATTGTTGTTACACTATTACTTCTTGTTGCTTAGTACTGCGTGGTGTGGACAATCATGTGACTTCACCCGTCGCTGCCTTTGGACCCAAAAAGAAAATTTATTTTTCTCTATTTTTGCCGTTCCGGGGCGTGACAGGATTTTTGGTATCAGAGCCTAGGTTGTATACCTTTTCGCTCACAGATTGTCCCACACCATCTGGTCCTAGAACCTTGAGATTCTATAGATGGATATTAAGATTAGTTCTGACTTAAGGTAGTCCCTTTTCAGGTAGCATGGCACCGCCGCTGTTCGTTCCAGACGAGTTCGGAGGACACTATGTGTATGAGAGTAGTATTGCGCCAGCAGATCCAGAGTACTATGCCTGGAAGGTTAGGCAGAGAGCTATTGCAGAGACAGAGCGAGACATGCGGATCGAGCAGCAGAGATTTGGGACCTAGGACCCAGAAGTGATACGTCAGGAAATGATCTACCGCAAGGAGACCTTCAAACGCATTGAGGAGGATTCTCTACTGATGTTACGAGACCGTTCTTCGTACCAGGTTCTACTTGCACAGGTTAGAGCAGCACCTCCACCCCCACCAGAAGAGGACATGGCTGATGCACCCCCAGCAGATGAGGATCCGGAGGGTGATGATGAGAGCGATGACGACGATGAGCCAGAGGATGCAGATGAGGAGATGGAGGATGAAGAGGACGAGGACACCAATGACGAGGAGCCGGAGTATGATCCAGAGGAGGAGGACCCCGTGGACCCAGCCGGTATGGACGTGCCAGTTGGCGTAGATATTGTGGTTGCAGAGGGTTATCCGATAGAGGAAGAGGAGGTAGCCGCAGACGATGATGCAGTAGTACCAGTCTTACCAGGAGGCGTTATAGCACAACTAGCAGCTGAGTGGGCCGCAGAGATGGCTGCACATCCCCATGGATTCGAGATCGGAGCACCGGAGTTGGCACAAGCTATGGTACAGGCTGAGGCACTTGCAGTCGCATTTGATGCATCCCAGGCTGACATGGCCGCTGATGCAGGGGATTTGGGAGCTGTTGTGGAGCATGATGGACCCGAGCTGATCGAGGATGTTGTGATAGAGGATGAGGACATGATGGATGACGATGACATGGATGAGGATGATGTTTTGTCTGAGGTTGCCCCAGAGGACGAGGCTTCCATCTATGGATCCGATGTGGACAACTTTTGAGTCCAGTACCTTTAGGGCTTAGACTTTTGCGCTTGACTTTAGGACATGTTGTCCACTTACTTTTGACGCTTACATAGACAGCTATTAACCGTAGCCTTTTTGTATAGGTAGCCACCAGTAGTGGTTTTGTGTATATCTTTCTTTTGTTTAGATCTTGTATAGGATCATGTACTACGCGGCACACAGATGATCTATTGTGTACTCCGCTGTACATCTTTTGGGTATATATATATATGGCAGATCGTTTCTCTTGGTTATTTCTGTTATCACCTCATTATTATGTTATGGTTGTGATTTTGATTCATGTTACGCTTTCTGTTATTTAAGTATGATCATTTCCCCGAGGAGATTGTCGGCTAATCGTTAGATCCTTCATAGGTACACCTCACACGGATCACTATGGTGGGACCCACAAGGAACCAAGCATGACTGGGAGCACCCATTCCCGAGGGTATGGACCCAACTGGAGTCTTCGAAGCTTTCATGCAACGGATGGAGCACATCGGCGATACCTACAATCATGCCACCAACGACAATGGTAACAACCACTTTGTCCCTCCAAGACAGACACGCGATAAGCTGTTGGAACGATTTCGTGGCCTGCGACCCGAAAAGTTCGACGGCATGGCGGAGTCCTGGAAAGCAGAGCAATGGATACGGGAGTTGGAGCTAATCTTTGAAGCCCTGGAGTGCAGTGAGCTTGACAAGAGACGTCTAGCCGCATTTCAACTAACTTACTCCGCCGCGGACTGGTGGGAGACCGAGAGAGCCACGATTGGGATTGACGCTGCAAGGAGAATGCCTTGGGAAGCATTCAAGACTCGATTTCTCGAGAAGTATTTCCCTGAGGACGAAAGAGACCAACAAGAGAGGAATTTCCTGAGTCTAACCCAAGGAAACTGGACAGTCAGAGAGTATACTACACAATTTGAGCGACTTTCCCGTTTCGCTCCGCATATGATAGACACCTCCATCAAGAAGGTCAAGCGATTCCACCAAGGACTCAACCCACACCTCCGGCACATGATGATAGGCCATCTGGGCCAGTCGTTTGAAGGGATTGTCCATCTTGCTTCAAGTTTAGAAAAGGATGCTTACCCTATACAAGGACCACAAGCGAATCGACCTCCACCCAGGACCTTCCAACCAAGGCACTTTCCCGCGCAATCATCGAGGAACAATCAAGGATGGAAACCCCAGACCAACAACTACCAAGGAACCAAGCGCGCATGGGATGGGACAAGGAAGCCCCAAGCTAATTTTCCTCGACAACAGAATCAACAGCAAGGACCACCTCAGGCACAGCCCGTCGCTCAGCGACAGAATATTGATGGATGTTTCAACTGTGGAGTGCCCGGACATATTGCAAAGTATTGCACAGCCCCCAAGACCAACCGCCGCAATGACCTCGTCTGCCGCAACTGTAACAAGCCTGGTCACATAAGCAAGGATTGTCGAGCACCATGTGGAGGCTACTATGGAGCGCCTGCTCAAGGACAGCAAGGACAGGTTAGGGTGAATGCCATCATCCCTGACAATGCAGGGTATAATGCGGAGGAACAGCAAAACTTGGAAGGTACATTCATTTTATTTCACTGTCAAGTTAGAGCTTTGTTTGATACCCGTGCCGCCCGTTCTTTCATAGCTATTAAGATGGTACGTGATTTGGGATTGTTACCCCTAGCACTTGAGCCGACCCTTAATGCCGTTTTGCCCTTGGGAGTATCCGTTAAGTTAGGTAAGGTGTGCAAGGATTGTCCCTTGACACTAGAGGATAGGAATTTTCCGACAGACTTGATAGTCTTGTCAATGTCTGAGTTCGACGTGATCCTAGGAATGGATTGGCTTACTAAGTATGGCGCTAACCTGGATTGTGTTAGTCGGACCATTGTCTTTTCGACGCCTGGTTGCCCGCAGATCAGATTTCAGTGCCAATCGTTGAGCGACATATTTATCACGAGCTGCCTAGCCACGATTAAGACTTCAAGCACGGAGCTTACTATCAACCAGATCCCCGTTATTCAAGACTTTGAAGATGTGTTCCGAAGTATCTCAGGACTTCTGCCGAAGAGAGAGATAGACTTCTGCATTGAGTTAGCACCTGGAACGTTGCCGATTTCCAAGACCCCGTATCGGATGGCGCCAACAGAAATGTTGGAATTGAAGAAGCAAGTTCAGGAACTTGAAGACTTAGGTTTTGTTCGCCCGAGTACATCACCTTGGGGAGCACCAGTTCTATTTGTGAAAAAGAAGGACGGAGAGCTACGACTCTGTATCGACTACAGGGAGCTGAATAAGGTCACGATCAAGAATAGATACCCACTTCCCCGGATAGACGACCTGTTCGATCAACTACAAGGATCAAGGATATTCTCAAAAATTGACTTGCGTTCAGGATACCATCAATTACTAGTTCGGCCGAAAGATATACCAAAAACTGCCTTCAGGACGAGATATGGACACTATGAGTTTCTAGTGATGTCTTTTGGATTGACTAATGCCCCGGCAGTATTCATGGACCTAATGAATAGAGTATTCAGACCCTATCTGGATCAATTCATTATAGTATTCATTGACGACATTCTAATTTATTCAAGGACGGAAGAAGAACATAAGAAGCATCTGTAAATTGCTCTACAGACTCTCAGAGACAATAGTCTGTATGCGAAATTCAGCAAATGTGAATTCTGACTTCAGGAAGTTAAATTCCTGGGACATGTGATATCACAGGATGGGATTTTCGTAGACTCATCTAAGATCGATGCAGTCTTGAGCTGGAACAGGCCAACCAACGCAACCGAAGTTAGGAGTTTCCTAGGATTAGCTGGGTATTACCGGAGATTTGTGGAAGGATTCTCTAGAATCGCAGGACCGTTGACAAGCCTGACTAGGAAGGAGACGAAGTACGAATGGGCCGATAAACATGAGGATGCATTTCGGGAATTGAAAGAGAGACTAACCTCAGTACCCGTGCTTGCGATACCTAAGAGTGGTGAACAATTCATAATCTATAGTGATGCATCACACCAAGGACTTGGTTGTGTGCTAATGCAAGAAGGGAATGTCATCACATACGGATCAAGACAATTGAAGCCACATGAGAAGAACTATCCGACGCACGACTTGGAACTAGCCGCAATCGTGTTCGCCCTGAAGATTTGGAGACACTATTTGTATGGAAAAAAGTTCGACTTGTTCTCAGATCACAAGAGTTTAAGATACCTGTTCTCTCAGAAGGAGTTGAACATGCGACAACGGAGATGGATGGAGCTACTCAAGGACTACGACTTCTCTTTGCAATACCACCCGGGTAAAGCAAATGTTGTAGCCGACGCTCTGAGCCGGAGGCCACGCCTTTTGGTTGCTTCGATTTTGATTAGAGAATGGCGAGCAATGGAGACGTTAGCCGAATTCGACCTTCGACTAGTGGAATCAGGAGAAGGACAACACCTTGGATGTCTTGTTGTACAACCGACTCTCATCAGCCGCATCTTGGAAGCTCAACAGTCGAACGAGGATTTCAAGTTATGGTTTGCCAAGATGTCGGTAAAGGAACCAGAGATATGGAGTATTAGTACGGACGGAGCACTGAGATGCAAAGGTAGACTCTGTGTGCCAAATGACGATGGTCTCAGGAAGAACATTTTGGACGAAGCACACAAGTCAAGGATGACTATCCACCCAGGAGGAAATAAGATGTATAAGGACTTGAAGAGAAACTTCTGGTGGGAAGGAATGAAGCGAGAAGTGGCCGAGTATGTATCGCAATGTCTTATTTGCAAACAAGTAAAGGCGGAGCATCAGAAACCACCTGGACTCCTACAACCGCTATCGATTCCCCAATGGAAATGGGAGCACATCACCATGGATTTTGTGGTTGGATTGCCGAAGTCTCAACAAAACCACGACGCTATTTGGGTAATAGTGGATCGACTCACCAAGTCAGCACATTTTATCGCCTACAGCATGACGCACCCTGTCGAAAGAATGAGCCGGATGTATCTACAGCAAGTAGTGCGACTGCACGGTGTACCTGTCTCAATAGTTTCAGATCGAGATTCACGCTTCACCGCAGAATTCTGGAAAAGCCTTCAGATAACAATGGGAACTTCATTGAATTTGAGTTCGGCCTTTCATCCACAGACAGACGGTCAGACAGAACGAGTCAATCAAGTGATGGAGGATATGTTGCGAGCCTGTGTCATTGAATTCGAGAGTTCATGGGAGACGCATTTACCTTTGATCGAGTTTGCCTACAACAACAGCTACCACACGAGCATAGGGATGGCGCCGTTTGAAGCCTTGTATGGAAGACCTTGCCGATCGCCGCTATGTTGGGCCGAAGTCGGAGATACTCAACTACTTGGGCCCGAGATGATTCGAAAAACCAGCAAAAAGATCCAGATTGTACGAGAAAAGATGAAGACAGCGCAATCCAGACACAAGAGCTATGCCGACAAGCGACGGAAAGATCTAGAGTTGGCAGTTGGAGATCATGTGCTACTTAAAGTCTCGCCAGTTCGAGGTATCGTCAGATTCGGACAGAAGAAAGGCAAGCTATCGCCGCGATTCATCGGACCGTTCGAGATCCTAGAACGTGTTGGGAAGGTTGCTTATCGACTTGCGTTGCCGCCAAAGATGTCAGGAGTGCACAACGTTTTCCACATCAGCATGTTGAGGAAATGTGCCCACAACCCAACGCATGAGATCAGTTTTGAAGATATCGAGGTGAACGAGAACATGACATACAATGAAGGACCAGTGCGTATTCTAGACCGAGGAGTGAAGAAGCTCAGAAACAAGGATATTCCGCTAGTGAAGGTTCAGTGGAAGCACCACGACGAAGGAGAAGCTTCATGGGAATTGGAGTCAGAGATGCGAGAGAAGTTTCCATTTTTGTTTTAATCCACTTTATTTCGGATTTCGGGGACGAAATCTTTTATGAGTGGTGGATGATGTAATACCCTGTATTTTTGTAATATATTATGTGAATAAGACCCTGTATGCTTCTTTTAATACTTGTTTGAGCTTGGCCTTACCTTGGTATAATTTGGATACCAATCGATTGACAAGTTTTCCAATCGATTGCCTTACTTTGGATACCAATCGATTGAACTTTATATCAATCGATTGATTTTATCAATCGATTGACACTTATGTCAATCGATTGGAGGCAGCTGGGCAGATTCTTTTGCTCTGGCTGAGGAGAGGCCACGTGAACACTCCCTCTCTATATATACCAGCTCATTTTGGGCGTATTTCTGTTTACAGAAATTAGAGAGAGTGAGAGGGAGGGTTTTGTGTGTGTTTATATATATATACACTCATATATATATATACTCACATATATTCATATATTTATACACACACACACACAGATGGACTGAGACAAGAAGAAAGAAGGAGAAGACCAGAAAGAAGAAGAAGAGAAGGAGAAGGAGAAGGAGAAGAGAGAAGACAGAGAACTAGAGGAGAGAGGGAGGAGCCACCATTGAAGCTCAAGCTTCAAAACACAACCAAACACGCCCTTAACGTCTAAGGTGAGTTCTAAACTCACTTGGTAGCCTTACATTGATGTTATGACATGTTTGAATGAAGAAATGAAAGAGAAATCATGTATTCCCGTTTATATGTTGCTGGGCAGTCTTCTCTGTGAAGAAGACGAAGTGTCAATCGATTGACATCTATATCAATCGATTGACATCTTTCATGTTCCAATCGATTGAATCTTTATGCAATCGATTGACATGGATTGTGATCCAATCGATTGAATCTTTGATCAATCGATTGACACTACTTTTATACCAATCGATTGAACCTTCTTCCAATCGATTGATGCCACTTTTATACCAATCGATTGAACCTTCTTCCAATCGATTGATGCCACTTTTATACCAATCGATTGACATCTATACCAATCGATTGGCAGTTATAGTTTACTGTTTTACTTGTTTAAATAAATGTAATAATTGTTTAGTTGTTTATTTACTGTTCAGTATTTCCCAGCATGCTTTATTATTGTAATACAGACATGATAATGAGTTAATGCGGCGTAGGATCGTAGTAATAACAAGATTAATGAATAATGTTTATGACGTTAGATAACGGAATAGTCGTGAATCCTTTTGAGTTAACGTTCATTTCATTCAGAGTAGTCAGGCCACATTGGGATTGTCATGTATCGGTGATAGATTCGAACTTAAGTAGGTTTGCTAAGATTCGGGAAATTTGCGTGGGCGGGCTTTGGTCGATCATATGTTCTTAAAAGCAGTAGACAGACGAAGGTGTCTATGACTTGCGGTGAACCAGACCATTTGCCCTAAGATAGCCAGATGATCTAATCATATGTTCTTAAAAGCGGTAGACAGACGAAGGTGTCTATGACATGCGGTGGACCGTGATCACTGGTAGACGTCGCTAAGTCGTGGCATAGAATGATGTACTGTTGTTTAAAGCGTTATATCCCTGACATGCGGTGGACTGTGCATATGTTCTTAAAAGCGGGGGATGGACTAACGTGGTATCCATGACATGCGGTGGACTGTGCATATGTTCTTAAAAGCGGTGGATGAGCAATGGTGTGTTATAGAGTTGAACTACTGTCGAGTCTGTTCCCCTATCTAGACGTGTTATCGGTTTTGTATAAGTAAAACATTAGTAATCGGATCATCGGTTTAATGTAAAGAAGTTACCCTTACAGAACTCTAACTTGTTGCGGCTTATAACTTGTAATAACTTCAATAGTCGATACCCTGTTAGTATTTAACTCACTCAGCTTTCATTTAGCTGACGGCGTTTATGCCGCTGGACATTTCTACGTTCCAGCGCACCCTGGTTATGACTATACAGGTGAAGGGCCTGCAGGAGAGGACTACTATGACGGTGACGGAGTCCCTGTGGAGGATTTCCCTGACGAAGGTCAGACTGAAGAAGACTACTACGCCGAGGACTACCTTTATGCCAACTGAAGACTAGACTAGAATTGTAGCTAATTGTCTTTACCATTTTAGAACCCTTTTTGTAGTCAGGCATATGTTACCTTGACATTTGTACTTCCGCTGCCTTATATTTGATTCGAGACTCTGATATGTAATAGTTAGTAACTTCTGTTGACCTTATGGTACGTTGTGATCAGAACCTAGACTTCATTGTTGTTACACTATTACTTCTTGTTGCTTAGTACTGCGTGGTGTGGACAATCATGTGACTTCACCCGTCGCTGCCTTTGGACCCAAAAAGGAAATTTATTTTTCTCTATTTTTGCCATTCCGGGGCGTGACAGAGGAGGAGTTATTATTTATGAGCGGGAGAGAGAGTTTTAGGAACTTAAAAAAATAGAGAGTTGAAAGAGAGGTTGTCAGAAATCCTTGTGTACTCGATCTTTGGTATGTTTTAGGGATAAAATATTAGACTAGTGATGGTGTATGTGTCACACCCCAACGTAGCATAAATATGGAAAGCGTTTAATTTCCTTTATGGACCCGTAGGTCGCGACAGTTTGAAGGATCGATTCCGTCCCAAACGTCGAACAACATAAAACCATAATCAGAGTAGAGCAATCAAAGCTTACAAATATTCTTCTAACTTATAACATATTACAGCACGGGGTCTACTAAGGCACAAGCTGCCTTAAAACAAAACAATATCTATCGTCTATTATAGTCATCCTTATTACAAACCAGTTTATAACTTAAAACATATAAAAGTAAATTCTCTTTCCAGCAGGGATTCTCAGTTTGCGAAATCATAGGGCCCAGCATAGTCATAACCTGAAAAGCCTGAACACGAATGTCCAGGGCGCATCAACGCCATCAGCTTCAAGAAGCTGGTGAGTATTAAAAAGCATAACTTTGAATGTAAAACATACTCATTTACCTCTTTCCATTTCTCGATTAATTCAACAAATTTATATTAAAGCAAGGAGTTCGTTTTAGAAAACAAGCATAGTATTATTTAAAAGATATGATTCACATATATGTGACCGTGTATGAGAACCATGCACCATCTCATCTTACCGACTCTTTTCTCTCAACAAAATCCAACAATCCACTATCACACACCAGTATCTTTGAAATACTCCGATAGCCACACTTTAGCACAGGGGTGCCAGGGAATGTCCAGTTTGCCTCACACTTTGGTCTGGGGTACCAGGGAGTGTCCAATGCCTCACACTTTGACTACCTAATCCGCCATACAAATACCGGAGGAACCCTCATGCAGTATCCAGACTCGGGTATCAGGGAGTGTCCGTAGGCCACACTTTAGCACTACCATGGGTGCCAAGGAATGTCCAAGTTCGGCTTCACACACTTTGACGCTACCATGGTTGTCAAGGAGTGTCCAGTTTTGCCACCGTCGCATTTCAAAGACACCCTCGCCGCAATCTCAATCACAACACACTTTAGTACTCACTTACCAGGGAGTGTCCGCAACACAATCTCAACCGCACTCACTATGCCACATTGACCATTATTCTTTTTCATACTGATCAACATTCACACTCACCATGCATGTACAACTGACTCCACATGTATGTCATGAAACTTTAAAACATGAGGCAATTCACTGAATTATATATATAACGTGCGTACGGGGATTGATAGGTCATAATACCACGTTCTAATCGTCCAAACATACCCAAATAGAATTCTAATTCAGTAAATTTCCCAAACGGAGCTTTAACAGTGCATAAAATATCACCCAAATAGTTCCTTAACATAAAACAAGCAAAAACCAGAAACTGCCCAAAGTCGCGCGCACGGGCCGCTCGCGTGATATGCCCAATTTTTCCTTTTATTATAAAAACATTTCCTTCTGCCAGAAAACAGGAAGATCGCGTGTGCGGGTCACTTGCGCGGTTCGCTCGCGCGGACCACTCGCGCGATCGCGCGCGCGAGATGAAGCAGAGGCTTCGTCTTCCTCGCTGGAACTCCCCCGTTTTAGAATTCAGGGCCTTTCTTGACCCATTTTCAGAACTGTTAGTATATATATCATGTTATATATGGATCTCTTTGTCTTTCAACAAGGATTAAGAATTCATAACTAATTTTACAAGAATCAATCTATAACTCTTTGAATTTTATGAAAAACTAAAAGTTAACAAAACTTAATTTCTTATATACTTTCACATATGGATGAATTAGGCTTAAATACTTTAACCATAGTCTTTATATACTATAATCTTTCAAAATCATCTTTCAAAACGAATTTTGGTTGGGTTTAGGAAATCTCAAGTTTTTCAAATTCAAGCTCCCATGGAGGAATTAGCAATGGTGATTTATCAATACACATATACAATCAGTAACTAAGCATGAAATTACATTTGGAGTGAGTTTAAAATACTCACTGAGATAAGAGAGTAGTAATAGATGTTGAGAAAGAAATCCAATTAAAGAGACCAATAGGAGCTTCAAGCTATGGAGGAGAGTTCTCTCTCTCTCTCTCTCTCTCTCTCTCTCTCTCTCTCTAAAAATTGTATAAGATGAACTCTCAACTCTCTCTTTTCTCTCTGCATATCTTAGAAGTGCAGAATGAGAATGTGTGTGTGTGATAGTGTATATATATAGAGAGCCAATTGGGAAGAATTTGGTGGCCAAGAAATATTGATTTACACTTAACAACTTAATCAACTCAATTTGGTTTAACAAGTTCTCTGATTACACATTACATATATGTATATACTTATACGTATAAACACAATTACACTTACATGAGCTCAGGATTTGCCAAGGGTCAAGTTAGGTACCTAGGGGTCAATTATTGGTTGTTTGGGAAACTTAGCTTGTAGGTACAAACTAATGCACGTCATATAAGCATAACCAAACAAAGCTTTATCAAGTTGTCCTAGAATCACTTAACATGTTTGGCAAAATAGCTTATGGCATGAAATTAACATACACACAAAATGCATTCCCAAACAAGACTCTATCAAATGATTAGTTGCCATAAATGGCAATAAAGCAAATGTCAAATCTTGCTTTACATCACTTCCAAAATATGTGGAAGTTTAGCACAACGCAGACAGTTTTGAACATAAACTGGTATTTTCGTGGCGCGGTGGTCACCCCAAAAATACAGAAAATTCATTTTAACGTAGGAGATGACCTTCTGGTTTTATAAAAATACAGTTGGAGTTAACAGGAAATATTTTCACCGTCTTGAAATACAGTTTTAAAATCCAACACAGGTATTGCTAAATTTTATAAAATTGCAGTTTGACCCCAATAAGAATTTCAAATATGAAGTAAGGCAAGTCACAAGATTTTAACACATGAGATTTGAAATTAAAAGAAAAGCAAACAATACAATTGAATTTAAATATGAAATGCAAGTAAAAATACTTTTATAATTTTGTACAACTCATAATAATAAACGGAAAATACCGTTATGATCAATTTAATATTCAGAATATTTGGAGACTAATTTTTTTATTTTTGGAGATAGAAAATTTTACCACTTATTTTGGAACCCAGATTGCTATAGAAAAATTATACATTTTTCATAGAATATTATAATGAACTTCAAATCGACTCTAGTCAATAGCGTTAGTTTTATAATAAGATAATGATCATTTTAGTAAGGGAAATTTTTTTTTTTTATAAAATTACACGAATACCCCTGAGAAGCTATAATTATCATTTTACCCCTGCACCTTGGACTTAAACTAAATTACTCATTTTTATCATATGCATTGCGTAGGACTTGAGGTTTAACTTACCTACAAAAGAAGTACGTTAATCACCTAAGTTGCCAAGGTGAGTGATCGTACTTCCTTTTTACTGATTCAACTCCTCACGAGTGAATCTTATCCTACTACTTGAACAAGTTTTATTTTAATTATGAAATCGATGTTCTTATAGTTGTTCTGGAACACTTTGATTCGTTCCACTGAAAGAGGTTATCTTATTTGATGTTATTGTAAGTTCCATGTTTCTTTGATTCTAGTATCAAATACCACCATTCTACGTGATTATATATTGGTTCTATTAAGAATCTATGAGCCCCTATGTGGGATGATCCATATTGGATCTACGAGTGGCCAAAGTTGGCTGACCCTCCTTATTGGGTCTACGAGTGCTTCTGATTAGTTAGCTATTGCAGTATATGTATATATATATATATATATATGTATGTGGACGTGAATTGGTGGTTGGTAATTTGACCTTCTAAGTATGTATTCGTTATACCTATTATGTTTATTTCATTACCGTTAATATACAGATTTCTCTTATTACACATCATCCAGGATTACGATTATTCACTGAGTCTTTTACTCACACTCTCCAAATCTTTCTAACCCCTTTCGGGTAATAAGAGTGATGAGGAATAAATTTGGTGGGAGATGACCCAGTTGAGAAGGATCTTATAGAAGAATGGGAAACTAAAAATACTAGTTATAAAGTTAAATAACATGTGTCTTTCCAATGGAGTTCTCTGGGTCTACATTCAAAGGCTCAAGTTAGCCAATAATAATTTTATGTTAGTAAGCTTATGTAATAAATTTGGAATGATTTGTAAAGGTCTTCATGACCTGTGTTTGTTATAAACTTTAATTATGTTGCTTCTGCTAGTCTCTGTACAAGTTATGAGGCCTTGGTGGTCGGTCACGTGCCTTAAATCCACCATTTGGGTTTTGGGGCGTGACAACCACCTCCTTGGCTACCCACATATGATCCCGAACCTTACGTTAATGGTTTCTTAGCATTCCCTTGCCCTTTTCTTCTATTGTCTTTGGCTCTCTTTCCTTGTTGTCCTTGTCGATATTGCTTAATACTTTTCTCGGTGATACAAGCGGTTTCCTCAACTGGAGAGACATTCGGGTGTTGTAAAGTGTCAACACGACCACGGACATTCTCCCTAAGCCCTTCCTCAAATTTACGAGCCTTATCTTCCTTAGTCAGAATTGTAGATTTTGCAAAGCGTGGCAAAGCATTATAACGAGAGACATACTCACCCACGGTCATATCTCCTTGAACCAAACTCGCAAACTCTTGACGTTTTTTATTCTGAGCCGATCGCGGAATGAAATGCTTGTTAAATTCGTCTTTGAATACCTCCCACGTAGTTGGTTTCCCTTTTTCAACCACCTTCTTCCTCCAATCTAATCCTTCTCCCATCAAGGTATCAGAGGCGCAAAAAATTTTCTCTTCATTGGTGCATAACACTATACGGAAATGTCTCTCCATGTCCATCATCCAATGGTCGGCCAAGTCTATGTCAGCTTGTCCATGATACAAAGTCGACCTCCGTTTTTGGAACTGTTCTGTGATTGTGTGTTGAGGTCATGCTACTGGTGGTGCATTAATATATCGAACCTCAACTGGTGGAGCCTAAACATTCATATGGTCTTGTTCACTTACGGCCTGAACAAAATTCCTACCATATCTACTCTATGATCCATGAATGCAGTGATAACTCTCTTATCAAATCAGTCATGACGTGTCCTGTATTCGCCCTGATGACTAGAATGCCTAAAGACTATGCATGTCATGCCAAAATATATATATATATATATGCACACAGATCATCATCATAATCAATAGATGCAAACATATGAAGCATTTTTACAATGATAATAATGTTATCGCCACAATCATACACTCCACTAGACGTCATTCAGCATATATCATCACTCATTTCCAAGGTTCTAAACCTAGTGCTCTGATACCACTAAATGTCATGCCCCGGATCCACACATATGAATCCAGGTCATGTGGCACGCCATCGAGGCTCATCTAACTCATTAAACAACTCTAACAACAGAAAAGAAACTTAAAAACAACATTGAGTATTCAACTCTTTTGGAAACAATACCCTTTGAGTTGTAAAATCCGTATAAATTTGAAAACGTAATTAGATTTTGAAATAGATTAATTTATGTTGAAAGGTGTCCTAAAGGTACTCTGAGAACCAATCAAAACATTTAAATAATTTCCAGAAGGGGTAGAAAAAGAAAACATGCAGGGGGTATTTAATCTGGTCGAACTACCCAGCTCGACTGGTCGAATGGGATCTGGGCAGAACCCAACCTCCAAAAGATCGTATTCAACATTGCGGGCATTTTTCGCAAAGGCCATTAATTACCAATGCTTCCAATATAAACGCCGTTAATTCCAGACGCTTCCGTGACAAATGCCGCTAATAAAATAATGCCTATTTAACCAAAAGAAACCAAACCAACCAAACCATTTGATCAACCCAAACCATATCAAAAGCTTGTTAAACATTTGGAATGGAAACAAGTATATGAACAAGGCTATTATCCAATTCTATTACAAGCTCCTTACAAAAACAAACTAAACAACATTTGATTACAAAACTACGAGATAAACAAGATGAGTCGCCTTCTAAGTGAACTTCCAAAATTCGGTGATCACCTCTCCGATTCCTCGCCGACATTAACACCTGCAATGGTTATTTAAATAACCATACATATATCGATTTGTTTAAGCTAACGCTTAGTGAATAAATCAACGATGCACATGAATGATAAACATGCTCGCATTCACATCACAACATTTCATACTAGTCTCCGGAGTCTCACGTATATGGTCCATACTCCTAGTCCGCAACTCCTCGCCAATAAGTCCACGTGACTAGGTAAGACCCATGTTTCTTTTCTTCAAATCTACGACCTCATGCCTAGAACGGCTCGATAACAATAACTTGGTACACGCACTACTTTGACCCCAAATAGCAACTAAACATGCTCAAACACATTTCACCGTGCTTTCAACATAAATCAAATATTTCACCGTGCGATTGGGCCTACTTATCAATACAATCGCCCAATATGAACTAAACAACATCAAGCTATGAATTAAAACATGCTTTTCATAGAAAACATGAATACATGTCAAGAAATCATTCCAAAACACATAGTTAAATCACTCACCTCTAATTAACACTCCTATATCCCGTTCCAAGGAAAACTCTAGCATAAGGAATGTGTAGAAGTCCGTCTAATACGATTCCTATGGATCAAAAGTTCGATTATCATCTTTTATGAAAATTCTAGAAAACTAGTTTTTGGAAAGAATATTCAAACAAGCCCTAATGGGTATCAAAACAATAGCCTTGCCTCGAGGAGTCCGAATATCCGATAAAATATTTTGGCCCACGAACGGATCGCCGTATAACTGCGTCGCAAGCTCGAAGATTGAAATCTCTCTTTTACTCTCTTCTCTCTCTTCCTTTCTAGAAGTCAAATTAGGTTTTGAAAATATCTCACACTTTACTATATATAGTTTTTATTTTTCCAAATACCATTTAGCTCGCCTCAAGGTCTTAAACCTTCGATTTAGCACCCCTACTAGTAAATATCTAACTTTACTAGTTTTTCACTAAGTTCTGTTTTCTAACCAAAAAAAAAAAAAACTTAGTTCCGTTTGGTTTCTAAAATGCGATCCCACATGGTTTTATGAATTACTAATTGGCCTACTAATTATGTAGTATATTAATTTGTCCTCACAAGGATACCAAGACTAACGGCAGAAATGAATTCTAAATCACATAATAATATAGATGGTAAAATACACAAGTAATAATTCATTTTTAGATAAACATTTAGAGTATTCCACAATGACCGTTTCAAACTCGGAGAGACTTCGTAACATCAAAACATCCATTCTACACTGTCTTAGAGGGTTCTCTTACATAGACATCCAAATCGACTCGTGAGTTACAACTCACTCACACATGTGTCATAACTCACATCACATCACATCACATTATTATGGATGACAAATGAAATGAAACACGATAAACCTGTAACACCCTTCTCCTTATTTGTATTGTGACAATGAAAGTGCTATTTAGGTTGCTAGCAATTCAGTTGTTCATGAGAGGACCAAGCGCATTGTGATTGATTGTCATATCACTCATCATCACCTTAAGCATGGAGCTATCACTTTGCCTTTTGTTTCTTCTTCCGAGCAGATTACTAATTTGTTTACAAAGTCACATCCGATTCAGCGTATTTGTTTTTTGGTTGGCAAACTCTCAATGCTTCTCGTCGCAGCATCGTGAGTTTGAGGGGGGATATTAGAGGTTTAATATTTAGCATTAAGGGTAGTTTAGTCTTTTCCTTTATTTAGGATAATATAGTAGGTCCATTTATAATCTCCTTCTTTTGTTCTTCATTATTCTGAATTCATATTGTATGAGAAACCCTAGCATTCTTTTCTCTTTTCCCTTTGTTGATCCTTTGATTATTTAATAAGTTCACAATTCCAATATTTGTTGGTATTTGCAAAAGTACCCTAGATATTTTAATATTTACAGAAATGTCCTTAGACTTTATGATAGTTTTGAAAAATACCTATAAAAAAAATTTAACCATGTTTGGTGTTGGGCTTTAACGGGTTTTTTTTACTCTTCCAAACTTCGATGTTCGTATTCAATCCCACCTTCAATTGGAGGGGGGAAATATAAGGAGATAAGACTGGGTGACAAGACTACCAAGGAGCGGGGGCCTGCTATATCACACGGGCGACGATACCACCCGAAGAGGGATCCGCTACACCGCATATATTGGTGTATTTGAACAACCCCGTTCAACTTGAGGGGGCGTGTTGAAGATAAGCAAGACAACTACCTCTATTTATGTGTCGCACCATCTAAACTTTTGGTTTATGTGGATATACAGATTTATATATTCACGTCTATCTAGCTATTTAACTAATTTAAGGTGTTCTACCTCGGGGAGTTGTCTTAGTTTATGAATTATTATATTTTAAATTAATTGATTTAAAATCGTGTAAATACCAGTATATTACACAATATAAATGTAAGATGATTAGTTACTATAGAGAGAGTGGGGAGAGAGATACTCACCAATCACCATGACTTGATGTGGAGATAGAACACTCAAATGTCTCAAGACTGATGGTGCGGAGATAGAACACTCAAATGTCTCAAGCTGACTGGTGGTACTGAGAGGTGTCAATATTGAATTTCTCTACTTGAAATATGCATTTCATGTTTATGGGAGAAATTATCCTATTTGAGTTTTCAATAATAAAGTAAAAATTTTTTAATTTTTTAAATTTTATATTTGACTAACCAAAAATATTGAAAAGGCTAATGCATTATGAGCTCATGCTAAATAGGATGATTCAAAACACACAAGGAACTTTCTAGTCCATTATGAGCCTGTTTGGGAATACTTAAAGTAAGATATGGTTTAGACATTCAGTTCAAGTCTCACTTTTATCTAGGGGCTATATGGGAAGGCATAGAATCAGTTCTATGCTGTCACACCCCAAACCCACTATAGGCGGATTAGAGGCATGTGACACGCCACCAAGGCAAAACAAACGAAATAAACAAGGTTTAGAAGCTATAATATGTCCATTTAAGTCTCATTAATAAGAAGAAAAAAAAACAAAGATATTCCATTAAATGGTTTAAGTTAGGGGTGTGTTTCGACCGGATCGGATTGGAAATAGGGGTTTCGGAAAAAATTCTGAAATTTTCGGAAATTATTTCGGCGTTCCGATTCCTATTCCGAAAATTCGGAATTTTCATTTTCCGTTCCGATTCCGAAATTTCGGAAATTTCGGAATTTTCAGAATTTTCAGAATCGGATCATTTTCGGAAAATTTTGAAATTTTTTCCACAACTAGCCATTTAGGCGCAAAACTACTATCGGTGGTTTGATACATAATCTCTATTGACCCAAATAAGCAACTCAACATGCCCACATAATTCATAACAACATGCTTTAACAATTCAATTGGGCTAAAACTAAATACATGAATTTGCCCAATAATAGCTAAACATGAATAATTTAATTAATAAGTTTAACAGAATCATCCAAATGATTATTCACATGATTAACTCCAGGGGCAAGATTAAAATCACTCACCTCAAATAGTCGCACTTAAATCCCAAATTAATGCCAGAAAAGTCAAACTCACGTTCAATTCTATTCCAGGTTCAATTCCTACAAGTTTTGGATCAACTAAATGTTACCAACCCAAATGGGTCACGGAAAAACTGTGATTATACTCAAGGAAATTTACACCATAAGATTCCCCTTACCCCTACGAGTCCAAATATGTGATTAGAATCCGAAATAAACGTCGTTACGTTAGACATGCAACGGCAAACGTCACCGAAACCCCTCAATGCTCGAAGCCCCTGTTCGGCCGACTTGTGAAGAAGAAGACGTATTCTTCTTTTAATCAAATCTTAGTTTGATATATATCTAACCTAGTTTCTAAAATTAAGGCCTAAGTCCTCAACTCCTAAGTATTATTATTTACACTCTCGGTTAGTTTTATAACTAACTAATCAACTCCCAAATATAAATGAATATTTGTCTATATTTCTTTTGGGTCCCAAATATTTACATAAGTTACTAACTAGCCAACTAATTATGTAACTTGTCCAATTCGTACTCACAAAGGTTCCCAAAATGACCACAAAAATTGTATTTAACAATACATATTGTATTTCAACAATAAAAATAATAACTCACATAAGCCTTAATAAACATTTAAGCACATAAAGTATTATCCGTATTATTGCCCATCCCAATGGGACTTCTCATCTCATGCCCCAAATATGGGACTGCTATTATGGCCTACTACTGGGTTCCTTTACGGACACCCACATTCACTAGTGGATCGAAACCCACTTAAACATGTGTTAATAAACACTACTAATCATGATAAATGCATGTATATATGAAATTAAATATAATCTACGGGTGCGGGTATTACATATGCTCACTCTAAGGCCATGTTAGGATGACATTAATCACTAATCATGATCGGGATTCGAAATGCAAATCTTATTCCTATTTAGGTCATTTCTATGTTTGAGACATCATTATAGCGAGAATTGTGATTGGGTATTGCATACCCATAGAATATAAAATCTCGATAGGCATCTCAATACCACCATTTATGATGGTATTTTGATTACCATAGAGATTAATGGCTATCCTCAAAAAGGACAGAAATTAAAAATAATTTAGGTATAATAATATTATCATAATGGAATATATTTATTGCCTATTTGCATTAAATGCATTTGACTTAAAATACTATGATGTAGAGGTCATAATTAATTACAGGATTTAATTATGATAATAGTCAAACAACATTAATTGAATTACTATGTTAATCCAATTAAACCTGGTAACTCATTATTACCCAATGTCATCCTTGATTACTGCCATCCAAACGCTGCCTAAGATTGGTTCTTTATCAAACCAACATCAATTTTCTTTTTTCTTTTTTTCTTTTTTCTTTTTTCTTTTTTATACTTACTTGGATTATGGCTGGACACACACACACACACACACACACACACAGAGACCCCCCCCCCCCCCCCCCCCCCCCCCCCCCACAACTCCAATGCCCCACAATAGCCCACACCAAAGCTCAACAAAGGCTACTCATTCCGACCGAAGAACAAACAGGGAGAAAGCAAAGACTCCCCCTGGGGAGTCGAACCGAACCCTCAATCTGCCCATTGGGAAGAAAGAGGTCACACCAGTTGGGCAAAGTCTACTTGGTAAACCAACATCATTTAATTTAGTTTTCATAAAAATCATTTCACGTTTTGGGAGAAATATTGCCTTAATTGCATAAAGAATTTTTTTTTATCGCAAAGAATGAACATTTCATTTCACAAAAGATAAGTTCACAACAATCTTCTGGTTTGTACTGCAATCTCTAAAACTATGATATCGCGGACTATGACATAGCTCAAATACTGAGCAGTCTAAAGGAGAAAGCTGCCAACAACCACAGCAAAGATCCGAGCTTCAAAACCACCATGACTGACAGATCGATCTAACGCAGATCTGTGTGAAACAGGGTTAGATCCAACCACAAAATATGGAGACAAAGAGATCTAGCTGCATCAATCAACCAAACCAAACAAACAATAAAACAAACCCTCAACAACGAGGGACAAAACCCCCCAACAAAGAGAGATAGAACCCCCAACAAAGAGGGACAAACCTCCTTACAAGAAATTATTGAAAACAACAAAAAACAGCAAAGAAAATGGTTAAGGGCTCTCCCATGGTGGATGGAAGAGCGTCTAAGAAACGACCGCAAGGAAAGCACAGAAGTTAGAGAGAGGAGAGAGAAAACCAAATTGTATAAAGAATTAAATGATACTAATAATCTTCATATTAAACAAGTGTTGTAACTGGTACATGTTATTTTATGCATAGTGTCCTTGTCCACGGCATGGGGAGAAAAATTATCAATTTGATAGACAATACACATGTCTACAAACCTAATTAACTTAACTGATATTCCCTAACTTGGCGTATCTTCCATTTTATATCAATCATTTAAGTATGGAACACAATTAACTAGTGGCATTTTTAAAAATTATCTATATATAGTAGGCTAGTAGCATGAGACAGTAGATATAGTACAAGTTAATTACAACCAATGGCATGGAAAAAACATGCATATGTTAATGGACTAGCTTATCTTTATCTTTAACACTTAAAAAATTGTTTAAATTGTTTCATTTAATTCAATCTGTATCATCTGTATGATGGTGTTCTTATCCCTTTTGGAGTAGGTTTTCCTATGAAACCTTTCATGTGCCACAGTAGTCATATATACAAAATTCTAGGTATATTGACTTGATCTTTATCAACCAAAAATTCTAGGTATATATATTGACTGGATCTTTAATTATCAACCAAAAAATCATCTATCCTACTTCAAAGTTTTCTACAATTGGTAAGGATGCGTTTGGACATCTTTTGAGGATTTAGAGCTCCTTTGGGATATATAGTTGTAGGAATAAGATATTTTTCAGTAAGAGTTTTTTTTTTTTTTTTTTTCAAATTTTTCAGAAAAATAAAAATTCAATTTGATGGATACAGATTAATCCCTTTTTCGGCTTTTTAAAATTTTTGATTTTTGAAAAAAAAAAAAATTTAGTTTTCAAACAAAATCAAACAATCCCAGCAAATATTTGGATACCAAACAACCAATAAATGCAGATAATCATCTAATTTTTAAATTTGAGATATTTCAAGTGTTATCGATGTACTGAAAATTATTTATTGGATTGCAAAAACCTGAAAGAGACTTCAATGTAATATACTGAAAATTGTGTATTGGATGGCATATATAAAAGAAGGCAATTCTAAAGCCTTTCCTACTTTTGATGCCATCTTTGATATTTTAGTTTGTCATGGAGCATTTCTTTTTTGCATTCATGTCATTCAAGATAGCAGATAACTCAAACTTCAATTGCTTGTAAAACATTATGGAGCCATCCACACTTCCCATGAATATCCAAAAGCATAACAGTTTCATCGAGCCCATTTATCTGCGTTTATGTTTATACGATTTTGATCGTGATTAGTTGGTAGAATTGTTTATTATGTAGAATTGTTTATTATGATTTGGGTGTACGTTTGGTAACTATATTGTGCAATTGATCAAATATAGAGATAATCTTAAAAAGCACTCCCTAAACTGCTTATGGCCAAACCAAACCTGCTTATGTATTTTTTTGGTGAAACAATCAAATCAAAACACAATTTAAACCACTAAACTTAAAATACTACTAAACAAATAAGCAATAACAAATTAACAGGCTCATAATTAATCACGTTGTATCGTTGAGAAAAGTAAATAGTGATGATGTACGTGTGTGGATAAGGGTAACCTATTCTAGAATGGCCTATGTACCTTTGAATAAAATATTTGCAAACAATAATTAACATATTTAGAGATAAAACTAACACAATGCAGATAATTAGAGTGGGTGAGTTTGGGAGAACAACCAGACAAATAATGACTCATCACTCATGCTTCAATTAATGCTGTAATTTTTTTTTTTTTTTTTTTTTTTTTTATTGGAAAGGGCAATTTTATATTAGTCGTCAACATATATGATTGTAAACAAATACTCCATACATTGAAAACAATGACCTAGTACTCATTTAAAACTAGAAGATAACCCAATCTGTAACCTTTCAAACAGAGACTTGTTAATGATAGTAATTTGCTTTTCCTATTTGTTAAAGTTGGTTTTGTAATCTCCTACTACCTTTTAAATTCTTTGTAGTGGGTGGGACTGTTGAGTATATGCAATAATTCTTCACTCATACAGTTCTCTCAAGTGCCCATTTGGTAACTAATTATTCTAGATAATTAAGGCTTATTTGGGTCCCTATTTTGGTGCTTCTCATTTTTTAAAGCATAGTTTCATTAGAGCTTTTAAAAGCTCAAGATTGCTTTTTGGTTTGATAATTTTTTTTGAAGAGTAATGTGTCACTTGTACAAAATTATCAAACAACTTAGGCTTAGTTTGGCCCCTACGTGGCTTTTTAAAAGGAACTTAAGAAATTTACTACTAAGTTGTTTGATAATTTTATACAAGTGACACACTACTCGTCAAAAAGACATCACGAAACCAAAAAGTAACCTTGAGTTTTTAAAACTCCATTCTAGAACTTTTAAAAGCTCCCTCCAAAAAAGTCCTAAGTTCAATTTTTGCAAAGCTCAAAACTAGTTACCAAATGAATTAACACGCAATTGTGCTTTAAAAAGGGAGAAACACCAAAATGGGGGCCAAACAAAGCCTTAATGGAGTAATAAAATTCATAAGCTACTTTTAAAAAGCCACATGGGGGCCAAAATAAGCCTAAGAGTATTTCCAAAATTCAAAAAGCTACAAATGAAGATTAGTTTAAAAGTAGCAAATTGAAACTTGTATGAAAAAAATAATAAATAATAAATATAAATAAAAAAATAAAAAATAAAGACTTCAATTTCCACAACAATACCAAACTCTAAAACACCTTTGTTAAGGTTTATTCCAAAACTCCAAATTTTAACGTTAATGTTATCTTCATAAAAAAAATAAAAAATATTAACTCTTTAGAAATTCTAGAGGAAAAACTATGTGTGTTTAATTCTTCCAATGTTTTTTTCTCTAGGTTTAAATAACATCACATTGTAAAACTACTTAAAATAGAACAATAAATCAACAAAAGAGGAAGAAAATCGACTCACAAAACTCAAAAATTTAACTTTAAATTTTTTATTTTCTTTTTCCTCCTAATTTCTCACTGTCTTTCTCATAAACCAAACTAAGAAAAGTAAATTTTTTTTTTCTCTCTCTCTCTCACACACAAATTGCATGATCCAAAAGAACCTACACATGCACTTCAAAAAATTGCTTGTATGATTTATCTAATTTTTTTCTTGCTCGCCCTTAATTTCTTCACTATTTTCTTTAATCACAAAAGAAAGGAGTGTTTTTTAATTTTAAAAAAATCCCCTCATTATAGTTGTATACTTTGTTTAATTCAAACACTCACTAGACACCAATATTAAATTGCATTTGAAGATAGAAATTATACAGAAATTGTTTAAAGAAGTAATTTAGCACCACATCACATATTACATATTAATCCAAATGATTAAAAACAAATAAAAAATAATCAAAGCTTTAACCCACCCACTTCGACGTGTTTTCCACAAAGCAAATTGAAAAACACCAACCCCAATTTAAATGAAAAACACAAGTTTAATTGACTCAGTCCAAATTGATTGGAAAGTTAAATGACCAAAATACCCATTGTTGTCCCCCCAATATGTCCCACCCGTCAATGGGCAAATCTCGTTCAAAACAAACATCCAACCAAAACCGTGTACTAGACGCCGCGTAATGAGTGACATTTCCCTACCTGTAGTACCTCTGTCGTTTAGTAATGCAAACAATGTACGTCCCACTCATCGGATAAAATCTAAGCACCAACGTTCCGGATGATGCCACGTGTTATATCAAGTTGTTCATTAAACTAATGGTGGGTCCCACAGACCGCTGGATTAGAGGATAAGATAACAATTAATATAAAACGACAAAACTATAAATTTAACAAAATTTAAAGAATGTAGAGTACTATATTATTCGGATATTCGAGACTTCGAGTATATCCAGAATAATTCACCGTAGATCAAATAATTGGCTCAAACTGACGTGGATCCTTGCTGTCTGGTCCACCATCTTATACTGTCCTGATTCGAATCTTCCAATGGATACTTGCCATGTGGACTAACATGTGGGCGGCCAATTACTTTGCATATCTGTAGTAGTTTGGGTTTGATGCCATATTGATCTCCATGGTTTTAATTTTGACGATTTAGAATTTTAGAGGGTTTTGGAAGTTTTTGGAAATGAGCTTCTAAAAGAAGAATTTCATTTGTAGAAGTAAAATTCATTTGGTGAGATTTGGGAATAGACTTTTTAACGAAAAACGCATACCCAGAATGTCCATTTGAAGAAATGAAAAATCTTGACTTCTCAAAACTATGATTTTTACATTTCCCCACAAGTTAGGAGCTTTGTATACACAATTGCACTTTTATCCCTTGTTTTATAATTAATGTCATCTTATCCAAATCTCATCCCTGAATTTCATAGCCTATTCAAATCCTCATTATTTGGTGAGGTTAAGGGTAATATTGGTAAGTAGATATATTTTAGATGTTGCCACCAAACGTAATTGCACATTTTAATGCACTTTTTATTTTTTAAAAACTCATTCACCAAATAAATACTTCTTTAAAAAAAAATTCCATTTTGAAAAGTCCATTCCAGAAATGAACTTCTGTACGAGAAGTTACGCCAAACACCACCTTAGTCTTTAGAGTTCAATTTAAGTTTAATATAGTCCATTTATAAAAGTATTTTACTAGGAGCGGACCTACATTGGGGCCAAAGGGAGCAATGACTCTGCATAATTTTAGGAATTTTTTATACATATATGTAATTTTTCAAAATATTTTGTACATCTATGTAATTTTGAAAATTTATACTCTTGGCCCCTACAAAATTTTAAAAAACTTTTGATATCTAAATGTAATTTTATACAACAATTCCAAAAAAAAATTAAATGTCAATATGTATATATAATTTTATAAATTTCGTATAACCTAAATTGTTTTACCATTAGTCAGCTTTATAAACTGCAGCATGCAATCAATCATTATTGTTAAAAAAAAAGTTATATACAAAAAAATTTACCCAAAAATATTAACAAATAAACCCAAAAAATTTCACATCGGGAGCGCTACCTCCGAATCCCCAAATAAGCCCGCTACTGCATACACGCCAACTCTATCTTGCACCCCCCTGCCCCCAACTACAAATTTTTGGGTTCGCCACTTCTTCTTACACTTTTTGGCTGAATTGGGTAACATGATGCAAGCATGAGTTACCATTAAGGGCTTCTAGCCCCCCCAAAATAGGCTATCATTAAGAGCATAATGGTAAGTTTATTTAGAAAAAATAACTCTACATCTCTATATTGAATCTGAATTGAAAGAGTAAGAATTTTGTAACCTAAATGTGATTCTCAATACTAGGGATGACAACGGGGACGGGTTTGGTATAGAGTAATATATTCCCAATTCCTACTCCTATTAAAAAGTTGTTTACCAAACCCACTCCAACCTTATTAGTAGCTGAGTCGGATTTGGTCAATTTTTTATCGGGGTAGTGACGGGTTTACCATTGTGGTAACTTAAATAAAATTTTAAAACTTATTTTTTTAGTAAATTAATGGATTAAATGATTAATTGACAAGAAACCATGGTGAATTCTCTTATATCATGAGTCAAACTTATCAACTTTTGCTCTGTGCATGTTGTATTTTTGTTTCCTTTTTATATGTCATGGACTCATGGTATTCTATATATATATATATAAGTCATGATTTTTTAGCAAATAAAAAGAAAGTATAAGGGTATATTACTACATTAGGCACTTTAATCAGGGCGGAGCAGGTCTCAAGATCATCTGCAGTGGGCAGATTTGTACATCAAACTTAAGCAAACTTAATATTGTACATCTGTAGTGGTGTAGATGATACATTAGTGTACAATAGTTAAACTTAGGAGAACCTAAACTTATTATTCACTTAAGTTTAGCCAATGTATGAGCCAAACGGAAAAGTGAGAGCCGTGAGAGACCACACGGCAAAGGCAAAGCCGCGTGAAGCCCCAGGTGACACAGGCTTTGCCATTTAGCACCCCATGGCTTTGTCTTTACCGTGTGGTCTCTGGCACTAGGAAAGTTGTGTTGAACCACACGAACATGCGTGGCATACACTAAGCCACCTGGTACCGTACGACTCAGTGTGTGCTGTGTGGTTCCCCCACGACTTTCTTTGTGCCGTTTGACCGACAAGCAGCACTCACTATGTCGTGTGGTATCTACACCACAGTAAATGCCCATCCGCTATGCATTAAACTTAAGCCCTATTTCCCCTTAAATTTACTATACCCACTGTGGATGCTCTAATCAGGGTATTTTCAATTACCACTCCCGCCCTAATTCCTATAGGGTTTTTATTTTCTCTTACCAAACCAGCTCTTACTCCTACGATACCTCCTACAAACTCGTTACATTAGGGGGGGAAAGGAGCGGAGTTCCGACGGATCGGGGATTTTTGCCATCCTTACTCAATGCATGTATGGCAGTATGACCACCTTCAATAACGTTGGAATCACTTCAAAATACTCCAATAAAAATCAAGCGAGCCCATTGCCATAGGAACCACATTTGGGATACAAATTTTGGAAGTATAGCATTACTCAAAATTAAAACTGTAAGGATGAAATTGTAAAAATTAAAACTACAGGGACCAAACTTACATTACACCTAAACTATTAAGGAACAAAGTATAATTTTAACAACACTGATAATCCACGTAGGACAAGTGGGTCCCACCAGCTGTCAATTGGCTTTGGTATATAATGCGAAGTCTTCAAGATCAAAATGGCAATTCGAACCCCCACTTCAGAGCACTTGAGCTAACTTTTTTGGGGGATAATAAAAGAGTGATAGCCCATGGCCGGATCGACGGTGAGAATTCCGATGAGTCACCGGATTCTGAATTGCTACAATTCTGAAATCGAGTGTTATAGTGGGCCACCGATGAGTTTGTCCGACACCGTTTTTGGGTTCCTCGACGTTGAAAGCGAAGGGTCGCCGGAGAGTGTTTGTAGGGAAGAAGAGTATGTTGAAAATGAAGGAGAAGATGGTGACGAAGAGAGAGAAAAATTGGAAATTTTTGAAGATAATAAGAATTTTTGGGACACCCAACAGCAGATTCTACATGTAAGTTGTTCCAAATTTTATTTTTGAATTCAGAATATGATTGGGTTTTTATAGTTTTTAGGTTTTTCTTCCAAATTCTCTTCTTCTTTTTTTTTTTTTTGGGGGGGGGTTGAAATTTTACATGTTTTTCTTGATTGTAATTGAATTGAGAAAATAAGTGATTAAATTGGTCCTCACATTATCTCATTGATACAATTTCTCATTACCCTACACACACATAGAGGGACGGAGCTATAGAACGGCAAGGGAGGACTCAAGCACCTTAATTTTTGAAAAATGTTATATATATCCTAAAATAAAGTATATTTTTATATTTAAACCCCACTTGCCGAATGGTAAACTCTCTATTTTACACTTAAACCTCCCTCTCAGGTACGAAACATTCAACCTTCACGTCTTATTTGTAGAAATAATGTGTCTTTTGATAGTACATTTGGAGTCAATCAATATTAAGTTTTCTAATGCTTTCATCTGTCCAAAAAAATATGTATAAATAGACCCAAAAAAATCGCTTCGGAGCAACGAACGCCCGTAAACTCGCTAACTCTTCGCTCTGCCAAGTACCCCCAACTCCAATTTTCTACATCTGTCAATGCACACAGCAATTACCAAGGCTGATTATGTAAACCCTCTCCAAAAATTTGTGGGATTGGTGGCTTTGGCATGTAGTTATATATACATGTATATATATATATGTGTTAGATACACACACAACTTTTACATGTATATATATATATATCATAAATTTGAAAATGAGTAATTGGGATGTGTTCTGTTTTTCAGGGTACCTTGTGTAGGACTAGCTCTTTGGAGACAAAAATCAGAAATGTCACTAAGGAGGCAATAAAGGATACACAAATGGTAGGCAATGTATGTGGTTGCCGGATACCAGTGGCCGGCGGTTGCCGGAAGTGCCTGATGAGAGAGGTGTGTGGTCGTCTTCAAAATGCTGGTTTTGACAGTGCAATTTGCAAGTCCAAGTGGAGGAACTCTCCAGATATCCCATCAGGTATATAAATTTTAATTCTTAACATTTCTAATACTAGTAATTTGTGGTGTTATTTATAAATTCAATAATAATACACACTTTTCTACACCATACAATCCTAGTCATTTTATGATACATATTTTTCTACACCACACAATCCTAGTCATTTATGATACACACTTTTCTACACCACACAATCCTAAATGACTAGGATTGTGTGGTGTAGAAAAGTGTGTATCATTACTCTTACAAATTTTCAACATTTTTTTTTTTTTAGTTTTTTATTTTGAGTCATAAAATATTGTGTACGGTGGCCACTTTATTTTCCAGTCATTTTTGTAACATGTAAATAAGTACAAATTAATAGGACCCACTTGGATAAATTCATTTTGGATGATATTCTCTTCTGGGTGTGTGCTCTTTTTTTTTGCTTTTTTGTTTTGTTTTTCTTATAAATATAGTCAACCTAAATTTAGTATGCACATCACATTTGTATGTGCGATACATTCAAAATCAATAAAATGTATCATAGGATTTTTTTATTTATTATTCAAGCTTTGCCCATCGGGCAGCCGGAAGCCTGGTCCTCGACGGCTTGACCTTGCACGGCCTGCCCCCATAACTCCAGCTAGCCTGAAATCCTTCCCTTTTTTTTTTTTTTTTTTCAATTATCTTCTGTTTTTTCTTAGTAAACGTTCTTTAAGAACTTTAGTCTTTCCTACACATTGATGTATGTATTCGTTTTCTTTATTATGTGAGTTCGGATATTTCCACTGTTGCCTTTTTTTTTTTTGGTTCTTATCAAGTATCTTGATCAAACTTCTAATATACTGGTTACCATTGTCTTTTGAAATGGAATTGCAGGTGAGCACACTTTCTTGGATGTTGTAGACAAGTCAAGTTCAAAAAAGGGGGAAGTGAGAGTGATAGTGGAATTAAATTTCCGCGCCGAGTTTGAAATGGCGCGATCAAGCGAAGAGTACAACAAGCTAATCAGCAGGCTTCCCGAGATTTTTGTTGGAAAAGTCGAGAGATTACAAGCTCTAATCAAGGTTTTGTGCTCTGCCGCCAAAAAGTGCATGAAAGAGAAGAAAATGCACATGGGACCATGGAGGAAGCACAGGTACATGCAAGCAAAATGGCTTGGCACGTGCGAAAGAAAGGCGTCCACGCCACCACCATTGATGGAAAATTCTAGCCGGCCACGCCCACCGCTGCCACCTAGGCCGAGGGCGTCGATGCTTACGGTGGATTTGTTTGAGAACTTCTCCAATATGCATAGGACTATAGTTGAGGTTGTTTAGTTGTGAAACAAATTTTGTGGGTGTGTGTGTGTTTTGTGAGGAGGAGAAGGGTGGGAGGAGGATTGATTGTTCATACCTTTGAATGGCCACCTTTTGTTATTTTCCCTCCTTAGTGAGAATATATATGAATACATATATTTATAATTAAAAGCATATGGATCATTACTGGTTAAATTTTAGGTAAAAACTCAATGGCTCTATTTTAGTTTGTTAGTGTTAGATGGTTAAGTAACTTAAATCCAACATTGTTCTTAGTTTTAACATTTACATTTGCATAGTTTTTTGCCAATGGGGTTTATGACCATTAAAATTTCAAAGAATTTGATGGTTTGCAAATTAGAAGTTGGCTCTCCAAATTTGGGTAGCTAGTTAGGTAATTTCTAAAGTAGATGAATGGAGGCCAAATATTGGGCTTTCAAAACCTCGTAGAAATGCTCTAAGATTGCAAAAATATGGTAATTTTTATTGCTGATTACACTAAGGTTCTATTTGGTTCATGGATTTAGTTAGAGAAAAGAAGGAAATGAAAACTACTTCTCTCTTGTATTTTTCGTCTATTTTCTTTCATACACAACACAACAACAAAAAATTTAGAAATTTTCGAAATATTGTTGTAAAGCAAGAAAAAAATGTAATACCTGTACTCGAAAAATGGTAGTAATATTATTTTACATGCATTAATTGGTGTAATTAATAGCATGTGATATTTGGGTAAGTTCCGATTACCCGGTGTGATAAATGTTCTGAAAATGACACAGTTGAACAAGTATGAAGTGGGACCCACGGAAGGTCCAAATTAGATAAATTACATTTATGTGATTAAATAAATATTTGTTTAATTATTTTTAATATTTTATTGGTAGTTATAACCTTTTATGGTGCCAGTTTGAGTAATCGTGTGAGAGCGAACAGAAAGATGGTTCATAATTGGTAGAATAACTAGCAATTTCATAAAATATTTGGGACCACATTTGAAATTAACGTATACGTGATATAGACATATACTCACTTAGATAATTAGGTAGTTAATATAATTGTTTAGGGGTTTGTAATACATTGGAGTAGTGGAGGTGTAAGCGCAATTAAGCCAAAATTGACTTAGAGTATCAAGAGGTTGACACCTTGTTTGGTGACTCACCTATCTCATTAGAAAGAAAGAAAAAATAAGAAGAGATACAGAACAGAGAGTTCCGGCAAGAGGGAGAAGGAAAGAAGTTTCACGCCGTCGTTTTGTCGCCGTAGCTTCTCCGTACTACTTCTGTTTCGCAAGCAGAAGTCATATTCGGACTCATAGAGGTGAAGGGATTATTTCTGTCTTTCTTTTTCCAGTTTTGATAATGTTTTTCCTGCAACTCATTTTGAGAGGTGATATATTTACATATATATATATATATATGTGTGTGTGTGTGTGTGTGTGTGTGTGTGTGTATTAGGATTATCACTACATATTAGGAGCTAGATTTTGCAAAGATTTTGGGATTTCTAGACTTTATTCGGACTTATTCGTGAGGTAACTATCTTAATATCAAAATTGGATGTTT
The DNA here is from genome assembly GCA_033977485.1 of Hydrangea macrophylla. Classification (NCBI taxonomy): domain Eukaryota; kingdom Viridiplantae; phylum Streptophyta; class Magnoliopsida; order Cornales; family Hydrangeaceae; genus Hydrangea; species Hydrangea macrophylla. The sequence goes on along the minus strand of CM066988.1, from coordinate 93,311,834 downwards.
AATGTAATTTCTTGATATTAAATGCTTTTAAATGCTCACTTTTTGATTAAGTAGAAATGTATGTGATTATCTAGTGTTTAATATAAATAGAATATTGAAATTACCATATTGACATGTTGAGGTGCTTATGTAATTAATTGGGTCAATGAGTCTCAAGATATAATCACCATTATTTAGCTCGTATTTAAGGAACGATGAATTACTCAAAGAAAAGGGGACGGTGGTAACGATCACAACGTGAGTGTGTAAATTCGCTATATGAGAAGGAAAAAGTGAGAAAGGCCCGAAATCAGGTGCCCAATACGATGGTGATTGATTACTTGACACGCCGGAGACCAGTTATTATTGTGAATGCATTGTTGGTGTTTATTTTTCATTAAATACTCCAATAACTAGTTAGTATACCCATTGAGCGAAAGCTTAGACATATTTGTGATTTGTGATCACGCAGGATCGGATGAACATCACAGTGAGAAGCGTTGAACTACGGAATTCTGGATAGCTCGAATTTATATTTCTTTTGTTTAGAATGTTATTTATTGGGCATACTCAGTTGGGTGGGAAGTTTGGATGTAATTCTTGTAATTAGAACTCATGTAAGTGTGTGGGAGAAGTGAGACTAGTTTGGTATTTGAATCGTGTAATAAACTGGTTCGATCTTTTCTAAACCTTCGAGATGCTATGAATATGTTTGTATTTCAATTAGATTAGTTTAGAATGAGTTTGGAATGTGTAATATGCCCCTTAGCCGATGACTTATAACCTTAGAACAGGGTTTGTGCAGAGTGTTCTGCAATTGGAAACAGTCGACTGAATTCATTAATTGGACATATAGTTTCTCCTAGTTCTTAAAAGCAGTCGATTGTATAGACCTATGTAGTTAACTGGATTGTCATTTTAATGGACAAAATTCACTGGAACATCAATCTAGTCGATCGTGTTTTGCACTCTCCTTTGCAAACTTAGTAGACTGGGTCCCAGGTTAGTCGACCAAATTGGATTCTTCTAGAATGTGTTCTCTGTAATCTAGGAATCAGTCGACCGGACGCCCGACCAGCCAACTGAATCTAACAATTTTTAAAATAATGTTTTTACTCAGTAATTGATGGGAAATCCACTTAACCACGTTATTAATTGTTGTTTTGACTTGAGTAATCCTTTGTTACACGGTCTTAATCTATGAGTGGCGGGTTGAGATGTGACAAAAAAGGAATGATAATGACTCGTGAAATTCAAAATGTTTAATTTATTTCTCAATTTATTATCATTTTTATTATTATTATTTTTCTCATCTTATCAACCAAACTGTCACACCCCGAACCCAATTTCAAAAATAATAGAAATAATTATATTATTTCCAGTAAGCACCTTAGTCCCCTATAAGTTGTGGCCAAGCGTGGCCTTAACATGGAAGCACTTTCATAAACAGATTTGTGAGATAGAAAAAACTCCCCGGGCTACCTCAAAATTGTGTATATTAGGGTCGGCCCTGAGCTTTAGGGGGTCCAAAGCGAGTTTTTAAAATGGGGCCCGTGGTTATACGAGCATTCGGGGGGCAGCGCCCCGAAGATTTTTTTTTGGAGTCTACGTATACATAATTATGCGTATATATTGGTTTTCAATGTCACATTGCAAAATGTGCTAACAACTTGCAGCATAATTAAATACTTACTTGGACAACCAATAATTTAAAACCAAGCTATAAATAGAAAACAACTTACAGCTGGAGGGTTTGTTTGGGCTAAAACTAAAAAGAATTTGGGGAATTGAGAAAAACCTAATTTTCTTACATTTTTTCGGTACACTGATTTTTTTAAATTTTTTTTTAAAAGTGTATCACACTATGAGTTGATCAATTAGTCTTTTTTTTAATAGTGAAATAAATTATAGTCTTATTCTCTCTAGCAAAAAAATATAGTCTTATTCTAGAGGGTTTGGTTGGGCTTAGCTTTGTAGTTTTATATGTGAAAATTTTGGGTCATTGTAGGTTGGGTTGGGGCATTTATTAGGCTAGGTTATAGTAAAGTTTTTATAAGGGCCCAATATAGAAATGCAAAGTTAATATAAAAAATGAGGCTCTTAAATTAGCTAAATATCTCGGGGGCCCAAAGCGGCCACTTTCCCGGCTTTAGCCCAGGACCAGCCCTGGTGTATATATAACGAGTAATGCTACAGACATTACACATTGCACAACACAAAATATAACAGGACTTTAAATGACTGTACCCTGTGCTATATAAAAAGTGCATAAAAAAATATAAAAATTTCAAACAGCACAAGATATAAAGCATTTAAAGCCCAGTTATACATTATATTGTGTAATGTGTTGTGTATATCATTACTCATATATAATAGCTCATGCATATCCTAAAGCATTAATCATGCATATCTCGGTGCCTAGTCATCATGCTAGGTGTCAAATCAATGAGTGTTGCTCGTATAATGTGACCACATGTCAAGTGATGAGTCCCTTGACCTTATCACAAGACCACTGCTAATGGACCACATTTAGACACCATATATTCATATACCAAACACACGTGGTACCATGATACATGACTAGATTTGTATATCTATACTAGTTGGAAGCCCGCGCGTAGAGGTGTCAATCAAGCCGGGCTGTCCCGCCCCGCCCTGAGTCCGGTTTGCTTTTTTCGGGCTAAAATTCCAGCCTGGCTTGTTAGGCCAAATTCACATACCCCGGGCCGGGGTGGAAACCCATCCTTCCGTCCATGATCCGGTCCGGCCCGACTCGAAATAGTAAAAAAGCCCGGCTCGGCCTTAACTCCGCCACGGTCCACTCCAAAAATTGAAGAAAGCCCGTCCGGTCCGGCCCGATGTCTGGCCCGCTAGGCCTGAGCCACCGGTCCGGGGCGGACACACCCCCTCCACTCCCCAGCCCAGCCCGGCCCGGCCCAATGTTTGGTGAAGTCCAGCCCGGCCCGGCCTGAAGCTCGCTCGGGGCCCGCTTTGACCGGGCCCGGCCCGACCCGTTTTACACCTCTACCCGCGCGGGAAATTTAATTGTGTCGTTTTGTACGGTTAATGATTGTTAAAAGTTCGTAAATAGTCACTAAAATAGCCACTTTATTTGACATTTTTTGAAGTGAAGTATAAATACCCCCAGATCTTAAATTTTAGAGAAGAAGTTGACCAAAATGTGAATATTAGTGACCAATTCCTAAATAGCCACTAAAATAGCCACTTATTTTGAATTTTTTTAAGTGAATAATAAATATTCTAAAACTTACTGACCTAAATGCAATTACACATATTACAATATATGAATCCTAAATTTGAGAGAAGAGTTGACCAAATTGTAAATATTATTGACCAATTCCTAAATAGTCACTAAAATAGCCAATTTTTTTTTTTTTTTTTGAAAGTGAATAATAAATATTCCAAAAATTGTTGAGCCAACTATAATTAGACATAAGAGTGTTAATTCCACCCTCATTTGAGAGAAGAAGTTGACCAAATTGTAAATATTAGTGGCCAATTCATAAATAGTCACTAAAATTACCACTTTTTGACTTTTTTGAAAGTGAATAATAAATATCCCAAAAATTGTTAACCGAAATGTAATCAGACACAAGATTCTTGATTGAAACCTCATTATTATATTCAATAAAATTTCAAAAGCTGACTTGAATGTATTTATTAGTCTAAAATGACAGATTTACCCTCACACAAATCGAACGTATAAATAGATGTATGAGTAATAATAGTGTAATGAGGGGCAAAATAGGAAGTTCATAACCGACCAGTTCACCAAAACCTTGAGCAGCTGTTGAAGTTTTTGGTATTTCAGAAATTTGCATTTTCAACCAAGGGTATAATCGAGAAGTACAAAAATTGGACATGAACAATTTTAGCAATTCTTAAAATTTGATGTGCTTTCTTAATAGGGATGTCTTCTTATTATATTACTAGTGTGTGGAGACTGCGTGCAAGCCACGCAGTGTGTTGCCCGTGAGAGTTTTTTTTTAATTGAAATGAGAAGACACAAACTCAGACCATATCCAGTGGTAAATTGCGATTTTATTCATACCAAATCTATATTTTTAATATTGCTACAACAAGCTTCAGTCCACAGATACATGTAGACAGATTTAAAGCGAGAGAGAGAGATTGAGAAGCCAAAACATACAAAACCATCACATATGTTGGCAAAAAGGCAATATGCTGAAAATTCGATCAATAGAATAAACAAGCATTTCAAACATCATAGTAGCTTACATTGGGTGCAAATTGTAGAACTTCAATGTTGTTTTGAGGGAACATTTGTCACGGCATGAAAAGAAAGCTGGCCATTTTGGTCTCAAGTGCATTACTTCAGGGAATTATGTTCATCCTGAGATGTTAGTATACTTGATTAACCAGGAATATTTAAAAAATGATCCAAAACATATCTAATAATAGATATGTATCATATGAATATCAAATGACAATCTGAGATCACAAAAAGTATACAATACAAGAACAAAAAGTATAAATAAGTAAAACCGTCATTTTCTTCTTGAAATCAGTCTATGTTTAAAAACATTAATGTGAGATACTGGGTCATTTTGTATATGGACTATAATTTCAAGAAATTACTATAAAGAAGAAGCTGCTTACTTACAAGAGGAAAATGTGTCCAGGCGTATTCAAAAGTGGGCTATGTTTTCCAGCTTAATGATTTCCATGAGCTATTGTGGGGGGGACTTGATTCCCAGATTCACAGACCTCATGTAATTGAATTACCAGGAAACCATAAGAGAATCAATTCTTAAAATTGTGGTATTGCAGTTTCAGATTGAGAGCATTTAAGGGTTTATAGATTTATGTAATTCCAATACAAAGTAAAATCCACGAGTTCTCGTTTTTATTATTTTAGATTAGAAGATAAACTTAGTATCTACTATATGTTTTAGAGGTTGCTGGAGAATGAGAACACGGCTTTTCTCGAGTCGGGGGCAGTACTGATCATATTTTCAGTCTTGAAAAAAAAATTTGCAATCTTCAAGCACTTAGTAGAGCTAGGGGTGCAGGGCTTGGAACACCAGCAAGCATTCCCTCCTTTGATAGGAAAGCAAAGCAAGTTTAAAAAGGCTTGAATCAGCCTCCACCATCACCTGAGGCTGATGAATATCTCCTTTCCAAAGCAATTAATACAGAAACCAATCTAGATGCTTTTCTTGTGATACTAAACCAACTTTTTTTGTTATCACGTAATTTAAACTCCAAATGGCAAATACATAAGGAAACTTGGGAACACATATTGGTCTTCTCTTATTACAACAACTTTGAGTTAAATACAACTTCAAAATGACATTAATCAAACCAAAGGGTGAAAAAGTCCAAACAAAAGAAAAAGAAAAAAACATGATTTTGACTCAAGTACTATTACTTGTCAAACTCCCTTGATTTTCCTTTTCCTTTTTTGGATCTGCTGCAACCATTCAAAGCTGACACGTGGGAGTACTTGCAAAGATGAAAGTTGCAACAAACACAAAATCAAAATTTTTTGGGAGGATGGAGGCTGAGGCTAGTTTGGCTCTGAGATCTTTTCTCAGAATCTTTTCAGGAGGATACTTTGAAATGGCATGAACAAAGTACATCTTCTGCAGCCTCTTGTAAAACACCACTTGGTTTTCTTTTTTTTTTTCCCCCTCAAACGCAACTAATTTAACACCAACGAACTAAATAGCTAAATATTTTCAGTCTGAAACTATTAAAATTCAAAAACCCTATGTTGAGCGAATCTGAATAAAATTTACACATTGTATCAAATTACAGAAAAAAATTTCCCTTTTCTACCCCAAAGAAAACCAGAACGAAGGTGCAGTTAATGGAAGCAAACATCCTTTCTGAACTATTAATATGACACAATAAATTTCTAATAGTGCAAGATATTGGACAACAACTTGTGTAAGCATCCAAGTTATCCAACCGTTACCACAAAGGCCAAACAGATTCCACGACTATTAAATTCAGATCATAATGTAAATCAAAATCCAATTAACTCTTAATTACCTGAATAGAAGAGAAATAGATATATTTGATGACTCTGTAATGACTTTGAAATTCGGTGGTTGCTTCAGATTCGGGTTTGAATAATCAATCACTGAGAGGGCGAGACTCTTCTCGTCCCTGATTTCATCTTCAACCAAATCAGTTCATCCGCAGAGAGAGAGAGAGAGAGAGAGAGAGACTGACCAAATCAGTTCATCCGCAGAGAGAGAGAGAGAGAGAGAGAGAGAGACGGACCAAATCAGTTCATCCGCAGAGAGAGAGAGAAAGAGAGAGAGAGAGAGAGAGAGAGAGAGAGAGAGAGACGTCGTCGTTTTGGCTTTGGCCTTAAAAACATCGATCCGCTCTTATAATATAGCAATCACTGAGAGGGCGAGACTCTTCTCGTCCCTGATTTCATCTTCAACCAAATCAGTTCATCCGCAGAGAGAGAGAGAGAGAGAGAGAGAGAGAGACGGACCAAATCAGTTCATCCGCAGAGAGAGAGAGAGAGAGACGGCGTCGTTTTGGCTTTGGCCTTAAAAACATCGATCCGCTCTTATAATATAGTAGTAGATATACATTCACATCACTAAAATCCGCCATTTAATGTCACAACACATACGCACGTGTCATACTAAGACCCCAAAGGACATGTCACGCCACATATCCTATCACACATCAAATATTTTACATATTTATATTTAAACCCCTAATAAATCTAATAATCTTTATTTTAAACTGTTAAAAGATAATAATCAATTATTAAAAAGTAATAAATAAATGAAAAATTTAGTCGAAAATCCCATTCTACCAATGTTTGTTGTAATAGACCTACCAATTGGTACTTCCCAATGATAGGCCCTATAATTGTAAATGTTTTTAGAGATTAGTCCACAATCCCCAATTATAAATAGTTTCAATGACCTTTTTACCCCCATACATATGCACATGCATATATATATATATATATATATGGAAATAAATTTGCTTTAAAGATTCCATTGATTTGCATATCAAATATATAGAAATAAAATCCCATAACTTTAGCCTTGTACATTATGACTCTTTTGAATATTTCTAACGCCATTTTTATGTGGGTATCCCACTTTTGTATGTTCTACAAATAATCATTGATCACATAACATATGAAATTGTTACTATGCACCATACTTTTATGCGAGTATTACAATGCAACCAGTTTCATTTTTACACTGCAACAGTTCATTAGTATGAAATTTTACACTGCAATTGGTTTATTAGTGTGAATTTTTACACTGTAACTGGTTCGTTTTTGCTTTGCAACTGGTCCACAATCCCACATCATGTGAACGAAAACCATGAGTGTTAAATTTTACACTAAAACCTTTTGAACCACAACCTTTGAAATACAACATAGTATACAATTTCATATCACAACCTCTAAAGCAAGAATATGAGTGTTAAATTTTACGCTACAACCTTTTGAACTACAATATTGTATACAATTTCACTCCACAACCATTGAAACATGAACATTAGTGTTAAATTTAACACTGCTATACTAGGAATACATTTTAACACTGTCTTATCACTAAAAATAAGTCTACAAATGAATTCATCTGACAGTAGCTTTTCATTTCATGCCTCCGTCTCCGCCGCCGCCACCACCAACAATCGCCGCCACCAACAACCACCACTCTTCCTACGGAAGACAACACCTCCACAAGAAACCCACAACATCACTTCTCGATTTCATCAACAATATGGCCGAAATTCTGCCAAAGACAAAAAGTTATGTCAACGAGATTAGAGTATTTAAGAACAAATCAAACAAAACTAAATCATCAACAAGCCATTCCATGGATTTGAGTATATAAGAACAAATCAAAGGATTTAGATAACAAATCAATAAACCTGCGATTAAGCCCTAATTTGTCAAGTTTTTGAGATTTGGATCTGCGATCTTCGAATCATCTTCACATCGTTCTAAGAGCCATACTTCGTCGGAAGTGGTGGTTGCGTTGGTTTGAGAAGATTGTGAGAGAGGGCGGTGGTGAGAAGATGACGTTAGAAGTGGTGGTGGCCAAGAGAGAGTCACGACTGGTGTGTGTGTGTGTGTGTGTGTGTGTGTGTGTGTGTGTGTGTGTGAGAGAGAAAGAGAGAGAGAGAGAGAGAGAGTAAATGGATATAGAATGTGATTCATTCTTATTTGGGTATTTCAGTTTTGAATTTTGAAAACCCCAAAATCTTGGGGTAATTTATTGCAGTGTTGAATGGGAAATGGTAAGGGTAGTTTGGTCCAAATTTGTAGAATGGACTTCATAGTAAAATGTTTCATGGGTTAAACCTATTGAAAGAAACTTAGAGTAAAATGGACATTATACTAATTAACTCTTAATAAATTGCATTGGTGTTGCACATTTGGTTCACTGCATTCAACCAAAATATATCCAGTAACAACTAAATTGAACTAAACTTTGTGTCCCAATTAATTAAAATCCGCCATATAAATCATGTAGTACCAATATGACATATAATAACATGACTTATTAAAATTGTACCAATTAATGTCACACGAGTCCCACAAGTGATGCAAATATAATCAATAATTGCATAAAAATATTGGTTATCACACAAACAATTGGAAAAATTCCTTCATATTTTATTTTCTTTTTCTCCACTAAATTCATCAAGCAACTAAGCTTTCATTTTTTTTCATTTTTAGTCCTCACGTGTTTTCAATTCATTGTAGTCAACTGAATATGCTGTGCATGTTTAGTAAAACAAAATTCAGTATTATTGCTTTTGAATATGTAAGTGAGTTCTAGTAATGCTATGCTTCACATTTTCCCCCCAAATAGTGTTCCCATTTTCCACCCAAATAGTGTTTTCAACCACATGTAGTGATGAGATCATCTTCAATAATAGTGAGATCACTTTCATATTAACTAATCAAAAATAACTGAATCTGCTGCCACATATACTAAGAAACACTTGTGGGGGGGGGGGGGGGGGGGAATTAGGAAGCATACCATTACTCAAGTGTTAATATTGATATTGAGAAGTTCTCTGGTATTTGTTGCCTCCCTGGTGTCGTATTGAAGGTAAAAGTTATAAATAAAAAATAAAAATTGTCGTAAATTCATGACTAGAGACAAAGTTTCTAGATGCATAGCTTCTGAAAAAAGAAGTAATACAACAAAAAGGTGCTAATTGAAGTTCCTATAGTTGACAAAAATTGTTTTCAAACAATTTGGACTTAATTAAGAAAGTCAAAATTACTCAACTATACGTAGGAGAAAATTAATCAAGTGAAAATTATGAAAATTTTGTGCTAATATATATATATATATATACAGTCAGGCTCTAAAGAGGGCGTCCTTTTTTTTTCTTAAAGAGAGGGCCTCTGTTTTGACCGTCGGATTGTGTTTAAAAACTGTGAAATGACAAAATTACCATTAATGAAAACACGATCCGACGGCCAAAACAGAGGCCCTCTCTTTAATAAAGAGAGGGCGCCCTTCTTAGAGAATCTTTGTATATATATATATATATATATATATGGGGAGGGGGATTTGAACACGCACCACTTGGGATGGTGATGGTGGACTTTTGCCACCAGGGCAGGACCGTGGTCCCAAAAAATTGTGCTAATATAAAATTGTATAAAAGTTTAAGTTAGGCTATATTTGATAAAATTGACAATTAAGTTCAGAAAATTAAGTACTAAAAATTTTAAGTTATTGAATTTGCAATTCTCAAAACAATGTTTCAAGTAGTGCAATAGACTGCATTTAGAAAATTTTTTAAATAGAACTTTTATTCTTAAAATTTTCAGTAAATTTTTGACTGATTTTTCAATGAAGTGGTACGTTATCAAACGCACTAAAAAAAATACTAAAAGTTTTCATTTTCAAAACTTAACAAGTCGAACACCCGGAATGCACGGGAATTTGTCAACAAATAGAAATGTATGACAAATTTAATAGCACAAATTCCATCCAACAAATTTAATTTTTTCCATTAATACTCTAAAACATTAGATATTAGAAAGCTTCAAATAATCACTTGATGAAGAACAAAGTGTGTACAATGACCATTGATTGAACAGGTGAACCTAAGTCAAGAATACTTCATCTGTGCTACTTTGGTGGGGTGACCAAGCAATGGCCTTCATAGAAGAAGGAAAATGAAACCAGCCTGTACCATAGAAAATGCATGTGACAATAAAATAGTTTGCTATAATAGAATCTGCCCTTGGACTGAAACATTCTAAAACTCAAATCAAATATGCTATTATTCAATAGCAAATACCACTGAGATATATATAAAATATATATATATATATATATATATTTTTTAAAAAAAAAAATCGAGAATTAATGAATTTGATTTATGTAATACATGGCAGTTGAAGTGTTGCATTCCAAAGAATTGCTTTGAACTCTCTCATGGTTTCAACACGGAGGGTTTTCGATTTGAAAGCCAATCATATACTTTTTATAAATAAGAATTTATCTTCTCTTCTCTTCTCAATTGTCTATCCAAACACGATGAGGAAAACTCAATTTGAAGATTACAAAACCGTTAACAATTAATAACTGCAAGGATAATTTTTAAAATGAAACGAATATCCTGGAATTGTTAAGACGCTAAGGCGGCAAAGCTGGTTTCAATATATCCCCCGTACAGTAACATGAAATACACATTCGACTAACATTACAAACTGATCGTGAGTTCAGTTTTGTTTTCTCTGGTAAAAGTGTAAAACCCCATTTAAAATCAAATAAAATCTCTCAAAAACTTGCCCCCACCCCCCCCCCCCCCCCCCCCCCCGAAAAAAAAAAAAAAAAAAACCTCTATAATCTTCCAAATCTAAACACACACAAATTGAGTTAATTTCTGTTTGATTCTGAAGGATGCAAATATCCAAGACACCTTTCACCACCAAGATGATTAGCTTCCTTAGTGTAATTTTATCAACAACTAAATGCTAGTAAAATGAGTCCATTGAATTTCAATAGATAACATGTACCTTGTACCTTGGCTTCCACTGAATTTTATAGAACAGGTTTGTCTCGCCCTGCTGCTGAACTCTCATAATAGTTTTGAAGAGCCTTTCTGATTCCGGAGCAATCAAATCAGCCCAAAGCCACTAATCGACAACTCCTGCATAAACAGAAGAGTTTTTCATTTCCAAAGAGAAATCCTGAACCGAAAACAATAACAGTGAGAAAAATAATTAGATCCAACATAGGCTGTAATTGCCCGTGCCCGACAGAAAATCCTTGAACTCACATTTATTACAGACTCAGACCACGACATCACAAGGGCACTCCGGATGATTTTTTCGGACATCACAAGGGCACTTAGCCCTATATAGATATATATATATATATATATACAAAAATTCTCTAAAGAGGGCGCCCTCTCTTTATTAAAGAGAGGGCCTTTGTTTTGGCCGTCGGATCGTATTTTCATTAAGGGCAGTGTTGTCATTTTACAGTTTTTAAAGACGATCCAATGGTCAAAACAAAAGCCCTCTCTAGAGCCTGACTGTATATATATATGTATTTAAATATTTATATGCATATAGCAATCTTAATCTCTTTTTGGAAGATAAATAGATGGATTTTGGAGTAAAGAAAAGATTTAACTTTGTTAATATGGTCACTTCTCTCTCCCCTCTACAGATAATGATTTGGGTATTAGAGAAAAGGATAAGCTTCATAACTGAAAAATAGAAACCTAGAATCAACTGATTTGTTTTGCTTACAAATAAAAGAAGGAAGAAATAGATCCAATCTTTCCGACTGGGTATCAATCCTTGAAATGGTTTTAAGATTCTAGGGTTTTTTTGGGATTTTGGGGGAAAAAATATTTGTACAAAATCAATGTATGTCAATGTGTGTGTATAGAGAGAGAGAGAGAGAGAGAGAGAGAGGGAGAAGAAGCTTTAACGTACCTGGAAGTGGAGGAGGCGGCGGCGTGGACTAGGTGGCGTGGAGGAAGCAACGTGGAGAAAGCGGCGTGGGGAAGGTGGTGGGGTGGAGGAGGAGGCAGACCAGGCGGTGGCGGTGGCGGTGGCGTTGAGGAGACGGCGGACCAGGCGGTGGCGTGGCGTCGTCTTCAATCTCTCCCTCTTCAAACCACTTCCCTTGTGGCCGGATGGCAAGGCCTCTGGGTGTTATACCAAGAGGCCTCAAGTTCGAATCTCAAGGGGGTGGCCATAGGTGATTCACCCGGGCGCCCTGGCCTCGTGGGATTAGTCGAGGTGCGCGCAAGCTGGCCCGGACACCCACAGTTACCAAAAAAAAATCTCTCCCTCTTCAGTCCCCTTCTTTTTTGTTTGAGAAATGAAATATAGGAGGTGGTGGTCAACATCTAGGGTTTACACGAATTTTAAGTCAATTGGATTGTTGGTCAACATTTTTTTTTAATCCAACACGTTTTTCTTTTTAAAAGGCGCATTTGGCATTGTTTAAAACCGTGCCCAGAATTGGCACTGCTAAATAATGTGCCAGATTGCCCAAAAAACCGTTCCAACTTTTGGCACGGTTATAAGCTGTGCCAAATGAAAAAATCCGAAGCGTGCCAATTTGGTTTTTTTGGTGTAGCGGCACAAGCGGATTTTTTTGCCAAATTGTTTTTTTTTTTTGTCAAGAGTTTATACTGTGACGGTCCAGCCACATACAAAAACAAACACAGAGCAAGAGAACTTATTAGTAGACCTTATTTTGACATACCAGTGCTTGGAGAATCATAAAGGCGAAGATCAAGGCCCCCACCCGATTGATGAGACCCATAACTCACTGACATATACATTAATGCCCTTACAATATCCCTTCTAACCTGAATTCAAAACTATCAGAAAATAACGTGGCTGCCAAATAGAAAGAACAAAGTAAACCAAGCAAAGAATATACAGACGACTGAAGCAGGACAAAAGTTTTTCTGGGGTCTTTCCTAACAATAGCTAAACGTTGTTGCAAGTACCAGTACAAGAACCCAAGACAAGCTTGGGGTGGTATTGAGATCATGGCCTTAGCGAAAGACAAAATCATTGCCAGAGATACCTCTAAGAATTAAGAGGCCAAAGTGAAACTTAGAAAAATCGCACTAATGACAGAACAGAAGGAATAATTACCATAGTTAAGGAATAACGGATGAAAGAAGACGATCCTTAACATTACAGACCTGGTCAAAACATTATAGATTATTATTGTATCTTTCAGCTTATGTACAGGAGGTTACAATAGTAAGCTACTTGAGCCCGCCTGCTTAAATTTGGAAATCAAGAGCCTGAGATGCTGAGTTTGAAAGCAGCATGTGATAAGATGTACAACCAAAGTAGGAATCTATAACAAGTACTTAAGATTATATTAAGCTCAATTTTAAGTTAACCATAATTTAACAAAGTCTAGCATTTACAGATAATAGTCAGACATTTACTAAATTATACTTGCATCATCTGCCTAGGGTAAATTGGAAAGGCATTGGATTCAGCATCCAGGTCCAAGGCCTGGACAAAAAGTATAAATCTTTCATTTTGTAGGAGAACAACTGCTATGAGGAAGTTCAGGCTTATTCACGGAAATGAGTCGTATAAACAAGTCATTGGTCCCAATTTAGGCCACATCCAGGATAAACCAAGCAACCAAGAGTCACACGAGTTAGCCTCAACTTGATGATCGTATTATAGATTGCCACCACACAATCCAGTATGATGAAGTATGTAGAAAATAAACCTTCAAAGGTGGGGCCCATCCATGGTTCAAAGTATCGGCCGATACCGAGTCGTATCGGCTGAGCTAACTCGGTATCGCGAGGGCTTGTTACGAAATATTGGCTGAATCACACTACGTCAAAAAAAAAATTTGACTCGCGAGACATCTCAAACCATATCGGCCGAAACAGCCAAGTTTTGTCCATCTCGGCACCGTTTCGCAAGAAAAATACAAAAAGAATATGAAAATCTTACCAGATCCACATGCATCTGTAGGATATTGAACCTCCTCTCTCACATCTACTCAAAATCTCTCTTGAAGCCCAGATTTGAGATCTGGTACATGAAGCCGCGTCTTCGAGCTGCATCTTCGATCTTCGTCTTCGACTTGGGTCTTCTCCCTCCCTCCCTCCATCGCAGTCGACTTGGATTTTCGTCTTCGACTTTAGATCTGGTAACGAGTTTTTTTTTTTTGCCGTGACTTTGGGTTGTGAATCACTATCGAGAAAGTGGGTTTTATTATATTGTTTGGGATTTAATTGTGTGTAAGAGTGTGTGTGTTGTGATGTGCAACTTTTTTTAGTATTTCATTTAGTTGTATGTGTATTATTTTTTGTTTATTTGTAAAAAAAAAATGTTTATTTATTTGTTCAAAATGTGTATGTGTATTAATTTTTGTTTATTTATAAAAAATTATTTATTTATTTGTTCAAAATGTGCATGTGTATTATTGTAATGCATGTATTATTTATTATTATTGAACAATTTCTATCCAATTATATATGTAGAACTATCAAACAGTAGATCGGCAGCGTGTGAATTGAATAATTTGTGATTTTATAATTGGCAGATTGGGTATTGTGACAATCTATTATGCCAATTTTGCTATTCTTATTATTTTAGAATTTTTGGTTATTTTTTCATATTTTTTTGAACCTTAAATCTAGCGTATCGCCCGATACCAGGCCGATACCGCGACCCCGAGTCATCACAACGGACTCCGATACCGCGACCTCGAACCATGGGCCCATCTCTTCTTGTTCGTTTCTGTATCAGATGCAACTTCTTTTGTCGTTCAGACAGTCAGCCATATTAACATGGCATTCTCCATAGTACTTGTTTCCCCTTGATGAGTTCACTGAAAGAATCTTTTTACCATGTTCATAAACATTATAGTCTCCAAAGCATGTCCTGATACTCAATAAAGAGAGAGAAACCAATCTTACCATTTACATATGCAGGACGAATATTGTGTAAATCAGTTAAAGATGAACCACTTGTTAGGCCATATGACCTAGGCCATAAATGTTCCCCTGCAAAAATCAAAACCATGAATACTTATACATCTATTGCAGCTAATAAGCAGGATACAAGCCAAAAATGAAACGCAGTATGTCTGAATTGCTCGATTAAGTACATCAGGGTTGAAATGGTAGACCATCATGTCATCTACATGACGTGGTGGTCCTGAACCACAGAATAGTTTCTCATCAGATAGGTTTCTAGGAGCTAGAAACTTACAAAACAATGGTCACTATGTTGTAAGTATAATAATTTGGTGTAACCATAAGAAGATTGACGTGGTGAGACGCACAGACTACTGATAAAATATCAAAACCCACTTGCTTACTGTCACCTTCGTGTCGAAAGCATTGCTGACTGTATGACAAAATCGATTGGACCTTTGCATTGTGGTTAAAATTAGAAATGTAGGAACGCATAAAAGATAGAAAAAACAATGTCAAATATAGACGCTGAATGCAATTTTAGCTTTGGCAACTTCTCATAAGGTAGTTAAGTAAATCACTATTCCATCCTTCGGGTTTTCCAGCTAAGAGCTTCGAGACAACTCTCATGGAGTAAATTTCATCTCTGTACATAAGAAACTAGCAACACATTGTAAATGCTACAATCATTTCTGCTAAAGTTGGCATAATATGGTTGAACAATCCCTACCCTACGTGGGCAACAGATCATTAGTTTTATTTCCTTGCCAATTGAATCTAAATCTAAGCTTTACCATTATTAACCACACCTAGAAATCTCTCACTTTATCTTCTACTATCAACGAAGATATTAAATCAATCAACATAGTATGCATTATAGCATGTGGATGCATTCAAAACTTAATATAAAAGAATGAGGTTTATCGCAAAACATGGACAACCATAACACCTCTTGATGGAAAATTTCTATAACATACACAAGGCAAAATTGTAATGCAAGTGAACATTTATGACCTTATGATGTTTCAATATTCTTGTATGCCCTGGAAATCTCTCCAATCTCCATCTCAGAATTGTCTGCAAGTGAACCATCATCTAATTCTAAACCACTCATGGTATCCTCATCCTTTTCCATCCGTACATCATCTTCCTCGGAGTCACTCTCAAACAAATCCTTATCTTCCATATCAGGAGAATCCTCAAAAGTCTCAATCTTCTTCTTTCTCCCTCTATAGCCAACAAAGCTCATTACTTTTTCCTTCCACATAATCAATGGACATTTCTCAATCAACTCCGAACCATCATATGCTTCTGTCAAGAACACACTAAATCTCTTTCCCCTCTCCGAAACATAGAAAATACCGATATGCTTCAAAAGCAGCCTCATCAGCTTTTGGGGCATCACAAACTCTCTTCGAAAGTGAGTGAGATGATCAGTGACCAACCTCTTCTCCATCGTAAAGCTAAGCAATTCGTGCATTACAGCAACCGCCCTCTTATCAAACTCTTGTGACCCGGCTTTGAGCTCCCTAGCATCCGCATACGGAGATAGATAAGATCTTTTCTGAAAGTGATCAATCTTTCCACCATATCTATACACTTTTTTATAATTTGGAGGGAACTTCATCGGAAACGAAAGAGAAAGCAACCCAGGTGTTTGATCAAATGACCCAGACACACCCATAGTCTTCTTCTCCAATTCTGTGATTGACCAAGAAGGATTCCAAGAAACAAGTTCCAAATACTCAACCTCATCCTCGGATTTAACAACCTTAAAGTGTTGTGGAAACTTATGAACCCAACTAGTTCTAAAATCAAAAGGCAACCCAAAATCTCTTCTAAAATGTGCAATCTTGTCCAACCCAAGACGCTTATCAACTGACATCATTAGCATTCTCGTGACGTGCTCGGCCGATTTGTCTCCGTACTCATCAATAATCTTCATCTCCTCCTGAATCAAGTCTTCGGCCAATTTGGTCATTCCACACCATACTACCCCATTACGGTCCTTGTACAATTTGAACAGTTTTGGTGATTTGTGAATGAAGTCAGAGATCTTGTGGGGCTTGGGTAGGTTGATTTGGCGGCGATAGTGATCGAGTGACCTTATGGGTATGATTTGCTCTGGCTCTTGCTTTAGAATCTCCATCAAAAACAACACTTTTGATGCTATTTTGTGCTTTTCTGTTGCGACTTCGAGATCGTGGATCCTCTTTTTCATGCTTCGGTCTTGGACTCGCTTACTGGTTGTCATGAATCGATGTTGAGATGCTAAATAGGCGAATTCGTCGATAGAGGAGGGTCTGTGTGATTCGCGCAAAAGAAGCAATTTTTTAAGCAATGGGTTGGCCATTTGCTTTTACAATCGAACTGAGAGAACTTTGATGATTTGAAAAATAGCGAACTTGTAATGGGACTTAAAATTCTACTCCATTTGTGAGTGAATTTTTTGCTTCAACTATTAGGTGTTTGTGAAAAGGCCTGAGTGAACTGGAGAGTGTCTGCGGATCGGCGCTCTTTCTCAGCGTCAGCCGTTAGGAATTTGTATCTAATGCTCTTTTACACTCAGTTTGGTTTGATTGTAGAATAGAATAGAATAGAATAAAATGAAAATGAAAATAATAATAATAGAAGTGGAATTCTAATTTTGTGTTTGGTTTGAAATAGAATGAAATTCAATTCTTTTCAATTATGTTGTTTGAAGCTGGAATGAATTGAATTAATGTTATTTCCCAAATTGCCCTTGTTCATTGGGAAAAAAATTCAAAATTCATGGTTACTAACAAGAAATTCACAAATAGAGTTCAAACAAATGTCAATCAAAGAATGAAATTAAAACGGAGAAAGAAAATCAGTATAAGAACAAAGGTAAGACTACATATTCAGAATGTAAATGAGTTTATACATTATATAAACCATAAGATAAGACTATGACTAAAACCTTTTCTTTTACATCTACCAGATTCTGACAAACCCAACAGTGGATAAGATTACAACCTCAAACAATTCAATTAATATCAAACCTAGGAAGAGATTAGTAACAAATACTTAACCCCAAACCAAATTCGGAATTCATGGTTCCTAGGAATATATATATATATATATATATATGAATCTATGTATAGATACATATATATACATATAGAGGGGGGGGGGGGGGGGGGGGGGGGGGGTGTGTGTGTGTGTGTGTGTGTGTGTGTGTGTGTGTGTGTGTGTGTGTCGCTTTTGTGGTTTTGTGAAATTTTAATAATAAAAATTTGTGAAATTTTACAAACTTTTTTACACAGTTTTTTTTCTACATATTTTCAGTGTCTTTAAACTTTTATTCAACTCCCAATGGTGCATCAAAATACATTCCCATGTAGTTGTACACTATTGGAAGTGATTAATTAAGTAATTAAGAACTAGTATAATTCAAGCATTTTTTGTTTAATTTTCAATGAACCATTGTTTGTAAATTTTCACAAAACTTTTCTTCGTGAAATTTCACTATCAGAACTGTTAGTTTTGCCCCAGAACATTGTGAGATTTTTTTTTTCCAAAAGTTTATAGGAACAATGGTACATAGTTTGATAATCTTGTTGAGTGGAGTCTAAAGATATTTACTGAAGAGGACACCAAGTGTTCTCATCAATAATATGCAATCCATTTTCATGTAGTTCTCAAATGTTTGTTCTGTTGTTTTAGCACATAATTGTTATGTTGTGTTGTGTTGTGTTATGATGTGCAAGCAAAGTCTTGATAAATTCCACAAACTTTTTGTTGCAACCTGTCGGAATGAACAAAATTACAAAAGTTTTTTATTTTTGAGAAAAATGCAATTTATTGTGAAATTTCACATTTTTTTGTGATTAATTTCACAAACCTTTTTTTGTGAAATTTCACAACCTTTTTTTTTGGGTCAAAAAAGGCCATCAAGAACTTTGATGAGTTTCACATGACTGGTATTGGTGGATTTGGGAATGTGTTTAAAGGAGTCATAGATGAAAAAACCAAAGTGGCGATCAAGAGATGATCAAACCCATCATCAGAACAAGTTTAGAAAATTCTGAACACATCGATCAAACCCGATGTCTATTCATTGACAATAGTTTCAAAATTATCAACCACAGAGCTGCATCACATTTTGCAAACCATGCTATATGCCTTCAAGTAGAGTTTCTTTTTGATCAAACTTTATTTAGATCCATTCATGCACAATAGTTTCAAAACATTCAAACACAAGTAGTTGTGCCAAAATTTCCAAAACATGCCACATGCTTCATATTAGACAAAATGAAATTCTTATGAAATTTCTCAAAAAATTACTACTACTGACTAACTAAGCATAAGCAAGTGTAGAAATTTGTCATGCCCCAAACCCACATAGATGGATTAGGCACACGTGACATGCCATGTAGGCCAATCGTTTGGGAAATAGGCAAAAAAGGAAGGAGTTGCCCTTGTTTGGCAAGAGTTTTTTGTGCTTTGGTTGTTTTGTGAAATTTTGCAATTTTTTTACCCACTTTTTTCCTCCAATTTTCACAGTGTTCCGAATAATTGGTGAGAACAACAACCATAATTGAAGCATTTTCGCAATGATCTGCACATAACAATTGAAAAGTTTTGAGAAAGTTCACAAACATTAAATTCTTTTGGAATGAACAAAGTCATGCAAATGTATGTTGCAAATCTTTTTGATAAATTTCACAACTTTTTCTTTCAAGATATTACTTATCAATAAATAGCATAGCAACAACGGAAATTGAAAGTACATATTTTAGGGTTCCAAAAGTTTTGATAAATTTCACAAACTTTTTGTCGATATGTTGAAGTGAACAAAACCACGGACATGCATTTCTCAAAACTTTCACAAACTAATTTATTACATGCATTTGTGAATTTGTAACAGGAATTTGTGAAGTGTAAACAAATTTACTCAAAACGTAACCCAAACAAAAGGTTGTGTGAAATTTCAAAAACTTGAAATGTCAACTCAATTTTCACAATATGATGACTGAAATTGAGTATGAAAAGCCTTATGCTCTGTATAGGTAATATAGACAAAGAAAGAGAAAGAGGAAGAGAAGTTGTTCTTCCCCTTCTCTCAAACTTAATTCAGTCCTTGTCCCTCTTTACCCCGATACAAAGCAGCCGCATTTTCTTGTTGGCTTCAATTCCAGATTCCTCAAACAAAACTTCTGTCTCTTCTTCGAAAACTTCAATCAAATCAACTCCAGAGCATCATAGCTTCGGATCAACCCAAAACCTCCCAAGCACAAGATTCGAATTCGCTAGTCAACTTCCAAAATCTCATTTTATCGCTACAAATCTGAAAGCAATAATCGACCTTTGATTTTTTAGGCCATGGACATAGCTTATGCCGGAGATAGTGAAGAGATCCTAGGGAAGCCGACGACTAGCCATGGTGATGGGGATTCCGAGTCTCCAATGATGAAGAGAAAGTTTGGATCGTGGGTCAGTCGCTCGATCAATTTTGGCTGAATGATTGGGGTAGTATTGTCAAAACACCAAGGAGTGGACCTTATTCCAAATACTTTTGCTAGTTATACTTAAACCACTATACTTTCTTTAATTTGGATTAATTGCTAATTGCCCCATATAAGAATTTCACAAACAATAATTGCAAATGAATTTTTTTCTTTGATTGTGGCAAACCAAATGGAGGGTTAAGTTTTTGTTGCTTACATGTGTATGGAAGATTGGAAACTGTATATGGGAGAATTCTTCCATAGAACCAAGTGGTTTGGTTGTATGAACAATCGATTAGTACTAAGGTTGGAAATGTTTGTATAACAAATATTTTTACCAATGTAAGAAATATTGTACCATTTTAAGAAATGTTTGTACCTGGTAAGAAAATATTACATTCTTATAAGAAATGTTTGTACCAAGGTAACAAAATATTGTATCCATATAACAAATATTTGTACCAAATCAAAACCACTTATGGTTTTACCCGCGTAAGAAATCCTTGTACTTATGGTAAAGGAGCTTTGTATGCATAATAAGGAAAGTTTGTACCCGTGTCCTTTTGTACCTATAGTAAGAGAGCTTTGTACCCATGATAAGAAACCTTAGTACCTATGGCAATTGTACATATAGTAAGGTACCTTTGTATCTGTGGTACAAATATTTCTTATTATTACATGTCAAGTGATTTAGTTGTACCATATAACAAAACCACTTGATTGTATGGTAATTGGCCACGACGTTGAGGAGCAAATATTACTATATTAGGTATCATGGAGATTCAGATACTCATATATGATTTTATCTTCTCTGTTTTAATATTTTGCTGAGTTACACTTCGTTAGGATTGAGAGAAATGGAGGGAAAAAAATAGAGAAAGGGGATAACTTTCTCTTCATCTCACTCGTTTCGGGTTAAGTGGGGAGAGAAGAGAAGAGAAATGGGGAGAAAGTGGAGATAAAATTGCCCACTTTTGTTTTTGTCCAAATCGGAGAGATTCCGGAGAGAAAAGAAGAGAAATTTAATTAAATAATATGTAAAAGACTAATATGTCCTTAAACATTTTTATACTTACAAAGTATCATTATTTAAAAGTGGATAAAAGAATAAATTGACTCCCGGTACTTTCTTTTCTCTTCTCTTATGAAAGCTAAACAAACAAGAGAAATGGAAATTTCTCTTCTCTTCTCTTCTCTTTTTTTCTCTTAATGAGTTTCTCTTCTCTTTTCTCCACTTCTTCTTATTGATTTGTTATACCATGAAGAAATTTTATCACTTATGTTTTAATATTTTGTTGAGTTGGAGAAATTTTCTGCTTAGTTGGAGAAAGATTCTCCTAAAAATAGGGAGCCAGATGGATTCGTAATTGTAATAGATATTTTTCTGTATAGGATGTGTCCAAGATACAAAAATTTGAGAATGTATGAACTTTGTATCATAAATTTGGTTTTCAATTAATATGCAAGTGTGTGAATTTTATTTTTTATTTTCATAATCCTTTGGTGTAGTGGTTTAGTGCAAAAACATAAGCGCCGAGTTTAGGGGAGGAGAGTGGGGTTTAAGCACGAAACGAGTATGACATTGAGAGGTTTTTTTTTTTTTTTTTTTTTTGTGCCCCTCCAATTGAGCTGTTGCTCGCATGTGTGTAAAATTATTTGAATTTTATTAAATGTTATTTTAGATAGTTCCTTGTCACAATAGTTAAGTATCAACAAAAAAAAAAAATTTGTAGCAAGTTAAAAGTCACATTTGAAAATCATATCAACATTGAGAATTTTGAATTTCAATAGGAATAAAATAAAATAATAGTGCAGATGGGTCCTATAAGTAGAAGGATAGCCTTTCCTTTTCTTTTGCGTTTAAGTGATGTTGGAGGAAAATGCAACTTCTTTTACAACTAACTTTAAGGGGTGGTTTGGAAATTCCAAGAACGGGTTAACTCAATATATTTAAGTGAACAGATTATTTGGTTCATAAGTGAAGTGACTACATCTACTTGAGAAGGCAAAGAGGTAAGGATGTGGTTCATAAGTGAATTGATTATAATAAAAAAATCGGAGTATTTGTTGATTGTTCGTCACTTCTAATTCTTTATTTTTTTTGGGTAAGCATTCCAAACAGCCGTAGAAGTCTGTTTCTTTCACCTATAGTATAAATTAAACCAGAGGTTCTCTAAGCCTACATTATGGGATTTTCCATAAAATAAATAGAAAACGAAAGTTGATCAATGTTGAGGCTTCAACTGAAAATACAAATAAATATTGAGGCTTCAACTGAAAATGCAACTCAAAGGGTGTAGATAGGATCTGGTCTGCTCAATGTTTGGTGTCCCATGCAGGTGAACCTAAACCAACAAACTATTTCCATCTTGAACTGATCACTCCTGTTTCTTTGACCCCCAATATCCACAGACTCGGTTCCTCTATATGGTCCGTCAACTGCTTTCTTCTTACCAGCATATGAAACAGAGTCGACCACTTTGACACAATTTTCATCTACTCTGAGCAACGCAATTCCATCAGCGAGCTCGTTTTGAATTGGAAGAAACGCTGTATGTCTATCAGAAAACCAGATACATTATAGAACGAAAGTTCGAGTTCAGCAGCGTTTGTCAATTGCTCCACCACTATTCTCATCTATTTTATTCACTGATTTCCTTAACCAAACAAAGGAAATCGTTCGCCTGTGCTTTCTTTTTCCTTTTCCCCTCACTAAATCCAAGAACAAAATAAAGCCCAAGTATACTTTTGCACTCTGGTCATGCTTGTCTTTGTTGCAGTTCATCAAAATTAGTGGGGGAATTAATAGCGGATCCGAACCTCCCGCCTTCCAGCATGCTGAAAGGGAGAGATTAGCCAAAGCATCTACCGAGGTGGTTAAAGAATCAAGTTATGTCATAAAGCCTAACCAAGACAAAATTAGCAATGAAAATGTAATGAAACAGTAGTATACCATCTCCATTCATTAATTTTCTTTGTTCTTTCCATTTTTGCAAGTAATTTGTGTAAACTTCCCAAACTATGATGTTTGGGCAGTGGGCAGGTTACCAACTAACTGGCTAAACATGTCAAAGTATCTAATGGCTTCTACTTCACTTGCCGGCATGGTTGTTAGAACTGGTCGATTCACATAAGTTGATACGAGTTTTATACAACTCGATATGATTCGCGATTCAATACAATTCACTATTCATAACTTTGGGCTTTGAAGTTTTAACTTTTAATTGGAAAACATTCAGCATTCTAGCCTTGATGTTCAATGTGCTTTATATGTATACAATATTTAAATAAATTATTATCAAATTTCTACAAAATAAAATAAAAAATCAATCTTGCGATTAACGATTCGATGCTACTCGCAATACATAAGTTTTGCAAACCACTTCGCGATTGATTCATGACTTGAAAACAATGTTTGCCCTGGTGCCGACAATATGAGAACCTATAGTTTTATCCATAAAATAGAAGTTAGTCTGGTAGTTTAAATTCTGTTCTGACTCATGACAATATTAGTAAATTGTTTGCAATGGCTATTGCAATCTTATGTTCGAGATACTTTTTCTTTTTTATTAGTGAAAGTTCATCAAAAGAGTGTCAAAAGTTAGGTGCCGTACAACCCATGTACATGATAGAAGGAGTACACGAGACCTACTACCTAGAAACTCAACAAAGTTATCGATGGAGGAAAGAGTTGCATCAGTAAACCAAAGAAATAAAGAACTTGAACCCAAAAAAAAAAATTAACTTTTGAATTGTTGTTCCTGTAACGCCTCGAAAACCAAGCCATGTGGATAAGGTCAATGAGTCCAACAATACAACGTAAAGCATGGAATGGTCCAATGTGGACCAATCCACAAGGCAGAAGCAAATGGGAATCCTATGTGGATTCCAAAGAAAAGTCAAAAGTCAAGGATTGGCCCACGAGGATCAAACGGGTCAAATAGGATCAATCAACATAGTTTTGGTTTTAAAACGAGTTTAAAATAAAGTTGGGTGAAGCCCCATTTGAGAAAAGAAACGAAGGTTTGAGTTCACTTTGAAAGTTTACAATAATATAAGCTTTTGGAATTTTACAACCAAACGGTCCTTAAGAAATTGAAAGTAGTAACTTTCCCTTAATATACTATCTATAGCTTAAGTATAAACCAAATTAGTTTTCGAAAATACTTTCTAAGCCAAAACCATAAAATAGAGTTATTTGAAAAAGAAAAACACCAGGCCAGTCAACCGAACAGCACGCCTATGTTGGATTTTGATTCGTATATGAGCGGAAAATACCGAAACAAAAAAAAAACTTACATGATTGAAGATATCAATCAAATTGTCTAGGATTGTTATTGCGATTAGAATTACACGTTTCCGAACTCCGATGAATTGTTCATGAGCACACTTCGGCGATTGGGAATTCCAATTACAAGAATTGAAATCACAATTTCACAAACCCAAATGTCTTTCTCTCCCTCTCTCTCTCTAGAATTTCAGCACTATATGGATTAACCCATGTTCTGTGTTTTTCTCATTCTTATGTGTCTCACATTATGTTAACACAACACCCATATATTTATACATACATGGAAGTTTTCCACTTCTAATTCCATATTGCTAAATCTTGAGTTTCATACAGACAAATGGGTCATGCGACCACCGATACACTTGTACTTGGGAGCTCCAAACTAGAAACCCGTTAGGGCCAGGATGGAGACATCAACACCAAAATATTTCTATATATAATCATTGTATATTGACATTCCCCAGACTGATTTGATTATACCATGTTAAACATTTCTCAATCCATCAAGAGAACATACTTAACCCTTCTAACTTCACATGTATCCATAGTTATGTCAAGTCTCTATGTAACGGCATAACTAGCTAGCCAATGAATACAAGTGAGTGGTATAATTCCAAATTTTTCTTCCTTTTACCCTAATGCCATTCTAATCTAAGTCAACTGCTTTCTCAGTATTGTTCCTTTAGGTCGAATCATTCATAAACATAGGTAACATACTAGAGTAGCTAATGTTAACTTTTCACTTCATGACATAGTTAAAAATCACAAAGGGTATAGTTGAGACTATATTCACAATCTCTAGGATTCACACAATGAGGAAGCAAGGATCTATTCACTCACTTCCTAATTGGTCGTTCAGCACATGCAGTATGAAATGCATGCTACAGTGGAGAATCTTTGTTTCACAAAGCGTATATCTTCACTCTAAACACTGTACGGATCTAGGTTCAGTTGCTCCAAGAGCATCTAACTTGAGTCCTTTATCTGCTCACTATCAACAGCGCCAAAACAAAGGTCTCACACATAGCTTTACATATACGCTCCATGAATGGTGGGAAAAACATTCATGTTAGTTCTTTGAATATAATAAACCTCATCTTGGTTTTCACCGAGGCGACACAATAAGGGTTTTGAATTAAGTTCACTTTCTTAGCAACAAAAAAACAACATTGTCTCATCTCTGCTCACTCCAATAGCGCCAGAGGCGATTGCTTGCGTGAGTAAGCCAATCTTAGCCTATTGACACACTTGTTAAATTGTGCTAGCTGTAAATAATACATTATACCACAAATAAGTAAATGGCACTAACCAAATACAACAGTATTAAACTAAAACTACCAGTAATGTATATTTACATAATGGTCGAGTGAATACATAAATATCCATAATTACATTCTACGCAGTCCTAGGGATCTAATGTATGACCCAAAGAAATCCCTGGAAATAGGTTTGGCGAAAGGATCCGCAACCATCCGACTCGTAGATATGTGTTCCAAGACCACCTCCTTCTTTGCTACATTGTCTCTAACAAAATGGTACCTAATGTGAATGTGTTTGGTTTTACCATGATACTTTGGGTCTTTAGCATAAGCTAGTGCAGCCATACTGTCATAATAAATCGTCACAGGATTTGATGCTACTGCGACAATTTCTAAATACTCCAAGAACCGCTTCAACCAAACACCTTCATGTATAGTAGAAGAACATGCTACGTACTCAGCCTCTATAGTTCATAAGGCTATACAGGATTGCTTTTTACTACTCCAAGATATGGCACCATTGTTAAGTAGAAAAACATATCCTAATGTCGATTTGCGCTCATCTAGGTCACCTCCCCAATCAGCATCACTATATCCTACGAGACGCAAATCCTTATCCTGGTAACATAGCATATAATCCATCGTTCCTCTGAGATACCTGAATATTCTCTTGACTGCTTTCCAATGTGCCAATCCCGAATTTGCCTGATAACGACTTACATATCCAACTACATGGCATATGTCAGGCCGTGTACACACCATAGCTTACATTAGGCTTCCTACTGAGCTTGAATAGGGAACTCTTGACATTTTCTCTATCTCTTGCGGAGTCTTTGGACCCATATAAAGGCTTAAACTTGAGTTTCTCTCTGTAGGAGTATCTATGGATTTACAGTTGTGTATATGGTATCTTTCAAGCATCTTCTTGATGTAAGTCTCTTGAGACAAACCAAGAAATCTTTTAGATCGATCCCTTGTTATCTTGACAAAAAGCACATAACTAGCCTCACCCATATCCTTAATTTCAAAATTGGAGGATAACCACTCCTTGGTGGCATTGATTAACCCCTTGTCATTCCCAGCCAGAAGTATGTCATCAACATACAAAGATAGGCTCACAATACTACCTATAAACCATTTTAGGTAAACGCAATGATCTTATTCCATCATCATAAATCCGTCTGCCAAGACAGCTTGATGAAATCTGAGATTCCATTGCCTAGATTCATGTTTCAAGCCATAAATAGACTGTTAGAGCTTGCACATTTTGCTCTCTTGGCCTTTATCTACAAAGCCAATAGGTTGATCCATATAGATCTCTTCATCTAGTTCTCCATTAAGAAAAGCAGTTTTCACATCCATTTGGTAGAGATCCAAATCCATGTGTGCAACAATGGCTAGATAAGTCGTATTGAGGCAAACCTAACAACTGGAGAGAAGGTTTCCTCATAATCAATTCCTTCCTTTTGGGTATAACCCTTTGTCACTAGTCAAGCTTTGTACCTTTCAATAGATCCATCTGCCTTGCGTTTAATTTTGAGAACCTATTTGTTACCAATTGTTTGACGGCCATGTGAAAGGTCAACCAAGTCTCAAACATGGTTTGCCTTCAAAGACTCCATCTCTTCTTGCATTGCTTTAGTCCATTTCTCATCAAAGGAGCATGAGAGAGCCCCTTGAACAGTTTTGGGCTCTTCATCATCTTCAAGACCAACCATAAAAGCTTCTCCCTCAATCCCAAAACGGCGACGAGGGATCTTTCCCCGAGTGCTTTTTCGCGATTGAGATTCTTCTTGAACATGCTCTTCTGAAGTTACTTTAATGGGAATGTCGCTCCCATTTGCCCTAGGAGGCTCAAGAATTACTTCTTGTTCCTCAACTATCTGGTTGGTTGTGACAAGTTGTGGATCCTCGAATTCATAAAATTGGATATCTTTTGTTGTAACAACCTGTATTTCATTCAGTTTTTAATTAAAATTTCCACATTTAATCGGTAATTCCTGGTTTAATTTTAAATTTCATTTTCATGTTTTATCAGTATTGCTGATTTCATTTAATTTTAATTGCATTCCCTAATTTATTTTAATTTTGTACTTTTTGTTTTATTTAATAGAATCCTAGTTGGGGTCAAACTGTAATTTATAAATTTAGCTATATCTGTGTTAGATTTCAAAACTGTATTTCAAAACGGCAAAAATATTCATTTTTGATTCAATTTTTATATAACCGAAAAATTATTTCTTACATTGAATGAATTTCTTGCATTTTGTGGTGATCACCGCGCCACGAAAATACCAGCTCTTGTGCAAAAACTGTTTGCGCTACGTTGATCTCCCACAGATTGGGAATCAACATCCAATCATATGTGACATATGCTTTTAGTTCAATTAATACTTGCAATAATTAGTTAGGCTTGTTTGGGAATGCTTTTAATTTGTGCGTGAACTTAGTGCCATAAGTTGATTTCCCAAACACATAAGGAAATTCCTAGACAACTAGCTTATGCCTTGTTTGGCAATACATCTAGCATGTGTGTTAACCTTGTGCCAAAAGCTACTTTACCCAAACACTCAATTTGACCCCTACCTATCTAAACTGCCCTCTCAAATTGTGAAGGAATGTATATACATATGTATATTGGTATGTAATTCATCTATAAGAGCTGTGTAATTGTTAGGCTATTAGAAATAAAGAAAAAAAATTAGATTGTAGAGTATTGTAGATGGAACTTGGTGGCCAAGTTCCTAGTTTTAGTTTTTCTTTATAAACAACCAATGTACACACCTTCTTCACATACTGAATTCCAGAAAGAAAAGAGAGAGTTCAAAGAGATAGAAATTTACAGATATTGTAGAGAGAGAGGGAGCTTGAAGATCACCATAGCCATAGTTCATTGGAGATTCTTAGTTCTTGATTTCTTTCTCAACAAACTCTATTCTCTTATCTCACTGAGTATTCTTAACTCACTTGATATATAATACATACTTCAATTATGTGTGCATGCTTGGAATTGTATATAACCATTGTCAATTTCATCCATGGAAGCTTGAGCTTGAAAAACATGATTTTTCAAACTTAACCAAAATCTGTTTTCTTAGATAAATATGAAAGATTACATATCACAGGTACTATGTTTAAAGTTATAGAGCCTAATTCATTCATATCGCGACGTATATTAAGATTGAAATTTTGTCACCTCTCAGTTTTTCAGAAAATCCGAGAGCTATGATTGAAATTGGTTAAATCCGATCACATATTCATAATCCTTGTGGAAAAATGGAGAGAACCATATGTTATAAGTCATGTTTGCATTCGGATTTCAAAATGGGTCAAAAATAGGCTTTAAATTCATAACAGGGGAGAAACTGCCGATACCAATCGATTGGCATATTTACCAATTGATTGGCATGTATACCAATCGTGTTTACCAATCGATTGGCATGCATACCAATCGATTGGCATGTTTCAACACT
Source organism: Hydrangea macrophylla (assembly GCA_033977485.1). NCBI lineage: Eukaryota > Viridiplantae > Streptophyta > Magnoliopsida > Cornales > Hydrangeaceae > Hydrangea > Hydrangea macrophylla. The sequence goes on along the minus strand of CM066988.1, from coordinate 93,282,412 downwards.
GACGACTTTTAGTAAAACGGTCATAACTTGCTTTAGAAAACTCGAAAACGCGCATCGTTCGAAGCGTTGGAAACTAGACTCAAAGACCTTTCTTTTGGTATGTAATTCATCCACAAAAAAGTATATCTCATTTTTAGGGCATTGCTTCAAAGTAAATCCACTTGTGTTCTAGTAGCGATAAAAGCATATTAAAGTATTCTTTGATGAATTCACCGGTTGTTTCATGTAAGATTTGATTTCTTCTCATATATCCATGGTTATTGTTCCCAGTACTTTTTAAAGTTACACAACATACATAGGAAGTCAGTTTTACATGCATAGTGAGTATGGGTCAGTGTGAAAAGAGTAAGTGTTGAGTTTGTGTGTGGACACTCCCTGGTAATTGTGTACCAAAGTGTGATGTTATGAGATTGAGGCTTAGAGTATCTTTGAAATGCAATGGTGACAAAACTGGACACTCCCTGGCGCCCATGCTAGCGCTAAAGTGTGTGACGCCGACTTGGACATTCCCTGACACCTATGGTAGTGCTAAAGTGTGGCCTACTGGACACTTCCTGACATGCATGGTATGGTCAAAGTGTGAGGCATTGGACACTCCCTAGTACCCCGTACCAAAGTGTGAGGCAAACTCGTACTAAAGTGTGAGGCAAACTAGACACTCCCTAGTGCCCTATACTAAAATGTGGTCATCTTAGTGTTTTAAAGATACTAGAGTGAGAGAGTTGCGTGAAGTGTGTCGAGAGAAAAGAGTTGGAAAGATGAGAATGGTTGCATTGTTCCCATGCACGATCACATGTTTCTATGGATTAAAGTTTATTATATTCCCCTTACTGCTTTGTGTTGTGAATTCACTTCTATACTTTTTACTTGTCGAACAACGGAACTGTGAAATGGAAAATAGTAAATGAGTATGTTTTACATTTTAGCATATGTTTTTAATACTCACCAGCTTCAATAAGATGACGGCGTTGATGCACCCTGGACATTCGTGTCTAGGCTTTTCAGGATATGATCATGTTGGACCATATGATTATGCGAACTGAGAACGACCACCAAAGAAGAATATATTATTATGTGTTTTAAGTTATGAACTGGATTTGTAATAAGGATGACTGTAATAGATATTAGATATTATTTTATTTGCAAGGCGGAGTGTGCCTTTAGTAGATCGCGTGCTGTAATAATTATTAATTTGGAAATATTTTGTAAGCCTTGATTATTTTACTTTGATTATTATACTTGTATGACGTTAGGGACAGAAACAATCCTTCAAACTATCGCGACCTATGAGTCCATAAAGGAAATTAAACGATTTCCGTATTTATGCTACGTCAGGGCGTGACATTTGTAACTTCACCTCTACTTGGAAAGTCATCTTTTAAGAAAGTAGTATCTCGTGACTCAATTTCTGTTATACTTCCATCAGCTTCTTCACCAATAAATACATGGCTCTTGGAATGTTTTGAGTATCTATTGAAAATACATTTTCTTCCTCTTGGGCCTAATTTCCCAAACTTGTGAGAAGAATTGTCAATATAAGCTGCAGAACCCCATGGTCGAAAATTACTCAAATCTGGCTTTCTTACTGACCATAGTTCATAAGGGGTGGAAGGAACAAACTTAGAGGGCACGCGGTTAAGAATATAGGTGTAGGTAATGTGTATTAATCTACCACGTGGTAGTTGCATATGTCACCAAAAAGGAAACGTATCTCCAACGTCGTCATTACTTATATGTCCACATAGACTACTTACCTACTCACTTAAATCTCCAAGAGGGCCCCATAACTCCACTACCTATAGCATCTCCAAGGGCCAAGCCCATGATGATGGGAGGTCGTCCCTAGGAAGATACAACTCCAATACTTGGGGAGGTCCTCCCTAAGAAGGCTACAACCCCAATACTTGGGGACCCCAAAGGGCCAAACCCAAGATAATGAAATGCTCTCTGTAGGAAGGGTGCATCTCCAACACTTACGACGCCTCAAAGGGCTAAACCCATGATGGGAGGCTCTCTCCATGAATCTCCAGGAAGGCCCACTGCTAAATGCAATTCCAATACTTAGGGCCCTCCACCTCAAAAGCCTAAGCCTATGATGGGAGCCCCAGCCATAGGAGCCATGGCACTTTAGAGGTCCATACTCGTGGCAATCACAACAGCCCATAATCAATACACAAACACACATATTCATACTTGGGTCAACCACCCTTAGTCAGGAGCAGTACTAAAGGGTGGCCTGGCCCATTGGGATCTCGAGAGCTCATGGCTAGGTGGCTAGAGCCAAGGGCATCTCCCTAGATTATGCCTCCCAGGCAAAGTTAGGGTTGGTTCCAAAGAGAGAGAGAGAGACACGTGACCTTCACGTGCCCTGCAACCAAGCCTCACAAACCAATTAGGGAGTCCCATAGCTGTAAGACTAGTTGGGCCATTAACTTTCCCATTGCCTTATCACTTCAACCTTGCAGCACATTCTGTAGACTAATAGCATGATCTTGATACACTCCCTCGTTTAAGCCTCTGCAACCAATAATAAGCCACCCTTTCGTTGACACACCTACAGTATCTGCCACTCACCAATGCCAGCTTTGCTTTTCTACATGACCCGTCATTGCTTGACCATTGGCTGGTCAAATCCCATTGAATACCCTCAACTACCTTAAACATAAGCATTTAAGGCCCTCACCTACCTTATACAAAGGGACCTCTCCTAGAGTGCCAACACACCACACCCACAGAGCCTCCAGTTGTACAATACACCCTCACAACTCTGCTATAAATACCAGCCTCATTCAATACATCCAAAAACCAGAATCAACCTGAAGCTTGAGCAATTAATCAAGTTATCACACCCTCCTTACTATTACCCACTACTCCTCCACCTTCACTCACACCTTACCCACTACTCCTCCTCCACCTTCACTCATACCTTACCTACCACTCCTCCTCCACCTTCACTCATACCTTACCAACCACTCCTCCTCTACCTTCACTCACACCTTACCTACCACTCCTACTCCACCTTCACTCCTTCCATACATTCCACTCATATCTTCACCTTAGGACACCTACTGCTTCTCTCTCTCTTAATTGGAACTACCTTGGCTCTCACTCGAGCCACGTCCTCTCTGGGACCCATCTGACTGTACTACTACTTTTATATTATTTTACTATATTTTACACTCACTAGCCTGCCTACGTGTTATACCTCTCTTTACACATCATCCACACTAAAAAAGAACTCACACATTTTGGTGACCACGGTGGGAGGTATACTCGTAGACATAGTAAGTGTGCAACAGCAGCAACACTAGCAACAACAGCTCCCTAAACAAAGAAGTCCAATATTTTACCTACTGGGTCTACTACTCACCAGAGTACGAACCCCAGTAGGGAGGATCTTGGCCACTCTCGTACTCACAACTTTTAGGAGTCATTTTTCAATGTATAACTCAGTATTCCAAAATGGCTTGAACAAATGAAGGCGCAGCAAAAACAGTTCTAGAAACTTGAGAAACAACAATACGTGAACTTTATGGAGACTCAAGTTGTCATGGCACGAGGAGTCTCATTGTACCCATACCCAACGCCACTTCGAGGATGTACAATTTGCTATGGGCCTTTGCTGGTCCCCAATCCCCTATGCAAATTATGGAGGGAATACCCATCAATGGTGCCACCCCCTTGACCATGAAAGGGGAGAAACAGAGATCTCCAGGTCACGTCACCCCCGTAGATGAGGAGCTCCAAGAAACATCTATCTACACCCAAAAAGTTCGAAGCACTCCCAAAATTAGAGGACGAATAGAAGCAATACCAAAGAAGAGGACCCAAAGACAGAGAAAGTGAAAAAAAAAAAACCTTCTACTGCTAGGGTCACTGTTCTGCTGTGGTCGTCCCTCCTGAGATCGTCCCGCATGCTAGGGCCATCTCTCCTAGTCCCTCGACTGGGTCATCCCTCCTGTTGGGGCCGTCCCTGCTGCCGTTTATCCTACTGCTAGGGTCGTTCCTCTGGGGACATCCCTTCTGGTAGGAATGTCCCTTATAACTTTAGGATCGTCCCTCTCCTGTTAGGGTCATCCTCTCAACATATTTTATTTATTTATTTTTCCAAAATTCCCCAGATTCTCTAAACCTTTTTTTTAAAGGAGGAGAGGTCAAAAAATAATAAAAAAAAGAGTTTTTTTTATTATTATAATTTTTTTTCCAAAAAAGAAAAAGAAAAAAGAAGGGGTTGTGGAAAATGTAGGGCTCTAAGGAGGAAAATGATTTTGGAATGTGAGCGGGCTTGAAGGGTACGGTTCTCTCTCCTAAACTTAAGGGGTTGTGAAAAATGTAGGGATGATTTTGGAATGTAAGTAAGCTTGAGGGGCACAGTTCTCTCTCCTCAACTTAAAGGGGCATCGACCCCCTCCTCCCCCTCCAAGGTTCCACCTCCCTCCTTGGCAAAAAAAAGCGGGGGGGGGGGGGGGGGGGGGGGGGGGGGGGGAGAGGAAGAAGTTCAAAAAAGATAATAATAATTAAAATAAAAATTTTTATTAGTATTTTTATTATTATAAATTATTTATAAAAAAAAAGGTGGCACAGCTCCCTTATTAAGTGCAGGGCTGGAGGGCACCGTCTCCTTATTACAGTATATTTCAAGAGGCAGGCCTTCGGGGGCACACTTGTGTAATACGCCTATTCCAAGAGGCAGGGCTCCAAGGGGCAGGCTCGTGTAGCATGCCTATTTCAAGAGGCAGGCCTTCAGGGGCACACTTGTGTGATATGCCAATTTCATGAGGCAGGCCTTCAGGGGCACACTCGTGTGATATGCCTATTTCAAGAGGCAGGCCTTCAGGGGTACACTTGTGTGATATGCCTATTCTAAGAGGCAGGGCTCCAGGGGGCAGGCTCGTGTGATATACCTATTTCAAGAGGCAAGGGGCACACTTGTGTCATATGCCTATTTCAAGAGGCAGGGCTCCAAGGGGCAGGCTCGTGTAGCATGCCTATTTCAAGAGGCAGGCCTTCAGGGGCACACTTGTGTGATACGCCTATTCCAAGAGACAGGGCTCCAAGGGGCAAGCTCGTGTAGCATGCCTATTTCAAGAGGCAGGCTTTTAGGGGCACACTTGTGTGATATGCCTATTCTAAGAGGCAGGGCTCCAGGGGGCAGGCTCGTGTGATATGCCTATTTCAAGAGGCAGGCCTTCAGGGGCACACTTGTGTCATATGCCTATTTCAAGAGGCAGGTTTTTAGGGGCACACTTGTGTGATACGCCTATTCCAAGAGGCAGGGCTCCAAGGGGCAGGCTCGTGTAGCATGTCTATTTCAAGAGCCAGGCCTTCAAGGGCACACTTGTGTGATACGCCTATTCCAAGAGGCAGGGCTCCAAGGGCAGGCTCGTATAGCATGCCTATTTCAAGAGGCAGGCCTTCAGGAGCACACTTGTGTGATATGCCTATTCCAAGAGGCAGGACTCCAAGGGGTAGGCTCGTGTGATATGCATATTTCAAGAGGCAGACCTTTAGGGGCACACTTGTGTCATATGCCTATTTCAAGAGACAGGGCTCCAGGGGCAGGCTCGTGTAACATGCCTATTTCATGAGGCAGGCCTTCAGGGGCATACTTATGTGATATGCCTATTTCAAGAGGCAGGGCTCCAGGGGGCAGGCTTGTGTAACATGCCTATTTTAAGAGGCAGGCCCTCAGGGGGGGCGGGGTCATGTGATAAGCCTATTTCAAGAGGCATGGCTCTAGGGGCAGGTGATTCGTGTCCAATATTGCATTCTTAGCTTCATAATTTTACCCCTATTGGACACAAATTATCACTTATATTGGGAGATTTAATGGATAAATTGTACTTTTGTTGTTCTTCTTGATGTTCTCTCTTTACTAATAATACCCCTTTTCTTATAGGTAATTGAGGCATTGTTGGAGGCCTTGTTTATGAGGAATAAAGGAAGAAGTCAAAAGCTACCCGAGCGGATCGATCCGTCCCTTTCACTTGGATCGATCCGCGCGTTTTATAGAACTCTCTGCCCAGAAATCTGAAGGCGGATCGATCCGGATTTTCAACGCGGATCGATTCGCTTGTTTCGCTGAAGATTCTAACGGCGAATTAAAGAAGCGGATCGATCCGGCTTTTTGCCTTAGATCGATCCGCGGCTGCTGAAGACTGCTATCTTTTATTTACAAGTTTGCCATTGTGTGGGTTTTGTATAAATAGATAGAGATAGAGATTTTTAGGGTTATCATATCATCTTGTATTATTTTCTCCCAACTCTCTTCTTCTTCTTCTCTCATTTTTGGGAACTCACTTGGGTTCCCTTCTATTTCTTCTTCATTTGTATAAACTTGAAGTTGGATTGAAGTTTTAATGGCTTGGTATATTTTCTATCTCTTTTCCTTTGATGATATTGCTATGTTTTCCATTGATTAGTTAGGTTTACTTAGGTTGTGGATCATGAACACTTGGATTTAATGTTATAGCATTTCTAGGGTTCATTTGTGTAGGATTCAAAACTAAGGGCTTCATCTTATTTGTATTGCATCTATGATTGTCAAAACTTAGACTTTGACCCCTACCTTGTGTGTTTCATATGGAATATTATGTAACCTTGTGTTTTGCACTCCATGTGTTTGATAAATGTTGTGTGTGGGATTTAACACTTGGAGTCTTCATCTTTGATGTCAAGCATCTTTGATTGTTCAAACTCTTGGGTTTTAAATACTACCTTTTGAAGGCTTCATAGGTGGTTTGTCCACCAAATAGATTAGTTAGTGTAGGGGGGACAAATCATTCGAATTAGAAGCCATAGAGGCTTCATCTTGTATGTCATGCATCCTTGATAGTCAAACGTTAGCTTCAAATCCGTTTCTATGGAAATCTTAAAGCTCATTTCATCTAACACATAGGTGCATTCCAAGTGTTTGATAATACGCCACAATGAGATGTTACCTTAGAATGTGCTTGAAACTTTAGTCCATTTCATCTTGTTGTGACCCAAGATGGGGGGAATGATCCCAACCTATTGCTTTTTAGATTAGTATTTATTTACCTTTTATCCTCCAAAAAACCAAACAAAAAGCCGCAAGACGCAATGTCATTTTTATTCCCTTTCATCATCTTTTCTTATTTATTTCTTTTGAGCATTATAATTAGTTACTAAACCTCCCAAACGTTGTTCTTGTATCAATCCCTGTGGACTCGACACCCTACTTCCAAATGCTACATTTTTAATAGGGTTAAATAAGAACTTGATTTTGACGTAATCAAAATGGCGCCGTTGCCGGGGATTGGCGACAACGTTAAGTTGTTTAGTTTCTAATTATATGCACTTTTGCATTTGATCTTTTTATTTTGTCTTTGTTTTGAAGGATTAGCTACTCTTGAAGAGCTAAACCTCCATCTAGGATGTTGATGACACATTGGTCTTGTATAGGGAAGGTACTAGTATCTCCTTTGGTTGTTGTTCTTTAAAATTTTGGCATATGTAATTGATTTTCGTGATTTCTTACATAGTTGTGCTTAATAGAAGTGGTGTATTGTTGCACATGAGTCATTCTAAGAGAAGTTGACTTGTCTACCATGTAGCTTAGTTAATGTAGGGATGTGTCATTCTAATCAAAGGTGTTGCATAGTGTAGTAATTTACCACTTACTTGTTATTGTGATAGTTATGCTTTGTGTTAAGATGCTTGACTCATATCCAAGAAAATGTGATGTGCTCCACCATGTAGTTTTGTGAACGTAGTTTAGTTAATGTAATTTAGTTATAGGGTGGGCAAATCATATTAATCAAAGTAGAGTCATAGTATAGTAATGCAAAGTTTGATTATTTTGCCAAACTTTCTAGAACACTTCTTTTAAAGGAATATTATTTCTCTTTTGCATGTTGGGCTAGTGGTAGAATCAACATTCTAACCTTCAAATTCATCTGCATCATCTCCTTATCATTCCATTTTCTTTTCTTTTGTGTTTTGGTTTTTCTTTTTATTTTCTTCTTTTATTTGCTTGATGTGCTCGGTAGTGATTCATGTGCAGGAACATTTTTTTTGTGCTTATCGGGGATCGCTCCTTTTGTTGGTGATATCACTCTATCCCTACTCATTTTTGTCCTTGTTTCGAACCATGTGCATTAGGGACAATGCAATGTTCTAGTTGGGGGGTGTGGGATATTCACCCATCATATTGATGTTCCAATTTCTTCTTGCCATTAATTCTCCAAGCATGTTTTGGTTGTTAATAAAAGAAAAGATGATTAAAAAAAAAAATAGTTTTCAATGATTTTAGTATAGTTGCTCCGTTCTAATACCGAGCGATGACGCTTGTCTTGAGTTTTCATTCGATATTGGTATGCGTCACTTGTTGAATCCCATTAGTTCTATAACTATCTTGATTATAGTAAATTTCATGAAGTTCAAATCTTGGATTATCGAGCACGTTGTATGACATCTTGTATTAAGATAATGTTTAATGCAATTGTTATCCGAAAATCGTTTAAAACAATTGTGGAGACTTTACCCTTGTGAGCTTTAGATCCTTTTCTCCATTGTTGAGTGTTACATACTTCAATTCTCTCTTTGTGAAAAACATACATAAGTCGTAGATAATCTCATCTTCTTGCTTTGATTGTTCATTAGAGGAATCTTTTTGTGTGGGATGCAAAACTCTTGCTTGCCTGTCATTGTAGTGGAGAACTAAGAATCACATTGACTGAGAAAATGATTTTAGGTCCTTTCTTTTACCATTTCTAACCTCAATCATACATACCCTTCCTTCACTTAACCATACGCTTTCCATATCCATGTTTGAATTACATTTGTGGGATGTCTTTGCATGAGATCGTGTTTGTAAGGTTGCAAAAGAGATTAAACCATGTTGTTGTGAGAGTACAAAGAAAAAGAAAAAGAAAATTATAAAAAAAAGAGAAAAAGAGAAAAAAGAAAAAGAAAAAGAAAAAGAAAAAGAGCTTCATAGTCAATTGTACTTCTCTTTTTGAGCTTCAAAGAAATATTTGTGGATGATTCATCTCTTGTGGTCATCTGTATCCATGCATTCCAATAAATCTCAAGTTTGTACTCAAACATCTCGCTTCATTTCCCCTTGTCCTTCACCTCATATCACTTTCCACGTTACAACCCCCTCAAGGTCCTAATTGATTATCAAATTTTGTGATTCGGAGTTTGAGACTGTCATGACAAGTAGTTAGAGTTATTTCACATCCTCTAGTGAATAGTATCTTTCATGAGATTAATTTTTACTCATTTTTCACGCTTACGTTTTTTCATCATTGGCATGTGCGTGGCTTTGATATCCATTTTCATTACTCTATTTACCCGCATGCCCCGAGAGTATTACCCATTTCGAGTGATTCATTTTTAGAGTGTAATACCGGTGAGAATTGAGTTGAAGCACGTTTTGAACGAAATTCGGATTATGAAAGCATTAACTTCTTCTTGATAGTTTGTAGTTATGCACTTCACATCACACACGCATCCAAGATTGAACTTAATGAAATTTATCTAATAATCTTGATAGTTTGTGAATTTTTGGGATTTGCGTGTCATGTGTCAAAATCTTTTGAAAATTCGTGGGACTATGTTGAGTGTCGACGTTAGATAGTGGGCAACTATCGTGAGGAAACAAAATGTTTGTGGGTATCATTCCAAGAACCCTCCGGAGACAAAACTCCGCCTCTACGGGTAACCTAGAGGTTTAACGGCTTGTAGCATTCGCTAAATGCAATCGTGTTCCCCACAAAAACGGTTTATCTTTCATTTTAAATAAATTGTTGTGCAAGGTTATTCTTAAATCTCTTGGTATTTAGTTTTGTTGCTAAGAGACTAGCAACATGCTAGTTGGGGGTGTGATTCGTGTCCAATATTGCATTCTTAGCTTCATAATTTTACCCCTATTGGACACAAATTATCACTTATATTGGGAGATTTAATGGATAAATTGTACTTTTGTTGTTCTTCTTGATGTTCTCTCTTTACTAATAATACCCCTTTTTCTTATAGGTAATTGAGGCATTGTTGGAGGCCTTGTTTGTGAGGAATAAAGGAAGAAGTCAAAAGCTACCCGAGCGGATCGATCCGTCCCTTTCACTTGGATTGATCCGCGCGTTTTATAGAACTCTCTGCCCAGAAATCCGAAGGCGGATCGATCCGGATTTTCAACGCGGATCGATCCGCGTGTTTCGCTGAAGATTCTAACGGCGAATTAAAGAAGCGGATTGATCCGGCTTTTTGCCTTGGATCGATCCGCGGCTGCTGAAGACTGCTATCTTTTATTTACAAGTTTGCCATTGTGTGGGTTTTGTATAAATAGATAGAGATAGAGATTTTTAGGGTTATCATATCATCTTGTATTATTTTCTCCCAACTCTCTTCTTCTTCTTCTCTCATTTTTGGGAACTCACTTGGGTTCCCTTCTATTTCTTCGTCATTTGTATAAACTTGAAGTTGGATTGAAGTTTTAATGGCTTGGTATATTTTCTATCTCTTTTCCTTTGATGATATTGCTATGTTTTCCATTGATTAGTTAGGTTTACTTAGGTTGTGGATCATGAACACTTGGATTTAATGTTATAGCATTTCTAGGGTTCATTTGTGTAGGATTCAAAACTAAGGGCTTCATCTTATTTGTATTGCATCTATGATTGTCAAAACTTAGACTTTGACCCCTACCTTGTGTGTTTCATATGGAATATTATGTAACCTTGTGTTTTGCACTCCATGTGTTTGATAAATGTTGTGTGTGGGATTTAACACTTGGAGTCTTCATCTTTGATGTCAAGCATCTTTGATTGTTCAAACTCTTGGGTTTTAAATACTACCTTTTGAAGGCTTCATAGGTGGTTTGTCCACCAAGTAGATTAGTTAGTGTAGGGGGGACAAATCATTCGAATTAGAAGCCATAGAGGCTTCATCTTGTATGTCATGCATCCTTGATAGTCAAACGTTAGCTTCAAATCCGTTTCTATGGAAATCTTAAAGCTCATTTCATCTAACACATAGGTGCATTCCAAGTGTTTGATAATACGCCACAATGAGATGTTACCTTAGAATGTGCTTGAAACTTTAGTCCATTTCATCTTGTTGTGACCCAAGGTGGGGGGAATGATCCCAACCTATTGCTTTTTAGATTAGTATTTATTTACCTTTTATCCTCCAAAAAACCAAACAAAAAGTCGCAAGACGCAATGTCATTTTTATTCCCTTTCATCATCTTTTCTTATTTATTTCTTTTGAGCATTATAATTAGTTACTAAACCTCCCAAATGTTGTTCTTGTATCAATCCCTGTGGACTCGACACCCTGCTTCCAAATGCTACATTTTTAATAGGGTTAAATAAGAACTTGATTTTGACGTAATCAGCAGGCTCGTGTAACATACCTATTTCAAGAGGCAGGGCTCCAGGGGGCAGGCTCGTGTAACATGCCTATTTCAAGAGGCAGGTCTCCAAGGAGGGCTGTGTGATATGGTTAAGCATATATATATATATATATATATATGTGTGTATATTCTTACATCCCAGTGCCAGCCCCCTCACATCAACACTCCATCTCCTCACATTTTTTTCTTTCTTCGAAAAAAAAGAGGTTAAATTCTTCCCAAATTCATCTAGCTCTTAGTACAAAGCAAAGAATGATATTCAAAATTCTCCTAAATCCCTAACTTTTACTTTTCACTTCCATCCTTCTCCAAAGTAAAAATAAAAATGAAAATAAATATAAATATAAAATATAAAATATAAAATAAAATAAAAAGGGAGGGGGCATTGACCCCCCTTCACCTTCGGACCCCCTTCCAAGACTTCAGGGGGGGGGGGGGGGGGGGGGGGCTTGGAAGTTTCATATTACATCATGCTACCGTCCCTTCTACTCCCCACTTTCTCTCTCCTCCCAATCCCCGCACTGTCACCACACTAAGGGGGTCACTTTCTCCAAGGTGTCACCACACCAAAATCACTCTCCAAGGTGTCACCACACCAAGGTCACTTTCTCCAAGGTATCACCACACCAAAATCACTTTCTCCAAGGTGTCACCACACCAAAATCACTCTCCAAGGTGTCACCATACCAAGGTCACTTTCTCCAAGGTGTCACCAAAATCACTTTCTCCCCAAGTGTCATCATACTACCGCCCCTTCTACCCCTCCTCACTTTCTCTCTCCTCCCAATCGCCCCACTATCACCACACCAAGGAGGTCGCTTTCTCCAAGGTGTCACTACACCAAAATCACTTTCTCCCCAAGTGTGTCACCTTCTACTCAAGGGTATCACCTCTCCCTCAAGGGTGTCACCTCCTCCTCAAGTTAGACGGCTCAATTTCGTATATTTTGAAATACAACTCCAGCACTTTCAAAAATTATGGAGACATCCCTAGAATCTTTTCAAATCACAAAAACACTCCATGTTTTTTTTTTTACAAAATAAGTTACAGAGGACCCTAAATTTTTTTTTAAATTAAATAATGGCCCCAAAACCTTTCAAAATTCTAGAAAATTTTTAAATTTTTTGGAAGTTATAGAGTCTTTTTTGGGCTTGAAGCCCTCTTGTAGTGCCATAGCTCTCGTCTCTTGCTAGACCCTTGACCCATGGGATATGTCTCTATTAACGACTACTAACAATACATAGCTTGACCCCTCTGCAACCCATCTACTCCCACCCTTCAACTATGATCTACTATGGCTTCACCCATCACTAACTACCATACTCAACCTTTTGCAGAGGAATATATTCCCTTCTGCAAACTTTACATCACATGCCTCCATGTATAATCCCTTCTCCAAACATTATATCACATGCCTCTATGGAAGAACATATTCCTATCAGAAATTGTACTTATACTCCCTCAGAGACATCACCAGCCACCACACCCCATCAAGACCTCACAAAATTCTCCATTTTTACCCTCCATTTTTCTTTCCAAAAAAGAAAAGAGAGAGAAACAAAGTTCTCCAAATTTTTTACTCTTTTACCTTCCTCAATTTTCTTTCTAAAAAAAAAAAAGAGGGAGAAGAACAAAGTTTTTCTTTTTTACCCTCCCCTCATCTTAAAAAAAAAGGGGGAGGGAAGAGAAGAATAAGTAGGTTCTTCACATCGTTTTCTTTAACTTTTCCACACCACAATTTTTGGCTTCAACATTATATTCTTCTTATCATTATAAAAATGGAGGAAAGACTTGCTGCAAAATATAGCTTTATGCCTTCAAATATTAAGTTTTTGCCATCAAAGAACCCATCTTCACATCTCCAGACACACGAACACTCCATTCGATTCACAAAAAGAGCTCCGAGCTCATGCCTCATTAAGGTGGCATGAGTATCACGCTTTCTACCTCCGGGTGGCACGAGCTTCGCGCTCTCCCCCTACTAGCCTCACTAGGGCAATACGAGCAAAATGCTCTCCCCTTTTTGAGAAGGGTCGCATGAGCATCACGTTCTCCATCTCAGGGCGGCACGAGCATCACACTCTCCCCCTCCCTCACTCGGGTGGCACGGGTAATGCCCTCTATTTGTTTGAGGAGCCTCATTAGGGTGGATCACGAGCAACATGCTCTTCCCCTTTTGAGAAGGGTGGCACGAGCATCACGCTCTCCACCATAGGGTCGGCACGAGCATCGCGCTCTACCCCTGCGAGTCTCGCTAGGGCGGCACGGGTAATACCCTCCCCTTTTTTTTTTTGAGCCTTAGGTGGCGTGAGTATCATGTTCTCCACCTCAGGGTGGCACGAGTATCACACTTTTCCCCTGCTTCAATCGGGTGGCATGTGCAACTCCATCCCCCGTTTGAACCTCAGGGCGGCACGAGCAACAAGCTCTTCCACCTTAGGGTGGCATGAGCATCACGCTCTCCTCCTTCCACCAATATGACCACCAAACTCACCATTCGAGTCCATAAAATGCTAATCCATACATATAATGCTCCCAAGGGATCCTACACAAGCAACAAACAAAGGAAAGCAGCAAGGAAAAGGAAATACTATGAGAAAGTCAAGAGCAAACAAGCTATTAGGGGCCAGAAGGGCAAAATACGACGGTCTATCTCAGGCGTCCTCTGTAGCTAGTTATTCTTCCACTCTTGAATATCGTGCAAAATGTTCAAATGACTAGCAACAATCCAATTCCTCAAGGTCACAAACTTAAAAGCTTGATACTTGAGCTCCATATCCTGCAAGGACTATAGATGAAGGGCCATTGTAACCATGTGAAGTGGTACTGTAGCCACATGAAGTTCAGAGTCTGTAAAATGGAAGCCATTTGTCCATCAACTAGTCACTCAAAACCTGCGAAGCACGATCAACCATCATCCATCAACCAGCTGTCTACTACATGGAGACACAATCGTTTGTTACAACACAAATAATTTTTAAAGTTATGCCCGCCTGCCATGTGCTACGCACCCGTCATGCGGACAGGGGGCTAATGTAGGTAATGTGTATTAATCTTCCACGTGGTAGTTGCATATGTCACTAAAAAGGAAACGTATCTCCAACGTCGTCATTACTTATATGTCCACATAGACTACTTACCTATTCACGTAAATCTCCAAGAGGGCCCCACAACTCCACTATCTATAGCATCTCCAAGGGCCAAGCCCATGATGATGGGAGGTCATCCCTAGGAAGATGCAACTCCAATACTTGGGGAGGTCCTCCTTAGGAAGGCTACAACCCCAATACTTGGGGACCCCAAAGGGCCAAACCCAAGATGATGGAATGCTCTCTGTAGGAAAGGTGCATCTCCAGCACTTACGACGCCTCAAAGGGCTAAACCCATGATGGGAGGCTCTCTCCATGAATCTCCAGGAAGGCCCACTGCTAAATGCAATTCCAATACTTAGGCCCTCCCACCTCAAAAGCCTAAGCCTATGATGGGAGCCCCAGCCATAAGAGCCATGGTACTTTAGAGGGCCATACTCGTGGCAATCACAAGAGCCCATAATCAATACACAAACACACATATTCACACTTAGGTCAACCACCCTTAGTCAGGAGCAGTACTAAAGGGTGGCCTGGCTCATTGGGATCTCGAGAGCTCATGGCTAGGTGGCTAGAGCCAAGGGCATCTCCCTAGGTTATGCCTCCCAGGCAAAGTTAGGGTTGGTTCCAAAGAGAGAGAGAGACACGTGACCTTCACGTGCCCTACAACCAAGCCTCACAAACCAATTAGGGAGTCCCATGGCTGTAAGACTAGCTGGGCCATTAACTTTCCCATTGCCTTATCACTTCAACCTTGCAGCACATTCTGCAGACCAATAGCATGATCTTGATACACTCTCTTGTTTAAGCCTCTGCAACCAATAACAAGCCACCCTTTCGTTGACACACCTAAAGCACCTTCCACTCACCAATGTTAGCTTTGCTTTTCTACATGACCCGTCATTGCTTGACCATCGATTGGTCAAATCCCATTGAATACCCTTAACTACCTTAAACATAAGCATTTAAGGCCCTCACCTACCTTAGACAGAAGGACCTCTCCTAGAGTGCCAGCACACCACACCCACAGAGCCTCCAGTTGTACAATACACCCTCACAACTCTGCTATAAATACCAGCCTCATTCAATACATCCAAAAACTAGAATCAACCTGAAGCTTGAGCAATTAATCAAGTTATCACACCCTCCTTACTATTACCCACTACTCCTCCACCTTCACTCACACCTTACCAACTACTCCTCCTCCACCTTCACTCATACCTTACCTACCACTCCTCCTCCACCTTCACTCACACCTTACCTACCACTCCTCCTCCACCTTCACTCCTTCCATACCTTCCACTCATATCCTCACCTTAGGACACCGGCCTACTGCTTCTTTCTCTCTCTCTTATTTGGAACTACCTTGGCTCTCACTCGAGCCATGTCCTCTCTGGGACCCATCTGACTGTACTACTACTTTTCTATTATTTTACTATATTTTACACTCACTAGCCTGTCTACGTGTTATACCTCTCTTTACACATCATCCACACTAAAAAAGAACTCTGACAATAGGTTGTATCAATAGTGCATCTCCCCAATAGGAAATAGGCAAATTTGCTTGTGCCATCATTAATCTAACCATTTATAGAAGTGTTCTATTCCTTCTCTCTATAACACCATTTTACTGTGGAGTTCTTGGAATAACTAACTATCTAGATATCCCCTTTTCATCACATAGTTCCTTGAACTGTTCGGATAGATAATCACGTCCACGATCTGTCTTAAGAGCCTTAATACTCTTGTCTAATTGATTCTCAACCAATCTTGAAAATTGTTGAAAATAATCCAATGCTTCGAATTTATGGGAGAGCAAATAGACATGACCATATCGGGTAAAGTCATCTATGAAAGTGATGAAATATGAGGCACCATTCCTTGCCCTCACATTCATTGGACCACATATATCTGAATGAATAAGTTGCAGAGGTGTGGTAGCTCTAATGGCTTTCCCAAATGGTTTTCTAGTTGTTTTACACATTAAACAAATGCTCACAAATAGGCAAGTCAATCTTTGTGATTGGGCCAAGGAGGCCTTCTCGAGACAGTCCATTTAATTTGTCTTGCGCTATGTGACCTAATCTAGCATGCCATGTTGATGAATTGACATTTATATCATTGCTAGAAGAGGTATAATAAGCAAAACAACTATTAACATTACTAGAAATAGAAATAGTGTCTAGCACCATAAAGCCATCCAACAAGAAACCTGATCCATAAAAAGTAGTTCCCAAAGACAACATAACACAACCAGCAACAAACTCAAACTTAAAGCCTAAACATAGAAGGGCTAAAACAGAGACAAGACTTCGCCGGACGTCGGGTGCATACAATACGTCATGGAGATATAAAGTGCCTCCACCTCGCAATCTATGTTTGTAGGTACCAATTCCTAGAACCTCAACACTCGAGTTGTTCCCCATATAGATTCATCTACTCCCGGCGGGTATTCGATGAAACTCCACATAAGCTGTTCTGTTCCTCGTTATGTGGTTTGTTGCTGCTGAGTCTACAGTCCAAACAGGAACAGTTTTAGCCAACATCAAACAACTACTAGCATATAAATGTGAGGAACTAGACAGTTTAGTAAATACCTTTGGCTCAGTGCATTCACGAGCGAAGTGACTCAACTGACCACAATTGTAGCAATTCATTTGTGCCTTGTCCTTCTTGCCTCTACACTTTTCCCTTTTGTGTTGGGCATTTTTAGCCTTCTTGTAAGGAGGTCCACATTTCTTGCCATGTCTAGGTGCCCCACCTTTAGCTCTCTTGCGCTTCTAGCCAGAAGCCTTGTGCGAGCTAGACTCTGCTAGATATGCTTCTCTAGGAGGTTTTTCAGCCAACAAGCGATCCTCCTCGAGTTCTACATGACACGCAACTTCATCAAAAATCTTGATGTTGTCATTGTGGGTGAGATTCGCATGCATGTGTTCCCACGCTTAGGGCAAAGAACGAATGACAGCCTGCACCTGCTGCTCATTTGTTAACTCATGACCTGCAACTCTTAGTTCACTTATCATGTTTGACATAACTGTGAGATGTTATCTCATAGTATGATCATGGCATTTCCTATCACCATCGAATTTCAAAGTGAGCTGATGGAGCCTGGTTTTTGAAGTTCCACTATCCCAGACTGCCATAACTGACCGATTCTTCTCAAAATGCAGCATGATATCATTCATCATGCTGCTCAACAACAGGATGCGAGCAACACGGTCCTTTTTCTTCCAAGCTAGATATGTTTTAGTATCACGCATGTGTTGTGTTGTGCTGTGGTTCCCTACTTAGGCTCAGTCATTGATTGTGTTATAGTCTCAATCAACTCTTGGTCCTCTAGGAGATACTGAATCTTACGATGCCAAACATCATAATTCTTTTCATTCAGTTTCTCACCCTGATTGAGGTCCGCAAGTATGTTCTTGGAAGCAGCTATATTCAACTTTAAGAGACAAAGGAAAAAATATGTCATTAATTACTAGCACAATATTAATAATACATCATTTTGCCGCAATCTCTCAAATTAAGCAAGAATAATCTAACGTATGTCATAGAATCAAAAGAAATGTAATACACTCAATCATCTTCCATGATCAAAGTTCAATTATTATTGATTAATTCAATTATGCGCAAAGTACTTAGGAATTAGGTGAGAAATATCCCAATAATTCTACCAACCTAAATTCTACCACTAAATATAGCATTAAAAAAATAAAATAAGGGGTAACAAACATAAGCATAAACAATATGTCCATATATATACAAAGAGTTTATGTACATTACAATATTTAAGAAAAAATCATGCCTCTTTGTTACGCTTATAGCTTAATCTACGATCCCAATGGTAATTAATGTGACCCCCTATATCAAAAATCAATTGATCATCCAAGATTCTTTTTCCAACTTTGTACAGCCAAGGAATCCTATCGCTTGCTCTATGGCCCAAATGCCTGGCACTGCAAAGATTCGAGAATTGAGATAGCACTGTTGTTCGCCTTACTCCATTGAGTATTCTACGTTCCTCGGCTAATTCAAGTTCACTTGCAGTTTGCAATAATCCAATAAATTTCGGATTATTGGATATGGCAACTTTGACTGATTCCCAAGAATCTGGCAGAGAATTATGCAAAGCTTGTTTTGCTTGCCTATGTGAAATAGTATACCCCGCAATTTTACAAGCACGATAATTATCGATAACCATAGCAATGTGTTGTTGCATTGTATGATTTGGATTCATCTTATATCCCAAAATTTCTGCCAATGTAACCAATATGCCACTACAAAAAAAAAAAAAAAAAAAAACTGGCATAAAATAAAAAAAAAATGATACATTGTATAAAGGAATTAATCCATTAGACACAATGTTTTTCTTTTCTATATATATTTTAATAAATGTATATATGTTTGAGTGAAGATCATCTCATGAATTATCCAAACATAGTTACTTTTTAATAAAATATATATATAATCCCACAATATTTTGAATATTCAAACATAATATATACACAATAAGTTGATTGATTTGTAAATAAATCATAAAACACCACCAACTTCTGCAAATATACAATGACAAGTAAATAGGAGTCACAGCAAAGAGTCAGTACCTCTTTTTCGTTTGGCAA
Source organism: Hydrangea macrophylla (assembly GCA_033977485.1). Taxonomy (NCBI): domain Eukaryota; kingdom Viridiplantae; phylum Streptophyta; class Magnoliopsida; order Cornales; family Hydrangeaceae; genus Hydrangea; species Hydrangea macrophylla. The sequence continues at coordinate 93,263,318 of CM066988.1, read as the reverse complement.
CAAAAAAAAAACTTTTTTTTATTAAGCAACCCACTTTAGTTGCTTATAGTTTTATTATTTCTTGGCCAAACAAATTGTGTGAATACACATTTGAAAAAATTCTCATCGAACTCTACATAACCATATAAAATACAGATTTCATGGGTTCATGGTATGAGAGAAAACAGTTTTGAAAAATAAGAGTTCAAAAAACATGGTTGAAACTTTAATTTCCAAAAAAATCACAAACCATTGCTTGGTTTTCAACGAAATCTTGTAGACTTAATCACACACATATAAGATACAATCTGTCCAAAAATTACACCTTAAGATCGTTTGTGTGGAAAGTTACCATTGTAGGCTATCAAGGTCTCAACAAAAAAACATGAATTATGCAACAAAGTGCCAAATCAGTGAATATATATGGCATGCTGTAACAGTCTCAATTCTATCTTTAAAGAGTCATAAAACATGAAAACTAACCAACCTTGCTCTGATACTAATGTTGGATTTTGATTCGTATATGAGCAAAAATACCGAAACAAAATCAAATTGTCTAGGATTGTTATTGCGATTAGAATTACACATTTCTGGATCTGATGAATTGTTCACGAGCACACTTCGGCGATTGGGAATTCCAATAACAAGAATTGAAATTACAATTTCACAAACCCAAATGTCATTCTCTCTCTCTAGAATTTTAGCACTATATGGATTAACCCATGTTCTGTGTTTTTCTCATTCTTATGTGTCTCACATTATGTTAACACAACACCCATACATTTATACACACATGGAAGGTTTCCACTTCTAATCAAATATCCGGTTGACCAGACAGAGCACCTAAAAATGTCCGGTTGACCGGACATAGCACAATTAACAGCAAGCAACCATATGGGGGTCTAAGGGCTCAAATTAGATTCCTAATACATTCAACAAGGAATCACATGATAGATACAAGTTCAAGTTAACATTATCGAAAATGAACAAGTCATTGAAGCAAAGGCTAACCAGGTGCCCAACTACAACATCTGTGGAGTAAATGTAAATCCTTGCAATCCAAAACTATGATTAAGATAAATGAATTACAACTAGAACAATGCTCCTACCATGAGCCGTAATAAATGTTTTCTTTCAAAACATAAGACTTCCTCGCAAGGAATCTTCAAAAACGATTTTATAGATTCATTAAGCAATATTTCCTTAAAAAAGGGGTTTTATAGATTCATCAAACACGAAGACTCAGTAGAAAACATTGTAGAAATGTACTATTACTTATAAAATCATGCTATGACATGCGGTGCAATGTTTTGCCGCCATGGCGATGCAATTAGCCGGATGGCGAAACCGTGAGACATTCCCAATTCCGTAATCAATCTCTTTTAACACCAGATGCGAGCCATTCCAACGTGAGTGTAGCATACAAGATCTCCAGTAGTTAACCGAATATGACCTTGCATTTTTGAATGTTTTAAGGATTACAAACAACCTTCCTCACTTCACACCCGCTTCTAGAATTTTATCAAACCACTATCCCCAAGCGGGGATTTCAATAGACATTATCTAATTATAGGAATTCTAACAATATTCATAAGTCCCAAGCCAATGCCATGAATGCTTTGCTAACTTGGAGACTATGAAATGCTACAAGATGTAATTATGATTCTACAATACCATTGCTAAGAACAATGTTAAGAAGTAAACATAGTAGTTCATGATGCCAATACTAAACTAATCATGGAGTTCATATAAAATGTAATCATCACCTTAGGCAATTAAGAGATTTCTAACATCAATTAGTATTTGAAACCATAGAAACTCAAATAGCACTTAGGTTTAGGCATGAATTCAAGTAAGCACATAAGAGCAAGTAATCATTTAATTAATCACATAGGAAGATTTCCAAAACAAGATTAGTATTTATTAACACTAACCTACACATGGAAAACCATGAAATTAGAAATAGTAGTGCACTTAAACAATGAAATCTACCACTTGAGTATTTGAGCAAATACTCTAACCAAAGAAATCCAAAGAAGAAATCATCAATACTAGCAAAACCTATAAGATATCATTACATATTTTACATAAATCAAACTTAGGAAAGAGAACCATGATGCTTCAAAACAACATAAACTACCTCTGGTGTTCTTGAACAAGAAATACCACAAAATGGGTTACAAAAAGAAAAGGTGAGGCCATCAATGGAAAGGTCTTGAGGAGTGGATCTGTCACGCCCCGACGTAGCATAAATCAGGAAAGTGTTTTATTTCCTTTATGGACTCGTAGGACGTGACAAGTGAAAGTAACCAATTATCCCTACAACAAATAACTTAACAGTATTTCTAAATAAAATATACTAATAGACATAAGCTCCCAAATTAAAACTTACTAAACTATTACATTAGTCATTATCTTAGGCACAAACCGCCTTATTCAAATTCTAATATAGAGTTTATTACATCTCTGAAATATAAGACATAAGTAAAGGTAAATCAATCCTTCTGGACATCCTCCAGTCTCTAACTAGCATAATCGAAAGACTCTGGCTACTCCTAACTTGAAAATCTGAACATAGAGCCCAAGGCGCATCAACGCCATCAGCTTATGCAAGCTGGTGAGTAAAATAAACATATCCTCGCAATATATATAAGCATATATAACAACATTACAGTATAACTTTTAAAAACAATAATTCAAGACAATAACTCAAGGTGCCAATCTCAACATATACAACACCGAGAAGTAATAAGCAATAAACATGCGACCGTGCATGAACAATGCATCATCTCATCTTACTGGCTCTTTTCCCTTGACAAACACGATTCAACCATACCACTACCTTAGATACCAGAAATAATATCCGCTCAGTATCCGGGTAGTACACCATACCATCGTTTCAGACACCAAGAATAATATCCACTCAGTATCCGAGTCGTACGCCTCAGATACCAAGAATAATTTTTGCTCAATATCTGAGTTGTACACTATACCATCACCTCCGATACTAGGAATATCATCCACTCGATATCGGAGTCATACACAATACCGTCGCCTCCAATGCCAGGAATAATATCCGCTCGATATTGGAGTCGTATGCAAAACTGTTGCCTTAGATACCAAATAATATCATATCGAAATCTGGGTCGTACACAACACCGCCGCTCTTGACTCTTTTCACTCTTTCTCACACACCATGCATGTCGACTCAACCTCAACCCTATCATGCATGTCAATGTTCATGAATCGTAACATCAGTTATTAAGCACAAATCAGAATATTCGTACGAACATAAATCTCGGTCTTAATCGTTCCTGTTAAACCAGGTCTTAAACTTAAGTATTTAAAATAATACATCTTTCAAATCAGTTCCTTAAAACTTTAAAAACATTTTCCAAACAGTCCCTTGTTGAAAAAAAATAAACAAACTGCCTAAAATGCCCTGTCGCTCGAGCGGGCCGCGCGAGCGATCAGGCCCTTTTTGTGAAATCTCTTAAAAATTCATTTCTACCCAAATCTGTACAGGTCGCGCGGATGGACCTCATGAGCGAGCCGCGAACCAGAGACCTTCTTTATTTTTCCCCTGTTTTGATTTCAAAATTGGAATTTTACCCATTTCTGCATTCTGATCCAAACATGTCATGTAATATATGGATTTTTTCAATTTTTTGCGTAGATTAAGAATACGCGATCGGATTAAACTAATACGGATTGTATCAATCGATATTGGTGATTAAAGTAAGAGTGGCAAAACTTTAAATTCATAATACGTCGCGATATGGTTAAATTAAATCATAGTATTCGAACCACGGTTTATTGGGACTAAGATCTTTCATTCCCAACTTATTAAATAGATTTTTTGGTTAAGTTTCATAAAACTCCAATCTTCAAAGCTTCCATGGTGGATACATATATACGTATATATATATATAACTACATATACAGAATTTTGCATATAAATACATGGGGAGTGAGTTTATAATACTCACAGAGGGGGTTGGACAAAAAATTCTATGCTGAGAAATCCACCATAAATTCCATCGTCTTGAATTTTTACTCGTTCTCTTGATCTATATATATTACTATATATATGTATATATGTAGATATATAATCTTTGTGTATGTGTGTGTGTATCTTGAGAGCAAGAGAGAAAGAGAGATACAGAGAGTCTCGTGGAGAGAATTGAGAGATTGTGAGAGTATATATATATATACACTGATAGTTTTGGACTCCAAGTAAACCACGGGATTTATACGGTGTGGTTGAACTCATGTACTCCCACACACAATTGTAATGTAATCGCAGTTTTAAAACATAAACTGGCATATTTGTGGTGACCACGATTACATTAAAAATACAGAAAAAAAATAATATTATCGTAGGAAATAAGTTCTGGGTTATATAAAACTACAATTACAGTTTCAAATCCATTTATAAAAATTACGGTTCGACCCCAAACAAATATTTTTATATGTTGAAAATATATTTTGCAGCAAGAAAGTCATTCTTATATTCTAAAAAATAAAATAGAGTTTGGAAATCATGTCAAAGGGTTTTATTCATAGAAAGAGAATGAACTATTTATTTATTAAATGAAAATAAATTACAGGGCGTTACAGGATCACTTTTGCTTCTAAGAGCATCTCCAATGCAAAAAGCTATTTTTTTTTTCATTTCAAAGCTATAATTTGACACTGCTACAGTACCAAAAAGCTATATTTTGACAATACTGCTCCAATGGTAAATTTCATCCAAACTGCCAAATTTTGGGTCAACTACCATTCTCCTATTCAACTTTCAACTACCATTCTTCTTCTATCAACCATTCCAAACTACCGTTCTTCTTCTATCAACCACTATTTCGCTATAAAAACTATCATCATCTACATACACACTATACTCTTCATACTCAACATTGATCATTTGGGCTTTTATCATATTTTAAAAGTACAATAAGCAATTTTTCTAGAGCAATTTTGAGAGGAGATTTTGATGATTCTTCATCTGATGAAGACCAAAGCACAAAGGTTGTTAAAGTTATAGCATCAGAGTTTCAAAAAAGAAAAATTCAATGAAATAATCAGTCAACCATGCATGTAGGTTCTGTAAGTGGTCGGCGACACATCCATCATGATAGAGTTTCTGGCAATGAGTGACTAATTGCTGATTACTTTGCTGAAATTCCTGTCTACCCACCCAACATCTTTCGGAGACACTTTCGAATGAATCACCCTTTGTTCCTTCATATATTAAGTGATATTTAGCAATACGATGACTACTTCATCCAGAAGATTGATGCTATTGGCGTCACTAGTTTATCCGGTTTACAGAAGATGACTACGACTATTAGGATGCTTGCATATGGTATGCCATCAGATGTTGTTGACGAGTACGTGAGAATCGGTAAAAACATAACTATTGAGGCTTTGAAAAGATTTTGTCTAGCAATCATTGGCATTTATGAAGAAGAATATCTAAGATATATCCCCGGCAGAGGCGGACATTTCTAGACTACTACGTGAAGGAGAGAAACGTGGATTTCCTAGAATGGTAGGGAGTTTGGATTGTATGCACTAGCATGGATAATTCACTGGGCATGTACATAAACCTACAATTATACTTGAGGCAGTGGCTTCATATAACTTGTGGATATAGCATGCTTTTTCAGTATGCCTGGATCTCATAATGATATCAACGTTCTTGATCGGTCGCATCTCTTCTCTGAGCTAGTGGAAGGACGTGCCCCTCCTGCTAACTATACTATCAATGGTAACCAATACACCATGGGATATTATCTTGCTAATCAAATCTATCCTAAGTAAGCAAAACCATAGTCTAAACGATCTCTCAACCTCAAGGATTGATGAAGAAACTATTTGCAACCATGCAAGAGTCATGCCGAAAGGATGTGGAAAGAGCATTTGGCGTTCTTCAAGCTCGTTTTGCCATTGTACGGGAACCAGCAAGATTTTGGAGTCATGAAGACCTTGCCTACATTATGAAGACTTGTACTATTTTGCATAACATGATTATTGAAGATAAGCGTGATAATTCTCAAGATGACGAGTATGATTCACCTGAAATGGTGCATCTAGTTCAAGTTTCACAGGCCTCTATTTTCTGAGTTCATTGGTCGTCACCGCATGATTCGATCTTCTGAAATTTACCATAGACCCCGCAATGATCTTATCAAACATTTGTAGTCATGACAAGGAAAGCTAGATTGAGCGTACTTTCGTTGGCTTTTGGTTGTTGTAAGCTTTACTAGTGTCACGCCCCAGAGCAGCAGAAATTAGCAGGAAATAAACTTTTCTTTTCTTGGTCCGTAAGCCATGACTAGTTACATTAAGAGTAACTTAATGGAAGCGCAAACTGAATATATACATCACTAGATTACTAGCTATTACATCAGAGTTTGTAGTTATCAAAAGATAAAGAACAAAAGAGCTTAAGGCATTAGACGCCATTTACAACTTAGCACGAAAGGACAAAAGTCTATAAAGAATAACTAAGTCTTCTTTCTTGAAGTCGTGCCTCTAACTAGCGTAGCTGTGACCTTTAGCATAGTAGACTTCCCCTTCGAAGGCTCCTTCCTGATAGTCCTCCTCTAGACAATCATATCCTGTATAGTCTAGACATGGGAATGTCCAGGGGTAGTATGCCGTTAGCTTTATTAAAAGCTAAGTGAGCGTTCTAACCGAACACTCCTAATATAAAATATGTATCCGAAAGTACACAATGGATGGTTACGACGATTGAATTATAATGAGACCGTGCGTGAAACTATGCATCATCGATATATTCGACTTCACTCGACTTAAGATCCGACTTACTTAACTTTGTTGCATTACCAGTGTAACGCCGTTGGCTTAGAGTGACTCGCCCAGTGGGTCAAGCTATGGTTACTTTACTATCGTTGCCTGCCTCTCCGTGGTCATAGTAGTAATCTCACTTTACAAGCTAACCATGTACTCTAGGTCCTTGGGACCTTGCCTTATGAATATCGTCGCCGATTTGCGAAACAGTTACTTTACTATCGTTGGTCGTCGCGACTGCAATAGTAATCTCGCCTTACAGGCTAACCATGTTTATTCATTTCTCAATGTATTCTTATCAACATGGTTAGTTTGCTATCATGTTTGCCTCTCCGTGGCCATAGTAGCATTCATTGCCGACATGCGATCCTGTAATTCCATTTGACAATCCCGACTCACTACATATCAACTTTCGGACCTCCGCGGTCGACTACACATATTTCCAAATGCATATAGAGTTGGTCTCCGTGACCGTTCGACTCTATACTTGTACACGTCGACTTGACGTTACAACACCGACTTCTACGTGAGGTGTATCATATGTTATGCACGAGGTACAAGTTAATTAAATAGTTACTATTTTATTATTGAAATAAAGTACGGATCTGAAACTCGTAGAACTGCATGTTAAAGCATGAGGTTAACCGGAATAAATAATAATAATAATAAACAAAAAGAATTACCACATGTTAAAGCATGGAGTTAACCAGATTGGTAATAATAACGAACAGAACTATTAATAATAATAATAATCATAATAATAATAATAACAGAGATAATATGTTCGGGGTACAACATATTAATATGAGGTTAACCGGAAAGTGATAACAATAATGTTATTAATATAAATAATAATATTAATAATAGTAGCGGAATAATATGTTCGGGGTATAACATATTAGAGCTTTGAAGTTTAATCAATAACAATAATAATAATATCATTATTATTAACGGAATAATAAACGGATATTAAGTACATGGTACAACCTGTTTAAGCCTAAGGTTAATCAATAGTAATAATAATAATAAAATTATTAACAATAATAATAATAACCATAGAAATCATGATACGGACCTAGATTAGGGGCACCACATGTTAGGCACAAGATTTCTATAAATAATAATAAATGGAAGATAATACGAACATTAATCTAATATACCAAGTGAGTTAGGAACTCAACGTAGGTTCAGGGTCGCGGTGTAGCACAAGGGTAAGCTTTATTTATTTATTTATTTATTTATTTATTATTTCCTTTCCTTTTCTTTCTTCTCTTTATCTTTTTCTTTCTCCTAAACAACTAATGGGTCACTATTTATAGGGGTGGGGTAGTTTGGATCATATGTATATATTATGTATATATAACACACATGCACAATGCACAAACCCATAACACACAACACACACAGCCACACACTCACACGACACACACATGCACTCACATACACTACACACTCCACTCAACACTCCACACACACACACAACACTCAAGCACTACACACCTCACACTACACTTGTCACCCTCACAATTACCCACTCATTCACTCACTCTCCCACATGTCGGCACACACACACACAAATTGCTAGGGGTTGTTTGGGGGGTTGGTTTAGGGTATAAGCAAGGTTGGGTAATACAAGTATAATTATGGGTTCAGAACTACTTTTAATTATAGTACAAATATTATAAATAGAGTTTGGGGCTGGAAATTATATAAATAAAATATAACAAAAATACAGGTATTACAATATCCACCTCCTATCAAAGATTTCATCCCCGAAATCTGAGCTAGCTACTTGCTAAATAAAGTTGAAAACTTTTCACGCATTTCTGATTCCAACTCCCAAGAAGCTTCGCGTTCGTCATGGTGTCTCCACTGAACTTTCACTAGAGGAATTTCCTTAATCCTCAGCTTCTTGACTCCTCGATCCAAAATTCGGACTGGTCCTTCAGTATAAGTCACGTTGTTGTTTACCTTGATGTCCGTGAAGTCAATCTCATATGACGGATCATGTACAACCTTCCTAAAAAATGCTGATATGAAATACATTATGTACTCCTAATATCTTAGGTGGTAGTGCAAGTCGGTAGGCTACTTTTTCTACGTGCTCTAAAATTTCAAATGGCCCAATGTAGCGCGGTGACAACTTTCCTCGTTTCTATCTAAATCTGACAATGCCTCGCACCAGAGATACCTTGAGAAGTACGTGATCTCCAACACTGAACTCCAATTCATTGCGGTGTTTATCTGTGAAGCTTTTCTGTCTGCTCTGTGCTGCCTTCATCTTTTCTTTCACGATGTTAATCTTTTCATTCGTCTCTCGAACCATTTTCGGTCCTAGAAGTTTGTTGTCTCCAACTTCTGCCCAGTATAATGGTGATCAGCACAATCTTCCATACAGTGCCTCAAATGGTGCCATCCCGATGCTCGAATGATAGTTGTTGTTGTACGCAAACTCTACCAATGGCAGGTGTGTCTCCCAAGAACTCTCAAAGTCTATGGCACAACCTCGAAGCATGTCTTCCATTACTTGGTTGACTCATTCTGTTTGTTCATCGGTTTGGGGATGAAATGATGAACTTAACTTCAATGAAGTTCCCATTGCTGCTTGTAAGCTTTTCGAAAATCCTGATGTAAAATGCGAGTCGCGATCTGATACGATCGATACATGTACTCTGTGTAGTTGTACGACTTGCTGTAAGTACATTTTACTCATTTTCTCAACCGAGTACGTCATGTTGTAGGTGATGAAATGACATGATTTCGTGAGTCGGTCCACGATCACCCAAATAGTGTCATGATTCTGTTGTGATCTTGGCATTCCTACAACGAAATCCATAGTAATGTGTTCCCATTTCCATCCAGGAACTGGTAATGGTTGTAATAACCCTGCTGGCCTTTGGTATTCTGCTTTGACTTGTTTACAGGTTAAGCATTTGGATACGTGATCTACTACCTCTCTTTTCATTCCTTCCCACCAGAAGTTTCTTTTCAAGTCCTTATACATTTTTGTTCCACCAGAGTGGACCGTTATTCTTGACTTGTGCGCTTCATCCAATATGTCATTCCTTAAGTTATCCTCATTAAGCACACAAAGTCTATTGCGGCATCTGAATCCTCCGTCTGCCCCAATATTCCATTCTGCTGGGTCCTTTGCTGATCCTTTCTCAAACCATTGACAAAATCCTTCGTCTTTTCCTTAAGCTTCAAGGATGTAATTTATGAGCATCGGTTATACTACTAGACATCCAAAAATTCGTCCTTCACTAGATTCAGCATTCTGAAAGTCAAATTCATATAGTGTTTCCAACGTTCTCCACTCTTTGACCATAAGAGAGGATATGAACAATTTATGAGGTTTTCGGCTTAGTGTGTCGGCAACTACATTTGCTTTACCAGGGTAGTATTGCAAAGTGAAATCGTAATCCTTCAACGATTCCATCCAAGTTGAGTGGACCGTAGTGGTCTGAGTGGTACAGTCAAGTAAATGGAAACAACAATGAAACTGCTATAGGGCCCTGCTAGGCGACGATAGCCAGAGTTTCCATTGAAATCATTGAAGTTATGCATGAATTGATGATTGATACGCTATAGGGCCCTGCTAGGCGACGATAGCAATGTATCCATCATAATACAATAGTTACCTTTCAAATGCTGTAGGGCCTTGTTAGGCGACGATAGCGCTGTAACTATTCTATTCTCCCGGCAAGGTCACGAGGACCTAAGAGTCTAATGATTACACTCTTTTAAAACCAAAATTTTCTATAGGGCCCTGTTAGGCAACGGTAGCAACGTAATCTTTCTACTCTGAGCTAACGGCATTACACTGGTAATGTAACAAGTCACACGAGTCGGTTGTGGTGTCCATGGTCGAGTTAAAGTCGAATATATCGATAATGCATTGTGTCATCATTCTACCATGTCATATGCTTATTTAATGTTGGATCAAGATATTGTTATACTTATATATCCTTAATTGTATTAGGAGTGATCGGTTAAGACGATTCACTTAGCTTCAAAAGCTAACGGCTCCTTCCCTGTCCTGGACATTTTACGTCTAGGTTATAATGAGGAGAACTACCAAGGTAACAATGAAGATGCATATAACAATTCTCAAGCTGGGAACTATCAGGAAGGTGATCCTGAATTAGACTATCAAGAAGAGTTCGATAATGAGGGTTACGGGTTTGCCAGTTAGAAGAAGGACCCTGGCCTACTTCCGCATTAAGACTACTCTTATGTTTAATTTAACTATCTTTTGACTGATGTAATATTTAAGTGGCGTAAATCGCCCAAACTTATCTTTTGTGGTTTTCATTTGGAACTGTTGTAATAGCTTAAGTAGCAAAACACTCTAAGTTCCCCCATGAATACCATTAGACGCTTTTGCAAAATCCTTACTCTGATATGTATATTTTGTTAGTGTGTTGCACGGACAGGTCAGTTTTATGTAACTCGTCATTCCCTACAGGTCCAAAAAGGAAATTTTAAATTTTCCCTATTTTTGGCTACTCCGGGGCGTGACAGGATTTTTGGTATCAGAGCACTAGGTTTAGTCGTGCTCGCTGATTGTCTGACACCCTTAAGTTAAGAACCTTAAGGTACTTAGGAGCGACAGCCAATACTAAAATAGTCTTTCTGTCGAACAGGTAGTATGGAGAATTACAAAGGAGCTTTTCCCCAAGGTTTAGTTTGCTTTGGTGCTGCTTTCCGCCATCAGACTTGCAAAAAGATAGGAAAGATGATGAGATGCCTCTTCCTTATGAAAAAGGTTTCCCCAACCGTACGTCCTATTGTTGTAGCACCCCGCTTAGTGCCAATAGAGGAGGATGAGACCTCTGACACTCCTAACAACCCCTTGACAATCAGCTTAGAAGAAGCCCAGGCAGAGATCATTCCCCTAGAGACTCCTGTCAGTCCCATAAGCAGCTCTGAAGATGAAGAAGTAGAAATTTACCTGGCTGATGAGGATCTCATTGAGAAGGGAACGTTGTACACGTATGACCCTGACTGGCCGATAGGGTGGGATAATGAGAGATGGATGTCATTCACCCCGCCCGAAGAGATGGACATCTCGGAGGAATTCACACAACTAGAAGATTAGCACACCTTAGTTAGCTTATTTTGTATTAATGATGTATTGGGATTATAATCCCACATTTTGACGGATATATATGTAACAGCTGTACTTCAAAATTTCCTCTTATATAAATATTCTTTTATTAATGAAGATCTACTTATTAGTTTTCTGATTTTCCGTGTTATATTATTCTCTTTTACGATCTAATAAGTGATAACCTTAAGGCAATTCGCACCAGTGCCCTAAATAGGTAGCTCTTCTGTTGAAACAGGTAACATGGAACCCCACTATATTTCAGACCCTTTTGGAGGAAGACTGATTTTCCCGGATCGCGTAGTACCAGCAAACCTAGACATATACCATCGCCAAATCCAAGAACTAGCTAAGGACGGAGGAAAAAGAAACTTACGGGTCGAAATGAATAAGAACAACGTGTATAACTATAATACCCTGCGCCTAGAAGCAATCTATGAAGCTGAACTCGTCCAGAAAGTCCAGGACGAAATGGTCGCACTACTTAAGAACCCTGAAGATTATGAAAGGAAGCACAATAGTGCCTACCAGATGCCCCCACCGCCTCCTGTACTCCTCCAACAACCCCCACCATTCCAAGGAGTGCCTATGCACAAAACACAGTCCCGAGAACCTGGTCATTATGTTAATGACGACTTTGGAGGACATATGATTTACCCAGATGGCATCGAACCAGCCGATCCAGAGGGATTCCTGGAAAATCTACAACTGAAAGCCCATCAACGTCTCCGGGGAGGACTGAGAGTCCAGCGACATATATACAATATCTCCGACCCTCACCGGCTTCAAGCTGAAGCCATCCATACTGTATACACCCAAGAGTTAATGCATGGAGAGATTAGGAGACTAGCAATGAAGGACTCAGTTTTCCAGCCGCTAGTGAACCAGATACTGTAGGAGCCTTCTATTCACCCAGAAGACCACCTGGTTGGGCCTCCTAATGAGAATGCCCCTGTAGGTGTGGCACCCCCAGTGGTAGCACCTGCTATTAATCCTACTGATGCAGAGATGTCTGACGATGAGCCAGATGCATATCCAGAAGAAGAGGATGAAGAAGAGGATGAAGAAGAGGATGACGAAGAGGATGATCCGGAAGAAGAGAACCCTGAGGAAGAGCCCGAACAGGAAGTACCCCAACAATCTATGGAAGTTCACCTGATGATATAAGAACCTATGGACAATGATGATAATGAAGAGGATGAAGGCAATGTTGAAATTGAAGACTGGGATTTGGGTGAACCCATTATGGACGAAGATGGGCCTAACGACTCTGATATGGGAGAGATCACATCCGAGTCGGATATGGATGATTAGCTTTGGATAATCTGTTATTATATGCTAGTAGTTTTAGTCGTATCTAAGTTAGTTTGGGCTGATGACCCATCTTATTGTATGAATACATGCGATAGGGTAATACCCCCATTTTGTAACCATGTATTCTCGGCTAGTCAATCTTGTAATTACTGTTTTTAATATTAAATGAAAATGGATGTTTTAGTACTATACTTATGATTGTTCTGTTTGTTTATTGGACTTATAAATATGTTAGTAGATATCTAGATGTATCTTGCATTCGAGTCTTAAGTAGAATACTTTTTTAGGTAAACCGGATACACAATGGCAGACCGACCAAGGAGAAATCGACGCTTAGGACTTCCAAACCCAGCCGAACGAGCACCAGAGCCCATTCCTGCTGGAATGGATCCTACTAGAATCTTTGGAGCATTCTTACAACACTTGGAGCATATCGAAAATAATCACGGCTCAAACAACAATGCTAACGCCAATCCCATAGTTCCACCCAGACCACAAGAGGATCGTACGGTGGAACAATTCCGGGCAATGCAGCCAGACAAGTTTAACTGGATGACTGAGCCATGGGAAGCAAAACAATGGCTTCGTGGATTAGATATCATCTTCGACACACTGGGATGTTCTGAAATCGAGAAACGCCGACTGGCTACATATCAATTGACGTATGCTGCAGCAGACTGGTGGGAATCCGAGAAAGCAACACTGGGAGGAGCGGTACAAAGGATGTTATGGATGACATTTAAAGAACTGTTCCTAGAGAATTACTTCCCCCAGACAGAAAGGAACAGGAAGGAAAAGGAATTCATTGATTTGGTGCAAGGTAACCGAACTGTACGAGAATACACAGTGCAATTCGAACATCTCTCCCGATTCGCGCACCACATGATCGATACCCCGGAGAAGAAGAACCGGAAGTATCATCAGGGACTCTCCCTACCTCTACAGAAGCTGACCTATGGCCACCTGAATCAGACTTTCAAAGCTTTAGTAAGAATGGCCCATGGTTTCGAGGAGATCACCGGTCGTGAACAAAGGTGTTTCATAAACCGACCACCCCCTTCGAGATTTGATCAGAGACCAAGACAAGCCCCGGCTCGCAACCAAGGATTCAAGAGAAGCCGGAATGGTGAAAAGAAGCCGCAGACAGTCCCGTTCTGCAACAAACCGACTGTGCCATTTAAGCCGACTCTGCCCCAAGGACAATCAGGATCCACCAGTAATAACCCTGGAGTCTGTTTCAACTGCGGATTTCCCGGACACATGTCTAAGGATTGTCATGCCACGAGGAGGAACAGTCGCTCTGATGTGGTCTGTTTCAACTGCAACAAGAAGGGACACCTGTCCAAGGATTGCAAAGCACCCCGAGGAGGTTACTATGGAGCGTCAACTCAAGGACAGGCACGCCTCAATGCTATTATTCCAGAGGAAGTAGGATTTGACGAGGAAGAGCAGGAGAACCTGGAAGGTACTCTAACCCTCTTTAATAGCCACGTGAAAGCTTTGTTCGATACTGGTGCATCCAATTCTTTTATTGCAATTAGAATTGTGCAACGCTTAGGCTTAGTGCCCCAAACAATGGATATAGCTTTGAATGCTACGTCACCTCTAGGAAAGAGCGTTAAGTTGGACAAAGTATGCAAGGACTGCCCTCTAAACTTGAAAGATCAGAATCTCCCCGTTGATTTGATAGTTTTGTCGATGAAGGAATTCGACGTGATCCTAGGAATCGACTGGCTCGCGAAATATCATGCCAAGTTAGATTGTGCTAGAAAATCCATATCATTTTCAGTACCTGATGGTGAACCGTTTGACTTCAAGTGCAATCCCTCGTGTGACGTTTTTCTCACCAACTGCCTAGCTACCCTTGGAACCACGAGTGATGAGATTCCTATTAATCAAATTCCAGTAGTTCGAGACTGAAGATGTTTTCCAAGAAGTTAAAGGATTGCCACCCAAGAGAGACATCGATTTCTGTATCGAGTTAATGCCTGGAACCTCCCCGATATCAAAGACACCTTACCAAATGGCCCCAATGGAGATGCAAGAACTAAAGACGCAAGTGCAAGAACTCTAGGACCTTGGATTTGTTCGTCCAAGCACTTCACCATGGGGAGCACCAGTATTATTCGTCAAGAAAAAGGATGGAACCCTTCAACTCGGTATTGACTATAGGGAATTGAACAAGGTCACAATCAAGAATCAGTACCCATTACCGAGGATTGACGATCTATTCGATCAGCTACAAGGAGCTACTACATTTTCGAAGATAGATCTGCGATCTGGATACCACCAATTACTAGTTCGATCTGAGGATGTACCCAAGACGGCTTTTAGAACCAGGTATGGACATTACGAATTTCTGGTTATGCCGTTCGGATTGACAAACGCCCCAGCAGTATTCATGGATTTAATGAATCGAGTTTTCAGACCATACCTAGATCAGTTCATCATTGTATTCATAGATGATATCCTCATCTACTCTAAGACAGAGGCAGAACACGAAGGACATGTGAAGATAGCACTCCAGACTCTACGAGACAACCACTTGTATGCAAAGTATAGCAAGTGCGAATTCTGGCTAAAGGAAGTTAAATTTTTAGGACATATTGTCTCAAAAGAAGGAATAGCGGTGGACTCATCGAAGATTGAAGCTGTTTTAGATTGGAATCGACCGACCACAACAACAGAAGTTAGAAGTTTCTTGGCCTAGCTGGATACTACCGGAGATTCGTGGAAGGATTCTCCAAAATCGTAGCCCCTCTTACGGGATTAACTAAAAAGGACTTGAAGTACGAATGGGACGACAAGCATGAATGCGCGTTTCAAGAATTAAAGAAGATACTAACCACGGCGCCAGTGCTTGCAATACCGAAGAGCGGTGAACAATTCACCATTTACAGTGATGCATTGCATCAAGGACTTGGATGTGTGCTTATGCAGGACAGAAGAGTGATAGCGTATGGATCACGACAATTGAAACCTCATGAGCTTAACTATCCTACGCACGATCTGGAACTAGCTGCAATCGTCTTTGCACTCAAAATTTGGAGACACTACCTCTACGGAGAGAAGTTTGATCTATTTTCAGATCACAAGAGCCTGAGATACCTGTTCTCTCAAAAGGAGTTAAACATGAGACAGCGATGATGGATGGAACTGTTAAAAGATAACGATTTCACGCTGCAATACCACCCTGGCAAAACAAACGTTGTTGCTGACGCACTGAGCAGGAAACCCCAAAAACTCATCGTATCATCTCTCATGATCAGAGAATGGAGAGTGTTGGAGATACTAACGGAGTTTGATTTTCAGATTTCTGAGTCCGGTGAAGAACGACTTTTTGGATGTCTTGTGGTACAACCAACGCTCATAAGTCGTATTCTTGAAGCACAAGGAAAGGACGAAGGACTCCGTCAATGGTTTGAGAAAGCATTAGCAAAGGACCCCACTGAGTGGAATATAGGGACAGATGGAGGATTTAGGTGTCGCAACCGACTCTGTGTGCCCAATGAGGACAACTTGAGGAAAGATATATTAGACGAAGCACACAAGTCAAGGATGACAGTTCATCCCGGAGGAACAAAAATGTACAAGGATCTAAAAAGGAACTTCTGGTGGGACGGAATGAAAAGAGAAGTGGCGGATTATGTATCCAAATGTATGACATGCAAGCAAGTCAAGGCAGAACATCAGAAACCAGGAGGATTGTTACAACCCCTACCCGTTCCGGGATGGAAGTGGGAACATATAACGATGGATTTCGTTGTCGGAATGCCAAGGTCACGGCAGAATTATGACGCCATTTGGGTAATTGTGGATCGACTCACCAAATTGGCTCACTTTATCGCTTATAGTATGACTTACCCGGTTGAGAAATTGAGAAGAATGTATATACAACAAGTTGTTCGACTCCATGGAGTACCCGTGTCAATTGTGTCAGATCGTGATTCACGTTTTACGTCAGGATTTTGGGAAAGCTTACAGACAGCACTTGGAACATCATTGAAGTTAAGTTCAGCATTTCACCCCCAAACCGACGGACAGACCGAGAGAGTCAATCAAGTCATGGAAGACATGCTCCGAGCCTGTGCGATAGATTTTGAAAGTTCATGGGAAGAGAACCTACCGTTGATAGAGTTTGCATATAACAATAGCTATCATACGAGTATAGGAATGGCACCATTTGAAGCCCTATACGGAAGACCGTGTCGATCACCCTTGTGTTGGGCAGAAGTTGGAGAGGATAAACTTCTAGGACCAGAGATGATTCGAGAGACGAACGAAAAGATCAATATCGTCAAAGAAAAGATGAAGGCAGCTCAGAGCTGACAGAAAAGCTACGCTGACAAGCACCGGAAGAACTTGGAATTCAGTGTTGGAGATCACATATTCCTAAAAGTATCACCTGTACGAGGAATAGTCAGATTTGGACAAAAGAGAGGAAAACTTTCGCCACGTTACATTGGACCGTTCGAAATTCTGGAACGCGTGGGAAAGGTTGCTTACAGACTCGCACTGCCACCCAAGATGTCAGGAGTGCATAATGTGTTCCATATCAGCATGTTGAGGAAAGTCGTACACGATCCGTCTCACGAGATTAACTTCACGGATATCGAAGTAAACAACAATCTGACTTTCAATGAAGGACCGGTGAAGATCATGGAACGAGGAACTAAGAAGCTAAGGACTAAAGAGATCCCGCTGGTGAAAGTCCAGTGGAAACACCATGATGAGCGTGAAGCTTCTTGGGAGTTAGAATCAGAGATGCGTGAGAAATTTCCTTACCTTTTTAATGTATAGCTAGCTCTGATTCCGGGGACGGAATCTTTAATAGCAGGTGGATGATGTAATACCCGTAAATTTCTGTCGATAATAAAATGAGTCCCCGTATTTGGGTTGTATTAAATTCCAGTATCTTGATATTATGATTTAGAAATCGAACATACGCAGGTGCGTGTTTATTAACTTAGACTGTAAATCTCAAACCCGGACTGACTTTGCTCGTAAACTCGTAAGATCTGTGCGAATTAGACTGCAGTACACGTACCCCCAAGCGACGGCTAAACTATACCTAAAATGGAAAGTGAGAATCAATCCCAAAATGGCAATGAACTTGCCATGCTTACCATTACCCTATGGTTAATACCATCACCCAAACACCACCCTCCTCTACCCGCCGGACCACACACACACACCCCCACCGCCGGCCACATTTTTCCTTCCCTAATGCACCATCTAAATCAAATGTCATCACCCCATCACACGTATCTTGTTTAAACAAATTCTATAAGCTGTGTATATATCTGTGTGTGTGCTTGAGAGTTGAGAGGGAGAGAAAGAGCTCACCAGAGAGTTGTAGAGCTAGAGAGAGAGACGCCGGAGACGGGAAGACGAAGAAGAGACCCAAGGCTTCTATAGGTAAACCTCACCCCCTCTGGTTCATATCTATATCTTATACACTCTCACACACTCTCCCTAGACCCCTCACACGAACCAAACAGAGCTTTAAGCTCTGGTCTACACAGAAACCTCCATTAAAGCACCTCACCGGAGCTTTATTTTGCAAATGCGACCAATGCCCATTTTTATTACACCAAACGGATCACCATGGCCCCCACATACTCCCACATAAGCAGCTTTTAGCCTGGACCCTGTTTGGTTGACCATGCATGGCATTATTCTTCTAAAACCCGAAAAGAATAATCCATCGGTAGGACCTTTAAATGAATAAACCGGGTCATGGCCTCCAAGTATGTCATAGAGGGTCCCGAACCAGTCGTTTTGGCGTTGGAATGAAGCATTTTCATAGAGTAGAGAGAGATATATGAGGCCTGGAATTTTTTCGGCCAAAACGGGCCCGCCGGCTGCGAACTGAGCTCGCCGGAGAAGAAAAGACCCGTGAGTCTTCGGGTTATATCGTTTACCTGTTGGGTAGGGTCGGGTACGAATGTGGGTGGTTTAGTTTGTGTGTATAAATGGTTAAAAGGTTCGGGTTATATTAATAGAAATGGATTCGGTTCGGATATTTTAAGTTAGATCACTCCTAGTGTGTAAACGGGCGACCCGTGGGTACGGGTTCGGTTAAGGGTTAACCCGCGGGTTTTCTATTAGTTATAATTAATTATTTTTATATTCTTAATTAGCCTGCTAATCTTAATTAAGGGTTATTAACCTGTTTTTATATTATTAATGATTCTGTTAATTAGGCTTAGCACACTAATGACCCGGATTAGCCATAATTTACACTTTATTAAATTGTTAATCTAGAGTAGTAGATTTATAATCTGTTTTTAGATTTAATAATATCTTAATCATTCTAATAACCTTAATTAAGGTTTTATTAGTCTATTTTAATGGTTAATTATTCTGTAAATCCTAATTAATATTTTAATATTCTATTTTAGTAATTATTAATATATATTAACCTAGATTAGTATATATTAATCGAGATTAGTATATAAATATATTATTTATAATATATTTTGTATTAATAAATAAATATAAAGAATTATAAATGTTTTTTTTAAATTGTTTTAAAAATCTAAAAATAGTTCCAATAATACTATAAATTATATTTTAATAGATTGTAGTATTATTTTTGGTAATAACCTTATATTATGAAAATATGAATTATCATTATATGATATACTTATTATTTATTGGGTTAAATAAATAATAAGTAAATATTTTAAATTAAAATAATTAGGTGATAAATACCTAATGACCCTTTTCAAATATAGAAAAATTATATTAAATTTTTCTAAGGTCTAGTACCTCTAATATTGTAAATTATTATTTACAAGACCCTAGCTTTAATATTTTAATAATTATTAATTACTTATAAAGTATCCGTTTTGTTGTATTTTAATTATTTAAAATACCAAACGAGCCCCAAAAATTATGAGAAAAATACCCCTAGCCTATTTTAAGGCTTAGTATTTGATTAAAATATTTATAAGGGCTAAATATCTCCCTAAATTATATTTCATAATTATGGGACCCTGCAGTCTATTATTAGACGATTTAAACTTCAGAAATTCGTAATAAATAAACCGTAGCTCAGAAAAATGTGCGGTCAGTTCCCAGAGTCTTAGAATAATGTCAAGAACATCTCCTTAAAGTTTGGTGACCTTTCGACACAGTAAAATATACAACTTGTCCTTAGGGCCCAAACTGGTATAGAAAACCCAGCCTTTTATGCGACGGACTCCGATTTGAGTCTAGTCAATGGTGTTAGACTCAGAATGATGTCTAGATCATCATGTTGAGGTTTAGGAACCCACCCGACACAATTATCATTATGTCCCTGAATTTAGTAAGCTTATTAATCAATATTCTATGTAATTTTATACTTTGTAGGAACCGCTACGCTTATTATTACGCACCCGCATTGAGGTGAGTCGTCCTAACTCACTTGGTATATTATAGAATTATTCTTTGATTATATATGTATGCCCAGTAAGTCCTGTGTGGACGATACTGATAAATATTAGTATTGTAAATGATGAAATTATTTCTTATATAATGACCGCATGTTAGTTAACTATACTCCATGCTTCGTTAATGTTCGTTGATTTTCTCGTTTATCATAATTTCCCGATTTTATAGTCACATGAACATTCACATGAACATGGTTGAGTCATGATGTCCATATTGACGTCTGCATGGTTAGTCACGGGGACTAACCCAGTCATATTGTTATACATGTTGAGTGGACCGTAGTGGTCCGAGTGGTACAGTCAAGTAAATGGAAACAACAATGAAACTGCTATAGGGCCCTGCTAGGCGATGATAGCCAGAGTTTCCATTGAAATCATTGAAGTTATGCATGAATTGATGATTGATACGCTATAGGGCCCTGCTAGGCGACGATATCAATGTATCCATCATAATACAATAGTTACCTTTCAAATGCTATAGGGCCCTGTTAGGCGACGATAGCGCTGTAACTATTCTATTCTCCCGGCAAGGTCACGAGGACCTAAGAGTCCAATGATTACACTCTTTTAAAACCAAAATTTGCTATAGGGACCTGTTAGGCGACGATAGCAACGTAATCTTTCTACTCTGAGCTAACGGCGTTACACTGGTAATGTAACAAGTCGATGATAGCCAGAGTTTCCATTGAAATCATTGAAGTTATGCATGAATTGATGATTGATACGCTATAGGGCCCTGCTAGGCGACGATAGCAATGTATCCATCATAATACAATAGTTACCTTTCAAATGCTATAGGACCCTGTTAGGCGACGATAGCGCTGTAACTATTCTATTCTCCCGGCAAGGTCACGAGGACCTAAGAGTCCAATGATTACACTCTTTTAAAACCAAAATTTGCTATAGGGCCCTGTTAGGCGACGATAGCAACGTAATCTTTCTACTCTGAGCTAACGGCGTTACACTGGTAATGTAACAAGTCACAAGAGTCGGTTGTGGTGTCCATGGTCGAGTTAAAGTCGAATATATCGATAATGCATTGTGTCATCATTCTACCATGTCATATGCTTATTTAATGTTGGATCAAGATATTGTTATACTTATATATCCTTAATTGTATTAGGAGTGATCGGTTAAGACGATTCACTTTGCTTCAAAAGCTAACGGCTCCTTCCCTGTCCTGGACATTTTACGTCTAGGTTATAATGAGGAGAACTACCAAGGTAATAATGAAGATGCATATAACAATTCTCAGGCTGGGAACTATCAGGAAGGTGATCATGAATCAGACTATCAAGAAGAGTTCGATAATGAGGGTTACGGGTTTGCCAGTTAGAAGAAGGACGCTGGCCTACTTCCGCATTAAGACTACTCTTATGTTTAATTTTACTATCTTTTGACTGATGTAATATTTAAGTGGCTTAAATCGCCCAAACCTATCTTTTGTGGTTTTCATTTGGAACTGTTGTAATAGCTTAAGTAGCAAAACACTCTAAGTTCCCCCATGAATACCATTAGACGTTTTTGCAAAATCCTTACTCTGATATGTATATTTTGTTAGTGTGTTGCACGGACAGGTCAGTTTTATGTAACTCGTCATTCCCTACGGGCCCAGAAAGGAAATTTTAAATTTTCCCTATTTTTGGCTACTCCGGGGCGTGACATTAATTGTTTTCATACACATGTCATTTCTAATTGTCTTCAAACGACACTCTTTTATGAAATAGAACACTTTCAGCGTTATAACTAATGGTGCATGGTCATCAATAAAATTTAAGTATAGGTTGGCATAACTCAAGTAACAAAGAGCTTGACATATATAAATTTCCTATGATGCGTAGGTTTGGGGTTCAAACCTTATCCCCTCCCTATATCCAAAAAAAAAAAATAATAAAATTTTATAAATATTATAATGTGTTTGTCTCTCTCTTCTGTGAACCACACAGTGTTACGTGTCAATGGACCTCACCAAAAGAGAGATAAACACATTATGATATTTTGTGGATTGTGTTTGTGAGATTTTGAGATTTGTTTGTGCCAAAAACTTGCTCTCTACAATATAACTCCTTTTCAAGGTGCCCCTAGATTTGAAAAAAAAAAAAAAAAACTAAATTATATTAGTATTATTCGAAAATACACGTTAAGTATATATACTCACCCCCTAAATATTTTCTAATTATTAAGATTGCCCCCCCCCCCCCCCCCCCCCCCCCGATTTTTTAAAAACTGATGTGTATATATAATTTTTTTAAAAAAACTGATGTGTATATATAATTTTTGAAAAAATTTGGTGTGTTTATACATATAAATTCTGAATTTAGTTTACAAATTGCTTCATACCTTATTGATTCAACTAGTTTGTATTTGTCTCTTTATATATTTATCTCATTAAAAAAACTGTATAAATAAGCGCCTCTCATACCATGTGAAGTATATGGCATTGGATCGATGTGTGTACTAGGTCGCACTCTTTAAAGCGATTTGCGTCTCTCACGGCATTGACCGGTGTAATAGGAATAACATGTCGCCTCCATAATATATACAACAACCCAGCCCAGGTTGTGGTCTCTCTCAATCTACACTTTTGGGGAACACCGAAACTTCTCCCCAACACCCTTCTTTGCTCAAATATAAAATATAATATACACACAAGAAAAGAAGTAATATATTAACACTATAACATCTCTTGGACTTATAGCCATGTTGTGTTATATATATAATGTGCCTTGAACCTTCTAATTAAAAATCAAGAATATGACTCTTAAAATATCATAATAAATAGGAGTACAAAGTAATCTCATTAAGTAACATAAATAGGTAATTTATTGGCTAATAAATCAAGCCAATAAAATTGGTGTATAAAGGGTTTGTAACCCCACTAATAATAAACTCTCATATAATGACTTATAATTAAATTACAAAAATGATTTAATGCAGCACCAAATAGTTGACATATAACTCCCCCAAAAGTATAGAAAAATATCATTTTTTTTAATTAAAATATTCCAATAATACCTAATCACTTGGGAATTGGGATGTCGCAATAAAGCTATTTATTATTATTTTTTTTAATTTTTTATGAGCCAATGAAATTAAATTAGAAGTTCCATTCTAGTGGTAAATCATTACACAGTATAACAATTTGTAAATTACTACTACAAAGTATATCCACACATTTGAAAAACACAAACAAACATGCACACAATAAGAGGAGGATAGGGATACCATCATACCAAAACATTGTCCTATCTTACCAAACACATCTTAATATTCTCGGTCAAGTTTTCCAAAAGCTATCTACCACTAGAGACTCCAAATTTCATACGGTTAACATACGAATAATTGTCCTCTGCCCCCCACCAACAGCACCCACACGTATCCGTGCGAACCGTACCCTTTTACCGTAAATACACAAAATACAAATATAACCCTTAAAATTAAGTGTATTAGTCAAAAACCCACACAATTTAGCTATATTTTTAAAAACACCTTGTTACTTTATGAATTTAGTGAAAAATCCTTCGCTGAAATAGAAAAATGACTCGGGCAATATTATATGTTAACTTTAAACCACCATAACTCACTCATTTTTTTTAGACTTTTTGAGTAATTTGTTTTGATTTAATGTATTTCTTCGAGATCTACGCAATTGAGTTAAAAATTGTACAAAATAAAGTAATTTGGAATCTCATTTTTTGATTTTATATGTCAAAACAGATGATATTATTTGTTTAAACATATAATATTAATACGATCTATCAACTTTAAACCACCATAACTCACTTGTTTTTTTTAGGTTTTTTGAGTGATTTTTTTTATTTCATGTATTTCTTCAAGATCTACGCAATGAAGTTGAAAATTGTGCAAAAGAAAGTAATTTGGTATCTCATTTTTTTATTTTATCTGTTAAAATAGATGATATTATATGTCAACTTAAAACCACCGTAACTCACTCGTTTTTTTTATAGCATTTTTCAGTGATTTATTTTATTTTATTTTAATTTCATATATTTTTTCAAGATCTACTCAATAGAGTTGAAAATTGTACAAAAATAAGTAATTTGGAAGCTCATCTTTTTTTTTTATCTGACAAAACAGATTATATCATCTGTTTTGACAAATAATATAAATATTATCTTTCAACTTTAAACAACCATAATTCACTCATTTTTTTAGGCTTTTTAAAAAAAATTTATTTCATGTATTTCTTCAAGATCTACGCAATGAAGTTGAAAATTGTACAAAAGAAAGCAATTTGGAACCTCATTTTTTGATTTCATCTGTCAAAACAGATCATCTGTTTTGACAGATAATATTAACATTATCTGTCGCCTTTAAACTGTCGTAACTCACTCATTTTTTAGCATTTTTGAGTGATTTTTTTATTTCACATATTTCTTCGAGATCTACGCAATGAAGTTAAAAATTTTACAAAAGAAAGTACTTTAAAACATCATTT
Organism: Hydrangea macrophylla; assembly: GCA_033977485.1. Taxonomy (NCBI): domain Eukaryota; kingdom Viridiplantae; phylum Streptophyta; class Magnoliopsida; order Cornales; family Hydrangeaceae; genus Hydrangea; species Hydrangea macrophylla. Next base: position 93,238,201 of record CM066988.1, on the reverse strand, counting down.
TTTTTATTTTATCTGTCAAAATATATGATATTATCTGTTTGACATATAATATTAATATTATTTGTCAAGTTTAAACTACTATAACTCACTTATTTTTTAGTCTTTTGAGTGATTTTTCTTATTCCCTGTATTTTTTTCAAGATCTATGCACCTATGGTGCTAATTTTATGAAAGGAATATGTTTTTGTTATATTTATGCAAAAAAAAAATCATATTTGTTTAGTTTTTAGTTGTTTTCCCAGTATTTCATGGTCAATGTTAACCTCGGTTGATAGATCTCATTTTGCTGATTCCAAAACATCAAAATTTATAAAAAAAAACGGACTTGTAGAACACAAGTTACAGCAATTTGAAGTTTTTTAAGCATAAAAATTACCTAATGAATAAAAAAAACGTAGTATGAGTTTTAGATTGGAAGGGTTTTGTTTGAGGAGACTATGGCTGAAGCCCCCTTAATTATACTAATTTCTATGATCAAAAAAATATATTGATTTCTACCTAGGTATGTCATAGTTACAAAAAATCTTTCTCATAGTTTGAGAAATAACACTGACCTCCCCTAGAATTTGTTGTGTAACCCTCACCTCTTTCATCAGTCGACGGTTATTTAATAATTAATTTAGGTTAAAATCGTTTACAATGTCTACTTTTCCTCAAAGGTGTAAAACAGGGTGAATCAGCCCATCCCCGCCTTACTTGGTAGTTGGCGGCCTGCGACTCGCAAATGAGTCCTTTAGTGATTCAATCCACCAGATATGGGCTCGGGTCTATTCGTCCCTTTGTGGCCCATGATTCGCCCCATGACTCTTCTTGCCTACCACGCAAATTCACCTCGCAAATTGCCTAGTCTGTACGAGTCCATCCAATCCCACCCCGCCAGTTCGCGAGTCAACCCGTCTTAACCCGCGATTCTATCCCACTAGTAGTTTTGAAAATTTTGGAAGTAACTAAGTATAATTTGTGTTTAAAAAAAGTTTGAAGTTAAATTCAAACTTAGAAAAAGGTGATTGAAGCTATAAAGATTGAATTTTATGAAGTTTAAAGTTCAAATCTGCAAACCCAACCCATGAACCCAACTCATGAATCCAATCCACAAGTTGCCCATCGCGTAGACCCACGAACTAAGCCACCTCATCTGTCTTGTGAGCCCGACTCACTGCTCGTCAAAATTTGTTTGACTCACTGAGTCTAGTCAGGTCGCCCCAATTTAAATCCTTACTTTTTTCTCCTCCTTATTTTAAGGTCATAGTTTTAAGGATAAATTTGTTATTTTAGATCATGATGATTTTTCATTATTTGAATATATTTTATTTAAAGGATTAATCAGCACATTGCACAAAACTTGTAACGCTGCTAGACGTTCATTTTTGACAAGGGAGTCAGTGAAAATTCTAAAACCATATGAGAGGTCTGTGTAATAATTATTTAGGGTGACCGTCACGTCACATCACATCATTATGCTGACGTTATATGATGCACCAATCACATTAATACATGTGTTGTAACTTCTCCTTACAACTCCTTTGTTTTCCTAAAAAATAAAAAACCTTCCCATTAGGATTACCCTGAAAATGGGGGCATAATGTTTATAGTTATTTATTATTGAGAAAAATTACACAATGGATAAAACATCTATACATGATACATGAATGAATGTGATTGATGCGTCACAATGGTTAACCAAAATAAATTCTCGCTATAATGACATACTCCAGGGAAGGTAAGTATAATTTAGCCTAGAATTATTTTTTGCTCATTTTGATTTCCGGGACAGTGATGGTTATTCTGCTTAATTTATTATTCCTCCCTCGTTTGGTAGCCCTCCGCCTTTTCTGACTTTTTGTATTGGTGGACCCCACCACCACCGCCCCCTCCCTTTCTCCTTTCCCTCCCTTAGCAGAAAAATCGGGTCCACGGAATGGAATCAAATAAGGTGGTCTTCGTATACCATACGTATTTGATTTAATACATATGATGTTGATTCATTCCATGACTTCTCTTTTCTGTGCAATCAGTACTACGGTATGCAGATTTTCTCTCGGAGAGAAACAGAAAGAGAGTCATCTCACAAATGGGTTTTCCTCAGCGAATCTCTAATCGAATAAAAAGACTATTCTTTGATAGCTTTACCCTTCTGGTAAGTACCAAACGCTCAGATGTGTGTGTGTGTATATATATATATATTTAAATGTATTTGTTGGTTATCTGTACGCTAATGTTTGTTAAAGTTAATAGGTATTCTATATTTTTTAGAACTTCACTTGGGTTTATGATTGTTTGAAGGAAAATGATTAGTATTTGTGTGGTTAAATGGGTTTAGTAATAATGGGTGTTCCTTTATTTTCAAGCTAATTGACTAAAGTTTGTTTCTTTTTTGGATTATTCAATTAACTTTTAGTTAATTTGTTTATTTGTGTGTATGTGCGTGTGTGATTTTCCAGGCTTTGAAGGAAAGTGGTATTTGACTTTGAAGCCAGAAAGGGTTTGTTGTGGGAGGTGGGTTATTTATTCTGGTCTAGTTTCTAATGGTTTTGATGGCTTTCAAGGACTCCTGATCCTGGTCTGTTTAGGAGCTTAATAAGTTTGGTACGTTTCTAATTTGAGGTGGATTTGTGGATCTGACCTTGTATTCTTTGACTTTCCAGAATATAAGGTTTATCTGTTGATTGGTTTGAAGGCTTTTTAATCCCAATATAGGTTGAATATTAAATATTATGTCTTATGAAATATCTGTTCACGGGCATAAAGGTTTTGTGTATATGGAGCTCTACAAATTGTATACGATAGGAAAATCTTGATTTCAGGCCATTCAAAAAGTAGATCAGAGCTGTTTGCGGTTTATTTAGGGGTGACAATGGAGGAAGAGGCTAATTCTTGGTTAAGGAGGACAAAATTCTCTCACACGGTCTGTCACCGATTGGACTCTGCAACATTGGCCTCAATTTGTTTCGACATTGAACAATATCGAAATCTGGGTTCGAAGTCTAGGCCTGAAATGGCTTCTGCAAAACCCATATCAGGACCATGTGTTGCACAGGCTCAGCCAAGTCCTTCCATGAACAAGCTTAGGTCCTTATCGCCTTTCCCCGAAACTAAACTTCCCGATTCGTTTAAGGAAGCTCGATCTGATCGAAAAAGGTTCTCAACCCCGCATCCTAGGAGAAAAGAAACTGAAAAACGAATTATGGGCAAGTTTTTCCACAAAGATTCCCAAGAAGCTCGGGTGTCCGATTCCAAGATGATCTCGAATATGAGCCCACTAAGGAACTTTTCTTCGATGAAATTGAGTGATAGGATGAAGAGCCGAAAGGAGTCTTCGTGGACTAAGTATTTTGATCATGGAGGGGGAAGAGTTACTTCTGTGGAGACGGCGGATGAATATATGGTTGATCTCTCTAAGCTATTTCTCGGGCTTAAATTTGCTCATGGGGCCCATAGTCAGCTTTACCATGGGTTATATAAGGATGAAGCTGTTGCCGTGAAAATTATTAGGGTCCCGGATGATGACGAAAATGGAGCTTTGGGAGCTCGGTTGGAGAAGCAATTTACTAGAGAAGTCACTCTTTTGGCTCGTCTCCATCATGAAAATGTCATAAAGGTAATGTAACTCTTTCAATCTTTGCATTTACGTGTGTTTTGGTTGCGAATGATGACAATCAATTTTTTCTCTTGATTTATGGGGCTTGAAAGCTGTGAATAGGTCCGGTTCAGTATTTTTATTGATTGATACTTCTTCAGGAATTACTTCCCTCTCAGGAAGCTACAACTTTATAGTCTTTATGGTCTGTTTGGAATGAGAATAACTAGTTTTCTTTTGCAATACATTTATCGACATTTGAAACAAGAGAGAGACAAGTAGCAAAATAGCCTTTGCTCATTTTTTGCCCCCCAACAAAAGAAAAGTAAAAATTGAACCAAAACTATATCTGAATAATTAGTTGAAATGACCATACTATGAAATGAATAGGTAAGTAGTCATTCCAAGGTGACCGTTCCACATGCATTCTTAGGCTGTGTTTGGAATGATATCTTCAGAATGCATTCTCACCAAATGTAATTGTTGCATTGTCATCTTCGTTTTCAACTTACTTAAAGATGCATGCTGATAACAATTTTTACTTCTTAAAAGACGGTGTCTTGCACACGAGGGCATGAGTAGAGGTTGACTCCTCATTTTCTATAGCAAAGAACTCTCACTGTTATCATGTTTCTTTTTCCATCTTTTACATCTCTGTCTCTCTCTCTCTCTCTCTATATATATATATATATATACAGTACATCAATTTTCGTAGGATGTACCAGAAAACGAAGTTATTTTTGTACCAAATGCTTCTGAATGTGACTTCTATATCACGAAGAAACTGTTCCGTAGTGTTGAATAAGTTGGACCTTCTGCGTTTCTTCTACCCCTTTTCACTTAACTTGTTTGTGCTTTGTGCTCACACAGTTTATAGCAGCATGCCGAAAGCCATTAGTTTTTTGCGTGATCACCGAATATCTCGCAGAGGGTTCCTTGAGAGCATACCTTCACAAGCTTGAGCATAAAGCCCTCTCCTTGCAGAAGCTAATCACATTTGCTTTGGAAATTGCTCGGGGAATGGAATTCATACACTCGCAAGGCATAATCCATAGGGACCTCAAACCGGAGAATATCCTTATAAATCAGGATTTTCACCTCAATATTGCGGATTTCGGAATAGCGTGTGAGGAGGCATATTGCGATCTCTTGGCGGATGATCCGGGTACTTTCCGTTGGATGGCACCTGAGATGATCAAACGTAAATCGTATGGTCGGAAGGTCGATGTGTATAGCTTTGGACTCATTTTATGGGAAATGGTAGCTGGAACTATTCCTTATGAAGATATGACACCCATCCAAGCTGCTTTTGCTGTGGTTAATAAGGTACTTTCCCAAGTTTAACCCTTTTCTTGCTCTTATATTTTTTGCATTTTCCTTAGGGTGTAATTTTTTTTTATTTTTTTATCTCCAATTATTCAAATATTTTTTTTATATCGTATTTGTTTTTTACGAATATATTTTTATATTGTATTTGTTTTTGTGGTGGGTGTACGCATGTATAAATTAAACTGTATGGAACAAAGAAATTTGACTACACCTCCACCCCAAAGTTTCAGTTGTGGGTGTAATGTATGCCTAGAAAAAGTGATCTAAATATCTAGACGAGGAGTTTGTGTTGTTCCTTAGAATTTATTTGAAAAACTGCATTATATTTTACTTCATTCACGTCTTTATGATGTGTATCTTTTACATTCCTGGAAATCTATCTTGATAGCATTCCTAGTAGTAGTGCTTGTGTGACATATTTAATGAGATTGTTCATTATATTCGACCTCATTTATTGGCACGGATCGAGTTTCTGTTCTGCGGTGTAAATGGAGGGAAAATAGTTGTCAAAATGAAGAGACCACGAGTTGTGAATCTTAAAGAAGAATGTGTCTGGGAAACCAAATACCTTAGATTTATGTTTTGCAGGAGAGATGGAGAAGTGGAAGGGAGATAATTGAGGAGAGACGGAAGACGTACCCCTAGCGAAAGTAAGGGATCTTCCCTATTTTTGTTTTGTTATAGAAGAAGGAAACGATGAAGGAAATTTTAGATGTTATGTATTTTACCATTGTACCATTCCATAGCAAAATAGTATTTATTTATTTTTTTTAGGAGAAAAAACGTTTAAAAAAGAGGAATCTATTGGCTCTCTCACAGAAGCTTCCCAATCTGTCCATTTTTGGAGGGACGAAAATGATGCACCCACAGCGATGCGTCTTCCCTCCCTCCATTCCTTCCCTTCCCTCCCTGCTTCCCTCCTTTTCCTTCCTTCATATTTAACATAGCATTGGTCAATTTAAACCTTCCTTCATACCAAACATAGCATCAGGTCAACTTAAACTAAGATAAGAGTGATCAAGATCCATGTGTTGAAGGTGGAAACATCCTCGGTAACTGTAGTTTTGGTGAATTTTAGTGGACAAAGCCATTTAACACATTATTTAGTTTCTGGTAGGATGATGAAGGCATCGACTTTTCATGAGGTTGCAGAGTATGGGATCATGATTCCATATTAGTAGTGAATTTATCTCGGTACATATGGGAACAGAGGAAACTTGCGGCATTTTCTTATTTTGTTTTAGCTTTTTTCTTCTTCTCTTTTTTTTTTGTTTTTTTTTTTTTTTGTTTTTTTGAAGATAACATAACACACTTTTGGGCATGTTTGGTAGAATCGGTCGGTTCAAGAGTCCATATTCATATTTTCATATACAACCCGATACCCGATATGATTCACGTTTCATATTTTTGAACTTTGAATTTTTAAATGGAACTTTTTCAACATTTTTAGCCTTGATGTTGAATGAATCTTGCATTAAATTGTTATTCTGTTCAATTTTAAGCACCCTTTATTTGTTTTTATCTGTATACGACGTATATATATCTACATTATCATTTATTTTCTTTTAAAGGGAGTCTTGCGATTCTTAATTCATAATTTTGGCAAGCTGATCCACGATGTGACAAACATGCTTTTGGGTTTCTTTCAGAACTTGAGGCCAGCTATCCCGGGGGATTGCCCACCTGCCATGAGAGCTTTAATTGAGCAATGTTGGTCTCTGCAACCGGATAAAAGGCCCGAATTTTGGCAGGTTGTGAAGGTATTAGAGCTGTTCGAGTCTTCGCTTGCCCGTGATGGAACCTTAAACTTGGTACAGAACCCAACATGTCATGATCACAAGAAAGGGCTTCTTCATTGGATTCAAAAGCTCAGCCCCGTCCATCCTAATGCTTCGCCCATGCCTAAACCGAAATTCATGTGACGATCTCCCAATGATCTGGCTTTTGTAGCCTCGCCATGTCGCCATGTAATTAAAAAAAAAGGTTCTTTTTTCAGGACCCTTTCAACTGTATTCCTCTGCTTCACTCTGGTGCCACTAAATGAATTGATTGTGTAGGCATGCATTGAGGTGAAGAAGTATGTTGTTTCAATTAATACACACGCTAAACATTATTATCAGATCTTGTGGATAGTTGCAAATTCTTTTAGCCCAACTTTATCATTGTAGCATTTTGACCCCCCCGCCCCCCCCCCCCCCCCCCCCCCCCCCCCCCCCAAAAAAAAAAAAAAAAAAAGAAAGGAAGAGGAAAGAAAGGAGTACGTGCGGATGAAAAAAAAAAAAAATCTGTATGTGTTGAAGCTTGATATATGTTGTTGTGCCCGTTCTCTAAAATCTTAAGGTTTTGGAGGAACTGATGATTTAACATGGTATCAGCCTTCTTATGGGTGGTCTAAGGTTTAGACTCCTTCCCCGTTGTGGCGTGCATATTTGAAATTTTATTTATTTTTGTATCTATTAAGAAAGATGAATTGTTCTGTTTGGTGGGTCTACACTTGGGAGACGAGAGGGCACCCATTCTCTAACAAATTAAATTTTTTGGAGCAATTGGTAACTTAACATTATCTATTGTTTGATGTTTTGAGTCTCTGTATGTTTTTTTGTTGAACATAGTTGTCATATCAATACTCTTGTTCTAAATAGTGTCTGGAAAGCACCTAAATGCCAAAACCACACTTCACATGCATTTTTATAGAATTGTAGTTTTATTATCTTTTGGAGGTTTAATTAAAGGTTCATATATTTCCCTTCTTACCCCAAAAAAGAGTTGCATTCAATATGAACTCCGTGTAATGTCATGAAGTTCATACACAATATGTAATTCCATACAATATGCTTTTGTTTGTCTAGTAATCTTTCTTGTTTTTCTTACATGGAAAAATATACTCGAATTCGCGATAATAACATAATACCCAAATCATCTGTATTTTACCCATAAAACTTGATATATATAAGTTATGTTTTCAGGAATATGACAATACAATACAATACAAATTGTTCATCCAAACAAAAATGTTGAACTGTTGGTGTTATTTTATTTATTTATTTATTTTTTATTTTTTATTTTTTTATAAATACCTGAAATTGTAAATATGTGTTCTATACAGCCACTTGATATGATTAGATTGCATTTTCTGTTGTTTTTATTTTATTTTTTTATTTTTTTATTTATCATTTTCTATTGTTTTTATCTTTCAACTTGACTCTGTTTTTTTTAATTTTTTAATTTTTATTTTATGAACTCAACATTCCTTGGATTAATAATTTCTGCTCAACTTTCCTAATGTCCGTATCCTGTGCATATATATGTACACACATTTATAGATATGCGTGTGCGCGATGACTCTTATTCATACGTTGAAGTACCCCTATTGGATGCTCAAAACTCGAACAATGATACGGGATGTTAAGTTCAACACTTCTGGTTGAACTCACTCCAAGAAGCATACTTCTATAATTAATTTAGCATAGGAGGAATAACCTTGATGATTAGGACACTTTAAACCCATGATGAATGATACAAAAATTGTTACTGTATCATTCTTCACCGCTTTCTTAAAATCAAATTTTGCACTTCAAGAAGTATACTTCTATAATTAATGTAGCATAGGAGGAATGAGCTTGATGACTAGGACACTTTAAATCCACGATGATTGGTACAAAATTGCTATCATTCTTCACCATTTTCTTAAATTCAAAATTTGCAAAATTTGAAACTTCTCACACTTTTTACACCTTTTGCATTTCCCTCCCCCTCTCTACACTGTGTAGACTACACATCATTACCACTCTCTCAACCATCTATTTTCTCTAAAATAAATATGTATCTAAATATTGTTATCATACAAATTTTTTTTTTTTTTTATTATAAAAAATATGATTAATTTAAGTTTGAACAAAGCTTATTTTTGAGATTTTTGAGTAGACACAATCGGCACGGGCAATTTCTTGTAATATAATGAAGTCTCTGATTATAGTCCTTTTTTAACCGAAAAAAATAAAATAAAATTTTAGTCATTTTGCTGCAAAACATTCATGCTAAATTAAGTCTTGTTATTGCATTTTTCTTGTAGAAATATAAAGGAATACAAATCTATTGCCGTGTCGCCGATTTCTTAGTTTCATAAATTTGAAAAGACATTTTTAGATTCATATGATTCATGAATCTGAAAAGACGGAAACTCAAGACACTGCACCCAACACCCGTATCAGAGTACATGTGACATGATCCGTGTGTGTAATAATAGTGTATGTATTTGTTTGGTTGAATTATGATAAAGAGGACATGTGACATTGTTTGTGTTAACAGTGAATGTATTGTTTGGCATATTAATTGGTCACGTTTTTCGCGCGTCTGGTCCCATAATTTCCCACATTCACAGACAGCAAGTGGGACAATGTACTATTGTGGGGGAGGATAACCGAGTAAGTAAATTTATTTATTTTTGCTAGGAATTGAGTAAGGGCCTGTTTGGTTGTACACCAAATTGGAAATGAATTTATTTAGAATGAGTCTATTTATGTATGGACTCATTTTAAAGTGTTTGATTGACAAAATGGGCCAAGTACAAAAATTAACTAATTTGGGCTTACAATACAAAATCAAAATGATTTCATTTCACCTAAAACCTATAATTGCACAATTTTCAAATCAAACAATTTCACTTGCAACTTCCGATCGTTCTTCTTCTATCGACAGTCCTGATCGGCCAGAGAAGGTACGTCTCTCTCTGTGTGTGTGTTCGTCTCCTCTCTCTCTCTCTCTTTCTCTCTCGGCTATCTTCTCTCTCTCTGTTCGTATATATATACATACACACACACATAAAGATTTTTGCGCCTCTCCCCTCTCTCGCCTTCCTCTCCCTCTCTCGCGGCTCTCTATCTCGCTGTCTGTATATATATATATATATATGTGTGTGTGTGTGCGTATGACCCTGATTTAGCTTTATAACAATTAGTGAAGTAATTTTGAGAAAACAACGTACATTGTACGTTGATTACTTCAATTGATAGAATACATTGGCTCGAAACACAAATCGTCATGTATTTGTGGCTGTAAACAAGGGTGTTTGATACCCAATTGGGCTCCCAGGTAATTAATTAACTACTGTGATGACCCAAAATCATGTGGATTTTTTTTCCCTTTTCATTTTAGTTTGTATAAATTCGATTTATGTATGTACTATGCTTGGAATTGTGGAACAATCTTCTTGGCAGGACATTACTGTTATCTCTTATTTAGGAAGAATTTTTTAGATGTGAATTTTTGCTTATTTATACGAGCATTTAAAAAATAAAAAAAATAAATAAAAAAAAATTTCTTAGATTTTCTATGTTGGTTGCTGAGAAATTGCTGAGAAAATTTTGTGGGGGGGTGGGGGGTCGCAATAATTAATTGAAAGTTCTTAGAGTAACTTATTTTGGTGTTTGTGGGTGTTAGGAATATGGGTTTGATCATCCTATGTGTTGGAGAAACGGATTATATTTTAGTCTTAGAGTGAAGTTCTTGCTGAAAGAAAAAAAAGTAGCATACTTGGATGATTATTGATAAATGAAATCAGATTAGTATGTTATCCATTTCTATATAAAATGTGACATTGTCCTTGAATAATTGTATCCTTCTGTCATGTTTCTTCTCTGTGAACTTAATGTGTTCTAGAGGTATAGAATCATTTAAGTTCATTGACTTCCAATTTTTGGTGAATACAATAGGGATGGATATACTTTTTCTTTGTTTTTTTTTATTTTTATTTTTTATTTTTTTTATGGTATGGATGATTACCACTTTTTGAACTGGAAAGAACAACAGTTTTCATATTTTAGCTGCTGCGGGAAAGTTCTATGAAAGATTCTCAGTTTGAATCATTTGGGACATTAGATGTACTAGAGAACTTTGGTTATGCACATTCTAGACCTTCTTGGCTTCGCTGTATCATTTGCCACTAGTGTTAGACACAATATGGCGTATGCAATGAGGTATATTTCTGTTTTTTCAGAAATATATTCTATGGAACTATGCTTAGCAAGTTAGTATGAGAGCAAGGCAATACTTAGATTTATTTGTCTCTACATGGTTGATCTGATCTATTTTTCTAGGGATTTTGGGCAACAATGATATGGAAATTTCCAACTTGTCTCTGTTTTATGCAATTGTTTGTAACTTTATCTTGATTGTTTCAGTGGACTAAGTTTTGTTTAGGCTTCCATAATTGAACTGTATTGATGTGATCTTCATTATACGTACTCTGTTTTTTATGCTGTATTAGGGCAAATCTCAGTTGCAAAATCTTGTATTTGCATATGTAGCTTTACTCCTCTTATCCATGTTTCTTCTTACAAAGATTGGGTTGAAAAGGAAAAAATAATAATCAAATGCTTCCTTACTTTAGTATTTTAAATTATTTTCACACTTTTCACAGAACCAAGCAGATGCCAAGAATGAAGCTTTATATGAATTTTAGTAGTCATTTTCTGCCTAGCACTTAACAGTCCCTCGGTAATTTTGGTATTGTTATTATTCGGAGATGATCATGAATGCTCCAACAAGGCAAACATTCTTCGTCACTCTCACGTTCTTTCAGAGAATCAAGAAGATGCTAGGAAGCCTTATAAATTAAGTGGGTGGGTTCAAACCCACTGGCATTTGGGCAGAACACACTCATAAACATAGTTTAATGCTTTGAAAACTATTATTTTCTAAGTTGACCCCACTAAAATTAAGGAAAAATAAGAGAAGAGTGTCAAATTGTAATTTGTTGATTTTTAAATCGATTCACAATCGATTCAAGTGTTCAACGAAATCCAAAGGGGTACGTATTGACTCTCTTCTTTCTTTCTTTCTTTCGTTTTTTTTTTTTTTTTTTCTCATGGATCAAGTAGATAGGAGCTTGCCATTTTACCTCACTTACTTGTTTTTTTGAGTTGCTAGCTATTATGTTTTATATACATTTGTTTATTCTTTTCCATTAATGACCCGCTTAATTACTGCCATATTTTGATCATCTATGAGTCCAATAGTTTGTTCAAAGATGGAAAATATGGCTCTGCTTGTGGACAAAGTAGTGAACTAGAAGTGTTTTTTTTTTCTTTTTTGTTGTTCCTTGGTTTCATAGCAATGGCCAGTGCGTAAACACGTTACTACTCAAATATAAAATATTTCTTTTAAGAGCCTTGTTTCCAATTATCAAACCATGCTTGATTGTAGATGTATCAGTTTGTTTATTCCAACTTGCAACCCCTAATAGGGTGCACATGGCCGGGTCGGCATGGGTCTTAACCATACCCAGTAGGGGTTCCCTAGTATTGTTTTTTCAGACTAACGATTTGGGATACTTTAGTTTGCTCAGTTGTGTGCTATGATAGAGCTCATGCCAATCTATTGTTGCGTTCTTTGCCATCGTGTTTTTGCATTGTGCATGGATGGTATTGAGGATTTTGACATTTCTAGTAAGCAGTTTTTTTTTTTTTTTTTTTTTTTGCACTATGCATGGATGGTATTGTGGATTTTGAAATTCTAGTAAGCGGTCCTTTTCATGGCTATACATGGACCATGTTAATTAAATTGCATTTCATCGGTATATTAAGTACTTGTTTGGGCCTCCATGACTCCATCTAATTTAATTGCAAGTATTTTGGCTTTTTGGAATTATAATTGCATATTTCCTTCTTCTTTTATTTATTTATTTTTTTTGTTTTTTGTTTTTTTTGTTTTTCTAAATACAGGTAGCAATGGCATCACCAGATGAAAAGAATATGAAAAAAGTGAAAGAGACACAACAAGAGATAAATCTACCGAAAATAATGTGCGTGGATGCAAAGGGATTGAGCTCAATGAAGAAATTGTGGTTTTCTTTTTCACAATTGTCATTCTTGTTTTTCAATGATTGTAAATGTGGACTTTAGAGATAATAGTTTGGTTTATTTGGATAGGTTTAGGATGTTGTATTTAATGTCTTGGACATTATTTTTTTAATTTTTCGTATTGCTCAAGGGAGTTGTATTGTACTATTAATGCAGCTATTGAAGAATGAAATTTGTTCATTGCAGTGGTGATTTTTAATCATTGAGCATGGTTAATTTTACATTCATGGTGATATTTGATTGTACTTGAAGTTGGTTTTACTAGGGTTTGGTTCCAATGGATTTTGGTAAAATTTTTTTTTTTTTTTGAGAAAGGGTATTTTTGGAATAAAACAAATAATACTAAATGAAGTTTTCAGAGTTTTCATATAGTTTTTCCTCTATAAAAACTAAAAATAAGTTGGTGTTGTAAATATTACATATTTATGTGTGGCTGTCCACATTTTGTATTAGGTTAGGGATCTAAATGTAAAGTGATATTTATTCACACACCCCTATCTTACCCTATAAATAGGGAGCATATCAATGAGAAAAACTTACTTGATTCTAGTATTCCTTTTCTTCTTTCTCTTATTCTCTCTTTATTATAACACGTTATCAGCACGATAGCCTCTCAAAACCCTAAATATTGAAAAAAAAAGGTTAGTTTTTTTCTTTCTTAATGATAGATCACAGTAAGGTATACTGTATACGAATTCCATGGTCCAAAGAAAAAAAAAGAAAAAATTTACTCAGAAAGTTGTCTCGTTATGATAAAGGTGCGATGTGCATAGTTATCAAAACTCAACCTTTCATGATCTGTTTATATGATCGGTTTGACTCGATTGTGATAAAGAATACATGTTTATATCAGTTTCATTCTCTAAGTCCTAACTTGTTGACAAGACATGAGATGAGAAATTTTTATTATATTAAATAAAGCACTAGATCATTAAACATTATATATATATATATATTAGACTTTGACAAAATCATGACTATTAATATCTTATTTTTGATATTTTCGACTTGTTTGTCATTAATAAGTATAGATCTTTGTTTTAACTTTATATTATGTTAATAATTGATAATTTTATGTAAATTATAATTTAATTCTCTTGTATGAATCAAGTTTATAGGATAAAAATATATATTAGAACTTGAAGTTCTATATAAAATAATCATCCAGACCTGAAGATCTACGATATACATGAGGACCTGAAGTTCCTTATTAAATAATCGTCCAGACCTGAAGATCTGTGATGAATATATTGGAACCTGAAGTTCTATACGAACATAATAATCCAGACTTGAAGATCTATGATATATGTTTTAGAACTTGAAGTTCTATTATTCCAGTTATTGGAAGTGATTTTTTTTATTTTATGTTTGCTTTTATTCAAATAAAAGGGTTAATTGAAACTGGAAGTTTCACATGATATTATCTGAAATCCTGAAGTATTATAATTTTTATCATGCCCAGATTGTATATCTTCTTTAACTGTTTATTCATTTATTTATTTTTCTCCCTTCAGATGTCGAGTCTTACAAAACTTGAATTTAATGCTCTTGCTGTCAATGGAGGGAACTATTTGTCTTGGCAGCTTGATGCCAAACTTCACTTGCAGTCTAAAAAGTTGGGTGATGCTATTAAAGAAGAAAATAAAATGTCTCCTGAAGAGAAAGCATCTGCACTTATTTTCTTGCGTCACCATATTCATGATGACCTCAAGAATGAATACTTAACTGAGGAAGATCCCTTGAGTCTATGGCAGTCCCTGAAGGACAGGTATAACCACCAGAAGATGGTCATACTTCCCAATGCACATAGCGAGTTCTTGAACTTGAGGTATCAAGATTTTAAGACAGTTTCAGAATATAACTCCACATTATTCAATATTGTTTCTCGTCTTAAATTATGTGGTGAAAAAGTGACAGATGCTCAAATGATCGAAAAGACACTCTCAACCTTCCATGCCTCGAATGTGCTCCTGCAGCAGCAATATCGAGAGCGTAACTTTGCCAAGTATTCAGAATTAGTAACTTGTCTCCTTGTTGCAGAGGAAAATAGTAAGGTTCTAATGAAAAATCATAATGCTAGACCAACTGGAGCCGTGGCATTTCCTGAAGCAAATGCAAACTTTGGCTACCCAAGAGGCCGAGGCCGGGGACGTGGTAGAAATATTAACTTTGGAAGAGGTGGCAACCCCAGAAGAGGTGGTCATAATAATCATTCTAAGAGAGGTGGCTACAATAATTTTGGTCCACAAAAGAATGTTACTTTCAAGAACCACAAGAAATGGTCTGCAACTCCTGCCAAAGGTAACAAGGGCACACCTAATAATACAAATGCGCCCAATGATGTTTGTTACAGATGTGGAAAAAGTGGACATTGGTCGCGCAATTGTCGTGCGTCCAAGCAGGAGGTGGAGCAGTACCAAGCATCTATTAGAACCACGGAGACAAACTTATTGGAAGAATGGGAAAATAGTGATATCCCATCTGGATACACAATTGGCAACACCCACTTGGATTGTTCAGATTTTTTTCAAGATGAAGATGGAGAGCCTGTCACTAATGAGGCATTCAATATAATGTTAGGAGATCCACCAGCCTCAGTCTAGCTAGCTGGATAATTTCTTTAGTTGGATTATTTTTATTTTGCTTATTTGCATGAGATGAATTTTGTTTGGAATATTTGAATAATTATGCGTAGAATAATATTTCATATAGTTCATTGCTTAGTTAAATATTTTTTTTCCTTTACTTTATTTTTTTCAAGGTATGGATCTTGGGATACAAAAATGCGAGGATGATATATGCCTGGTCGATAGTGGGACAACCCACACCATACTTAAACGTCAAAAGTTCTTCTCTACACTAGAACTTAATAAACAAAATGTATCCACTATAGCTGGATCTGCACAAATTATTGAAGGTTCCGGAAGAGCCCATATTTTGTTACCAAATGGTACTCACCTATTTATTCAAAATGCGTTATATTCAAGTAGTTCCCGAAGAAACTTGCTAAGTTTTAAAGATATACGCATGAATGGGTATCATATTGAAACTAAAAATGAAGGTAACAAAGAATTTTTATGCATAATTTCTTATGTTGGAAGCCAGAAGCTTACATTAGAAAAATTCTCTATTTTCTCATTGGGATTATATTATACAAAAATTGCGATTGTTGAATCACATGCCATTATGAGCCAGAAGCTTAAAGGGAGCCAGAAGCTCAAAGACCCAAGTAATTTAATTCTTTGGCATGATCGTTTGGGTCATCCTGGATCTACAATGTTGAAGAAGATAGTGGATAACTCAAATGGGCATACTCTAGCAAACCAACATTTGATTTTGCCTAGTGGACACCTTTGTATTCCTTGTTCACAAGGAAAACTTATTACTAGACCTTCATTTCTTAAAATTGCTTTTGAGTCACCATCCTTCTTACAAAGGATACAAGGCGACATTTGTGGTCCAATTCACCCTGCTAGTGGCCCATTTAGATATTACATGGTCTTATTAGATGCTTCCACTAGATGGTCACATGTATGCCTACTCTCTACACGTAATCTTGCCTTTGCCAGATTACTTGGTCAAATTATCAAACTTAAGGCACACTTTCCGGACCAACCAATTAAGTCTATTCGACTCGACAATGCAGCCGAATTTACCTCTCAAGTTTTTGATGACTATTGTTCATCCATAGGAATTGATGTTGAACATCCTGTCCCGCATGTACACACACAAAATGGTTTAGCAGAATCCCTAATTAAACGCCTTCAACTTGTTGCAAGGCCTTTGCTTATGCAATCTAGACTTCCTGTTAGTGCATGGGGACATGCTATCTTGCATGCTGAAATGTTACTTAAACTTAGACCCACTTCTTATAATCAATTTTCACCTGCCCAACTTGTGACAGGTCGTCAACCTAACATTTCACACTTGCGAAAATTTGGATGTGCAGTACATGTTCCTATACCACCCCCAAAACGTACTAAGATGGGTCCCCAACGGCGGTTGGGAATTTATGTTGGTTTTAACTCACCTTCTATTATTCGTTTTCTAGAACCATTAACAGGTGATGTATTTACTGCCAGGTTTGCAGATTGTCAATTTGATGAGACAGTATTCCCGCCGTTAGGGGGAGAAAATGAAATTAATAGCAAACAATTTGTTCCTGAAGAACGGCGTGAATTATCATGGACTACTTCCACTTTGTCTCATCTAGATCCAAGAACTTCTCAATGTGATTATGAGGTAAGGAGAATATTGCATTTACAGGAAATTGCAAACCAATTACCTGATTCATTCAATGATGCAGCTAAGGTGACAAAGTCACATGTGCCAGCTATGAATGCACCTGCTCGAATTAGTGTCCCTGTAGGACGAACTTCGAATACGGCAACAAATGAATCTGTTGCACGCCAGAAGCGTGGCAGACCTATAGGTTCCAAAGATTCAGCTCCCCGGAAGCGGAGAGTGAATGAGAAATCATGCCCTAATATGGCTCCCGAAGAAGATGTTCATAGCACTCTAGAAGAGGTTATGTATCAAAAGCCCACTTTCCCTGAAATCTCCGCGGAAGATAATGCCTTAGACAAGGCACTTGTCCTTGAAGAGACTATGACTCAGGTACCTGATAATAGTGAGATCTCAATATTCCATATATTTTCAGGAGAAATGTGGGAGCGAAAGAAGTTAGTCATCGATGACATCTTTATTTATGCAGTAGCTACTGAAATATCCAAGGGCAATGATGGAAATGATGATACCGAACCACGTAGTATAAATGAATGTCGACAAAGAAATGATTGGCCAAAATGGAAAGAAGCAATTCAAGCAGAATTGGAATCTCTTGAAAAACGTGGTGTATTTGGACCTATAGCACAAACACCGAAGAATGTAAACCCGGTAGGTTTTAAATGGGTGTTTGTGAGAAAAAGAAATGAGAAAAATGATATTGCAAGATATAAGGCACGTCTTGTAGCACAAGGTTTCCTGCAGAAACCTGGGATTGATTATGAAGAAACATACTCCCCAGTTATGGATGCAATCACATTCAGATATTTAATAAGTCTCGCAGTTTCTGAAAAACTAGACATGAGACTCATGGATGTAGTAACTGCATACCTATATGGGGACTTAGACACAGATATTTACATGAAGATCCCTGAAGGATTGGCTTTGCCTGAAGCAAAACCAAGAAGTACGTACTCGATCAAACTAAGACGTGCATTGTACGGTTTGAAACAATCCGGAAGAATGTGGTACAACCGTCTTAGTGAATATCTGTCTAAGGAAGGGTATGAAAATAATCCCATTTGTCCATGTGTCTTCATAAAGAAATTTGCAAAAGGATTTGCCATAGTAGCAGTTTATGTGGATGATATAAATCTAATTGGGTCTCCAGAAGAGCTTGAGAAAACTGCTAGCTATTTAAAGAAAGAGTTTGAAATGAAGGACCTTGGGGAAACAAAATTTTGTCTCGGCCTGCAGCTCGAGAGAAGTACTAGTGGAATATTAGTTCATCAATCAAACTATACTGAAAAGATGTTGAAGCGTTTTAATATGGAAAAATCTCATCCACTAAGTACACCCATGGTCGTCAGGTCCCTAGATGTCAAGAAAGATCCATATCGACCAAAAGAAGAAAACGAAGAAATCCTTGGTCCTGAAGTACCATACATGAGTGCTATTGGTGCACTATTGTACTTGGCTCAAAGTACAAGACCAGACATTGCATTTTCTGTGAATCTGCTTGCAAGATTTAGTTCTGCACCCACCTATAGGCATTGGGCTGGAATAAAACACATTTTTAGATACCTTCGTGGGACCATTGATATGGGTTTGTTTTATTCATCTGATTTATCTAATCATTCCCATTTAGTTGGTTATGCAGATTCAGGTTATATGTCCGACCCTCATAAGGGTCGCTCACAAACAGGTTATGTATTTTTGAACAATAATGCAGCTATTTCTTGGTGCTCTACTAAACAAACTTTAGTAGCTACATCCTCCAACCATTCTGAAATTCTAGCACTCCATGAAGCAAGCCGAGAGTGTGTCTGGCTAAGATCATTAGTCCAACATATACGAAGTAGTTGTCAATTAACTCCAATCGTTGATGAACCGAGTACAATCTATGAAGACAACGCTGCATGTATTGCTCAAATTCAAGGAGGTTTCATCAAAGGAGATCGGGTCAAGCACATTTCACCCAAATTTTTCTTCACACATGAACTTCAAGAGAATCGTGAAATTGAAGTCAAACAGATTCGATCAAGCGATAACCTTGCTGATCTCTTTACTAAGGCATTACCCAAGTCAACTTTTCATAAATTGGTGTACGGAATTGGCATGCGTCGTCTCAATCATCTGACCAACTGAAGTTTTCTCTAAATGAGGGGGAGTGATCATAAACTAAGCATCCTGAAGTATGCAATGAATTTTAGGCGCTCTGTACTCTTTTTCCTTCGATTAGAGTTTTTCCCACAGGGTTTTCTCTTATCAAGGTTTTAATGAGGCAGCATTATGCGCATCCACCAAGTTCCTGAAGAACGTTGTACTCTTTTTCCTTAGCTTTGGTTTTTCCCACTGGGTTTTCCTTAGTAAGGTTTTTAATGAGGCAACAATCATTTAATGGTGGACATCCAAGGGGGAGTGTTGTAAATATTACATATTTATGTGTGGCTGTCCACATTTTGTATTAGGTTAGGGATCTAAATGTAAAGTGATATTTATTCACACACCCCTATCTTACCCTATAAATAGGGAGCATATCAATGAGAAAAACTTACTTGATTCTAGTATTCCTTTTCTTCTTTCTCTTATTCTCTCTTTATTATAACAGTTGGCATAATTTTTAAGTTGGATTCTTTCCAATTTCGATTGTTGCTACCAAACACCCTAAAATTAGTTAATTCATGATGAAACAATTTTTCCTTTGACCAACCAAACAGGTACAAAAATTAGAATTAAGTCATTCATGAATATACAAATTTCAAATGAACTAATTCAAAATAGAATGATTCAACAAATTAGACATATGTGCAACCAAACAGGCCCTAGTAATTGGTTCCATATCATACCTCTTAAAGGTATAGGGAAGAAGATGAGTTACTCTTTGGACACAAATTAATAAAAGGGTTAATTTCAAAAACACCCCCTCAACTATGACCCGTTTTCAACTCGTTCCCCTGAACTTTTTTTTCCGACAAATTGACCCCCTCCGTTTGTTTTATTCGACAAGTTGACCCCCTCCGTTTGTTTGCAAATGAAAATGGGCATGTGCCCATCACGTGAGAGCAAAAATGGACACTTTTACCCTTTGTGTCCAAAATGAGTTTGATCTCTCTTTACAGTCTACCCTGATTTCTCACTCTCCCCTCTCCCTCTCTCTCTCATTCCAAAATAAGTAAACTTGTTATATAGCCCTCCAAAAAATATCAGTTAGGCTAAAAGAAAATGATTTTATATGTAAGATGTTGGTCCAATAATACTTCATTCTCCCAAAATTTGAAAAAAAAAAAAAAAACTTATTATATGTAATATATTGGCTTAATTACAAATACACCTAAAAAACCTTATTATATGTAATACATTGGCTTAATTACAAGGAAAGAGTAATGCTATGCTTCCCAAATTTTGTATCTCAAATGGTTTCCAAATACATATGACGGCAAGACCAACTTCAATAATGGTGGAACGACTTCAGCATCCTCCAATCAAAATCAGGTGGGCCTACTACCACGTGTTTGAGAACCACCTAGGATACAAAATTTGATAAGCACAGCATTACTCATATTTTAAATATTATTAGTTTTCGATATTATTAATCATGGATGAAATAGAAGGGAAAATACCGGAGAACTAATTTTCTTTTTCGATTTCATTTCTTCTTTTCTCTCCCTCACTAAATCCATGAATCAAATAAAGCCTAACAGTAATAAGGGTTGATAGTTGATTGAAATTTGTAAAGTTTGGCATGATGGTAAAACAATTTATGTAGACTAAACTAAGAGATGAGATGTAAATGAGTTGGGACAAATGTTTATGGTGTGTTGGATTACAGTTGGACCAATGTTTTATATGTAGTTATTTTTTCTAAATTGTGGGGTTGATTTTTTGGACCAACATATTACACATAGTTTTTTTTTAAAAAAAAATTGGGACCTTATAATTTAGAGAGAGAAGTTGAACAGAGAGAGAGAGAGAGAGAGAGAGAGAGAGAGAGAGAGGGAGGGGAATGGGGTGAAGTTATTCACTTTTTTTAGATCAGGGGGTGTACTCGAAAATGGGTCATAGTTGAGGGGGTGTTTTTGCAATTCAGACCAAGGGTATATGCGTCATTTCATTACTTCCGTTAACGGCGTTTGAGACTAAAAAAAAATTGATAGTTGAGGGGGTGAAGTTGTTCACTTTTTTAAATCAGGGGGTGTACTCAAAAATGGGTCATAGTTAAGGGGGTGTTTTTGCAATTAACCCTTAATAAAACAAACACAATTTATAAATTTTATAACATGTCTATCTCTCTTTTGGTGGAGTGGACACTGTATGGTCCACATAAGGGAGAGAGAGACACATTGTGGTATTTGTAGATTGTATTTGTGAGATTTGTTTGTGTCCAAAGACTTACTCGAAAAAGATATATACATTTTTTTTTGGGGTTAAATACATTTTATACCCTGTGGCTGTGCCCTTTTTTTCACTTTACCCCATGTGGTTCAAAAATGGACACTTAACCCTCTTGTGGTTTTGGACTAAAGTGAAACTACCAATATTTATCTCAAAATAGCTCCACATGAGGATTAATTGTTAAAATTTGCCCCACATATGAGAGTTGAAGTGTCAAAATTAACCCCATATAGGTAGGCAGTTAACCCCAAAATGAGCACCTAAAAGGAATTACATGTTAAAAATTAGCCCCACGTAGGTGGATAAATGGCAGCATACTCGCCACATAGGAGATTAACCTCACAAAAGGGGTTAAGTGTTAATATTTTTGGCCAATTTTAGAGTTTTCGTCAGTTTTGAGTGAAATTGTAACAGTTTCACTTTTGTCCGAAATCACAGGGGATTAAGTGTTCACTTTTAAAACATAGGGGGTAAAGTGAAAACAAGTCTAACCATAGGGGGTAAAATGTATTTAACCCTATTTTAGAATCCACTATACCATATGGCCATATTTCTAACAGACAACTTTTAAGATTTCTAACGGATATATCCGTTACTAATTAGTAACAGATATATCCGTTAGAAATCTTAAAAATCCGTTAGTATTTTCCTTTTAGACAATTTTTTTCAATAAAAATCAGAACTGGTGGCATTTTTGTAAATAAAATTAAAAAAATAAAAAACACGGTGGCAGTTTTGTAAATAAACACAATTATAGGTGTTCTAAGAACCATGTCCCTTTTTATTCACGATTATAGGTATCTTTCAAGATGGTGGGGGTGTCTTTATCGGGAATGTATGTTGATCCCAAATCTGTAAGTCCATGTTTTCCTTTTGATTTCCTCTCACAAGTGTGCTACATTTTTCTTTTGACCTCTCTCTATGTAGTCCTTAGCTATATTACTTAGCTATATGTAGTCCATGTTTGAATGCAACTTCAAGATTTATCTAGTATTTATCTTGTCACGCCCCGGAGCAGCATAAATAGAGAAAAATAAATTTCCTTTATGGGTCCATAGGGAATGACGGGTGAAGTCACATGATTGTCCACACCACGCAGTACTAAGCAACAAGAAGTAATAGTGTAACAGGAATGAAGTCTAGGTTCTGATCACATCGTAACATAAAGTCAACAGAAGTTACTAACTATTACATATCAGAGTCTTGAACCAAATATAAAGCGGCGGAAGTACAAATGTCAAGGCAACATATGCCTGACTACAAAAAGAGTTCTAAAGCGGTAAAGACAATTAGCTACAATTCTAGTCTAGTCTTCAGTTGGCATAAAGGTAGTCCTCGGCGTAGTAGTCTTCTTCAGTCTGACCTTCGTCAGAGAAATCCTCCACAGGGACTCCGTCACCGGCATAGTAGTCCTCTCCTGCAGGCCCTTCACCTGTACAGTCATAACCAGGGTGCGCTGGAACGTAGAAATGTCCAGCGGCATAAACGCCGTCAGCTTAATGAAAGCCGAGTGAGTTAGATACTAACAGGGTATCGACTATTGAAGTTATTACAAGTTATAAGCCGTAACCAAATTAGAATTCTGTGAGGGTAACTCCTTTAATCAAACCAATTATCCGATTACTAATGTTTTACTCATTATAAGATCGATAACGCGTCTTGATAGGGGAACAGACTCGACAGTAGTTCAACTCTATAACACACCATTGCTCATCCACCGCTTTTAAGAACATATGCACAGTTCACCGCATGTCATGGATACCACGTTAGTCCATCCCCCGCTTTTAAGAACATATGCACAGTTCACCGCATGTCAGGGATATAACGCTTTAAACAACAGTACATCATTCTATGCCACGACTTAGCGACGTCTACCAGTGATCACGGTCCACCGCATGTCATAGACACCTTCGTCTGTCTACCGCTTTTAAGAACATATGATTAGATCATCTGGCTATCTTAGGGCAAATGCTCCAGTTCACCGCATGTCATAGACACCTTCGTCTGTCTACCGCTTTTAAGAACATATGATCGACCAAAGCCCGCCCACGCAAATTTCCCGAATCTTAGCAAACCTACTTAAGTTCGACTCTATCACCGATACATGACAATCCCAATGTGGCCTGACTACTTTGAATGAAATGAACGTTAACTCCAAAGGATTCACAACTATTCCGTTATCTAACATCATAAACATTATCCGATAGTTTTGTTATTACTACGATCCTACGCCGCATTAACTCATTATCAGGTCTGTATTGCAGTAATAAAGCATGCTGGGAAATACTGAATAGTAAATAAACAACTAAACAGTTATTACATTATCTAAACAAGCAAGACAGTAAACTGTAACTGCCAATCGATTGGTATAGATGTCAATCGATTGGTATAAAAGTAGTGTCAATCGATTGATAAAAAGTTCAATCGATTGGATCACAATCCATGTCAATCGATTGCATAAAATGTCAATCGATTGAGACCTGAAAGATGTCAATCGATTGATATAGTGTCAATCGATTGACACTTCGTCTTCTTCACAGAGAAGACTGCTCAACACATATAAACGGGAAATACAAGGTTTCTTCTCCTTTTCTTCATTCAAAACATGTCCTATCATCAATATCAAGTTACCAAGTGAGTTTAGAACTCACCTAGACGTTAAGGGCGTGTTTGGGAATGTGAAATGAAGCTTGAACTTCAATGGTGGCTCCTCCCTCTCTTTCCTCTGCTCTCTGTCTCCTCTCTTCTCTTTCTCCTTCTTCTCTTCTTCTTTCTGGTCTTCTTCTTCTTCTTCTCAGTCCATCTGTGTGTGTGGGTGAGTAAATATATGTATATATGTGAGTATATATATATGAGTGTATATATATATATAAACACACACCAAACCCTCCCTCTCACTCTCTCTGATTTCAGCAACCAGAATACGCCCAAAATGGGCTGGTATATATAAGGAGAGAGTGTTCACGTGGCTTCTCCCCAGCCAGAGCAAAAGAATCTGCCCAGCTACCTCCAATCGATTGACATCAGTGTCAATCGATTGATACAATCAATCGATTGAGATAAGTTCAATCGATTGGAACAATCAATCGATTGAGATAAAGTTCAATCGATTGGTATATAAAATATACCAAGGGTAAGGCCAAGCTCATACAAGTATTTAAAGAAACATACAAGGTCTTAGTTATATAATATATTACAAAATACAGGGTATTACATCATCCACCACTCACAAAAGATTTCGTCCCCGAAATCCGAAATAAACTGGGTTAAAACAAAAATGGAAACTTCTCTTGCATCTCTGACTCCAACTCCCATGAAGCTTCTCCTTCGTCGTGGTGCTTCCACTGAACCTTCACTAGCGGAATATCCTTGTTTCTGAGCTTCTTCACTCCTCGGTCTAGAATACGCACTGGTCCTTCGTTGTAGGTCACGTTCTCGTTCACCTCGATATCTTCAAAACTGATCTCGTGCGCTGGGTTGTGGGCACATTTCCGCAACATGCTGATGTGGAAAACGTTGTGCACTCCTGGCATCTTTGGCGGCAACGCAAGTCGATAAGCAACCTTCCCAACACGTTCTAGGATCTCGAACGGTCCGATAAATCGTGGCGACAACTTGCCTCTTTTCTGTCCGAATCTGACGACACCTCGAACTGGCGAGACTTTAAGTAGCGCGTGATCTCCAACTGCAAACTCTAGATCTTTCCGTCGCTTGTCGGCATAGCTCTTGTGTCTGGATTGCGCTGTCTTCATCTTCTCTCGTACAATCTGGATCTTCTCGCTGGTTTCTCGAATCATCTCGGGCCCAAGTAGTTGAGTATCTCCGACTTCGGCCCAACATAGCGGCGATCGGCAAGGTCTTCCATACAATGCTTCAAACGGTGCCATCCCTATGCTCGTGTGGTAGCTGTTGTTGTAGGCAAACTCGATCAAAGGTAGATGCGTCTCCCATGAACTCTCGAATTCAATGACACAGGCTCGTAACATATCTTCCATCACTTGATTGACTCGTTCTGTCTGACCGTCTGTTTGTGGATGAAAGGCTGAACTCAAATTTAATGAAGTTCCCATTGCTGTCTGAAGGCTCTTCCAGAATTCTGCGGTGAAGCGTGAATCTCGATCTGAAACTATTGCGACAGGTACACCGTGCAGTCGCACTACTTGCTCTAGATACATCCGGCTCAATCTTTCAACAGGGTGTGTCATGCTGTAGGCGATAAAATGTGCTGACTTGGTGAGTCGATCCACTATTACCCAAATAGCGTTGTGGTTTTGTTGAGACTTCGGCAATCCAACCACAAAATCCATGGTGATGTGCTCCCATTTCCATTGGGGAATCGGTAGCGGTTGTAGGAGTCCAGGTGGTTTCTGATGCTCTGCCTTTACTTGTTTGCAAATAAGACATTGCGATACATACTCGGCCACTTCTCGCTTCATTCCTTGCCACCAGAAGTTTTTCTTCAAGTCCTTATACATCTTATTTCCTCCTGGGTGGATAGTCATCCTTGACTTGTGTGCTTCGTCCAGAATGTTCTTCCTGAGACCATCGTCATTTGGCACACAGAGTCTACCTTTGCATCTTAGTGCTCCGTCCGTACTAATACTCCATATCTCGGGTTCCTTTGCGGACATCTTGGCAAACCATAACTTTAAATCCTCGTTCGACTGTTGAGCTTCCAAGATGCGGCTGATGAGAGTCGGTTGTACAACAAGACACCCAAGGTGCTGTCCTTCTCCTGATTCCACTGGTCGAAGGTCGAATTCGGCTAACGTCTCCATTGCTCGCCATTCTCTAATCAAAATCGAAGCAACCAAAAGGCGTGGCCTCCGGCTCAGAGCGTCGGCTACAACATTTGCTTTACCCGGGTGGTATTGCAAAGAGAAGTCGTAGTCCTTGAGTAGTTCCATCCATCTCCGTTGTCGCATGTTCAACTCCTTCTGAGAGAACAGGTATCTTAAACTCTTGTGATCTGAGAACAAGTCGAACTTTTCTCCATACAAATAGTGTCTCCAAATCTTCAGGGCGAACACAATTGCGGCTAGTTCTAAGTTGTGCGTCGGATAGTTCTTCTCATGCGGCTTCAATTGTCTTGATCCGTATGCAATGACATTCCCCTCTTGCATTAGCACACAACCAAGTCCTTGGTGTGATGCATCACTATAGATTATGAATTGTTCACCACTCTTAGGTATCGCAAGCACGGGTGCGGAGGTTAGTCTCTCTTTCAATTCCCGAAATGCATCCTCGTGTTTATCAGTCCATTCGTACTTCGTCTCCTTCCTAGTCAGGCTTGTCAATGGTCCTGCGATTCTAGAGAATCCTTCCATAAATTTTCGGTAATCCCCAGCCAATCCAAGAAAACTCCTAACTTCGGTTGCATTGGTTGGCCTGTTTTAGCTCAAGACTGCATCGATCTTAGATGAGTCTACGGAAATCCCATTCTGTGATATCACATGTCCCAGGAATTTAACTTCCTGAAGCCAGAATTCACATTTGCTGAATTTCGCATACAGACTATTGTCTCTGAGAGTCTGTAGAGCAATTTGTAGATGCTTCTTATGTTCTTCTTCCGTCCTTGAATAAATTAGAATGTCGTCGATGAATACTATAATGAATTGATCCAGATAGGGTCTGAATACTCTATTCATTAGGTCCATGAATACTGCCGGGGCATTAGTCAATCCAAAAGACATCACTAGAAACTCATAGTGTCCATATCTCGTCCTGAAGGCAGTTTTCGGTATATCCTTCGGTCTAACTAGCAATTGATGGTATCCTGAACGCAAATCAATTTTTGAGAATATCCTTGATCC
This sequence comes from Hydrangea macrophylla, assembly GCA_033977485.1. Taxonomy (NCBI): domain Eukaryota; kingdom Viridiplantae; phylum Streptophyta; class Magnoliopsida; order Cornales; family Hydrangeaceae; genus Hydrangea; species Hydrangea macrophylla. The sequence goes on along the minus strand of CM066988.1, from coordinate 93,211,004 downwards.
TTGTAGTTGATCGAACAGGTCGTCTATCCGGGGAAGTGGATACCTATTCTTGATCGTGACCTTATTCAGCTCCCTGTAGTCGATACAGAGTCGTAGCTCTCCGTCCTTCTTTTTCACAAATAAAACTGGTGCTCCCCAAGGTGATGTACTCGGGCGAACAAAACCTAAGTCTTCAAGTTCCTGAACTTGCTTCTTCAATTCTAGAATTTCTATTGGCGCCATTCGGTACGGGGTCTTAGAAATCGGCAACGTTCCGGGTGCTAACTCGATGCAGAAGTCTATCTCTCTCTTTGGTGGAAGTCCTGAGATACTTCGGAACACATCTTCAAAGTCTTGAATAACGGGGATCTGGTTGATAGTAAGCTCCGTGCTTGAAGTCTTAATCGTGGCTAGGCAGCTCGTGATAAACATGTCGCTCAACGGTTGGCACTGAAATCTGATCTGCGGGCAACCAGGCGTCGAAAAGACAATGGTCCGACTAACACAATCCAGGTTAGCGCCATACTTAGTAAGCCAATCCATTCCTAGGATCACGTCGAACTCAGACATTGACAAGACTATCAAGTCTGCCGGAAAATTCCTATCCTCTAGTGTCAAGGGACAATCCTTGCACACCTTACCTAACTTAACGGATACTCCCAAGGGCGAAACGGCATTAAGGGTCGGCTCAAGTGCTAGGGGTAACAATCCCAAATCACGTACCATCTTAATAGCTATGAAAGAACGGGCGGCACCGGTATCAAACAAAGCTCTAACTTGACAGTGAAATAAAATGAGTGTACCTTCCAAGTTTTGCTGTTCCTCTGCATTATACCCTGCATTGTCAGGGATGATGGCATTCACCCTAACCTGTCCTTGCTGTCCTTGAGCAGGCGCTCCATAGTAGCCTCCACGTGGAGCTCGACAATCCTTGCTTATGTGACCAGGCTTGTTACAGTTGCGGCAGACGAGGTCATTACGGCGGTTGGTCTTGGGGGCTGTGCAATACCTTGTAATATGTCCGGGCACTCCACAGTTGAAACATCCATCAATGTTCTGTCGCTGGGCGACGGGCTGTGCCTGAGGTGGTCCTCGCTGTTGATTCTGTTGTCGAGGAAAATTGGCTTGGGGCTTCCTTGTCCCATCCCATGTGCGCTTGGTTCCCTGAAAGTTGTTGGTCTGGGGTTTCCATCCTTGGTTGTTCCTTGATGATTGCGCGGAAAAGTTCCTTGGTTGGAAGGTCCTGGGTGGAGGTCGATTCACTTGTGGTCCTTGCACAGGGTAAGCATCCTTTTCCAAACTTGAAGCAAGACGGACAATCCCTTCAAACGACTGGCCCAGATGGCCTATCATCATGTGTCGGAGGTGTGGGTTAAGTCCTTGGTGGAATCGCTTGACCTTCTTGACGGAGGTGTCTATCATATGCGGAGCGAAACGGGAAAGTCGCTCAAATTGTGTAGTATACTCTCTGACTGTCCGGTTTCCTTGGGTTAGACTCAGGAAATTCCTCTCTTATTGGTCTCTTTCGTCCTCAGGGAAATACTTCTCGAGAAATCGAGTCTTGAATGCTTCCCAAGGCATTCTCCTTGCAGCGTCAATCCCAATCGTGGCTCTCTCGGCCTCCCACCAGTCCGCGGCGGAGTAAGTCAGTTGAAATGCGGCTAGACGTCTCTTGTCAAGCTCACTGCACTCCAGGGCTTCAAAGATTAGCTCCAACTCTCGTATCCATTGCTCTGCTTTCCAGGACTCTGCCATGCCGTCGAATTTCTCGGGTCGCAGGCCACAAAATCGTTCCAACAGTTTATCGCATGTCTGCCTTGGAGGGACAAAGTGGTTGTTACCATTGTCGTTGGTGGCATGATTGTAGGTATCGCCGATGTGCTCCATCCGTTGCATGAAAGCTTCGAAGACTCCAGTTGGGTCCATACCCTCGGGAATGGGTGCTCCCAGTCGTGCTTGGTTCCTTGTGGGTCCCACCATAGTGATCCGTGTGAGATGTACCTATGAAGGATCTAACGATTAGCTGACAATCTTCTCGGGGAAAATGATCATACTTAAGTAACAGAAAGCATAACATGAATCAAAATCACAACCATAACATAATAATGAGATGATAACAGAAATAACCAAGAGAAACGATCTGCCATATATATATATACCCAAAAGATGTACAGCGGAGTACACAACAGATCATATGTGTACCGCGTAGTACATGATCCTATACAAGATCTAAACAAAAGAAAGATATACACAAAACCACTACTGGTGGCTACCTATACAAAAAGGCTACGGTCAATAGCTGTCTATGTAAGCGTCAAAAGTAAGTGGACAACATGTCCTAAAGTCAAGCGTAAAAGTCTAAGCCCTAAAGTTACTGGACTCAAAAGTTGTCCACATCGGATCCATAGATGGAAGCCTCGTCCTCTGGGGCAATCTCAGACAAAACATCATCCTCATCCATGTCATCGTCATCCATCATGTCCTCATCCTCTATCACAACATCCTCGATCAGCTCGGGTCCATCATGCTCCACAACAGCTCCCAAATCCCCTGCATCAGCGGCCATGTCAGCCTGGGCTGCATCAAATGGGGCTGCAAGTGCCTCAGCCTGTACCATAGCCTGTGCCAATTCCGGTGCTCCGATCTCAAATCCATGGGGATGTGCAGCCATCTCTGCGGCCCACTCAGCTGCTAGCTGTGCTATAACTCCTCCTGGTAAGACTGGTACTACTGCATCATCACCTGCGTCTACCTCCTCTTCCTCTATCGGATAACCCTCTGCAACCACAATATCTACGCCAACTGGCACGTCCATACCGGCTGGGTCCACGGGGTCCTCCTCCTCCGGATCATACTCTGGCTCCTCGTCATCGGTGTCCTCGTCCTCGTCCTCCTCATCTTCCATCTCCTCATCTGTATCCTCTGGCTCATCATCGTCATCGCTCTCATCATCATCCTCCGGATCCTCATCTGTTGGGGGTGCATCAGCCATGTCCTCTTCTGGTGGGGGTGGAGGTGCTGCTCTAACCTGTGCAAGTAGAACCTGGTACGAAGAACGGTCTCGTAACATCAGTAGAGAATCCTCCTCGATGCGTTTGAAGGTCTCCTTGCGGTAGATCATCTCCTGACGTATCACTTCTGGGTCCTGGGTCCCAAATCTCTGCTGCTCGATCCGCATGTCTCGCTCTTTCTCTGCAATAGCTCTCTGTCTAACCTTCCAGGCATAGCACTCTGGATCTGCTGGCGCAATACTACTCTCATACACATAGTGTCCTCCGAACTCGTCTGGAACGAACAGCGGTGGTGCCATGCTACCTGAAAAGGGACTACCTTAAGTCAAAACTAATCTTAATACTCATCTATAGAATCTCAAGGTTCTAGGACCAGATGGTGTGGGACAATCTGTGAGCGAAAAGGTATACAACCTAGGCTCTGATACCAAGAATACTGTCACGCCCCGGAGCAGCATAAATAGAGAAAAATAAATTTCCTTTATGGGTCCATAGGGAATGACGGGTGAAGTCACATGATTGTCCACACCACGCAGTACTAAGCAACAAGAAGTAATAGTGTAACAGGAATGAAGTCTAGGTTCTGATCACAACGTAACATAAAGTCAACAGAAGTTACTAACTATTACATATCAGAGTCTTGAACCAAATATAAAGCGGCGGAAGTACAAATGTCAAGGCAACATATGCCTGACTACAAAAAGAGTTCTAAAGCGGTAAAGACAATTAGCTACAATTCTAGTCTAGTCTTCAGTTGGCATAAAGGTAGTCCTCGGCGTAGTAGTCTTCTTCAGTCTGACCTTCGTCAGAGAAATCCTCCACAGGGACTCCGTCACCGGCATAGTAGTCCTCTCCTGCAGGCCCTTCACCTGTACAGTCATAACCAGGGTGCGCTGGAACGTAGAAATGTCCAGCGGCATAAACGCCGTCAGCTTAATGAAAGCCGAGTGAGTTAGATACTAACAGGGTATCGACTATTGAAGTTATTACAAGTTATAAGCCGTAACCAAATTAGAATTCTGTGAGGGTAACTCCTTTAATCAAACTAATTATCTGATTACTAATGTTTTACTCATTATAAGACCGATAACGCGTCTTGATAGGGGAACAGACTCGACAGTAGTTCAACTCTATAACACACCATTGCTCATCCACCGCTTTTAAGAACATATGCACAGTTCACCGCATGTCATGGATACCACGTTAGTCCATCCCCCACTTTTAAGAACATATGCACAGTTCACCGCATGTCAGGCATATAACGCTTTAAACAACAGTACATCATTCTATGCCACGACTTAGCGACGTCTACCAGTGATCACGGTCCACCGCATGTCATAGACACCTTCGTCTGTCTACCGCTTTTAAGAACATATGATTAGATCATCTGGCTATCTTAGGGCAAATGGTCCAGTTCACCGCATGTCATAGACACCTTCGTCTGTCTACCGCTTTTAAGAACATAGGATCGACCAAAGCCCGCCCACGCAAATTTCTCGAATCTTAGCAAACCTACTTAAGTTCGACTCTATCACCGATACATGACAATCCCAATGTGGCCTGACTACTTTGAATGAAATGAACGTTAACTCCAAAGGATTCACAACTATTCCGTTATCTAACATCATAAACATTATCCGATAGTTTTGTTATTACTACGATCCTACGCCGCATTAACTCATTATCAGGTCTGTATTGCAGTAATAAAGCATGCTGGGAAATACTGAATAGTAAATAAACAACTAAACAGTTATTACATTATCTAAACAAGCAAGACAGTAAACTGTAACTGCCAATCGATTGGTATAGATGTCAATCGATTAGTATAAAAGTAGTGTCAATCGATTGATAAAAAGTTCAATCGATTGGATCACAATCCATGTCAATCGATTGCATAAAATGTCAATCGATTGAGACCTGAAAGATGTCAATCGATTGATATAGTGTCAATCGATTGACACTTCGTCTTCTTCACAGAGAAGACTGCTCAACACATATAAACGGGAAATACAAGGTTTCTTCTCCTTTTCTTCATTCAAAACATGTCCTATCATCAATATCAAGTTACCAAGTGAGTTTAGAACTCACCTAGACGTTAAGGGCGTGTTTGGGAATGTGAAATGAAGCTTGAACTTCAATGGTGGCTCCTCCCTCTCTTTCCTCTGCTCTCTGTCTCCTCTCTTCTCTTTCTCCTTCTTCTCTTCTTCTTTCTGGTCTTCTTCTTCTTCTTCTCAGTCCATCTGTGTGTGTGGGTGAGTAAATATATGTATATATGTGAGTATATATATATGAGTGTATATATATATATAAACACACACCAAACCCTCCCTCTCAGTCTCTCTGATTTCAGCAACCAGAATACGCCCAAAATGGGCTGGTATATATAAGGAGAGAGTGTTCACGTGGCTTCTCCCCAGCCAGAGCAAAAGAATCTGCCCAGCTACCTCCAATCGATTGACATCAGTGTCAATCGATTGATACAATCAATCGATTGAGATAAGTTCAATCGATTGGAACAATCAATCGATTGAGATAAAGTTCAATCGATTGGTATATAAAATATACCAAGGGTAAGGCCAAGCTCATACAAGTATTTAAAGAAACATACAAGGTCTTAGTTATATAATATATTACAAAATACAGGGTATTACATATCTAGACAACCGTCCCCATACCTTTGAGAAAATCAGAAACACATAATTCTTTGTAATTTGCTCAGTCAAAGAACGCACGAGGGATATTTGGGTGCTGACTATTGACTTGGGTTTGGCTTATTTGGTTTGCTACTGGTTTACAAGTACTGATCCTTTGATTTGGACTACATAAAGTTGATATGTCTAGAATACCATTTAAGTTGTTTTGACAATTATGTTAGACAAATGAATACACGGTGGTGCTTTAATAATTGAAAGATTTCGTTTTTGATACAAATAGTGCTAACAAAATTGCATAATATCTCCACTATTTCGTAGGTGTGATTACAAAAATGCTGGGAATTAGTTCACATTAGTAGCTGATTAGGTATAAATTAACCCTTTTAATTTGAATTGTGACTGAAAACCAAATTTGATATATGTAGTTAGTTAGTTGATTCTTAATCATAGCCTTTTGTGGTGTTCAAAAACTGTATTTTGACACTGGTTTTTATAAGAGGCGGCCTCGCTTTATCAAGAGAGATTAGTGAAGAACTGATTATAAATGCTAAATCAAAGGGATGTAGTGCAGTTAGAGGGCAGGAGTGTAAAATACATGCTTGTTATTTACATGTTGATGTTTTATTTATAGGATTCATAGAGAATTATTGTAAAGTATATATTTGTAATTTACATGTAATGATATTTATATTTAGGATTCCAATGATGTAGGCTATCTATGACTGGACTATATGGATTTTTTTGTTGTATTGGGTGCAGATTAAACTTTGTTAGTTCTTGTATTTGGTATGGATTCTTATGCTTGTTAATTAGGTGCAAATAAAAATTGTGAAGCATATAAATAGCCTTTTTCTTTTAAATTTAAACAGATTCCTAACGGATATACCCTTAGGAAATCCTTATATCCGTTAGTATTTTTTTTGTTTTTCTCTGGAAATTACTAATGGATATATCCGTTAGAAAATGTTGACAAAACCGTTAGTATTCAATGTAAATCTTCTAAAATAGTTGGAAAACTAACCGTTAGTAATTAGATTTCCAACGGATATATCCGTTAGTAAAAGTTTGATTTACTAACGGATATATCCGTTAGTAAAATTAATTTTTTTTACTAACGGATATATCCGTTAGTAAATCCGTCAGTAATATTACTAACGCTAAAATACTAACGGATATATCCGTTAGTAACATTTATTCTAACGGATATATCCGTTAGTAATGAGGCCATATGGTGTAGTGATCATTGAGAACCCAACCGGTTTATCACCAGGCTTGACGCCCCGTTCCATATACCGGATGGTAAGCTCTTACGGACCCATTGAATACCCTAAAACTCAATGGACCTAGGTATGGTGCAAGACTTACGCCTTGGGTAGTGGTCCTAAATGATTCGATTTGCTCAATTTGGTCAGTTGATCGGTTCAATTATTCAAAAAGAACTTACAACCCTAATTATAGTTGCAGTAATCTCTTTCGTCTTTTTCTTTCTTTATGAAGCACAAAACACCAACACCATCCAGACTTGGAAAAATTAAAAAAAAATCAAGGAGATTCACATTTATTGCCATTAACAGATTGTGTTGATTCTGCATTGAAGGATCCCACTTTTTATTAACTAGGAAGTAGAAATCCATCTAGGACCACTGCACAATTGGCCCTTCTTCCTGTTGCTATGTATGTAAAGGTATATATATATATATATATATATGTATATCCTTGAGATTTCTTTCCTTTGTTGAGCGAAAAAGGGTAGGAAGGAGTGATAGAAAGTGGCGATCTCTACTTGGGCGTGACTAGATCATAACGTCAATTTGTTGCGAATCAAAATAGCTCCTCTAATTAGCTGGGAATCAATGACAAAAGTGGCCTAGATGGACTGTATAGCAAGGTCTGCAAGAGCTCCCTCAGGTCGGTGGAGTCATGGCATAACCAAGTCACACGAAAAGCATTAGTGGACACTGGGGGGCGGAGCTAGGAATAACGGCTTGGGGGGCCGTGTATAGAGGACTTAGAATCACATGGGAGTTCGAGGGCAGTGCCCTCGAAGCAAAATTTTTTAAGTCTATTTGTAATTCTGCCATTGCATGTAGAAGATTATCACTATTTTCGATATTAAGTGCTGATTTGTAAAATTTGCAATGATGGTAAAATAGTTTGGGTTGGGTTCAAATGTTATGTGAGAAGAAGTAGAATGTGGAAGATTGCAATTAGGCCAAATATAACATATCATATATTTTATTTTATTTTTGGGTAGTTCGATTACCGTTTGGCCAACACATACAAAATATAAAAATTCTTATTTTGAGCCTAGCCAAGATATTTTGGGGGTTGTATAATAATCATACTATTTCCGGGAGGGGGGGGGGGGGGGGGGGGGGGGGGGGGGGTGGGGCTAAATAAAATTTGAAAATTTCAAAAATTATACATGCTAAAAGTAGAATTTTAAAAAATTCTTGGGGGGCTAGTTCGGGGAAGAGGAGTGAGGGGCTTGATATATCTAAATAAAATTTGAAATTTTCAAAAATCATACATGCTAAAAGTAGAATTAAAAAAAAAAAAACTTGGGGGGCTATTTCGGGGGAGGGGGTGTGGCTTACGCCTACTCCCGCCCCTGGTGGACACCCTCACCTGGTAGCTTAACAATAGAGTGTATTTTTGTTCACCTAAATTTTACTTACCCAAGCGTCCTATTGGATAAGCATGTGAGACCCACCACTTTTCAAGGATAAAATAGGGTTAAGCAAAAAATAGAAAGTGATGTGTCCTACATTCTCACCAAATGTGATTTTTAGATGAGCAAACTTTGGTTGAGCAAAAATGCACCATATGCATTTTGCAAACTTTAGACTCTGCTAGCTTCTAAACCGCTTGGGAATATAGACATACTAGTGGAACACCCCGTGCAATGCACATGTTATTTTAGATATGTAGGAATCGCTAAATACAAATCATCTCTTAAATATAAAAAGAAAAAGAACTAGAAAGAAGAAGATGATGACAATGTAATTCGAGAGGTAGAATATTCCAATTTGATGACGTGGAGAACATAAAGTATTAAAAGTTTTACTCATATTAGTATAAGAATTTATTGAACTCACAAAAAACTTCAACTCGGGCCATTAAAAGTATTTTGATGTCATCTTCACTGCCATAACCTGAAATAGAATTCACAAAAATTAACATAGTATTCTAGAATCTGAAAAAATAAAAATGAAAAGAAGAAGAAGTAATTAAAATCAAACAAAAATTAGTAAGAAGTCAACTTAAAATACTAATGCATTCACTACTCTGTATGTTGCATATAAAGACACACATACTCATGCATGTAGTGCCTGGTTCTCCAAGTGCTCTATTTATCATGGTTAGATTCTCTATGAATTTCCATATAAGTGAAATAGTAAATCTTTATTTTGAGGCTATAATTAGACTTTGGGGTTTAAGTTATTTTTGCCTTTTTATACAGTTAAATTTCTTGTAGGCTTTTGAGATTTTTTCTAATCAATAAAGTAGATCTAGAGAGAGAGAGAGAGAGGAGAAGAATCTTACTTATACATTTATTATAGATATATATATATCAATGTGTTTTATTATATATACATACACCAATTTGTAGAATTGTAGGCTTTCAAGATATAAAGTGGAATAGTCTTCATAGACTTCATAGAACAGTGCAACTCACTATTTTTTGGAGGATGCATGATATGGCAGCTTGGATTGCCACATAGTAATTTATCTTTCTTTTAAGGACGTGACTTAGGCGCTGAGGTGGAGGGCTAAGGAAATCCATTTGGTCCCAAGATTAGTATATTATATATATAAATGTGTATATGTATGTATATATGTATATATATATATGTATGTATGTATATATATATATGTATGTTCCTTTGTGTTACTTTCATGTTTAATTGATATGCATTGAATCTCTACGGCTCTTTTATCTAATAACTTCATTAGTCAGTTGGATACACATATCAAAAACTCAATATATAATCTATTTAACTTGTCCTTTTTAGTTGTTGCACTTGTAAATGAAAAATGATATTTTAGTGTGTGACTAAACCCGTGCAGATACAATGTAAGTTATAACTAGCCTGTGTTTGGTCAAATTAGTGACTGTGTTATTATTGGTAGAATATCTTTTGGACTTTGTCAAGATCATGAAAATGCATTTTGTTTAACTTGTTGATGAAGTGTTGTGGGGGCAATTGTGTCGAATTGTATCGAATACAAATTGATGACCTCAACTGGATATCAATATTTAGGACTCATTGCTGGTGTATATGGATGGGGCTTGTAGGAGTTATCCATTCATACGTGAATTAATTCTATATAAATTTAACAATTTGACATATGTAATTAATTACTCCCATCGTCTTATTTTGTGAGTCTAATATTTTATTTTGGGATGTCCCAAAATTGTGTCCACTTTCCTAAATTTTATATACAATTTTTACTTACTTTCCAAAATTATACCTCCTTGAAATCTACACAAGACAAAATTTTAAAAGTTATTGTAACGATTAGGGGCAATTGTGAAAAGTAGGTGTAGATTCTTTTTGTCCCCTTAATAAGTTGAGTTCCTAAATATGGACTCACAAAATGGGACGGAGGGAGTACATAAAATGAGTCCATGTATAGTCTAGAAACACGTTTTTCTCAAATTAACATGGTGCTTTTTATTAGAATTAGTTTTATTAGCTTAGTTTAGTCTTTTCCTTTATATTAGGGAAATACTGTATACCTAGATATTGTAGTAACCTATATTTTCGCGTCCCTATTAATAAATAAAAATGTTAATTTTATTCCATTAATGTGTATTATTCTTTTAGTTGTGATAATTTTTTCATAAATTATTGGTACTAGTATTATTAATTTGATAACTCAATGCTATTTTATTTTACTACTGTGTATTAACATTAGTAGTACTGTTATCTGAATAAATAAATAATATTTGTGTTAGCATTTATTAATACAATGCCTTAAAATTTTGTAACCCGTTAATAATTTAATTGTATTGTTGCTTAAGACTGCGCCCCTAAGTTACCCTATGATTTGGGATAAGAGACATTAATAAAATATAATATCACGTCGCCTACATTTTTGTCCCTAATGATTTGATTTGGGACATTTTAATTAGCTAACTGACCAAACTGATCTAACTAGACTGAATTAACTAACATAACTAATCAACTGACTGATTGACGGATGTAAATCAGCCGAGTAACTTACAGCTGCTAATTGATTGCAATGAGTAAAATTTTGTGGTTATCAAAATATGAGACACGTGCTTACCTTTTTAACCAAGGGTAGTCACCAAACTCTTGTGGATGAAATGATGAGACGTGTGTAGCACTTTTAACCATGACTCTTACTTATCACCTTTGATTGAAGCAATATAAGAACACAACACACATTCAAGAAGCACACAACTCAAGCTCTCAGTAGCTCTCTCTCTCACTCTCGCTCAATCAGTCACTCACAAGCACAGTACAATTCTAAAAGTGCTAAATAGAGAAGAAGAACATCACAATAGAAGCTCCATTGCCATTGTAGCTCAAAACTTATATTACGGATTTTACGGAATCTTTCGATCTCTTAGTCCAGCCACTACGAAGAACGGTGAGTCTCTTGAACCCACTCTTAATGTACTTTAAGTCATTACGCACAATCCATGGGGTTCGAAAATAAGTGAGTATGTATATATATGTATATGTAGCCATAGAGGTCCAAAATTAGTGGTACCAAAAATGTTAACGAAAACTCATTCTGTAAATTGATAATGAAATATTAGGATCCCAGTTAGTCCCCCTTGAAATAGTTTGTTGATTGGTTAATTCCTTGACCCCAAGGTTGAGAGTTTAATACTTGCTACTTACATATAAGTTTGTAAATTATTATTATCATAAAAATAAATAGTAAATATATTAGTATAAAATAAGTGTTAAAAGTACTTATTGACTCTATTAAATTCTGTATTATTGTTAACATGTTAGAGGTCATTTTTTATATAGTTTTATAATTTATTAAATTATAAAACTAAGACTTGATGTTGTTAATGAATAAATTAGTGGTTGTTTAACTAATATTTTAATTATTTCAAAATACCTTTGGTACTTCTAAATTTATGAAAAAATAGCAGAATTGTATTTTAATGCCTTGTTTTTATTAAGAATAATGTCAAAGCATGTACCCTCTACTTTTATATAATTATGTCGTTAAGAAGGGCCTTGTGGCTATATTTATAGGCTATTTTTATTCTTCTAAAATTTGTAATAAAAATCATATGACTCCGAAAATTACATCGTCAGTTTCCTAAAAATCAAATTAAGTTAAATTGGTTCACTTGATGATAATCATGTGTTTAAAACAACCAGTGTCAGGTTAAAGAACATTGTAAATGGAATAAGTCATACACTTGCATAGTCGAGTTGGCATGTTGGTAAGGGGTTGTTTGGGTCAACATATACATTTGTGAGAAATAAGTAAAGAAAGGGTGTCTTGAGTTGTGTTACCTTAATTATTTAGGCCGATTCGAATACGGCAGATTAATTAGGAAGGATTGAGCCCAGGCCGACTCGGATACGGTAGGCCAGTTAGAGTCTTGTGTTACCTTAATTATTCCAAGCCGACTCGGATACGGTAGATTAATTAGGAAGGATTGAGCCCAGGTTGATTCGGATACGGCAGGCCAATCAGGTCGTGTCCAGGCCGACCTAATTCGGATACTCGGATACGGTAGACCGATCTAAAACAACGGCCTCGTGCCGGATGGTTCTGGCAAACCGAATGAGTCGAGAGGTTGTGGTCAAGATAAAAGAGTCAGTAAGATGAGGTGGTTACATTATTCATGCACGGTCTTATATAATTGATTTAATTATTCATTTATTGTTTATATGTGACGACTAAAATAATGGACTAACAGCACTGTAAAATACTAAATTCAAAGACAGTTAATGTGCTTTTATATACATTGCTTGTATGTTCATTATGCTCACTCGGCTTTCATTAGCTGATGACTTTATTTTGTCCTGGACACCCAAAATGTCCAGGAGATAGCTATGCAGGATTATATGATTATGCCAGCTAGAGAAGTCTGCAGAGATGCTTTTATAATTTATTAAAGTTGTAATAAAAGATATGAATAATGTTTTAATTTGAATAAGGCGGCTTGTGCCTTAAGAAATACTTTTATTTGAGACAATGTTAAGTTTGTAATGTTGATCTATATTTCCTTCCTTGCTGCTTTATATACTCTGTTTTCTGGTACATGTTAAGCTAAGTACAGGACAAGCGATCCCTCACCTGTCATGACCTACGGATCCAAAATGGAAATGAAAATTTTTCCTTGCTTTGCTACGTTGGGGCGTGATAGGATTTTTGGTATCCGAGCCTTGGTTGTATTCTTAGGCATAAGCCTAGACACAGGTTGTGATACCAAAAGGATAGGCATAGTTGAGTGTCCTCGGTACTTAGGATCCGACATCCAGATATATTAAGATTAGCCCTGATATAAGATAGTTTGCTTTAGTCAGGTTATGGACCCGTATCTTGTTCCAGATGATTTTGGAGGGCACGTTATTGGCCCTAATGGGATAGAGCCACTCGATTGGGAGCTGTACGTCACCTTGATATGATACCAGGCCACCGTTAGACTGGAAAACCATGTGTGGTGGGAGATTCATGTTGAGGGAGCCGTAGATTTGAGGCGAGTACAGTTAGAGAACCTTTACCAGGCTTGGATAGATAGACTGATTGTTGATGAGAGGATCAGGAGGATCCTTGACCCGGAGATCTACGTACCCCTAGAGATGGATATGGTCCAGGCACATCTAGCCTTTGTAGCCGCTGCAGTTATACCACCCCCAGCCATGGCTCCCGTGGCCGCTCCACCTGTCGAGCCCATGATTGATGATGATGATGATGATGATGATGATGATGCGTATGACGAGATGGATGGAGTGGTCCCCGTACTGATTGAAGGGATCATAGACGAGGACGATGAGATGGAGGTCGAGGTTCATATCATCGAGTTACCTGAGCCACCACCTGAGCTACCTATTGAGCTCGATGTTATTATGGAGGATGCCCCACCCTTTGTATCTGACGATGATAGCATTTACTGAGCTGTTGTTCGCCCGACTCGTAGGCCCAGAGTTTGGCACCGATGGCCCGCTGCCTTTGCTAGGCACCCTTAGGTGTTCTTATATGGTCTTGATGTAAATATTGGATTGGTAGTCCCCTTTTGTTATTGATGCATATATAGGTAGCACTAGGGTGCATATAGGGCAATGACTCCCATATTTTTGTATATCAGACTGGTAGTCCCAAAATCTCACTTTTGACTAGATAGAAGTATTAACTGGACATACTTGATGTAACTGCTTACAGAGATATATATAAAGAAATATTTTTGGAATCTTGTTTTAATAATTGTACTTCTTATTATAATTATTTAAAATTGCTAACATTTGTACTATCAGGACTTAAGATATAGTATGGCAAGAAGGAGTCCCAAAAACCACGGTTTGATCGAGGGTGCACCCCTAGCTGCCGATCCAACTAGCATGTTTGAGGCGTTTGTCCAGCAAATTGAATGGATAGGAGACCTGACCGCCCAGAACAACAGAAATCGAAACAATCAAGGGAATGTAATACCACCCCGTCAAACGGGAGATAAACGATTGGAAAGGTTCTGTGCCTTGCGACCAGAGCAATTCGCTGGCACTGCCGAACCATGGAAGGCAGAACAGTGGCTAAGGCAGATGAATCACATCTTCGAGACAATGGATTGTACTGACCAGGAAAAGAAGAGGTTGGCAACATTCCAGTTGACATATGTTGCTGCGGATTGGTGGGAGGCAGTGAAAGCCACCATGGGAGAAGACGCAGTGCGGGCAATGACATGGACTACATTCAGGAGAAAATTCTTGGAAAAGTATTTCCCAGTGACCAAGAGGCACAAGCGAGAAAGAGAATTCATGAACCTGGTCCAGGGAAACAAGTCAGTACAAGAGTACACAACTCAATTTGAGAGGCTATCCAGATTTGCTCCACATATGGTGGATACGGATGAAAAGAGAATCCAGAAATATAATCAAGGGTTGGCTCTGCCTATTCGTCGTATGACTATTAGGCACTTGGACAAAACATTTGAATCTCTCGTGGACCTGGCCACCGAATTGGAAGAAGACATGCGATCGAGCCGCAAGCAATTTGACTTCTGCCCACCAGAAAAAGGAAAATTTGGGAACAAGCAACCATATCGCAATCAGGGTCAGAAGAGGACTTTCGATGGGAACCGAAAACCTCAGCCAGCCCCTTATCAGACTCGGCCACAATCAGGCGCAGGAGGGAATACTAGTAATTATTCAAATTGTGGCATCCCCGGTCACCTATCTTAGGATTGCAAAGCACCAAGGCGCGATAATCGTCAGAATACAGTGTGCTATAATTGTGGCAAGACTGGTCACGTCAGCAAGTATTGTCGTGCCCCTAAAGGAGGAAGCTATGGTCAACAGGGACAGGCCCAACTAAATGCTATCATTCCTGATGCCGCAGGTTATGAGGAAGGTAATTACGAAGAAGCTGGGTATGAGGGAACCCAATATGAAGAGCAGCCTAAGCAGCAAGTCATGAAAGGTACTTTAACACTTTATAATCGTCGTGTGAAAGTCTTATTTGACACGGGTGCCACACACTCTTTTATTGCTGCCAAAATTCTTCCAACTGTGATTATAGTACCTCAGAAGTTAGACTTAGCTTTGAATCCCATCTCACCGTTAGGAGCTACTGTTACACTAAAACATATATGCAAGGGTTGCCTGGTACACCTAGAGAATCGAAATCTTCCAGCTAATTTGGTTGTCTTAACAATGAAGGAATTTGATGTGATATTAGGAATTGACTGGCTCACTAAGTGTCACGCTAAGTTGGACTGTGCTAAGAAGAGTATTACTTTTTCGGTACCTGGAGGTCAACTTTTTGAATTCCAGTGTAACCATATGAGTGATACATTCCTCACCAATTGTCTAGCTAACATCAAGACTGCCAGTACAGAAGTGGCTATCTCATCGATACCCATAGTCAGAGACTTTGAGGATGTTTTTCAGGATATCTCTGGGCTACCACCTAAGAGAGAGATCGATTTCTACATTGATCTAGTACCAAGCACTATCCCTATATCCAAAGCACCTTACAGAATGGCCCCTACAGAAATGATGGAGTTAAAGAAACAAGTTCAAGAACTTGAAGATCTAGGATTTGTGTACCTAAGTACATCACCCTGGGGAGCACCAGTGTTATTCGTAAAGAAGAAGGACGGATCACTTCGGTTATGCATTGACTATAGAGAATTGAATAAAGTCACCATCAAGAACAAGTATCCTTTACCCCGAATAGATGATCTATTTGATCAATTGCAAGGACCTACAGTCTTTTCTAAGATAGATCTACGGTCAGGGTACCATCAGTTACTCATACGACCTGAGGATGTACCAAAGACAGCTTTCAGAATGAGGTACGGTCACTATGAGTTCCTGGTAATATCGTTTGGATTAGCGAATGCTCCGGCAGTATTCATTGATCTGATGAACAGAGTGTCAGGCATTACTTGGATCAATTCATCATAGTCTTCATTGATGATATCTTAATCTATTCAAGGACAGCAGAAGAACATGAACAACATTTACGACTCACATTGCAGACACTTTAAAGTCATCATTTATATGCGAAGTTCAGTAAGTGTGAGTTTTGGCTTCAAGAGGTGAAATTCCTAGGCTTAAGTCGGAAACCTTGAGGAATGGTTGCATCTTTAATGGTTAGAGAATGGAAAGCTTTGGAAACGATAGTTGAATTTGATGTTCAAGTGTCTACAGAAGGCGAAAGACAACAACACTTTAGATGCCTTGTAGTGCAACCGACACTTATTAGTCGTATGTTGGAAGCGCAAAAGAAAGACTCTGATCTTCAACTGTGATTTCAGAAAATGTCAGCAAAGGACCCAAAGGAATGGAAAATTGGGACCGATGGAGCACTTCGGTGCAGGAATAGATTATGTGTGACCAACACAGACAGTCTAAGAAAGGATATTCTCGAAGAAGCACACAGGTCAAGATTGACAGTTCATCCAGGAGGAACAAAAATGTATAAGGACCTGAAGAGAAATTTCTGGTGGGAAGGAATGAAAAGGGATGTAGCCGAGTTCGTGTCTAAGTGTTTCACTTGTCAACAAGTGAAAGCTGAACATCAAAGACCCTTAGGACTTTTGCAACCCCTACCGGTTCCAGGTTGGAAATGGGAGCACATCACGATGGACTTGTATTTGGATTGCCCAGGACACAACAACACCATGATGCTATTTGGGTAATTATGGATCGTTTGACGAAGTCCGCTCACTTCATCGCTTACAGTATGACCTACCCTGTAGAGAAGATAAGTAGGATGTACATTCAGCAAGTTATAAGACTACACAGAGTACCAGTGTCTATTGTATCAGATCGCGATTCACGGTTTATTTCAGGATTCTGGGAAAGTCTTCAAGAAGCTTTAAGAACTTCATTGAGTTTAAGTACTGCTTTTCATCCACAAACCGATGGACAAACTGAACGCACCAATCAGGTTATGGAAGATATGCTCAGGGCATGTGTTATAAACTTTGAGAGTTCATGGGAAACACACCTTCCATTGATTGAATTTTCTTACAACAACAGTGTTAGCCTTAAGGTATAAGGCATATTTAATTATGTTTTGATGATGTCAAATATGCTATGATAATTACATGATTCATATTGATTCATTCCTTGTTATTATCATAGTCATTTTTATGCTCATATTTAATCTCATGTATTAATATTGTATCAATGTTTTTAACATCTTTGTGTGCATGAGATTTAATTGATGTAGATCAAGATTACAAGGAGCTCAACAAGGATCAAGCTTGAAGACTTGAAGACATTTCATCCTTGGTTGAAGTCTAGGACCATCATTGTATGGCATCTTGATCTCACACTCATAGGGGCTCAAACAAACTCTAAAAGTTAAGGTTTTGGAAATAAATTTTAAGTGGGTCATCTTTAAAGAAATGCCCCAACCAATTGAAAAATAATTAATTGTTGAATCTTATATGGCTGGAAAGGTATTTGAATCTAGTTTCCAAAACATCAAACAGATCGCAAATCTGATTTTTGTAGAGGGAGTTATGGCCATTTTAGTGGAGATGTGTCTGGCTGTCAAACAGAGAGGGGCAGTCGACTGAGGGCCCGATACAGTCGACTGAAGTGAGCAGAATGTAAACAGAACCCTCTGTAAACACATCTCAGTCGACTGCTTCAAGGCCCAGTCGAATGCTTCAAGGTCCAGTCGACTGAAGCGACCTGGAAGGCAATAACGGCTAGTTTTTAAAGGGGTTTTTAATTACCAAACTTGCCACTAACGGCTATAATCTTCCAATGCCTATAAGTACATGTTTTCCTAAGCTATTTGGGGTTGAGATTTTGATTGGAAAACATCTATTTAAATCACACAACTTGTTGATTTTTAATCATTCACATTTGAGCCCTAGTTGTGTGAGTTTATCAATTTGCTCAAATCTTTCATTTGTATTTCTTGAGAGAGCAAAATTGTAGTGAGCTTTAATTGTATAATCCACTCTAGAGAGAGAGTTATCACTTTGTATCCAATTCAATTTGTAAAGGTTGAAGGTTAGTAACCCTTGTGTGCAAAGAAGAGGTGTTCTTCTTTGGGAGAGATTGAAGGCTCTTGTAACGGTATGGTGCACACCCGTAAGTGTTTCGGGAACGGTTTGGTCTACACCCGTGAAGTAGATCGGATTAAAGGAATCCTCAAGAGGTGTTCTTGAGGGGTGGACGTAGGCCGCGGGGTGCGATTGCCGAACCACTTGAAAAATTGGTTTGCAAGTATCTCTTCCCTTATCTCTTTAGTTAATTGCTTATGATCTTGTTTAATTTGCAATTAAGTTTTTAAAAGGTTAATTTCCGCTAAAACCTTATTCACCCTCCTCTAAGGTTTCCACATTTCGGCCAACAAACAGTTATCATTCAAGTATAGGAATGGCCCCATTTGAAGCATTGTATGGACAGCTATGTCGATCCCCACTTTGTTGGACAGAGGTTGGAGACAAAGAGATGTTGGACCAGACTTGGTTAGAGAGACCAACGAGAAGATCACAGTTGTGAAAGATATGATGAGTGCCGCACAGAGTAGACAAAAGAGCTACGCAGATAAACATAGAAAGGACAAAGAGTTCACTGTCGAAGATCATGTACTCATGAAAGTTTCACCAATTCGAGGAGTAGTACGTTTTGGACAAAAGAGAGGAAAGCTGTCGCCTCGATTCATTGAACCATTTGAGATACTGGAACGTGTTGGGAAAGTAGCATATCGACTGGCATTGCCACCAAAGATGTCTGGAGTACATAATGTCTTTCACATCAGCATGTTGAGGGAATACAAGGGAGATCCTTCACACGCAATTGACTTAAATGACATAGAGATCCATGACAATGTCACCTATAGAGAGAGACCTGTGCGTATTCTAGATCACAGTACGAAGAAACTGCGGAGCAAAGACATTCCTCTAGTGAAAGTTCAGTGGAAGTATCATGATGAGAGTGAGGCATCTTGGGAGTTAGAATCAGAAATGAGAACTATGTACCCGGAGTTGTTTCAAGATTAGTCAGCTTAGATTCCGGGACGGAATCCCTATTTAAAAGGGAGTGATGTAGCAACCTATATTTTTACGTCCCTATTGATAAATAAAAATGTTAATTTTATTCCATTATTGTGTATTATTATTTTAGTTGTGATAATTTTTCCATAAATTATTGGTACTAGTATTATTAATTTGATAACTCAATGTCATTTTATTTTACTACTGTGTATTAACGTTAGTAGTAATGTTATCTGAATAAATAAATAATATTTGTGTTAGCATTTATTAATACAATGCCTTAAAATTTTGTAACCCGTTAATAATTTAATTGCATTGTTGCTTAAGACTGCGCCCCTAAGTTACCCTATGATTTGGGATAAGAGACATTAATAAAATATAATATCACGTCGCCTACATTTTTGTCCCTAATGATTTTATTTGGGACATTTTAATTAGCTAACTGACCAAACTGGACAAACTAGACTGAATTAACTAACATAACTAATCAACTGACTGATTGACGGATGTAAATCAGCCGAGTAACTTACAACTGCTAATTGATTGCAATGAGTAAAATTTTGTGGCTATCAAAATATGAGACATGTGCTTACCTTTTTAACCAAGGGTAGTCACCAAACTCTTGTGGATGAAATGATGAGACGTGTGTAGCACTTTCAACCATGACTCCTACTTACCACCTTTGATTGAAGCTATATAAGAACACAACACACATTCAAGAAGCACACAACTCAAGCTCTCAGTAGCTCTCTCTCTCACTCTCACTCAATCACTCACTCACAAGCACAGTACAATTCTAGAAGTGCTAAATAGGGAAGAAGAACATCACAATAGGAGCTCCATTGCCATTGTAGCTCAAAACTTATATTGCGGATATTTTCGGTCTCTTAGTCCAGCCACTACGAAGAACGGTGAGGCTCTTGAACCCACTCTTAATGTACTTTAAGTCATTACGCACAATCCATGGGGTTCAAAAATAAGTGAGTATGTATATATATATGTATATGTAGCCATAGAGGTCCAAAATTAGTGGTACCAAAAATGTTAACGAAAACTCATTCTGTAAATTGATAATGAAATATTAGGATCCCAGTTAGTCCTCCTTGAAATAGTTTGTTGATTGGTTAATTCCTTGACCCCAAGGTTGAGAGTTTAATACTTG
Organism: Hydrangea macrophylla; assembly: GCA_033977485.1. NCBI lineage: Eukaryota > Viridiplantae > Streptophyta > Magnoliopsida > Cornales > Hydrangeaceae > Hydrangea > Hydrangea macrophylla. The sequence continues at coordinate 93,190,508 of CM066988.1, read as the reverse complement.
CTACTTACATATAAGTTTGTAAATTATTATTATCATAAAAATAAATAGTAAATATATTAGTATAAAATAAGTGTTAAAAGTACTTATTGACTCTATTAAATTCTGTATTATTGTTAACATGTTAGAGGTCATTTTTTATATAGTTTTGTAATTTATTAAATTATAAAACTAGGACTTGATGTTGTTAATGAATAAATTAGTGGTTGTTTAACTAATATTTTAATTATTTCAAAATACCTTTGGTGCTTCTAAATTTATGGAAAAATAGCAGAATTGTATTTTAATGCCTTGTTTTTATTAAGAATAATGTCAAAGCATGTACCCTCTACTTTTATATAATTATGTCGTTAAGAAGGGCCTTGTTGCTATATTTATAGGCTATTTTTATTCTTCTAAAATTTGTAATAAAAATCACATGACTCCGAAAATTACATCGCCAGTTTCCTAAAAATCAAATTAAGTTAAATTTGTTCACTTGATGATAATCATGTATTTAAAACAACCAGTGTCAGGTTAAAGAACATTGTAAATGGAATAAGTCATACACTTGCATAGTCGAGTTGGCATGTTGGTAAGGGGTCGTTTGGGTCAACATATACATTTGTGAGAAGTAAGTAAAGAAATGGTGTCTTGAGTTGTGTTACCTTAATTATTTAGGCCGATTCGGATCAGCAGATTAATTAGGAAGGATTGAGCCCAGGCCGACTCGGATACGGTAGGCCAGTTAGAGTCTTGTGTTACCTTAATTATTCCAGGCCGACTCGGATACGATAGATTAATTAGGAAGGATTAAGCCCAGGTCGATTCGGATATGGCAGACCAATCAGGTCGTGTCCAGGCCGACTCGGATACGGTAGAACGATCTAAAACAACGACCTCGTGCCGGATGGTTCTGGCGAACCGAATGAGTCGAGAGGTTGTGGTCAAGATAAAAGAGTCAGTAAGATGAGGTGGTTACATTATTCATGCACGGTCTTATATAATTGATTTAATTATTCATTTATTGTTTATATGTGACGACTAGAATAATGGAGTAACAGTACTGTAAAATACTAAATGCAAAGACAGGTAATGTGCTTTTATATACATTGCTTGTATGTTCATTATGGTCACTCGGCTTTCATTAGCTGATGATTTTTTTTGTCCTAGACACCCAAAATGTCCAGGAGATGGCTATACAGGATTATATGATTATGCCAGCTAGAGCAGTCTGCAGAGCTGCTTTTATAATTTATTAAAGTTGTAATAAAAGATATGAATAATGTTTTAATTTGAATAAGGCGGCTTGTGCCTTAAGAAATGCTTTTATTTGAGACAATGTAATATTAACTAAGTTTGTAATGTTGATCTATATTTCCTTCCTTGCTGCTTTATATACTCTGTTTTCTGGTACATGTTAAGCTAAGTACAGGACAAGCGATCCCTCACCTGTCATGACCTACGGGTCCAAAATGGAAATGAAAATTTTTCCTTATTTTGCTACGCTGGGGCGTGACAGATATACTATTATTGTCTCTTCTTTTTTATTGTACAGTTTTTGTGTTATGAGAAACTCTAGCTCTCTTTTCTTTTCTCTTTTCTCATTTTAAAATGATTTTGGTTCGTTTTTGGAATTCTCGCTGATTCGGATTCATATTTGGATCTCGCACTGATTCGCGTTCGTTTTTGGATCTATCACTGATTCTGGTTCGTTTGTTTAGTGTTTTTGGATCTGTCTTTGATTTTGGTTCGTTTGTTTTATGTTATTTGATTACTTCATTTTCGTAATAGCTGCTGAACCTGATGATTCGCTTCAAGTGATTAGTGTTAAACTCGATGGAAAGAATTTTGCATATTGGAATTATGTGATGAAAAATTTTCTGAAGGGGAAGAAGATGTAGGGTTATATCAATGGGGATTTCAGTAAACCTACGAATGAAAATGTTGATAAATTTGCAGAATTGCTAGATGTTTGGGACACAAATAATTCAAAAATCATTACTTGGATCAACAACTCTGTTGCTCCCTCGAAAGGTATGCAATTGGCAAAGTTTGAATATGTGAAGGAGGTGTGGAATCATTTGGCTAAATTGTTTACACGTACAGTCCAATTTTGCAAAAGGTACGAATTAGAGTGTGATATTCGTTCCCTTGAACATAAAAAATTGATTATTCACGAGTTCTATTCTACAATGACAGATCAGTTATCTCTCATGGAGTCGCCCGAATTGCAGGCGTTTGCACCATATATCACTAGTAGGGATGAACAACGTCTAGTTCCATTTTTGATGGCTCTACGTTATGCTTTTGAGGGCCTTCGTGGGTCAATTCTCCATCGTAGCCCACTTCTGTTAGTTGATTCTATTGTCCCTGAGTTAGTAGCCCAGGAAATACGTCTCAAGACTCAGTCTGGAAAGGGAATTCACCCCGACTCTACTCCATCTATTTTAGCAGCCCCTTTTCGACCACCGTCCAACAATCAGAATAAGCCTTACTCAAGAGTTGGTAGTGATGTATGCAGCTACTGTAAGGAAAATGGTCATTGGAAGGCTCAGTGTCCTAGGTTGGGTCGAGCAAACCATCACAATAGCAGCAACCAGCCTTCACATAGTCGACCACCATAACTACATCAACCTCTACCTTTTCATTGGAAATCTAACAACCAATCTCAGCAGCGTTCGTATAGACCTCCACAACCATTTGGACTCGGTTTCCCTTTTCCATCCACTCTATCCATGATCTCCCTTGCTGAGCAATTTTAGAAGTTCCTTGCCACACAGCCACATTCTATGGCCACATCTTCACTAGGTATGTCTTCAGGTATGTCCTCAGGTATTTGGGTCTTAGACTCTGGAGCTTCTAATCATATGTCACCTGACTTGTCGTCTTTTGCTTTCTTATGTCCTGCTTCCTCTTTGCCTATTATGACTGCTGATGGTACTCCCATGCCATTAGCAGGTGTTGGGTCTATTGTCACACCTCATGCATCTCTCTCTAGTGTTTACCACATTCCCAAACTTACTATGAATCTTGTTTCTGTTGGCCAGCTTTGTGATGAAGGTTACTTAGTATCTTTTTCTTCTACTTTTTGTCATGTGCATTATTCGCAGTCTCAAACGCTGATTGGGACAGGCCGTAGGGAAGGAGGATTATACATCTTGGACAAGCTTAATGTACCAGTGGTTGCAACTTCTAGTGTTTACTTATCATCCTTTCGTTTGAGTTCATCTTCGTCTAGTTTTTATTTATGGCATTCTCGCCTTGGTCATGTTTCAGCCTCTCATTTAAATTATTTAGCTTTCACAGGAAAATTAGGAGATTTACAAACTCATGACATTTCTGATTGTAGTGGTTGTAAACTGGCAAAATTTTCTGCTTTACCTTTTAATAGAAGTATTTTTTATTTTTCTTGCACCATTTGATTTAGTTCATTATGATGTGTGGAGACCCTCTCCTGTTACTACAAGATGGGAGTCTTGATATTATGTATCATTTATTGATGATTGCACTCGTTACTGTTGGGTTTATCTTATGAAACATCGCTCAAACTTCTTTGATATTTAAAATACCTATCATGCTATGGCTTCGATTACCCCTGAGGTTATTCGGTTACGCCGACTACTTACAGATATAGGTGTCTCCCTATCTCGCCCTTCACCTATATATTGTGATAATAAGAGTGCTATTCAGATTGCTCACAATTCAGTTTTCCATGAGAGGACCAAGCATATAAAGATTGATTGTCACATTACTCGTCATCACCTTAAGCATGGAGCTATCACTTTGCCTTTTGTTTCTTCTTCCGTGCAGATTGCTGATTTGTTTACAAAGTTACATCCGATTTAGCGTTTTCATTTTTTAGTTGGCAAACTCTCTATGCTTCTAGCTGCAGCATCGTGAGTTTGATGGGGGGGGGGGGGTATTAGAATTAGTTTTATTAGCTTTAGGGTAGTTTAGTCTTTTCCTTTATATTAGGGTAATACTGTATACCTAGATGTACTATTATTGTCTATTCTTTTCTATTGTATTCATTCATTCATTTTTGTGTTATGAGAAACTCTAGCTCTCTTTTCTCTTTTCCTTATGTTGTTTGCTTGATTATTTAATATATTCACATTTTTTTCGTGTAAAACTAGATAGAGAATGAGAATGAGAATGAGGCTAAGAGTGATCCTGTTTTAGCACCGAGTGATTCTATAATGTATAAACTTGGAATTCTTTTAAAACAATGTATGGCGTGAAAAGTAATGGTATGGTTTTCATATTTAAATCTCAAATTTGGTTTCTAAATACCTTGCCGGTTGTGCTACATGTTGTAAAATTAGACCACATTATGTTGTATCACATCCACAATATTTCTGCATTTGGGATATCCAAAATTTGGTGTACATCGTTTGTAAAGCTTGCTATGCAGAAATGACAGGCTAATAAACTATTAATTTTGTAAATCATAAATAACATATTATATTAATGAGATGGCACACAATGCTACCTTAATAGTATAGTCAAGTCCCATACATTTATGTACACTAGGCAAGAATCCGTGCTATGCACGAGCTATTTTCAAAAGATTTAAAAAAAGAAAATAATTTCAAAAATTTTGTGACTAAATATTAACAGTGACTGCAGTGTATGCATAACTTTTGCCAATTGAGTGTCCAACTTCCAAAACAATCACAATAAGGAAAATCCTTAAAAAATTGGTTTGGGGGGGGGGGTGTGTGTGTGTGTGTGTGTGTGTGTGTGGATGCGGATGGAGAGTGAGCAATAATAGAAAGCACTTAATGGATGAACTTCACTAAATAAATATATGAATAAGGGTATTGTTCACTATATAATGCTAAATAAATTTATAGAAAATTGTGTATAATGCATTTAATCAAAAACAAATTAATGTTATCTCCCTAACTCTTATACATGAAGTGTACTAAATACATACCTGTATAGTGGTAAATACATTTCTAGGAAATGTGTGCAATGTACTTAATCTAAAAACAAATTCATGTTCGCTAAATACATACATGTATAATGCTAAATATATTTGTTTAAATTTTTAGAGAGACTTTTAGGTTTATTAAAAAGCACTTTTAGAAAAATGTGTGCAATGTATTTAATCAAAAAATTAATTAATGTTATCTCCCTAACTCCAATACATAAACTTTACTAAATACATACATGTATAAAGGTAAATACATTTGTAGGAAAATATGTACAATGTACTTAATCAGTAAATAAATTCATGCTCACTAAATACATATATGTATAATGCTAAATATATTTGTTTCAATTTTTGAAGAGAGGGTTTTAGGTTTATCGAAAAGCCTTTTGTAATTAATGTTCTTATTTACTAAAAATATATAACTAAAATTCTAAAATAAAACCAAAATAAAAAATGGAATGCCACATAGGTGCCATGTGGAAGGTGAAGAAATTTTTACATGGACACCACGTGGATAGCCTTAAGAAGGGCCTTTGATCCCAATAATATATTGTATATATCTATGGATAGATAGATGTGTATGTATTGAGAAAGTGATAAAAGTGTTGGTATGACATTTGAAGGGAGTAGAGGGGGGTAAAATTAGATTCCATCAGCACAAATACAAAGAAATTTATGGGAAACAAATAATATGATGATGGAAGCACTTTGTGCAGGACAATCAGTCATTAAGATGTATCAAGCATGAAATGTATCAGTCTATAGGCCATGTAAAAGGAGAAATTATTCAGGGAGTCCGTCACGCCATATCTGCATGTTGATATGGTGTGACCATTTAATCCCAACCACCCACTTGTTCCCCTCCTTCTAGGGGATCATGACAAGTGGTTATCAGATTTAAATTGAAAATTCTACTTACCACTTATCATGATCTCCCTAAGAGGGGGCAAGTGGGTGGTTAGAATTAAATAGTCACACCACATCAACATGCTGACGAGAAGTGACGGACTCACTGAATAACTTCTTAGATAAAAGGGTCGTATTAGATAAAAGTTATCTTATTGAATGTTTGGCACATCTTATTCGGTGGAATTAGAAATTTGGTTCTATGAGCTAGGAGTGTAAATGAGCTGAGCCGCTCAACAAGGGCTCGAAGCTTGGTTCGATAAAGGCTAGGCTCGGCTCGCTCATTTGAGTTCGTGAACACGATCAATTAAGGCTCATGAGCAGGCTTGTGAAAAAGCTCGTTAATAAGTTTGATAAAGAGCTTGTATATAGCCATTTACATATATATATATATATATATATTATAAAACTATATAATTTTTGAGAAAATATGACATATCTCATAAATAGGCTTCATGAATGATTGTTTTATTATTAAACTATATAGTTTAAAAGGGTGCGCAAAAAGCTCGTTAAAAAGTTCGCAAGAAAGCTCACGAACACTTGAAAGCTCGGCTCGTTTGAGCTTGTGAGCAAGCTCGCAAGAAGGCTCGACTCGGCTTGGCTCATATACACCCCTTCGGGAGGAGAGGAGAGGAAAGGAGGGAGGGCCGAGTAATCTCATGACTTGGGGAGCGGACGAGAGGAGAGTAGAGTGAGGGCAAAGAAAGGGAAGAAATAAAAAAAAAACTAACTAAAATAATATTTTAAATATTTAGTTATAAATGATATTATTCTAAACATAATATCATGGGAGGTTTGGTCTAAGGCCCCTAAGGTTGAGACAATTAAGATTAAATGACAAGTCATGTATAGGAAATTTGTCTTATTATAATCAAATTAGTTAAGTGAAATTTTACTTCGTTTTCTTACAGAACAATGAGTTAAGAATGATAAATAGATGTGACAGACTCAGTTTTTTTTAGAGTTGTTCAAAGAAATCTCTACTCCTATGATGAAATTAGGGCTTCATGCTTGAGAAGATGAAAAGACGAATTAGGGCTTCAAACTCGTCTAATTTCCTACAAACTTATTGTTGATAGTTTTTAGTGATTTAATGGTAGATTTTTATGATTTTTTTATTTATTTATGATTTCAGTCGTTTTTTCAAGAGGAGTCGCAAATTGTAGGTAGGATGATGGGTGGTGATCACCAGAGGTAGTAATGGTGGTCGCCGGAAGTAGTAGTGGTGGTCAGTACCGGAGGTCGCCGGAAGTGGAAGTGGTGGTGGCCGGATGTTACCATGGTGGCTAGGGTTCGGAAGTAAGGTTAGATGATGAAGATGAGGGTATGTTTGTCCAAAAATGTTCTTAAGACCTTAGACCAAGTTATTTTATTAAGTGTCTTTAATTTCAAATTAGTTTGTCCTAACGTCATTTTCACCAATTTTCTCAATAATCTACGACATATTCATAGAAATCCTGAAAGTAATATTTTGAACATAAAACATAATATTGAAACATAACAATTTATTAGAAATTATTAAAATAAATATTTCAAACATTTAATAATATTTGAAGCTCTTACTAGGCATGCACCAAACGCAACACACGATATTGGCATTTACCAAACACTTCAATTTGTAGAACCGATTTTTTGCTTTCCCAAATAGCCTCTTAGTTTGGTCACAGACTTCTATACAAATTGACACTCATCAACACTTGAATTTATAGACTGGTTCACTCATGATCCAAATAAGTGGTTCTTTGTTTTCCCAAAAAGCCTCTTAAGTTGAGCACAAAATTTTATACACTTCAAAGTACTTCTACCACAAAAGTGACTTGACAACTTCTCGAACAACCTATAAATAGTAGGCACAATGCTACCCTACTACATCCTTTTATGTAATCATGTGCGTGTGTCTGGACAATGAATCATGAAGACGTACCAAGCAGTAAATGTTACTGTTGGTCCGAAATGGAAACCTTAGAGGGGGGTGAATAAGGTTTAGCAGAAAATAAATCCTTTTAAAACTTAATTGCAAATTAAACACAATCACAAACAATAATGGAAAGAGACACTTTCAAACCGAGTTTTCAAGAGGTTCGGCAATCCGCACACCGCGGCCTACGTCCACCCCTCAAGAACACCTCTTGAGGATTCCTTTAATCTGGCCTATTTCACGGGTATAGATCAAACCGTTACAAGAGTCTTCTACTATCCCAAAGAAGAACACCTCTTCTTTGCACACAAGGGTTACTAACTCTCACTCTTTACAAATAAATGATTTGGGTACAAATGATAAATCTCTCTAGAGTGGATGGATAAAATTATAGCTCATACAATAACTCCTTAGTGAGTGGATAACACAAATGAAAGCTCACTACAATTTGCTCTCTCAAGAATTACAATTGAAATCAAGAACAAATTGATTTTTCACTCAAACTTGGGCTCAAATATGAATGATGATTAAACAAGATGTTTGAATGATTTTCCTTCATTACCCAACCCTTGAAATCATCCCTATATATATATATATATATATTCAACATATATGACCGTTGGGGGTGTTTGAGGGGTGTAAAAATAATTTTCGAAAAGTTTAGAAAACTAACCGTTATGTTGTTCAGCGCGATCCAGTTGACTAAAAAGTTAATAGCAGTAGCTACCTTTCAAAAACACAACATAGTCGACTCTTTTACAATCTAGTCGACTGAATTATAATCCAATTGACTGAAATAATTACAGTTTAATCGCCTGCACTGACTGTGTTTTGCAGCCTGACACCTCTTTACTAAAATGGTCATAACTCCCTCTACAAAACTCGTATTTGTGATCTGTTTGAAGATTCGGAAACTAGATTCAAATAACTTTCCAACCATATAAAATTGAACATTAATTTCCTTATCAATTAGATCAGGCTTGCCTTTAAATTTGACCCATCTGTAGAGGGTACTTGATTTTAACTTAGCCACTTAAAAAATTTTGTGAAATGAATTAAATTGAGTGGTCTAGGTTTGTTTATGTCATGCCCTGAAAACCGAAGCACGAGGAAAGAGAAAAAGTTATAGAGAAAAGAATTAAAATTCATACATAGGTGCGGAAGCGACATTGGGATCCCACGGGATTCCTATCATGATGACTCGCTAACATATAAGCCAAGAAGGGCTTACATGTCAACGAGTCAGACAGAGGTGAGGACCCTTGAGAATTTGGCTTAACGAGTCCAACAAAAATGAAAGCATTTGAAAATTTAATTAAAAGACTTTCCGGGCAAGCACTAGATCAAGGAGAGAAGGAAAAATTACAACGAATTTGAAAAAATGTCATTTTTTACGTTGCTGAATTTTAAAACACCCGTAAGTAACTATATCTTTGCAATTTTCACATTCAATCCACGTTGGTCCATGTAAAATTCGATTCTGCACAACTTTTGTTTAATGACATTTTTTTCCAATTCTGCACCATTTGGGCAGAAAATAAAAAAAAAACAGTATACAGCAACTTTGACAGCATTTTGACAACATTCCAAAATGTCCCCAACGATGCTAAATCCTCAAGTTTAAATATCAATATATGACTAGACAAGTCCTAAACAACATACAACACATGTCTAGAGCAAGCGGAACTTCATGTACTCAAAATTTATTAAAAACGAGAAGTGAAAGAGATAAAGAGAGGAAAAAGGGGAGAGGGAGAGATTGGGAGAGAGACAAAGGGAATGTATTCTAAACACACACACACACACACACACACACACACACACACGTGTATTTTCACATTCAGAAACATTTTAAAAATATATATATACATAATTCCAACATAAGTAAAAGGAAGGAATATTTGAGAAATGGAAAGAGATCAAAGAGGGGAGAGGAGAGAAAGAGAATGGGAGAGATTTGGAACGTTTAAATTTTGAAACCTTGTTGGAATTAAAAGAGGGGTTTGATCCGACAAGGACCCAACTATGAAACGAACTAAACTACAACAAATGAACTCTCATAAAAGCAACCACCCAAACCAATCCGGCAAGGATTCAAACACAAGGGAAAAACAAACAATGGACATGTAACTCAAAAAGACAAGAACTTAAGGAGGTTCAACGACCTCGGAAAGTAAATACATCATCATAAAGTGAGTTTAACAATTGGAAGAAATAACCATGAAAGCAAGGGCTAACACTTGTCCCATCAAAATTGCAACAAGGCTTCCCACTTACAAAATATGGAAGTCTAAACTGAAGAAGTTTTGTAGTAAAACTAATACAATAATTTGCTTTGAGAGCATAAAACTATTACAAACTTCTCAAAAGTCCAACGTTCACATGGGAACTATCCATGTACATATCTAAGCATGAATCTTCAAAGAGAAACAAAATGCATCAACTTCTATGCATCGAGCCATAAGTGCTCTTTGCCCTTATCAAGTCCACCTGAAAAATGTTTTGTCGTTTTTATGAGAACGACGGCGCGTAGAAAACATTGTAACAAGTCTATATGCTATCCATGACTAAAATGAAATGAGGTGCAATGCATCGCCACCACGGCTACCATGAAATGATTAGAGCCTCACGGCTATGCGTGATATATGCACATCTCTCTCTCATTACCGGACTATGAGCCACCCACGCATGGAATGTAGCATACCAACTTCCGGGAGCTACCTAAATATAGTTGGAGTTTGATTGTTTCTAAGGGTCATTCTCCCTATCTCACATCACAACTCATATTCGAATTTCTTAAATCAAATTCCCTCACATGGGGTTTTTCTCTCTTTTTCAAATGAAACATTTATGTTGTGATACATGAATGTTTGCCGATTAGGCCTCAATGCATGTAATGTTTAAAATGACATTATGGATGATCCACTATAATAAATTAAGCAATAATTCCAATCCATTAGACATGATATCAAGAGTCTCAAAGAATGTAGTTAAATTTCATAATTAAACATTCCTAGCAAGGATTTCTATACTAACGTCCTTACATGCTTTTACACATAAAGGGAGCATCTTAAGCACGTCTAGCATCACATAATCAACTATAGTACAACCAAAGCATGTAAGTCACAATTTGGCATACAAACTCTAAATTTACAACTTTGGGGGAAAGTAATGCATGTGTCCATATTATTCTCCTACATTACTCTAATTACATTTAACACCCCAAATTTTCAACTTATACAACCAAGGCCTATGATTCTCATTTAGGCTAATAATCCTAACATTACAACTTTGGAGAAAATCTAAAGCATGTGTCTAAGTCATTCTCTTAGCATGTTAATGAACACAAATCACCTTAGACAAGCATAACATATGGAAAAGCAACAATGTAAATCTACCTCAAAGCTTAGCTTCCAAAATTCAATGGCAACTCAAGAGAGCTAAGAAAATCTAAAATAACTTCAATGCTTGTGCTAGGATCTTGAAGGATGCTTCAAGTATGCACCACTAATCAAGAACAACCCAAAGTTAGGATAAAAATCATGAAACTAGTAAACCATAGCTTGTTAGAGATTGGGAAAACTTACCCACATAAGAAATCCTCCATAGAAATGGTTAGGATGTGAAAGAGAAACTCTATATACTCCAAGGAAGCTATAAAAGAGAAGAGAAGTTCAATCAAATCCCAAAATTTTGAAATCTAATGAAACCCTAGAATTTGGGGGTTTTCTAGAAAACTCACCAAACAAGAATCTCAAGCCCTATCAATGTTAGAGGCACCAAAAAGGCTCTATGGAAGTCACACTAAGTAAGAGAAACCCAAGATTAGAAGGGAAACTAGAAATTAGAAAACCCTAGATTATTAGAGAGATGAAGAGATTGTTCTTACACTTAGAAGCAAGCTCTAGGGGTGAATGGAAGCTTGAAAATGATCTTCTCCAATGATCTCTTGAAGCTTGAAGAATGGAGTTTGAAGGAGAAGAAGAACTATGGAGGTTGTATCCTTAGGAGAAGAAGAAGAAAAGAATAGAAGGAAGGAGGAGAAAAGAAACGTGAAATGAGAGGGGAGTGGGAGGTTTGGCCGGCCATATAGGGGAGTGGGTGGGAACCACTCTCTTGTATACTCCAAAAATGAAATGCTTAGTGTTCCCACGGATAGTCTGACCCAACGGTGTAACCCTGAACTTAAATAAACATACCCACATGAACAGAAAATAAATTTTAAAGCACATGAAAGGTAAAATAAAATAATTTAGTCATGCTCTGAAAATAAAAAAAATACAGTCAAATAAAATAATGGTCCACAACAGGAAAGGAAAAATTACCCCATTACCCTTTATTAAAATTTTTGAAACATTACAATTTAGATCCTTGAAAATATTTTAAAGTATGAGAGAGAGGATCTTAAAGTCCAATAAAAGTTACTTGAGCCCTTATGAGTGATTGATCAAAATGCTTACAAGTAAATCCTAGTCTTCAACCAAGGATGAAAAGTCTTCAATCTTGATCCTTGTTATGCTCCATCACTCTTGGATGTCACCATAGGCTATCTCATGATCTCAAACAAAGTTAGAACATTTAAATGCATAAATCAAGAGATTAGCACAATGACAATGTCACGCCCTGAAGTAAGCCAAAAATAGGGAAAAAATTCTTCCTTTATGGATCAGTAGACACGTGACTGGTTGATTTACTGTACTGTCCTTCTAACGCCGAACAACATTCATAAGGGTAATGCTAAAGTATAAGCATAACTTAAATGTAACATAATACAAATACAGTAGCGGAAATAGAGCAAGTTACAATATCATCAATCTTAATACAAGAGGCCATAATAAACATACTATATAAACTTAACAAAAGAAACTACTGAGATAACTATCTGCAATCTCCAGCTTGGCTCTATCCTTCTTAGCTCCTCAGCACTGCATCTTGAGCTCCCTCCTCTAATAACAAACCTACATCACTCTGGACATAGGAATGCCCAGGGCGTAACATGCCGTCAGCTTTGGAACAAAACTGAGTGAGAGTCTAACCGCACAATAATCAATAAATACAAATATCACTCAACTCGCGTTAATGTTCAGTATCATAGGTTATAGTTAATCTCTTATCAAAAGACGCATTCTTTCACTGGCATAGAAAAAGGTTTCAACAAAACATGTAAACAATTAAGCATATAATTGCATTTCATCATAGAATACAATCTCCATTCATCAACATGCTCGTGTGTGTCAAAGTACGACCAATACTACTATCTTCACGTTGGGATGTCGAACCATGACCTAAACAGCTCACAACACTTGTCCAGAACCAAACGTCTCACTCGTCAACCCTTTCTCATCACTTCCTCTTTCTAATCCGTCTATCGCTCGACTGACAATCTAACTGTCGCCCTAACAGGCACTCTAATTGTTGCCCAACTGGCATTCACACTATCGCCCAATTAGCACTCAAACCATTGCCCAACTGGCACACTGACTGTCGCCCAACTGGCACATTAACTGTCGCCCAACTGGCACTCAAACTATTGCCCAACTGGCACATTAAATGTCGCCCGATTGGCACTCAAAATATAGCCCACCGGTACATTAACTGTCGCCCAACTGGCACTCAAACTATCACCCAACTGGAACATTAATTGTCACCCAACTGGCACTCATATTATCGCCCAATTAGCACTTTACTCAAATTCACTTCTCTTTCTCAATCACATTTCTCATCCAATCATATCTCGCTCTTTATGCAATGGATACTAGCTCATGTCATTGACACGACTAAAAAGTTGTGTGCTCTTGTGCAACACCCAAGTGTAGGTGATCGTGCAAGTAATACTGGATAAGTTCAGGTCGATCCCACAGGGAAGGAATAGAGAGAATGTCTACTAAGTTAAAACCTAAAGAAAAGGAAAAAAGATGAATATACGGGTGGAGGTTCTAACGAATCCTAATTAATTAAATTAAACTAAATAACAACCTAAAGTATAAAGAAACGTAATTAATTAAACAAAATAACTAAAGGTGTTGGAAACACGTGAATCCACATTGATCCTAACCATCTACCATGCACATTCATTAACGTTCTATGGAGTTCATTCCTCTTCAGCATTTCGTATTTTTCTAAAGATAAAGAATCAATGGCCCTTTCATGACCGGGACTACATCATTACAGTTGATTTAAAATACTTGAAAGACGATTTAAAACAATGGTTATTACTAGCACTCTAAATGGTGTTAGCATTCAAAGTGGTTATCAAAAGTCATTGAAGAAAATAGCCTTAAGGCTTTAAGCTCTAAAAACTGTTGTGACAAACTGAGCTTATAGGGACAATTTGATGAAAGATTTTTAAAACAGAAAGTCATGAAATACTTAAAAGAATCATCTCGGGAATTAACAAGTTCGATCGATCGAAGCGCTCTCGATCGATCGGACATCATCATCCTTCAATCGATCGAAATGTCTTCGATCGCTTGACTATGGCTCTAGTTCGATCGATCGAGCCCAGGTTTTCTAAAGATTGCATGGCAGAGGCAAAGAATCAATATTTCATCACATATTTTCAACATCTAATCTACAGAAACATGAATAAACTAATACAGAAGTAGTAACCTAGAGTAATCATAACATATAAACTAATAAACAATGAAATAGAGAAAAGGAAAAGAAAAACCTAGAGTAATCTGAATATAACTTGTAATAAACATGAAACCAACTTGAATCTTCAATAATCTTCAATGTAACAATGGAAAAGAGGAAGAAAAACAAGAATCTAACCTAATCTACTCCTAATCCAACCCTAAAACTATCCTAAACTGCTATTTTTTGTGTTTTGGTGCTCCCTCCTCTCGTCTGATGTCAAAACGACTTATTTATAGGGTTTTTGCAGAGTTTACGCAACTTTTGGAAGAAAATAAAGCTTAATCGATCGAGCTTAGTTCGATCGATTGAACTCTCCTCAAGCCCTTGAACTCTCTGATTTTGACAGCTCTGCATATCGATGGGAGAATGGCCATAACTTTTCACTCGGACCTCAAATTGACCTCCCTTTTGTGGCTATGTGACCGTAACTCAAAGATCAACATTTCATATCTTTGGGGAAATCTTCCAAATCTGAAGTCTTCATTGTCAAAATTGGCATTTTCTCAACTACTTCCGTTGTTCTCTTCACCAGAATCACTTTTCTTTAGCTCTACTTCGTTGAATTACATTCCAATACCTATAAAATAACGCATAAATATATGTTTTAGCACTAACACAATAAAAAGAACATTGCTATTAGAATGCACCTAAATGTAGGGACGTTGGGGATAAAAGTATGCATAAAATACCACGTAATACATTATAAATATGCACTTTTCACCTCGAATCACACCCCCCAACTAGCTCGTTGCTATTCCCTAGCAATGAAGCAAACTACAGTAATGTATATTTAAACTCTAAGAATTGAAAACAAAATAAAGTAAAAATCCTAAATCACTTTCGCAGGAATCACGATTGCATTTAGTGTATGCAACAAGCCTTTAAACCCCTAGGTTCCCCCTAGTGGACGCTTGTTGTCTCGTGAGGGTTTGCAATGAATCTATCCACAAAGTTCATGTTTAAGGAAATGGTTCTCATTTAAATGTTTTCAAGGAATATTTTTCCTCTCATTTAGCAATGTGGTTAAGCTCAACAATATTATGAAACTCTCTAGTATGCCATAGCCATACAATAGACACATTATAGTTATTCTACTATCAAAGCCATTAGAATATTCTATACCTATCAATCTTGAAGTGAGTGTTTCTGAATGGACAACCAAAATACAAAACATTAATTTCAAAGCTTGCATAACCTAAGACGCTATCAAGATATTCATTTTGACTCGACTCTTACCGGGATTACACTCTCAAGATGAAATCACTCCGAATTAGGTGTAATAATTATCACTCAGGATATGGAAGCTATAAAGAGTAAATGTAAATGGAATCTAATGCTTCTCATATCTAAATAGAAAAACAAAAATTTTAGTGCACAAAGTCTTGTGAATGGATACTTTTCACTACAAGAGTGAGATACCGTGGAGAACTCTCTCATTACCTTAACTTCAAACCCAATTTACTTAAAATCATCAGGACTTTGAAAAAGAGGTGTTCAATTAAGAAGAAAGAGGCTCGTAATATTTAGTTGGGTCAAATGATGTGATTGGAATGTCTACTACAATTTTTCAAAATTCCCTCACATCTCCAATCTCTTTCTTATTTTCTTTTAATATATATATATATATATATATATTTTTTTTATTTTATTTTCCACTTCTTTTTATCATCTTTTTTTCCTTTTTTTTGTTAATCTTCTTTTTTTTTTGTTAACATCCATTGGCAATTTTTTCTTTTTATTTTCATGCTTTTTTTTTTTTTCTTTTTGTTCGCCAACTTTCCCTTATTCACACTAACACTTCTTGTCAACGCAACACATCCCAATCACACCTAAATAAAGAACTGAGACTTGAACTCCTAATTTGGAGTTAGGTAAAAACTTTAGGATTATGAAGACAAGGCAATTATGATAAGCTCAAGAGGTGAAATAAAGGAATATCATGAGTTAGGCCAAGGTTGTATTATGCATGTATGGTCAAAAGATGGCCTAAATCATTTTCTAAGTTCACAGGATTATTCATTTCAGTAATTCAAGTGCTCTAAATTTTGGTAAATCCTGAACTTTCTCTTCTAGTGATCAGTCAAAATGAAGAAGAAAAATGAGACTTACAACGAATTGATACGCTTTTCAAAAATTAAGAGTAATTTTCTAAAACCCTCAAAATTAAAGAATGGCACAAAAGCTAACTTGGGTTATTAGTCTCCACTATAGTCTCTCAAGACACCTAAGTTATGCTTACTAATCCATTTTAGCTAAGTACAAAGTTGTCACAATGTGCTCAAAGTTGTTTGAAGATTAAAAAGCATAAAATATACTATAACTAAGATAGTAAACAAACTATCATAGTGTATCACATACTAATTACATACAGAAAATAACACTAATGCATCATAACTAACTACATTAACTAAGAGAGAAATACAAGAACCATTTTAATATCTTTTAAAAAAAATTATAAATTTTGAAATTTTTGATAATTTTAATTTACTGTGAGTTTGAGTTGTATGTTGCTGAGCAGGTGTATTGACACGAAAGTATACAAAGAAATAAACGAGTCATGCAATGACTCACTCCCCCCCAACTAAAACTAAACATTGTCCTCAATGTTCTAAACTAAGCATATGGACATGTAAAGTAAATCGAGAGAAGGAAGGATGTTACCTCGAGGCGTTAATATCCAATTTTTTTTTGATAAGTCACCTGCAAAATCATTAATAGCAACAAAGAAAAATAGAAAATATAATACAGCTACTCAGTAAATAAATTCGGTTAATGATTTTTATCATAAAGTAACAACCGAAATTTTTTGAGGATCTTCCTAATAGAATAATTCAACAATAAAAAGAATGTAGGGATCCTCATAAAATTGTAATTTCCCCCAGCTAATGTCAGGCTCAAGGTCAGAGGAGATGATGCAAAACCTATGGCCTCTAAATTTGTTGGAGACAGTTATAAGAGGTATACCACACTTTTTATGAATTATACTCAAAAAATGATCGTTGGTGTTGGTATATTCTATAACGGCCTCTATTTTTTTTATTATCAAAAACAGGCGGAGGCCATGGTTCAATAAAAGGGGCAGGGTCTAAGTGATGTTCTAATGAAGCTTTACTACCCTCCTCTTGTTCTAGAACAGAATCTATGGAGATATGATCATAGAAATTAGATTTCTATTCTATGTACATTGATTTGGACTGGATTTGGATGAAGCTATCTATTTGGGCCTCAATATCATTATTACTCAAGAAGGTCAAGCAGTCTAGAAGATTACTAACTTCTTGTTGAAGTTTAAGATCATCAAATGTGGTCCCAAAAGTTTCTAAGTTCTCTCTCAAAGAATTTTGAAAAATAAAATTTTGCAAAATACATGTGCTAAAATCCTTACCATCCTCTTCCACAACACATTCTATTTGTTCAATATTAGGGTACACATGATTTTCAAACTTGGGATGAGAGCATTGATTGTAGAGAGGATAGGTGATGGACAACTTGGTGACACCACCTCTTCGGCCGAAAGAGGTGAGGGTTCATGAATATCACATGAATCTAAATCGAATTTAGAATTTTCAATAACGTCCTTCCTAGGGTCACTATCATAGTTAGGGGTAGAGTCAACAGGGAACTTTTCTTTTCCTAATTGCGTGCAGTCACCTAAACTCTCATTATCTGTAAAAACCTCATTCTTATTCGTGTAACTCTCTTCACTATATGTGTCATCTATTGAGGTTTTCTGGGCAAAAAGATTATGCAACTTTATCCAGGCAATGAAAGAGTTGATGTCTATGGTTGTATATTGAGGACAAGATTGTTCTACAACTTCATGCTCAATGGTTTGGTTTTGGAGTTCGTGTTGGGTTATCACTTTCTTGAATGAGTTGTTAACCTCATTTGGTATAAACCTATCATTGTCCTCCAATTCCATTCCATTATTAGTGTCTTAAAATTTTGGTTGTAGTGTTGAAGGACTGGTATAGTCTTCTAAAGGTTGGCTAGCATATGCTTGTTGATATCTAGTTTCTAATTTATCAAGTGCACTATCTAGTCTTTTCATTTCACTAAGCAGCAATTTAATCATACCATTATTCTCAACTTAGTTATTCTCCTCATTATTACTATATGAAGTTTCGCCCCATTGTTGTTGATAATAGTCCCCTTCCCATTGTGCTTGTGAACAAGACTCCCCAGAAGGAAAGTCTTGGTGCGTTTGGTAATTGTGAGAACTACTACTATATCCTACATTATTATTTTGGTTATATCCCCATTGTGGTTGATAGAACTCTTCATGTGGAGGTTCTTGATACGTTTGATAATACGGGGGACTACCACTATCATTTTCCCGTTGTGGTGGTTGGTAGCACTCAGGTTGATAATGCGCATCATATGTGGGTGCTTGCCAACTTGCGGGATAGTTTTCATTACCTAAAGTGTACCTATTCATGATGTTTGTGTTGTATGGAGGGTAATATGGATAAGACATAATCACTCAAAAAAAAAGAATTTTTTTTATTTTTTTTATCTTGTGAGAGAAAAAGTCCAAAAGTATTTTTTTTTTTGAAAAGTAAGAAAATTTGGAAATAACTTAGTTTAATTCTAGCCAAGTTGCCTTCCCCGGCAACGGCGCCAAAAACTTGACACGACTAAAAAGTTGTGCACTCTTGTGCAATACCCAAGTGTAGGTGATCGTGCAAGTAATACTGGATAAGTCCAGGTCGATCCCACAGGGAAGGAATAGAGAGAATGTCAACTAAGTTAAAACCTAAAGAAAAGGAAAAAGATGAATATACAGGAGGAGGTTCTAACGAATCCTAATTAATTAAATTAAACTAAATAATAAACTAAAGTATAAAGAAACATAACTAATTAAACAGATAAACTAAAGGTGTTGGAAACAAATGAATCCACATTGATCCTGTCATCTACCATGCACATTTATTAACGTTTTATGGAGTTCATTCCTCTTCAGCATTTCGTATTTTTCTAAAGATAAAGAATCAATAGCCCTTTCATGACCAGGACTACATCATTGCAATTGATTTAAAATACTTGAAAGACGGTTTAAAACAATGGTTATTACTGGCACTCTAAATGGTGTTAGCATTCAAAGTGGTTTTCAAAAGTTATTGAAGAAAATAACCTTAAGGCTTTAAGTTCTAAAAACTGTTGTGACAAACTGAGCTTATAGGGACAATTTGATGACAGATTTCTAAAATAGAAAGTCATGGAATACTTAAAAGAATCATCTCAGGAATTAACAAGTTTGATCAATCGAAGTGCTCTCGATCGATCGGACATCATCATCCTTCAATCGATCGAAATGTCTTCGATCGCTTGACTATGGCTCTAGTTCGATCGATCAAAATACCTTTGATCGATCGAGCCCAGGTTTTCTAAAGATTGCATGGCAGAGGATAAGAATCAATATTTTATCACATATTTTCAACGTCTAATCTACGAAAACATGAATAAACTAATACAGAAGTAGTAACCTAGAGTAATCATAATATATAAACTAATAAACAATGAAATAGAGAAAAGGAAAAGAAAAATCTGGAATAATCTGAATATAACTTGTAATAAACATGAAACCAACTTGAATCTTCAATAATCTTCAATATAACAATGGAAAAGAGGAAGAAAAACAATATCTAACCTAATCTACTCCTAATCTAACCCTAAAACTACCCTAAACTGCTATTTTTTGTGTTCTGGTGCGTATTCCTCTCATCTGATGTCAAAATGACTTATTTATAGGGTTCCTGAAGAGTTTACGCAACTTTTGGAAGAAAATAAAGCTCAATCAATCGAGCTTAGTTTGATCGATTGAAGGTTCGATCGATTGAACTCTCCTCAAGCCCTTGAACTCTCTGATTTTGACAGCTCTGCGCACCAATGGGAGAATGACCATAACTTTTCTCTCGGACCTCGAATTGACCTCCTGTTTTCGGCCACGTGACCGTAACTCAAAGATCAACATTTCATATCCCTGGGGAAATCTTCCAAATATGAAGTCTTCATTGTGAAAATTGGCATTTTCTCAACTGCTTTCGTTGTTCTCTTCACCAGAATCATTTTTCTTTAGCTCCACTTCATTGAATTACATTCTAATACCTATAAAACAACACATAAACATATCTTTTAGCACTAACACAATAAAAAGAACATTGTGATTAGAATGCACCTAAATGTTGGGACGTTGGGGATAAAAGTATGCATAAAATACCACGTAATACACTATAAATATGCACTTTTCACCTCGAATCAGTCATGATATGCAAGTGTCCATTATCATTTACTCATATACGTCACTACTTCTTTTATTTACTTCATTAACATTTTATTCGTTACCTACTCCGATTAGCCATCGTCACAAAAATGTGCATCCATCATCTTAACATCGAAAACATCATTATATAAACATGGATCACATAACCAGGATTTGATATCAGTAATCATATAGATAAAACCCTTAACATGCTTGCATATACGATAATACTACCATGGCACGAATAATCATAGCGATATAGATTTCAGGGAAAATATAACATCATACACAACACATTACCATACAACACATCGTTCAGACATCTTATAAGTATAATTAATTAATCTTATTATGATTAGAGTAAGGTTAGGAAACTAACCTCGAGTCATCGATCCTCGAAAGCAGCTATACGTCAAGTTCGACAACAATAAATGGAAGAAATAATGATAAAGTGTGAGTGCAACTACAAGGGCAAAAATGGTAATTTTACCAAATGAAGTTATAAACCTCAAGGTAATGATCTACGTGTTATTCTAAGTCCAACGCCATTGACTAGACTCAAATCGGAGTCCGTCACGTTTTACGAGATAAAAATTATGGCTTAATATACTAATGCGGGCCGTAAAGACAATAATTATATTAATACTAAGTAAATTATATTTATATCCATTTAAATACCCTTAAAAACTATTTATTTTATACATATAAAATACTAAGTAAATAATAATTATATTATCATAATAATATAATTATTCCATTATATTAAGAATACTATACAATAATATTCTATATTTAAAACATTAATAATACATTTATAAGCCATATAATGATAATTAAAACCATTTAAATCTATTTAAAACTAATAATAATAATATTAATAGTAATAATAATATCTCAGACCCAGCGGGTCAGACCTGAACCGACCTGATCCCTACGGGTTACCCAAATACACACACAATAAAACCCAAGTGGGTGACCCACTGGGTCAGACCCGACCCAACCATAAACTTACATGGACTACCCACTTACACAAACAAACTAAACCAAACCATAAATCCAAACCCAAACCCAACTACCCTTACATTCTGAACCTAACCCGTTTACCCCAACCCTAACCAAACCCCACTCGGACCCATAACCAACAACAGACACAAACCAGCCCGCCCTGCTTAACCAAACCCAACCCGAACTTACCCGAGACGTCAAAACGACATCGTCTAACGTAAGTTGGCCCTTGGATTAATTTAACCCGGCCCGAACTGAACCCGTGCCCATCTATACAAGCAATACAACCCTACCCAGACCCAAGACTGACCCAACCCGACCCGCTTGTTATAACCCGTTTCCATTTTCTTCTCCAGCGAGCCCAAGCTGTCACCGGCAAGGCTTGATTTGCCAAAAAAGTTTAAAGGGGCATAACTTCTTCCCCTCCATGAAAATGGTTGATTCCAACGGGGAAATGACCGGAATTGGTCCCCCTACAACATAATATAAGTTGGGAGCCTGGTTCATCCGATAAGAGTTCGAACCAGTGGATTATTCTATTCGG
Source organism: Hydrangea macrophylla (assembly GCA_033977485.1). Classification (NCBI taxonomy): domain Eukaryota; kingdom Viridiplantae; phylum Streptophyta; class Magnoliopsida; order Cornales; family Hydrangeaceae; genus Hydrangea; species Hydrangea macrophylla. The sequence continues at coordinate 93,168,313 of CM066988.1, read as the reverse complement.
TCTTGTTGAGAATAATGGCTTGCATGGCCTAGTGAGCGAAACCCATTCCAAAAACTGTTCAATGGGGTTTCTAAAGGGATCATAAGGGTCAGATTGGTATAGATTTTAGGGGCTATAGTGGATATTGCAAAATTGAGCTCCGGCGTGGAGCTCTAATCGCAGTCTAGAGCTCACAGAGAGCCTTAGGCTCTGTTTGGGAGCTTGCATGTGGTCCTAGGGTCTCCTAAATGATATGCAGAGGCTCAAGAATGAAATGTGGGGTGTAGTTTACCTCTAAGTGCCACGATCTTCTTCCTCTCTTCTTCTCTCTCTCCCTCCTCTGCGTTCTGCTTCTTCTTTAGTCTTCTTCTTTTAGTGCATGTGGGTGGTGTATAGATGAGACAGAGAAGGTGTGAAGAAGATGATGTATACAATAAAGGGGGGGTGAGTATGTATAGGCTGAGAACATGGGGTGAGTATGGAGTTCTCTCCTAAATTATCGGGTCTCTATCTCTTGGGGGGGGGGGGGGGGGGGGGTTGGCTGAGAGGATAATGAGGGTTATGGTGATGTATTTATAGAGGTGTGGGAGGGAGCGAGGGAGGGGAGGGGGTGGATGGGGGTTTTATTCCATGTGCAAGGGTAAACCACAAGGTGTACAAGAATGTGTATGTTGCGTGTGCCCAAGGGTAGATAAGGGGAGACCAAATAAGGGTGGTGGTGTGGGTCCCATTCTCGACTAGAAGTACTGGGTTGTGTATCTGAGTTCTAGTGAACGTGCACTACTATGAGTATAAGCAGTATGGAACATGTGAATGTGACCAAGAATGTGTATGGGTCTAAGTATAAGTCTAACTAAGGTTTCTAAAATAGAAAATATAAATGTTGGGGTTACGATTATTCTAATAGACTCTGGGTTGTATACTATGTCATCGTTGTTAAGATGTTACTATAGTATCTCATAAAGATTCTTAATTAGGGTCATCGTAATGGACTTTCTATAACCGTTAGCATGGTGACATCACTATTTCTAATCCTATGTGGAATTTCCGAAGAAATTCAGGGTGCTACAAACAATGACATGATAATAGTTTAGAATACAACAATTGCAAACATTTTACTCATCAATAGATTTGTTATCATCAAAACAAATATAAATAATGCCTTAAAGAAATTCAAGGCTAACTATTTCCCCCTTTTTGATGATGTCAAAACATGCAATAGAGATATAGCAATTAAAGCACAATAAGAGCCATTTTCATGTTATCATTCAAAGTAACAAAAATGAGTCTAAGAATGATAACTTTCTTAAAAAATTCAATTAATCATTTTTCCCATTGTACAGATCTCTAACATTCTCATATTCTTTAGCATTTTTCTCCTTTTTGACAACAACCAAACGATTGGGGGCAACCCTCAAGATAAGCAAACATGTGTAGACACCCCATTTTGTCAGCTATCAGATTTAGGAGACCCATAGCTTGGTGGTTCACAATGATCGTAAAAGACTCAAAAGGACTCTTGGAAGTCAGTTCTATATCTCAGAATGCTCAGAATGACCAAAATGCCCCCGAAAGCCCGAAAACTCCCAGATTTGGACCAAAAGTTCTGGAAACATGCTATGACATAATAAAATGAGTTTCTAAGTGAAGCCGGATGAAATCGTCAGCTCCCAGAGACCCCCAGAAGTCCCGGAAGTTTCCGGAAAGTCCTCGTTGACCGGTTTGACCAAGGTTTGACCAGGTTTGACCAAGTTTGACCGAAATCGTCCAAATTCGCCGGGATCATTCTAGATCATGTGGAAAGTATTAAAATGAGTTTTAAAAGAAAATCGAGCGAAAACGTCAGCTCCTGGGGGCTCCCGGAGATTTCCAGAACTTCCAGGGAATCCTAGATTTGACCAGTTTGACCAGAATTTGACTTTAGAACCGGAGCGCCATAACAATTTTTAAATTTTTTTCATGGATACTAGAGGTCAATAGCTTTCCAACAGTATATCACACAATTTTTGGATTTAAAACGAGTTTATTGCGAATTTCAGAAGGCAGAAAAGACGATCAATTCGGCTTTTATCACAAATACCGCAAAAACTTTTCAAAGTGACCCATCCCTGAATTTTTTTTTTTTATGAATAATAGATTCCATTACCTTTCCAATGGTATATCACAACCTCAATTTGGAGTTCGTATGCATTTTCTGTGAATTTCGACAAAATAAGGCCTTTTTGCGAATACCAGAACCTCTGGGGGCCTAAACGGGATTATCCAGACGATTGAGGAGCAATGCTGCTGCGGCACTGGCCTACTGCCACCGCGGTACAGGCCCAGTGCCGCCGCGGCACTCTCCTCCAGAACAGTATGTTTTTGCAAATATTTTTTGGGTTCCATTTTGATTAATTAAAAACCAAAACGACGTAGTTCTATATTTTCAGATGTTTGGAGCCAATGGGAACACTTCTAAAACCCCAAAACCACCCCAAATTGGCCTATATAAACCCCCCTTGACTTCTCATTTAGGGTGTGTCAAATGTAAGCTTTGAAAAGTTTGGGAGAGAAAAGTTGTAGAGATAAGGTTAGGATAGAGAGAAAAGAAGCTTTCTTCTTTGATTTCAAAACAAAAGTGAGTTCCAAACTTTGTTTTTTTTACTTCATTACTTCTATTTACTTCATATTCAATACATCCAATCACCATTTTAGTGAGCATTTAAGAGAGAGGAAGCTACTTCCATGTCCAATGTCATCACATATGAGTGAAACATCAAACTACAAGTCCAATATCACATTGATCATCATCTATTGATTGTTATTTGCTTGCTTGTTTATATAATGTTCATCTCTTCTTACCCCATTTCTTTTTTATTTTCTCTATTTACTTACTAGTTCATCATCATCTAGATGATGACACAAAGTTTGAGGTGAGTGAATCCTTATGGATAGTAGCTCTTGACCTCAAAAACATGTTTGATAGATGATGATTATAACTACAATACCTTCAAGGTGTCCTTGAAGTTATATTCAAATGAAAATAAATCTCTCCAACAATCTTGGAGGTTCTCGATGATGAGTTTGATGTTGAAATTTTAAGTGGCTATAACCTTCAATGAGTATTAAAAATGTGCTTTCAAAACTTCTATTTCAAAACCTCTCTCAATCCCTCTCATTTTGATTTCAAGAAAGAAAACTCAAGTTTTTCCCAAAATCTTCAAAATTGTGAGTCAAAACAGTGAGTGATCTGAGTTCAAAGATTTCTCTAGAACTCAATACTCAATGTATGGATGCAAGACCACTTGAAAAGTCTTCCTAACTCATTAGGGAACACCCATGATTTTTGGTTTGACTTGAAAATACTTGAAAATGGTCCATTTGGACCCAAACATTCCTCCAAGACATTCTGCCTCTGCTGTCACAGCAGCTTGGTTGACTTCCAAATTCTTTTTTCAGAAAACTTTTCCAAAAGGGGTTATCCTAACTTATTTTTTCCCTGAACTTCAATGTCTTAGGGAACGTTCTGTATAATATGGGCCTCTAGATCTTTTGTTTTCATTTTCTAATAATTTCTAACATTGCAGTCGACAGTACGAACTCTGTTTCTGAGTAACCTCCATTGGTTATATGATTTCTCTCAATCTGTGATAGTTATTAAAGATTGGATTTTTGGATTGTGTTCTAGACACAATAAGGAAGATCTCTATAAAAAATCATGCATTGAAAACATTCCTAACCCCTCGTTTCAATTTTCAAAAGATCATGTTACTGTTTTGTTCACTATTCACAGCAAGCACATTTTTACTTTCCCCCTTTGATTTGATGCTTACATGCACTCCAAATTAGTTCATATCTTAGGAAGTAGTTCATACTACATTTGTACATATCCCATGATGATTTCCTTCAATCATTCATACATATTCTATACTTCTAAGTCATTCTAGGAATCCATGAACACAAAACACACTACAACCTTGGCACATTCTAGATACATATATTGCATTCATGCAAGATTTGGGGTTTTTGTGACTCCTAATCTAAGAATATTATAAGGAATGAACTTGATCACACGCCCATGCTTCCCCTCGATCTAATCATCCTTTCTCATCCATCCCGGAGATTGAGAGATCTTCTTTTCTCAAAGATTAACATGCATCATACTAGCTTGCTAAGAATATTTTGATTTCTTTGATTATTTGTTTCAAGAATAATTCATGTCCCCTTTAGATTAGGGAAACTTAATTACTTGATACATGATTAGACGATTTTTCCTAGGTTTATTTGTGTGATCTTTCACTTTACATTGTATGATATTTGACTTAGATCTTATGAATGATATCTTATCTTTAGATCTTCCATTTCAAATTTTCTTATGTGATGTAATATACTACCATAGTATTAATTGTCAAACCATACATAGTATAAGATGATTATTTGGATGCTCATTGAAGCCCGTCGAAAGAAGGGGTGAGTTGAGGGTGTTTTAGTCGCGACAAAGGCTCCTTCCTCTCTCGTACCAAAGCCCCGAGCCAAGTTCTTTGGTTATGAATGGCCGGTGCCCTTTATCCATTTGGGTGAGTCAAAATTAGGTTTCTTGGTTCCTTAAAAACCAAGTGGCGACTCTGTATCTGTAATACCCGTACCCGAAAAAAGGTAGTAATATTTATTTTGACATGCATTAATTAATATAAATTATTACATGTGATGATTTGGGTAAGTTCCAGTTACCCCGATGTGATAAGTGCTTGATAAAGGGCACAGTTGGTGAGATGTGAAATGGGACCCATGGGAGGTCCAAATCAGTAAATTGCATTTATGTGCATTTATGTGATTAAATGGTAGACATGTAAATGTAAATGTGTACATTATAATACATATTGATGCCATATGATTGTTCAATTGATAAAATGCTAAGTGCTTTAATATTTTATTATTATTCATGATTATTTATGAGACGAGTTTAGGTACCCTTGTGAGGGCGTAATTGAACGCGTTGCATTGGTAGGCTAATTAGTGCCTTCATATAATATTTGGGACCACATTTGGGGCCCATATGTAATATAGATATAGACTCACATAGATATTGGGGTAACAAGATAATTAGTTGAGATGTTATAATAGAGTTTAGAAGTTATGGGGGTATAAATGCAATTATTATAAGTTTAATTAGATGACACTACCTTTGGTGACTCATTTCAATGTTAAAAAAAAAAAAAAAAAATGTGTGTGCATTGTGTTAACAGTGAGGCGGCGGAGTGTATATATATTATATATATATATATTCTATTATATATATTAGTTAAATCACAAAAAAAAAAAAAAAAAAAAAAAAAAAAAAAAGGAAAGTGTGTGTTTTGACCCTCTCACTGCTATAGCTTCGTCGTATGTTGCCCAAATTGTGATACGAAGTCATATTTGGACTCGTGGGGGTAAGCCTAACCTTTTGGTATAATTTATTTTTAGTTTAATCGATAGATTTTTCGTGACCCAAATGGGTTGGTAACATATAGTTTACCAAAATTGTATAGGATTGGAATCATTAGGAGCTAGTTTTGCGAGAAAATTTGGGAATTCTAGACTTATTTTGGTAATTCATAGAGGTGAGTGTCCTAATCCCAAAAATTGGATGTTTAATGTTATTTATTTATTAGTGAATGCTTAAATTGCTTAATTATGATTAAATAGAAAAGCATGTGATTAGTTTGTATTTAACATGACAAAAATGTTGAAATTGCCATGTTGACATGTTGAGCTGCTTATGTGCTTATTTGGGTCAAAGGGTTTCAAGTGATAATCACCATTATTTAGCCCGTATATAAGGGACGCCCATTCCTCAGAGAAAAGGGGGATGATGATGATGAAATCCTCAGAGAAAAGGGGATAGTGGTGACGACCACAGCGAATTGACTACGGTCAGGAGAGAATGAGTGATTTCGCTATATGCGACGGAAAAAGTGAGATTGGCCCAGAATCAGGGGTCCAAAACGATGGTGGTTGATTACTTGACACGCCGGCGGCCATTTATTATTTTGAATGTTTAATTGGTGTTATGAATCATTGAATACTCCAATTGCATGATTAGCACCACGTACTCACTAAGCGAAAGCTTATTCGATTTTTTGTGGCTAATGCCCACGCAGGTTCAGATGAATACGACCGTGAGAAATGATTGAGACTACGGGGCTGGGTCTAGCTTGTATATATATTTACATGTGAGAATTTTAAATAAACTTGTTGTAAGCTTGCAGTTTATGATTTTAAATATGTATGGAAAGTGAATTTTTGAATGAGTTGTAATATTTATATATTTAGTTGGGCTTTTAGTATGTTTTTGAATGTTTAAAGTAAATGCTACAGGGGTTAAAATAGTTTATGAAAATAGGGTGAATGGTACTATAATAGAGAGACTTTGTCCAAGTACCATTTGACGGTTTTAAAACTCTACTTATTCCTTTTTATTAATTTGTTTGATTAAAGATACTTTACCCCTGATATTTCAATCAAAATGTTCATCTTTGGAACATTAAAATTGATTGTTTTGTCCTTGTTGTCTTTGTTACACGTGTCCTAACTCGCAAAGGGGCGGGTTGGGGTGTGACAAGTTTTGGTATCAGAGCAATAGGTTAGAGCCTTTGGGGACGAGAGACGAATACGACGTGTTAAAAAAAAAAGAGAATACATGTATATGATAATCATGACACGTAGCTACATATAGAGGCATACATGTTTACTGCATTTGATTTAAATATTGTTGAGCATGCATATCATGTTGCATACATTCTACATATTATAATATGTGGAGGGATGGTTGAAAAACTTCATTGTGATAAAATGGAGTATAAAGGGGAATTGTTTTTTTCACATATGATGAACTACTTGAGTTGGAAATGAGGATTGTGAATTCAGTAAGAAAAATTCGAGTTTGGGAATATTTATGGAATTTGGGTTCAGAAATCAAGAGTTGAGTTGGCCATCCTGAAATGATTTGATTGATATTATATTATTAATGGCATTGACTTGATGAAGGGTTATTGAGTATTGAGTTATGATTGCGGGTATGAATTTCATTCCGAATATTATCGGGTATTATTATTTGTGAAGATTATTCCTTATTTTCTATTAAGAAATTGGATATCTGGATTTCTTTATTTACGGTGGGTCTTCTAGTATTCAAATATTATAGTTTGGGGAATTCTGGATTTCTCATGATTTATATGGGCCTCATGATCAGATACGATATTATTATTATCTCTTATTTCTCAATTTCGGTAATGATTTTCGGGGGTATTTATTGAACTCCTTATATATTCTCTGGGGACTGAGGGTGAAATATTGAGTTTGTTAACGTTATGAGATATTTGGGGATTTATCCAGTCGCTTGAGTTATCTTGGGTTGTTGAGAAATCTCTCATTATGAGATATTTGGGGATTTATCCAGTCGCTTGAGTTATCTTGGGTTGTTGAGGAATCTCTCAACTCTATTTGGGGTTATGTTGGCTTGTTGAGGAATCTCTCAACATAAATTTATTTATTTCTATTATCAGGATGCCTCTTTTATTATCAAATAATGATTGGTTCTCCAACGTATCAGTATGAATAGTAGATTTGGGGTCAACTAAAAGTAACAGACTTTTCTATTATGTTTCCTAATGATTGGGTATTACCATGGTTATAAATTATTCTCTTCTGCTTAAGGATATAGTTGATTGAGATCAAGACTAAGTAGTTGTGTTACATGAATAACTCATGGGGTTGATTGGTTACACGGGGTATCAGAATTTTCTATCAGATATCTGAATTCGGGAATGGGTTTACAAGTTTAATTTGATATCCTAACCACTCCAAGATCTGTTCAACCACCATATGCATTAGGTAATTGTATTAATTTTTATTATTTCTTTGTACTTTATATGTAAGCAATTGAGATCTGACTATTGCATTGCACTGTAGCAATTGTCAAGTATCCTAGTATATCACTAGAAACTTTCAGACGTTGAATTTAGCTACTAATAATGTATTCAAAATTTCAGAGATATTTGAATGACAGTAAGTGAGTTTATATATGTTTAAATGAGTAGAAATTATTTTAAAATCATCTCTTGTGGAAAAAAAAAAACCTGATTTATTGTGAATCAGGAAGTGTTTAAAAATATTTTGATAAACGGAAGTGGTTGAATTTGACCCAATTTGAATCGAAGAGGAAAACTAGTGAAAAGAATTTTAATCAAATGTAGGTATTTTAATTGTTGTTTAAAGAAGTTAATAATGAAAAAAAAAATATTTCAAGATAGTTGTGTAAATGTTTTTATTCTATGGATGGGGATTTTAAAAGAACATTATTGGGCTAGGAAGCTCAGATGAATACACTACCTTTACCTTGATTTTAAATTGGAATATTAAATTTTGAAATGAATTCCAAACGACATTGATAAGAAAATAGTCTGGAAGTAACTTGTGATATTTTACATATTATTCTTAATACTGTCAGCTGCGGACACATGATTTTGGTCGATGGGTTATAAGGATCATCAATTTATTTATTGGGAATTGAGTTGGGATATTCTTGATTACAAGGTGAGTATGACAAGGGAATGAAGCACTTCATAAAAATAGTAGCTTATCATTTGTTACTTGGGATTACAGTCGGAGATCAACGAGTAATCTTGTTACATACAAGTGACGCATTTAGAAGGGTATTGCACACTTGGGTAAACTTGAGAAAATTAGATATTAAGGGTTGTTGGATCATATTTGAGTTTTATTGCAACAAAATCAGTTGGTCATTGATTGTAAATGCTATAAGGAGGGGGTAAATGTGTATATCGATTTCTAGATATTGGGGGCTTAGACAAGTAAGTTCTACAGTATGAAAAGTTTGAGAATTGTGAAGCTTCGCCTTATGTTGAACATCTGGTGAATGAGTTGTACTTCTGGAATATGTGATTTAAAATAATAGAAATTTCATGGGTGTCATCGGAAATCAATCAATCGAGACTTATGAAGTTGATATAAATTTGAAGTTACGGGATTGACTGGGTATTATAAAAAAATATACTGAAGTTTTCTTTCTGTACGAGGATACATGTGAACTTATATCAATTACAGTGAAGTTCTCAATAACCAAAGAAAATCGATCTATGATGATATTGATATTATTATTGCAAAGATTTGTGTTGGGATTGGGTTATATGTTGACACAACAGTAATTTATGCTGCATATGGTCGAAATTTCATAAAATGAAATCTGCTACAAGATTGAAAATTCATGGTATTCTTTCTATATTGAGCATTTGGCAGTAATATTCTCACGAGCTGAAAGGTTATATTGATTGTCGTGACTTGGATATTTAGTTATAAAACGACAATTGAATACATGGTACAGAAGATAGTTGGAACTCGTGATAGCTACAGTTTAAAATTTTGTATTAATTAGGTGAAGACAAAATGGCTGTTTGTGCTCGAATCAGAGACCAACGAGAGTTTGGTGTGCACGTTGACTATTCAGAAAAGATTTGAGTCAAGATTCAAAAATTTATTGGAAACTGCATTTGTTTTGAAAATTTGGGAAGGAATGATGATAATTAATTGAGGTCATTCAGCATTACTATAATAGATGAGCATAAATTGACTTAAAGATCGATTTGGGTTTCTGTTTTAGAATTTTGTGAAAAATCATTAAAAGGAAAGTGATTGAGCTCTGCTTTGTAGCGAAACGTGTCGGAATCTCAAGATCAAGTATGTACTTCGGGTGAAGATGGCTCAAGGGAATGGGTTCAAAAGAAATATTGAAATGTATAATGAGATTTGAGTATATAATACCTTAGTAATTGGGTATGCGACATTACGAATTGCATTTCATTACATATGATGATTTAGTAATTATTTACAAAGGCACAAGTTTTTTTTGAAGATTAATTTGGCATTATCAGGTCAAAGTTTCAACTAAGATATTGAGAAAGCTGCCTTCAGATGGAAAATGTAAAGTATTCTTTGCGATATGTGGGGTATAAGGGCAGAAATAATAAAGGTTCATGGGGTTATAGTGATTGACAGTATTGATATTCTGAGTTGAATGTTTAAAGTATTAAATTCCATGATGGCATTGCCAAAGTCAACAAAAAGTAGGTGTTCTCATATAAATGATTGTGAATCAAATTATGATTACGGATTGAAACTACGGATTTGCTGGGGTTAAATGACCTATATATGGGAAGAATTACGCAATTATGTGGATACTAGCACTTGTTATTCTAGAAGGAAATAGTTGATTATGAAGAAGCTCTAGAATCTTGCAAGAAACAATGGAAGTGGAACTGAACTTTTTGCGAGATATTTTATAATCCGCTGATATCTGATGGAGAAATATAATAAATGCAAGTGGGTTTTATTCTAGAATGATTGGGAAATGACTACTATGGGGAGAGAAATACTTCTAGAAGTTTTATCTTCAGACAATGGTATAGTATGAAGAACCAAATGAGATTAAAATTTCAGTACTTCAATTGGAAATATTGAAAGGCATGGGGACCAGTCAGTTGCGATTGTGGTCACACCAGTGGGTAAAATTCATTGTATAATCGTGTTGTTGTGTATGAACCAGTACAAGCTCGAGGAGGAACGTTTATATCTATTTAATTCGTGAAATGAGAAAAGTTTGGTGACAAACTTCCTAAAAGGGAGGGAGAGATGTAATACCCGTACCCGGAAAAAGGTAGTAATATTTAATTTGACATGCATTAATTAATATAAATTATTACATGTGATGATTTGGGTAAGTTCCAGTTACCCCGATGTGATAAGTGCTTGATAAAGGGCACAGTTGGAGAGATGTGAAATGGGACCCATGGGAGGTCCAAATCAGTAAATTGCATTTATGTGCATTTATGTGATTAAATGGTAGACATGCAAATGTAAATGTGTACATTATAATACATATTGATGCCATATGATTGTTCAATTGATAAAATGCTAAGTGCTTTAATATTTTATTATTATTCATGATTATTTATGAGACGAGTTTGGGTACCCTTGTGAGGGCGTAATTGAACGCGTGGCATAATTGGTAGGCTAATTAGCGCCTTCATATAATATTTGGGACCACATTTGGGGCCCATATGTAATATAGATGTAGACTCACATAGATATTGGGTAACAAGATAATTAGTTGAGATGTTATAATAGAGTTTAGAAGTTATGGGGGTATAAAGGCAATTATTATAAGTTTAATTAGATGACACCACCTTTGGTGACTCATTTCAATGTTAAAAAAAAAAAAAACAAATGTGTGTGCATTGTGTTAACAGTGAGGCGGCGGAGTGTATATTATATATATATATTATATTATATATATTAGTTAAATCACAAAAAAAAAAAAAAAAAGGAAAGTGAGGGGTTTGACCCTCTCACTGTCATAGCTTCGTCGTATGTTGCCCAAATCGTGATACGAAGTCATATTTGGACTCGTGGGGGTAAGCCTAACCTTTTGGTATAATTTATTTTTAGTTTAATCGATAGATTTTTCGTGACCCAAATGGGTTGGTAACATACAGTTTACCAAAATTGTATAGGATTATCATTGGAATCATTAGGAGCTAGTTTTGCGAGAAAATTTGGGAATTCTAGACTTATTTTGGTAATTCATAGAGGTGAGTGTCCTAATCCCAAAAATTGGATGTTTAATGTTATTTATTTGTTAGTGAATGCTTAAATTGCTTAGTTGTGATTAAGTAGAAAAGCATGTGATTAGTTTGTATTTAACATGACAAAAATGTTGAAATTGTCATGTTGACATGTTGAGCTGCTTATGTGTTTATTTGGGTCAAAGGGTCTCAAGTGATAATCACCATTATTTAGCCCGTATATAAGGGACGCCCATTCCTCAGAGAAAAGGGGGATGATGATGATGAAATCCTCAGAGAAAAGAGGATAGTGGTGACGACCACAGCGAATTGACTACGGTCAGGAGAGAATGAGTTATTTCGCTATATGCGACGGAAAAAGTGAGATTGGCCCGGAATCAGGGGTCCAAAACGATGGTGGTTGATTACTTGACACGCCTGCGACCATTTATTAGTGTGAATGTTTAATTGGTGTTATGAATCATTGAATACTCCAATTGCATGATTAGCACTACGTACTCACTAAGCGAAAGCTTATTCGATTTTTTGTGGCTAATGCCCACGCAGGTTCAGATGAATACGACCGTGAGAAATGATTGAGACTACGGGGCTGGGTCTAGCTTGTATATATATTTACATGTGAGAATTTTAAATAGACTTGTTGTAAGCCTGCAGTTTATGATTTTAAATATGTATGGTAAGTGAATTTTTGAATGAGTTCTAATATTTATATATTTAGTTGGGCTTTTAGTATGTTTTTGAATATTTAAAGTAAATGCTGCAGGGGTTAAAATAGTTTATGAAAATAGGGTGAATGGTACTATAATAGAGAGACTTTGTCCAAGTACCATTTGACGGTTTTAAAACTTTATTTTATTCCTTTTGATTAATTTATTTGATAAAATGATATTTTACCCCTGACATTTCAGTCAAAAATTGTTTGGTCCTTGGCTTTGTTGCACGTGTCCTAGCCCGTGGGGGCGGGTTGGGGTGTGACAGTATCTGTTTTCAACAGACCTTTTTCTTTCCTTTTCAAAACAATTTCAAACAAAAACAAACAAGAGGTGGAATCCCGCGTGTCCACAACATGTCATGAAGACAACAAGAAGCCAAAACAACTAAAGTGAACATAGTAATATGTTCCCCCTCAACATATGCATATATGAATAAATACCAATTTTAAGATCAAAATTATGCAATATCTCCTTAGGAGGATGAATTTACTATGAACACCAAAACAACGTGTCATTCAAAAAACAAGCATGATTTCATAATCAAAACAAATTAATGTGATATACCAAACATGATTAGCATGCTATCAAAATGATCAAGAAACGTATCAAAATAAATTAATCTAACCTACTCTTACTATGCTTAAGGTAAAATATTTAACCATTGTCCAAGCATCTCTTAGATGCTTCATTTGCCGAGGTGGTAGGAGAGGATCCCTTCACAACCCAAACCATGTTAACTTTCTTTCGAAATGAACATTTGTAATTAACATGCCCCTTTTTCATGCAATAATGACAAGTTACATGGGGAATGGTCTCATTTGATATTAATTCCTTAACAAAGAAATTCTTGTGAGAATTTTGAGAGATTGAAGTAGAAGACATGGACTTTACAAAGAAGTTTTTGTACTTCTTTTCCTTGTATGTGTGATTAGATCCCAAATCGGATTTGTCAAAAACACATTTTTGTTTTTCCAAAAGCATATTCAAATTTTGTTTACCTTGGGTGAATTTGGCTAAGGTTTTTGACAAATCTTCAATCTCCTTTTTCAATTCAACCTTTTCTTTTTCAATAAACTCACTTGAAGGTTGATTGGTTGAAAAAAGTTTTCCTTTTCTCAAAATTTCATTTTGAAATTTTAAATCATTCAATTGCTTTCTCAATTCTTCTTCAATCTTATTTGAAGATTATGCTCTTAAAACATGTTTTTCATTTTCAATCTTCAAAAATTCATTTTGGGATTTCAAAATATTTAACTCATTTGAAAGCATTGAAAAGTTCTTTTTAAGAGAAATATATTTGATTCCCAAATTTTCCAACTCCTTATGTAACTCACTAACTCCTCAAATGCACTTTGAAGCTCATTATAGTTAGGAGATTCAACAATAGATGTAGGATTAAAGTTTTCTAAATTCTCTTGTGCACCTTCTTGGTCACATGAGTCGTCATCGGATGAGTCATCATCATCTCAAGTGGCATCTTTTGCCATTTTCTCATTCTCATCATCTTCATTAGCAAATAGGCACACTCTTTCTTCTTCACAAATTTGGTTAGTAGTAATATAAAAACTTTCTAAACATAACCAAATTTCATTTGCACTAGAGCATGAACGAATTCTATTATATGAAATATCATCTAAAGAATACCATAGAATTTTCATAGCTCTAAGATTTAATAAAAAGTTATTTTGATCACTTTCATTCCATTCAATCTTTGGTTTAGGAGAAAAACCATTTTTGACAATATTCCAAAGATTTATATCAAGTGAAATAAAATAAATTTCTATTCTCCTCTTCCAATGATCATACTTATGATCTTTCAACGATGGAGGAGTTGTAAAGCAATAGCCTTCTTAAACTTTTGTTTTCATAGAACATTACTCATTATTTTGAAATTCATTAAAATAATTAGAGTCATTGAAAGAGCAAGAAGTAGAGGTTACCCCATTTTTTATTGCCATGAGGCAAAGGTTGACGATCTCATCTTCATTTGAGTCATCGCCCGATGATTCACTCTCGTAGCTACTTTGAGTGACCTTCATTGCCTTCTTTTTGCGTTTTTCATCTTTGGGAGACTTCTTTCTCGATTTTTCTTTCTTTAAAAACTTTACGAATTTTTGGGTGATCAAAGCCATATCTTCATCCTCATCACTCTCATGATCTTTGTCCCTTTTCTTTGAGCTTGAGGACTTCAAGGACATATCTCATCTTTTGATCTCTTTCACTTCCTTTTTCTTGTCTTCTTCGACAAGCACGGTCAACTCCATTTCATGGGTAATGAGTGATCCCATGAGTTATTCAATCGACAAATTTGTCAAATCCTTCGCTTCCCGGATAGCTGTGACCTTTGGTTGGCATTGCTTTGGTAAAGTCGTAAGAATTTTCTCAATAATTTCTTCATTAGTATAAATTTTACCAAGATTTTTCAAGCTATTGATGATAGTTCTAAACCCGGGTAGACATATCACCAATAGACTCAAAAGGCAACATTTTAAATATTTCATAAGATTGAATAAGCAAATTATTTTTTGACTTTTTGACTTGGCTTGTTCCCTTTTGAGTCACTTCAAGTTTATCCCAAATTTCTTTTGCAGATTCGTAAGATGAAATTCTATTGTTTTCATTTGGGTCTAAACCGTAATATAATAAATTTATTGCCATAGCATTTATTTTAATGAGTTTCTTATTGGCATCATTATACTCATTTTCCATTTTTGGAATAGAAATACCATTTACAATTTTTGTATGAAGATGAGGCCCTTTGACCAATTTTTGCCATAAATCAAAATCTTGAGAAATCATATAGATTCTCATTCTAATTTTCCAATAAGCATAATTTGATCCATTAAAACACGATGGTTAATG
Source organism: Hydrangea macrophylla (assembly GCA_033977485.1). Classification (NCBI taxonomy): domain Eukaryota; kingdom Viridiplantae; phylum Streptophyta; class Magnoliopsida; order Cornales; family Hydrangeaceae; genus Hydrangea; species Hydrangea macrophylla. The sequence goes on along the minus strand of CM066988.1, from coordinate 93,153,138 downwards.
TGCCGATTGACCCTCATTATAAGAGATGCGAGAAGTGTTGGTTTTCATTTGGATCTTAACTCAAAATTTTAAAAAACTTTTGAAAATAGAAGAGCCGAGGCTCTGATACCAATGTTGGCCCGAAATGGAAACATCAGAGGGGGGGGAGGGGTAAATAAGGTTTTAGCAGAAAATAAACATTTTTAAAACTTATTTGCAAATTAAACACAATCACAAACAATAATGGAAAGAGATAAGGGAAGAGACACTTGCAAACTGAGTTTTCAAGTGGTTTGGCAATCCGCACACCGCGGCCTACGTCCACCCCTCAAGAACACCTCCTGAGGATTCCTTCAATCTGACCTACTTTACGGGGGTTATAAGAGTTTTCAACTCTCCCAAAGAAGAACACCTCTTATTTGCACACAAGGGTTACTAACCCTCACTCTTTACAAACAAATAATTTGGGTACAAATGATAACTGTCTCTAGAGTGGATGGATAAAATTATAGCTCACACAATAATTCCTTAGTGAGTGGATAACACAAATAAAAGCTCACTACAATTTGCTCTCTCAAGAATTACAATTGAAATCAAGAACAAATAGATTTTTCACTCAAACTCGGGCTCAAATTTGAATGATGATTAAACAAGATGCATGTTTGAATGATTTTTCCTTTATTACCCAACCCTTAAAATCACCCCTATTTATAGATTTTCAACATATATGACCGTTGGGGGTGTTTGGGGGGGGGGGGGGGGGGGGGAGGGGGGGATGCGGTGTAAAAATAATTTTCAAAAATTTTAGAAAACTAGCTATTATGTTGTTCAGCACGATTCAGTCGACTGAAAAATCGACGTCACAACAACAAAATTGTGTTTTAGCAACAAAACATGGCGAGGAAATATAAATTTCCTTACCAAAAGTATAGTATTGGCGAGGAAATAATATTTTGTTGCCAAAAAGCAGATAGGTACACACTTTTGGCAATGAAAGTCTTATTTCCTTGCCTAAAGTGTCAATATTGGCGACGAAAATATAATTTCCTTGCCAAAAGTTAAGTTTATAGCGACGAAAATGAATTTTCCTCGTCAATAGTATTGAATTTGGTGACGAAATTTAATTTTCCTCGCCTAAAGTCAATTCTAAAAAATATTATTTCCACTTTCATTTAGCGACGAAATATAGTTCCTTGCCAATACCTACTTCTGGCAAGGAAAATCTTGTTTCCTCGCTAAAAGTAGGTTTTGGCGAGGAAAATAATTTTCCTCACTCTAAAGTTAACCCAAATGAAAAATACTTTTCCCAAAATGCCCCTTTATTTTAATGTAATACCAATAATAACCTTAGAGTAAATATTACATCAAACATACATTTATTTTGAGGCAAAAAATAAAAGTGTGTTTATAAGTTAATTAGTTGTAAGGACACAAAATTTTTCATTCTACAAAACAAATAATGTTGAAGTGGTGGTCCATCATTATTGATGACATCATCCAGGGGGCCCACTGTCGCATCATTTGAGATTCTGATTTGGAATTAGGATTTAGAAAATATAGCATTACTCTTTTACTTTTTTAAAAGTATAAAATGATTTTTGAAAATTCTATAAAAATTTTTTTAAAAAATTACCAACTTTAACAGTTAGGGTACCCAAAACTACTAGTATGCATGATACAACCAAATTCAACAGGTTGTATCATAAAAGTTTTATTTCTCTAAACCCAACTACCCAAACACAACCAACATATATCGTTAAATTTTGCTAGTCTGCTAACATATTATTATTGAACAAAAAAAGAAGTAAACAAGAAGAGGAGAGAAACGAGCCCTAGCCCTCATCGACGCCGATTGGGACTGCCCACCATCGCCAGCACCAACCATTGCCGGCATCGACCACCACCGCTAGCCCTCGTCGACGCCGACCATCGCCAGATCCTCATAATTCCAAGATCTGCTGATTGTGGGTATGTGTATTTGTTTGATATATTTTTTATTTTATTTTTTTTATTGTTCATTATGGTTTTCTTCTTCCTTTTTTAATTTTTATTTTACCTTCTAATCCATGTGTGCTAATCTGAGCATTCTAAAGATACTCTTCCTTGGGATCTCTTGCTATTTAAACATCCATCTATTTAATCAAGGTTAGGTTTAAGAACAAACTCTATTTTTCTGTTGACATATCTAATGAAAATTGATGGTGTTTGTCTCCTTCCATTTAATTTTGAAACAATTGAGGTTTTTTTCCCCATGTGTATCTAGGGCTTTGTAGATTGGTTCCATGTTTTTCATGGCTTAGACAATGATGTTTCATTTTTTACTATTTCTTTTGACCTACTATGTTTTGTTGTTGTGGTCCCATTTTGCATATGTTATTTGATTAATTTCATAGGAGCCAAAGTTATTGTGGTCCCAACTTGTAAAACTTGTAAGTAGTTTTCTATTCAGTAAAGTTAATGTTTTGGCCATATTTTATTGAATAAAGTTAGGTATCCCAACTTGTGATTCCTAGGAGCTAAGTTCTGTGTATGATTTTTTATTGTGGTGTTATTACTCAAGGGGCCCTATTTTTGTTCAGTTGGGTGTTTGTTTTTTTGGGTCCAACATAATTTTTTTGGGTTTGGGGTAAGAGGAATGTTATGGTCATTTGGGATAACCATACTCCCATACTTTATCTGTCAACACAACCGTTTCTCATAGAATTTTTTTGTTATTTGGGATAAGAGGAATGCTATGGTTACCAAATTTGCTTTCCCCAAATGCTTTGGGAATGATGCCACATCTAGTGGTATGTCGTATCACATTTTTCCTTGGGATGTTCTATGAAACATCGTGGTGGTTTAGGATGTATCATAATCCGAATTTGGGACCCAAAATTAGGTAACTTGAGAACCACTTTAGTTTTTAAAATAGAGCCTTAGGATAGTGATGCTATGTATCACACAAGCTTTAATAAATGTTCTAGGTTTGAATAAACTAGTGGCCAGGGTACCCCTCCCTTTGGCTTTTGATAGTAATATAGATGTTCATTCATACATACAAACTTTTTGTGTTGACCACATGCACCGTCGGGAACTTGGGAGATTTTTAGCACGGTCACTCTGTCAAAATTGATTTTATTTACTGATTGTCTAATACCACAAATTCAAAAAATTTCACTAAACCATTAACTTGCTAAATCATTTACATAGAACTTGTATATGTTATTAGATATGGACAAGAGTTGGATACCATTGATTGGCACAAAAATGGGTAGATTGAGTGAGCAATATGCAAATGTGGTAAAGTCATTCCTCAAGTTTGTAGTTACGGTTAAGGACGATGAAGGTATAATTCGGTGTCCTTGTACGAGATGTGTGAACTTTCTCCTGCAGCCGCTTCCAACAGTCCACGTTCAATATTTGATCATGAATGGGATTATGAAATCATATGTTCAATGGGTGGAACATAGGGAACCTCAAATCTCGCCTAGTAGTGCCGAGGATCAGGGTAATGATTATCAAATGGCAGATGATGATAGTGGGGGTCTAGATGGTATGGATGAAATGATAGAGGATCGAGTAAGAGGTGAGATGACCGATACGACCAACCAGGAGGAAGTGCGGAATTTCGATAGATTAATAGATGACACAAAACGTGAGATTTACCTAGGTTGCAAGGACTTTACTCTATTGAAGTTTGTCATTAGTATACTTGATGTGAATATAGTGAACAATTAGAGTAATAAGTCGCTTGACATGCCTTTTGGGTTACCGATAATTCGAGGTTTTAGGGGTCGAGTCTGATAAGTGACAATTCGGCTGCCTCAAAACCCACACTCCAACCTCAAGTACAACTAAATAGACTTATAGGAAAAAGCAGAACGAATAATGGCTTTCGGGGTGGATTTCGTAGCTTAAAACGTCGAAAAACACTGCAAAACACCCAAAATCAGGATTTTGTGGGTCAAGTCGGATAACCAACTATTTGGCTACCACCAAACCCACACTCCTACTTTCCATAAAACTAAATAGACTTGTAGGAATAAATGGAACAAATAACGGACTTCCGGGGTGGATTCCGTAGCTTAAAATGTCAAAAACACCCAAAATCAAGGTTTTAAGAATCGATTCAGATAACGGACCATTCGATCGCCATCGGGTACAACTAAATAAACTTGTAAGAAGAAATAGAATGAATAATGGACTTTCGGGGTTCCGTAGCCTAAAACATCGACAAACACCCCCAAAACACCCAAAATCGAGGTTTTGAGGGTCGACTCAAATAATCGACTATCCAAATGCCACCAAACCCAAACACTGACCTTGGGTACAACTAAATAGACTTGTAGGAATAAATGGAATAAATAACGGACTCCCGGGGTGGATTCTATAGTTTAAAATGTCAAAAAACACCCCACAACATCCAAAATCAAGGTTTTAAGGGTCGAGTCGGATAACCGACAATTCAGCTACCACAAAACCCATACTCCCACCTCAGGTACAACTAAATATACTTATAGAAAGAAATAGAATGAATAGTAGATTTTCGGGGTGGATTCCGTAGCTTAAAACCCAATCGAGGTTTTGAGGGTCGACTCAGATAACTGACTATCCGGATGCCACCAAACCCAAACTCCTACTTCGGGTTTGGGTACAACTAAATAGACTTGTAGGAAGAAACGCAACAAATAATGGACTCCTAGGGGTTAATTAGCACTAAACGTCGAAGTTTTAGAGGGTAAAATAGACTACCGTGTATTTTTTTCTCTTTTTTTAAAAAAATTTATAAGATACTGATGTTATTCTTATATTATTGATGCAGATGAATAGAAGAAGTTGTGGATTGCTAGCTCGAGTGTGTGCAGTAATTCATTCTTTAAGTTATATCGTGAAACTTTATTATTATCACGTCCGATGGTTTTTTCTTTGTTGATACTATGTCTTTTTTTTTTTTTTAATTTTTTTTTTTTTTTATATATACTATTTTGGATGGTTGATTATGTGGATTGTTGAATTTCTTTATTTAATATTATGGTATGTTGGGCATCTTCTTCATTATTCTATTATTCGTACGTTGGGTGGGTTTTTGAAATATTACAGGATTAATAATAAATATTTGATTGAGCAGGTATTGGTGGGCTTACTTTTTAGTGAGGAAACTAATTCATTGCCTTAGAGGAACAAAATTAGCAAGGAAATATTTTTTCCGTCGCTAAATACCACTTTTAGTGAGGAAAATTTTTCCTTGCCTTAGATGAATACAATTGCCAATGAGCTATATTTTGTTGCAAAAAAATCTCTTTTAGCAAAGAAATTAATTTGTTGCCTTAGGTTAATACTATTGGCAACAAAATATTTTCCTTGCTAAAAATACTTTTAGAGACTTTTAGTAAGGAAAATATTTCGTTGCTAAATATGGCAACGAAATATTTTCCTTGCCAAATGTCAATATTGAACACAAAAATTTGGAACTTTTAGCAAGGAATCAAGCCTTTTAGCAACGAAAATATTGAGCATTAGCAAGAAAAAAAATTCCTCGCTAAAAGTTAAAAATTGGCAAGGTAAATAATTTTCCTTTCTAGAGGCTTTAGAGACGAACCTTTAGTAAGGAATCTGGCAACAAAAGACTTTCCTTGCTACAAGCTTTAGCCACGAAATTGTGACCTTTAGTAAGGAATTTTTCCTTGCAAAAACCATTTTTTGTTGTAGTGAGTCGACTGAAAATTTTATAGCAATTGTTACCTTTCAAAAATACAAAATAGTTGACTTTTTTACAATCCAGTCGACTGAATTTATAATCCAGTCGATTGAAATAATTACAGTTTAGTCCACTGCACTGACTGTGTTTTGGCAGCCTGACACCTCTTTACTAAAACGACCATAACCCCCTCTACCAAACTTGTATTTACGATCCGTTTGAATATTCAAAAACTAGATTCAAATACCTTTCCAACCATATAAAACTCAACATCTAGTTCCCTATCAATTAGATCAGGCTTGCCTTTAAATTTGACCCATTTGCAAAGAGTACTTGATTTTGACTTAGCCACTTGAAAATTTTTGTGAAATGAATATAATTGAGTGGTCTAAGTATGTTTAGGTCTTTGAAAGTATTTTAAAGTATGAGAGAAATGATCCTAAAGTCCAATAAAAGTTACTTGAGCCCCTATGAGTGATTAATCAAAATGATTACAAGTAAATCCTAGTCTTCAACCAAGGATGAAAAGTCTTCAAGTCTTCAAACTTGATCCTTGTCGAACTCCATCACTCTTGGACTTCACCATATGCTATCTCATGATCTCAAACAAAATTAGAACATTTAAATGCATAAATCAAGAGATTAGCACAATGAAAATGACTTGATAATAGTTTAAAATAGAACAATTATAAACATGCTATTATCAATAGATTTGTTATCATTAAAATAAATATAAATAATGTCTTAAAAAAACTCAAGCTAACAGTTACCTTTGTACAGAGATGCAAACCAAAACCTATAAGTCTTGTTTTTTAGGTTGGATAAGAGGCTAGTTTTGGTGCATCCTATCTGGTGGGATAAGAAATTCGATTCTTTCATTGTTTCCCATGGGAGGGGAGTTGGATAAAATAATCACGGAGAGATAAGGAAAGTGATTAAAATAATACATATTTCAAAGATTCAATTATAAAAAATATTACTGAAAATGTAATATATTCATAAAAAATTTTAAAGTTATATTTTAAACATAATATTAATATTATTATTTATTTTTATTTTGTTAAAAAGCTATAAAAATAATAAAAAGTTATTTTATACATAGAAAATGCTATTTAAAAATAAATAATAAAAACTAAAATTTATTATCATAAATATTTTAAACATTTAATAATATATAGAAGTCTTATCAACCTGTAACCAAACACAATACATGATAAATTTATACGACTAGATTTCTTATTTTTTTTTATCATGCTAGGGGTGTAAGCTAGCAAACCGACCAAATTGATCACTTTGGCCTGGTCCGGTTGGTTTTCAAAACATTCATGCAATGTAAAAATCGAATCGAACCATAAAAATAATACACTAGCAGATCGAACCAAAATTGATCGGTTCTTTATCCTGTCCTTATCTTATCCTGTCTTACCTTATCCTATTCTATCATTTCCTGTTTTATTGATGCATATTTCCGGTGCACTAAGCCATGAACCATAGCCACAGATATTACAATATAATATCAAGGATTGAATCCATTATGCTTATCTTATCCGATCTTGACTTATTCTATTTTTTCTTTTCCTATTCTATCCAAATCATGTATTGGGCCAATATAACCACAGAGATTACAATACAATAGTTGTTACAAGTAAGGTCTGATTTTGCTCCACCAAACAACTATTTAGATTTTGTGCCCCTTCTCCGCAAGAACATCAAGATACCCACTACACAAGTGGTTTGACCCCAAAGACGTCCGAAATGAGCAGCAAATTAATCATCCTATTGGATTCCCTTTTGCTTTCACACGATTGAAAGCAACAAGAAGAGCCAATATCCATGGTTTGCGTGAATAGTAGAAAGAAAAGCAAGAAACACACATTTTTCATGATGGAGACCACAGATCGAGTCCAAAGTAACATATAGGGCCCCAAAAAATTGCCTGCAAACAGACTAGTCATTTTCACATCACCAAGAAATTAACACACATTTTCTCTCTTTTCAGTACTATCTCATCTCTTGTAGGTGTGGCAATCGGGTCGTGTCGGGTTATAATCGTGTCGAGTTATTATTGTGTCGGGTCATTATCGTGTCAGGTTATAATCGTGTCATTGTTAACGTGTTATAATCGTGCTGGGTTATAATCGTGCCGGGTCATACACGGGTCACCCGTTTAACCCGTTTAACCTGTGTAGGGTGTCATCGGTTCGGTTCGGATCGGATTTTTTTTTTTTTTTTTTTTTTTCGATTTTTTCATGTTTTGAAAATCAACCGAAGTGGTCGGTTCGGTTGGTTTTGCCAATTTGAGCGGTCGGATCGGTTTTTTAGTTGTAGGTAATTTTAAAAAAATTGACCGGTTAGCTCGGTTCGGTTATTCGAAAAAAGCTTATAGTCCTACTAAGAACACAAACAAGTCTTTCATAAAATGTATCAATTATTAAAACGTGCGTCTTAAATCTCCAACTATTATAAACTTGACACCCAAGCATTTCCAATCAAAATGAATAAGAAGAAATATTGTTTTTACTAACTGTACGTATAAAGAAATTTCTCCACTTGCCATCCATTAAGAATCAAGATTAACAATTGTATTTGTCTAATTGACTAATTTGTCTCTCTCCCAATCCAGCAATTCTGGCGGAATTCCTCCCTTATATTTTATTTTATTTTATTATTTATTATTTATTTATACATTGCTTGATGCATGAATGCTTCCAGGCTCCAGTTTCCTCCCTCCCTTATTAGTTATTAATAATTATTATTTTTTTATTATATTAGTTATTAATTATTATATATAAATTTACTTGTTTGGTAAGTTGGTAATTACTCTTTTTTTTTGGTGAGCAAACAATAAAAAAACAAACAATTTTAGTTTTTATATATATAAATTTTAAATAAATATGTTTTAAAAAAAAAAAAATTTTAATTCTTATTTATATTATTTGTATTTTAGACTTCCATATTATTAAAAATTATTTTTAGAACTAAAAATAAATAAATACCCTAACTGCACTTAAATACTTAATCGGGTCAAATGGGTTGACCCGCTTCAACCCGTTTATTAATCGTGTCACACAGGTCGACTCGTTTATGACCCGTGCCCTTATACGGGTCACCCAAACCCGTTTATTTTCGTGTCGGGTTGCCGTGTCGTGTGGAAAATTGCCACCCCTAATCTCTTGCACATGGGGGAATTCTAGGGTGGGGTGAAGTGGTTTCGCCCCCACATGGAGCTAAAATATTATTGGCTTTTGGAAGAGTTTGAGCTCTAATAATCTCTGTGCGGCACGTGATGAATGTGGTTTTGAACATTGATTTGAGCTTTTCTTATATAAATCTTTGGACTTTATTAAGCCACATTTGAACTTTATTAACCAACCTTTGGACTTTATTAAGTAACATTTTGGACTTATCAAGAAACTATTTGTACTTTAATAACAAAGTTTAACATTTGTTTGCAAATAACATTGATACAAACTAAGTTATGAAATGGTCAAACTAAATTAATCAGGGAATATACAAACTAAACTAAGAAATGTTCAAACGTTGCTAAGGGATGTCCAAATGTTGTTAAGAAAAGTCCAACGGACAGAGTATTAATTGCGCGCCAGAAGCATTGTGCATAAACTTAATTTTTCTCATTTTGCTCAATCTTTACAAGGTTCAAACTAAGCTAAGAAAGGTTCAAACTAAGCTAAGGAATATCCAAAATATTGCTAAGAAAAGTCCAAACTAAGCTAAGAAAAGTCCAACCGATAGATTATTATAATTGTGCCAATTTTTTCTTTTTTCTTCCAATCTATGTGTGACACGTACATGAACAGTAGTTTTGCCTTAAGTGGAGCGAAACCACCTTGCCCCAGTGTAAAATTGTGCTTTTCATGACTGGTCAGTGTACTATTAGAAACTTCTAGTGTGGAAATAATGGAGATTTTTGGGTCGTGTTTACTTAAGTAGTAGAAGTACCGTTCCAGTTGTTATATATATGTATTATATACATAATAGTATTTACTAACAGTTTATAATAGGAATCTTTACTATAACATATAGTAGTGTACTATATAGTAGTGTACTTCTTATTTTTTGGAGGGAAAACCAAATTTTCATTTTCCCACCAAATATTTGGTTGAAAGGAAATTTAAATTTGGTATGTTGTCCCACATAGGAAACTTGGAGTAATCTTGTGGGAAAGCCTCTCCTATAAATAGGAGGTGGTTCTTCATATTCTCTCCCAAGCTCCCAAGGGATACCTCACAAGAGGAGACCCATGGAAGAGCTTCAAGTTTTAATATTTTCTTTTTAATTCTTTTTCTTTATATATATATATATATAATATAATATATATATAATATATATATATATAAAAGAAAGAAAGAAAGAAAGAAAAGATAGAAGAAGAAGAAGATTAAAATAGATAGTTATAAATAACTGTCGGTTTTAATACAGTTTAAATTTTAATAATAACGGTCAGTGACTATTTGGCGACGGAAGTCTCCAACGGTCAAATACAGAGAGGTCACGACTCTTCTGGAGAGTAATTACGATCCTTCTTCGTGGCTTCTGGTGTCTATATTATGGGCATCAGTACGCAATCGAAAGATACAACTTTCTTTCTGTTCTGCTTTCTCCTTCTTTCTATACATTTTCTGATTTTATGTCGGGTGAAATTTGGTGGTTCCAAGACTGCTAAACAGTGCAATTTAGACAGTCTTAAGTTAGGCTTTGTATCCTTGAGATAGATTTCCAAGAGTCCATTTGCACCATAGTGGGGAAATTACTATCTTAAAATTGATGTAACACTAATGGTGAAAAGAACAAATTTGAAGAAATATGACAAGACTGATTTGTAAGAAAAGAAAACAGAGACACTTTTAAAAATAAATTCGTTAGGCAGGGCACTTCCAGAATAGTGGGGGTAAAGCTATTCTTTGCGAAAGTCTCATATCTGGCTAGTGCATTGAATATTTCACAACAAGAAGGTTGAATTATATTCTTAACAGAACTCATAGCTTATGTGGGGCGATAGAGCGGTTGTGAAAAGCCCTTGATGAGTCTGCCTTTGCAAGTATGAAAGTAAGGGCCGCTTTCTATGGGTTCACGGTAAAACCCTAGTGTACTTGCTAAGAAGGATCAGCGCAAGGCCTATAATGCGCTGGCTCTAAAGAACCATGAATACAAGGTATTATGAGAACATTGTTTCAATTGCTTTAAAGGCACAAAGATCAAGACACAGTTCTTTTTGGCATTTAAAGTTCATTCTTTCATGTTCAATCCTAGGTTCAAGGCTCGTCCACCTGTGGATATTCATTATACTGTACCCGACTTTTGTGTTTTTTTTCTTTTATTATTTTATTTGATTTTATTTTTATTTATTTTAATCTTCTTCTTCTTCTTTCTCCTTCTTTCTATACATTTTCTGATTTTATGTCGGGTGAAATTTGGTGGTTCCAAGACTGCTAAACAGTACAATTTAGACAGTCTTAAGTTAGGCTTTGTATCCTTGAGATAGATTTCTAAGAGTCCATTTGCACCATAGTGGGGAAATTACTATCTTAAAGAAAGCTTCCTGGAAGTGCCCTGCCTAACGAATTTATTTTTAAAAGTGTCTCTGTTTTCTTTTCTTACAAATCAGTCTTGTCATATTTCTTCAAATTTGTTCTTTTCACCATTAGTGTTACATCACTAGTCCACATGTGAGATATTGTCAGTTTTTGATTTTCCAGTTTACAGCCTAATTAAGCTGTCAACCTAACGACGAGCCCCATGCCATTTTGTCATACAGCTTGGGTTCTACCACAAAAGGGTCCACAGGAGGAGGGGAGAGGCATCCCTCACATTTCAATGCTAAATTTATTTTGATGCATGTTTGCTACTTACCTGGGACAAGGTTGCGAAACACAGACCTATACTAACAATAATAATGCAGTTTCAAAAGAGATCCACCCAGCTCCAAACAAAATTTGCCTAAAAGTTTGTCTTAAGTTTAAAATTTGGGAGCAGAGTTTGTAGTCTTTTGGGGCTTGTGGGTGACTGTAAAATATATGGTCTGTTCTGGGAATAGTGGGAGCTATGTGGGCTGTTTTTTCTAAGTTAACAATTTGTCTTTACAATAATTTTTATATATATATATATATATAATTCCTTTTGCTGTTCAAATATATAATAATGCAGTTTTTGTATATGTATATAATATAGAAGGAAGGGTAATTCTATTCACATCTACCTATTTTGCTCTTCATTCCCACTATTTAATGAATTTTTTTCATTACCCTTTGCCCTTATACAAAATGACATATAAGGAAAATGAATAATAACTTAATAACTAATAAGAATCCAAAAGAATTTCTCTATGCACCCACTTATCTCAACAAACCCTAACTCACCAACACTTTCTCTACAACAAAGCTGTATTGGATTGTATTTGAATACATACATATATATATATATATATATATACATGAATACAAGGTTAGATATACATATTTGAATACATATAAATATATTTGAATTTTTTTACATATAACTACATATGAATACATATTAATTAATATACATATTTGAATACATATAAATATATTATACACATCTATATATATACACTAGCATTTATCATTCAATTTTTTTTTAAATCTATGTATAATATTACCCACGAAGTTTGTAAAAAAAAAAATTTGACATAGTTAAAATATATATATATATATGTAGAAGAGAGGCGATTACAGTGTGATAGAAGTTATTGCAAAATTGTAGGTTAGCAAGTTTAAAAAAAAATTTATATATACATATATATATACAGTCAGGCTCTAAAGAGGGCGCCCTCTCTTTGTATTAAAGAGAGGGCTTTTGTTTTGACCGTCAGATCGTATTTAAATACTGTAAAATGACAACACTGCCCTTTATGAAAACACGATCCGATGGCCAAAACAAAGGCCCTCTCTTTAATAAAGAGAGGGCGCCCTCTTTAGAGAATCTTCGTATATATATATATATAAAATTATATATATATAATTATATTTTAAATATATATGCATATACAGTCCTATATCTATATATACACATGCATGGTGTAGGAATGCCATGTGGCATCCCAACTACGAGCAAATATTAGGTATCACTGTGATACCATGTAGGATTGTCCGCACTCACAAATTTTAATTTTTTGTTGAATTGGAGGAGGATTACTCTTGAAAATAGAGGGCCAAATGGATTTATACAAGCTTTCTATTACCCTGTAATGCCATTTAGGATTTTATAACAGGGGTATTGAATATTTTTTCACCAATATTACTATTTGTATATAGATATATATATATATGTACATCTATATGGTTTGAAAGAACTGATGGCTGCCGGAAGTCATGGGTTTCAGGGATCCAACGTACAACATTGCAGAAACCAATTTATCCGGTTTTTTTTTTTACCATGACACATTATTTGCTGTAATTTGTGCGGGCATGCCAGAGCCAAATAGGCTCAGTGTGTGTGTGTGTGTGTGTGTGCGTGCAAACTAATTTTCTAACTTCTTGTGTGAGTGATACACAAGGCTTTATAAACCTGACTTATAAACAGAGTGAATGTGTATAGTGAGTAGGAAAGTACCCTCACCGTAAATTCTTTAGCAGTATGAAGCGCACAAACTAAATAGTGTCGAGTTTAACAGGTAAATAATCACAAACAGATTAATAAAACGAAGATTTTATTAAGTGTTTGGAATAAATAAACAGATCTAAAGAACAAACCATGGGCAAACTGATTATTCAACAGAATAAAAAAGAAATAACAAAACAGGGTAGACCCATTTGCTATGTGCTGAAAAACATAAAGACTTGAGTGCTTTGAATGCTTTGAATGCTTCGAATGCAGTGTATGCTGTTTTCGAGATGACGCGGAGTGCATTTGCAGCTTGGCCAACCTGAATATTTATAGCGGCCTTGGAAGATTCCTGATTAGAAAATGACTCCTTAGCTTGCGCCCCAAGCTGCGTGGCTGATTGGCTGATGGTGGAAGAAACCTTCCTTATCTTTGACACCTACCTTATCCAGATTCTGATTGAATCAATCCCTTTAATTTAGGGATCAAACTTCTAAATCCAGCTGGACACGATCAGATTCATTTCTTACACGGACTCTTGTTTCCAAAACTCTGAGATGACGTCATCCTGACAGCTGTGGATAGCACCGCCTTCTCTTTTCAGTCCATCGGCCTTGAAAGCTTACTCTCCTGGCTAAATCGGGCTTTCCCAATTAAATACCTTCTTTCATGTCCGATTACCCTTCTATGAATGCTCACGGCCGATCGGACTGCTATAGCCATCCTTCATTACACAGTGTCCGATTGGCCATCATGTTGCCTTAATCCAACATCGGGCTACAACTACATTAAGTTATGTCATTCCAATGCCCGATGGTCCTCATACATGCTCGTCTTTCCCATCGGGCTCACCTCACAACACCCAACAGCCTCGTACCTATCATCGGCCTCACGTCTACGCTTAAGTCCGATGAGTCATATATTCCCTAGCTCGGCCTCTCCTCTATCCAGTTTCATGCGGCTCGAGCTCAAAAACCTTTGACGGTTTTTGGGTGCAAACAATTGCCCCCCAAAAGGTCATATCAAACGTCCCGCCTTGATTGATGTGACGTTTTGAATTTTAAAATTGCCACATGTAAGCATACAGAGAATGTCAGATCATTGAGAATCCCACCAGTCACTCCATATTTAATGCAGCATGATTAAAACGGCGTGGTATTTAAACTTTAAGGTTTTCAAACTTCTTTCCACCTTCCCCATTTGCATTTTTACTCTCTTTCTCTCTAAACAGCTCAAGCAAACAGAGCTTCTCTCAATAAAGCCTCCATTTTTTTTGGCGTAATACTCCTCGGCAGATATGGCTCCTAAAACACCTCTGACTACCACTTCCAAAGGAAAGAAGACCTTTGTTGACGCTCCACCACCACAAAACCGATGCAGAGAGGTTAGGACCCTGGCCAAAACCCACGCCGCTGAGATCTCTACGGATTACCTGACTCCCTACAGCTCCTCCGACAGTTCTCCAGTTGCACCAGGTCTTGGGGCGGCATTTCTCGGCCATCCTCCGGCGGCTTTTCTTCCTCTGTACCCGTCGGTGGAAAACGAAGCGTTCCTGTAGGTACCTACCCACTAGAACAAAGTTCAAACTACTACTCACCCCATTTGAGGCTGGCTGACCCCTACTACAGAATGGGATAAATGGGTAGTTAGGGTATCGGCCTCTAAAGCTGCTATCTGGAGACAAACGGGCATTTATGACGCCATAATGCTCAGTCGGGCTAGGATTTAGATAGACCGACCTCTTCTTCTCTCTGCTATGCTGTTTTGGTCTTCATCCTGCAACGACTTTCTTTTCCACTGTGAACCAATGGCCCCCACCTTCAAGGATATTAGTTATTTGCTCTGTCTTCGCCCTCACGGGCAAGAAATTATCCCCGGGCTTGACGTCGGAACGGCCAGCTTTGTTTACCCTCAGCAAGAGACTATCAAGGATGGGGCCGTTTCGTTCAGACCGATTACAGCCTACGGAGGCTTCCTGACTGCCTGCATCGGTGCTGATGAGACGGAGTTGTCCGACGCCGAACATACCACCTTCCTCATGTACTGGCTCAACAAATACCTCTTCTGCTCGGCCAGCCAAGCCATTACTAAAGAGTACACCACCTTGGCCTTGGCTCTTGCATCAGGGAAGCCCTTAGCCATGGCTACCCTTGTCTGGGCACACCTAGTCCGTGGTGTAACAGACTTCATTCATTCGGGCTTTGGTGCTGGTGGAAGTCCGATTTGGATACTTCAACTGTGGCTACACTCCTACTTCCCGGAGTTTCAACCAGCCATTCGCCATGTGGCCAATATTCCCATTTCTGCCATCCCATTTATGGATGTAGCACCTTCTTCCTACTCCTTTGAGGAGTGTTTTACTTTTTCTACCAAGGGTACTCCCCTCGGGACATCAATCTCTTTACCCCTTTCTTTTCTCTTCAATTTTCTTCATTCCTTTAACTCTCTAACAACCCTTCTAACTGGGGCTCGGGCACCCAGTCCACCTACAACGAAATCTTCTCTAGCTACTTAGTAGCTAGGGACATAATTTTTAGCCCTAGCATTCCTTCAACCAATAATAAGCGTGGGGCAGAATATTACTTTGCTCCCCTCTATGCCCGCCACTCCGGGCTTACTCAGCTCATGCCCGTTCCCCCAGGCATCACTGTCAATGTTGACTGGGTTGAATGTGACCTGATCGTCAACGATGGGCAAGTAAAGAAAATAAAAGAACGGCCAGACAAGCTCAAAGCCGCGTTCAACTTCACACCTTTTTCTACCCGGCCCGTGGTATCAGAAGAATTCACCCAGTGGTGGGGTGATCGGGCAAGCCATATATTTAAAGACACTGCTACTGAGGCACTTGTACCATTTACTGCATCATCGGCCACTGAGGCCGATGCTCTTGCCCCAGCAGCAGCTCCAGTCCGGTGTAAGCAAGTTACCAAAAGACCAGCCCGTAAGCCAGCTCTGGGCAAAGGGCCTGTTCAAAAGAAACAGAAAACAACATCGGCCTCAATAACTCAGGTTAGATTTACTTTATTTTTTAGCCGCTAAGCCTGATATTGTTCTTTCAGTACTAATCCTTTTCCTCTGTTTTTCAGCTTGTTGATGAGGACTCTGGAGAGGACCCATCACAACCCATTCAGCCTTAGACTCTTCCTCCAACTCCGGCATCCGCGGCGACCTACCTAGAACGGGTCGCCGTGAGAGTGATGACGCTTCACATCGTGCCTCCTCTAACTCCTTCAAGTGGCGACGAAGACATTGCTCCTGCCGGCCACATTCCTGAACAAGTCGTCCTCTCTTCCAGTAGTGAAGGAGTGGCCGATGCTGGAACTGCTATGGAGGCAGCTGGGGAAGAAGTTGAACATGCCATCCCCACTGTAGTTGAAGCTCCCTCCGGGCAGGATGAACCTAATACAGTCACCGGATCTTCCATTCCCACCACAAGGGAACCGGTTGAGGCCGAGCCTAACCCCCCTCCTAAGGATTCTGTAACTCAACGGGTTGAGGCCGGTGTTAATGATTCGGGCTCGGTCCTGGGCGCTGAAGTTTCATACACTACAGTGGTCTCTACCAGTCCAGGTGTAGAAACCAGCAACACTCCTTCTGCTGCTGGGTTGGGTCAATCTTCCTCTTAACCCACAACTTCCCAACCAAGTGAGGCCAATGTTCATCAAGAGATCTCGGCCTCGCTTGATTCTCATGCCCAAGTATTGTACTGTTTACCTTACTTCATTCATACTCTTATAAACAACTTCTGACTGCTATTCTTTTGGACAAGTCGTTCCCATAGGTCCAGAGCCACACATTCACTTCAACGATTTGTTCTCAGGCTTGGACCTAGGAGTTTTTGATCTTGGCCCACTGGAGCCCGAGGCGGTCTCACCTTCACGCCTTCAACAAGCCAAAGGCCTACTCTTCGGGCTTGCTGATCAGGACCTCTCTAGCCTTCCTGCTACTGCTGACGTTGAAGCATCTTTAAACACAATCATGGACGATCCTTCTCTTTCTAACGGGCAGCTATCCTTACTCCATGAGATACAAGAAAGACTCCCCAACTGCCGTCTTATAGATCGATCGGCCTTGAAGGTTCAGGCTGATGCAGAGCTTCACTTGGGCTCTCAGCAAAAGGCACTGAAGTTTTTGGAGGGGGCCAAGGCCAAATTTGAAGCGGGAAAGGCCTCTCGGGCTCAGGTGCTAGCAAGAGACTCCTGGCTGCAAAACGGTATTGCTGCACTTAAAGCTCAGCTAGCCCAGTGTGAGGCTGAGGTCGTCACCAATAACGCTGCCCTGGGGAAAATTGATGTAGTGCTATCCTCACTTGGGGGCGACGCTCAAAAGTGCAGTGATCAACTACAAGCCAGTGTCCCCATATCCTGAGCATGGGCCCAGAAACTTGAAAAAGCAAAATGGGATTGGTCTGGAGCTATCAAGACTTGGGAGGACTTGAGGGCTAAACTTAGGACTTTTGGGTCGGCCTAGAGGCCGACTCCCATTTTGTACTTTGTAAAATTTTTTTCTTTTTTCATCATCCTTGTAAGTAAGCTGTGCTCAGCTTCTATTAATACAAAGCGATGTTTTCTTTAAATCATTCGGGCTCAGGTTCATAATTGATCAATTGATCATATTCCAACCCAGGATTTGGTTTATAGTCAAGGTCAATGGTCTCCAACAACGTAGGATAATAGGACTTTAAATACTGACCATTGATTAATCGGACATGAACTGTTCCATCCAGATCACGTAGCCTATAGGCACCACCTTTCTTGACTTGATGGACGATGAACGGACCTTCTCAGTTGACCGACCATTTACCGTAACAGTTGTCCTTGTCTCCGATAGGTAGCACGGCCTTCCATACCAAATCCTCTATGCAAAAAGACTTCTCTTTTGCCCTTTTATTATAAGCTCGGGCTGCCCGTTGCTTTTGCACTTTCAATAAGTCTAAGGCCGTGAGCCTCATTCATCGAGCCCCTCTAACTCAGCTATCATAGCCTCTGTGTACTCAGTAGGCTCTAACTGATTCTGTAAAGCTCTTCTGGACGATCGGACTGTAACTTCCATAGGTAACATAGTGTCATGCCCATACGTCAACATGAACAGTGTGACCCCAGTACTTGACCTTTTAGATGTCCGATAGGCCCATAGAGCTTCGAACAAGAGCTTATCCCATTCCCTAGGATTTTCAACAATCATTTTCTCACTAATCCCCTTGAGGATCTTGTTTGTGGATTCGGCCTGTCCATTAGCTTGTGCATAATAGGGCGTAGAATTAAGAATTTTGATCCACCTACTTTCTGCAAAGGCCGACGTTTCCGTCCCTGTGAACACAGATCCTTGGTCAGCCGTAATTGTTTCTGAAAGGCCGAACCTATGGATAATATGTTCTTCAATGAATTTTATTACGGTGGCCTGAGTCACCGTTCTACAAGGTATGGCCTCAGCCCACTTAGTAAAGTAGTCCGTGACCACTATGATGAAACAGTGCTGGCCCGATGATGGCGGTAAGACTTTGCCAATTAAATCCATCGCCCATCCCCTAAATAGCCAGGGTTTGATTATGGGTTGCAGCGCTTTAGCTGGCATATGCTGTATCGGACCATGCTTCTGGCAAGCTTGACATCCCTTAGCATAACTGATACAATCTTTCAACATACCGGGCCAGTAATAATTATATCTTCTCAACAACCACTTCATCTTTGTGCCGGCCTGATGTGCCCCATAAATCCCTTCATGTACCTCGGCCATAACCTGCATGGCCTGTTTCTTCCCTAAACACCTCAAGATCACGTCGTCACCGATAGGTTTTTTGAATAATTCTCCATCGAGCACCACGAATCGGACAGCAAATAATCTAACTCTTCGGTCTACCCTGATATTTGGGTGATTCAGGTATTCAATAATGGGGATCCTCCAATCGTCATCCTCCATCAAGACCGAATTGGTGGTTGCATACCAACCTCTCTTTGCTACGGATGGTAATGATCGGACATGAACAATGATGAGTTGGTCTTCTAAGTTCTTCTGAGAAGATGAGGCTGATCCTGTTTTTGCCAGCTTATCGGCCTCGGTATTTGTGGTTCTTGGAATATAACTCATGCTAATGTCATCAAACGCCTCCATGAGTTGAGTGGCCCTAGCGTGGAATGGGTAGAGCTCCCAACTTCTTATCTGAAATTCTCCAACTATCTGTCCGATCACTAACCCTGAGTCTCCCTTTATGTGCACGGATGATGCCCCCATTTCAAGGAGTATCTCTAGTCCGATGATAAGCGCTTCGTATTCGGCCTGATTATTAGTGAATTTAAAATTGAGCCGAAATGATATCTTTGTCTTCTTGTACTTGGGTGAGATAATCACCACACCTGCCCCAGCACCTTCTGCGTTTTTGGAACCGTCAAAGATTAACATCCATGGGACTAAGGACGCGCTCAGGACTTTGGGTGTTAGAGGCAGTTCTCATAAATCAGTAGGATCTGGGTGATCGGCCAAGAAATTGGCTATGGCCTAGCCTTTGACCGATTCCTGTGATCGGTATTGGATGGCAAATTCCATCAAGGCCAGGGTCCATTTTCCAATTCGGCCTCTCATGATCGGTCTTGACAACATATATTTTATCACATCAGTTTGACATATTATGTAAGTGGAAACGGGCAGCATATATGTTTTTAACTTTTGTGAAGAAAAATACAACGCCAAGCACAACTTCTCAATCGGCGCATAGCGCTGCTCGATTGGAGTCAAAATTCTACTTAAATAATAAACGGCATGCTCGTTGCCTTGCTCATTATCTTGCGCTAACATACTTCCTATAGAGTAGTCAGAGGCCGATATATACAATTTTAAGTACCTACCCTTCTTGGGTGGCATTAATACTGGAGGGGTTGACAAATATTGTTTAATTCCTTCGAAAGCTTGTTGATGGCTGTCTTCTCATTTGAAGTCTTCATCGGTCTTGATCTTCAATAGTGGGGTCCATACTTGGGTCTTCCCTACACAATTTGATATAAATCTTCTTAGGAAATTGATCTATCCGAGCAATCTCTGAAGCTCTTTCTTGTTAGCTGGTGGCTTTGCTGCCTGGATAGCCCGAGCCTTATTTTTGTCAATCTCTATCCCTCTTTGATGTACTAGGAAACCTAGGAAATTCCCTGTTGCGACGCCGAATGCACATTTGAGAGGGTTTATCTTTAATCTGTGTGCCCCCATTCTCTCAAATGCTTTTTTCCAAATCCCTCAAATGATCGGCGTTACCTCCTGACTTCACCTCCACATCATCAATGTAAACCTCTATGAATTGTCCAATCATATCATAGAAGAGCGAATTCATTGCCTGTTGATAGGTAGCTCCATCGTTCTTCAGACCGAAAGGCATGACAACCCACTCAAAGGTTCCAATTGCCCCCGGGCACCGAAAAGCAGTCTTTGGGACATCCTTTTTGGCGATATAGATCTGATTGTATCCTGAGTGCCCGTCCATGAAGGACAAAATTTTGTGTTTGGCGGCCGAATCGATTAACTGATCGGCCTTGGGCATGGGATACTCATCTTTTGGGGTAGCTAAGTTTAAGTTTCTGAAGTCAATGCAGACCCTCAGCTTCCCATTCTTCTTTACCACCAGAACCACATTCGAGACCCATTCAACATATCGGGCTGTCCGAATGAAACCAGCGTGCAGTAGTCTCTCAATTTTTTCCTTCACCTTCAGAGTTACTTTTGGTAACTTTCACCGAGGTAGCTGCTTGAACGGCCTGAACCCCGATTTAATTGGCAATCGGTGTTCCACTAGTTCCCTAGACAAACCTGGCATTTCGTCATAATCCCAGGCAAAATAATCTTTATACTTGTGCAGGAGTGTAATCAACTCGGCCTGACTCTGCGGATCCAGCATCTGACTTACATAAGTAGGTTTGTGCTCTCCTTCTTTGCCTAGGTTGACTTCTAATAGGGGGTCTTGGACATCGGCCTTTAAATCATCAAGCTTTGCTTTGGCCGTCTCCAATTCGTCTATTTGAATCTCTTCCTCCCTTGGCATCTCCTCTTCGTAAATACAATCGGCCAGATTAACCATTCCGTCAACAGGGGCGATTTCCAATCTTCTATCAACCAGGTATGCACACCATCTGGCCATGCTAGCCTTGAGGGCCAGCAGCTTGCGTTCTTCAATTATCGGAGTCTCTATGGACATATTCATGCTCAATGATCTCAATCGGCCTTGATTCTTCTGTCCGACTAAGGTTATGGTAATACGCTTTAATGTCCGATGAGTTTCCTTTAAGGAAGGTCGCTGTATTCGGTCTTCCCATTTTGTTGCAACCCAGCAACTTGACTGGCCCGATGTCATCTCCATACAAGACTGCATCGGCTGTTTACACACGGGCTACAAATGGCTTCATGTCTGCTCCAACCACTTCTACCTCGTCACCTCTCTAGAAAATCAATAACTGATGGAGTGTGGAGGGAATGCAGTAATTTGGGTGTATCCAATCTCGGCCAAGTAATGTATTATAGGCCGCCGAGGTTTCTATAATGAAAAAAACAATCATGACCGTTTTAATGCCAACGGTCAGTTCAAGGGATAGGATACCCTTGGTTCTTGAAGGTGCCCCCGTGAAGCTTTGAGCGTTCATTTCGGTCGGAATTAACTCCGACTCGGACTTCTGAAGGATTCTCAACATTATTTGAGGCATAATGTTGATGGTAAACCCACCATCAACCAGGATTCTATTTATCAGGACCCCCTCAATATGCCCTTTCACGTACAATGGCTTCAGATGCTGGGACATCTGATATGTTGGTTTTTTGAACACAACTTTGACTGGTCCGGTCTTTAATCCTTCCTCACTCTGATGTCCTTTCGGCCTCAAGATAGTGATCTTAGGCCGATCGGTCTGCCCGTCGGTGGCATCCATATTTTTGCTTGTGGCTTCCACCACTTTAGATTTGACGGTCTCTCCCCCGTTCAAAAAAACTTCTTCTATCTTGGTTGAATCCTTGGTTAGGCCCTCCACTACATCCCCTTCCATGGCTGTTGGCTGGTCTGGCTTGGCCATGAAAGACATAGGCAATGTAAATACCATGTTGGATGATAGGCCTACCGAAATAGTTCCGAATTGAATTGGCGAGGGGCTTGAGTCTGACAGATCTTCATCGGACTCCATATTGTCTGATGTTGGCCTGCAATCTTCCTGTGATTTTTCCTGTCCAAATCTTTCCTTTGAGTGCCTAGTGGAAATTTGCATTGCCCCAGCCTCTCCTTGGTCATCGGGCACGGTATGCACTGTGGGTTTAGGAGGGTTTCCAGCTCGATTCTTCCAGTACTGGCGTTCTAGTTTGGCCTGTCTCATTCATTGATATCTTCTTTTTTGAGACTTTCTGTACTGTGGCCGTGCTGGGAATTTAGGATGTTCAGCTCTATGCCACTTCCCATCTTCAACCCGGGGTGGTAACACCATCCTTGAGCTCCTGTTAGAGGTTGATGCTTGCATCTGAGGCTTTGGAATTGTTTGGGAACTTCTTGCCCCCAATCGGCCAGATTCACCTTGGCCGACTTACTGAACCAACGAAGGTTTTGCCCGCCACTCAGGCTTCGCTTGACTTTGCCATGGTAGTGACAACCTCTCGTATACAGACCTTCTCGGGCTTGGTTCCCGATGTTCATGGCTTCTTGGCCTCTTACTCGATCTTGAGACTTCTTTCTTGACATCAGCCTTGCATCTTGGGCAAAGGCCTTGTTCGATGAACTCCAGTTGTCGTTGCAGATCTGCTATCAAGTTGTCGGTACTGGACCTAGCCGTTTCTTCCTCGGCCTTGTGGCCTTTCTCTTTACACTCTTGATAGCTTCTCTGTAGGTCATGTATCGTCACTTTCGGCCTATCTGTGGCCGAAATAGCGATTTGTTTCCCTTCCCTCTGTTTTGGCACCATTTCTCTATCGGTCAAGTCTGTCTTCGACCTCAGCCTTGAAAGCTTGGTTAAATCGGGCATAACCATATTAGTGCCGGTAATTTGAGGAAAAGGATTTGCATCAATCCCCATAGCCTTGTCCGAGAACTTGGAAACTCCTTTTTCCACGTTTTCCTGTATAAAATTACGAAAACAACACAATTATTAGTGGAGTGCTTCCAGGAATTGTGCCATTTACAGTATTCTTTATTTTTTAGGTCATCGACCTTGGGGATCCGATGGCCTTCACTCAGCTTGATCACTTTTATCGGCCAATAAGGCATCGAATATTTGATCAGCCATTGTTATATCAAAAGTATAATTTTTTCCCGCCTCGAACGCCATTTTCTTTGCAGCGGCATTGTTATTGATAGGCTTACTCAAGGCGTTTCATACAATTGGCCGTTTACAGATCAACTCGGCCATATCGCTCTCTGTTTCAAGGTCACGCTCTGCAAGGTGGACCTCGTAATCAGGGTCCTTATAATATGTCCCTTTGGAGGAGTTCTTCTTCTCCTGTTCATCCAAAAGGATACGCTCATAACGACCAGCCCGTGTGGCCAGCTCGAATAAGACACGGAAGTTAGTTCCTTCAAACCTCTTACGAAGTTCAAAGGACATGCCCCCCATGGCCATTTTAGCATATTCTTCCTCAGGCAAAACTCTCTTGCACTGATACTTTGCCTTACGGAAATGGGTTATGTATGTTTCTACTGTTTCTCCTACTAATTGCATCATCCTGGACAGGTCTGCCAGCGATGTTTCGGGCTCAGTCCTTTAGAACTGGCCTTGAAATAACTCTTCCATCCTTTGCCAAGTTAGCACCGAATTGGCGGGGAGATTAACATACCACAAAAACGTCATTCCCGTTAGCGAGTTTGGAAATAGTCTCAATTTTAATGGGTCGCTACTACCCACATGGCCGCATTGAACAATAAAACAGCCAATATGCTCGACTGAAGACTGTTCACTCTCTCCAGAAAACAGAGTGAAATTTGGTACTTTGTACCCCTGAGGAAATATGACTTGGTCAATTTCAGGGGGATATGGCCGTTTGTACGTCGGCCTTTCTAGTCTTCTTATAAACGGGCCATACTCTTCATGTACGGCCGCTACCAACTCCTCCCTATTGATGGGTTGTGGAACTACGAGCTGAACATTCCTCAACGGGGGTACCAACGGCGGTGTTACCTGCTGTTGATTGTTATTGGCCTGATGGGGCCAAAATCCACCATTGCTCCTTTGCCCCCCATTTGCGTGACCTGGAGGTTGTGTGTGGCTGACTGAGCTTTCAGTATGGCCTACAGACCGACCAAAACCTGGTGTCGCCGATCCGTTGGGATCGGTGACTATCGATCCGCTAGCCATTCCGGTTTGTGACTCAGATTGCTTGCCTGAGCCATTACCCTCCCTAAGATTCAGACAGATGTAGGGTGGGTCTTTCAGCTTATCGGACTCAAGCAATCCACCATATCCCGATCCATTGACTTGCTCTTTGCTACCACCGGCCTTATAGGTTTCTATTAACCTGCCGATCATGTCCCACAGGTGATCCAACTTTATGTGGGTGGTCCTTGTCTCCATGACCAGATCAGCTTGACTTTTATAAACATCGGCCGTTTATTTAATGACCGATTTGAGATTGCCCATTGATCCTGTGAGCGCGTTGTATTCCTACCACATGGGCTCAACGTTCGTTCTCACGGCTTCTGAAATTGCCTCAAGAGTGATATTGCCGTCTTATGGAGAATGGCCCGTACTTTCCTCCACAGGTGGATCCATGGGAGAATCGTCTTGGCCGTTCTTTGTTGTCTGTTTGTCTTTCTTCGGAGGTATGGCTTGACACAGTGGGTCCCACCGGGCGTGCCAAAAATGTTTGCTGTAATTTGCGCCGGCGTGCCAGAGCCAAACAGGCTCGGGGTGTGTGTGTGTGTGTGTGTGCATGCAAACTAATTTCCTAACCGCTTGTGTGAGTGATACACAAGGCTTTATGAACCTGACTTCTAAACAGAGTGATTGTGTATAGTGAGTAGGAAAGCACCCTCACCGTAAATTCTTTAGCAGTACTGAAGCACACAAACTAAATAGTGTCGAGTTTAACAGGTAAACAATCACAAACGGATTAATAAAACGAAGATTTTATTAAGTGTTTGGAAAAAATAAATATATCTAAAGAACAAACCAGGGCAAACTGATTATTCAACAGAATAAAAAAGAAATAACAAAACAGGGCAGACCCATTTGCTATGTGCTGAAAAACATAAAGATTGAGTGCTTTGAATGCTTCGAATGCAGTGTGTATGCTGTTTTAGAGATGACGCGGAGTGCCTTTATAGCTTGGCTAGCCTGAATATTTATAGCGGTCTTGGAAGATTCCTGATTAGAAAAGGACTCCTTAGCTTGTGCCCCAAGCTGCGTGGCTGATTGGCTGATGGTGGAAGAAACCTTCCTTATCTTTGACACCTACCTTATCCAAATTCTAGTTGAATCAATCCCTTTAATTTAGGGATCAAACTTCTAAATCCAGCTGGACACGATCAGATTAATTTCATACACGGACTCTTGTTTCCAAAACTCTGAGATGACGTCATCCTGACAGCTGTGGATAGCACCGCCTTCTCTTTTCAGTCCATCGGCCTTGAAAGCTTACTCTCCTGACTAAATCGGGCTTGCCCAATTAAATACCTTCTTTCATGTCCGATTACCCTTCTATGAATGCTCACGGCCGATCGGACTGCTATAGCCATCCTTCATTACACAGTATCCGATTGGCCATCATGTTGCCTTAATCCAACATCGGGCTACAACTGCATTAAGTTATGTTATTCCAATGCCCGATGGTCCTCATACATGCTCGTCTTTCCCATCGGGTTCACCTCTCACAACACCCAATAGCCTTATACCTATCATCGGCCTCACGTCTACGCTTAAGTCCGATGAGTCATATATTCCCTAGCTCGGCCTCTCCTCTATCCAGTTTCACGCGGCTCGGGCTCAAAAACCTTTGACAATTTTTGGGTGCAAACACACATCTACAGAATTTTTATGTAAGAGGCAGACTTCCACGCTACGCTATTTTAAAGACTCAATCATGTTCGATTTGTGTACATATTCCGATGTATAGTTATATATCAATTTAATACATGAATGTATATGTTCGATTAGGGATCAAGACCCATTTACTACAATTTTATTATCTGGTGTAGGAATATAAGGATTAAGGGATAGATGATGGTGGGTGTAGAGAGTAATTAAAAATTGTGTGAGTTTTTTAGCTTAGGGGTACTTATGGTTGAATGGAGGGTGGGTGTAGAGAGCAAATTATTTTCATTTAAAGTAGAGTTGTGGGTGTAGATCGAGAGTAAGTGGATGTAGAAAGTAAATTATGTGGGTGCAGATAAAATTTTCCTAGAAGGAATCGTTTTGGTGACTAGCTAGGACATTTTAGATCCTTGATGCATGTGTGTCATCATCTAGATTTAAATTTATTCTCACTCTTCATCACTTTCATAAATTTAAATACTATCTCCGTCCCATTTTATGTGTCCATCTTTCCTTTTTAGGATACCTCAAAATTATTGTCCACTTTCCTAAATAGTATGCAAATTTTACTTAGTTTCCCAAACTACCCTTCCTTGCAATCAACACCAAAACAAAACAAAACAAAAAAAGAAAGTGTAATGATTATGGGCAATTATGAAAAATAGGTGGAGATTCTTTTTGTCTCCTTAAATAATTGGATTCCCCAAGATAGACACATAAAATGGGATGGAGGGAGTATTAAAAATTTTGAAACGCCCCACATTTTTTTACACCTTTTACTTCCACATCTCATTCTAATTATGTCTCTAAATGTTATGGTCAATTATTATTGACTTTGGTAATAGTAAATTAGTCATTATAAAAAGTTTAACAAAAAGATAAATGGTCAACTGACAATTGACTAAAGAAATGGAGTAAGTGTTATTTAATCTCATACTTCAAGGGAGAATATCATTGTATTTTTTTTATATCATAAGAAAGATCCCTATATTTTGACCTTATCAGTTACCTCAAGAAAGATAAGAGTAAACTATCCCAAGTTCTTTTTGCACTATAAATTATACCCAGGTAATTAGTTCGGATATAATTTTATAAATCACACTCACTTCACACTAAAAACTCACAAATAGGGATGGCAATGGGGTGGGTTTTCCGGGTTCCCCGCCCCGTCCCACCCCTAATAGGTAGGGTATGGGGGGGCTTAATAGGGTTAGGAGCGGGTATGGGGGAGGTTTTCAAAACCCGGGTCGGGGTCGGGTCGGGGTCGGGGTAGGGTCAAAAAACCCGCCCCGCCCCGAATATACTTGTATTTATATTTTTACCCCTCAATAGTTATGTGTATTACCATTTAAAAAAAAAAACTGCACTATTAGGGAACTAATTGGGTAAGTTAAAAAAAAACTACACTATTAGAGAAAAAAATGCATTAAAAAAATTGCTTTTTCAATTTGTGTACCAAAAAAAAAAAAAAAAAACATAATCGGGGCGGGGCGGGGCGGGGGCGGGGGCGGGGGCGGGGAGAGCACTATGCGGGGCAGGGCGGGGGCGGGGGGAGGGTTTACTGAAGCGGGGCGGGGGCGGGGTATGGGGGCCCCGTCCCATACCCGCCCCGTTGCCATCCCTACTCACAAACAGTCACAATCTCTCATAGGTGGCACTATGAGTGCCACCAAGGAGTGATTTTGCATGTTTGTGATTTTTTTGGTCTATTACATATAAATGGTTTGATCTTCCTGTCTCCCGACCCTTTTATGATTATGCCAACGCGCATATTATCACTTTTTTATTCAGTAATAAGTGATGATCATTGGTTTTAATTTGTAAAGGTTGGGTTGATAGTAAAATAATTTTATTTGGGCGAGACTTAGAATTGACAATATAATGTGTTTATTTAGATATCATGACTCAATTGATGGTTCATGCTGGGTTTGATTGCAATTAATATTGTATATGTATAAGTAAAAAGATGAAAATAGAGAAGCTAGTATGTAAATTAATTTGAATTTTGTACACTTACATATATTTAATCAATATTTTCAAAATATTACAAGGCCAATATATATCATACCTATAAATTTTAAAATATTTGTAAGCTAAATCCAAATTTTAAAAATTTTGCTGGTGCGTGGCCCTCCCGGACCCCTCTTACGGTCCTGTCTTTGCTCGAGTGTGTTTATGTTTAAACTATACGTATATGGGTGGGAAGCAAAAGAGAATTGTTGTTGCTGTGGTAGAGCAAGTTTTTGAATATCAATTTCTATCCTCTAGCTTCTTCAATTTTAGTTTTCCACCTCTTTGATTTGATTTGTAACTAACCGTTCGGAGGTTCTAAATTATGCAGTCAGGAGAGTATGAGTTACAAAAGATTGAAATATGTAACAGCATTTTCACAAGGTAGCTGGTAAGGGCAGGTGCATTTTTTAGTTTTGGCACCTCTTTTTAAGTTAAAAAATTAAACTTTTATCTTTTACTGTAATTAGTAAGGGCACCTCACTTATTGTACTATATATATATATGGGTAAATTGCAAATTACACTCCAATAGTTTAAGAGTTGTGACAGTTTGGTCCCTATAGTTTCAATTTTGACAATTTACTCCCTTTTCAGTCCTCAAATTGTGCAAAATTCACCCAATTACAAAATAAGCAAGGGTACAATGGGAATATCACATTATTTCTGGCTCAAAATGACCCCATAATCTATCCCATAATTTATCACGGAAGTTTTGTATTATAAGCTTAATTTTTTTTATTTATTTTTATCAATTTCATTTTGATATTAGTGTACAAGTGCGTGTCCAGCTTTAAGTGTATCAGATTATTTAAAAGATTACAAGATATTATCATGTGGTTTAAAAGATTATAAGATATTATCAGATTATTATAAATTTTAAGTATATCAGATTGTTTAAAAGATTATAAGTTATTTATGGGATAGTGATGGTAATAGTGGTGGCGATCCACGGTTGTGGTGGAGACGCGATGGCAATAGTGGTGGTGGTGGTGGCAACGACGGCGATGGTGATGGTAATCGACGACGATGGTGGTGCTGGCCGGCGATCATCGCCGATGGTGATGGCGATGGTGATCTCTGTCTCTCTCTCTTTCTTTCTCTCTATACACGTGTTCCTTAAAAAAAAAAAAAAAAACCTAACTATACACGTGGCATGTGCATGTCCATATGCGTTCCTTTTGAATGCAGAATGTCGGATAGTGCATGTGCGCATGCTAACAATACACAAAAGACTATTTTGGTCAACTAAATTTCGTTGGGCATTTCATTAAACTAGTTCACGGATTAGCCCAATCACGTAAAAAGTATCTAATGTGACACCTAATCCTAATTAACCAAAAAAAAAGAAAAAAAGAAAAAAAAAAAAAGAAGAGGAGGACTAAAACTTATAATAAGCTGAAGAAGGAAGAAATTAAGAAAGAAACAAAATAGGAATAAATAAATAAATACAAAACTACACTGATTTACGAAACTAGTGGAGTGTAATTTGCAATTTACCCATATATATATATATATAGTACAATAAGTGAGGTGCCCTTACTAATTACAATAAAAGATAAAAATTTGATTTTTTAACTTAAAAAGAGGTGCCCAAACTAAAAAATGCACCTGCCCTTACCAACTACCTTTTCACAAAGATGAAAAGAAAAGCAAGATTTGAAATGAAAGAAATAAAGGAAAGAGACATTTTATATCCTACATGCATGTATATCGGAGATTTTAATTAGGGAATTGCTATGTACATCCGTGTATTTGCTAACCCAAATTCTTTTATTCTAATAATTTTTCTTCTAAAAATTTTCACTTTTGTAAAGGTAAGCGGTGTACATAGCAAAATTAGCGGTGTACATAGCAATTCCCTTTAATTAATTCAACATCACTAAGATACTGTTTGGTTTATGGATTTCGTGAAAGAAAAGAAAAGGGAAAGAAATACTAGTTCCCTTCTATTTTTCTTCATGTTTAAATGATATTAAAAATAAATAATTCTAAAATATAATTGTAATTGGACAAATTACACTTTAGTCCATCAAACTATTTACTTGTTTTCAATTGGGTCCATAAATTTTTTTTTTTCAATTGAATCCATGAACTTTAAAAATCCATTCAATTAGACCCAAATTCTAACACTTTTAGCTTAAATTATTAGAAATTATCACATACATTGTGCGTAATACTTACTTGTCACATGTTAGGCTAAGACAAGCATGAAAGATTGTGAATGGCTAAAAAATTACTCCCTTTCTCCCATATTAAGAGTCTTTGATGCCATTTTTTTATGTCCCATTTTAAGAGTCCTCTTTGAAATGTCAAAGTACTTTAATAGACACTTTCCAAATTTGCCCTTTATTATAATTAACCAACTTTTCCCTCTTTTTTTTTTTTTTTGATGTGACACTATAATTTTGAATTTCAAAAAGGGCAATATTGGAAAGTTAAAAATCTCACCAAAATTAAGGTTGTCCCCTTAATAAGTTGGAATTCTCAAAAGAGACTCTTCATATGGGACGGAGGGAGTATGCAATTTTGGGTATGATTGAATGCGATTTTGGATCTAGTTAAATGTGTTTTTGAATTTAATTGAACGCGATTTCGGATCTAATTGAATGCGTTTTTTTGTACTATTCACAATCTCCCTTGTTTGTGTTAACCTAACATGTGACAAGTAAATATTACGCACAACATACGTGACAATTTTTAATAATTTAAGCTAATAATGTCAGAATTTGAGTCTGATTGAATGAATTTTTGAAGTTCAAGGACTCAATCGAAAAAAAAAAAGTTTTATGGAACCAATTGAAAACAGGTGTATAGTTTAATGGACAAAAGTGTGATTTACCCAATATATGAAAAAGGAAGAAAAACGACTCACAAAACTTAAAATTTTTTAGTTTATTTCTCAACTTATTCTCTTTTCTTTCCCAATTTCCTCATTATTTTTCTTACCCAAACAAAGAAAAGTGTTGCTCTCTATATTTTGTAATTTCAATTATTTTCCCTCATTAATTTTAAGAACCAAACAAAGCCCAAGGTAGTAGTTCAAGAAATTAATGGCATGGTTTTATTATATGGGAACAAGTCATGAATAAAAATTCAGTTGCTTAATTTTTTTAAAAATATTTTTGTTGTATTACATATTGGTTTTTAAATACCACTATTTCTATCACAATTTATTTATTTATTTTTAGGTGAATTTCTATCCCAATTTTAATTTGGAATAGAATTGGATACTTTTTTTTATAGGTATTTTTTCTTACTGTGCTGAAGTGTGATTGATCCACTTATTCATGTAAATCTATGTGGCACAAATGTTACACACAAGCGGAAAATAACATCTTACAACATGACCAAAAATGCCTAAATGAAAATTGCTCATTAAAGTTCTACTCCGTCATTATTTTTTTCTATTTTAGGAGAAAAAAAATTAATATATTGACTATTTTTGATGATATGGGGATCACATGCCGATAAAATCTTCATATTCACACACATATCTATCCTGATCTTATGGAAAAAATAGTTACAGGTACCCATATATCTTTGCATATAAATAAAGTGATACATATGACTTGATGTCACGAATTACATTGAATATTTTCTCCAATTTCAATAGAAACAATACAAAGTGTGTGCTTTGAATATTATTTATTATTATTATTATTATTATTATTATTATTATTATTATTTTGAAATTTTGATAAACCAAACTCGTCCATTCGTTTTCGTATGTCGGTTAACATTAATTAATTCGGTTTAGAATCTTCCAATTCGCCCATTCAAATCCAAAAAGTTCAAAATTTTCATATGATTAGAAATTCTTTGACAAAGACTGATCATAACAACTTTCACATGCATGTCGATAACTCTAACTTCTTTGACTAGGATTAGAATGACTTCTTGCATGCACTGGTTGTCCATCCAATATATATTGTTCATTCAGGCTTTTGTTAAGTGATATGTGCTTTATTTTAATAATTTTGTTGATAGTATATGGGTAAAATAATAATAAAATGAGACATACACCTGTCATCTAATAAAATCGGATTGAACAATAGTGGACCTAAAATGAATAAGTAAAAATACTTTTTTTTTTTTTTGCGCAAAAATACGTACCCATTCTAGTAATTATTTCTTTTTGGTATTTTTTTGGGGAAAAAGTACAATTTGTACTTTTTAGTTAGATTTGAAGCTTTGCTTTGTAACAGTTGATTGTTTGTACGATATTTGAAGTGAATACCTCTTACTCTAATCTCCAATTCTCTCTCCTTTATTTAACAATAAAATTTTGCGCACAAAAACTTACAAATAAATTTTACTAACAAGATAAAATGTCTAGTTAGTAGGGTGGAATTCAGCAATTTTTCCTGAGTCACATTCTACTAACTAGACATTCCATCTTATTAATAGAATTTATTTATAAATTTTTGTGCTCAAAACTTTATTCTTTCTCTAAATTCAAAGTGTTTACGTTTCTATATGTTTTCACAATAGACAAAAGAAAAAAAAACATTCGTGTTCCAAATACAACATTATATCTTCTTACCACCAAAAAAAAACAAAAACATTTAGGGTGCGTTTGGACATCCAGAAACAAACTAGGTTATTTGGATGCCCTAAAAATTCAAATTAGGTACGTTATTTAAAATTTGCCCTTATATGTAGCTCATTCAGTGGTGTTTGGTTGTTACAATTAACTAATTTTATTTTATTATATATGGAAAACTCAAATAAAATAATTTCTCTAACAACTTGAAATGCCCTAGAAATTCTGTCTTGGACACCACTTTGTCGTCAAGTCATGATGAGTCTCTCTTTCCTCTTTATAATTATCATCCTCCATGTATGTAATACATGCATACACACAAATTGTAAATACATATGTGTGTGTATATATCTATATAGCATGCATTTATATAGCTGGGTGAGTTTGCGAATTAAACTATTTATGAACAATCAGTGAGTAAATTTGAATTAAGTATTCCAGGGGTTTACTAATGTAAAGTCAACTAATTCAAAGTAGAATAACTAAAATAATTAGAGAGTTTACACAGCCAAACACATCCTAGCTTGTACCTTTTTTTTTTTTTTTTTTTTTTTTTTCCTGATGGTCAAAGCATCCGCAAGCGCCACACACACACTTGCAGACATGGCCGGCCCAAAGGGGGGGCCAGTGGGGCAACCGTCCCGGGCCACCAAAGTTCATCAAATTTTGAGGGCCTTTATAAAATTTTTATAATTACATTTTTACCTTGAGATTTTTTTAGCATTTTACATTAGGTCTCCCTTAATCATGTTTAAGCCTCTCCTCAACTTATGTTTAGGCCCCAAAGGAGCCCAATTCCCAATGCTCAATTTAGTGTCATCAACTACATATATATTGATATACATATATATATATATATAACTCAAAAGCAAAGACTCTTAGAATTTTGAAAATTACACTTTTAGTTTAAAATTTTTTTGAGTTTTAGAAATAGGCCTCCCTAGAATTTTGAAAGACACCATACAATATTCAAAGTTTCACAAATAGACTCATATTATAAGTAGACCCCAAAAAAATCGTCTAGCCAATTATGTATAAGTAGACCCTAAAAAAATTGTCTCGGAGGCGCTACCCCAGAACCCCGGAATAAGGGGCCTCCCTTTTAGTAGTTCGTCCCGGGCCTCCAAATACTCGGGACCGGCCCTGTTTGCAGACATGCTACAAACAGCCAAGAGGGGCCACGGACCCACTTCAAAGGGACTTTCTCCCATAGAGGACTAAGGGGAATAAATCCCCTTAGTCCAAACTCCCCCTAAAGGGCCTTGAACTCCCCACCTCTCACTTGGGAGAGGTGAGGGTAGGCCACTTGGGCAAAGGGCCCAGGTCTTCATCCTAGCTTGTACTTATTATACTTTTAATCAGTGTCTTTAGACTTTGGTGGTTGAAGCTAGACGAGATACATACAGTTTTTTTTATTTTGTTCTTTTTCACCGATTTCCGAAAATTATATGGTCAATTTCACTCCACATAATAATAGTACGTCGGCCAGCCCCACCACCCCCTCAAATCAAATACTTTTTTCCTCAGCCTATAATTATGTTATGTAATGCTCTTTTTTTTCCCCACCTTTAGCTAGCTTTTCCACTCCGACAAAAGCCTCGAACAAATCACTAACATGTTCTGCTATAAATATAGGACCAATTTATTAAAACTTATCTTTTCATTGTGAAGTTGGTATAGGTAAATATTGATGGAGAACTACAACCATAGTTCATCAAGAAAAGATAGGAAGACCATTGAGAAAAATAGAAGAAATCACATGAAGAACCTTTATTCTAAGCTCAACTCTCTCGTACCCCATCACACTTCTAGCATTTCTGGGGTTCTCTCTCTCTCTCTCTCCTATATATATGTATATATATGTGTGTGTATAACTAGTTAGACCTGATTTTTTTTTTATTAACCTATTCTTTTTTCTTCTTCTTTTTTTTTTTTTTTTTTTTTTTTGGGCTTGCAGGAATTGGTACCGCTACCGGATCAACTAGATGAGGCCACAAACTACATAAATAGTTTGCATACAAAATTGGAGAAAATGAAAGAGAAAAAAAACATGTTAATGGGAATTGAAAATTCCAATTCAAGTTCAAGTACTAGTGAAGAGACTCTGGTGGGACTAAGATCACCACAAGTTGAGATTCATGAAATGGGTAAAGCTCTAGAGGTGGTTTTGATCACTGGGTTGGATTGTCAATTCATGTTTAATCAGACTATTAAAATTCTTCATGAAGAAGGTGCAGAGGTTGTTAATGCCACTTTTTCTGTTCTTGAGGATACAATTTTCCATACAATATATTCAGAGGTACCCAAACATAATTTTAATATGTTTATCCTTATTCTTTAGGTTGCGTTCATGTATCATGCACCTAATCCCATATTGTTTTGAAATAAATTTAAAGTAATTATATTTTATTTTCGTTAATTTCTCTTTTCTTTCTCCTTTTTAGGTTGGAGAGTCTACAACAGAATATGGAGTTTCCAAGATATCCGAGAGAATAAAGAAGTTTGTCAATGGTGCTAATTCAGTTTGAAGTACTAGGGCATGTTTGAAAATACTTAGAATACGATCTGCTTCAGTCTAAGGGGTTGTTTGGGAAGGGAGAGGACCAGTGGTTCATAAGTAAAATCGATTTCACAAATTAAAGTATTTGGTAACTGTAAATTCTTGCAAAGGGATCATTCTGTGTCCGGTATAATAACTCTGTAAAAACTAGTTCTCACTAGTAAAACCAACATAACATTGTTTCTCATAAGAATCAAATAAAAAATGAGACATGGACATGTTTTAGACATTTCCAAACATGACCCAAGTCTCAATTTCTATCAGATTTTATGAGAATCAAGGTTATGTCAGTCCACAAAGAACTTGTTTTTATGGAAGTTTTAGTATTGGGCTCGGACT
Source organism: Hydrangea macrophylla (assembly GCA_033977485.1). NCBI lineage: Eukaryota > Viridiplantae > Streptophyta > Magnoliopsida > Cornales > Hydrangeaceae > Hydrangea > Hydrangea macrophylla. The sequence goes on along the minus strand of CM066988.1, from coordinate 93,117,467 downwards.
TGTGTGCAAGAAATGAACTCTCACCAAATACTTAAATTTTTGAATCGGCCGTCCACTTATAAATCACATAACCGATTCTCTGCTTTCCCAAACAACAAACCAACATTGCCATTAATTGTTTGAAGTCAACATTAAACGTACCTTTATAGTGTACTAGATTTCTTGGTCGGTCTTGTAGTGTAGTACCATATTATGTGTCATGTTCGTTTGCTTTATGTTATCGTAATTACGAGTTATGACAATCCTTATACATACATCCGTGTACATATATATGTGTGTGTATTCTGCACGACCGAACCTAATTGAACTAGAATCCATATGCTCATAAGATTGGTTGATTAGGAGTCCTAATTACTTAGGACACAGATGGGACTAACTAAACTGACTTGTTAATTTGCATATATATATATATATATACAGTGAGGATCTTAAATAAACAGGATTGAGTGAACTTTTGCAATGAATATGTTTTTTATATAGCCTAAAAAAATCCGCGGGCTGCTCCGCGAGCCTCGTTGACCCGCGAATTTTTTTTTAGGCTAAAAAATATGTTCACTGGATAAATTCATGCAACCCTATTTACTTAAGAGTCTCACTGTATATATAAACAGTTGGAAGATGTTCTAACACTTTAAAAAAAAAAAAAAAAGATTTTATAATGACAATGGAGAGGGGAATCGAACCTGCATCAAAGGCATAAAGGGAGTTAATGCTAATCAACTCTGATAGAACCCCATTTCTGACATTCAAATAGAGAAGCAAAAACTGCACATGAGTAGGGGTTTGTTCATTTCTGCTACAAATAGAATTGACTTGTCTCCTCAATCCTTGGAGTCTTGGGGTTGTCCTGACGGGTTTGGGCCCAAACACCCATCAAGGTGTCGTGATCCTTTGTGGGGTTTTCTGCTACATTTTGCTTCAAGGTTGGGGTGGTCATTAAGTTTAATTAGTGGAGTCATTTTCTATTTATTAGCTGTTGTTGAGGTCAGGATATTGGCATTGGTTGTGCTTTTCTGTTTTCAGGGGGTGTATGACTATTTTGTGTTTGGGACACCTTGTGGGGTGTGCTATAGGCTCCTTGTTGAAACTCCCAAATAGGGTTGTGTCTCAGGAGCGATCTTTTGCTTTGGGGAATTCTGGTTGGTTTATTTTAGGAGTGTCCATCTTGTATGGTTTGGGTTGTATACTGGTGGCGTTTTGTCACCACAAATTTTTATCAATGAAACTTGCTGTTAAACAAACAAAAAAAAAACAAAAAAAAAAATTCATGTATACATTATCATAGGAAAGGATCAAGAAATTAATCTTTTGCTAGCTGCTCAACTTCTAGAGCAAGAAAGGAAGATGCCACTGTAGTTTTGCTTTGACAAAATTTGGACTTCTTATATGCATTGCTTGTTTACATAAAATGTAAACACTTATGAATCAAGCATTCATCATTTCTTTAGTCAGGGCCGGTTCTGAGATGTCAAAATTTGGCCAAGACCTCCAGCAAACGTTCAAAGGGGCCTAAAAAATGAGGCCTCTATACTAAGTTTCTGTAACGCCCTAAAAACTAAAGACACGAGGGCAAGGTCAAAGAGCCAAATACAAAGTAAAGGTCTCACGTGGACCAGTCAAATGAAGCGGAAACAATAAGGAATCCTACGTGGATTCCGAATAAGACAAAAGTGGTCAATGGACTAAAGGGGTCAAGAGGGTCAACCGGCACTATCTTGATTTTCAAAATATTTTGGAGTACAAATGTTTTAAGTACGAACCCATTTCGAAACAAAGCATTTAAAAACTCATTTGAACTTCATGAAAAACTAAAATTTTGTGGATTTCTAACAGGTAACTTTAAAAAATTTAATTTAATATTTTTGTAGTCATAAACAAACCATACCTTAAAAGTGGATCAAATCAAATTTTGAAAATTTTAAGTTTCTAGGAAAAATTACTATTCACAGGCAGAGGGGACTTTGGACCAGTCCAAGAGTACCATTCGGCTGGTCGAATGAACCCCGACCGAGACCCCGTCCAGAAGTTCTACTTTAGAATATTCTAAGTGTTGTAGCATGTCCCAAAACAACTACAAACCAACACAATATTAAGTACATACGAGACTCCACTCGAGATAGAAACATAAACATGAACTAAGAGAGTCTTAAAGGCAGTCCACATACTACCCAAACCTCTTTAAAGGGAAATTAGGAGTCCCATATACATGTCTTTATAAAGGAGGCTAAACAATTGCCCTAAACATCTAAATCTGTCATATTAGATTGTACAGTTTCAATTTACAAGAAAAGAAAATAAACTTGTAATCAAAATTTGAGGTAGTCAACCTCAAGCTCAAGCTCCTTAAACTTTGCATTCCGTTAGCAAATCCTGCAAAAACTGTGTAGGAGTGAGCTAATAAATATAACAACAGGTGCACACTATAGTCCAATTTGGAATGCTTTCTTAAAGGCATGCCAATACACATATATAAGCATAACAACATTTATATATTACCCATTTCCATAACCCACTTTACATAAATTAATAATTAGTCATGGATTCTAAGAATTTCAATGTTAAATAATAATATCAATAATCACTACAACAAAAATAGGTTTTTGCACAGAAAAAGTTCCTTGCTAAAGTGCACAATTTCGTTGCAAAACCCTTTTGCAAGGAAAGTTTTTCGTTGCTCAATTCCTTGCAGAAGCTTCCTCTCTAAAGCTTCTTGCAACGAAAACAAATTTTCTTGCAAATTCTTACATTTGGCAAGGAAATTTTTTCCTTGCTAGTGCTCAGGTTTTTCGTTGCTAATAAAAGCCTAATTTCCTTGCAAAAGATCTCTCTTTGTGTTGCAATTTGAACAATTGGCAAGGAAAAAATTTCCTTGCTAAATATCTAAGTTTAAGGCAAGGAAATATGTTCCTTGCTAAAAGTTATTTTTAGTAAGGAAATCTTGTTTCCTTGCAAATTAAATAATATTAACATAAGGCAACGAAATAATTTCCTTGCTAAAGGAAGCTTTTAGCAAAGAAAAATTAATTCCTTGCCAATTACATACATTTAAGACAAGGAAATAATTTCCTTGCTAAATGTTATATTTAGCAACAAAAATATGGTTCCTTGCCCATTTTGTTCTCTTAAAAGTAACCCTAGCAATACCTGTGCAATCCAAATTTTATTTTTAATCCTGTAATATTTCTAAACCAAATCCATTTACAAATATAGAATAATCAAAACATGTCCATCATAACATAATATTAAATATCACATCAAATATTACATAAGTTTCATATATCTAAAAAGTACATAATAGGTCACAAAAAAAATTCAACATAACATAAGTTTTCATATATTCGATATTCTAGCTACTAAATAAGACCCACAATACACGTTTAGCAAAACATTTCCCACAACATAAAGTCAATAATGAATTTCTAAACACTCTAACGAGCAATCCACCAACTCTGTGCGCTATCTGCATCAAAAATAAATTAAAGAATAGCGTCAATATCTTATAAATTAAGAAAGAAGAGGAAAAAAATACAAGGAATTACGAATTGCTCCTTCAAGTATAGAGATGGAGGGAGGGAGGGAGGGAGGGAGGGAGGGAGGGAGAGTAAAAAAAGGATATTTATTCGTGTAACTTTATAACCGTTAGTCGGAATTGCGTGCCATTTGTTCCTACAAGTCTATTTAGTCGAGTGTGAGGTGTGGGTTTCGGTCTCATGTCATTCCGAGTTCCGGAACCCATTTCAGTCTCTCAAAATCTCAAAACTTAGTTTTAAAGGGCCTATGTGTATTAATTTGCGTTTATTCGCCTAACTTGCAAACTGTTAGTTCTTATTTGTGTGCCGTTTGTTCCTACAAGTGTATTTTGTCGAGTGTGAGGTGTTGGTTTCAGTCTTGTGTCATTCCGAGTGCCGAAACCCATTTTCGCCTCTCGAAACCTCAAAACAAATGGCTCTTGTCTATAAATTTGAGTTTATTCGCGTAACTGGTCTTATACCATTCACTCAAACAAAACAACTTTATTGTCTAGGTCTCTAGTATGAAATCTTAAGCCGTTAATTATAAATCCTAAATATTGCCTCACTATCACATTTGGAGAGAGAGAGAGAGAGAGAGGGAGAGAGAGAGAGGGGGAAGGAAGAGTGAGAGATAGAGAGAGAGGGAAGGAAGAGGGAGAGATAGAGAGAGAGAGAAAAAGAGTCTGAGAGAGAGATAGAGGGAGGGAGGGAAGGAAGAGGGAGAGATAGAGATAGAGAGGGAGGAAGGGAAGGAAGAGGGAGAGAGAGAGAGAGAGGGAGGGAGGAAGAGTAAAAAAAGGACATTTATTTGCATAACTTGCAAACCGTTAGTTCTTGTTTGCGTGCCGTTTGTTCGCACAAGTCAATTTAGTCGAGTGTGAGGTGTGAGTTTTGGTCTCATGTCATTCCGAGTTTCGGAATCCATTTCGGTCTCTCAAAACCTCAAAACTTAGTTTTAAAGGGCCTATGTGTATGAATTTGCATTTATTCCCATAACTTGCAAACCGTTAGTTCTTATTTGCATGCCGTTTATTCCTACAAGTATATTTAGTCGAGTGTAAGGTGTTGGTTTCAGTCTTGTGTCATTCCGAGTGCCGAAACCCATTTTGGCCTCTCGAAACCTCGAAACTTAGTTTTAAATGGCTCTTGTCTATGAATTTGAGTTTATTCGCGTAACTGTTCTTATACCATTCACACTCAAACAAAACAACTTTATTGTTTAGGTCTCTAGTATGAAATCTCTCGCCGTTAATTATGCATCCTAAATATTGTCTCACTATCACATTTGGAGAGAGAGAGTGAGAGTGGGAAGGAAGAGGGAGAGATAGAGAGAGAGAGGGAGAGGGAAGAGGGAGAGAGTGAGAGAGAGGGAGGAAAGGAAGAGGGAAAAAGAGAGAGAGAGAGAAAGAGAGAGAGGGAAGGAGGGAGGGTAAAAAAAGGACATTTATTCGCGTAACTTGCAAACCGTTAGTTCTTATTTATGTGTTGTTTGTTCATACAAGTCTATTTAGTCGAGTGTGAGGTGTGGGTTTCGGTCTTGCGTCTTTCCGAGTTCCAGAACCCATTTCGGTCTCTCAGAACCTCAAAACTTAGTTCTAAAGGGCCTATGTGTATGAATTTGCATTTATTCCCATAACTTGCAAACTGTAAGTTCTTATTTGCGTGCCGTTTATTCCTAGAAGTCTATTTAGTCGAGTGTGAGGTGTTGGTTTTAGTCTTCAGTCATTCCGAGTACCGGAGCCTATTTTGGTCTATCGAAACCTCGAAACTTAGTTTTAAATGGCCTATGTCTATGAGTTTGAGTTTATTCGTGTAACTAGTCTTATACCATTCACACTTAAACAAAACAACTTTATTTTCAAGGTCTCTAGTATGAAATCTTACGCCATTGATTATGCATCCTAAATATTATTTCACTGTCACATTTGGGGAGAGAGAGAGAGAAGAGTGTGAGAGAGGGAGAGAGAGAGAGCTACTTACCAAGAAGCTCCATCAGCAGTAGATGAGCCCTCGGGGTCGTCATAACCATGTCTCTGAATCCACTGATACATGCTTGTCATCTGAGCAGCCATCTCCTCTATCTTTTGCTCAAGATGCTTGACATGCACATTAGCCTCAACAGATCTGGCCGTGGAATGAGAGGAAGAGGAAGGTCTCATGCCCAGTCCCTTCAATAAACCAGATCTTGCACCCAAACATTGAACAGATAGCTCCTCGGTACTTAGCGGTTTTGAATTGGGCTACAAGTTACGTTCTTGTTATAGCTTTTTCATCTCCTCCTGTCATTGTTTTAAAAAAAATTACATTCAATCAATAAAATATAATACGTAAATTTGAAGACTTCAACTACTTATTACTGGTAAAGAGAGTATATTTACATGGTAAGTCCCACAGTCCGAAGACACCCAATTGTTCTTCGCTTTATTGAAGTGACAAGAGTGGTAGAAGTCCAAAAAATTGATAACTCCGTCTTTTAACTGATTTATTAAGTATAAAGTTAGTACCTAATAATGTACATCAGTACTATAATTTTAACAAGTAAATAATGTGCACCATCTTATGAGCCCTAGTTGCAAACGAACTCGAGCCACATGCGTGATTTGTCTTTGAGCGCGCTCGATTGGCCGAGTTCACGGCTGATTGGTGCTGCGTGGAGCATTAAACAATATGTAAACATAAATGATTTTGTTCAAAATCTTCAAACTTATGTATGGATTTTATTTATAAATGATTTGCTTACCAAAAACTTTGGGTCACTCCATTTATTATCAATTAAATGTATCCATTGATCAAGGTTGCAATTCTTTGGGTGGTTGTTCCTAGCATATTCCTCACCCTCAGTGTCTCTTAGACGTTTGTACTGCTTGTACAATCTGTGACTCCAAAGACTAAGTAGTGCACCACATTTTGAATTCATCACTTTCTGGACAACCACCTTATCGCCTTGTACGTTGAACTTATCCTGAAAATAACATTATAGATGATTAACTATATAGCGTATCCTTCGAAGTATATCTATAAATGTAGAGTTGTTTGTACTACGTTGACGCGTTGAATTTTTGGGCCGACTGAAGTTTCTGGGACTTTAGACCATCTTGTTTGTAAATGTGCAAAATAGGATAATGTGAAATTGTCTTGCAAGGAGACTTAATTGTCTTTTAAGTGTGCTATAGCCCCCCTTGCGTGTGCGTGTGTTACTAACCTGCTAACCCTTACAAGGGAGATTCGTTTTAAAGTGGGGTATGGCCCCCCCTTATGTATGCGTGTGTCCTTCGACCAAAAAAAAATTCAATTCTTATTTTCTATCTTATTCTTATGAAAATTAGTAACATTTTATTTTACAAAGAACTTGTTTTAATAGTGGTTTTTATTTGGCACTATCTCTCATACAATAAGAAGTTATTTTTCCATTGCTTAAAGATGTAAAACCAGTCACTAATGATTCATAATGTCGGTTTTGAGATTGAATTTCCAAACAAACGTGTAGTCTTGGAGTAAGTATCAGTTAGCCAACAACATCTTCTTCAGCAATTGAATCACAAAAAAAATAAATAAAATAAAATAAAATAAAGTAAACACTTAGTTTTTGGGTAATCTACTTTAGCTAATAGCATCTACTTCTACAATAAACTCATTTTTTTGTGATTGAATCACCGAAGTTGATGTGCAAAACAATTTTGTTTTAGCTTTTAGAATTCCATAATCACTTAAGGCCAAACTCCAAAAACAATTGACAGGTGGGCCTAAAATTGTCTGTTCATCATCAAAAATAGAATACCACTATATCATCTGAATCCAAACACTTTAGTTGCTATTGAATGTGAAGTCTTATGGACCCATTATCGGAAATTTGAAGATGCCAAAACAATTTTTTATTTTTTTTTTGAAAAGCAATACATTCAATTAAATGGCCAAAGCCAAGCAAGTACATCCTTTTACAACCGAATCAGCCAAAACAATTACAAGACCCTATACAACCAACCCCATTGATCATGACTGCTCACTAAGCACCCAACCTAGAAATCTACCGTACCAACTTAACCCATGAAACAACAACAAAAATTACTCATCTTACATTACCACACCAGAAAGAATCAGAATACAACCACACAACCATCCCCCTTAAACAACTGATCACTAAGCACCCAACCCAAACGAAAACAAAAATGAACCACAAAACATTACAGCATCATAAGATGCCAAAACATATGTTAAAAAATAGAGGGTAGCACAGTGACCCAATCAAGTGACCCAAATAGGGCAGATCTAGTGCGAGCGTGTGTGTGTGTGTGTGTGAAAGAGAGAGAGAGAGAGAGAGAGAGAGAGAGAGAGAGAGAGAGAGAGAGAGACCTGGAGGGCGGAGAGTGAGGTGCGACAGGCGGCGGTGGCGTGTGAGCGGCGACGGCGGTGTGCGACCGGTGGGCGGCGGTCGAAGGATTTCTTCTCTCTCTCTCTTCTCCTCCTCTCTCTCTCTCTCTCTCTCTATCTCTCTCTCTCTCTCTCTCTTTTAATTAGACAGAAGGAGCCATTTGTTTTCCCCCTTTTGTGAGAAATCATTTTGAGAGGGAAATCAAAAGTGGTTAGCAAGGAAATAATTTCCTTGAAAAACAAGGTTCATTATTTTAGAATGAACTTTAGGCAAGGAAGAAATAATTCCTTGCTAAAATATGTTTTTAGCAAGGAAATGCGTTTCCTTGCCATAAATTATTTTCACAATATTGACTAAACTATAGGCAAGGAATAACAATTTCGTTGCCAAAACATACTTTTAGCAAGGAAATTGATTTTTCGTTGCGAAATAATTTACTATTTGCAAGGAAATAATATTTAGTTGCCAAAAACTACACTTTTGGCAAGGAAAAAAGATTTTCGTTGCCAAATGCGCATGTTTTTCAGTCCTTTGGCAACAAAATAATATTTCCTTGCTAATACTATACTTTTAGCAAGAAAAATTACATTTCCTTACCAAGCTTCCTTGCAGAATCCCATTTTTGTTGTAGTGATTATTTAAGTGACATATCTAAGTCAAGTAATAATATCTACATTATATAATAGATATCTTTCTCAAGTAATTACTCACCATGGATTTAATATTCTCTAAATTAACCTAAGCATCTCATTCACATACATTACATCTCAAGTAACTACACTTAGAAATACACCCTGTAAACTCAATTCAATCAAGTAAAGGCCTAGATAAATCACTTAATCTCAGTTTATATTTAGGACACATCACCAAGCAACTACACATAACACTACCATAAAAAGCTCCATGAGTACAAATTCACACACCTTACATCTAATTAAAGCATCAAGCACGATGTACAAAGCTAGAAAATTGGACAAACAAAACTTTAGCTACATTTAGCAAGCATTTTCAAGTTCTTTATTTAATGGAAATCTATAAGCCCTAGATTTAGGCAATAATAAAAAATCAAGGAAAACTAGAAAGGAGAAAACCCCACCTTAGTGGATTTGACAAAATACACTAACAAAAATAACTCCAAATGAACTTATAAAAATACCGACAAGAAGCCCTCACCAAGCTCTACAAGCTGTCCAAAGCCGATCTTAGCCAAAGTGGGTTTGGTTAGACACCACGAACAGTCAACGGCTCTTGATCATGATTTTGAAAGTACCCATGTGTAGATCTCGTCGAGCTCTACAACTTTAATATTGGACACTTTGAGAGATTTGGTCCCTAATGTCTTCAAAATGGAAAAAAACTATAAATGGCCATTGGAGAGAAAAGAGAGCTCTGGCTCTGTACGAGAAAGGAAGAAAAAAAATAAAATGAAAAGAGAAAATCCATGAGGGAGAGAGAGACATGAAGGATAGGGGGGGGGGGGGTATTGGGTGATAGGTTGGGTCCCACCCCTATCATTTTTCTAGGGTGTGTTTATGTATAAATGCACACAAACCACTCATATATACACATATATGTATCCAACTATCACCCTAAATGAACCCAATTTGGTCAAATTAAACTCTCCTAAATATACTTACATGTATTTATTCCACAAAAAATTTTAGGAAAATAATTATTTTGAAAACAAGGTCGTAAAAAATATGAAGGAGTACTCATTTAAACCTTGATATCACATAGGGGACTTATGCTTTGAATCTATCCATTCTGATGAGAGTTGGATCAAGTAAAGGAAGTTCGATTGAGCAAACTCTGGGCTGAGAGTTCACTCTACAGAAGTTGGATTGAGAAGAGAAAAGTTCGATTGAGCGAAGTCCGGGCAGAGAGTTCACTCTACAAAAGTTGGATTGAGCAGAGAAAAGTTTGATTGAGCGAACTCTAGGCAGAGAGTTCACTCTACGGAAGTTGTATTGAGCAGAGAAAAGTTCGATTGAGGTGAACACTATACAATATTCAAAAGGAATTTATAACAAGAACAATATCGATGGCAAGTCAACGGAAAGAAGTTTAATAAGAAAAATTTAACAAATCCGGCTAGGATTGAGAGGGTAGGTCCCACCCCCAACAAATACTATGTACTATCATGTATAATAAATAAATGCAAAAATTTATGGGTTACTACATTCTACCCCCCTTAAAAGAATTTCGTCCCGAAATTCAGTCACCTAACCTGACATACATCATCGCATCGTTACAACTATAGTTATTCATTGTTTTATCGGTCTTTCACCGAAAGTTACAGGTATCACTCGGGCCAATTAGCAACCCTATTTGCTTCACCTGTATTACCTGTGATGTAAGATGGAGCTCACTTGAACACCTATGAAATCATGTAAATTACGCAAGTAAACAATGATAGCGGATGTCCAAGCAATACTTTATTACTACATCACTACTCAACAAAACTTGTATCAGCCCTCAAGCTGGATAAACATGTCATTCCTGAAATTGCAACACATTAGTCCTTTTTGTCTCTCGAAAACATCTTTGAAAACACATTGATTGCTTTTGTCTTTCGAAAATGGATTGATCATTTTTTTTTTGAAAACCCATTTTCTTCCGTAAGTGTTGGATCCCATACACCCTCCTCCCATACGAGAAGGAACTAGATTCTCACGGCTCAAGGGAAGGCACGACTCAAGTCCACACACTCCGGTTTTCCAAAATCAATAACCCCCCTCCGATAATGTGGGATCCCATACACCCTCTTCCCATATAGGAGGCTAGTCTCCCACGGCTCAAGAGAAGGCACGGATCAAGTCCACACAGTCCGGTAGTAGGTTGCAATGCAATGGATGTAATAATGATATACAATGCCATAAGTGTGATTCAATTAAATGTAATTCACTGTAAATCATAAACATTCCAAATCCCAATGCGTCATATGTGCATTTTCAAGGATATAATCCAATCATTAATGAAACACTGTCAAGTAGCATTATATTAAATGCACATCCGACATCAACAATTCCTTTGGAGCATGGATGTACATTAAATCACGCACCCAATAGATAATCATCAATGTAATTCAAACCATAACTTATCAATGTTGCAATACAGTATTCAAAATACCGTTACCTGAGTAGCACAACCATACAAAATGCTAATAATTAAATAACAAGACACGTGCCAAAAGTTAAAATTTTAGCATCACGAATAACCGTTAACCGACGCTAACCAAAGGCTTATCCAAAACTGTTCATAAATTGATTTCTCAAGCATTAAACTTTTCAATCCAACTGTAGTGATTTTTCACTCTAAATCCTCAATAACTCTTAACAATAAATTCTAAAGAATTCCTCATCGGTCAATCTCAAGGAAACCAATGTCTAAAATATAATTCTAGAAATTAAGTTCATTCATCATCCGCACATTCCATAGGTATACCAAATCGATAGCACTTTATCTTAAATAAGATAAGTCACATAAGCACAAGGTACGTACGACATATACTTGACATGCAATCACAATCATAGAGTATGTAAAAAAAGTTACATAGCACAAAAATAAAAGTCATGTACTTCACACAAGACATAATTCTTCATGTACATGCAAGAACTACACGTATGGGTAGCATGGCAATCTATTTAACATTTAGCTAGCACTAGTTAAAGTAACTCTTTACAACCTGTTAGTAAATAACTGTAACACCCGTACCCGGGGAATGGGTTAATTACTTGTTAATATGCATTAATTAATATAATTAGTGTATAGAATGGATTAAGGGGAGGCTTGGACTCGCCCATGTAAAAAGTGTTCAGAGAGGGACACTAGTTGGAAAAGTCCCCAGTGAGGTGGGACAGGTATTGAAATGAAACCCCGTGAAGGGTAAATTGGTAATTTGCATTTTAAATGATTAAATGTATTGTTATATGCTTACATGGATATTTGTTAAGTTGCTTTCATAATATCATATTAATATGTGTTAGCATTAGCTTGGACACCCAAATCAGGGTATAACTGAAAAAGATTTAAAATTTGTAGGTGCGATAGCATTTTCACAAAATATGTGGGACCCATGTTGGGACCTATACGGAACTTAGACAAACACTTATTAGATAATTGGGTAGTTAATGGACTGTTTGGGGGATTTCATAATAAGAACTTAAGAAATTCTGTGGGTGTAAACGAAAAAGGTAGAAAATTGAGGTATTGACACCTCAATGCATGTCAAAGGAGGTGTCAAGGGAGGGGGAGTCTGTCAATTTTACAGCAAAATCAAAAGAAAACAAAAGAGAAATCACCGAGAGAGAAGACGAACCGTCACCGACGTCGAAATCTTGCCGTTCCGTCATCGCCGTTCATCGGATTCACGAATCGAAGCCATTTTCAGACTCGTGGAGGTGAGATGAACGTTTCTATATCTTTAATTTACGTTTTACTCATCGTAATTTTGGTAGCTTACGCCAATCGATGACACGAGGTTGCGGAGTTTGTGTAAGATTTACTCCGGTGAAAGGATTGAGCAAGAATTGCTAAGGAATTCTGCACAATTAGCTTAATTTTGGGTATAATCAGTGAGTAAGGTGAGTTTCTAGCTTAAAAGTGATTGTGTTTAATGGGTTCAAAGTTATATGTGATGTTAGAGATGATAATTCATGATTAGGAATTATAAAGATGTTAATCATGCGAATTCCATGTCAATCCTATGAAGATTATATGTTGATACATGTATATGTGTTTATATGTGCTTATTTGTCTATGTGGTAATCAATGAGCACCGGGGAAATGGTTCATTGTTGGGAGTAATAAGGGTGGTGTAGAGGAAGAATCCGATAAATACGGAAGTCCAAGGAATAGAAATGGCCACGGGACCAAGGGAGGTCTTCGGGTCTGAATGAACCATATAACCGGTGACTCGGTGACTACGGTTGTGTTTTATGCGTTAAATATAGCATTGCACGTGTTAAACATACAATCATGTTAGAATGTTCACTAAGCGTAATGCTTAAGAAAACCATTTTCCTATTTCTGTTGTGGTACATAACAACCACCGCAGGTTCGGAGCTGTATCCAGAGAGGAAATGACGCTCGTTGGGAGAGATGGGAGAGATGGGGGAGATTTGAGCTTCATACATATGAACTTCTTTGGAACTTATAAAATGATGTAAATTATGGTTACTTTTATGTTAATATTCATACTTAGGTTGTTGGAGATGAATTTGGATCTTAAAGTTGTATTTTGGAGAGTTGGAAGTGAAGTTGAGAACTTTTGTGTAATCTCTCTTGTTTTGCTCAAGTGGGGTCAGTTAGTAGTTAGGACTAATTCTGCAAGTCCGAATGGAGTCATAGGTGTTTTGAACATGCTTCATTTGTGATATAATGTTTTTTGAAGCTTGAGCTTATGTCTATCATGTTTTATGAACTATTTCCTAAGATTTGAGTTCTAAAGCTTCAAAACTTGTTTTGATTCAAATGATTTGAGTTCATAGTTGGATTGATTCAATTGTGGTTATAATCATGTCATTCATGCCTAGTTGATGTTAAAACATGTTTATGAATGTGTTTGAAAGGTTTTCTTGAAGTCCCAAGAAGTTTGGTTTGGTTTGGGCATGATTTGGTAATGTTTAGCAGTAAAATTTAGCAGCAGAAACTATTCTACAGGAACCCGGATCGATCCGGGTACAAAGGGTGGATCGATTCGGGGTTCTGGAGGGACATTCTACTAGAAAAATGACAATATGGATCGATCCTGATTTTGTGGGCGGATCGATCCGCCCCTGTTTCTAGCAGCCGTCCACTTTTACGAAAATGAACATATCTCTCTCTAGACAACTCAGATTCGCGCACCGTTTTTTTGTTGGAACTGGGACTCAAAGACCTATCTTTTGGTATAAAAATTTGATATACTTATTAATGACTATTTTGCCCTTGGGTTGGTTTTTGTCATAATAAAGCTCTTAAAGGTGGGTTAAATCATACTTTTTATTCCTAAGTAGTGTATTTTGGGTGTGTATCGCCTTGTTACACGTGTCCTAATCCGCTGGGGCGGGTTGGCATGCTTTTAATGTTGATTAGCATGCCATGTGTTTATTTAAAGTAACGTGTGTATGTGTGTACTATAATGTGGGTGCTAGGCATTATGTCTGGAGGTGACACCTTAAATCGAATGGAACGAGTTGAAAGGGCAATCGAAGGATTGGTTCAAGTTGCCGAAACTCATGTGGTCGAGGAAAGGCCGGTACAACTGAATCCAAATCCAAGGGAGGAAGTTGTCACTATTTCTAAATTTCATAAGCAAAAGCCGACAATATTCCGTGGGGAAGCTGATCCAATGAAGGCAAACTTTTGGGTTTCTGATATGGAGAAGATTTTCAGGGTGTTACTATATACAGAGGAATAGAAAGTTTTATTTACCGCCGACACATTAAAAGATGAGGCACAATATTGATGGCAAACTACGTTGGGCCCGAGTCAACCGACAACGTGGGACCAATTTCTTGAGATTTTCAATGATCAATATTTTTCGAAATCATTTGGAGATCAGAAGGCACAGGAGTTTATGGAATTAGTACAAGGGGAAAAGTCAGTTCGGGACTATGCAACACAGTTTACAAGCTTGGGAAGGTTCGCTGGGGATATGATAACAACAGAAAAAGTGAAAGCAAGGAAATTTGTGGTGGGACTTCGAAGTGATATTCGGGGATGAGTGACTGTGTTCTGACCAGAGACTTTTGCTAAGGCGCTGGATATTGCCTCTATTGCTGAGAGGGACCCAGGGAATACCTCAAGTATGCTGCCACCACCGAGTCAACAAAGTAAACGACCGGGATCAAGTCAATTCAGTGGACAGGGTAGTTCAAAAAGGCAGAGTTCAGGAGGATCATCAGTTAGTATCGGTCGTGGTTCTGGTGGGAACAAACCGAGATGCCAGACATGTCAAAAATTCCATTGGGGATGATGCAATCAACTCCCAAATCTGATTACTTGTAACATTTGCCGATAACCGGGACATATCGCTAGGAATTGTCCAAATCAGGTTATGGATATGAGGGGTCGATGCTTTACTTGTAAGAAGTAGGGACATCAAGCTAAGGATTGTCCAACCAAGCATCAGGGAGTTTCCGGTTCTGGTTCATATGCGGCTAGTGCTATTACACCAAGATCTACTCAACAACCTCCGAGGAGGGAGCAGCGGGAGGCAAGATCATTTCAGCTTAGACCAGGGGAGACTACTTCTGCTAACACCGTCATTTCAGGCATGGTTCTCATTTGCTCACACCTAGCAAATGTACTTGTAGATTCGGGATCCACACACCCATTTGTATCACATCATTTTGCTAAACAACTAGATAGACCATTAGAGTTTTTGGACTAGCTATAACTTATCTGTTGCCATACCATTGGGGGCTCCGATGATTAGTTCAGGAGTGTTTAGAAAATACGACATAAATATAGGTGGTAAAAGCTTAACGGTTGATTTAGTACCATTGATTGTTCATCATTTTGATGTCATATTGGATATGGATTGGTTAACGGCTAATCATGCTAATATTGACTATAACACTAAGGGAGTAGTATTCTGTATTCCGAATCAAGATGAGTTTTATTTTCAAGGTAAGGGTGTTGTATCACCACCGTATATTGTGTCAGCTATTGAAGCATGTCATTTATTGAAGAAAGGTTGCCTAGGGTTCTTGTGTAGTATTTTGGATACTAGGGGTAATGATTTAAAACTTGAGGATATTCCAGTTGTTAGAGAATTTCCAGATGTATTTCCAGAGGAGTTACCAAGTGTATTGATTAATCAAGAGATTGAGTTCGGCATTGATGTTATGCCGGGGACGCAACCTATCTCACGAGCACCATATTGAATGGCACCAATTGAGTTGAAAGAGTTAAAGATACAGTTGCAAGAGTTGCTAAACAAGGGCTTTATTCGACCTAGTGTATCTCTGTGGGGCGCACCGGTACTATTTGTGAAGAAGAAGGATGGTACAATGCGAATATGCATTGATTACCACAAAATCAACAAAGTAACAATCAAGAACAAGTACCCGTTGCCACGTATCGACGATCTATTTGATCAGCTTCAAGGGGCTCAGGTATTTTCAAAGATTGACTTGAGGTCGGGGTATCATCAAATGAAAGTTAAAGCCGAGGATGTGGAGAAGACAGCCTTTAGCACCCGATACGGACACTATAAATTTCTAGTGATGCCGTTTGGGGTTACTAATGCACTAGCTGCTTTTATGGATCTGATGAACAGAGCTTTTAAATCTTACTTGGATGAATTCGTGGTAGTCTTCATTGACGATATTCTAATTTATTCAAAAAGTCCGGAGGAGTACGAACGACACTTGAGATTAGTTTTGCAGCGACTACGAGAAAAACAATTGTTTGGGAAATTGAAGAAAAGCGAGTTTTGGTTGACAAGTGTCACATTCTTGGGGCCTGTGATCTCTAAGGAAGGTATTTCTGTAGACCCACAAAAGATTGAAGCTGTAATGAATTGGTCAAAGCTGACTAATGTGTCAGAGATTCAAAGTTTCTTGGGGTTAGCTGGATACTATAGAAGGTTTGTTAAAGACTTTTCTAGAATCGCGACTCCGATGACAAGGCTAATGAGAAAAGACGTACCGTTTGAGTGGAATAAGGAGTGTTAAGATTACTTCTTAGCATTGAAGAATAAGCTAACTACGGCACCGATACTTGCAATTCCTACAAGTATTGGGAATTTCAAAATTTATAGTGATGCTTCTCACCAAGGCTTGGGATGCGTGCTAACACAAGATGACAAGGTAATAGCCTATGCTTCAAGACAGTTGAGATCTCACGAGAAGAATTACCCGACCCATGACTTGGAGTTAGCAGTGGTAATTTTTGCGTTAAAGATTTGGAGACACTATCTATACGGGGAGACATGTGAAATTTTCACTGATCACAAAAGTTTGAAGTATTTGTTCACTCAGAGGGACCTTAACATGCGACAAAGGAGGTGGTTGGAACTTATGAAAGACTATGACTTGAAGATTCAATATTACCCGGGAAAAGCCAATGTAGTGGCTGATGCCTTGAGCCGAAAGTCATCGAAAAACTTAGCTTATGCCTTGACTGGACAGGAAAAGTTGATAAAGGAATTTGAACAATTGAAGCTTGAAGTGGTTCCTAATATTAGAGGTGGTTTAATGGCTGCGATCATGGCACAACCAAGTTTAATTGGTGAAATCAAGATTAATCAGCTCTTGGATCCAGAATTCAAGAAGATTGTGGATGAGTTACCTTAGGGAAAAAGGCCAGAATTCAGTTTCCAAGATGGTGTTTTGAAGTACATCAATCGATTTTGTGCTACTAAAGTTGGAGATTTAAGAGATAAAGTTATGGAAGAGGCTCACAACACCAGATATTCAGTACATCCGGGTAGTACCAAAATGTACAGAAACTTGCAAGAAATTTATTGGTGGAGTGGTATGAAGCGAGAAGTCGCATAATTTTTGTCTAAATGTATGACGTGTCAAAAGGTAAAGATAGAACATCAAACCTGGAGGAGAGTTACATCCTCTAGAGATACCGGAGTAGAAGTGGGAGCATATCACGATGGATTTTGTATCGGGTTTTCCAAAATCTCAAAAGTCGAATGATAGTATTTGGGTCATTGTTGACCGGTTGACTAAGTCAGCCCATTTCTTACCTATCAAAACCAAAGATCCATCGAAACTTACAGAGATTTACATTCGGGAAATTATACGGCTTCATGGAGCACCGGTTTCGATAGTGTCAGACCGTGACACTTGATTTGTGTCTAGATTTTGGGAGAGCTTACAGAGAGCTATGGGGACGACTTTACATTTTAGTACTGCGTTTCATCCCCAGACCGATGGTCAGTCCGAAAGGGTGATTCAGATTTTAGAAGATATGTTGAGGGTATGTGTTATGGATTTCAAGGCCGAATGGGAGACCCATTTGCCTTTAATTCTCTTACAATAACAGTTTTCAAACTAGTATTGGAATGGCACCTTACGAGGCATTGTACGGACGAAAGTGTAGATCGCCGGTTTGTTGGACAGAAGTTGGTGAAAAATAGCTTTTGGGACCAGAGATAGTACAAATTACTACTGACAAGATTAGATTGATTAAACAACAGTTGCAAACGGCTCAAAGTCGTTATAAAAGCTACACAGATACGGGTAGGAGACCGTTGGAGTTTGAGGTTGGTGACTATGTCTTTTTGAAGGTATCGCCTTCAAAAGGTATAGCATTGTTTCGTAAGCGAGGTAAGCTTAGTCCGAGATATGTTGGACCGTATTTGATTCTTAACCGAGTTGGGCCGTTAGCTTATCGGTTAGAGCTGCCACAAGAGTTGGAAAATGTGCATAACGTGTTTCATGTGTCAATGCTTAGACGTTATGTGCCGGATTCAAAACATGTTATCGTACCAAAACCGTTAGAGATTCGAGAAGATTTAACTTATGTGGAGCATCCAGTACAAATCCTTGATAGAAAGGACCAAGTGTTGAGAACCAAAGTTATTCCGCTTGTAATGGCTCAATGACGAAGCCATTCAGTGGAAGAGGCTACCTGGGAGCGGGAGGATGAAATCCGAGCCAAATACCGGCATCTCTTTGATTCTTAAGGTAAGAGTAAGTTTGGGGACCAAACTCCCTTTTAGGGAGGGAGAAATGTAACACCCGTACCCGAGGAACGGGTTAATTACTTGTTAATATGCATTAAATAATATAATTAGTGTATAAAATGGATTAAGGGAAGGCTTGGACTTGCCCATGTAAAAAGTGTTTAGAGAGGGACACTAGTTGGAAAAGTCCCCAGTGAGGTGGGACAGGCATTGAAATGAAACCCCGTGAAGGGTAAATTGGTAATTTTCATTTAAAATGATTAAATGCATTTTTATATGCTTACATAGATATTTGTTAAGTTGTTTTCATAATATCATATTAATATGTGTTAGCATTAGCTTGGACACCCAAATCAGGGTATAACTGAAAAAGATTTAAAATTTGTAGGTGTAATAGCATTTTCACAAAATATGTGGGACTCACGTTGGGACCCATATGGAACTTAGACAAACACTTATTAGATAATTGGCTAGTTAATGGACTGTTTTGGGGATTTCATAATAAGAACTTAAAAAATTCTGGGGGTGTCAACGAAAAAGGTAGAAAATTGAGGTACTGACACCTCAATGCATGTCAAAGGAGGTGTCAAGGGAGGGGGAGTCTCTCAATTTTACAGCAAAATCAAAAGAAAACAAAAGAGAAATCACCGAGAGAGAAGACGGACCGTCACCGACGTCGAAATCTTGCCGTTCCATCGCCGCCGTTCGTCGGATTTACGAATCGAAGCCATTTTTCGGACTCGTGGAGGTGAGACGAACGTTTCTATACCTTTAATTTACATTTTACTCATCGTAATTTCGGTAGCTTACGCCAATCGGTGACACGAGTTTGTAGAATTTGTGTAGGATTTATTCCGGTGAGAGGATTGAGCAAGAATTGCTAAGGAATTCTGCACAATTAGCTTAATTTTGGGTATAATCAGTGAGTAAGGTGAGTTTTCTAGCTTAAAAGTGATTGCGTTTAATGGGTTCAAAGTTGTATGTGATATTAGAGATGATAATTCATGATTAGGAATTATAAAGATGTTAATCATGTGAATTCCATGTCAATCCTATGAAGATTATATGTTGATACATGTATATGTGTTCATATGTGCTTATTTGTCTATGTGGTAGTCAATGAGCACCAGGGAAATGGTTCATTGTTGGGAGTAATAAGGGTGGTGTAGAGGAAGAATCCAATAAATACGGAAGTCCAAGGAATAGAAGTGGCCACGGGACCAAGGGAGGTCTTCGGGTCTGAATGAACCATATAACCGGTGACTCGGCGACTACAGTTGTGTTTTATGTGTTAAATATAGCATTGCACGTGTTAAACATACAATCATGTTTAGAATTCTCACTGAGTGTAATGCTTAAGAAAACCGTTTTCCTATTTCTGTTGTGGTACATAACAACCACCGCAGGTTCGGAGCCGTATCCGGAGAGGAAATGACACGCGTTGGGAGAGATGGGGGAGATTTGAGCTTCATACATATGAACTTCTTTGGAACTTGTAAAATGATGTAAATTATGGTTACTTTTATGTTAATATTCATACTTAGGTTGTTGGAGATGAATTTGGATCTTAAAGTTATATTTTGGAGAGTTGGAAGTGAAGTTGAGCTCTTTTGTGTAATCTCTCTTGTTTTGCTCAAGTGGTGTAAGTTAGTAGTTAGGACTAATTCGGCAAGTCCGAATGGAGTCGTAGGTGTTTTGAACATGCTTCATTTGTGATATAATGTTGTTTGAAGCTTGAGCTTATGTCTATCATGTTTTATGAACTATTTGCTAAGAGTTGAGTTCCAAAGCGTCAAAGCTTGTTTTGATTCAAAGGAGTTGAGTTCATAGTTGGATTGATTCAATTGTGGTTATAATCATGTCATTCATGCCTAGTTAATGTTAAAAGGTGTTTATGATTGTGTTTGAAAGGTATTCTTGAAGTCCCAAGAAGTTTGGTTTGGTTTGGGCATGATTTGGTAATGTTTAGCAGAAAAATTTAGCAGCAGAAACCATTCTGCAGGAACCCGGATCGATCCGGGTATAAAGGGTGGATCGATCTGGGGTTCTGGAGGGACATTCTGCTAGAAAAATGACAATATGGATCGATCCGGATTTTGTGGGCGGATCAATCCACCCCTGTTTCTAGTTGCCGTCCACTTTTACGGAAACGAGCATATCTCTCTCTAAGCAACTCGGATTCACGCACCCTTTTTTTGTTGGAATCGGAACTCAAAGACCTATCTTTTGGTATAAAAATTTGATATACTTATTAGGGACTATTTTGCCCTTGGGTTAAATCATACTTTTTATTCCTAAGTGGTGTATTTTGCGTGTGTATCGCCTTGTTACACGTGTCCTAATCCGCTGGGGCGGGTTGGGGTGTGACAATAAGACTTTCTTATTCATATAATTTCTATGTACATAGCATTTACAACACACTAAACAATAATCCGATCAACTAAATAATCTTAGAGCTCACATTTTTTTCAATTCCAAGGCAATCAACACCTAAAGTATTACTCTAGATAATACATTAATCCATCATTTACATGTTCCCAAGGAACACAAAATAAATAGCGCGTTACCTTAAGTAAAAGACAAGTCACACAAGCACAAGGCAGATAAGACATATGCTTGACACGTAATCACAATCAGAAAGTATGTAAATTAAGTTACGTATTACAAGCAAGAATTTGTACTTAACAAGTTAACAGAACAAAGCAAGTAGTACAGAGTGTATGCACTAGTTATATAAAAAGTAACACTTAGCAATCCACTAACAAATAACTAAATGTTATTCACGTCATCTACTTACCTTTAGCATTTATAACACATTAAGCAATTAGCGAAGCTACTAAATAACACTATGGTCTTGAGTGATTTAATCTCATCTACCACGTAAGCACATGTCATTAAACACAAATCAAGTAAGCACATAATTATGTGAACTTATAATCAAGTAGGCATATAACTTAAAATAATTCTCATGCTATCAAATACGCCTTTACTAGATTGTATATGTCACATATAGGCCCAAATAACTCCCATAGCCCCTAGGTATTCTAACCCAGCTAGCTCTGATACCATTCTGTAATGCCCCAAAAACTAAAGACACGAGGGCAAGGTCAAAGAGCCAAATACAAAGTAAAGGTCTCATGTGCACCAGTCAAATGAAGCGGAAGCAATAAGGAATCCTACGTGGATTCCGAATAAGACAAAAGTGGTCAACGGACTAAAGGGGTCAAGAGGGTCAACTGGCACTATCCTGATTTTCAAAATATTTTGGAGTACAAATGTTTTAAGTACGAACCCATTTCGGAAACAAAGCATTTAAAAACTCATTTGAACTTCATGAAACTAAAATTTTGTGGATTTCTAATAGGAAACTTTAAAAATTTTAATTTAATATTTTTGTAGCCATAAATAAACCATACCTTAAAAGTGGATCAAATCAAAATTTGAAAATTTTAAGTTTCTAGGAAAAATTACTATTCACAGGCAGAGGGGGGCTTTGGACTGGTCCAAGGGTACCATTCGACTGGTCGAATGAACCCCGACCGAGACCCCGCCCAGAAGTTCTACTTGAGAATATTCTAAGTGTTGTAGCAAGTCCCAAAATAACTACAAACCAACACAATATTAAATACGAGTCTCCACTCGAGATAGCAACATAAACATGAACTACGAGAGTCTTAAAGGCAGTCCACATACTACCCAAACCTCTTTAAAGGGAAATTAGGAGTCCCATATACATGTCTTTATAAAGGAGGCTAAACAATTGCCCTAAACATCTAAATCTGTCATATTAGATTGTACAGTTTCAATTTACAAGAAAAGAAAATAAACTTGTATTCAAATTTTGAGGTAGTCAATCTCAAGCTCAAGCTCCTTAAACTTTGCATTCTGTTAGCAAATCCTGCAAAAACTATGTGGGGGTGAGCTAATAAATATAACAACAGGTGCTCACTATAGTCCAATCTAGAATCCTTTCTTAAAGACATGCCAATACACATATATAAGCATAACAACATTTATATATTACCCATTTCCATAACCCACTTTACATAAATTAATAATTAGTCATGGATTCTAAGAATTTCAATGTTAAATAATAATATCAATATTATTTAAGTGACATATCTAAATCAAGTAATAATATCTACATTATATAATAGATATCTTCCTCAAGTAATTACTCACCGTGGATTTAATATTCTCTAAATAAACCCAACAATCATCTCATTCACATACATTACATCTCAAGTAACTACACTTAGAAATACACCATGTAAACTCAATTCAATCAAGTAAAGGCCTAGATAAATCACTTAATCTCAGTTTATATTTAGGACACATCACCAAGCAACTACACATAACACTACCATAAAAAGCTCCATGAGTACAAATTCATACACCGTACATCTAATTAAAGCATCAAGCATGATGTACAAAGCTAGAAAATTGGACAAACAAAACTTTAGCTACATTTAGCAAGTATTTTCAAGTTCTTTATTTAATGGAAATCTATAAGCCCTAGATTTAGGCAATAATAAAAAATCAAGGAAAACTAGAAAGGAGAAAACCCCACCTTAGTGAATTTGACGAAATCACACTAACCAAAATAACTCCAAATGAACTTATAAAAATACCGACAAGAAGCCCTTACCAAGCTCTACAAGCTATCCAAAGTGGGTTTGGTCAGACACCACGAACAGTCAACGGCTCTTGATCATGATTTTGAAATTACTCATGTGTTGATCTCGTCGAGCTCTACAACTTTAATATTGGACACTTTGAGAGATTTGGTCCCTAAGGTCTTCAAAATGGAGAAAAACTATAAATGGCCATTGGAGAGAAAAGAGAGCTCTGGCTCTCTGTGAGAAAGGAAGAAATAAAAATAAAATGAAAAGAGAAAATCCATGAGGGATAGAGAGACATGAAGGATAAGGGGGGGGGGGGGGGGGGGCTGTTGGGTGATGGGTTGGGTCCCACCCCTATCATTTCTCTAGGGTATGTTTATGTATAAATGCACACAAACCACTCATATATACACATATATGTATCCAACTATCACCCTAAATGAGCCCAATTTGGTCCAATTAAACTCCCCTAAATATACTTACATGTATTTATTCCACGGAAAATTTTAGGAAAATTATTATTTGAAAACAAGGTCTTAAAATATATGAAGGAGTACTCATTTAAACCTTGATATCGCATAGGGGACTTATGCTTTTAATCTATGCATTCTGATGAGAGTTGGATCAAGCAAAGGAAGTACTATCATGTATAATAAATAAATGCAAAAATTTATGGGTTACTACAGTTTCATAGAAATTAGGAACAAATTAGAAAAAAAAAATAGGCCTAAAAATGATAAGTTTCATAAAAATTAAAAAGAAATTAGAAGAAAATAGGCCTAAAAATGATAAGTTTCATAGAAATGAGAAGAAAATAGGCCTAAAAATTATAAGTTTTATAGAAATTAGGAAGAAATTAGAAGAAAATAGGCCTAAAAATGATAAGTTTCATAAAAATTAGGAAGAAAATAGAAGAAAATGGGCCTAAAAATGATCAGTTTCATAGAAATCAGGAAGAAATTAGAAGAAAATAGGCCTAAAAATGATAAGTTTTATAGAAATTAGGAAGACTGTAGTGACCCAGAAAATATTAAGCATATATTAAAATTTTTAGCTTTAATTTCGTCAAGGAAAAATACCAATTTGGGAACTTTCACAGTATTAATTTTTACATGTATGTGCGTGTGGAGTCGTGAACCTACCACATGGGATAATCCCCCATGTGTAACTTGGAGCCCAAATTGTATTGTGCACAGTGTGTGAGCTGTGTGTGTGTGTAGTGTGTGTTTAGTGTGTTGTGAGCTTGAAGCCACTTGGTGGCCAAGCATCCGTAATTTCTATAAATGGACACCCAACCCCCATCACAAATGCAACTCTCTGAACTCTCTCTATATGTCTCTCATTGCTATATCTCACTCAGCTATGTACACACACACATATTATTACATGTGCACATGCACACACCACATATATATAGTCAAACATATATATATATATATATTCAAGTAGATTTAAACCAAGGCTTGGTTATTTCGGATCATTTTGAATTCTCTGTTATTCAATCTGAAATTGAATTTAGGTAAGCTTCTATTATGTTGAATTCAGTTTTATATAGCTATGTTGATATAGATATATATATATAGAATTTCATATATTTATATATATATATTGTTAAGGGTCTGAAAAAAGCAAGCAGAAAAACTGTAGTAAAAATGTGATTTCTTTATATCAAATGAAAGGTCTCGATCCCACGAGGCTCCCTTTTGAATTTCAAAAGTTAATTCATAGCGGTCGCGACGAACGGTCGATTTAAAGTTTAGTCGCCTCTCGGATTTTTGATAAAATTGAGAGCTACATTTGATTTCTTGAAAATTTGATTTCGTATTTGAAATCTATGTGGAAAAAGGAAGAGATTCATATATTAGAAGTCCTGTTTGGATTAAGTTTTCAAAATGGGTAAAAACTAGTCTTTGATTTCAAAACAGGCTATTTTTTAAATAGTTTTTAAATAACTACGTGGCCTTACTGAGCAAAACTCGCCCGAGCGGCCCGCGCGAGCAAGGTCCCGCTCGAACGGCCCGCGTGAGCAACCTCAGGCAATTTAGTAAAATCTTTTTTTTTGTTGTACTTGAATTAGAAATGAGCTAAGGGACCTTGTACTCTAAGCTTTACGAGTTATACTTTACTTTAATAGTAGTTGTACTTGTGCATAGAGGTGTTGTACCTCACTGATATACGCGCATTATTGTATGTCGAGATTTATCACAGATCAAGCTGTTCTGGTTTCTATTCTGTTTACTTATTCAGTCTATCCTCGGTGAACGGTAGTTCCGTATAACCCTCAATAAAGTTGTATAATATGTTAAAAGTGTACTTACATGTTTACATGAGCTGTGATGCTTTAAGTGTTTACTTGAGCTAATATGCCTTAAGTGGTTATTTGAGTTGCTATACTTTATGTGTTTACTTGGACCAATTCAGCATGTCTATTGTGTTGCTTTAAATTGATAGCATGCCTTGATAATCTGTCTTATGAAATATTGAATATGTCTGGATGCTTAGAGCTCGCATATGTCATAACATTTCATAAGCATGAGCATGAACACGAAAATCACGAAAATGATTTTGGGATGAAAGACCTTAGAGGCTTTCAATTTTTAAAAAAGGAGGATCTTAGAGACTTCAAGGCTTTGAAAAGGGAAGACCTTAAAGGTTTCCGTGCATAAAGCCCTCTAGGAGGGATTTTGTTTTGAAAGGATAGAAATCCCGGATTTATGGGTAGGTATGTGAGATGGGTACCACTAAGAAGTGGAATTGCGGGATGTGCTACAAGAAACCCTCATAACGTTGAAGGCTAAGCCTCTGTGTAATTCATAAGGCCCAAAGTCCCGCATGTTTGAGGCTAGGCCTACGTGGACGGGAAACCCATGGTCCGGGTAATGATATTGACGATCGAGGGTGAGTGTTTGAAAAGGCATGAAAAATGGTTTTTCATACATGACATTGACATTCATTGTACTCATGCATGTTATATAACAAATGCTATTGTGCGGTTATATGACTATATGAGCCTTTTGGCTTATGGACTATTAAACCTTTCTTTTAGGTGATATAGATAAGGGTAAGGCCCCCGAGATTTGATGAACTTCCGCTTTATTTGAAGGTCGAGTTTATAGGATTATAATTTAAATGATGGTTCAAAGAGCATGTTATGATTTAATTAGACAAGTGTTAGTCCACCCGCTTTTAAATAGCATGATAGCTTAACTCTGATTTTTCGTTGCTTATCTTGAAAACGATTTGTTTCAAGAAAGGATAGTTTTCAAATGAAAAACTGATTTCTGTTTTATTAATGTTTTCCAAATGACGAACATATTTTTTAAGCCTGGAGTAGAGTTTACTCGTAAAGATCCCGTTTAGGGAAGAAATTGTGAGATCATGATTCTTTGTATTAATTTCAGAACATTAATAAAATCCCTGGGTTTTTATTTTAAGAGTTTCTAAAGATTGAGAAAAAGGAAGTAAATCATTGAATTACTTTTCGATATGTGAAACCAAGTTTGAGTTTCTATTTAAAAGTTGTTTTATAAAGCTGGTGAAGAAGTATGATAAATGTTTATCATATTTGTATATTTTCCGCTGCACTGTTGTTCATGTGATGAACCGATAAAGATTTCTGTTAATGTCTTTTAAATTGACAATCAACGCTTTTCAAAAGACTAATTGAATGCTTCCACTATAGTTTTACTCAGATCTGTGAGTCTTTAAAGATTTTGTTTTCCCATCAAAGATTTTGAAAGGCTATTCTATGCTTCCGTAGTAACCCTCAGAGTCTAGGACTTGGGGCATTGTAAAATGGTATAAAAGTTTTGAGGTTTCAAAGTTTAAATGTTTCAGAGCTTTGGTCTTTAAATGATTTTAAAGTTTAAACGTTGGTTTTTCTAATGAGAAAGTTTTCAGGTAAGCTTCAAGTCTAGGACTCGGAGCATTACAAGTATGCTTAGTTCTTCCGCCTTATTATTATTATTTTACAATAGCACCCCCTCGCCTGCGGGACTCGGGGCCGGACGGGGCGGGGCGCTACAAAGAAATTAGAAGAAAATAGGCCTAAAAATGAGGAGTAAAAATAAGGCCCCATGCGACGGCTTCGCCACTTTGCCTCAGGGCCGACTCTATCCTTAGTCCTTAATAAGCTGATAGAATTAACTTTCCCAAAAAAAAGCTGATAGAATTCTTCAAAAAGATGCCATAATTTTAGTCCATTAAGGGTGAAATGAGAGCAAAGTGTTCAATTTTCAAAATCGTGTCAGTTCTTCCGCTAAACCCTGAGGGCGAGCCGTGGAGCAATGGTAAAGTTACTCAATTGTGATCTCTGCATCGTGGGTTTGAAATATGAAAACATGTTGTGTATATCTAATCCTTCCCCATATCTCTCTCAGAGTCTCGTGCACTGAATATGCCAGTTTAGTTTTGCTAAAATTTCTTTCGTACGTAATTAGCTTAGTGTGATTTTAAAGTGGTAATGTTCACTGCCAAACGCCTAAGCTAATAAGAGGAAGGGATCACATACTAATTAATAAGTAAAACATAAAGAAAAATACAGAAACTAGTTAGTTTAATTTCCTTTTTGTTCCCTTTCCCTTTTCTTTGCCCTCTTGAAATCCATGAACCAAACACATCCTTGTGTTTTGCCTGCCTGAAGAGATAGTTATAATAAATGAATGAAGGATGGGAAATGAATTAATCATACCATTTAAAATGTTTAGTTTGTTTCTAACTTATTTTCATTTCTTTTCTATTTTTCTTATTGTTTTTCTTATTAACCAAATAAAGTAAAGGGGTTCCTTTCTTTTCCCTCACTAAATCCAAAAACCAAACAAAGTCTATACAACAAAAATTCTACTATAAACTTTAAGCAAAACATTGTGTTCAAGATTGTTAATTTAATTGCTATCTTGGCTGTAAACCTTCCTTTTCTTCTCGTCCACACATTTTGCATATATAATAGCAAAATGATATTTCTGACGAAAATATAGCACGATTTGTGCCCATTATGATTGCATGCATGGCTTGTCAAAATTACCTTTTTACTAGTGCCAAATTATACCCTTTTAAAAAGAAAAGGAAAAAAAGGAAGGGATAATTACCATTAAGTATTTGGTTCTAAAGTTGAGAATTTAAATGAGCTTAAAATTTTACAGTTTTGTGAAAAGTCGCTGCTTACATACATTTTTGTAAATTTTTGAAATTTCACAAAATAAGTATTGACTTTGTTCAGAATTATTACATCAGATTCTTTGCGTAAGTATGAGTGTGAGTGTGAGTGTGAGTGTAAGTGTGTGTGTAGGATCCGCCCCTGCTTAAAGGTAGAAGATTAACGATATGGAAGGCGATAACAACCAAACCCACCTTGCTCCGACGAGCTAGCTAACAACGCCATCTGAGGATTTCAAAGCAAAAAATGATCCTTTGTCGGTGGAAGAGCTGGACCATCTCCAAAGGAGCACCAAGAAAAGCAAAAATAGCCATGAATTGGAAGATCCACCAGAAATCTCAATGACCGAGCAAATCTCTGAAACCCCTAAACAAGATCACCCAGAAATACCTAATACCCATCCAAAGGCAAAATCCTATTCGAAAGCCCTAAACGGAATTAAAACAGCCGATGTTCCTTTTGACTGTGATGCACAGGATCTTATTGAGAATGAAAATCAAGATGATGTAAGCCCACCTTCAGAGGGAGATCAAGATTCACTCTACCCTGATATTTCATTCCTGAATTCTTTTTTGAAAAGATATGAGCACCATGGAAGAATAGTCTAAATATTGATCTGCTAGGGAGGCCCATTGGCTACAAATTGCTTCTAGACAAAATCAAGAAACTGCAGAACTTTCAAGGAGATTTGGAAATGGTTGATTTAGAATTTGTTTTCTATTCAGTTAAATTTGACATGGCAGCTGATTTATGGTATTTGTGAATTTAGCATAACTACCACATACTCGCAGTCATGCACATACTCATACAATCACACAATCGCAGATTTGCACAATCACACATACTCACGAACACAGATTTGTCAACACACAATCGCAGATCATAGACTTCATAGTTAAGAAAGATAAATTCAAAAATTAAGATATATAAATATAAATAGAGATACATACATAAAGACAAATATGATTCCTTCTAAAGAAACGAAAGAGAAAAAATAAAAAAATACAGAGGCTCAGATCTGTCATCTGTACATACATATATATATATATATGGACAGATTTGGGGAACACACACTGATACACACGTACAATGACACAATCACACACATGAACACACCCAGTACATGAACAAATTTGGGGAAGTTACCATATTTGGGATGCAGGTTCAATGGTGGAAGAGGGCGGCGGTGGCAGAATAGAAGGAACCGAGTTAGGGTTCTGTGGTCCTGTGGAGGAGAGAGAGAGAGAGAGAGAGAGAGAGAGAGAGAGAGAGAGAGGGTTAAAAAGATATATCTTAAAACAAAGAGAGAGAGAGAGAGAGAGAGAGAGAGGGAGGGGGAATGACTCACGTTGGCGGCGGCGGCGGAAGAGGAGGAGCCGAGCTACCGTGGCCGGTGGTAGAGGCTCTGTTTGTGCGTAAGCAGTGAGCTGCGGCCTACATAACTCTGAGTCTGTGGTGTGTCCTAAATGAGGCTAAATCATTATAAGAAGTATTTATACTCCCAAGGATTTTAGCTAATATAAGGACATAAATGTAATTTCTTAGTATAATCGAGGCGGGTTTGGGTTTTTTGACCCTACCCCGACCCCGACCCCGACCCCGACTCCGACTCCGACTCGAACCCAACTCGGGTTATAAAAATCTCCCCCATACCCGCCCCTAACCCTATTAAGCCCCACCCCATACCCTACCTATTAGTGGCGGGGCAGGGTGGGGAACCCGGGAAACCTGCCCCATTGCCATATCTAGTTTTGAACACATATAGAAACACGACATTGTTCTCGGAGCATCTTAAAACCATTTTCAAAAGGAAAGAAATTCAGCATGAATCCCGAAAAAGTCAACAGTTAATCCAGTGAAAAGTCAACGGGTCAAAAGGGGGTCAATCATAAAATTTTCAAATTTCATGATGAAAAGTCCCGGTAATTGTTCATTGGGTCTCCCTTATGCTAAAACTGATTTTTAAGGATTTTTAAATGAAAGAAATCATGGTAAAATCGATATTTTGCCTTCAGAGAGAGAGTTGACTTTTTTTCCTTTAAGGATTTTGATTTTTTAGATATTTTTATTGAATCCAAATAGGAGGTATTTCTTTAATTACATTTAATGTCTTAATTTATACATAAATTAAATGACATTTATTTAAATGGAATTAAGGTGCTGAATAGTGCTGAATTGCATGCTATGCAACGGCACTTCAGAGTGCCCAAATGGCAGTCCATGAATGCCATTGCTGCGACTACCGCTCGACACTTACTGAGTGCTACCTCATCTTTATTGAGTGCCAGCTTGGGCTAATTTGCATTTTTAAGCCAAAGTTCATTTTCAATCTTTGATCAAATGAATGCACCAAACGATGCCCTTTTTTATGTACGTGTTTACTGCTTTTAGGTCATGCAAACCATGCTCTCACCATCCTAAATTGACCTATCTACCCTTATCTTAGCCCCTAAGGAAATCAAAGTCTATAAAAATCCAATTTTCTCTCATTTGTTGAGGTTGGAGACTTGAATCTTGAGGTGGAGATCTGAATCCTAGAAAGAAAGAAGTTGAATTTGGAAAATTGAGTTTGTTCTTAGAGAAATATAGAGAGAGAAACTCCCCATAAAAAACCTTACCCAATTCACCCAAGTCTTCAAATCTCCATTGAAGGACCTTGAAGCTTCAAGGAAGAAGAAGAAGAGTATTGCTTGTAAGGCTTGGATCTCTTCAAATCAATTAAGTTCTGAGAATTCCCAGGGGTAAAACTTCAAATCTATATCATTATCTTTTACAATTCAATCACAATTCTTAGAATTCTAGGACCCTTTTACACATTTCAAAAAGTCTCTTCTCTATTCCCTTCTTCATACACCACTTTGAATTGTGATTGAATTATCATGTATAGTTTTTTTATTTGGATCTAGTTGGTTTCATAATCATATGAAATATGTTTTCAAAGAGGAATTGAACTTTATCATTCGATTGGCTTTGATTTCACCTTTTCTTTCTCATACTCTTCTCTTGGAATTCATGGAATCCTCAATATTCCATGTGAATTCCTAGACATAAATCCTCTAATTTTCTATAAATTTATATATATATATATATGAGGAATTGAGTTGATCTAAGTCTTATCTATGAACAAATGAGTGGATCTAAACCTTGTTTATGGTTTTGGTTCATCCTTTTGGAACTCTTGGAACTAGTCCATATTTCATTGAGTTATGTGTAATTTGGTTCATAATCCTCAAGGATCATGTATGTGGGAGAGGAATTAGTTGTAGATCTAGTAGTTTTCATGATTTGATTGTTGAATTCAAGTGTTCAAGTTCATCTAAGGGATTGAGTAAGTCCTTAGCACCCATGTCTAAGCTCTCTAGAGATTTCTATGTTGGAGTTTCTTCAAGGCTAATTCCATGGGAATTCTATACTATGATGATATTTTTATGTTGATCATAACCACACTTGGCCTAGATTCTTCATAGAGTCATGGATCTAGTTTGGTTTGTTTCATGAATATTGATTCAACAATGGTGCAGTGAATCCATTGACAAGCTGTGGTCAAGGATTTTTAATTAAATCATGATCTGTTGGAATTGGATGAGACCAATTGGGATGTGTTCATAACACCTACGTTTACCTCTGTAATATTTATTTTCATCATATTGAATGGTTAACATGGCTTGATCATGGTTTTGGTGACTTAACCTCTTTCTATCCAAGATTTCAAAACAGTGAACTCGTTTTAAATTGTTTGGATCAGAGCCTTAATCAAATGTTTTAGGCTTCAAATAAATTTTTCTATGAAGTTTAATGAGTTAACAAGATTCTCCAAAAAGCTTGAAAGGTTTAAGGACTATTTACTATTTTTAATAAATTATACAAAATCTCTGGATAGCTAAAGAGTGGATAAATCCTAAGTGATGTCTAGTAAAGGTCCAATTCCCAGTGATTGGACCGTTTGATCTTTGATTTTGTTTTTAGGTCAGAACCTAGACTCATAGAGGCACATTGTAATACCCTGCATTTTCAATAAGTATTTATGTACAAAGATTCTATATAATTTCCTTGATCATATTTGAAATTTTACCTTCGATCGATCGAAGTTCGTTCGAGTGATCGAGCATTCCAACGTGCAAGCGATCGAATCCTATTCAATCGATCGAAACCCTACCGACCTGAATTTAATACATGGTCCCTACTTCAATCGATCAAAACCTTTTCAATCAATCTAAACTGGCCAATATGAGTTTGAGCGATCGAAGGACGGTCGATCGATCGAACGTGTAATCATCAGGATTCCCAAGTTTCATGCAAAACCAGGCACCTGAACTCCTTTTCCTCTATATATAAACCATGTTCGTGTGTGTAGAGTGATTGCTAAACTTGAGAGGACTAGAGAGAGAATGTGTATACTTGTGTTTATTTATATATACACAAACATCCATATATATACACACACATATATAATATATAGTTAGAGAGAGAGAGAGAAGAAGAAGAAGAAGAAGAAGAAGAAGAAGAAGAAGAAGAAGAAAAAGAAGAAGGAAAGAGAAGGAAACAGAGAGAGACAGAGACAAGGCAGAGCAGACAGAGAAGGAGACCACCATTAAAGCTCGAAAACTAAAAGCTTTGCCAAACACGCCCTTAACGACGGTTCGGTGAGTTCCAAACTCACTCAGTAGCTTAGTTATAATGTTTTACATATTCTATATGTTTAAAAAGGATCCAAACACCCCCTAACAGATTCTGGACGTTTACTGCCAGAATCTGGAGAAGACAAAGTTCGAGTGATGGAACTGAGTTTAATCGATTGAACAACCCTGAGTCTCAATCGATCGAAATGACTTCAATCGATCCAGAACACTTTGATCGATCGAACCTCACTTTCTTAAAGCGATTGAAAGGACTTCAATCGATCGAACCTTAACAGAACTTGGTTGTTCCCTTTAGTTTATAATCCATAATGTTTAGCTGTTCATTGATGTTTCATGTTCTATTATGGGATATTATGGATTACGGAGGTAATGGGATGCGATAATGTGATTGAGATAATGTGGTGAGAAACATAATAAGGTTCAGAACGTTAGTAACATTACAACACATTAACGAGATAGGGTTTGAGTTATGTTGGTGGATAACATTAGTTAATCCTGGTGTTTGAGTCATTGGACTTTTGGTGACCATCAGTACAAGTGTGTCAGTATCATGAATTGGTCGTGAACACATCTGCGTGGGATGTGAGTGTTATGTATTGTGCTAGCAAGAAGTACAGATATATGTGAATTATGAATGGACGATACTTGCAACTATTCTTAAAAGCGGTGAACAGTAAGAGTTCTTAAAAGTGGTGAACAATAGTATTGGTGCGTCCATAGACTAGTCGTTATATGAGAGCGATGTATAGTGCTTGAAAGAGTTTTTAAAAGCGGTGAACAAGAGCACTAGTATGTCATGATGATATAGTCAGTCGGGATGGGTACAGTCAGTCGGGATGGGTACAGTCAGTCCTAGAGTTGGAGAATGATGAGAATTGGTTAATGATGTGTCTGAATAAAAGAGGAAAATTCAGTCCTAGAGTTGGAGAATGATGAGAATTGGTTAATGATGTGTCTAAATAAAAGAGGAAAATATATTATTAATATCACTGCTTGATATCGTGCATAACTGGTAATGACGTTATTTTTATGAGACTGTGTTAGTTAGTTCTCACTCAACTTTCAATAAGGTGACGACCTTTAATTGCCTGGACATTCCCCGTCCAGACTACCCTGTCCCTAACAATGCAGGTGATGGAACCTATAGTGATGGCTACTACCTGGAGTTCGATTATGCAGAGGGTGGCCCCGCTGATGCCGATTGTACTGGAGAGGAATGTTATGCTGACGACAATCCTTACGCCAGCTGAAGACCTGAAGATAGTCACATCTAGTGTTATATTTATGTTATTTCTGTTGAACTTATTAGTTTACGGGTACTTGGGCATATGTTGTCTCCAGACCTGTTGTGATCATGCGGACCACTCTGATGTTTGTAATAGTGAAACTGCTTTTAAATTTCAGTTGTTTACTGTTCTTGTTTGTCTTGTGGACTAGTGTTGTGTGGTGTGGAAAATTAGTGACAATCACTCGTCATTCCCTATGGACCTAAAAAAGAAATTTTTTTTCTTTATTCTTGCTGCTCTGGGGCATGACACACATCATATCCGAAATCACTAAGATCAAGCCATGGAAACTATACTTTTCCTATTTTTGAACGTCTTGTCTACTATCTGTAAATTCTGGAATTTGAGACAGATTTGGTAAATCTTACTAATTATGATCCAAGTGTTCTTCTAATGCCTTCAGGCTTGAATCATTACTTTAATGAGAGTAATAAAACTTAAATCTAGAGGCTAAAAGATCAAAATCAATGAATATTTTGCGTCTTGTTCATCATACATTCATGATCATCATGTTTAGGTAGTGATATATACTTGTATCTTAGGACTTTAGCTTGTAAATCATTGAAATAAGTTATGATTGGTTAAACTTAGTCATGGATTCCTTTATCACGTTGCGGTCATATCATTTCTATATGGACATTACATTGTCTCATAGTTGAGACTTGTATATCTATAGGAATGTTGTGGTTTCAACAAATTGGAAGGAATTCATGTTTTTATCAACCTTCCCCATTTTTGTTAGATTTAGGTTAAAATTGGGTATAGCACTTAGGATTTAGTATTATATTGTATTCAAAGCATGAAGACTAACATTTGTTTTATAGTGCTATTGAGATGTGATTTCTTGACTTTTCTCTTGTTTATTTCATTTCTTGATTTTGTTGATTTTTGACTCCATGCGCGACACCTTAGATTAGGATTTTGCCTTATGTGTAATATGTGAATTAGAGACTCCTTATCTAGACTTTCTATTTTTCATATGCATTGTACGTTTCTATATCGCAGCTGGATTTCGGGTAAGTTTCCTCATTCTGTATTGCATGTCATTGTGCTTGTTATTTGAACGATGCGGTTTTGTATGCCTTCTATCGTTAGCAATCTTACAAACCTTTCAACATGCTTTTGGAATGTACACTTATATCTATGTATTAGTTGATGGCATGCTTTGATTATTAATTCAATTAAAAGAATGTTGAGTAGAGGCCTATCACGAGATATGGTGAGAGGGGGTGCCTTAGTCCACCGGGCTCTTTACCCTTTCATTCCATAATTCCCGGACCTAAAAATCTCTGGTTAATTCCAAAAGATTTGTTTGCTTTTAAAATGGTTTCTTTATTTTCCTCAGAATTAAGTGGTGACTCTATTTGATTTGTTTTTAAAAGAATTTGAAAAAGTTAAAACGTGGTTAGCCTACAATATCCACAAATGTCCTAAGGCAAGAAAACTTTGGAAAAATACCCTCCCAAAGGCTATAGATGGCAGAAATTATCCATGGATCTTGCCCAATGGATTTTTCTTAAAATGCAAGACACTAATAGAAATATTAATCAAGCCTTTTCTAACGATCAACTTTTCATTGCAGGAGCGTGGAATCTCTGGAAGGTTAGAAATAAACATATATTTAATGATTTTGTTACTTTTGATAGGGAGATTACCAAACTTTCCTTTACTTTGCCAAAGGATATTCAGATTGCTTTTAATAGAGAGCTATGTAACTGCACTACCAACAACCCTGTTCTTATTACTTGGTCTTCTCCCCCTGTAGGATACTCCAAGCTCAATACGGATGGAAGCAGCAAGGGGAATTCAGGGCAAGGAGGAATCAGTGGTCTCATCAGAGATGAAAGAGGTAACTGGAGATTAGGATACTATGGATACATTGCCAAATGCACAAGCTTGCATACAGAACTTGAGAGTATCAAACAAGGGCTCACCATAGCGAAGAATGAAGGCCTTAAAGGGATAATGGTGGAAACTGATTCCTTGGATGCCTGCCACCTCATCTTGGCAAATGAATAATACTATCCTCTTAGAGTTTTAATTAAAGACGACAAATTTTTGCTTAATGATTGTAAAGTTATATTAACCATGTTAGACTAGAAGTCAATCAGTGTGCCGATATCTTAGCCAATGTTGGGGCTAATCATTTCAACCTCTTGTTTTGTTTGATATCCCTCCTAGGAAACTTTGTACGTCACTCTTGGCAGATTTGGTGGGAACTAGTTTCTCCCGTGGTTATTAATTGTTGATTTAATTTCTTTTGCACTAAAAAAAAATCACAAAAATAGTTTGGTCATTCGTAAAATTCGTAGTTTTGTAAAATTTTAAAATATAAGTGCAGTACTGTACATATATACGTGCAAAGACTTTTTACTAAATTGATTTTTTTGTTGGACCTATGTACAAGAACAATAAAATATCCTTATCACTAACTAGCCAAAAAAATTATTTATTATTTGATAAGTGACCTCATGTGAGGATTGAGAGGTTGCTTGCCTAAGCAGGGGCGGAGGGAGCTAAGGCCAGGGTGTGCCCAGGCCCTCCTGAGATTTTGAAAATTAAAATTCTACTTTGAGGCTTTTTAGTATCTTACGTTTAGGCCCCCCTCAACTTATGCTTAGATCCCCCTCATTTCATGTTTAGGCTCCCCAAAGGGGCCCAAGGTCCAATTTAGTGTTATCAACTACATATATATATATATTGATATACATATATATACAAGTCAAAAGCAAATGCCCCTAGAATTTTAAAAATTATACTTTTAGTGTAAGAATTTTATAAGTTTTAGAAATGAGCCCCCCTAGAATTTTGAAAGAAATCATACAATATTTATGTCTCCCCAAATAGACTCATATTATAAGCAGATCCCAAAAAAAATCGCCAATTATATATAAGTGGATCTTAAAAAATTGTCAATTACATATAAGTAGATTCCAAAAAAATCACCTCGGGTAGGGCTGCTCAAAATCCACCCGTGCACAAGACCACCCGACTCACCCGTAGCCTTATTTTTTATTTTTAAATAATGTGGGTGGAGTCACGGGTCTTGGGGGTGGAAACACGACAGTTTCGGGTGGAGTCACAGGTCTAGGGGGGTGGAAATCCATTCACCCGACCCGACTCGAAACACACTTATTTTTATTTTTTTAAAAATATATATATGTAATGTGCTTATATCAGTATATGCATTATGTATTATATAGTCTTTAATATATAAATATGTAATATGCTTATATCAGTATATGTATTATGTATTATATAGTCTTTAATATATATATATATATATATGTGTTATATTCTTATATCAATAAAATATACATATCACTAGCAGAGATATAAAAAACATTAAAACCATCAAACTAGCACATGACTATATTTGTATTTTTTGTTTGGTCAGAGCATTGGTTAGCACATGACTATGTAGACAAAGATATTCAAAGTAAAAAATAAAAAAAAAAAAGTAAATAAAATGTAGATAAAGTCATGTGTAAAGCAAATGCTTGATTGAGACAAATTAATGAGACAGTCAGGTTTCACCCGACTCGACCCGACTCACCCGACCATCCGATGAGTAGGGTGCACCTGACAAAATGAATGGATGATGGGTGGAAAGAGGGCAAACCCGACTTGTTCGGTTGGATGAGCGGATGAGGGTCAAACCCGACTCACCCGACTCGTGAGCAACCCTAACCTTGGGAGCGCTGCCTCCATAGCTTAGGGCCCTCCTGACCAGAATTCCTGACTTTGCCCCTACCCCTAAGTACGAGTTGTTGTGAGGATAAGTATTATGTTTTGCTTTTGATTAAATGTTATTTTAGCAGTATCTGATACGAGTTTCTATATGACAAAAAATATGACCCAATTACTTTAGCTGTAGCAATAATGCTAGGGACAATTAATTGCACAATTCATTTCACAATTCACAACATTTAATATAATAGGCATCACATTTAAAGTACAATTATTACAGTATTTTGTCTTTATGTGTGGTGCTTTAAAATATGTTACCTCTTGCTTTAAATGTTGTGAATTGTAAAAAAAGGATTATGCAATTAATTGTCTCTAGCATTACTCTAGTCGTAGACCTGATACTTTTGTAAATAGTAGAATTTGTGACAATATACCATGCCCAAAAATTCACAATATATATAGAGTCAATTATATGCATTAGAGCATCCGTAGTGGTGTGTGTTAAACTTAGATAAACTTAAGCTAAGTTGTTGTATAGGTGTTGTGCGCGTTGTAGTGGTGTAAAATGGGGGACGGCATTGAGAAAACCGTGAGTTGAGTAGAAGGCACACTGTGTGCCGTGAGGATGGTGGCCGGCACACTGTGTGCCATGAAGTGTGTGGCTACATAAGTGATTAATTTATTGCCAAACAAGAACCAAGAACAAAAAACAGCCAAAAAAAAAAACCAAAGGTAGAAGGCACTTAGTGTGCCGTTAGTTTCTTGGCAACAATTAATAAACAATGGTGCAAGGCAATCAGTGTGCCGTTTGATTCTTGGGCAGCAGAATAAGTGTCGTGGGAAGGTTTGCCTTTTAGGACAGCACCCTCTGTGCCATTTGGCTATAGGATAGTGAAACTTAGCCGAACAATAAACTTAGGTTCTACTAAGTTTACCTATTGTATCAACATGCCTTGTCTACACCATTACAAACCGATTTCCTTAAATTTAGCTAAGTTTGGCAGCCTCAAACACACCACTGTGAAAGCTCTTAACTGAGATCCAACTAATTAATTATAAATCAATCTATTTTAACAATCAATTTCATATAGGAATCATGTCTATCCAAGTTGGCCGATACCAACTCTCATCACACTTTAGGTACAGGTTCGAATCCCTCTCTAACTCCCATTATAACCAAAAAAAAAAAAAAAGAGGAGGTAATTTTGACAATGTAGAATTTATGGAAAAGTGTATATATATAGGGAATTGCTATGTACACCGCTACTTTTACTATGTACATCGCTCAATTTTATAAAAGTGAGATTTTTTAGAAGAAATATAATTAAAATTAAAGAATTTAAATATACATAATAAATACATAGATGTACATAACAATTCTCTCTCTATAGTTATATAAAGAGAGACACAAAGCTCTTTCTTATTTTGGAAATTACAAAAATGCGCGCTATCCCATCCCTTAAACTCTCAATCTAGAGCTCGATTGAGATAAGTCTTTCAATGCTAGTAATGATCACTTGTATGAAAACTGTTCCAAAAAAAAAAAAAAATAGCTATGATAATATTATTATAATCAGTAGATATCTACCACATTCACATACTCGTATTAATACATTTGACTAAAATAGTATAATAAAAAAGTGAGATTCCGACCAAGTTATTGACAATAATCAACCAACAA
This sequence comes from Hydrangea macrophylla, assembly GCA_033977485.1. NCBI lineage: Eukaryota > Viridiplantae > Streptophyta > Magnoliopsida > Cornales > Hydrangeaceae > Hydrangea > Hydrangea macrophylla. The sequence continues at coordinate 93,077,882 of CM066988.1, read as the reverse complement.
AAGTTTGAATTACTATGCTATTCAAAACTTATGTAACTCGTTAACCGTAATGAGCCGATATTCAATGTCATCCTTAATTACTGTTATCCAAATGTGGGATAGATGTAGATAGAAGATAGGCCAACGTGGTCAGAGTCTTTAGTTTTCTTAATGGAGGTTAGGGGTTCGAAGTCTTTCAAGAGTCGAAGAAAGATAGTTGAGAGGTACTTACCTCAAAATAGACAAATAGTTTCTAACTTGGCGTGGGGTTCGGATCTTACGGTTAGCTAGTCTCCATGACTTAACTAGTGCATGTGTTGTTGAGTCGATGCACGTACTCGGAATTTGCCCCTACTCTACTCCAATTAAACATCAATAGTAAACCATCTGAAGTACTGATCGAGATCCCGAATTATAGAAGACAAACTGGGCGATGGCCGATGTGTCCTTGTATAAAAAAAACTAAAAAAAATAAAAAGAAGAAGAAGAAGAAAGAAGATAACATATCTGTAATTCGGAGTAAATAATAAAAAAGAAGAAGTTAGTAGCCCAATGACAATATAGAACTTTTTGAATCAGAGGCCAATAAAATCTGGCTAAAAGGACCATTGGGCTAAAGTTTGGCCATCCTAAGCAGAAACGTCTCTCGTATATTCTTCACAGTTAAACAGCTCTAGGAGTCGGAGCCTTCTCAGGAATTCTCAAATTTGGACTAAAATCTGAATACCACCGTCAACGGCAAGCTTGATCATGAGCCTTTTCAGGAATTCTCTAACACTACATATATAGTGTCATAATAGATGTAAATATGTAAAGTCAGTATATAAGCCATTTAAACATGTTCCCGAGTTTTATCGAGTCGAGCTCATGTATCTTTGAGCTCGGCCATTTATTAAACAAGGTTAACCAAATCGAGTTTGAGTTTAGTTTTTGTATTAAACGAACCGACCCAAATCGAGCCCTTTTTATCAGGCATGTTCTCCAAGGCTTCATGGCTTGTTCAGCGACTCAACTAGTATATAAGCTAGGGGTGCAACTCGGGTGTGACCCAAAGGGTTTTGGCTCTGTCCAGGCCCGAGCTTGAATTCAAGCAGTCTGCCCAAGCCCGAGCCCGAGCCCGAGCCCGACATAAACCCGAACTTGTCAACCCGAGCCCGAGCACGAGCCCGAATTGAGCCCAAATTACAAAAAAATACTAGAATATAATGTCAAAAATAATACATAAATAGAATTCGGGCTCGGACTCGGGTTCCACGGGTTAGCAATTTTTTGTCCAAGGCCCACCCGAATTCAATTCGGGCTTCCAAATTGCTGACAAGGCCCGCCCACTATGAAAGTATTATGGGCCCAAGCCCGGTAATTTTTGGGCCGGGCTTGGGCTTCCCGCCGGTTGACCCGCCCGACTTGCTGCCCTAATATAAGCCTGCATTATACATAATTTGGTGTAAATGATGAAAAATACGAAACGTTAGTAGCCCAATAACAATATAGAACTCTTTGAATCAGAGGCCCAATAAACTGGTAAAAGGCACATTTATGGCAACAAAGACCCAAGTTCTCAATTGGCCCATCCTAGGCACAAACGGCAGTTACATAAACACAGAGCTCTAGGGTTTTTTGTCTAATGGTATGCACTACAATTCCACCAGGTTAGGGCATGCATAGTTTTTTACCTTGAATTACTTCATTGAAATAAAAATTTTCGGTTGAACCAATGAATTGAAGGAACATGTATTTTTAATACTTTTGAAAAATAACATTAGATTAATAAGTGTATGAAATGTAACAGAAAAAAAAAATCCAAACGGAAGTTGTTTTTTTTACTGAAATATAAATTAAATATTATAACGATTATTAATGTTTTGGGTCTCAACAAACCGGTACGTTGCACTGGGCTCATAGCTTATTATATATTAGTGTAAAATTAGCCTTGACAACTAGTAATATGTAGTAGCAAAATAAATAAAATATGTAACTCAATACTGAAATAATTGTAATAATAATAAGGACACAATTGTCTTTTATATATGCAAAATCACTTTTACCAATACATTATCCAAATATATACCACAACTACCAAAATAATTTGACCATAATCTATTATGACAAAACTATCGCAAAAGCGTAAGCTGCCCCCAAACGTACATGCATAATGGGTTTAGGTGTCAAGTACCCATGTTACCCACCAACTGAGAGAGAGAGAGAGATAGAGAGAGAGAGAGAGAGAGAGAGAGAGAGAATCGTACCTATGATTATGAACAGAAATCGGTGACGGGAGGACGACGGCAACTGCAGCACCACCAGTCAGCAACGGTGACTATCAACCGGTGAACAGAAATCGGCGAAGATGTCGAAGTGGTTTGCCGAATAGGTTAGGGCTGTGAACCCCTTGTGCGATCTCAAATTCTGTCTACATATTTCTTATAAAGGTTGGTTCTACAGACCTAAGTCTTTTCGCTTTAAACAATTGGGATTTTCATGAATTATTGAATCGAGCGGCAATTCCGAATCGATTCACTGCGAGATTCATTTCATTTTGCGATTCAAACCTTCGATTTGAATCGTGTAGCCCAGGAACTGAATCGAATCGAATCGTGAATCGTACGATTCTAAAAACCATAGTTGTCATTATATACTAGTATCTAGTTTCATTATAATATATTTTAATATGTGTATGGCAGTTTGTCTGCTGTAGTAGATCATGCTTAGAGATCTACCATCTACTAGATGTCTTGACCTAAGTAGAACCTGCAAATATCCGATTGTTTTCTCCTTTTTCACCCTTGAGAAGTAAAGGGAGAATCTTTAGCTTCTTGAAGACATGCAATTACAAATTAAGCTAGGATTTGTAAGGACATCTCAGTTGACATTTTGTTTTTCCCCCCCCCCCCCCCCCCCAAAAGTGTTTCCCAACTCATGTGACAGTGGGATCCTTTTCAATAATGGTGGGACTACTTCAACATCAATCAATCAAAATCAACTAGGCCCAGTGTGTTTGCTTGTAGTTTGTGTGCGAGTGTGCCAGAACCAAACATGGTTCGAGGGTACAAACTAATTTCGTAAAGTGCTTGAGTGAGTGATACTCAAGGCTTTAAAATCTGACTTCTAAAATAATGATGCCAGAACCAAACATGGTTCGAGAGTACAAACTAATTTCGTAAAGTGCTTAAGTGAGTGATACTCAAGGCTTTGAAATCTGACTTCTAAAATAATGATTGTGAAGGGTGAGTAGGAAAGTACCCTCACCTAAAGGTCCCTAGACAGCACTGAAGCGCGCAAGTCTAGTGATAACGAGTTTACTAGGTAAACAATCACAATCAAGTAATAAAACATGCATTTTATTAAGCTTGTTTGGAAATTAACCACAAAAGAACTAAGAAACAAGATCAGAACATGCTCTGATTGTTCAAGAAAGATTGAAAATAGTAAAGAAAATAACAAAAGGAACAGACCTACTGCTCTGGACACTGAGAGCTTAAGAACGCAATGTTGAGTGCTTTGAATGATGTTGAATGCTTTTTGGATACGGTTTGAATGCTGTTTGAATGCGATTTTCAAGGTGACGCAGAGTGGTTTGCACGTAGGCTTGCTTCCATATTTATAGTGGCCATGGAGGAATTTAACTATGGCAAGAACTCCTTGAATTATGTTTCAAACAGGATAAGTATCCACAGACTCCTTCCATATCCCAACTCTTTCCTTTTTTCATCCGGAATCAATCCCAAAATTCTTAGGATTAGCCTTCCATATCCAGCTAGATTTAATTATTATTTCCTTCTCAGACTTTAATTCTTCCCTAATCACAACATTAATGGACAAGGAAACAAGCTACACCCTTCTGATGTCTCTCCTGTCATTGGGCTTGCTCTCCCTCCAGGTTTTAATATTGAGCCCGACGATAGTGATGTGAACGTCCAAGCTCATTCAGGCTCGTGCTGCTTCCATTCTACCAGACCTCCTGTTCAGGTGTAATACTGAGCCCGATGACAGCAATACATATGCCTCCGACAAATCGGGCTGGAATCCTGGTCCTTCATACCTTTTCAAGATAAGATGGTCGATCTTGCTCTCTTCAACCTCCTTGTCCATCAAACTATACATTCTCATCCTCCATGAACGGGTCAATGTCTTGGCCGTCATTTATTCTCCTCATTTCTCAAGCTCGATTGCCTATACGGGATCCCATACGGGCAGTGGGTCACCTTATCTTTTTCTTTATCGGGCACCAAAATCCTTGGCGGTTTTTGGGTGCAAACAATTGCCCCCCAAAATGTCATGTTAAACTTCTGACATTGTGTGGATATTGCAGGCTAACCATGTTTTAACTTTTTAAATTCAAAATACAAGTTGCCACTTAATTTTTTACAAAAAAATCAAAAAAACTATTTTCAAAGCAATCTGATCTTTTGGAAACCAAAAATTTTTAGGTCCGGGGATTATAGAATGAGAGGAGAAGGAACACGGCAGACTAAAACACCCCTTCTCATCATATCTCATGATAGGCCTCTACTCTGTTGGAAATGTGCCCTCAAACTATTACTTTATGTATGAGACATTGGCATTTTAATATATGGATATCAACTTTACACTTTGTTGTGTATGTCTTTCATGAGGTAATTGTTTATCCTTAAGTATCATTATAAGTAATTCATGTGTCTATGAGATACATACAAATGAGACACGAGTTACTATTCTTTGATACTTAGAATTTGTCACAGTGGATGATAAGACTGGATATCTCGTCAAGTCTACACTATAGCATGATTAACTACCATTGGATGGAGTGATGAATCTCAATCACTAGTGTATGACTCTTGAGTGAATATGCTAGTGCTTTTAGTGCATTGACGGACCTGAGCTTTCCTATTGACAATTAAGAGTATTAACAGTCGATAGGAACTCATAACTTGTATAAGGTACGTGTTCTCAATCTTGAGACGATTATGAACACACAATGTGGATATGGCTACTTTGACATACCAATCAGTGAGGTCTTAAAGATCAACACCTGGGTATCTTGGGTATGTCATGTTCATAGGGTTATGAACATATATTGTCAACATAGAATCTACCCTCTGATGAAGAATAAGCATTCCCTTGAGAATGTCACCAAGTTGATTACTGAGAACTACAGTCTTGTTGATAAGTAGTTATCAACATGTTTGGTAATCATGAAGGGTGAATAGGACTCAAGGAATACAAGAAGTAATCATAATTTAGGTTGACAGTAATAGTTTATCCGACTACCTGAATATGATTATGAATACTGATGGTAGAGAGACATTAGTACACCATACAAGTCTAGTTATCGCTTTGGCTATGTTCTTTTGCGTTAGAGTTCAGTTATCATTTTATATTGGAATAAACGTTAACTGATCGGTTAATTAGTTTGCTGACCAAAGAGTTTGATCATGGGAATTAACAACTGGTCTGAGCCAACAATAAAAAGCCTAGGAGGTCCTACTCTTAGCTTCACTAGGATGCTTGAAAAGTCATAAGAGGATCTTGTCAAGAGAGGTTTGATTGATTCAAGCTAGTTTGATCAATTGGTGAAGTCTAGACATTTTTGATCGATCGAAACACATCGATCGATCGAAGGCTTAAAGTCGGTTTGGAAATCTATAAATAGGGCAGCTGCATACAGAATATTTCTAATCGTCCTTTTATCACCCAGAGAGCTACAGAAACTATTTAGGTTTCCCAAACCTTCTCTATCCTCCCAATTAGAGATCCCACCATCTCTAGCCTCTTCGGAAGTGTTCAAATGAGACATAAGAGTGAAGACCATCTAGTAGAGGCTGCTGTACCATCGAGGAAGACGACAATCAAAATTGGGTTCAAGACCGTTAGGTATAAACTCTTCTCACTCTTGTATACACGCATCTCTAGAATTGATGAGTAGTAGATCTGGGCTACCAATAGAGTTTGTGAACTTTGTCTTTCTTCTGTACGTTTAAATAAATTTTTTAAACCTATTTTTCCTTCAATTGGTATCAGAGCCTTGCTTATTTGGATCTATAGATGCGTTATGGAACACTAGTTTGATTTGCATGTTAGTATTTAGTACTGCTTTGAAACTGCATCGTCACAAATCTATTTTTGCAGTAGCTTCACAACAGAAAACAAATCTGTGATAGCATTAGATGCATGGCAGTTTCAATCGATCGAACTTGTTTCGATTGATTGAAACTTTCTGTGTTCGATAGATCGAACTTGTTTCGATCAATTGAGACTATCCGTTTCAAGCTATCGAACTTATTTTGATCGATCGAGCATTGTTCTGTCTGATCGATTGATGTCTGTTCGATCGATTGAAACTGATTCTCTGTCTAGATGTTCTATTCACAGTTTTAAAAGTTTTAAAATAATTTACTTTGATTTTGTAGTACTGTTCTCGTAAAATTTTAGATCAATCTGTGAAACTGAAAGTTCGAAGGTTCGATTGATCAAACCATCTCGATCAATCAAAGTGTGACAGAGAACCAGAAATGCTGTTTTTAGTTCTAATTGCTTTCATAAAGTGTTTATGGTGTATGCAAATAAATTAGTAGTTCCAATGGTTATATATATATATATATGCATGGTTGTGTGTACAACTAACCCTTTTGTAGCAAGACTAGTATGCTATCTCCCATGGCACCAACTTTTGGTTTTAATTTTTGTTTTAAATGTTTGAGATTGGTGTGTATTTTGTTTTTTGGTTTGGTTCTAAGGCATGTGTAAAGGGCACTGCGACTTTAATCCTACAAAAAGGAAAGTCGCACCGGTTTCCCTAGCCTTTTATATTTATTGATATTTTCTATTTCTATATAAATTGTAAGCTTCGAAAGAAGCATAGGACCAATGTAATAAAATTAGAAATTCCATGAAGATGGAGGAGCAAGTCGTTGTCTATGAAGATGGAACCGAAGGTGATCAAACCAAGAAGAAGGTTTTATGAAGATAGAGCTATGGGAGATAGAGGCATATGAATGCTTTTATTTCATTTTAGTTTTTTTTTGTTTTATGTGCTAGGTTTGTGATTGGCGTTTTATACATTATTACTACTTGAATGCACGTAAAACAAGTTTTCTAAAATAAATTCAAAAACTATTTCAATACATTAGTAAACATTGGATGTTTATGGGTAATGTAGGCAAACATTTTTTTTTCTAAAAGCAAAATCCTTAGTTATTAATCTAGTGGGAGAGGGACTTATTATTATAACTCCCATGATCTTCCATTAACGTTTCACTGTAAGATGAGTTTTGCATTCTGTGTCACTTTGCCAGGGTTGATCATTTACTAGATGTGAACTTCTTACGGATAGGATCAGTCAGACATGTTAGAGGGTGACCACAACACAGAGGCACTACTTGAGGCGGTTGTGATTGGATCCTAGTTGTACACACTAGCTAGGCTATGGATAAGGGATCCCATAAGGGGCATTATTCAGAAACTTAAAGATGAAATAGGTTCGGGAGTCATAACTTGTTTTGCAAGAGTTGCATATCAGATAAGTCATGATTAATCGAAAGATCGAGTATTGACCGCCACATGGAGGCTTTACTCTTTCGTTTTGATATTCCGACAACTTTGTTTTAAAATAAGAGTTTTAAGGATTCGATCTTTCATTTCAAATTGTCAAATTCTGATATGCATATTTATTTTGTCTATTTGATTTTTTTTCCAGTAAATCACAATGTCTGGATCTACATTTAGTCCACTTGCCACTATACTCACTTATTACAAGTTAACTAGAAATAGCTGCACTAAATGGAAACGTAAACTTGACATCATTTTAACTGCAAAGGATCACATATATGTCCTCACCACCCCATGCCCCCAAGAACCCGCTGCAAATGCTTCGGTTACTACTAGACGCGAGTTCGATAAATGGAAGAAATTGAATGGAATGGCTCGTTGGTACATTCTGGCCTCTATGGCTAGTGTGTTGCAACACCAATTCTAATTGAATGATTCTGCTAGTGCTATTATCAAATCCCCAAAAGAAATGTTTGGGGAGCATGGAAGGCCTGCCAGACAGGTTACCATGTAGAAGATAATGAGTGCCAAGATGACAGAAGGGACTCCAGTCAAAGAACATGTTTTAAAAATGATTAGTTATTTGAATGAACTGGAGACCCTGGGTGCCAACATCAACGCACAAACCCAAGTTGATATGATCTTCAATTCATTGTCGCCTTCATTCGCTCAATTTAAACTTAACTATAACATGAATCAAATGATTTCCTCAATGAGCGAATTAATGAGTTATTTACTGGTAGCAGAAGGGTGATCAAACTTGGGGACAACATTTTGAACATTGAGAAAAGCTCTTCTACTTTCCAATCTACACCGAAAGGTAAGAAAGTAAAGAAAAAGGCTGGCACTGGTGGTCCAAGTGTTGGATCGGTCCCGAAGATTGCAAAATCTAAGAGAAAGGGTAAGGGAAGTTGGGTGGCCAAGGCAAAAGGAAAGTGTTTCCAATGCGGTATGAAGGGCCACTAGAAAAGGAACTGTCCAGAATTCTTAGCTACAAGAGTTCAAGGTGTGATTGAATCACATGTGATTGAAGTAGGTTTTATAACTGATACTTCAAACACTTGGTGCATTGATTCTGGTGTGACTAGCCATATCTGTAATTCATTGTAGGGGCTCAGATCAACCAAGAAATGCAGTGATGGGGAGATCGTGCTAACTCTGGGATCTAGCACAACCGTTTCCGTGGTTACTATAGGGGTAGTAGTTTTAGATTTTTTAAGACAATAAGACAATAGTTTTTATTAGATGTACTTTACGTCCCTTTACTAAGACGTAATTTAATTTATGTTTCAGATTTATCGAACAAAAATTATTCTTTTCATTTTGGAACAGAAATTGTCATTAAAAGAAATGGTTCATTTATATGTTCTGGTGTTAAAACTAATGGCTTATATGTGATTACTCCTAATATTTTTGAAGACTCTTGCATGAAACTTAATAACTCAATGGTAACTGTACCATCTAAAAGAAGGAACCTTCCACTAATCCAACAAGGCTTTAGCATATGAGGCTTGGCCATATCAATCTAAATAGGATTGGTAGACTAGTCAAAGAAGGGGTCTTAGGTGATTTGGTTCTCGAACCAATGGAAGTCTGCGACTCTTGTTTAAAGGGTAAGATGACCAAAAGGCCATTTCCAGTAAAGGGCAATAGGACCAATGCATTGTTGGAATTAGTTCAGACTATGTGTGTGGACCAATAAATATTAGAGCAAAAGGTGGTTATGAGTATTTTACAACATTTACTAATGGCCACTCTAGGTATGGATATATGTACCTAATACAGAACAAGTCTGAAGCCTTTGAAAAGTTCAAAGAGTTTTGGGATGAAGTGGAGAAAAAATTAGGAACACATATCAAAGTCATTCAATTTGATCGAGGTGGCGAGTACCTCTCTAATGAGTTTATTGATCACCTCGTACAGAATGGGATTCTATCACAGTTGAGTGCACCTAGTACACCTCAGCAGAATGGTGTAGTGGAGAAATGGAATCAGACTTTTTTAGACATAACTAGGTCGATGATGAGTTATTCAGAGTTGCCATTATTCCTTTGGGGTTATACTTTGGAAACCGTTGCGTACATACTAAATCTAGTACCAAGCAAATCTGTTTTCAAGACTCCACGGGAGATGTGGATTGGGTACAAGCCTTCTTTGCAACATCTCCGGATATGGGGGTGTCCGACATATGTGCTGAAAGGAAAGATGAGCAAGTTGGATTCTAGATCCGAAGTATGTTACTTTGTAGGGTATCCAAAGGGTACTTATAGATGGTATTTTTATGATCCAAGAGAACAGAAAGTGTTTGTTAGCATAAATGTTATTTTCTTGGAGGATGATTATATCATGAACCATAAACCTAAGGGAAGGATAAATATTAAGGAGATAGAAGGAGAGCCCTCAGTCCTACCTGAAGTTAATAACGATGTAAGACAAGAAAATACTACTTTTCACCCATTTACACACCGGTACCTTGGCATAGTGGGAGGATTATCAGCCAGCCAGATAGGTACATGTTCTTAGGAGAAGTTTTTGAAGCTATCTCCATAGAATCTGAATCTAATCCTGCCATGTATGAGAGGCAATGGATGATGTTGATTCAACTCATTGGGTTAAAGCTATGAAGGCTGAATTGGAATCTATGGATTCCAATCAGGTCTGGGATCTTGTAGAACTTCCAGCCAATATTAAACCCATTGGTTGTAAGTGGGTCTACAAGAGGAAAAGAGGATCTGATGGAAAGGTTGAGACCTTTAAGGCAAGACTTGTAGCGAAAGGTTATATTCAGTGGGAGGGCATTGACTATGAGGAAACCTTCTCTCCAGTACCCATGCTCAAGTCCATCAGAATACTCTTATCCATAGTTACATGCCTAGATTATGAGATCTGGCATATGGACATCAAGACTAAATTCTTGAATGGAAATCTTGAGGAGGACATCTATATGCAGTAATCAGAAGGGTTCATAGCTAGTGGGAAAGGTAGCTTGGTATGCAAGTCATAAAAGTCCATTTATGGGCTTAAGCATGCATCCAGGAGTTGGAACATTCGTTTTTACCAAGCAGTCAAGTCATTTAGTTTCAAACAGAATCTGGATGAGCCTTGTGTAGAAGTGTGAAGGAAAAGTGGTAGCTTTTCTTGTTCTTTACGTTGACAACATTCTACTCATTAGAAATGATGTAGTAGTGTTGTCAATGGTTAAGGTTTAGCTGACTAGTACTTTTGATATGAAAGATCTAGGAGTGGCGAGCTATATCCTTGGGATAAAGCTCTTTCGAGATCGCAAGTGAAAGATAATGGGATTATTTCAAGCTGGTAATATCGATATAGTGCTAACTAGGTTTTCCATGGACAATTCGAAGAAAGGTTTATTACATTTCAAGCATGGTTTAGCGTTCTCCAAGGACCAGTGTCCAAAGACACAGGTGGAGAGAAATTGCATGGTAGGAGTTCCTTACGCTTCAATAGTGGGAAGTCTCATATATGCGATGTTATGCACTAGACTCGATATCTGCTTTGTCGTTGGCATGGTTAGCAGGTATCATTCGAATCCAGGTCCAGAGCACTGGACAATCATTAAGCACATTCTTAAGTACTTGAGAAGAACTAAAGATTACATGCTTATATATGGCGGTAGTGAGTTAATTCTAATGGGATACACTGACTCGGACTTTATGTCAAATAAATATTCAAGAAAGTCAACATCCGGACATCTCTTTACCTTGGGAGGTGGTGCTGTTAGTTGGAGAAGCATTAAGCAGAAATGCATTGCAGACTCAACTACAGAAGCTGAGTATGTGGCTGCTTATGATACCGTAAAGGAAGCTGTTTGGATCAACAAGATCCTTATGGAGCTCGAGGTAGTACCAGCGTCATTGTTACCTATTATACGATACTGCAATAATAGTGGGGCAGTGGCTCAGTCCAAGGAGCCAAGGAACCACAGAAAGGGAAAGCATGTAGAGCAAAAATATCATCTAATTTGAGATATTATTGAATGTGGAGATGTGACTGTCGCCAAGATTGCCATCGCTGACAATCTTGCGGATCCGTTTACAAAGGCCTTGCCATAGAAGGTCTTTGATCGTCATCTAGATAGCCTAGGTCTCACATGTAGTCCTGAATGATTATGAGTGCAAGTGAGAGTTTATTGGGATTGTGCCCTCAAACCATTACTTTATGTATGAGACATTGGCATTTTAATATATGGATATCAGCTTTACATTTTGTTATGTATGTCTTTCATGAGATGACTGTTTATCCTTAAATATCATTGTAAGTAATTCATGTGTGTATGCGATACATATAAATGAGATACGAGTTACTATTCTTTGATACTTAGAATTTGTCACAGTGGATGATGAGACTGGATGTCACGCCAAGCCTACACTGTAGCATAATTAACTACCATTAGATGGAGTGATGAATCTCAATCACTAGAGTATGACTCTTGAGTGAATTTGTTAGTGCTTATAGTGTATTGATGGACCTGAGCTTTCCTATTGACACCTAAAACTATCAATAGTCGATATGAACTCATAACTTGTATAAGGTACGTGTTCTCAATCTTGAGATGATTATAAAACACAGACTATGGATATGGTTGCTTTGACTTACCAATCAGTGAGGTCTTAAAGATCAACACTTGGGTATCTTGGTTATGTCATGCTCATAGGAATGTGAACATATATTGTCAAGATAGAATCTACCCTCTGATGAAGAGTAAGTATTCTTTTAAGAATATCACCAAGTTGATTATTGAGAACAGCAATCTTCTTGATAAGTAATTATCAACATGTTTGGTAATCATGAAGGATGAATGGGATTCAAGGAATACAAGAAGTAATCATGATTCAGGATAACAGTAATAGTTTATCTGACTACCTGAATATGATTATAAATGCTGATGGTAGAGGGACATTAGTACACTATATGAGTCTAGTTATCACTTCAGATATGTTCTTTTGCATTGGAGTTCAGTTATCATTTTATAGTGGTGTAAACATTAACTAATCAATTGATTAGTTTGCTGACCAAAGAGTTTGATCATGGGAATTAATGTCATGCCCCAGAACCAACAAGGTGGTCCCAGGTCACGTGGCACGCCAAAGGCTTACCAACAGTGATTAAAGTTCCCAAAATGGCCTTAACAAAAGTTTTACTCCAAGATAACCAACTTTCAAATAGTTTTTCAAAGGTTAAACTAAACACGTGCCCAAACACGCCTTATCGAGTTTCATTTTCAAAAGTAATAGTTTCGTAGGTCAAAGGGTCCCCAAAGGTACCCCCATACCTAATTAGAAGTTGTTCCAAACATTGGAAGTAGGAGTTCAAAGTTTCTTGTAGGGGGGTATTTCCACCGGTCGAACTGCCCTGTTCGACCGATCGAATGGGGTCTGGGCAGAGCCCACTCCAAAAGACCGTATTCATAAATTGTTGGCATTTTTTGCAAACGCCGTTAATTACTAGCACATCTCTAATAAACGTCGTAAATTCCTGGCACTTCCTCGACAAACGCCGCTAATAAATCAATACTTATTTTACTAAAAGAAACCAAACCAAACAAAACAAAACCATTTCAAACCAACTCATTTCAAACCAAACCATTTCAAAAGCTTTGATAACCGTTCTAAGAACTAGTAAATCATACAAACCATTTATACAATAAACCATAGACCCCCAGATTACAAGTATCCAAAGTATAAGCTTTACACGTCTCGGCAAACTAGGTCCTAAGGTGAACCAAGTGCCGTACTCGTATACATAACAAGTCTTATTACAAGCCGCACGGTTAAAAAACCGGCATAAGTTAAACATATATTACAAACATGATATAAGTTCTAAAAACATAAGGAGCTTCCGATCCCTCCTTGCCTTATTACCCGCGGTTCTCTCCTCCAGTCCTTGTCCCTGAATGGTTATTTATATAACCACAGATAGATGGATTTGTTTAAGCTAACGCTTAGTGAAAAATATAAATCAAGAAAATGGATGACAATTATCTTTCAATCCATCATATCATATAAATATTCGGTCTTTAAGGAATAAATGCACATTCACTGATCCTAAGTCTTAAGACTCAATCACGACCCATGCCCCTTCGACATGTTGCATTAATGCCTTTCTTGGCAAGTGACCATCGTCACTACTAATCCTCCCCCTTCGGTAGGACGTCTCACGGTGAATTAGCACAAATCCCCATTTAACCCACATAGGCACATAAACATGCTCATTTACCACAAATCTCCATGCTTTTCATTCCAACTTACTTTGGGCCTACTTTACACATGAGTTTTGCCCAATATAAACTACACATGGTATCTATATAAAGTCTCTAGCATATCAAATGCATTAAACCATAAAGTTATCCAAAAATCAAGATTAATATCACTCACCTCCAATTTACGCTCTAAAACGTCAATCCAAAGAAAACCCAAGCATAAAGAACGTGCAGTAATTCTTCTAATACAATTCCTATCGATCGAAAATCCGATTATCATCTTTTTATGAAAATTCTAGAAAAATGAGTTTTCAGAAAATTTAACCAAACAAGCCGTAGTGGGTATCAAAACGAAGCTCTTATCTTGAGGAGTTCGAATACGAAATCTGGGAAAAAACAAACGGGTAGAAATCCGTCGATTTGTGTCTTGAAGCTCTAAGCCAAGAAATCCTCAATGTTCCCTCTCTTGAGTTTCAAAATTTAGGTTAGACTTATGAAAATATCTCACCTCTTTCTATATATAGGCATGACTCTTGAGAATTACGTTTACCTCCCCATAAGTTCTCAAAGCTCCTAATCAGTCTCCGAAACTTTTTACACAACGAATTCACTGCTCCACGGGTGAAAACTAAAAATTATAAAAGTTTTCGACTAAGTTCCGTTTGGTTGCTAAAATGCACGTTTCCACATAGTTTTATGAGATTACTAGTTAGCCTACCAATTATGCAGCGTGTTAATTCGTCCTCACAAGGATACTAAAATAAACATCAGAAATATATTCTAAACCAGAAAATAATACATATAGTGAAATACACAGGTAAACATTTATTTCCAAATAAACATTTAAGGTATTCCACCCAGTGAACACGCGGGCGTCCACTACTTGCTTGTTTGGGATTGTTTCGAAAAAGGAAAGAAAAGGTCCGTTGAAAACAGATACAGAGTCACCACTTGGTCATTAAGGAACCAAGAAACCTAATTTTGACTCACTCAAACGGATAAAGGGCACCGGCCCTTCATAACCAAAGAACTTGGCTCGGGATTTTGGTACGAGAGAGGAAGGAGCCTTTGTCGCGACTAAAACACCCTCAACTCGCCCCGTCTTTTGACGAGCCTCAATTAGCATCCAAATAATCATCTTATACTATGTATGGTTTGACAATTAATACTATGATAGTATATTACATCACATAAGAAAATTTGAAATGGAAGATCTAAAGATAAGATATCATTCATAAGATCTAAGCCAAGTATCACACGATGCAAAGTGAAAGATCACACAAAACAAACCTAGGAAAAATCGTCTAATAACATATCAAGTAATAAAGTTTTCCTAATCTAAGGGGACATGAATTGTTCTTGAAACAAATAAATCAAAGAAAACAAGGATGCTTAGCAAGCTAGAATGATGCATGTTAATCTTTGAGAAGAGAAGATCTCTCAATCCCCGGGACGGATGAGAAAGGATGATTAGATCGAGGGGAAGCATGAACATGTGATCATGATCATTCCTTATAATCTTCTTAGATTAGGAGTTACAAAAATCCCAAATCTTGCATGAATGCAATGTATGTATCTAGAATGTGCCAAGGTTGTAGTGTGTTTTGTGTTCATGGATCCTAGAATGAAATAGAAGTATAGAATGTGTATGAATAAATGAAGAAAATCATCATGGGATATGTACAAATGTATTATGAACTACTTCCTAAGACATGAGCTAATTTGGAGTGCATGTAAGCATCAAATCATAGGATGGAAGTAAAAGTATGCATGCTGTGAATAGTGGACAGAACAGTAACATGATCTTGTAAAACTGGAAAAGAGGGGTTAGGAATATTTTCAATGAATGATATTTTATGGAGATCTTCCTTATTGTGTCTAGAACACAGCCCAAAAAACCAATCTATAATAACTATCACAGATTGAGATAAATCATATAAACAATAGAGGTCACTCAGAAACAGAGTCTGTACTGTCGACTGAAATATTTAAAATTCTTAGAAAATGAAAACAAAAGATCTAGAGGCCCATGTTATACAAAGAGTTTCCTAAGACACTGAAGTTTAAGGTAAAAATAGTTTAGGACCACTCCTTCTGGAAAAGTTTTCTGTCAAATAAGTTGAAAGTAGACCAAGCTGCTGTGACAGCAAAAACAGAATATCTGGAGAGAATGTTTGGGTCCAAATGACCATTTTCAAGTATTTTCAAGTCAAACCAAAAATCATGGGTGTTCTCTAATGAGTTAGAAAGACTTTCCAAGGGGTCTTTCATCAATACATTGAGTATTGAGTTCTAGAGAAATCTTTGAACTCAGATCACTCACTGTTTTGACTCACTGTTTTGATGATTTTAAGAAAAACTAGAGTTTTCTTTCTTGAGATCAAAATGAGAGGGATTGAGAGGGGTTTTGAGATAGAGGTTTTGAAAGTATATTTTCAACATCAAATAGAGATTATAACCTCTTAGGATATCAACATCAAACTCATCGTCAAGAACCCCCAATATTATTGGAGAGATTCACTTTTATTTTGAACATAACTTCAAGGATACCTTGGAGGCATTGAACTTATAATCATCATCTATTAAACATGTTTTTGAGGTCAAGAGCTACTATCCATAAGGATTCACTCACCTCAAACTTCATGTCATCATTTAGATGATGAAGAACAAGTAAGTAAATAAAGAAAAATAAAAAGAAATGAGGTTAGGAAGAGATAAACATAATATGAACAAGCAAGTAAATAACAATCAATAGATGATAATCAATGTGATTTTGGACTTGTAGCTTGGTGTTTCACTCATATATGGTGACATTTAGGCATGGAAGTAGCTTCCTATCTCATGAATACTCAAGAATGGTGGTGAAAGAAATGTTTGGATGATTGAAGTTTTGATAGCAAACTCAAGTAAAAAGAAAACTCACTTTGATGGAAAAAATAGAAGAAGAAGACTACTTCTTCTCTTTCTCTCTCTATATTTCTCTAGAGTTTCTTCCTAAGCCCTCTCTAAGCTTCCATGTCTCCCCTCTAAATGGAAGTAAATTGCTTCTTTTATAGGCAAACGAGGGGTGGTAAATGGGGTTTTAAAAAGTATAAAAAGGTCTCCCATTAGTCCAAAATAAGCTAGGAACCAAAACTACCCCGTTTTGGTTTCTAATTAATCAATTTGGACCCCCAATCAAAATTACAAAAATGGACTATTCTGGGGGAGAGTATAGTGGCGGCACTGGGCCTGTGCCACGGCGGCACTGCTCCTCCTTCGTCCAGATAATACTGTTTAGGCCCCCAGAGGTTCCGGTATTCGCGAAAAGGCCATATTTTGTCCGAAATTCACAAAAAATGCATAAGAACTCCAAATTGAGGTTGTGATAGACCTTTGTAAAGGTATTGGAGTCTACTTTATATATAATATGTTTCGGAGTCATGTCATTTTGAAAAGTTTTGCGGTATTCACAATAAAAGGCGATTCGATCGTCTTTTTCATCTTTGAAAATTTGTAATAAATTCGTTTTAAATCCCGAAATTATATGCGATATACCATTGAAAAGCTATTGACCTCTAGTATCTATGAAAAATATTTGAAAAATGTTATGATGCTCCGGTTTTAAAGTCAACTTTCGTGTCAAATCGGTCAAACTTGGGATCTCCAGAAGTTATGGGAACCTCTGGGAGCTCCCAGGAGCTGACGTTTTCGTCCGATTTTCTTTTAAATCTCATTTTAGTACTTTTTACATGATTTAGAATGATCTCGAAACTTTCAGACAAATTTGGATGATTTTGGTCAAACTCTGGTCAAATCTGGTCAAACTTGGGTCAAACCGGTTAAACTTGGGTCAAACCGGTCAACGAGGACTTTTCGGGAACTTCCGGGACTTCCGGGGGCCTCTGGGAGCTGACAATTTTATCTAACTTTGCTTCAAACTCATTTTATCACTTTTCTTATGATGTAGCATGTTTCCAGAACTTTTGGTCCAAATCTGGGAGTTTTTGGGCTTTTAGGGGTATTTTGGTCATTCTAAGCATTATGAGAGATAGAACTAACTTCCGGAAGTCCTTTTTGACTCTTTTTCGATCATTGTGAACCACCAAGCTATGGGTGTCCTAAATCTGATAGCCGACAAAATAGGGTGTCTAAAATTTGCCCCTCTTTGGCATGAACTTGCGAGGCAACGCATGTCGCAAGCGAGTGCCAAAGCTTTGAAGCGACAGGTCTTTTGGAGGCTATAGATTTAGGATAAAAAGCATTGCAAAAGATGAAATGATGCTAAGGCTGTTGCTGGTCGTGCTCTGCTTGAGCTGCCTACATATCCCAAGGGGAATCAGACCAGGACGTAGTTCAGGGCACAAAGGAGCAAATCACACATGCACAACGAGACAGGCAGATGCTATGCTATGAGGATGATATGCAATGCATGGGCATGATATGAATTGTGTCATGAGTCCTATCATGCCTAGTGTTCTGATCCTAGTATGAGCTGGTGTTGTGGGGCGTGTGCCACTCTAAGTGGACTTATGTTGTGCTAGTGTTTTTGACTGTGATACAGTTATTGATCCAGATAGGGATACCAAGGTGTGAAGATCCTGGGTCTTGGAGTAAACTTCTGAATTTTGGAAAGTGTGCTTCGCAAGTGAATGTAATCGAACGTGTGGTCCCAGAGGATGTTCATCAAAGATGAAGTTTGACAGATAACCGATGGACATGGAAATCCTGGACACAGAACCCTACGAATTCAAGTGATGAAAACTAGAGATGTAAAGCGACGGACACGGAAGCACCATTAATGGACATGGAAGCCCAAGATTTTGAATGAGAACGATGAACACAACATATTTTGAATGGGAGTGATGATAAACTAATGATGATTAATGAACTAATGATGCACGAATTGAGATGATGAGTAGCCAGTGAACTATGTGACTGTCATGGGTTGGACCAACGGTTGGACTTACCATGATCAAAAGATCTGACCATGCACTAATTAAGGTGACGAGTCAATAGTGAACTACTGTGACTATCATGGATTGGACTGATGATGACGAGTCGACAGTGAACTACTGTGACTGTCATGGATTAGATCAACAGTTAGACTAACCGTGATCAGAATGACTGACGATGTACTAATCGAGATGACGAGTCAATAGTGAACTACTGTGACTGTCATGGATTGGATCAACAGTTGGACTAACCATGATCAGAAGAAGTGATGATGCACGAATCGATAAGCCTGCTGGGGATAAATTTGAATCTATTGGGGATGAAAGTTGACTCTACTGGGGAGGGAAAGGATTAAATGTACTCTGGTAGGGAAGAAAATATGCCCACTGATAGGAGTAAAGGTGTCATTCTATTTGTGATGAGGGATACGGAGATGGTCTGTGGCAGTTAAGGTTTTGATATTGAAAGAGGAGGGTGATCAACAATCACTCATGGACCTATGTTGCTTAAGGACGAAAGAAGGTCATCAACGGCCACTCATGAACTTATGTTGCATGAAGAAAGATGATCAACAGCCACTTATGGACTTATGTTGCACAGATGAAAGAATATCATCAACAGCCACTCATAGACTTATGTTGCTAGGATGAAAGAAGATCATCAACAGCCACTCATGGACTTATGTTGCTAGGATGAAAGAAGATCATCAACAGCCACCCATGGACTTATGTTACACGAAGAAAGACGAAAGATCAACAGCCACTCATGGACTTATGTTGCACGAAGAAAGATGAAAGATCAACAGCCACTCATGGACTTATGTTGCTAGGAGAAAGGAAGATCATCAACAGCCACTCATAGACTTATGTTGCTTGAAGAAAGATGAAAGATCAACAGCCACTCATGGACTTATGTTGCTAGGAGAAAGGAAGATCATCAACAGCCACTCATGGACTTATGTTGCTTGAAGATGGTAGTTAACTTTTGGCAGTTTGGATGAAATTTGCATTTGCCCTAAGTTTTGACACTTCTCATGCTGACGTTTTGACTGGTGTAGTAATGGTGTTTGGTACTCCTGCTTATATTGTCATTGGAATGATCTTTATAACTTGATTTGAAAGATTCATTATTAGTCACTGTTGACTTACAGATTGAAGACTACGACAGACTCTTTTTCTGGAAAAGACTATGATAAACTCAGAAACTGACAGACACCGACGCGCGAGGGCGACACATTTGACACCAAAATGAAACAAGCTCAACTTGCCAAAACTTGATGTGCTTTCATCATAAATGATGTACCATTTCTCTTATGTGCTCACTCCGCATAATTTTGATGATAAATCTCATTTTGAAAGCTCTTCCCTATTGATCTAATCAATTCTTTGCTTCTCCCGAGATGTGCTTTGGATTAGTGCCTTAGCTTTTAGAATAAAAGATGCTCTATTTCAAAATTTCAAAACAACTTGGTGACTTGAAAACTCACCCTTTAGTGTAAAGGGATCGTGTTAGGCAAACAGAGTTTGCCCCTAGTTCATAGGAAAACGAGGTAGGTGACCGAAGTTTGCCCCTAGTTTGGAAGATGGTTGTTTGAAGGTTTTGGGCAAACGAGGTAGGTGGCCGAAGTTTGCCCCTTGTATGAAGGGTAGATAGTAAAATTTAGGCAAACGAGGCGAGTAGCCGAAGTTTGCCCCTAGTGTGGAAGATGATTTCTGGCTTGAGGCAAGGACCGTGACTTTAATCTCTCATATGCTCATAACTTTTGCCTAGGCACTGGTGAAGTGACCTAGCGAGATATTTTTTCTCTTTTGTTATTGCTCACTTTGGATTTAGCTCTAACTTTTGCCTAGGCATCCTTTCGGATTTTCGACCTAGCGAGCCATCCTTCTTTTCTTTTTGGTGAAAGTCTGCCTACGTACCCCGAGTGGGGATCAGGTCCAACGTAGTTCGGGCCAAAGTCTTTAAGAGAAGAGGGGCTGATTATGATGGTGTCGACCGAACCAATGCGGTTGCCTATGTATCCCCGAGTAGGAATCAGATCGAGCGTAGTTCAAGGCAAGGTCTTGAAAGAAATTGGTTTGGGGTTTTTCAAACCAATCGTCAAAGAAGTTTAAACTTAGCTCACTTGTGGTAGCCTTGAATAAAAGGATTCAGTTTCGATCTCCCTTCTTTTCTTTTCTTTCTAAGGATTGATACTTTTCACTTTTGCCTAGCCAGTCAATTTTACTTTTCATGTAGTTGATTCTTGTGAGATCTTTTGATCATAATTTCAGAATTCCAGAATGTGCATATCAGTTCTCGAAATTTATTTGTGGTCGTTCCGAGCTTTTTGAAATGTGATCTAGGCATGTTCTCATGATGTACCTTGAAGTGTACAATTATCTGTATCACCAAAATTTTCTTCCTTTCATTTTCTCCATCATTTTGATTGGCTAAGGTCAGATCTTGGAAATCAACAACTTTTTCAGCTCTAACTTTTGCCTAGGTGCCCTTTCGGGTTTTCAACCTAGCGAGCTTTCCTTTTCTTTTCTTTTGTTTCTTTTCTATTATTATTATTATTTTTTGTTTTGAAAGGGGAGAAGAAACTCATTGAAAGTGTTTGGCCACCATCAAGGACTAAGTCTGCACTGCTTTCAATAGACAGATTGTATGGCTCCTCATTGGATTGGGCTCAAGGCTTTGAAATGGTGGAAAAAGGGTGTTGGGCAAGCTCCAAGTCAGTTTCAAACATGTCTTTTCAAGATTGAGGCAAGAACATCTTTAAATTCTTAAAGTAAGACCATTCAATTCTTAGCTCTTCATTTGTGTCAGCGTGAAATCTACTTTGACCTTTTAGGATTCTTTTTTGTTTTGTTGCAGAAAAAATATTAGCAGAGCAATATCTATGATAATTTGAAAAGTGACATTTCAGTTTGATGATTCATGCACTTTTGACTATACACATTAGATTAAGCAAAATGAGATTTCATTCCATTAGCAAGAGAGAGGGATTACATTACTCGACACAGACCCATAACTACTCGATGGTAGACAGACTCGACCACAAGACTAAACTTGAAATAGATTCAAAACATAGGACAGACTCATCTTGGTCTCAAATAGAGTGTCTTTGTGACCCATTTATTATTTTTTTTTCAGCAGAAGTTCCAAACACTATCAGTTCACCGTGTAGCTTCAATAATCATTGGCCTCAGCAAAGGGGATCATTTGAACAGATAAGCCAAGGGCTTTAGGTTCGATGAAGCTGACACTTTGGTTGACATAGGGTTAGATGGGCGATGGCTCGATGATTTTCTGATCGATGAGGTCCTGAATATCATGGCGAAGGCGTATGCAGTTGTCGATGTTATGGCCTGGGCCTTGGTGGTAGGCACAACTTTTGGACAGGTCACAACTAGGCGGAGGAATGTCAGCACGAGGCTGAAGGAGTCAGAGGTGCCCCTTTTTTACGAGGTTATCAAGGATAACGGACAATGGCATACCCAGGTTGGTGAAGGTTATTGGGTTGCGGGTTTTGTTAAACTTTGAGTTCAAGTGGGTCCTTGGAGTGGCTCTTGGATTTGGATATGGTCTAGGATCACCAAGGCTAGGGTGTGGGCTTGGATACAAGTAGAGATTCGGATGTGGAAACGGGCATGGATAGATGGCATTGGGCAACCCATACTTCCATTTATTGATGCTCTGCACCATTTTCTCAAATTGGCTTATCCTTAAACTTAGTTGTTCAACAGTGGTTTATAGTTTGTTCACTTTCTCCTCCAGAGCTTGGTAGGCCATTGGCGGGTTTATGATAGCCTGGGCTAGCCCACGATTGAGATAATGAATTTGGAAAGGTACAGAGGTGTCCTTACCTGGGGCTATGTTTTCTGCAAATAGAAGTAAAAGCCCAAATTAACAGAGGCACGAAGTACTTCTTATGGACTCCTAGTGGGGAGAGCTGATCAGAGTCTCAAAGAATTTATCGATGTGAACTGATGATGGTTGTAGTATGTATACGACTTCTATACAATGATTGAGATGGGTGAGGATGATGACATGTACGCGCTTGATGTGTAGAGACAGACATATGTGAGACTGACAAGATGTGCGTGCATGTAGACTGACACGAATCGTGTATGCATATGAGACAAGCATGCGGATGCAAGCCCTAATCGATATGATGCCCCTACTTCTAACAGATAGCAGTTAAAAAAATAAGGTCCTAGCCATACAGAGTGTGCTAACCTTACTCTCCAGTATAATCACCAAGGGATAACAGGGATTTCCGGGATACTTCGGGAATTTTGGACAGAGCTTCTGGGAGAAACAGGGATTTGGAAGATTCAGAGAAATTTCTAGAAGTCATTTGAGTTTCTAGGAGAAATAGGGATTTCTGGTTGATTTGGACTAAGTTTCTAGGAGAAACTGGTATTTTGGGTATTTCTGAGAAATATGGATAGAGTTTCTAGGAGAAACAAGTATATCTGGGCATTTCTGGGTGATTTGGGCAGAATTTTTGGGAGAAACAAGTACTATGGGTATTTCTGAGAAATTTGGATAGAGTTTCTAGGAGAAACAAGTATATTTGGACATTTTCTAGGTAATTTGGGCAGAGATGCTGGGATTTTTGGAGAATCTGGGAGATTTGGGCAGAGCTTATGGGAAAACAGGTACTTTGGGTATTTTTAGGAAATTTGGATAGAGTTTCTGGGAGAAACTAGTATACCTGGGAAGATAGGACAGAGTTTTTGGGAGAAACTGGTATATCTAGGAAATCTGGGAGATTTAGACAGAGTTTCTGGGAAAAACAAGTTAATATGGTTATATCTGGGATATCTGGACAGAGTTTCTGGAAGAAACTTGTTAATATGGTTATATCTGGGATATCTGGACAGAGTTTTTGGGAGAAACTGGTTAATATGGTTATATCTGGGATATCTGGACAGAGTTTCTGGGAGAAGCTGGTTAATATGGTTATATCTGGGATATATGGACAGAGTTTCTGGAAGAAACTAGTTAATATGGTTATATCTGGGTTATCTAGAAAGAGCTGGAAGAAACTGGTTAATATGGTTATATCTGGGATATCTGGACAGAGTTTCTGGAAGAAACTGGTTAATATGGTGATAGTGATCATACTGTCAAGAAGGTTTTCATACTCCTATATCTTAGGACCGACAAACAAGGTTTGCGGTGTATATCTTTGTGAGCATGAAGCAGACATCTTTGCCATGGTGCCTAGGCAGGTCAACTCAATGTGATCACATGTGAGTGATTACCTTGGAGATCATAAGAAAGAGGTTCTGCCTCATGTCACATAAGCGTCTACACCACGCAGGTAATCCCGTCAGGGCATACAGCAGTTATATCACATTGTCCTATCTAAAAAGATAAATCAACAGTCCTATGAAAGGTTCTATAGGAATCTATATGCAAAGGCTGGGTTTAGTCAAAGAGGGTCCATTGACGAGAGTTCCTGTATACCGTCAGGGAGACAGTACGGAAGTTTTTACTCTTTTTGATATACCTTGGAAGGTATAGTATAAACAGTGACTTGTGCCCAGGCATAGCAAGACCTAAACAATGTCAGCGCCGCATTTCAGACACAGTCGGAGGGGGAAATGCTGGAGTGCAATGCGGTGAACCAAACACAGTAAAAAGATGATTTTAAGGATGTGTGGATACCGCAATTTTTCTTACCCACAGCTTTTTCTTTTAAAGTTCTTTTAAATTTCAAATTCAAAACAAATGAGTCGCCACTTAATTTTTAAAAGGAAAATTAAGAAACCATTTTAAAGCAACTGATCTTTTGCGAAATCAAAGATTAACTAGGTCCGGGGATTATGGAATGAGAAAGGAAGGAGCCCATCGGACTAAAACACCCCTTCTCATCCTATCTCGCGATAGGCCTCTACTTAACATCCTTTTAATTGAATTACTAATCTAAGCATGCCCGCAACTAATACATAGATATACGTATACATTACACAAACATGTCAAAATGGTGTAAAATTACCAATTTACAAAATATCATTCAAAAGCCACGTAATTCAAGTAGCAAGTAATATGATATGCAATAAAGAACAAGAGAACTTACCCGGGATCCAGCCGCAAATATTAAACGTGCAATGCTTGCGATTTAAATAAAAACTAGGAAAAGAGTCTCTAATCCACATATATACATTTAAGGCAAAATCTTAATTCTAATGTGTCACACATAAAGGTCAAGAAAATCGATAAAATCAAGAAATTAAAATAAATTAAGAGGAGTTCAAGAAATCATACCTTAACAGCACTGCAAAACAAAGGGTTAGTCCACATGCTATACAAGATACGAAGTTAGAAATAACAACCCTGAATTTCTAGCTTGAATCTATCAAGTGTAATTAAATCTAAAGCAATCAAGTCTTAATTAAAAGTGTCAAGCCATATGGATGAATATGTACATGAACAAGAATAAATCGTGAAATGCTCGGTGATTTAGATCACTTAAACTTTAAATTCAAGTTTAACTAATCATTATTGAAACATGGTTTGACTCTTGACTCATGAAAATATCATCTAAGCCATTATTCATAAGATTGATTGAACTTGCAGAATTCTGGAAATTGGTGAGAGCAGATCATGGCTTTAAAGAAATAAAATGCATGGTTCCCGTGGTTTGATCTTGATGAATTTTGGACACAAGATGCCTCTGTGTGTCTAGTGTTTAACCCAAAAAAGAAATCAGAGTTCCAACGGTTGGATCTCCGGGAATTGGAAAAAACCAGACATCACTCAGCACTCAACAACCTTTTGTCTAGAGTTCTTACACAATTTTCTAAAAATAGCAAAAAGATTAGAAATACTTTGTTCTTTTTAGGGTGACTTCCTAACACATTAATCTACTTAGAAAAAATTATTTTGGGTCACAAATACTTTATTAAGGTTCTGATTTACTTATTTCAAAAGAGTGTTACTGTTCTGAAACTCTGTACAGATTGTAGTGACTTCACAAAACTCATGACCAAACCACTTTTAACATGAAATCTCCTTAAAACAAAAATTACAGTGGTAAAACTTTGAGTTAGTGACATTTTCCCGTTGGTTTCACTTGATTCCAACGGTTAGATTTCGAACCAAAAATCTTTGATCAAAATCGGTTTATGAATCCACTATTTCATTGTCAAGTTCAACTTTTATTTGTTAACCCCAACTATCAAACCATGAAGTTGAACTTAAACTAAACCATTTTCTCCTACCATTTGATGGTCATTGGAGGCTAAGGACCTTTGTGTTTGTAGATTTCAAATGAAGTATAAATAGACTTCATGAAATCTCAAGATAATGAATCTAAACCATGGGGATGGGCTTAGACTCAAACTACTTTCTCCTACCACTTGATGGTCATTGGAGATGAAGATATGACTAATACTCACGAGCCTTCAAGAATCTCAAGAGAGAAGTACAAACAAACATAGCTAATACCCATAGTTTTTCAAGGAATATGGAAGGGGATTCCATGAAACCTTAAGTTAAAGAATCCCAAACCATGGTGGGGGTTTAGATTCATTTACTTGCTTTTATGTAGAGGATGATCAACCTTGACTCTCATGGGGGAGCACAAGCTCACATGGAGTCAAGGAATCCAACTCATGAGATTCAAGTGAAGTATGGAAGACTTCCAAGAATCTCATGAAAGAAGTATAAACAAAGAAGAAGAAAAGAAGGAACTAAAAGAAAAGGCAATTAAAGTTTGCAAGTTCCCTAAAAACTTCTAAAAAAAGGTTAATCAAAAGACCAAGTAGTTTTAAGATTAGAAGTTCAAAAGAATGAAGAAAAAAACAACTTGTGGTTAGAGGATCACCTCCAAACTATCCTCAAAACTTCTCTCCTTTGAAGATCTTCCAAGCTCTTCTCTCTCAAAAATGTGTTAGTGTAGTGGTAGTTATTTCTTGTTTTTTTTTTTTTTGTGTCCTCCCAAGTAAAATCCTCCTTCTTTTATAGACAAAAATACCAAGTTTTCTTAGTGAATTCAGAGTAAAAGACAGGTGTAAATATCTCATTTGGTGGTACAATATGTACTTCCTGAAAATAGACAGACTGCTGTAGAAGGCGGTAGTCAAAAATCCTTTGCGGGAGTCAGTGGATGCCGCTGCGACACTCCGTGAAAGCCACGATGGCATTCCATGACTGCCGCGCGGCACTTATTGAGAGCCGCGCCAAATTATTAATTGCCGCATTTATGTCAGCCTTACTTTATCAATTTTTTTGTCTTATCTGCATACACATGCGTACTATACCACAAAATACGGACTATTTAAGCAAACGGCAGTCAAAAATTGTCGGCGGCACTCATTAAGTGCCGGTCCGGCATTCTGTGACTGCCGTACGGTACTCACTAAGTGCCGCAAACAACTGTCGTGTGCCGGTTTCTGTTGAATTTCCCCTTTTTAGGTCTTTTCTTTTCTCCTTTTTCTTAAAAAAACTTACTTGCGAAGATCTTTTCCAAAAGTGATGTTTTATACCTGAATTCTCCTAAATACCTGGTATTTCCTTCTGTGAAAATTTTACCGCATTTGGAGAATTTTCTGAAGAGCTTGGAACACTTCTAATCCTTCAGTCCTTGTCATCATCGGATATAGAGGTGACACTCTCCTTAATTCGACGTTTGGTCAGAATCGGGGTGTCTACAGTTTGCCCCTCTTCGACGGAGCTTGTGGGGCAACACGAATCGCAAGCGAACGTCGAAGCCTGTGTGAAGACAAGCCTTTGACCAAACTGTCGAATTTAGGTAAAAACAAAATGCGTTGCAAAACGAGAACATGCGTGCGACAATGGTTCACGTTGGTCGTGCTCGATAATGAGCAGCCTACGTATCCATTCAGGAATCAAACTAAGACGTAAATCGGGTAAGGGATCTGTAATACCCCGTATTTTTTTAGGTATAGATCCCTAGTACCTTTCTTAGCCTTTGGTGAGGTTGTGTGTCCAATCGATTGGCATGAATCCCAATCGATTGATATGTCAATCGATTGGATATTTTACCAATCGATTGGTATCCTGCCGACCTAACCCCAATCGATTGGCACCTGGTACCAATCGATTGAGAGTAGCTGGAGTTGGCCACCTCGTTGGTTTTATGTGGTTGTGATTGTTTTCCCCTCCCTATATATACCCCTCCCCTTATACATATATATATGTTTGCTTGTGTGTGTGTTTAGGAGAGAGAGAGAGATATATATATACTCTTATATATATACATATATGTATTATATATATATACACACACACACTCTCGAGTTAGAGGAGAAGAAGAAGGAGAAGGAGAAGATAGAAGAAGAATGAAGAGAAGAGGAGCACAGAGAGAAGGAGAGAAGGGCAGAGAAGAAAGAGAGAGAGAGAATTCACCATAGCCGCTGCCGCAGAGCTCGGGACGCCGTCACCGAAACGCCGGGATAAGGTGAGTTTCATTAACTCACTCAAGGAGGTGTTTTTGAGATGTTTGTATGTGTTTAATAACGTTTATAACGAGAAGAGAATCCCCAACGTTTTTATAAATAAAACCAGCAGTTTTGAGGAAGAAAACAGAGTCCAATCGATTGCCATTGGATCCAATCGATTGAATAATTTCCCAATCGATTGCCATGGGTTCCAATCGATTGATATATCAATCGATTGGTATGTTGTCCAATCGATTGTCAGTTTGTCCAATCGATTGATATTGTTTCCAATCGATTGACATGTTTGTTCAATCGATTGGATATGAGCGGAATGTTATTTGTATGTTGTCTTATATTGTGATATATCAGACTTGTTAATAGTTATACCATATGGGTTATTGCGCTGTGTGGATAAGATTTATCAGTACTATGTCAGGACTAGACTTATATGCAATTATCATTGATATTACGAGATGAATTATCCTATGTCAACTGTCGATATGAGATGAATTGTTTAACTGCCATATGTTATTGTCAAACTGAATAGTAGAACGGAATACAACTGCATGTTAATAATCAATAATCAGTAGATATGATTAATACAGAGCATGTGGTATTTCCAGTACTTAGAATATGAGCATTTCACAACATGTGTCAGCATGCATGGGATAGTGATGTGAAGAGGCAAGAGAAGCTGATGAGAAATGGGACATGTGACTTATGTGGAATATGAGATATGTGTACTTTGGATCCATGGGATCAACGGCTGACGAGTCGGGTGGACATGGGACGGTTAGAGTTCCTAGTACGCCTCTTGCTGTTGAAGACGTCCAGTAATGCGTATGCACTGTTGAAGACGTCCAGTGTACCGTTGACGATTACGTCCGGCTAGTGCCCTAATGTATTTTCACCGTGTAGTCGACCAGTGAGAATATACACAGCGTAGAAGACGTCCGTTGTGCCGCTTCCATCGTTTACAGATAGGTGGTACCGTGTAGACGACCGGTAACCCTATCAAGGGATTTTGAGACCTACTGCCTAGTCGGGTGATTTCGATTGGCATTATCGTATCGACGAATGGATATGGGTTTGTGTTATGGTATGGATACAGAGATGGATATGGATATGAATATGAGAATGGCTAGTAAGAAGATGGTTCAGTCGTGGATCCAGCGTCCCGACGTAAAGGTATATGCATGGGATGGATGCATGGGTTACATGCATGGATTTGATGAATATGTGATAAGATATTATACCATGATCCTTGTCTTTGTCATTACTATGCTTCTTGTTATTCCTGTTATACCTTTGATTAATGTACAGTTTACTGAGACCTTTGCTATGTCCGTGAGTGACGCCATTGTTAAGAGATTAACCGCATTTTAAGATGCTGAACAATAACGGTGAGGAGTGTTGTTTAGTGTACTCACTCAGCTTTGTATCCAAAGTTGATGGCGTTTGTGCCCTAAACATTCCAATGTCTAGAGCTTCGCAGGACTTGAGGACGAGAGACTGATGTTTTGCCGATCTTGGAGCTGAAGGCTTGGAGAAGAAGACGTGCTGCTTATAATAGTTAGTTTGTGTATCTGTTGTTGTTATTGTTATAAGCCTGAGACTATAAGCCAGCTGTTGTAATAGTTTTAGTAGACTTTTATAATTGGTACTTGGGCATCTGTTGCTTCCATACCTTTTATAGTTTCCGCTGTAACCTCTGATTAATGTTAATAAGATATGTTCTATGAATAGCATCCTCCCTATCGTGGTGTTTATTGGTTTGAGTAGATGACAACGCGGTTATTCACCCGTCATTCCCTATGGACCCATAAAGGAAATTTATTTTTCTCTATTTATGCTGCTCCGGGGCGTGACAGGATTTTTGGTATCAGAGCCAGGTTTCAGTTGTTAACCGCTTGTCTTTTGTGATTGAAACCCGAGTCCTAAGTTAATATCGATAGCACGAGGATTAGTTGAGATGAGATAGAACTGGAATCTTGTCATGTAGACGAGAAGTTTGAAGAATCCATCTGAGAATGTTTCGTTAGCAGGTAGTAACTGCTAGAGCTGATAAGAATCATTAGAACTGTTAATAGCTGAGTTCACGGAGAACAATGCGTTGAGAATTAGTTGTGGTTGTGGAGATCCTATAAATATAGAACCGTTGGATTTTAGACACTGACAAATCCTGAAGCAATCTCAGAATAGTCGGTATGATCTAGAAATAGAAAGAGGTTTAGGATAAGATTATCCTGTTACCTTGAGCCACATGTTAGTTGAGTGTTCTCACATTTTAGTTGAACAATACACATAGCTTGGAACCTGAGAATGGAGATAGAATGTTTAGATTTGACGTTACGTGTAGAACCTATAGTTTCGTAATCCGTGTCTTGAGCATAAATATATTGGAGTACACTTGGTAGATAGACTGACCTTGTGGTTATTATTATTTATGTGAGGTATCTGTATTGCTTAATGTGATCGTATTATATAGTGGTACTATATATTGGTTACCACATGTTTTGTTCTTGCTTGAGCTGTAAGATAGAATGTGTCTGACCGAATAGATTTTCATTGTAGGTAGCGACACCGAACACTACCAGTACTCGTTATGGTTAGGACGACTCAAGGAAACCCGGGCCAGCTGAATGGAGTACCTAGTGTAGTACCTCCTGAGATAGATCCAACAGGAATGGTCGGAGTTTTCATCCGTCGCATGGAACAAGTTATCAATCGTGCGGATCACGTCATCGGCAATGAAGCACCAGTACGTCGGACAAGAATCAAGCTGCTAAAGGAATTTCGTGCTCTTCAACCAGAGACCTTTACCGGATTAACGGGAGCATGGCAAGCTGAGCAATGGATTCACCAGATAGAATTGATATTTGAGACACTTGAATGTACTGACACTGAGAAAAGACATTTGGCTATATTTCAACTGACATTCTCAGCAGCAGATTGGTGGGACGCAGTGAAAGCTACGATAGGTGAAGAAGCTGTAGGAAGGATGACTTGGGAATCATTCAAGACTCGATTTCTAGAGAAGTACTTTCTAGGGACTAGTTCCACATATCCGTCATATGACTATAGGACATTTAGATCAATCTTTCGAAGCTCTGGTAGAAATGGCAACGAAGCTAGAAGACGATACTCAGATTGGTGAAGGACCATACTTTGATAAAATATTTCCAGAGTACGATCAGTTTCTCCTAACGAATCAGAGAGGAAGAGATAGTCAGATTGTGTTGGCTGCTAACCAAGTTCAACAAGGAAATACAGAGAGAAGTTACATGGGCAACCGCCAGAAGCGTAAGAGGTTGGGGAACAATAAGAAAGAATCAAAACCAGTGGCGACTCCAACACAACATAGAGAACGAGATTTCTGCTACAATTGTGGAGTACCAGGACACCATTCCCAAGAATGCAGAGTATCAAGGAAATCTAATGGACGTGGAATATGGTGTTTTAACTGCGATAAAGTTGGTCATGTCCGTAAGTTTTGTCCAGAATTAGAGATGCAACACAATGCTCCAGCACAACAAGTACTACGAGGGCAGACTCACCATACAAATAATTGGTCTCAACTTAGACAAGGACGATAGACAGAAGGTACAACACTCAACACATACATCATGTATTATATATGATCTCGATATTGCAGGAAGTTTGGTATTTGTTTGATTTGATTGTAAGAGGATTAGCCTACACCGTAAATTGTAGTTACCTGAACAATTCGTTTGACACTGATCAACAGTAGTTATCCAAGTATAGATATAACATCAATTGCATCCCATATGACTTCTTTTATATCCCTATAAGACTTCAAATGCATCCTTATATGATGTCAATTGCCTTCCTATCGAAAGACTACGCCAACCATTGGTATGTTGGACAGAGACTAGAGATGAGGAATCTAAATTTGCTTTAGATGTAGCTTTGATAAGAGAGGACGAACTAGAAGATTGCGAGTATACGGGAAGAGATACGAGTAACGTAGAGACAATACCATAATTACAAAGAGTATCATAGAAGGATTCTTTTCAACACCGATTGCATGTTGCTTTCACCCAGTCGAGATTATATAATAGAACGACTCATGAAAATCAGTATGTAGCTCTGCCTAACCTATTTAGGTAATACGTGGAAGCAGAACGAGTATTTAATGGATGGTACGACCTCGAGAGATGATTATGTCAATAGTACGTGGGAATATGGAGATACATGAGGAAGTTTAAAATCACCAGTTATGATATTAGAGTCACAAATGCTTTCAAGTCAATATCCTGAGGGACGACGACAATAACATGGGAGTTAACAAGGAGTTCAGAGATAGAAGACAATCAACTGATGCAGCAGTACAGACATCGACAGCACAATAGGAAGCCTCTTCGGAGACAGGAGCAGACAGCAATGCTTCACTATGACTTAGATGAGATTAGAACACTTGATCAGTAGAACCCTTACACCGTAGAGTTTGACCTGAGGGAGGAACCTCATGTGTTTGGGGACTAACCGTTTCAGATTTGTGAGATGATTAGATTTTGCTACCTAGAACCTTTTTTCGAAGTTCGACTTATTAATTTTATATATCTAAACCCGGGGATTAGTAGCTGTCACCCTAGTACTCATAGATCGTTGGTGTTTTCGTATCGCGTGTCTAGAACTTTAACCCGTTGGCCGCTGATGTAATCGTTTATGTTAAACGAGAACGTGAACATTTAGAACCTGTCTTCCGAGATGGATTTCTTTTTTGGTTTAGGGGCTACTGCTTCAGATTTCGAGGACAAAATCTTTTGATGAGTGGTGGATGATGTAATACCCCGTATTTTTTTAGGTATAGATCCCTAGTACCTTTCTTAGCCTTTGGTGAGGTTGTGTGTCCAATCGATTGGCATGAATCCCAATCGATTGATATGTCAATCGATTGGATGTTTTACCAATCGATTGGTATCCTGCCGACCTAACCCCAATCGATTGGCACCTGGTACCAATCGATTGAGAGTAGCTGGAGTTGGCCACCTCGTTGGTTTTGTGTGGTTGTGATTGTTTTCCCCTCCCTATATATATCCCTCCCCTTATACATATATATGTTTGCTTGTGTGTGTGTTTGGGAGAGAGAGAGATATATATACTCTCATATATATACATATATGTATTATATATATATACACACACACACTCTCGAGTTAGAGGAGAAGAAGAAGGAGAAGGAGAAGATAGAAGAAGAATGAAGAGAAGAGGAGCACAGAGAGAAGGAGAGAAGGGCAGAGAAGAAAGAGAGAGAGCGAATTCACCATAGCCGCCGCCGCGGAGCTCGGGACGCCGTCACTGGAACGCCGGGATAAGGTGAGTTTCATTAACTCACTCAAGGAGATGTTTTTGAGATGTTTGTATGTGTTTAATAACGTTTATAACGAGAAGAGAATCCCCAACGCTTTTATAAATAAAACCAGCAGTTTTGAGGAAGAAGACAGAGTCCAATCGATTGCCATTGGATCCAATCGATTGAATAATTTCCCAATCGATTGCCATGGGTTCCAATCGATTGACATGTCAATCGATTGGTATGTTGTCCAATCGATTGCCAGTTTGTCCAATCGATTGATATTGTTTCCAATCGATTGACATGTTTGTTCAATCGATTGGATATGAGCAGAATGTTATTTGTATGTTGTCTTATATTTGTTATTTGTATGTTAGCTGTCACCCTAGTACTCATAGATCGTTGGTGTTTTCGTATCGCGTGTCTAGAACTTTAACCCGTTGGCCGCTGATGTAATCGTTTATGTTAAACGAGAACGTGAACATTTAGAACCTGTCTTCCGAGATGGATTTCTTTTTTGGTTTAGGGGCTACTGCTTCAGATTTCGAGGACAAAATCTTTTGATGAGTGGTGGATGATGTAATACCCCGTATTTTTTTAGGTATAGATCCCTAGTACCTTTCTTAGCCTTTGGTGAGGTTGTGTGTCCAATCGATTGGCATGAATCCCAATCGATTGATATGTCAATCGATTGGATGTTTTACCAATCGATTGGTATCCTGCCGACCTAACCCCAATCGATTGGCACCTGGTACCAATCGATTGAGAGTAGCTGGAGTTGGCCACCTCGTTGGTTTTGTGTGGTTGTGATTGTTTTCCCCTCCCTATATATATCCCTCCCCTTATACATATATATGTTTGCTTGTGTGTGTGTTTGGGAGAGAGAGATATATATATACTCTCATATATATATATATATGTATTATATATATATACACACACACACTCTCGAGTTAGAGGAGAAGAAGAAGGAGAAGGAGAAGATAGAAGAAGAATGAAGAGAAGAGGAGCACAGAGAGAAGGAGAGAAGGGCAGAGAAGAAAGAGAGAGAGCGAATTCACCATAGCCGCCGCCGCGGAGCCCGGGACGCCGTCACTGGAACGCCGGGATAAGGTGAGTTTCATTAACTCACTCAAGGAGATGTTTTTGAGATGTTTGTATGTGTTTAATAACGTTTATAACGAGAAGAGAATCCCCAACGCTTTTATAAATAAAACCAGCAGTTTTGAGGAAGAAGACAGAGTTCAATCGATTGCCATTGGATCCAATCGATTGAATAATTTCCCAATCGATTGCCATGGGTTCCAATCGATTGACATGTCAATCAATTGGTATGTTGTCCAATCGATTGCCAGTTTGTCCAATCGATTGATATTGTTTCCAATCGATTGACATGTTTGTTCAATCGATTGGATATGAGCAGAATATTATTTGTATGTTGTCTTATATTTGTGATATATCAGACTTGTTATAGTTGTACCATATGGGTTATTGCGCTGTGTGGATAAGATTTATAAGTACTATGTCAGGACTAGACTTATATGCAATTATCATTGATATTACGAGATGAATTATCCTATGTCAACTGTCGATATGAGATGAATTGTTTAACTGTCATATGTTATTGTCAAACTGAATAGTAGAATGGAATACAACTGCATGTTAATAATCAATAATCAGCAGATATGATTAATACAGAGCATGTGGTCTTTCCAGTACTTAGTATATGAGCATTTCACAACATGTGTCAGCATGCATGGGATAGTGATGTGAAGAGGCAAGAGAAGCTTATGAGAAATGGGACATGTGACTTATGTGGAATATGAGATATGTGTACTTTGGATCCATGGGATCAACGGCTGACGAGTCGGGTGGACGTGGGACGGTTAGAGTTCCTAGTACGCCTCTTACTGTTGAAGATGTCCAGTAATGCGTATGCACTGTTGAAGACGTCCAGTGTACCGTTGACGATTACGTCCGGCTAGTGCCCTAATGTATTTTCACCGTGTAGTCGACCAGTGAGAATATACACAGCGTAGAAGACGTCCGTTGTGCCGCTTCCATCGTTTACAGATAGGTGGTACCGTGTAGACGACCGGTAACCCTATCAAGGGATTTTGAGACCTACTGCCTAGTCGGGTGATTTCGATTGGCATTATCGTATCGACGAATGGATACGAGTTTGTGTTATGGTATGGATACAGAGAAGGATATGGATATTGATATGAATATGAGAATGGCTAGTAAGAAGATGGTTCAGTCGTGGATCCAGTGTCCCGACGTAAAGGTATATGCATGGGATGGATGCATGGGTTACATGCATGGATTTGATGAATATGTGATAAGATATTATACCATGATCCTTGTCTTTGTCATTACTATGCTTCCTGTTATTCCTGTTACCTTTGATTAATGTACAGTTTACTGAGACCTTTGCTATGTCCGTGAGTGACGCCATTGTTAAGAGATTAACCGCATTTTAAGATGCTGAACAATAACGGTGAGGAGTGTTGTTTAGTGTACTCACTCAGCTTTGTATCCAAAGTTGATGGCGTTTGTGCCCTGGACATTCCAATGTCTAGAGCTTCGCAGGACTTGAGGACGAGAGACTGATGTTCTGCCGATCTTGGAGCTGAAGGCTTGGAGAAGAAGACGTGCTGCTTATAATAGTTAGTTTGTGTATCTGTTGTTGTTATTGTTATAGGCCTGAGACTATAAGCCAGTTGTTGTAATAGTTTTAGTAGACTTTTATAATTGGTACTTGGGCATCTGTTGCTTCCATACCTTTTATAGTTTCCGCTGTAGCCTCTGATTAATGTTAATAAGATATGTTCTATGAATAGCATCCTCCCTATCGTGGTGTTTATTGGTTTGAGTAGATGACAACGCGGTTATTCACCCGTCATTCCCTATGGACCCATAAAGGAAATTTATTTTTCTCTATTTATGCTGCTCCGGGGCGTGACAGGATCAAACACACGTAATCACAAATAAGCATATAGATGAATGCACCTATCCTATCGTGATGCACATGCTCAAGCAAATTTATGCTCCATGCTCTCAGGTTCAATGACTTAGGATAATGTTATACCTTATAGTGGAAAAATGTACCTTTTTGTCTTGAAATTCTTCTATGCCGATGATGTCCTATCTTGGGAAAGTCACGACTGTCATTTTTTAGGAGAACACTGATTGACTGAGATGTGCTTTGTGTCTTATACTTTGGTGCAGAATCAGGAAGTGTGCTAAAAGACTGAGATGCGCTTTGCGTCTTATACTTCGGTGTCTTGAGGATCATCTGATCGACTGAGATGCGCTTTGCGTCTTAGACTCCGGTGTCGAATCAGGAAGCACGCTGAAAGACTGAGATGCGCTTCGCGTCTTATACCCCGGTGTCTTTAGAATCATCTGATCGACTAAGATGCGCTTTGTGTCTTAGACTCCGGTGCCGAATCAGGAAATGTGCTGAAAGACTGAGATGCACTTTGCGTCTTATACTCCGATGTCTTTAGGATCATCTGATCGACTGAGATGCGCTTTGCGTCTTAGACTCCAGTGCCGAATCAGGAAATGTGCTGAAAGACTGAGATGCGCTTTGCGTCTTATACTCCAGTGTCTTTAGGATCATCTGATCGACTGAGATGCGCTTTGCGTCTTAGACTCCGATGCTGAATCAGGAAATGTGCTGAAAGACTGAGATGCACTTTGCGTCTTATACTCCAGGGTCTTGAGGCTCATCTGATCGACTGAGATGCGCTTTGCGTCTTAGACTCCGGTGTCGAATCAGGAAATGTGCTGAAAGACCGAGATGCACTTTGCGTCTTATACTCCAGTATCTTGAGGATCATCTGATTGACTGAGATGCGCTTTGCGTCTTAGACTCTGGTGTCGAATCAGGAAATGTGCTGAAAGACTGAGATGTGCTTTGCGTCTTATACTCTAGTGTCTTGAGGATCATCTGATCGACTGAGATGCGCTTTGCGTCTTATACTCCAGCGTCGAGTGAGTTTGCTCTGAAAAATCTACAGCCCTTCGGCCCCCGTCGGATATGTTTTCTCATAATGATCCGCAGCCCTTCGGCCTTGTCAGATATGTTTGCTCTGAATTCGGGGTCAATCCGACTCAAATTCTTTTCAATTTTCAAAATTTGGAGTCAAAATGACTCAAATTCTTTTCAATTTTCAAAACTTGGAGTCAAATAGACTCAAATTCTTTTCAATTTTCAAAATTGGGAGTCAACCAGACTTAACTCAATTTAATTCAGAATTTTGGAGTCAGTCAGACTTGAATTAGTTCAATTCTAAAAATCCGGAGTCTTTCAGACTTAATTCGATGTTCTAAAATCGAGAGTCCATTAGACTCAAACAAATTCCCTTCTTAGTCAAACAAATTTCATTTCATTTACTTTCAAAAATTCGTTTCATCAAGTCCGGAGTCAATTCAACTCAATTCGAGTTCAAATTTAAATGCTAAATTAGGAGTCGCCTAGACTCGACTTAATTCATTTTCTGAAATCAGGAGTCAATCAGACTCAAACAAATTCAATTTCACCAAGTCCAGAGTCAATTTGACTCAAATCAAATCCAAATTCAAATCCTAAATCATGAGTTAATCAGACTTGATTCAATTTCTTATTTCGCAAAAATCGGACAAAACCAGGAGTCAATCGGACTCTAAGAAGTTTAACTTCATAAAACTGGACTTAAAGAATTTCTATTTCACAAAAGAAATTTTACAAAAATGGGAGTTAACCGAACTCAAAGAATTTCTATTTCATAAGATTGGGAGTCAACCAGACTCAAAAGAATTTCTAATTTCCAAAAACATGAGCCATTCAGACTCAAAAGAATTTCTAATTTCCAAAAACATGAGCCAATCAGACTCAAGAGAATTTCTAATTTCCACAAACATGAGACAATCAGACTCAAAAGAATTTCTAATTTCAAAATATTGGGAGTCAACCAGACTCAATAGAGTTTCTAATTTCCAAAAATTGGGAGTCAGATTGACTCGAACGATTTCAAATTTTCAAAGAGAATTTCATCTTTCCAAATCGGAGCCAACTTGGCTAAACGAAAATTTCAATTTACAACATTGGAGTCAATTCAACTCAAAAGAATTTCAATTTTCAAAATCGGTAGTTTGAATGAGACTCGAAGAATTATTGAGGACTAACGCGAATGCGAGGTTGCCATTGATGACTAATACAGATGCTCGCGAGGATTAGCAGGGATTGCCATTGAGGACTAACAGAGATTGCCATTGAGGACTTACGAGGATTGCCATGGAGGACTAATGCAAATGCCTTTGAGGACTAACACAAATGATGCTGCCATTGAGGACTAACACAGATGATGCTGTCATTGAGGACTAATGCAGGTGGCATTGAGGACTAACAAAAATGATGCTGCCACTGAGGACTAATGCAGGTGCCATTGAGGACTAACAAGAATGATGCTGTCATTGAGGACTAATGCAAGGTTGTCATCGAGGACTAACAAAAATGATGCTGCCATTGAGGACTAATGCAAGGTTGCCATCGAGGACTAAAGCTTATGAAGAGAAGCTGCCATTGAGGACTAATGCTTCGGGAGTCTCCTCGTGCTCAAAGAACCAAATTTTAATTTTCAGAGTCACTTTAAAGAATTGATTTCACAAAAGTTCGAGAGTCTGCGGACTCAAAGAGTTTATTTTTTACAAAATTTGAGGGGTTTTCAGACTCAAAGAATTTGAACGGAGCTGATAGAAAGAAAAAATTTTATGCATTTGCGGACCTTTGGAAGAAACACATCGATTCTGTCAAAAGAGGGAAGTCACCTTTGCCCCTAGTATTGGACTATTCTTATATTGCCACTTTAGCACTATGTCGTGATAGTGTTCAAAAACCTCTGCTCGTATTGTTCTTAGGATGCTCATGGAGACTTTTCAAATCTTTATTTATCATCTTAAACCCACACATTTTGAGACCATTTATTGACTCATCAAAGGAAGACATTACTCAAGATGACTGACTCAAACTCTACATTCATTATGAATCATTGTGCTTTCTTTGTGAATAATGTATCATCTCACTTTTCATTATTCATTATCTTACGAATTTTGCTGATAAACCAACACTTTGAAAACTTTCCCTTTTTGATTTAGCGAATTCTTTGCCTATCTAGAGTATGCTTCAAATTAGTGTTTTAGAATGAAAGGCACTCTATTTCAATCCTTTCAAAATAAACTTGATTACTTGAGAACTTGCCTCCGGTATAGAGAAATTTTGGCAAACGAAGTTTGCCCTTAGTCTAAAGGGCAAATAGGCTCATCCAAGGGTTTTGAGAACATGATGGTACAGAATGTCTACAGTGCATTTATTCCCAACCTAGAGATAATCATGAATGTGGTGGGCTAAAGCAGGAAACCCAATACTGATAGGCAAACTTTGTTTGCCCCTGGTTTGGCAGTACATATGTGGCTCTAGGCAAACACAAGTTTGCCCCTAATCTGAAGGAAGGAAACCAAAGGTGCAAAGAGTGATGCTTTCAGTTTAGGAATGGTTATGGACCGAAAACCTTGGGAGGTTTGCCTACTTATCCCCAAGTGGGAATCAGGTCCAAAGTAGTTCGACCAAGGCCTGAAAGAAGATAGCATGAGATAATAGGGTGATGACCGAACCGAGCAGGTTACCTACGTTTCTCCAAGTGGGAATCAGGCCAAAACGTAGTTCATCGGTTCTGGAGGTCTTTGAAAAAAAAAATAAGGCTTCAAGAATTGGTGGGCTTTTCGAGCCATGTTGCCATTTGGGTCTAGGGAGTGCATGTCACCTGTGGTAGCCCTTGTGTAGCATGATGAACTATTTTTTTCCTTTATTCTCTTTTCTCTTTTTCTTTTCTTCTTTTTATTTGACGGTTGATTCTTTAACCTTTTCACTAGCCAGTTAATCTTTACAACTCTCATCATGTTTTATTCATACTTTATCATATTCACAAAGCAATATCAGCCCTCCAAATCACTCTTTATTTTTCTCAAAGATATCTTTGCATTATTTTATGCCGTCTTAGCCATTGAGCCTCTCACAAAATTGTGAGCTTAATTGATACTTTCAAATCTCTCTTTTCATTTTCAATTTCTTTTAGAACAACACAACGTCTTGAGATAGTTCATGCGCCAATGATCTACTTTGAAGTGCTCAAGAAATCTCAATCTTATCTATTTTCTGCCTTTTTTCTCTTTCCTTTCTTTTCTCTTCCTTACTATCTCTTATTCTCTCTATGATTTTGACTGGCTAGGATTAGGATTTTTGAAATCAACACGCATCTTATTTTTGCTCTAACTCTTGCCTAGGCGCCCTTTCGGGTTTTCATCCTAGCGAGCTCCTTTTTCTTTTTCTTTTTTTTATTTTTATTTTTTTTTATTTTTATTTTTATTATTATTTTTTTTTTGGAATAAGTTCATTTAAAATGTCTGGCTACCATCAAGGACCAAGTTTATGGCTTTAGACTGGTTGGGCTCATTTTTTAGGCTTGGTATTTGAGAGAAGGGGATGGTGAGCAAGCTTTCAAGTTCCAAGTTCATTTTTCAAGATTGAGTAAGAGCATCTTTAAATTCTTAAAGTAAAGCTAATCAATTCTCTACTCCTCCTTGGTTTTGGCAAAAAATTTGCTTTGATCACTTGGGGATCCTTTTTAATGCAAAGATTTATTAACAAAGTATTTTCCATGATCGTTTGAAAAAGTGATTTTCTTTTTCTCTCTTTTTTTTTTTTTGGCTTAATGATCCATACATTCACAACTTAGCACACTGAATCAAGCAAAATGAGATTTTATTTATCTAGGATAGAAGAAGGATTACATCATTCGACTCGATTTACTTGATGAAGACCTGACAATAAACTCGATAACAGACTAACAAGAAGACTTGACTGGACTCTACATTTGACTTCAATTTGACATGACTCAATCATGGACCATACTAGACTTGATTCGGTCTCAATTGGAGTGTCACAGATGATTTTCAATTTATTAAATTTCCAAGAGCATCCATATTTATTTTAGCAGCGGCATTTCCAAACACTATTACCTCACTAGCATCTTCCTCAGGTTCATCATTCCCCTTCTATATCTTTGTAGGAACATCATCTGCCCTTATGGCCCATTTTTCAGTCGAACGACCCTTCTCTGTCTCATACCGAGTATTGTCAATGCCTTTTTCGGTTCTGTTGATTGAGTCGGGGCCAGTTGGTTGTTGCGCACTTATGGAGGCAACGAGTCCCTTAAGAGTATTCAATGATGGCTATGATTGAAAAGATTGTATGTCATGCCAGATGCCACTCGGTGGGTTCAGCAAAGGAGTGATGATTTTATGCTCAATGAGATCTTGGATATCATGGCGGAGTTTCATGCAATAGTTAGTTGTATGGCCAGGGGTCTGGTGGTAGGCACAGTACAAAGACAGATCACATTTGCTGGGTAAGGGATTTTGTAGTGGCTTTGGGTCCAGGGGGTTGAGGTGACCATTCTTGACAAGGTGACCAAGGGCCATGGATAATGGCATGCTAAGGTTGGTGAAGATTCTTGGCTTGCGGGCTTGGCTTGATTTTGAATTCGACTTTGAGCTAGAGTTGGTTTTTGGGTTGAGATGTGGACTTGGAATAGCTCTTTGGTTAGTTGGGATTGGGCCTGGATATGGGCTTTGGTGACTGGTTAAGCTTGGGTATGGACTTTGGTGATAGGTTGGGTTTGGACATGGGCTTCGGTGCGCAGGTGGGTTCAGACATGCCTGTTGGTGATTCTTTAAGGAGTCCATTATTCTCTGATCTGTCTTTTCCTCATCAAGGTCCATTTGATCTTTTAGTAATTGAATGAACTCAAGCATGACCCCCTCCAATTGCTTCACCCTAGAATCTTATTGCTCAACAACGACTTGTAGTTTGCTCACTTTCTCCTTCAAAGCTATGTGGGCCATTGGTGGGTCTGTCTCGACATGATGGTCCATGATCTCTTCTAATTAAGAGAGATAAACCCAAGAAGATTAGGAGTGTCCTTACTAGGGGCTCTGGTTGTTCCACTCTTTCTTTTAAAAAAAACAGATAGGAAAAAGGTCCGCATGTAGAATTGAATAGTAAGGGATTTTTGAAGGACTTTAATCTTAATTGGGAAGAAGATGTTGTGAGTTTGTATGCTACACGTATGTAATGGTATCGATTGGTGACAGTGCAAAATGTACATGCTCTTATGATTTGATGCATGCACTGCACACATAGCACACGAATGAAATGCAAGTGTGTGTGTGCCTACTCTATATGCCAAAGTAAAGGAAAATTCTAATCCTAACAGGTAAACACATAAGCACATAAAATCCTCACCCATGTTAAGTGCAATAATTTCTCCACTCGTTGTGATCCCCACTACCTATTCAAAGGTCGGGTTTTTTTTTTTTTTTTTTTTTAAATTTCAAAATTCATTTGAAAAGCATTTCTTTAGAATGATGAGATCTTTCAAAAACAATTCTCAAGAATTTTGAATCTTTTATTAAAAAAGAGGATCTAAAAATATTTCTCAATAAAGATGATTAGATTGAAATTCTGCTTTGAAATTCATTTGAAAAGCATTTCTTTCAAAAACAATTCCCAAAATTTTAGATTGTTTCTTAGAAGATGACCACGTGAAAATATACCTTAATAGAGGTTAGTTTGGAGCTTTAATCAAAAAGTGAACTCCAAAGATTTTTTGAACCAGCGATTGAAAACTTTGGAATAAAGATGGCAAGAACTGTTTGCTTTCAAAGATGGACTTAAAACTCTTTGGGTAGGAGGATCACACGATCGGATTATCACCGTACTTTCCATGAATTCGGATGCATACAAGGTCAATGATGCTTAGCTAACATGATATAAGAAGTATAATCTTATAATCAAGATTCGGTATGTTCTCCAAATGTCGTGGAATATGAGGAGAAATTGCTAAAAGGTGATTAAAAGATTATACATCTTTCATCAAGCAAGTATCGTCATCATCTCAAGTAATCCCTTCCGGGCATACAAAACTTCCTAGCATATAATCCTAATCAAGAGTTGATTTCCTAAGATTGAAAGGTTCTGTAGAAACTACTATGCAAAAGCTGGGTTTTGGTCAAATAAGGGACCCTTGACACACATCCGATAGGATGCTTCATATACCAAATCATGGTACGAGATCAAAGATGATCACACAGTCCCATGATAACTTGACCGACCAGGTTGCCCCGAGCCTCCAAGGTTATAGTTCTGTGCAATCGACTGGCTGGACATGCAAGTGAGATGCAACAGGCATACAAAGATTAATTAATTTGATTAAAAGGATGCTTTCAAGTCTAATCTTCAAGTGAACCCAAAATCAGAATTCTGGTCTGCGAAACCAGAGATTCTGGGTTCGATCCCCAGCAGAGTCGCCAGATTGTGGATACCGCAATTTTTCTTACCCACAGCTTTTTTTTTAAAGTTCTTTTAAATTTCAAATTCAAAACAAATGAGTCGCCACTTAATTTTTAAAAGGAAAATTAAGAAACCATTTTAAAGCAACTGATCTTTTGAGAAACCAAAGATTAACTAGGTCCGGGGATTATGGAATGAGAAGGGAAGGAGCACATCGGACTAAAACACCCCTTCTCATCCTATCTCGCGATAGGCCTCTACTTAACATCCTTTTAATTGAATTACTAATCTAAGCATGCCCTCAACTAATACATAGATATACGTATACATTACACAAACATGTCAAAATGGTGTAAAATTACCAATTTACAAAATATCATTCAAAAGTCACGTAATTCAAGTAGCAAGCAATATGATATGCAATAAAGAACAAGAGAACTTACCCGGGATCCAGCCGCGAATATTAAACGTGCAATGCATGCGATTTAAATAAAAACTAGGAAAAGAGTCTCTAATCCACATATATACATTTAAGGCAAAATCTTAATTCTAATGTGTCGCG
The DNA here is from genome assembly GCA_033977485.1 of Hydrangea macrophylla. Classification (NCBI taxonomy): domain Eukaryota; kingdom Viridiplantae; phylum Streptophyta; class Magnoliopsida; order Cornales; family Hydrangeaceae; genus Hydrangea; species Hydrangea macrophylla. Next base: position 93,033,548 of record CM066988.1, on the reverse strand, counting down.
CATAAAGGTCAAGAAAATCGATAAAATCAAGAAATTAAAATAAATTAAGAGGAGTTCAAGAAATCATACCTTAACAGCGCTGCAAAACAAAGGGTTAGTCCACATGCTATACAAGATATGAAGTTAGAAATAACAACCCTGAATTTGTAGCTTGAATCTATCAAGTGTAATTAAATCTAAAGCAACCAAGTCTTAATTATAAGTGTCAAGCCATATGGATGAATATGTACATGAACAAGAATAAATCGTGAAATACTCGGTGATTTAGATCACTTAAACTTTAAATTCAAGTTTAACTAATCATTATTGAAACATGGTTTGACTCTTGACTCATGAAAATATCATCTAAGCCATTATTTATAAGATTGATTGAACTTGCAGAATTCTGGAAATTGGTGAGAGCAGATCATGACTTTAAAGAAATAAAAGGCATAGTTCCCGTGGTTTGATGTTGATGAATTTTGGACACAAGATGCCTCTGTGTGGCTAGTTTTTAACCCAAAAACGAAATCAAAGTTCCAACAGTTGGATCTCTGGAAAATTGGACAAAAACCAGACATCACTCAGCATTCTACAACCTTCTGTCCAGAGTTCTTACACGATTTTCTAAAAATAGCAAAAAGATTAGAAATGCTTTGTTCTTTTTAGGGTGACTTCCTAACACATTAATCTACTTAGAAAAAATTATTTTGGGTCACAAATACTTTATTAAGGTTCTGATTTACTTATTTCAAAAGAGTGTTGATGTTCTGAAACTCTGTACAGATTGTAGTGACTTCACAAAACTCATGACCAAACCACTTTTAACATGAAATCTCCTTAAACCAGTTTATGAACCCAGTGTTTCATTGTCAAGTTCAACTTTTATTTATTAACCCCAACTATCAAACCATGAAGTTGGACTTAAACTAAACCATTTTCTCCTACTATTTGATGGTCATTGGAGGCTAAGGACCTTTATATTTGTAGATTTCAAATGAAGTATAAATAGACTTCATGAAATCTCAAGATAATGAATCTAAACCATGGGGATGGGCTTAGACTCAAACTACTTTCTCCTACCACTTGATGGTCATTGGAGATGAAGATATGACTAATACTCACGAGCCTTCAAGAATCTCAAGAGAGAAGTACAAACAAACATAGCTAATACCCATAGGTTTTCAAGGAATATGGAAGGGGATTCCATGAAACCTTAAGTTAAAGAATCCCAAACCATGGTGGGGGTTTAGATTCATTTACTTGCTTTTATGTAGAGGATGATCAACCTTGACTCTCATGGGGGAGCACAAGCTCACATGGAGTCAAGGAATCCAACTCATGAGATTCAAGTGAAGTATGGAAGACTTCCAAGAATCTCATGAAAGAAGTATAAACAAAGAAGAAGAAAAGAAGGAACTAAAAGAAAAGGCAATTAAAGTTTGCAAGTTCCCTAAAAACTTCTAAAAAAAAAGGTTAATCAAAAGACCAAGTAGTTTTAAGATTAGAAGTTCAAAAGAATGAAGAAAAAAACAACTTGTGGTTAGAGGATCACCTCCAAACTATCCTCAAAACTTCTCTCCTTTGAAGATCTTCCAAGCTCTTCTCTCTCAAAAATGTGTTAGTGTAGTGGTAGTTATTTCTTGTTTTTTTTTTTTTTTTTTGTGTCCTCCCAAGTAAAATCCTCCTTCTTTTATAGACAAAAATACCAAGTTTTCTTAGTGAATTTGGAGTAAAAGACAGGTGTAAATATCTCATTTGGTGGTACAATATGTACTTCCTGAAAATAGACAGACTGCTGTAGAAGGCGGTAGTCAAAAATCCTTTGCGGGAGTCAATGGATGCCGCTACGGCACTCCGTGAAAGCCACGATGGCATTCCATGACTGCCGCGCGGCACTTATTGAGAGCCACGCCAAATTATTAATTGCCGCACTTATGTCAGCCTTACTTTATCAGTTTTTTTGACTTATCTGCATACACATACGTACTATACCACAAAATACGGACTATTAAAGCAAACGGCAGTCAAAAATTGTCGGCGGCACTCATTAAGTGCCGGTCCGGCATTCTGTGACTGCCGTACGGCACTCACTAAGTGCCGCAAACAACTGTCGTGTGTCGGTTTCTGTTGAATTTCTCCTTTTTAGGTCTTTCCTTTTCTCATTTTTCTTAAAAAAACTTACTTGCGAAGATCTTTTCCAAAAGTGATGTTTTATACCTGAATTCATCTAAATACCTGGTATTTCCTTAAAATTTTACCGCGTTTGGAGATTTTTCTGAAGAGCTTGGAACACTTCGAATCCTTCGGTCCTTGTCATCATCAGATATGGAGGTGACACTCTCCTTAATTCGACGTTTGGTCAAAATTGGGGTGTCTACAGGATGCTTCTTATGAGTCAAACCTCTGTATTATTTGTTTTAAAATATAAAAAATCCCCAACAGAGTCGCCAGATTGTGAACACGCGGGATTCCACCTCTTGCTTTTGTTTGGGATTGTTTTGAAAAGGAAAGAAAAGGTCCGTTGAAAACAGATACAGAGTCGCCACTTGGTCTTTAAGGAACCAAGAAACCTAATTTTGACTCACCCAAATGGATAAAGGGCACCAGCCCTTCATAACCAAAGAACTTGGCTCGGGGTTTTGGTACGAGAGAGGAAGGAGCCTGTGTCGCGACTAAAACACCCTCAACTCACCCCGTCTTTTGACGGGCCTCAATTAGCATCCAAATAATCATCTTATACTATGTATGGTTCGACAATTAATACTATGATAGTATATTACCTCACATAAGAAAATTTGAAATGGAAGATCTAAAGATAAGATATCATTCATAAGATCTAAGCCAAGTATCACACAATGCAAAGTGAAAGATCACACAAAATAAACCTAGGAAAAATCATCTAATCACATATCAAGTAATAAAGTTTTTCTAATCTAAGGGGACATGAATTGTTCTTGAAACAAATAAATCAAATAAAACAAGGAAGCTTAGCAAGCTAGAATGATGCATGCTAATCTTTGAGAAGAGAAGATCTCTCAATTCCCAGGACGGATGAGAAAGGATGATTAGATCGAGGGGAAGCATGAACGTGTGATCATGATCATTCCTTATAATCTTCTTAGATTAGGAGTTACAAAAATCCCAAATCTTGCATGAATGCAATGTATGTATCTAGAATGTGCCAAGGTTGTAGTGTGTTTTGTGTTCATGGATTCCTAGAATGACCTAGAAGTATAGAATGTGTATGAATGAATGAAGGAAATCATCATGGGATATGTACAAATGTAGTATGAACTACTTCCTATGACATGAGCTAATTTGGAGTGCATGAAGCATCAAATCAAAGGATGGAAGTAAAAGTATGCTTGCTGTGAATACTGGATAGAACAGTAACATGATCTTGTGAAAATGAAAAGGAGGGGTTAGGAATGTTTTCAATGCATGATTTTTTTATGGAGAACTTCCTTATTGTGTCTAGAACACAAAACAAAAATCCAATCTTTAATAACTATCACATATTGAGAGAAATCATATAAACAATAGAGGTCACTCAGAACAGAGTCCGTACTGTCTACTGAAATGTTGAAAAATCTTAGAAAATGAAAACAAAATATCTAGAGGCCCATTTTATACAAAACGTTCCCTAAGACACTGAAGTTTAAGGTAAAAATAGTTTAGGACCACTTCTTTTGGAAAAAGCTTTCTGTAAAACAAGTTGAAACTAGACCAAGCTACTGTGACAGCAAAAACAGAATATCTGGTGAGAATGTTTGGGTCCAAATGGACCATTTTCAAGTATTTCCAAGTCAAACCAAAAATCGTGAGTGTTCTCTAATGAGTTAGGAAGAGTTTCCAAGTGGTCTTTCATCAATACATTGAGTATTGAGTTCTAGAGAAATCTTTGTACTCGGATCACTCACTGTTTTGACTCACTGTTTTGAAGATTTTAAGAAAAACTAGAGTTTTCTTTCTTGAGATCAAAATGAGAGGGATTGAGAGGGGTTTTGAGATAGAGGTTTTGAAAGTATATTTTCAACATCAAATAGAGATTATAACCTCTTGGAATATCAACATCAAACTCATCATCAAGAACCCCCAACATTATTGGAGAGATTCACTTTTATTTTGAACATAACTCAAGGATACCTTGGAGGCATTGAAGTTATAATCATCATCTATTAAACATGTTTTTGAGGTCAAGAGCTACTATCCATAAGGATTCACTCACCTCAAACTTCATGTCATCATTTAGATGATGAAGAACAAGTAAGTAAATAAAGAAAAATAAAAAGAAATGAGGTTAGGAAGAGATAAACATAATATGAACAAGCAAGTAAATAACAATCAATAGAAAAAATCAATATGATTTTGGACTTGTAGCTTGGTGTTTCACTCATATATGGTGACATTTAGGCATGGAAGTAGCTTCCTATCTCATGAATACTCAAGAATGGTGGTGAAAGAAATGTTTGGATGATTGAAGTTTTGATAGCAAACTCAAGTAAAAAGAAAACTCACTTTGATGGAGAAAATAGAAGAAGAAGACTACTTCTTCTCTTTCTCTCTCTATATTTCTCTGGAGTTTCTTCCTAAGCTCTCTCTAAGCTTCCATGTCTCCCCTCTAAATGGAAGTAAATTGCTTCTTTTATAGGCAAACGAGGGGTGGTAAATGGGGTTTTAAAAAGTATAAAAAGGTCTCCCATTAGTCCAAAATAAGCTAGGAACCAAAACTACGTCGTTTTGGTTTCTAATTAATCAATTTGGACCCCCAATCAAAATTACAAAAATGGACTGTTCTGGGGGAGAGTGTCACGGTGGCACTGGGCCTGTGCCGCGGCGGCATTGCTCCTCCTTCGTCCAGATAATACTGTTTAGGCCCCCAGAGGTTCCGGTATTCGCAAAAAAGCCTTATTTTGTCCGAAATTCACAGAAAATGCATACGAACTCCAAATTGAGATTGTGATAGACCGTTGTAAAGGTATTGGAGTCTACTTTATATATAAAATATTTCGGAGTCAGGTCATTTTGAAAAGTTTTGCGGTATTCGCAATAAAAGGCGATTCGGTCGTCTTTTTCATCTTCAAAAATTTGTAATAAATTCATTTTAAATCCAAAAATTATGTGCAATATACCGTTGGAAAGCTATTGACCTCTAGTATATATGAAAAATATTTGAAAAATGTTACGGCGCTCCGGTTTTAAAGTCAACTTTCGGGTCAAATCGGTCAAACTTGGGATCTCCAGAAGTTCTGGGAACCTCTGGGAGCTCCAAGGAGCTGACGTTTTCGTCCGATTTTCTTTTAAATCTCATTTTAGTACTTTTCAAATGATTTAGAATGATCTCGGAACTTTCAGAAGAATTTGGATGATTTTGGTCAAACCTGGTCAAACTTGGGTCAAATCGGTCAAACTTGGGTCAAACCGATCAACGGGGACTTTTCAGGAACTTCCAGGACTTCTGGGGGCCTCTGGGAGCTGATGATTTTATCTAACTTTGCTTCAAAACTCATTTTATCACTTTTCTTATGACTTAGCATGTTTCCAGATCTTTCGGTCCAAATCTGGGAGGTTTTGGATTTTTAGAGGTATTTTGGTCATTCTGAGCATTTTGAGAGATAGAACTAACTTTCAGAAGTCCTTTTTGAGTCTTTTTCGGTCATTGTGAACCACGAAGCTATGGGTCTCCTAAATCTAATAGCTGACAAAATGGGGTGTCTACACACCCTGACTGTCTGAAACTCGGAGAGATGTCATAACATCACAACACTCATTCAACACTGTCTCAAAAGGTTCTCTAGCACAGACACCCAAATCAACTCGTGAGTCAAAACTCACTTCACATGTGTTAATTAACACAAGAGTGAGCATACCATGCATGCTAAAGTAATATTAATTGAATGCAGCAAAAATGGGTATGATAATTAACAACTGGTCTGAACCAACAATATAGAGCCTAGGAGGTCCCACTTTAGCTCCACTAGGATGCTTAGAAAGGCACAAGAAGATCTTATCATGATAGGTTCGATTGATCAAAGCTAGTTCGATCGATTGAAGTCTAGACATGTTCAATCGATCAAAGGTTCGATCGATCGAAGACTTAAAGTCAGTTTAGAAATCTATGAATAGGGCAGCTGCGAATAAAATATTTCTAATCACTGTTTTATCATCCAGAGAGCTGCAAAAACTATTTAGGGTTCCCAAATCTTCTCTATCCTCCCTATTAGAGATCCCACCATCTCTAAACTCTCCGGAAGTGTTCAAAGGAGACATAGGAGTGAAGACCATCTAGTGGAGGGTGCTGCACCATCGAGGAAAAAGACAAATAGAATTGGGTTCAAGACTGTCAGGTATAAACTCTTTTCACTCTTGTATACACGCATCTCTAGAATTGATGAGTAGTAAATCCGGGCTACCAATAAAGTTTTCGAACTTTGTCTTTCCGCTACGCGTTTAAATAAATTTTTTAAACCTATTTTTCATTTATACTCAACATCATTTTTAATCGAATTATTAATCTAAGCATGCCTTCAACTAATACATAGATATAAGTGTACATTCCAAAAGCATGTTGAAAGGGGTGCAAGATTGCTAACAATAAAAGGCATACAAAACCTAGTAGATTTATCTAGCAAGTGAATGATGTACAATAGAGAACAAGAGAACTTACATGGGATCCAGCTACAAAAGGAAACGTGCAATGCATACAAAAATAGAAAATCCTAGAAAAAAGAGTCTCTAATTCACATCTTATACATAAAGCAAGACCTAGTCTAAGATGTCGCACATGGAGTCGAAAATCAATAAAATCAAGAAATGAATATAATGGGAGAAAGGTCAAGGAATCATACCTTTAAAGCGCTACAAAACAAAGGTTAGTTTACATACTTTGAACAAATTATAATATCAAATCCTAAAATATTATACCAAATTATTAGCTTAGATCTAACAAAATGGGGAATACAATGAAATCATGAATTCCTTCTAACTCGTTGAAACCACATATCACACCCCAACTTGCCCCAGGCGGATTAGGACACATATAACAAAGCTCACATGCCAAATCATCCTTAATCTACTAAATAAACCATGAATTTGACTCATAAAACAGCTTTGTTGACACAAAACAGCCCCAAGGGAAAAATTGTCATTTATAAAGTATATCTAAGTTTTACACTAAAAGATAGGTTTTTGAGTCCTGGATGCAACGCAAAAAATAGCACACGAATCCGAGTTTTATAGAAGGAGATATGCTAGTTTCCGTAAACGTAGACAGTCAAAATCAACAGGGGCAGATCGATTCGCCCTTTGAGGCCGGATCGATTCGTAAAGCCATTTTCTAGCAAAGTGTCCCCAAAAAGGGGCGAATCGATCCGCAAGTAAGGCCAGATCGATCTGGCTTCTGCAGAACAGTTCCCTACTGTTAAAAACTGCATATTTTCAAGTTTAAAACAAAACCAAACTTCACCAAACTTTGGGGAAACATCAAAGATCATTCCAAACCAATTCTAAATGTTTTTAAACATCAACACAATCTAATTCAAGTGTGATACCAAAGTTAAAACACATAAATTCCTCACATGGTAGATGATTGTACTTCCAAAAATCACATTTTGCCCAACATGTGCATAATTCACCAACAAGAGAAATCAAGTTTAGTTACATTCAAAAGTTACTTACTTCTTCCCAATTCCTCCTACTTACATCACTTGTGAGGTACAAAAACAACTTCCATCACTAAGCATGTAACTACACTAAATCAACTTAGCATTTCACAAAACAACCTCCCAAAACTTTAGTTGATTCAACACCATCAAAATACAAGTTGTTTACACTTTTAATGTACAAAACTACAACTTAACTTCAAAAGATCCATACATATGCACATAGAAACACCTCTCACAATCCCCACGCCCAACCCGTTGCATGGATCACTTTCTCTCCTCTTCCCGTGTCGTACATGTGATGGTTATTCAATAACCACAACAGAAAATATATTTCATTTTTGCTTTTGCTTAGTAAGGAAACTAATCATGCTATTGAAATGTTCAACATGTGAATGCAACAATTATCATAAATAACGATAAACTGATCTCCGAAAAGTCAAGTAACTCAAGCCACTACCCCTGGGTCCTTCTCACCCTGGAAATTCTTGCTCTTTTGTTGCATATAGTGTATCATACTCTCTTGTGACCCCGAAGGCATCACCGTTTCACCATCGTGGTTGTCACCACGCCCCACTCATTGAGGGTTTACTATCCCTTACATATGGGACCTATAAATGGAGACCACTACTTGACTTTCCTTTGATCCACATAAGCATTTAGGTAACTTAGCATATAAGCACAATAAATTCACAACATTAACATGCGTTTTACTCAAATTCATCAACATACATATACTTAAGTAGATTAAGCAACTACTATCAACAATTATCACATGAACATAACTAAACATCCAATTTTGGGATTAGAACACTGACCTCCTCGAGTTTCACGCAATTAAGCCTAGAATCCCCCAATTCCTTCCCAATTTTAGCTCAATTTCTAATCGATAGTAATCCTACGAGAATTTGATACATCAAACATCATCTATTAAGAACGGTTGCCATAAAAAATGTTGCTGAAAGTAAAAATAAAGGACGTGCATGCGATCCTCTTACCTCCACGAGTCCAAATGTTGTCTCGGATCGTGAATCTGACGTCGGACGGTGAAGAAATGGCAAGAAATGTCGTCAGAGAAACCGTCGCCGACTTGGAGCTCTCATTCTCTCTTCAATTCAATACCCAGCTGTGTTTTTACAAGCATGAGACACATATGCATCTCATGCATATGTGTTGTCATGTGATTCCTATAATTCCATTTACCTCTCCCAACTTTCCTTAAGTTTTATTATTAATCCCCATGTTAATTACGTTAATTACCTACCTTTTTTAAATGAATTTAATCTAAGTCCGGCGTGGGTCCCAAATGTGATCCCACATAAATTATGAAGTTTCTATTAAAGCTACCAATTATGAATTGTATTCAAATAAGCCCTCATATGGGTACCCAAATTGGTCCCCTAAGACATAATTATATCTTTAAACATTTAAACAAGTACTCATACAAACATATAATAACATCAAAATGCAAATTATTTTAATTAAACCCTCATTGGGCCCCACATTTATACCATTCCTGCCTTTTATAGAACTTTCATCTGTGTCTGCATTTGAACGCATTTTTACCTGTGGTTCATAACCCCACCTTAGCCATCTTATGTATTAATTATCCTCAATTAACACATATTAATATTACCTTAATCTTCTTTTTTGGGTACGGGTGTTATTTTTCTCCCTCCCTTTTAAGAAGTTTGTCCCCAAACTTATGCTTACCTCATTAGTCGAATAAGTGCGGGTATTTCTCCCTGATCTCATCTTCTCGCTCCCAAGTTACCTCTATAACACTATGACTACGCCAGAGGTCATGACTAACGGAATCATCTTTGTTCTTAATACTTGATCCTTTCTGTCTAGAATTCGTACTAGATGTTCAACATACGTTATATCTTCTCGGACTTCCAACGGTTCTGGTTCGAGAATATGACTCGAATCTGACACATAACGTCCAAGTATAAACATGTGGAATATGTTATGAACATGTGCCAACTCTTGTGGCAAATCCAAATTATAAGCTACCGGTCCCACTTTATTCAGAATCAGAAAAGGTCCAACATGTCTTGAACTTAACTTACCCTTTTTACCAAACCGTGTAATGCCCTTTGAAGGCGAAACCTTCAAGAACACATAATCACCAACCTCAAACTCAAATGGTCTTCTACTTGTATCAACATAACTTTTGTAGCGACTTTGTGCCAATTATAACCATTACTTAATTAACTTAACCTTGTCAGTAGTGATTTGAACAATTTTTGGCCCTAGAAGTTGCTTTTCCCCAACCTCTGTCCAATACACAGGCGATCTACATTTTTGACCATACAATGCCTCAAAAGGCATCATTCTAATGCTCGTCTGGAAACTATTGTTATAGGAGAGCTCAATTAACGGCAAGTGAGTTTCCCAATCAGCCTTGAAATCCATAACACAGACTCTAAGCATATCATCGAGAATCTGAATAACTCGTTCTGACTGTCCGTCAGTTTGCGGGTGAAATGTCTGTAGACACCCTAATTTTGATCGACCGTCGAATTTAGGAGAGCGTCACCTCCGCGTCCGATGATGATAAAGACCGAAAGAATCGAAGTATTCCAAGCTCTTTAGAAAATTCTCCAAACGCGATAAAATTTCACAGAAAGAAGAAAATACCAGGTGTTTAGGAGAATTCAGGTATAAAAAATACCATTTTTGGAGAAAATCTTCGAAAATATTTTTTTGGAAGAAAAAGGATAAGAAAAGACCTAAAAGAGGAAGTTCAACAAAAAACGGCACACGGCAGATTGCCGCGGCATTTAGTGAATGCCGTGCGGCACTTACTGGGTGCCGAACGGCATTCAGTGAATGCCGGGTCAGCACTCGCTGAGTGCCGCCGATATTTTCTGACTGCCGTTTGCTTTTCAAGTCCGTATTTTGTGGTACAATACGTATGTGTAGGCGAATAAAAACAAAGATCTAATAAAGTAAGTTTGACGAAAACCCAGCAATCAACAATCTGCCGCGGCACTCACTGAGAGCCGTGCGACATTCACGGAATGCCGGCGCGGAAGTCACAGAATACCGCAGCGGCACCCACGGACTGCCGCAGATGAATTCTGACTGCCGCCCTGGGCAGCAGACTGTCTAATTTCAGGAAGTACGTATTGTACCACCAAATGAGAGATTTACACCTGTCTTTTACTCCGAATTCACTGAAAATACTTGGTTTTTTTGTCTATAAAAGAGGAAGGATCTTCCTTGGAACATATGCAAGGAAGATACACAAGAGATACACCAAAAAATACAAGGAAATCACTACCATTACACTAACATATTTTGAGAGAAAAGAGAGAGAGTTTAGAGAACTAGAGAGAAAAGCTTGGAAGATCTTTAAAGAAAGACTTTTGAGGATAGTTTGGAGGTTACCCTCTAATCTTTGGTTGTGTTCTCTTTCTTTTTGAGCTTCTAATCTTCAAGTCATTGTTAATTTTTCTTGATTAAATCTTAGAGTTTGTCTAGTAAGCTTAGGAGTTCTTGTTTCTAATTATTTAGTCTTTCTTATATTTCTTTTGGTTTATGTTCCTCTCTTGAGATTCTTGGAGATCTTCAATATCTCCCTTGAAATCTCTTGAGTATGATCCTTTGAATCCCATGTAAGCTTATACTTTACATGAGAGTCAAAATTTGATCATCACTTCATTTCACAAGCAAATAGATGAATCCAAGTCCATACTCATGACTTGGATCCTCTAAACTTGGTATTTCATGAAATCATTTCCATATCCTCTTTGAAACTTATGAGTATTAGCCATGTCTTCATCTCCAATGACCATCAAATGGTAGGAGAAAATGGTTTTGAGTCTAAGCCCATCTCCATGGTTTAGAGTCCTCATCTTGAGATTTCATGAAGTCTATTCATACTTCCTTTGAAATCTACAAATATGAAGGTCTTTAGTCTCCAATGACCATCAAATGGTAGGAGAAAATGGTTTAGTTTAAGTCCAACTTCATGGTTTAATAGTTGGGGTTAAAAAATAAAGTTGAACTTGATAAATGAAAACAGCGAGTTCACAAACTGATTTTGATCAAAGATTTTTAGTTCAAAATCTAACTGTTGAAATCAAGTGAAATCAACGGGAAAGTGTCAATAACACAATACTCTACCACTGTAGTTTTTGTTTTAAGGTGATATCATGTCTAAGATGGTTTGGTCTTGTGATTTTTAATACATGCAACTCTCTGTCGAACATTTCAGAACAGTAAATCTATTTTGAAACTAATAAATCATAATTTTAATGGAGTTTCCGAGGTCTCTAATAATTTTTTCTGGGTACCTTAATGTGTTAGGGAGATCCCCTAAAAATATCTAAGTGTTTCTCATTTTTTGCTATTTTTAAAAAATCGTACAAGATCTCTGGACAGAGAGTTGTTGATTCCTAAGTGATGCCTAGTGTTTTTCATATTCCTGGAGATCTAACCATTCAAACCTTGATTTTCTTTTTGGGTTATAAACTAGACTCATAGAGGCATATCTTATCCAAAAATCATTAAGATCCAACCGTTGGAAGCATGGTTTTTCTATTTTTTAAGATCTGGTCTGCTCTCTGTAATTCATAAAAAACTGCTACTGTTTTTGTCTAATCTTGTTTATCTCAACTCAAATGGACCCCTAATGTCTTAGGACCCAAATTATACTTTGAATAATGATAACTTAGCTTAAATACAGAAGTTAAGTGACCCAAATTAATGAATAAATCCATGTTTTATTTTTGTTCGCATTCTTTCATCCATGTACATTTATTTGCTCATGATTAGAACTAGCTATTGAATAAAGTTGGGTTTCATGCTTGCTAAGATCTAAGCTAGAGAATTGGGATTGATTACTTGACATCATATTATTATGTGAAAGCATGTGGACTAATCTCTTGTTTTGTAGCGCTGTTAAGGTATGATCTCTAAAACCCACCTCTAGTTTATATCATTCCTTGATTTTATTGATTTTCAACCTCATGAGTGACACCTTAGACTAGGTCTTGCCTTATGTGTACATGTGATTAGAGACTCTTTTTTTAGGATTTTATTTTGTCTGTATGCATTGCACGTTTAAATATCGTTGCTGGATCCCGGGTAAGTTCTTTTGTTCCCTATTGCATATCATATTGCTTGCTACTTGGAATATGTGATTTTTGAATGATATTTTATCAATTGCAATTTTACACCCCTTTGGACATGTTTTTTGTAACGTATATCTATACATATATATTAGTCGAGGGCACATTTAAATTAATAATTCAATTAAAAGGATATTGAGTAGAGGCCTATCGCAAGATAGGATGAGAGAGGGTGTTTTAGTCCGACGGGCTCCTTCCTCTCTTATTCCATAATCCCCGGACCTAGTTAATCTCTGGTTTTTAAAAGATCAGTTTGCTTTTAAAATGGTTTCTTAATTTTTCCTTTTAAAAAATTAAGTGGCGACTCAATTGTTTTGAATTTGAAATTTAAAAGAACTTTAAAAGAAAAGCTGTGGGTAAAAGAAAGAAAACTGCGATATCCACAATCTGGCGACTCCACTGGGGATCGAACCCAGAATCTCTTGTTTTGCAGACCAGAATTTTCTGATTTTGGGTTCACTTGAGGATTAGACTTGAAAAATGTCTTTTTAATCAAATTAATTAATCTTTGTGTGCCTGTTGCATTTCACTTGCATGTCCAGCCAGTCGATTGCACGGAACTATGACCTTGGAGACTCGGGATAACCCGGTCGGTCAAGTCATCATGGGACTATGTGATCACCCTTGATCTCGTACCATGATTTGGTATATGAAGCATCCTATCGGGTGTGTGTCAAGGGTCCCTTATTTGACCAAAACCCAGCATGTGCATGATAGTTTCTGTAGAACCTTTCAATCTTAGGAAATCAATTCTTGATTAGGATTATGTGTTAGGAAGTTTTGTATGCCCGGAAGGGATTACTTGAGATGATGACGATACTTACTTGATGAAAGATGTATAATCTTTTAATCACCTTCCAGCAAATTCTCCTCATGTTCTGCGACGTTTGGAGAACATGCCAAACCTTGATTATGGGATTATATTTCTTATATCATGTCTAGCTAAGCATCATTGACCTTGTATGTATCCAAATTCATGGAAAGTACGGCGATAATCCGGTCATGTGATCCCCCTACCCGAAGAATTTCTTTTCACCCAATCATCTTGGGAGCTAAGGTTTTCATTTACCATCCCAAAAAAAGAAAATCTTTCTTTCCCCTTTCAAATTAGATAACCTTTGTTAAGGCATATTTTCAATCGATCATCTTCAACAATCAACAATAAATTCGAAAATCCTTGAAAAATATCTTAAGAAGAACGAGTTTCCAAATAAAAGCCCAATCATTTTTTATAAAAGAGCGTTTAACGCTCTTAAAAGCATTCTCAAGAACCTTTTTAGCATCTAAAATGCTTTTCAAATAAACTTCGAAAATTTTTGAAATGACCAACCTCTAAGAAGGTAATGGGGATCACAATGAAAGGAGAAATTAGCACACTTGACATAGGTGAAGATTTTATATGCTTATGTGTTTATGTGTTAGGATTAGGATTTTCTCTTTTCTTTTGGCATATAGAGTAGGCACACGCGCACACATGTATTGCATCCGCATGACATGCGTTGAAATAAGAAAAAGGGGGGCTTTTACTTTACCAAAAATATTTTAAAACAAAAAATACATAGGTTTTAAAACAAAATTAAATCTTTTTGTAGGGGCAAAGATAGCATCAACCTAGTTTAGGGGACCCGCGGCAAGGCTGATAAGAAGAGAAGACATTAAAATGACGGAAGAAAGAAACAACGGGGAAGTGGCAGAACTAAGAACACTGGTAGAGCAACAAGCTGAACAGATGAGGAGGCAAGCCGAGAATATGAATCGTATGATGGTTATGATAGAAGCAATAGCACGTCCACCACCTGTTGTAGATCCGCCAGTCATAGACCCACCGAACCCGGATCCGCCCATCAGAGAAGAAGTTTGGTTTGATGATCTATAGATGCCGAGAACCGAAGCACTCAGGGTAGAAAGAGAGAAGAAAGAAAGGGAAAAGACTGAGAAGGAGAGGCTTATGGCAGAGAAAGTCGAGAAGCTTGAAAGGGTCGTACGAAAAGCTCAAGGGGTCGACACTTATTTACTAGAGCTAGAGGGTTTGTACGAAGGGGTTTGTGAGGTACTGCCCGCCGGTTTCAAAATGCCCGTCTTCGATAAGTTTGATGGCACAGGCAACCCCCGCAGTCATGTCCGAATGTGCATAGGAGCTTTTCAACCTAGTGGACTAAGCACTACCATGATGGTTGTCCTGTTTCGGCAAACCTTAACAGGAGCTGCTCTATTGTGGTACCTTACACTTGAGCCAAGCAAAACCAGAGTTTGGGAAGAAGTTGTAAAATCATTTGTGGCCCAGTATGAGTACAATCAAGACTTGGACGTCACTGTCCGAGATCTAAAAACAACCAGGCAAGGGAACAAAGAATCATTTGCTGAGTATCTGAGTCGATGGAGAGAGAAAGCCGCGAAGATGGTGCAGAGGCCATCAGAAAAAGACCAAATCCGAATGTTGATGAAAAACCTACAGCCAGTTTATCAAGAGAAGATGAGGTTTCAGTCAATCAACACTTTTGCTGAGGTATTCGATGTGGGGACAAGGATCGAAGATGCGATTCAAGAGGGAATAATCAAGAAGGAAGAACCACCAAACCGATATCGAAGGCCCAGTTATGGATCAAATGGGGGGCATTCGGGGGGTCACTCTGGCCCTGCCGATGTCAATGCACTTAGCGAGCCGGAGAGGAAATTCGATATCGCCAGAAACCATCCAAGAGGAGGGGGGGATAAGCCACTGAGGAAGTTTTCAGATTTGGGAGTATCATTATCAACTGCCCTCGACAGGTTGTTAGCAAAAGGGCATCTCCGTCAATTGGAACCCCGACCCCCACCAAGTCCGCTCCCACCGCATTTTAAAGGAGATCTCTACTACAAATATCATCAACAGAAGGGCCACTCAACGGATCGATGCATGAGGTTAAGGCATGAAATCCAAGACCTCATTGACAACAAAGTGATATCCGAACCGCCTGTCAAAGCCCCCAATGTCACCAAGAATCCTCTGTCAAACCATCGTGCTATGCCGCCACCGCAGGGTCTTTATTTTTTAGGGGTAGAAGGAATGACATTTGATCCGTCCAAGCTAATCACAAAAGTCGGGGAACCAAGGAAGTTTTATCAGTTACCAGAAAATCTGGGGATCTGTATGCTTGGAAGCCAGCCAAGGATATGGGAAAACGAAGCGACGGGGCAGTCAGATTGGTGGATTCAAGAAGGCAATGATCGGAACATAGACCAGGTAGGGGATGATGATCTGTGGTATCAAAGCGACGAGGAGGCAAAGGTTGAAAAAGAAAGCTCGGAGGCTGTTTCAGAAACCGATAACATTTGGGCAAGAGAGAAGATCAATCACCTGACTCAATCTGGCGACTCTGCTGGGGATCGAACCCAGAATCTCTGGTTTCGCAGACTCACCTGACTCGGTCTGGAAGACACTTCAAACCGCATGAACTAGAGGAAGATCACCCGGGGAGGGAGCTAGAGAAAGGGAAAGGGAAAATGAACGAAGAAGAAAAAGTGGATAGGGTCTTAAAGCAGATGAGGAAAACGCAAGCTAATATCACCATCTGGGGATTACTGATCGCCTCCAAAAAGCACAGACAGGCAGTCTTGGATGCTCTAAACCAGTCTGACGTATCTATCGACACCACCCCGGAGGACCTCATAGGACTGATCGAAAAAACTCCAACTTTGACTATTACTTTTTCATCAAATGACTTGCCTCCAGGAGGACCCATGCTCAATAAGCCATTGTACATTACTGTCGAATGTTTGGGGAACACCGTGCCCGCTTATCTTGTTGACAATGGGTCTGTTCTAAATGTATGTCCCCTCCAAACAGCCAAGCAAATGGGTTTAGATGAGTCATCCGTCATGTCGTCCCAACAAAAGGTCAGGGCATATGACAACACTCAGAGAGCGGTCATGGGCATCATCTTTTTTAGTCTTGCTATTGGGCCGGTAGACAAAGAAGCTGAGTTCCAAATCATCGATATCCCTGCCTCTTTCAATCTACTGCTAGGGAGGCCGTGGTTGGATAGCTTAGGTGCCATACCATCCACCATACATCAAAAGGTCAAATGCGTTTGGAAGGGCCAAGTCTGCGACATTCCCGGGGACAGTTGGGTTCGTTTGTCTGAAGCATCATCAAGCGCACCGGTTCTAGAATTACAGATGCAAGAAAAAGAAACAAAAATGGGAGGGTTCGAGTTCATCAGCATGTTGGAAGAAGAAAAGCCGAGAGAGTTTCTACCGCTCCATTTCAATCAGTATGCCAGTCCAGTGGTCGCAGGGATCATGAAGAAGATGGGTTTCTTTCTAGGATTAGGATTGGGAAAGAACCTTCAGGGCCTGCCCGAGTTTCCAAGAATTCCTACTCAGACTCACACTCATGGCCTAGGGTATCAGCCGACGAAGAAGGAACTAAGGGCAAAGAAGAAGGCCGTCAATGCGCCGCTAGACCCTTACCAAAAGACGCTCAATGGATATTTTATGAAGGAAGGAGAAGATTTCCCCTTCTGTGGCTTCCCAGAGCCTTGGATGGACCAGAAGGACAAAAGTCTAAAGCCGGGGTTCGAGATCTTTTTCTCCCATGAATTCTCCGAGTACAAAGACCCGTTTTTGCAAATGCCTGAAAAGTCTATTACCGTCAACGATTGGATTGGTGTACTGGATGGACCGGTCATGCAGGACCTGTTGAGCGAAGGAGGAGCGAAGGAGGGGCGAAAGCCGAAGAAAAAGGGAAAGAAGACGAGGGCCTGGAAGTCAGGGTTGAAGAGGGGAATGATGAGGATGCGCCGGAAGAAGAGCCAAAGCCAGAAAAGGAAGAGAAGACGAAATCCAGGGGACTGCCAGGTTGTAATACTATGGAGCTCAAGCAGGGAGTCAACAAGGAGTGGGTCTTTGAGTCTAGTGATAAGTATCCCCCTCACCCAGAGTCTGTAATGGCCCAAATGAGGCGTCTTACTAGTGCTATGTCTGTTGTAATCACTCCTAACAAAATCAATGAAAGTATGACTGATTCTGCCTACTCGAACGCGCTTAATGAATGTGATGAATGTGATGATCATGAAATACCTAATGAATTGCAAAAATTAATCGAAAAAGAAAAAGAATCTGCATGCAAAATAATTGAGGACACCCTAACAATTAATCTAGGAGATGAAAATAATCCTCAAAATGTCTTTATCGGCTCCACACTTAGCAATAAAGAAAGCAAAGAACTAATCAATCTATTAAATGAATTCAAAGATGTTTTTGCAGGGTCTTAAAATGATATGCCAGGTATTGATCCAAAGATAGTCCAGCACCACATCCCTCTCTTTCCCAATTCAAAACCCATAAAACAAAAATTGAGGCGAATGAGGCCAGAATGGGCACTTAAAGTAAAAGAAGAGATTGAAAAGCAGTTAAAGGCTGGATTCTTGATGGTCACCGAGTATCCTGAGTGGATTGCCAACGTTGTACCTGTCCCAAAGAAGGATGGTCGTGTTAGGGCTTGCGTTGACTTTTGAGATTTAAACAGGGCAAGCCCTAAAGACGATTTCTCGCTACCCCACATCGACGTGTTGGTCGATAACACTGCGGGACACGAGCTTCTATCTTTCATGGATGGATTCTCTGGGTACAATCAAATCCTCATGGCACCCGAGGATAGGGAGAAAACCACGTTCGTCACTCCATGGGGGACATCTTGCTATAGGGTTATGCCGTTCGGGCTTAAGAATGCAGGTGCGACCTATCAAAGGGCTGCCACCACGTTACTACACGACATGATCCACAAAGAAGTGGAGGTGTATATGGATGATATGATTGTGAAATCCAAAGAAAGGGGAGGGCACCTAGAAGCTTTGAGAAAGTTCTTTGAGAGATTAAGGGGTTCAAAATGAGGCTAAATCCGCAGAAATGCACATTCGGAGTCACTACCGGGAAATTATTGGGATTTCTTATCACTCAGAGGGGAATAGAGGTGGACCCCACTAAAATAAAGGCCATAACCGAAATGAACCCACCGAAAAATGACAAAGAACTGAGAGGATTCTTGGGGAGAATACAGTTCATCAGCCGCTTCATTTCCAAACTCACCCTAACCTGCGACCCACTGTTCAAACTGCTTAGAAAGGGAGAAAAATTCAAATGGGACGCCTCTTGCCAACAAGCCTTCGACAAGATCAAAACCTACCTCCAAAACCCACCTGTCCTATCACCACCCTCACCTGGGAGACCCCTGCTACTTTATCTCTCCGTATCCGAAGATTCGATGGGGTGTATGTTGGCCCAAGAAGGAGAAGAGGGGCACGTGGAGAAGGCCATTTATTACTTGAGCAAAAGAATGGTCGGATATGAGTTAAAGTACTCGCTCTTGGAAAAGGCCTGTTAGGCCTTGGTTTAGTGTACCCGTCGCCTTCGCCATTACATGCTAGCCTTCCCTGTAATCCTGATATCCCGAATGGACCCACTAAAATACCTATTCAAGAAACCCGTCTTGACCAGTAGGATTTCCCGTTGGACCATGATGCTGGCTGAGTTCGATATCAAGTATGTCACTGCCAAGTCTGTGAAAGGAAGGGCTGTCGCTGAGTTTTTAGCCGACCTCGCCATAGAATCCGAGGACGAAGGAGAATTCAAGTTCCCGGATGAGGGAATAATGGAGGTAAAGGAGGATTTGTGGAAAATGTACTTCGATGGAGCAGCCAACCAATTAGGTTATGGAGTTGGAATCGTTCTCATAGCACCCGATGGGACCCCTACCCCATTAGCTGTCAAACTCAAGTACAACTCAACCAACAACACCGCAGAGTATGAAGCATGCATAATTGGGGTGGAAGCGGCCTTGGCTTTGAAAGTCGGACGGATTGATGTCTTCGGAGATTCCAATTTGATCATATCCCAAGTCCGAGGAGATTGGAAGGTAAAGCATGAGAAACTGAGACCTTACCATGATTATTTGGAAAGTCTGAAAGCACAGTTCCAAAAGATTTCTTTTTACTACCTCCCTCGTGAAGAAAACCAACTAGCCGACTCATTAGCTACCTTGGCCTTGATGATCCAAATCCCCTCCAAAACTGACATGATCCCGCTATCCATAGAAGTGAGGAATCAACCGTCATTTGAAATGGTCGCGGCCATGGAAGACGAAGAGGAAATACCGTGGTATGTGGATGTGTGGAAGTTCATTAAAGAAGGAGAATACCCCGAAGGAGCCTCGGAAAAGGACAGAAAAGCGATTCGACGATTCGCCGCTCAATTTGTGATTTACGCAGATAAGCTATGGAAGAAATCTTACACTGGGTATAATCTGGAGTGCCTATATGGAAAGAAGCTAAGAGAATGATAGAGGAAATACATGAGGGAGTGTGTGGGCCCCATATGAACGGGCACATGCTGGCAAAGAAGATCATCCGACAGGGGTACTATTGGACGACCTTGGACAAAGACTGTTGCGAATATGTTAGAAGGTGTCACAAGTGTCAGATACATGCAAATTTGATGCATACCCCGCCATCACAGCTCTATAGCATGACCACCCCTTGGCCATTTTCCGTATGGGGGATCGACATCATTGGTGATATAGTTCCAAAGGCTTCCAATGGGCACCGATACATAATCGTGGCAATTGGTTATTTTACAAAATTGGTAGAGGCAGCCTCGTATGCAACTTTGAAAGCCAAAGACGTGGTGAGTTTCATCAAGAAAAACATAATCTGCAGGTATGGGGTCCCGAATGAGTTCATCTCCGATCATGGCAGTCATTTCCAGGGAGAGGTCATCCCGCTCTTGGAAAAGTATAAGATCACTCGCCACCAATCATCCCCGTATAGGCCTCAGACGAATGGAGCAGTAGAAGCAGCAATCAAAAATGTTAAGGCAATCCTAGGAAAAACGACGGATACATATAAGGATTGGCATGAAAAGCTACCATTTGCTTTGTGGGGATACCGAACCTCGGTGAGAACTACAACGGGTGCTACGCCGTACTCATTGGTCTATGGGATGGAAGTCGTTCTCCCGATCGAAGTGGAAATACCCTCCCTTAGGGTTTTGACAGAGTGCGAAGTCACCGAATCGAAATGGGTACGAGGAAGGTATGAGGAGTTGATGTTACTCAATGAGAAGAGTCTGGCTGTGGAAAACCATACTCGAGGGTACCAGAAGAGGGTAGCTCATGCTTTCAACAAAAAGGTCCGCCCGGGGAAGCTTGCTGAGGGTGACCTGGTCCTCAAAGAACTGAAAGTGCCTGTTTATGACCCTAGAGGAAAATTCAAACCCAACTGGGTCGGGCCATACATCATTAAGACCCTCCTTTCCGGAGGAGCGGCCTATCTCATGGACCTGGACAGGGTTGAATTTAAGCAACCAATTAATCTCGATCGCCTCAAGAAATACTTGGCTTGAAACCGCTTCTTTCAAAACCTCCTACCTTGATGAACTACGCTTGACCTGATTCCCGCTAGGGGATACGTAGGCAACCTACTCGGTTCGGTCAGTAAATAAGTGCTTAATTGGAACTCTTCTTTGCAGCCTTAAAACCGAACTACTCGGGACCTGACGCCCGCTTGAAGATAAGTAGGCGGGCTCTCCAAAGCCCTCGGTCCATACAAAAACCGGTGCTAAACTAGGGGCAAACTAGCATTTGCCCAGAACCACTTCGCAGCCCCAAAACCAGGGGCAAACTTCATTTGCTAGCCGAAGAACCCAGATACAAGACCCCCTTTTTTGGATCACCTAGCTATCAAATAAGTACTATAAAGAAACAAATGAGAATTCATGATATAGAAGAAGTAAAGCTTCAAGCAAAACGCAAAATAAAGAGCCAAGTAAAGACATTGAAAGGAGAATTCTTCATAAAAGATTAATCGAAGGAGTAAGCAATTTGATTAAGCATGTTAGAACTTTCCTAAAGATAACAACACTCAAATTAAAAAAAAAAAAAGGGGGGAAATCACATTCAAAAGCGTAAAAAGGGTAGGCAGGGTCTGTCAGAAAATTTTGTGAAATGGCAAGCTTTTTCTTGTTTTCGTCTACTTTATTTTGCATGTGTCTGTCAAGCTCGCCTCGTAACCAAGGCCTGGATCTCTAGAAGATACTGGGCAGTAGGCAGAGTCAAAGCAGGAATCCCCGGGCACGGAGCAACCATCCTGCTATGCCAAGCCTCGATGAAAGCCTTCGCGATAGAAGGGCGCAAAGAGGACTCCCTGGTGAAATCAGCAGAGATTCAGTAGTATCTTGCAAAAGTCCGAACTGACAGACCACCCGGCCGGGAATGTAGAAAGTAGTAGGATGTAAGCCAAGCAACCAGATGCCGGGACGTCCACGAAGGCGTACGACGACAGAACTGCAAGCCCACTGCGGGCAGATCCAGCAGATGTCACTAGAAGAAAGGCCCTGGAGCCAACCAAGCCATACATCGGTTGATTGAAATAAGTTGTGAATTTTCATACGATCGTAAGGAAGTGATCCACGAAGATGGGAGGGGTGTATAAAGAGGTCCAAATGCTCCATGAGCCAAATCTGCAGAACAAAAGTGCCTCGGCAGGTAATGTGGCCCCGGTAGCATGAGCATGGCCCAATCCAATCAGAGTTTCACCAAGGACCAGCATAACAGCACTTTTCATCTCCCGCAAACTGCAGGCAATGGGTATAAGAGTGGCATAAGATGACTGAAAGAGGAAGTAAGAGAGCATAGCAATTGACAGGGCACTACGTCGGATGATCTAACACTCACCATTGTAAGGGTCCCCTATTGGAGCATAAACAGAAGAAAGGCGCTCAAAGTCGATTTGCCTATCATGAATAAAAGAGCCCGCCGCATTCCGAGATATGTGGAGAAGGGTGGGTAAATCACGGACATACCCAGCCTGAACTAAGGGAACCGTCAATTCAGTAAAAGGATCGGTATGAAGAATGGCGTTGAATTCCTCAAACAAGGGGCAAATCTCCTGAGAGCCGAAACGGAAGATGTTGAAAGAAGGATCCCAACGTTGGATGGCAGCTCGGAGTAGGCCCTCGTTCAAATTCATCCGTCGGAAAGAGAAAATATCATTCAGCCTGAAGCACTCAAAATTGAGCTTGTCAATACCAGAAAGGGTATCCATCCATGGGAAAAGGATTTGAGAGCTAATGGGGGCCATTTTGGAAGAAAGTAAAGAAGAAAAGAGAAATGTTTTTCAGAGCCTTGAGAAAGAAGGGGTATAAATAAGGGAATAAAGCTGCCTACCTACCCGCGGCACTCGATAAATTGCCGCGGCACTCAAAGAAATGTCGCGCGGTAGTCCGTGAATGCCGTAGTGGTATTCACTGACTGCCGTCGCGGCACTCACTGAGTGCCGCAGAATCCTCACCGAATGCCGTTATAGGTTTGTCATTTGGCAGGGTCTGTTTGTAACACGTTTAGCCCACCTGCAAACAGAAAAATACATATAGAGGATAATAAAACGTGCGCTTCATGCAGCACGTGCAACAAAGATCAATACATTCATTCATTCATTCATTCATTTTCATCAAGGCATTCAAAATTAAAATAAAGACGAGACCAAGCCATGGTCCCACATACGGCAAAAGAGACCAAGCTATGGTCCCACGTACGGTGAATATCAATGGAAAATACAATAATGTAATAATAAAGAGTGCCTATCCTACCGGCTACCATGGAGCTGTCATCATCAAAAGAGCGAACATATATATACAATCCATCAAATAAAGTGTGTATTCTCCCAAGAAAACACTTCAAAAGAAATAAAAAATAAAAAGAAAAGCAGGATCAGCCTCGGCCCCGGCTGCGAGTCTGACGGGTCGTGCGCCTGAGGGGCTCCTCCTCCGACTCTGTCCCGCTGCCTCCACCACTCCCTCTACGTCCGCCGCTACCGCCGCTACCGCCGCCTCTGCCCCTGCCACTACTGGTGCCCTCACCTCCGCCTCCGCCGCGCCCAACGTCGCTACCTTCATGGGCATCGCTGAGAGGGATGCCGAACTGCTAGAGCCTCTGCTGAAGCTGCCCACCTGCTGGGACAGGACTCTGATCTCCTCCGCCTGAAATAAGAAAGGATAAATCCAGTTAGTGTTGAAAAGACAATCGAAATACTGAGAATAAGGGGATAAAGATCATACCTGGGCCCTCAACTGAGTCACAGCAGTCGCCCGAGCTCCCTCAGCCTGAAAATAAAAACCAAGAATATAGGATCGTAAAAGAAGGGGCAATCAAAGTCAAAGTGAAAGGCAGGGATGAGTTTCTTACCATCCACTCTCGCCTGAGAACCCACTGCCGCACGCTGTGGGCGTACGCCAAGCCCTCCTCTGCGTAGGAACGCAGGATAACATCGTAATGAAGAGGAATAGTGGGGGCGCCCTGTGTGAGTTAGGGGATCGTCGTCGAGTAGGGCTCGCCGAACGAGACGGCCGACATAGTCCAATCCCACTCAGGCAAGGCGGGAGGACGAGTGGCAGCAGGAACAGGCTGCAAACGAAAAATAATAAAGCATGAATAGAGAATAAAAGAAAATTCATAAAGTAGTAATAGAGGAATCATATACTCACCCGAGTCACTTCCATCAAAGGGAAGTTCAGCATCAGCTTAGCGGCACGGAACACCGCGTATCCTGAAGGGGGATCCAAGAAGCCGTGAATACCCAAGCCCATCAGGGCAGTCGTCAGCTCGCTACCATGAAGAGTGTCCGTGGCCCTCATAGAGTCAGGAGGAGGGAATGGCACAAAGAATCCAAGGGCCGCCAGTGACTGCCTAGTCACCCTCTCTCCTAAGTACCACGCCTGGCCCTCTGGCCCACTAAGGAGTTGCCTCGTCGGGTCATATCCGGCCGACTCTCGAATCTCCGCACGAGCCTCAGGAAGCACCCTAAGCCAGGGCTGCCAATGAATGTGCTGCTCCCTCAGATTCATCAGGAATTTCCTGAACGAAACGAAATCGTGGGCACCGGTCTTCCGCCCAACCCTATCCTTCGTCCATTTCAGCCCCTGGGGCATGATAAGGGCGTCTGCCTCACGCGTCTTGGGAGACATCATGCGAAGATACTCGTGGGACCAAATCTGCAATAATAAAAAGGAAGGGTTAGTCTCACAATTTAAATAAATTTCTGAAAATGTAAAAAAGCAATGAAAATGTATACCTCCTACGCTCTCCAATAACCGCTGGTGGAGGCCGGCCTGTCCCGGGAGATATCACCCATATGCCTGTACAGGATAGATAACCCTGTACCAGCCCAGTCATACTCGTCGACCCGGTCCAGGCGCTCCAGCGATGCTACCAAGGACACAGAGACTCGATCGCCCTTGGTGCTAACAAAGAGCACCCCAGCATGTACATAAGAAAACCTCTGGCCATCTGCTCGTCCGTAAAACCCGGCTGGCCCCTAAATGTGTCCATAAACCATCGGGCTATGACCAGAGACTCCTCCGGGACCACTCCTAGCAAAGGCTCCACCTGGTCCCACTCCCGATCCGTCAGATATCGCAGAGGCTCTCCACCGAACGGGATCCCGGTGATCATCAAAAAATCAAAGGGAGTCATCGTCATCTCCCCAAAGTCAAAATGAATAGTGCTCATCGTATCCCACCACCGCTCGGCCAATTCGTGTATCTTCCGCAAGTCATTGGAGCTCTTCGTCAAGAGTTTGACGAAGTCTCCAAAGCCTACAGCCTCAATAAATCCCTGCACGGTCTCGCTAAGCTCCCCGTACCACTCAAACCCGTGGGCAAGGCTGCCGTGCCCCTTCAGCACCGTAGGCTGTAGCTGCAAGAAAGAATCACAAAATTTGGATATTAGTTGGATAAAAGAAAAGTAAATAAACAGAGGGCAGTAAAAAGACGAAAAAAAAAAAAGAAAAAGAATAAAGAAATAGAAAATCTGAAAGTATTCGCAGAAATTTCACAAGCATGGCACTAGTTTGCGTTCAGTTCAGTAGACGTTCACCAAAAAATAAGAAGAAATAAGAAAGAACATTCGATGTTCTAAGAGATTTCAAAAGAGAAAGAGGAGAGAGAAAGGAGTTTGTTCGCATTTTCAAAAGTATATGTATATAAATTAGTTCAAATTCAGGTTCCAAGGAGGCATTAGTTTCAAGTACGGGTTCACAAACATTCAAAATTGGGTTGGAACAATAAGAGGACGCTCGGAACATTCATGAGTAACGCTTTCAATTAAAACGTGTCGTGTTCGTGAAACTCAAAAATGAAAAACTCACTTTATTCACAAGAGGTGTTTTGAAATTCTGATCAATACAAGCGGCTTCCAAAAGCCCTTGGAAAAGTCAAAAAATAATAATAAGGGATAAAACGCTCGGAAAATTCAGGCATATCACTCATTTTTGTAAAGGGTCTTTTAGAGAAAGAAATATGTACGAAATTTCCCTAAAAAGAAGAAGGGGCATGAAATAAAACGTTCAAGACACTCGAGAGCACTACAAGCATAGCATTTGTAATAAGAAATAAACATTTGAAGTTGTATCAAATATATATATTGCATCCACAAAAGTTCCTACGGCTTGCAAAATTAAAAGAGAAGCAAAGAGAGGAGCGTTTACCTCGCCCTTGAATGCGCGGGTGGATAAATGCTCGTCCGGATCCCGAAGAAGGAGTGTAGCATCAGGATGATGACTAGCCGTGTACTTGGCCTTCCTCTTCCTCCCCGAACCGCTCGCCATGATCTGTAAAGAAAAAAGAAAATTCGAGCGTGAGATTCGTGGAAATTTCATAAAAACAAGAAAATAAAAGAGATTGATCAAGTTTTGATCAAGCAGGACTAACCTATGAGTACCGTAGATCAATATAGAAGCAAAGAGATGATGGGAGAAAATTTCTCCAAAGAGATTTCGAGATGGAGAGAGTTGAAAGAATGAAAGAAATGTATTGAACCCGGCGGTTTTAGCCACTGCCGCTCAAACGCGGCACTAAGTTTTTCGTGCGCGGCAGTTGATGGACTGCCGCGCGGCACTCACTGACTACCGCAACGGCATTCCGTGAGTGCCGCGCGGCACTCACGGACTGTCGCAGACATCCGCGTGTGCCGCGTTTAAGTCGGTTCAAAGATCCTTCATTTCCCCCCCAAAATTCAAATTGAGTCCCGAAAATTGAATTTGAGACCCCCAAAATTTGCCCTCATTAAACTTTTGGCCCTCGGAGTCATTTTTTGGTTTAAAATGGCTACAAATTTTAGAATTTAAGACTATACATGAGCCCGTGGGCCCCCGATTTTGAAAATTGAAAAAAGATTTGAGCCCGTGGGCTCCCGATTGTTGAAAAGTGAAAATATTTGAGCCCGTGGGCTCCCAATTTTTTGAAAATTAAAAAGGGTTTTGGAATATAATAGATTTATATTCCCGGTTCTCGCAACAGATTTGCGTGTAACGGATTGGTTCTCGCAACAGATTTACGTTTACCCTCTTTTTGGAATATAACAGATTTATATTCTCGGTTCTCGTAACAGATTTGCGCTTACCCTCGTTTTTGGAATATAACGGATTTATATTCCCAGTTCTCGCAACATATTTGCGTTAACCCTCGTTTTGGGAATATAACAGATTTATTTTCCCGATCCTCATAACATATTTGCGTTGATCCTTTGTTCGAGAATGTAACATATTTGCACTCTCGGTTCTCGCAACAGATTGCGTTAACCCTCGTTTTAGAATATAACGGATTTATATTCCCGGTTCTCGCAATAGATTTGCGTTTACCCTCGTTTTTGGAATATAAGAGATTTACATTCTGTGGATATCGCAGGTTTTCTTTCTTTTACCCACTTTTTAACACAACTTTTCAAATTCAAAGAGTCGCCACTTAATTTTTTAAAAGGAAAATTAAGAAACCATTTAAAAGGAAACTGATCTTTTGCGAAACCAAAGATAAACTGGGTCCGGGGATTATGGAATGAAAGGGGAAGGAGCCCGGCGGACTAAAACACCCCCTTTCATCCTATCTCACGATAGGCCTCTACTCAACATCCTTTTTAATCAAATTATTAATCTAAGCATGCCCTCAATTAATACATATACATATATACATTACACAAGACATGTCAAAAGGGTGCAAGATTGCTAACGGTAAAATATCATTCATAAGCCATCTAGTCCAATTAGCAAGCGATATGATATGCATAAGGGAACTTAAGGAACTTACCCGGGATCCAGCTGCGAATTTTAAACGTGCAATGCATACATATAAAATAGACCTAAGAAAAAGGTCTCTAACGCATATAAACACATAAGGCAAAACCTAGGCTAAGGTGTCGCACATGGAGTCGAAAATCAATTCAAAATCAAAGAAATGAATTAAACTAGAAAAGAGTTGAGGAATTGTACCTCAAATGCGCTACAAAACAAAGGTTAGTACACATGCCTTAGACAAGATATAATATCATAAATAAGTAAATCCTAAGTCATGTTCAATTAAATTCAACTAAGTCCAATTTCATCCAAGAACTAGTTCTAACTATAAGCATCAATGTACATGAATGAATGAATGATTATGAACAAGGATGAGACATGAATTTATTCACTAATTTGGATCCCTAAGCCTCTGGCTTTAATCTAAATTATCATTATTCAAAACATGGTTTGAGTCCCAAGACATTAAGAGACCATTTGAGTTGAAATAAATAAGATTAGACAAAAACAGTAGCAGTTTTTTGTGATTTACAGAGAGCAGACCCGACGTTCAAAAATGGAAATAAAATACTTTCAACGGTTGGATCTTAATGATTTTTGGATATGTTATGCCTCTGTGAGTCTAGTTTCTAACCCAAAAAGAAAATCGAGGTTTCAACGGTTAGATCTCCGGGAATACTGAAAATACTAGACCTCAGTCAGGATTCTGCAACTCTCTGTCCAGAGATCTTGTATGATTTTCTAAAAATAGTAAAAAAATGAGAAACACTTAGATCTTTTTAGGGTACCTTCCTAACACATTAAGGTACTTATAAAAAATTATTTGAGACCCCAAAAACTTAATTAAGGTTCTGATTTATTAATTTCAAAACGGACTTATTATTCTGAAAGTATTCTAGAACTCTGGACAGATTATGATTAGCTCACAAAAACCATGATCGAACCCTTCTAATCACAAGATCTTGCTAAAACAAAAATCACAGTGGTAAAACAATGTGTTATGAACATTTTCCCGTTGGTTTCATTCGATTCCAATGGTCGGATTTCAAACTAAAAATCCTTGATCAAAAACAGTTTATGAACCCACTGTTTCATTTTGCTAGTTCAAGTTTATTGATTGGCCTCAACTATTAGAACATGAAGTTGGGGCTCAAACCAAACTACTTCTTCTACCATTTGATGGTCATTGAAGACTATGAGGCACACCACACTTATGGATCTTGATGAAGTATTGAAATGAACTTCACAAAATCCTCAAATAAAGAACCTAAACCTATGGACCAAAACTTGAGTTCAAAAATATTACTCCTACCATTTGATGGTCATTGGAGTCTAAATATAGTTACATCTACTCAAAACCTCATTGGAATATAGTAAGGATTCCATAAGATTCCTTAATGAAGAGGTTCAAGTTATGGATTGAAACTTGAATCTCTCTAACTATATATAGATTAAAATTATTATTCATTCTAACCTCCATGTAGATCATGAGATCTTAGAAGTTGAAGAATCAAACTCTAAGAGGTTCAATGAGATATGGAAGATCTCATGAGCCTTTTTAGTGAAATAGAAGTAAGGAAAATCAAAGATTACTTAGAGAAACTAAGATTGCTCCTACCATTTGATGGTCATTGGAGTCTTAAATGAAGTTAAAATCTAATGAAACCTTATTGGAATATGGTAAGGATTCCATAAGATTTCTCCATGAAGAGGTTCAAGTCATGGATTAAGACTTGAATCTCACTAATTATATATAGATTAAAATTATGATTCATTCTAACCTCCATGTAGATCATGAGATCTTAGAAGTTGAATAATCAAACTCAAAGAGGTTCAATGAGATATGGAAGATCTCATGAACCTTACAAGAAATGGTAGAAATAAGAAATCAAAATTTGCTTTGAGAAACCAAGAACACAAATTCTTCAAAATTGAATTTATTTTAAACCCAAGGCATCAATTAGACCCAAATCAATGAAGTAATATGAGATTCAATCACAAGTTCTAAGTGGTGTGTGATGAAATGAGGTAAGAAGAGAGGTTTTGAAAATGTGTAAAGTTCCTAGAACTATGAACTTGTGATTGAATGGCCTAATTCTATCAAATGATTGAGAGGTTACCTCTAAAACCTCAAGGGATTCTTCAACTTCTTGTGAAGATCTTCCAAGACTTCAAGATTTTCTTCAAAATTCTTCAAATTCTTCTTTTCTCTATATGATTTTGTATCTCTCTCTCTCTCTAAATTCAAGTATATGTGTTGATTCAAGTATATTCCAAGTATATCTTTCAAGTCTCTTTAAAAATGAAGATGAAAGTTTGTTTATATAGGCCATTAATCCAGGGATAGATAGGTAAATTCGGGTGGAGACCCATGTGAAAAGATTTCTTCTAGAACATGTGAGAAAAGCAGTCTGTTACAGCCAGCGGCAAACGACGGCATCCGGCGGCACTCGCTGAGTGCCGGGCGGCACTCGCTGAATGCCAGGCGGCACTCGCTGAATGCCAGGCGGCATTCGCTGAATGCCAGGAGGCACTCAGTGAGTGCCGCCGGGTTTTCCGGGTGCCGGGGCTAACTGAATTTTGCTCTACTTTTTAATTTTCAAAAGATATGTTGGTGTAAACCAAAATTCTTTTATTCTATGTATATATATATTTGTATTAAGATCCCCCATGTGCATGGTATCAACCATGTGCATGGTATACATCTAAATATACTACTCTCTTTTTGTATTTTCTCCTTTTTCCAAGATTTTTTATTTATTTATTTTGTCCTCCTATCTCTTTCAAAAGAACTCTTCTTTATTTTTTTATTTTTATTTTATCCTCTTAAAAACTGGTTCCCAGACTGGGTTTCTCACACGTTCTTCATCGTTCGGGTTTCTCCCGAATACCCAAACTCTCTCTCTTCTTTCTCCTTTTTATATTTTCTATTTTAATTTTGAAATTTGCCTTGAAGAATCATTTTGAATTTTCTGGAAGATCTTCGAATGTCACCGATCATTGTCATCATCGGTCTTTGAGAGGTAACCAATCCCTGGATTTGACGTTTGGTCAAAATTGGGGTGTCTACAGTTTGCCCCTCTTTGACAGAGCTCGTGAAGCAACGCGTATCACAAGCAAATGTCAAAGCCTGTGTGAAAGACAAGCCTTTGACCAAATAGTCGAATCCAGATAAAAACAAAAGTGCGTTGCAAAAACAGGCGCGCAAATAGCCAAATGCTGGTCGTGCTCAATGGTGAGCTGCCTACGTATCCCAACGGGAATCAGACCAGGACGTAGTTCGGGCAAAGGACAACAACACACCAACGCAGGTAGTCACACAGATGAATGCACCTATCTCATCGTGATGCACATGCTCATGCAACCTTATATCTTATGCTTCCAAACGTGATGTTCCTGAGTCACGTTACTCTTCCTATTATCAGAAATGCACCCTATACATTGAATTATCCTATTATGACACCGTCTTACTCTAGGAATATTATGACTATTGTACACTTCATATGCATATGAGAATCGTCTGATTGACTGAGATGCGCTCTGCGCCTTATACCCCATAGCCGAATCAGGTAGCACGCAGAGAGATTGAGCAGCTCTATGCTCAAAATCCCCAAAATCATCTGATCGGCTAAGCCAAATCAGGTAGCACGCAGAGAGATTGAGCAGCTCTATGCTCAAAATCCCCAAAATCATCTGATCGGCTAAGCCGAATCAGGTAGCACGCAGAGAGATTGAGCAGCTCTATGCTCAAAAATCCCCAAAATCATCTGATCGGCTAAGCCGAATCAGGTAGCACGCAGAGAGATTGAGCAGCTCTATGCTCAAAATCCCCAAAATCATCTGATCGGCTAAGCCGAATCAGGTAGCACGCAGAGAGATTGAGCAGCTCTATGCTCAAAAATCCCCAAAATCATCTGATCGGCTAAGCCGAATCAGGTAGCACGCAGAGAGATTGAGCAGCTCTATGCTCAAAATCCCCAAAATCATCTGATCGGCTAAGCCGAATCAGGTAGCACGCAGAGAGATTGAGCAGCTCTATGCTCAAAAATCCCCAAAATCATCTGATCGGCTAAGCCGAATCAGGTAGCACGCAGAGAGATTGAGCAGCTCTATGCTCAAAAATCCCCAAAATCATCTGATCGGCTAAGCCGAATCAGGTAGCACGCAGAGAGATTGAGCAGCTCTATGCTCAAAATCCCCAAAATCATCTGATCGGCTAAGCCGAATCAGGTAGCACGCAGAGAGATTGAGCAGCTCTATGCTCAAAAATCCCCAAAATCATCTGATCGGCTAAGCCGAATCAGGTAGCACGCAGAGAGATTGAGCAGCTCTATGCTCAAAATCCCCAAAATCATCTGATCAGCTAAGCCGAATCAGGTAGCACGCAGAGAGATTGAGCAGCTCTATGCTCAAAAATCCCCAAAATCATCTGATCGGCTAAGCCGAATCAGGTAGCACGCAGAGAGATTGAGCAGCTCTATGCTCAAAATCCCCAAAATCATCTGATCGGCTAAGCCGAATCAGGTAGCACGCAGAGAGATTGAGCAGCTCTATGCTCAAAAATCCCCAAAATCATCTGATCGGCTAAGCCAAATCAGGTAGCACGCAGAGAGATTGAGCAGCTCTATGCTCAAAAATCCCCAAAATCATCTGA
This sequence comes from Hydrangea macrophylla, assembly GCA_033977485.1. Lineage (NCBI taxonomy): Eukaryota > Viridiplantae > Streptophyta > Magnoliopsida > Cornales > Hydrangeaceae > Hydrangea > Hydrangea macrophylla. The sequence goes on along the minus strand of CM066988.1, from coordinate 93,001,012 downwards.
TCGGCTAAGCCGAATCAGGTAGCACGCAGAGAGATTGAGCAGCTCTATGCTCAAAATCCCCAAAATCATCTGATCGGCTAAGCCGAATCAGGTAGCACGCAGAGAGATTGAGCAGCTCTATGCTCAAAAATCCCCAAAATCATCTGATCGGCTAAGCCGAATCAGGTAGCACGCAGAGAGATTGAGCAGCTCTATGCTCAAAATCCCCAAAATCATCTGATCGGCTAAGCCGAATCAGGTAGCACGCAGAGAGATTGAGCAGCTCTATGCTCAAAATCCCCAAAATCATCTGATCGGCTAAGCCGAATCAGGTAGCACGCAGAAAGATTGAGCAGCTCTATGCTCAAAATCTCCAAAAATCATCCGATCGGCTAAGCCGAATCAGGTAGCACGCAGAAAGATTGAGCAGCTCTATGCTCAAAATCTCCAAAAATCATCTGATCGGCTAAGCCGAATCAGGTAGCACGCAGAAAGATTGAGCAGCTCTATGCTCAAAATCTCCAAAAATCATCTGATCGGCTAAGCCGAATCAGGTAGCACGCAGAAAGATTTGAGCAGCTCTATGCTCAAAAATCTCTTAAAATCATCTGATAAGCGCAGATTTGTTTGTGAAGACCAGAGATGCAAATGTGTCACTTTTCTATGCAAAGTCAAACTCGACTCTTATTTTTCCCTTTTTGGAGTTACTCTCTTTTTCAAGGTTTATTTTCAAATTTTCCTAAATCTGGAAGCACTTGGATTCATATTCGCTTTTAATTTCCGAAATCGAAGATCAATCATATTAAAGTCGGCTGAATTTTCTCCTAACCTGGAGTCGGACTGAATCAATTTTCAAAGTTCCAGAATCAAACAAGACTCTCATATCAAATCAAATTCCAAAGAGTTGAAACCAATTAGGCTCAATTTAAATCTATTTTCAAAGAATCGGAGCCAATCAGGCTCAAGTCAAATCAACTTCAAAGTTCCGGAGCCAATCGGGCTCAAACCAAATCAATTTTCAAAGAATCAGAGTCAATCAGGCTCAATTCGAATCAATTTTCAAAGAATTGGAGCCAATCAGGCTCAAATTAAACCAACTTTCAAGGAGTCAGAGCCAATCAGGCTCAATTCAAATCTATTTTCAAGGAATCAGAGCCAATCAGGCTCAGATCAAATCAATTTTAAAAGAATCGGAGCCAATCAGGCTCATGTCAAATCAACTTTTAAAGAATCAGAGCCAATCAGGCTCAAACCGAATCAATTTTCAAAGAATTGGAGCCAATCAGGCTTAAGTCAAATCAGGTTTCAAAGTTTGGAGCTGATTAGGCTCAAATTAAATATTTCCAACAATTCGGAGTCATTCAAACTCGAAATCAACTCATCTTCTCAAAATTGGAGCCTTTCGGACTCGAGTTAATTCATTCTTCTAAGACCAGGAGTCAATCAGACTCAAATCAGCTTAGATTCAACCAAACTCCCATTTATTCAATTTTCCAAAATCAGGAGTCAATTAGACTCTTAATCAAATCAATTTTCAAAAGCCTAGAGTCAATCAGACTCCAATTTACTCTAATTCTCAAAATCCGGAGTAAATCAAACTCCTAATCAAATCAATTTTCAAGAGTCCGGGGTCAATCAGACTCCAATTTATTCAATTTTCCTACAATCAAGAGTCAATCAGACTCAATTCAAGTTAGATTCTTAAAATCAACCAAACTCAATTCAATTTATTCTTTTAAAATCAAGAGTCAATCAGACTCAATTCAACTTAGTTTCTTAAAATCAACTAAACTCAATTCAATTCATTCTTTTAAAATCAGGAGTCAATCAGACTCAAAAAATAAAAAAATTTGCCCAATCAAGAGTCACTTTGACTCAATTTCGAATTCAAATTCCACTTATCAGGAGTCAATCAAACTCATTTAAAATAAATTCACCTTCTAAAATCATTTAGTCAATCAGATTCAAATAAATTCAATTTTCTAAAATCAGGAATCAATCATACTTAAAGAATTTCAAATTTCTAAAAACAGGAGTCAATTGGACTCGAAGCAAATTCAATTTCACAAAACCGGGAGTCAATTAGACTCAAAGAATTTCAAAAAAAACAGACTCAAAGAATTTTAGTTTCACAAAATTAAGAGTTGATAATACTCAAAGAATTCTTGCTTCACAAAATTGGGAGTCAATCAGACTCAATTTAGTTCAAACTCATGAATTAGGAGTCAATTAGACTCAAACAAATTCAAATTCTCAAAATCCAGAGTTCGGAGTCGATTCAACTTGAAACAATTCATATTTCCAAAGGAGAGTTGCACTGATTCACATTTTACAAAGGAGAGTCATATGATCTTGAAAATTTTCACATTTCTCAAACACGAATTCATACGGACTCAAAAATTCACATTCTATAAACACGAAGGAAGTCATACAGACTAAATATATATATATATATATATTTAAAAAAGACAGAGTCACGCGGACTCTAGAACTCAGTATTTTACATCAATGAAGTCCCATGGACCCAACAAATTCACATTTTTCACAAACGGAGTCATGCGGACTCAAGAGTTCATATTTTACATAGACGGAGTCATGCAGACCCGAAAATTCATATTTTACACAGACGGAGTCATGCAGACTCGAAAATTCATATTTTACAGAGACGGAGTCATGCGGACTCAAAATTTCATATTTCACAAAGCCGGAGTCACGCGGACTCAAAATTTCATTTAGTTATTCAAACGAAGTCACACGGACTCAACAAATTCACTTTTTTATACAAATAGAATCATACAGACTCAATCAAACTCACATTTCATACAAATGGAGTCATACAGACTCAAAAAATGTATATATATATATATATTTATACAAATGGAGTCACACGGACTCAAAGAATTTCCTATTTATACAAATGGAGTCACACGGACTCAAAGAATTTCCTATTTCAAAATCGAGGGTTAATTTATAACATTTCAAATTTTCTTAATCAGAGTCAACTTTGACTTAATCAAAAAAATTCCAATTTTCGAAATCAGGAGTTAAATCAAACTCAATTTATTTCAATTTCCCAAAATCGGGAGTCAAATTAGACTCAACTCTATTCGAATTCTAAAATCAGGATTCAGTTGAATTCGAAACAAATTCAATTTCACAAAACCTGGAGTCAATCAGACTCAAAACAAATTCAAATTCAAATTCAAATCCTAAATCATGAGTCAATCAGATTTGATTCAATTTCTTATTTCGCAAAATCGGACAAAACCAGGAGTCAATCGGACTCAAAGAAATTTAAATTCATAAAACTGGGCTTAAAGAATTTCTATTTCACAAAAGAATTTTTACAAAATTGGGAGTAAATCGAACTCAAAGAATTTCTATTTCACAAGATTGGGAGTCAACCAGACTCAAAAGAATTTCTAATTTCCAAAAACATGAGCCATTCAGACTCAAAAGAATTCCCAATTCCAAATTATGAGTCAATCATACTCAAAAGAATTTCTAATTTCAAAATCGGAGTCAAACAGACTCAAAATAATTTCAAATCAGTTCATCAGAGTTAGTCAAACTCAGTTTTATTCAAATTCTAAATCAGAAGTTAGTCAGATTCAATTCAATTCAATTCAACTTTCAGAATCGGGAGTCAAATAGGCTCAATTCAATTCAATTTTTCAAAATCTGGAGTCAATCAGACTCATTTCAGTTCCATATTCTAAAATTGGAATTCAATCAGACTTAAACAGTTTCTATTTCACCAATTCAAAAGTCAATTAGACACAAAGAATTTCTGTTTCACAAAATTGGAGTCAATCAGACTCAAAATTTCATATATTCACAAAGACGGAGTCATGCGGACTCGAAAATTCATACTTTACAACACGAAGTCACGCAGACTTGAAGAATTATGAACTTTTACAAAATCGAAATCATAAAGACTCAAAGAATCAAAGGAGCCAAATAAGGCTCAGGTACTTGATTGATTAATGATGATGATGATGATAATGATGATGCTAGACTGACGAGGAGCTTTTAGCACTGAAATGAGCTCGTTTGAATGAGCTTGTCACGAGTGTGGATTTGCCACGAAAGTGGGCTTATGAGGCATGTTTGCCACGAAGTGGGCTTATGTGCATGGATTTGTCATGGGCATTGGTTTGGCTAAAAGAGTGCCACCGGGATGGGCTTTCATGAATGAAGCCGCCACATAAATGGGCTTATAACGAGAGTTGCCCTGAACGTAGGCTTTCGATGAAAGAGTGCCATGTGAATGGGCTTATGATGGGGTCGCCACAAAAGTGGGCTTATAATGGTGGTCACCACGAAAGTGGGCTTTTGATGAGAGGGTGCCATATGAATGGGCTTATGATGGGGTCGCCACAAAAGTGGGCTTATAATGGTGGTCACCACGAAAGTGGGTTCTGGATGAGAGGGTGCCGTATGAATGGGCTTTCGAAGATAATTGCCACGAAAGTGGGCTTTGGAGAAAATGCTTTCCTGCATCTGCGGACCCTTGAAATGAATAAGAAGAAAGAAGGAAGCCACCTATGCCCCTAGTCTTGGACCCCTTATATTTCCATTGTGTTATGATAATGTTTAAGAATCCTGCTTGCATTGCTCTTGGGAGACTCATGGAGACTCTTCAAATCTTTATTCATCATCTTAAACCCACACAATTGAGACCATTATTGACTCATCAAAGGGAGACAATCTTGACAAAGGGATTACACAAGCGACAGACTCAAACTCTGTATTATTATGAATTAGTGTGCTTTCATCGTGAACAATGTATCATCTTACCTTTCATTTATTCATCATCTTACAATGTTAGTACTTTTCCGACAAATCTAAACTTTGAAGGTTCTCTTTTTGAGTTAGCTGATTCTTTGCCTATCCAGAGTGTGCTTCAGATTAGTGCTTTAGCTTAGAGAATAAAAGACAATCTATTTCAATCCATTCAAAACAAACTTGATTACTCGAGAACTTTGCTCTGACATAGAGGGATTTTGGCAAACGAAGTTTGCCCCTAGTTTGAGTAGGGCTCAGAGGCATTGCTTTTGGGATTAAAATGAGGTGTTCAGCAAACGAAGTTTGCCCCTGGTTTGGCGATATATATGTGGCTTCGGGCAAACTTACGCAAGTTTACCCCCTAGTCTGAAGAAAGGAAACCAAAGGCACAAAGGGTGATGCTCATGGTTTAGGGATGGTTATGCACCGAGAACCTTGGAAGGTTCGCCTACCTATCCCTGAACGGGAATCAGGTCCAAAGTAGTTCGGCTAAGGCCTGAAAGAAAGATGCCACGAGATGGCGAGGGTGATGACCGAACTGAGTAGGCTGCCTACGTATCCCCGAATGGGAATCAGGTCAAAAACGTAGTTCATCGATTCTGGAGGTCTTGAAAGAATAAGGCTTCAAGAATTTGTGGGCTTTTCGAGCCATGTTTCCATATGGGTCCAATGGATGCTCTTTCTGAAATGGGTTGCTTGTGGTAGCCTTTGAACAGGGTCATGAACTACTTCTCCCTTTTATGCATTTTTTTCTTCTTTTCCTCTTTTCTTCCTTCTTTTTTTTTCTTTTCCTTTTTTTTTGTTTTGTGGCGGTTGATTCTTTTCGCCTTATCACTAGCCAGTCAATCTTTACAACTCTCATAATACATCGTGTTTTAATCATACTCTATTATACTCACAAAGCAATATCAGCCCTCTAAATTACTCTTTATTTTTCTCAAAGATACCTTTGTATTGTTTTAGGCCCACTTAGCCATTGAGCCTCTCACAAAATTTTGATACTAATTGATACTTTTAAATCTCTCTTTTCATTTCCAATTTCTTTTCTTTGTTGAGAACAACACAAAGCCTTCATGTACCAATGATATACTTTGAAGTGCTCAAGAATTCTCAATCTTATTTATTCTCTTTTTTTTTCTCTTTCCTTTCTTTTCTCTACCTCACTATCTCATATTCTCTTCATGATTTTGACTGGCTAGGATTCGGATTTTGAAATCAACACGCATCTTATTTTTGCTCTAACTTTTGCCTAGGCGCCCTTTCGGGTTTTCATCCTAGCGAGCTCCTTCATCTTCTTCTTTCTCTTTTCTCTTTTTTATTTTCTTCATTTTTTTTGTGCTCTAAATTTTGCCTAGGTGCCCTTTCGGGTTTTCATCCTAGCGAGCTCCTTCTTTTTTTTTTTTTTTGGGGAAGAAGAAGTTCATTTAATATATTTGACTACCATCAAGGATCAAGTTATGGCTTTGGACTAGTTGGGCTCATCTTCTAGGCTTGGTATTTAAGAGAAGGGGATGGTGAGCAAGTTTCTAGTTCCAAGTTCATCTTTTCAAGATTGAGCAAGAGCATCTTTAAATTCTTAAAGTAAAGCAAATCAATTCTCTGCTCCTCCTTGGATTTGGCACAGAATTTGCTTTGATCATTTGGGGATCCTTTTTAATGCAAAGATTTATTAACAAAGTATTTTCCATGATCATTTGAAAAATGATTTTTATTTTTTCTCTCCTTTTTTCTTTCTTGGCTTAATGATCCATACATTCACGACTTGGCACACTGAATCAAACAGAATGAGATTTTATTCAACTAGTAGGGAAAAAGGATTACATCACTTGACTCGATAAAAAGAAACTTAAAAAAAAGAAACTCGATAACCGACTGACTCAAAGACTCGACTGAACTTGACACTTAACTCCTACTTGACATGACTCGACTACCGGACTAGACTTGGTCTCAACTGGAGTGTCACAGATGATTTTCAATTTACTGGGTCCCCAAGAGAATCCACATTCGCTTCAACAACAGTATTCCCAAACACTATCACCCTACTATCATCATTTGAACCTTCGAGTTCACCACTCTCCAACAACATGTGTGCAAAAATATTTTCTTCTTTAAATCAAGAAAGATGAACCCAAGAAGATTAGAAGTGTCCTCACTAGGAGATCTAGTTGTTCCACTCTTTCTACAAATTCAACAACATACATAGGTAAAAGGTCCGCATGCAGAATTTATTTTCAGGAGGCAAGGAATTTTGAGGAATCATTGGATTACTTTATGAATTTGTATTTTACATGCATGTAATGATATTGACTGATATGATGAGAGTGACAAAATGTACATGCTTTAATGTTTTGATGTGGCTAAATGCATGCACCGCACACATGACACACGGATGAAATGCAAATGTGTGTGTGCCTATTCTATATGCAAAAGAAAGGAAAATTCTAGTCCTAGCACATATAACATATAAGCACATAAAATCCTCATCCATGTCAAGTGCGCTTAACTTCTCCTTTCATCGTGATCCTCATTACCCCTTCAAGGTTTGAAAATTTTAGAATTTTTGAAATCCATTTGACAAGTATTTCCCCTAGATGATGGGCTCTTTCAAATTCTTAAGGAGTTTTCCTTTGAAGGCAACATTTCTGAACAAAAGATGATTGGGTTGAAACTTCGCTTTAAAATTCATTTGAAAAGCATTTCTTTAATTGGAGAGATCTTTCAAAAACAATTCTCAAGGATTTTGAACCTTTTATTAAAAAAGAGGATATGAAAATATTTCTCAATAAGAAAAATGATTTGGGTTTTACTTGAAAAATGAACCTTAAACATTTTTTTTCTTTGAAAGGGTAAAAAATTTTCAAAACAATTTATTCTTCTTTTGGATAAAAGATGATGATTAATCAAAAATTTTCATAAACCATGAACTTTGGATTCTTGGGTAGGAGCATCACACGATTAGATAATCATCGCACTTTTCATGAATTCGGATGCATACAAGGTCAATGATGCTTAGCTAAACATGATACAAGAGATGTAATCTTATAATCAAGATTCGGCTTATTCTTAAATGTCATAGGACATGAAAAGGAATTGCCCAAAAGTGATTAAGAGGTTACTTATCTTTTATCAAGTAAGCATCGTCATCATCTCAAGTAATCCCTTTCGGGCATACAAAACTCCCTAGCACATAACCCTAATCAAGAATTGACTCCCTAATTTTGAAAGGTTCTATGGAAACTACTATGCAAAGGCCGGGTTTTGGTCAAATACAGGACCCTTGACACACACCCGATAGGATGCTTCATATACCAAAACATGGTACGAGATCAAGGGTGATCACACGGTCCCATGATGACTTGACCGACCGGGTTGCCCCGAGCCTCCAAGGTCATAGTTCCATGTAATCGACTGGCGAGACATGCAAGTGCAATGCAACGGGCACACAAAAATTAATTAATTCGATTAAAAGGATGCTTTCAAGTCTAATCCTCGAGTGAACCCAAAATCAAAATTCTGGTCTGCGAAACCAGAGATTCTGGGTTCGATCCCCAGCAGAGTCGCCAGATTGTGGATATCGCAGGTTTTCTTTCTTTTACCCACTTTTTAACACAACTTTTCAAATTCAAAGAGTCGCCACTTAATTTTTTAAAAGGAAAATTAAGAAACCATTTAAAAGGAAACTGATCTTTTGCGAAACCAAAGATAAACTGGGTCCGGGGATTATGGAATGAAAGGGGAAGGAGCCCGGCGGACTAAAACACCCCCTTTCATCCTATCTCACGATAGGCCTCTACTCAACATCCTTTTTAATCAAATTATTAATCTAAGCATGCCCTCAATTAATACATATACATATATACATTACACAAGACATGTCAAAAGGGTGCAAGATTGCTAACGGTAAAATATCATTCATAAGCCATCTAGTCCAATTAGCAAGCGATATGATATGCATAAGGGAACTTAAGGAACTTACCCGGGATCCAGCTGCGAATTTTAAACGTGCAATGCATACATATAAAATAGACCTAAGAAAAAGGTCTCTAACGCATATAAACACATAAGGCAAAACCTAGGCTAAGGTGTCGCACATGGAGTCGAAAATCAATTCAAAATCAAAGAAATGAATTAAACTAGAAAAGAGTTGAGGAATTGTACCTCAAATGCGCTACAAAACAAAGGTTAGTACACATGCCTTAGACAAGATATAATATCATAAATAAGTAAATCCTAAGTCATGTTCAATTAAATTCAACTAAGTCCAATTTCATCCAAGAACTAGTTCTAACTATAAGCGTCAATGTACATGAATGAATGAATGATTATGAACAAGGATGAGACATGAATTTATTCACTAATTTGGATCCCTAAGCCTCTGGCTTTAATCTAAATTATCATTATTCAAAACATGGTTTGAGTCCCAAGACATTAAGAGACCATTTGAGTTGAAATAAATAAGATTAGACAAAAACAGTAGCAGTTTTTTGTGATTTACAGAGAGCAGACCCGACGTTCAAAAATGGAAATAAAATACTTTCAACGGTTGGATCTTAATGATTTTTGGATATGTTATGCCTCTGTGAGTCTAGTTTCTAACCCAAAAAGAAAATCGAGGTTTCAACGGTTAGATCTCCGGGAATACTGAAAATACTAGACCTCAGTCAGGATTCTGCAACTCTCTGTCCAGAGATCTTGTATGATTTTCTAAAAATAGTAAAAAAATGAGAAACACTTAGATCTTTTTAGGGTACCTTCCTAACACATTAAGGTACTTATAAAAAATTATTTGAGACCCCAAAAACTTAATTAAGGTTCTGATTTATTAATTTCAAAACGGACTTATTATTCTGAAAGTATTCTAGAACTCTGGACAGATTATGATTAGCTCACAAAAACCATGATCGAACCCTTCTAATCACAAGATCTTGCTAAAACAAAAATCACAGTGGTAAAACAATGTGTTATGAACATTTTCCCGTTGGTTTCATTCGATTCCAACGGTCGGATTTCAAACTAAAAATCCTTGATCAAAAACAGTTTATGAACCCACTGTTTCATTTTGCTAGTTTAAGTTTATTGATTGGCCTCAACTATTAGAACATGAAGTTGGGGCTCAAACCAAACTACTTCTTCTACCATTTGATGGTCATTGAAGACTATGAGGCACACCACACTTATGGATCTTGATGAAGTATTGAAATGAACTTCACAAAATCCTCAAATAAAGAACCTAAACCTATGGACCAAAACTTGAGTTCAAAAATATTACTCCTACCATTTGATGGTCATTGGAGTCTAAATATAGTTACATCTACTCAAAACCTCATTGGAATATAGTAAGGATTCCATAAGATTCCTTAATGAAGAGGTTCAAGTTATGGATTGAAACTTGAATCTCTCTAACTATATATAGATTAAAATTATTATTCATTCTAACCTCCATGTAGATCATGAGATCTTAGAAGTTGAAGAATCAAACTCTAAGAGGTTCAATGAGATATGGAAGATCTCATGAGCCTTTTTAGTGAAATAGAAGTAAGGAAAATCAAAGATTACTTAGAGAAACTAAGATTGCTCCTACCATTTGATGGTCATTGGAGTCTTAAATGAAGTTAAAATCTAATGAAACCTTATTGGAATATGGTAAGGATTCCATAAGATTTCTCCATGAAGAGGTTCAAGTCATGGATTAAGACTTGAATCTCACTAATTATATATAGATTAAAATTATGATTCATTCTAACCTCCATGTAGATCATGAGATCTTAGAAGTTGAATAATCAAACTCAAAGAGGTTCAATGAGATATGGAAGATCTCATGAACCTTACAAGAAATGGTAGAAATAAGAAATCAAAATTTGCTTTGAGAAACCAAGAACACAAATTCTTCAAAATTGAATTTATTTTAAACCCAAGGCATCAATTAGACCCAAATCAATGAAGTAATATGAGATTCAATCACAAGTTCTAAGTGGTGTGTGATGAAATGAGGTAAGAAGAGAGGTTTTGAAAATGTGTAAAGTTCCTAGAACTATGAACTTGTGATTGAATGGCCTAAATCTATCAAATGATTGAGAGGTTACCTCTAAAACCTCAAGGGATTCTTCAACTTCTTGTGAAGATCTTCCAAGACTTCAAGATTTTCTTCAAAATTCTTCAAATTCTTCTTTTCTCTATATGATTTTGTATCTCTCTCTCTCTCTAAATTCAAGTATATGTGTTGATTCAAGTATATTCCAAGTATATCTTTCAAGTCTCTTTAAAAATGAAGATGAAAGTTTGTTTATATAGGCCATTAATCCAGGGATAGATAGGTAAATTCGGGTGGAGACCCATGTGAAAAGATTTCTTCTAGAACATGTGAGAAAAGCAGTCTGTTACAGCCAGCGGCAAACGACGGCATCCGGCGGCACTCGCTGAGTGCCGGGCGGCACTCGCTGAATGCCAGGCGGCACTCGCTGAGTGCCGGGCGGCACTCACTGAATGCCAGGCGGCATTCGCTGAATGCCAGGAGGCACTCAGTGAGTGCCGCCGGGTTTTCCGGGTGCCGGGGCTAACTGAATTTTGCTCTACTTTTTAATTTTCAAAAGATATGTTGGTGTAAACCAAAATTCTTTTATTCTATGTATATATATATTTGTATTAAGATCCCCCATGTGCATGGTATCAACCATGTGCATGGTATACATCTAAATATACTACTCTCTTTTTGTATTTTCTCCTTTTTCCAAGATTTTTTATTTATTTATTTTGTCCTCCTATCTCTTTCAAAAGAACTCTTCTTTATTTTTTTATTTTTATTTTATCCTCTTAAAAACTGGTTCCCAGACTGGGTTTCTCACACGTTCTTCATCGTTCGGGTTTCTCCCGAATACCCAAACTCTCTCTCTTCTTTCTCCTTTTTATATTTTCTATTTTAATTTTGAAATTTGCCTTGAAGAATCATTTTGAATTTTCTGGAAGATCTTCGAATGTCACCGATCATTGTCATCATCGGTCTTTGAGAGGTAACCAATCCCTGGATTTGACGTTTGGTCAAAATTGGGGTGTCTACACATTCTCGATTCTCACAACAGATTTGCGTTTACCCTCGTTTTTGGAATATAACGGATTTATATTCTCGATTCTCGTAACAGATTTGCGTTAACCCTCGTTTTGGGAATATGACGGATTTATATTCTCGGTTCTCGCAACGGATTTGCATTTACCCTCGTTTTGGAATATAACAGATTTATATTCTTGGTTCTCGCAACAGATTTGCATTTACCCTCATTTTAGAATATAACAGATTTATATTCCCGGTTCTCGCAACAGATTTGCGATTACCCTCGTTTTGGAATATAACAGATTTATATTCTCAGTTCTCGCAACAGATTTGCGTTTACCCTCGAAATCAAATTAAAAGCATCATGACCCCTGTAAGAGATCTTTGCATCAGTCACAGAATTAGGTGATCTTTCCTGACTAACACGTCACATAAAATGCGTTGTACGTGGGGAAAACATGATGAGCATGGCGCTTGTATGACCAGGTCAATTTAGAAAATACCAATGCATAGCACTCGCATCACGACAGGATAGGTGCATTCATCCGTATGATTACTTGTGCTTGTGTGTGTTTGGTTCCTGCCAAAACTACGCTTTGGTCTGATTCCTAATGGGATACGTAGGCAGCTCACCGTTGAGCACGACCAACATGAACCGTTTGTGAAGTCATTTTTTTTTTGCAACGCGTTTTGTTTTACCTAAATTCGACAGTCTGGTCAAAGGCTTGTCTTCACACAGGCTTTGACATTCACTTATGGGATGCGTTGCCCCACCAGCTCTGTCAAAGAGGGGCAAACTGTAGACACCCCAATTTTGATCTGTTGGGTTTGTGCCCTCAAACCATTACTTTATGTATGAGACATTAGCATTATAATATATTGATATCAGCTTTACATTTCATTGTGTATGTTTCTTTCATGAGATGATTGTTTTATCCTTAAGTATCATAGTAAGCAATTCGTGTGTGTATGAGATACACACAAGTGAGATACGAATTACTATTCTTTGATACTTAGAATATGTCACAGTGGATGATGAGACTGGATACCTCATCAAGTCTACACTGTAGCATAATTAACTACCATTGGATGGAGTGATTAATCTCAATCACTAGAGTGTAGCTCTTAGTTGATATGCTAGTGCTTATAGTGCATTGACGGACCTGAGCTTTCCTATTGACGCTTAAGGCTGTCAACAGTCAATAGGAACTCATAACTTGTATAAGGTACGTGTTCTCAATCTTGAGATGATTATGAACACAGACTATGGATATGGCTGCTTTGACTTACCAATCAGTGAGGTCTATAGAAGATCAACACCTGGGTATCTTGGGTATGTCATGTCCTTAGGGTTGTGAACATATATTGTCAAGATAGAATCTACCCTCTGATTCAGAGTAAGCATTCCCTTGAGAATGTCACCAAGTTGATTACTGAGTACTGCAGTCTTGTTGATAAGAGTTATCAACATGTTTGGTAATCATGAGTAGTGAATGGGACTCAAGGAATACAAGAAGTAATCATGATTCAGGTTGACAGTAACAGTTATCCGACTACCTGAATATGATTACGAATGCTGACGGTAGAGGGACATTAGTACACCATACAAGTCTAGTTATCGCTTCGGATATGTTATTTTGCGTTGGAGTTCAGTTATCGTTTTATAGTGGAATAAACGTTAACTGACCAGTTAGTTAGTTTGCTGATCAAAGAGTTTGGTCATGGTAATTAACAAACTGGTCTGAGCCAACAATAAAGAGCCTAGGAGGTCCCACTCTTAGCTCCGCTAGGATGCTTGGAAAGACACTTGAGGAAGCTGTTAAGACAGGTTCGATCGATCGAAGTATGTTCGATCGATTGAAGTCAGCAGGTTCGATCGATCGAGAATGGTTCGATCGATCGAAGGTTCGATCGATCGAAGTCACTTCGATCGATCGAAGTCTAGGTCGGTTCTGGAAATCTATAAATAGGGCAGCTGCGTTCTGGAAGTAAGTGATCGTCATTTTTATACGCAGAAGCTGCAGAAACTATCATAGTCTTCCCAAAACCTTCCTATCCTCTCTATTAGGGTTCCCACCAACCCTAGTCTTTCCGGCAGGCATCCGCAGGAGTCATAAGGGTGAAGATCATCTAGTGGAGGCTGCTGGAAGTTAAAGTTTCAGAATTGGGTTCAAGACACTAAGGTATAATTCTTGCACCTCCTTGTACGCATCTATGGAATTGACGAGTAGTAGATCCTGGAATACCAAAAGTTATATAACTTAACCTATTTCCGCTGCGCGTTTAAACTCTAACTTTAAACCATTTTTCCATCAATTGGTATCAGAGCCACGCTCGTTTGGATCTATAAATGCGTTTTTGGAACCCTAGTTTTGATTTGCATGTTGATTTTAGAACTGTTTTCGAAACTGCATCGTCACAGATCTGTTTCTGCAGTGTTATCGCAGCAGAATACAAAACTGTGATTGCATAGGATGCAAGGTGGGTTCGATCGATCGAACTTGTTTCGATCGATCGAACATTCTGTTCTCAATCGATCGAACAGTCTTCGATCGATCGAACCTTCTGGTATTCGATCGATCGAATGAAGTTCGATCGATCGAGATAGATACTTTGTCAGGTTCTCTGTTTCACAGTTTTAAAGTATTTTGAAATTAAAAACTTTAATTTTAAAATATTCTGTAAAATTTTCAAGTCATTCTGTGAAACAGAATGTTCAAGCGATTGAACAGTGTTCAATCGATCGAAGGTTCGAGCGATCGAACGGTCTTCGATCGATCGAACTGTGACAGAGAAGTAAGATGCTGTTTTAAGTTCTAATTCAGTATGTAAAGTGTTTATATACTGTGTGAATCAATTAGGTGTTCCAATAGTTACATATATTTGTTATGTATGTGTGGATGCGTGTACGACTAACCCTTTTGCAGCAAAATAAGTCGCTATCTCCCATGGCACCAAGTTGTTTAAATATTTATATTTAAATTGTTTGAGATTGGTACATGTTGTAATTTAATAATGGTTTGGTTTTAAGGCGTATGTAAAGGGCGCTGCGGCTTCAATCCTACGAAAAGGAAAGTCGCACCGGTTTCCCTAGCCTTTTATTTCTTTTTTGCTATTTCCTTTTTCTAGATAAATTGTAAGCTTCAAAAGAAGCATAGGTCCAATGTAATAGAATTAGAAATTCCATGAAGATGGAGCAAGGAGCCGTTATCCATAAAGATGGAGCCGGAGGCGACCAAACCAAGAAGGTGGTTCTATGGAAATAGAGCCATGGGAGATAGAGGCATTGTTTGAATGCCTATGTTTCATTTTAGTTTTTTGTTTTATGTGCTTGTTTTGTGATTGGCGTATAATACATTGTTGCATGCACTTAAAACAAGTTTTCTAAAACAAAATTCAAAAACCGTTTTCAACACATTAGTAAACATTGGATGTTTATGCGTAGTGTGTGGAAACTTTTTTCAAAAGCAAAATCCTTAATTTACTAAATCTAGTGGGAGAGGGTCTTATTAAATAACACCCACGATCTTCCATTAACGGTTCATTGTAAGATGAGTAGTGTATTCTGTGTCACCTCGCCAGGGGTGATCATTCCATACGGAGGGTACACTGCTCATTGGTTACTAGATGTGAACTTCCTATGGATAGGATCAATCAGACGTGTTAGAGGGTGACCACCACACGGAGGCGCTACTTGAGACGGTTGTGATTGGATCCTAGTTAATGGTACACACTAGCTAAGCTATGGATAAGGGATCCCACACGGGGCATTATTCAGAAACTTAGAGATCAAATAGGTTCGGGAGTCATGGCTATTTTGCAAGAGTTGCATAGCGGATAAGTCATGATAAATCGAAAGATCGAACATTGACCACCACACGGAGGCTTTATCCTTTCGTTTCGATATTCCGGCGACTTTGTTTTTAAATAAGAGTTTTAAGGATTCTTTTATTTCAAACTGTCAATTCTGATATCCATATTTATTTTGTTTGTTTGATTTTCAGTAATCATAATGTCTGGATCTGCATTTAGTCCACTTGCCACCATACTCACTCAAAACAAGTTAACTGGAAATAACTACACTGAATGGAAACGTAACCTTGACATCGTTTTAACTGTGGAGGATCACATATATGTCCTCACCACCCCAAGCCCTGAAGAACCCGCGGCAAATGCTTCGGCAGCTGCCAGACGCGAGTTCGACAAATGGAAGAAGTCGAATGGAATGGCCCGCTGTTACATTCTGGCCTCAATGGCTGGTGTGTTACAACACGAATTCCAATCGAACAATTCTGCCAGTGACATTATCACATCCCTGAAAAAGATGTTTGGGGAGCATGGCAGGCCTGCCAGACAGGTAGCCATGCAGAAGATAATGAGTGCAAAGATGTCGGAAGGTACTCCAGTCAAAGAACATGTTTTAAAAATGATTGGTTATTTAAACGAACTGGAGACCTTGGTAGCCAACATCGATGCACAGACCCAAGTTGATATGATCCTCAACTCGCTGTCACCATCATTCGCTCAATTCAAACTTAACTATAATATGAATCAAATGGATTTTTCAATGAGCGAATTAATGAGTTCTTTACTGGCAGCAGAAGGGGTGATCAAACCTGGGGGCAGCGTTTTAAACGTTGAGAAAAGCGCTTCTTCTTCCCGATCTACACCGAAAGGTAAGAAAGGAAAGAAGAAGGCTGGCACTGGTGGTTCAAGTGTTGGACCGGTCCCTAAGATTGCAAAATCTAAGGGAAAAGGTAAGGGCAAAGGGAAGGTGGGTGGCCAAGGCAAAGGAAAGTGTTTCCAATGCGGTGAGAAGGGCCACTGGAAGAGGAACTGTCCAGAATTCTTAGCTACAAGAGTTCAAGGTATGATTGAATCACATGTGATTGAAGTAAGTTTTATTACGGATACTTCAAACACTTGGTGCATTGATTCTGGTGCGACTAACCATATCTGTAATTCGTTGCAGGGGTTCAGATCAACCAGGAAATGCAGTGATGGGGATATCGTGCTTACTCTAGGTTCTAGCGCAACCGTATCTGCGGTTTCTATAGGAGTCGTAGTTTTAGAATTTTCAGACAATAAAGTTTTGATTTTATCATATGTACTTTACGTCCCTTTAATGAGACGTAATTTAATTTCAGTTTCTAATTTAACGAATAATGGTTATTCCTTTCATTTTGGAACTGAAGTTGTCATTAAAAGAAACAGTTCTTTTATATGTTCTGGTGTTAAATCAAATGGTTTGTATGTGATTACTCCCAATATTTCAAAAGATTCTTGTTTGGAACTTAATAACTCAGTGGTAACTTTACCATCTAAAAGAAAGGAAACTTCCACTAATCCAACAAGGCTTTGGCATATGAGGCTTGGCCATATCAATCTGAATAGGATTGGCAGACTAGTCAAAGAAGGGGTCTTAGGCGATTTGGTTCTCGAACCAATGGAAGTCTGCGAGTCTTGTTTGGAGGGTAAGATGACCAAAAGGCCCTACCCTGCAAAGGGCAATAGGACCAATGCATTGTTGGAATTAGTTCATACTGATGTGTGTGGACCAATAAATATTAGAGCAAGGGGTGGTTATGAGTATTTCATAACATTTACCGATGACCACTCTAGGTATGGATATGTGTACCTAATGCAGCACAAGTCTGAAGCCTTTGAAAAGTTCAAAGAGTTTAGGGCTGAAGTGGAGAAGCAATCGGGCACACATATCAAGGCCATTCGATCTGATCGAGGTGGCGAGTACCTCTCTAATGAATTTATTGATCACCTCGTACAGAATGGGATTCTGTCACAGTTGACTGCACCTGGTACGCCTCAGCAGAACAGTGTAGCAGAGAGAAGGAATCGGACTCATTTAGACATGACTAGGTCGATGATGAGTTATTCAGAGTTGCCATTATTCCTTTGGGGTTATGCTTTGGAAACCGCTGCATATATACTAAATCTAGTACCAAGCAAATCTGTTCCCAGGACACCATGAGAGATGTGGATTGGGCGCAAGCCTTCTTTGCAACATCTCCGGATATGGGGGTGTCCGGCACATGTGCTCAAAGGAAAGATGAGCAAGTTGGATTCTAGATCGGAAGTATGTTACTTTGTAGGGTATCCAAAGGGTACTTATGGATGGTATTTTTATGATCCAAGAGAACAGAAAGTGTTTGTTAGTACAAATGCTGTTTTCTTGGAGGATGATTATATCATGAACCATAAACCTAAGGGAAGGATAGATCTTAGAGAGATAGAAGGAGAGCCCTCAGTCCAACCCGCAGTTGATAACGATGAAAATCAAGAAAATACCACTTCTTCACCCATTTCCGCACCGGTACCTCGTCGTAGTGGGAGGATTATCATCCAGCCTGATAGATACATGTTCTTAGGAGAAGTTTTTGAAGCTGTCTCCATAGAATCTGAATCTGATCCTACCACTTACGAAGAGGCAATGGCTGATGTTGATTCAGCTCATTGGATTAAAGCTATGAAGGCTGAATTGGAATCTATGGATTCCAATCAAGTCTGGGATCTTGTAGAACTTCCAGCCAATATTAAACCCATTGGCTGCAAGTGGGTCTATAAGAGGAAAAGAGGATCTGATGGAAAGGTTGAGACCTTTAAGGCAAGGCTTGTGGCGAAAGGCTACACTCAGAGGGAGGGCATTGACTATGAGGAAACCTTCTCGCCGGTAGCCATGCTCAAGTCCATCAGAATACTCTTATCCATTGCTGCATGCCTAGATTATGAAATCTGGCAGATGGACGTCAAGACTGCATTCTTGAATGGCAATCTTGAGGAGAACATCTATATGCAACAACCAGAAGGGTTCATAGCTGGTCGGAAAGGTAACTTGGTATGCAAGTTGCAAAAGTCCATTTATGGGCTTAAGCAGGCATCCAGATGTTGGAACATCCGATTTGACCAAGCGGTCAAGTCGTTTGGTTTCATACAGAATCTGGATGAGCCTTGTGTATACAAGAAATATGAAGGGAAAGTAGTGGCTTTTCTTGTGCTTTACGTTGACGACATTCTACTCATTGGGAATGATGTAGCGGCGCTGTCAACGGTCAAGGTTTGGCTAGCTAGTACTTTCGATATGAAGGATCTAGGAGAGGCGAGCTATATTCTTGGGATAAAGCTCTTTCGGGATCGCAAGCGAAAGATAATGGGATTATCTCAAGCTGGTTATATCGAGAAAGTGCTAACTAGGTTTTCAATGGATAATTCGAAGAAAGGTTTGTTACCTTTCAGGCATGGTTTAGCGTTCTCCAAGGACCAGTGTCCAAAGACACAAGAGGAGAGGAATCGCATGGCAGGAATTCCCTATGCCTCGGCAGTGGGAAGTCTCATGTATGCGATGTTATGCACTAGACCAGATATCTGCTTTGCCGTTGGCATGGTTAGCAGGTATCAATCGAATCCTGGTCCAGAGCACTGACGACGTTGATGCGTCCTGGACATTCGTGTTCAGGCTTTTCAGGTTATAACCAGGAGGAGTCGTACGACTACGCTAATTGAGAATGGCTGCTTTTGGAATGAGAAAACCGTTTATTGATTATATGTTTTAAGTTATGAACTGTTTTGTTTTATAAGGATGACTGTAACAGACACTAAGTTATTGTTTTATTTTAAGGCGGTCTGTGCCTTAGTTGACCCCGTATCATAAGATGTAATAAGTTAGAAAATTTTTGTAAGCCTTGATTGCTTTACTCTGATTATTATGTTTTGTTGTTCGACGTTTGGGACGGAATCGATCCTTCAAACTGTCGCGACCTACGGGTCCATAAAGGAAATTAAACGCTTTCCTTATTTATGCTACGTCGGGGCGTGACACTTTACATCTTTATACTACAACGTTAGGCACACATAACCAATTAATGTACCATAATACCCCATCATGCAAACTGAACTCCGGTCGTTTACCCTTCTTCAAGCTTGGATCTAGGAGTTGATGTGTTTTAATCTCTCCAATCAAATCAGGTTGTGCCACATTTGCAGCCATTAAACCGTCTTCAACCCTGGGAATCACCTTTAACTCCAATCATTTAAACTCTTTTACTAACCCTTCTTGTGCTGCCAAAACACATGTCAAACTTTTTGATGATTTCTGACTCAAAGCATCGACGACCACATTCGCCTAACCCGAATGATATTGAATTTTTAGGTCGTAGTCCTTCTTTAACTCCAACCATCTTTGTTGTCGCATATTTAGATCCCTTTGGGTAAACAAGTACTTTAAACGTGGTCCCACATAATTCATGGGGTTGCTATTAAACCTACAAATTATGAATTGTGTTCAAATACGCCCTCACATGGGTACCCAAATTAGTCCCCTTATCCTATCATAAGACACAATAATATCTTTAAGCATTTAAACAAGTACTCAAATAAACATATAATGACATCAAAATGCAAATTATTTTAATTAGACCCTCGTTGGGCCCCACACTTATACCAAATCTGTCTTTTACAGAACTTTCACCTGTGTCCACATTTGAACACCTTTTTACCTGTGGGTTTATAACCCCACCTTAAGCCATCTTATGTATTAATTATCCTCAATTAACACATATTAATATTATCTTAATCTTCTTTTCTGGGTACGAGTATTACACCACAACACTCCTATAGATATACAAGTCTCAACTAGGAGCCAATGTAATATCCATATAGAAATGATATGGTCCCAACATGATTAGAAGAAATTCATCACATGAATTCAACCATTTTCACAAGTTACTTATACAAACTAATTAATGCCCTAAGATACAAATACCATCACTCCCACACATGATGATTATGAATGCATGAATATGAACAAGATAAATTATTCTTTGATTTGAATAATTTAGCCTCTGGATTTAAGCTTAATTAACTTTGTTCAAAACATAGAGTTTAAGTCTTAAGTCATAGAAAAGTCATTTAGATCACCATTTACAAAGTCTATCAAATCTATAACAGAATTTAAGAAATCACAGAGAGCAAACCAGACTTTCAAAAATAGGAAAAGCATAGTTCCCATGGTTTGATTTAATGATTTTTGGACACAAGGTATCTCTGTGAGTCTAGTATCTAACCCGAAAAAAAAAAAATTCAAAGATCAAATAAGAAGTTGATCTATCCGAGCAGCCTTTGCAATTCTTTATTGTTAGCTGGGGGCTTTGTTGCTTTGATAGCCCGAGCCTTATTCTTATCAATCTCTATGCCCCTCTGATGTACTAAGAAGCCAAGGAAGTTCTCTGTTGTTACACCAAACTCACACTTAAGCGGGTTCATCTTCAACTTGTGAGCCCGCATCCTTTCGAATGCCTTTCGAGGTCCCTCAAGTGTTCAGCGTTGTCTCCAGACTTCACTTCCACGTCATTGCTATATACTTCCATGAATCATCCAATCATGTCATGGAAGATCGAGTTCATTGCTCGTTGATAGGTAGTTCATGTATTTTTCAGACCAAATGGCATCACGATCCATTCAAAGGTCCCAATTGCCCCTGGGCATTGAAAAGTGTCTTAGGGACATATTCTTCAACGATATAGATTGATTGTAGCCTGAATTCCCATCCATAAAGGACAGAATCTTATGTTTGGCAGTCAAGTATATCAACTGATCGGCCATTGACATCAAGTACTCATCTTTAGGAGTTGTAAGGTTTAAATTTCTAAAATCAATGCATACTTTGAGTTTTCCATTCTTCTTTACCACTGGAACAATGTTAGAGACCCATTTCACATACCTGGCAATCTGAATAAAGCCAGCCCCTTAAAGCCTTTCTATTTCTTCCTTGACTTTTAGAGTAACCTTTGGTGATATGCGCCAAAGCAGTTGCTTGAACGGTCTAAATCCAGGTTTGATAGGTAATCGATGCTCAACCAATTCTCTGGACAAACCTAGCATCTTATTGTAGTCTCAGGCAAAATAATCCTTGTACCTACTTAAGAGGACTATGACCTCAACCTAAAATTGTGGTTCTTACATCTGGCTCACATAAGTTGGTTTGTTTTCACCCTCATTCCCCAAGTTAACTTCTAGCAGGGGATCCTGGACATCGGCCTTTAAGTTATCTAGCTTTGCTATATCCATTTCTAATTCTTCCATTTGAATCTCTTCTTTTTTTGAAAGTTCCTCCTCGTAAATGCAGTCGGCCAAGTTTATCTTACCATTGTTGGGGCCGATCTCCAATCTTCTATCGGTCAAAAACGTACACCATCTGGCCATGCTGGCCCGTAAGGCCAGCTATCTTTGAACTTCAATCGGTTGTAGATTCATGGATAATTTCTTATTCGTTGAGCTCAATCGACCTATCTTCCTCTATCCGATTGAGATGGTGGCAACATGACTTCAGGTTTTGGGCAGTTTCTTTAATAAAAGTTGCTACGTTTGGCCTGCCTAATTTGTTACGTCCTAGCAACTGGACTGGTCGGATATCATCCTTATACAGTAATGCATCGGCCGTTTGTACATGTGCCACGAATGGCTTTGTATCGACCCCAACCACTTCCACTTCATCTCCCTTGCATAAGATTAACAACTGGTATAAGGTGGAAGGAATGCAATAATTAGGGTGGATCCAGTCTTGACCAAGCAAAGCGCTATACATGACTGATGTTTCCACTATGAATAACGTAGTCATTACAGTCTTGCTTCCTACGCTCAACTCCAAAGGCAGGATGCCTTTAGTCCTTGATGGTGCTCCTATAAAGCTCTAGACATTCATTTCGTTTGGAATTAATTCTGACTCAGACTTCTGCAAGATTCTCAACATAATCTATGGAATGTTGATGGTAGATCCCCTATCGATGAGAATCCCATTTATAGGTACCCCTTTAATATGTCCCTTAATATACAATGATTTTAGGTGTTGGGACATCTGATGCGTAGGTCTTTTAAAAACAATCTTAACGGGCCCTTCAGATTTTGGCCCTCCTATTGTTTGTTGCTTTTTTGGCCTTAAGATAGTAATCTTAGGTCGGTCGGTCTGTTGATCAGTTGTGTCCATGTTTTTGCTTATGGCCTCAACTATTTCTGGTTTAACAGTTTTACCACCATTCCAGAACAACTCCTCTATTGCAGTTGCCTCCTTGGTCTGGTCTTCTACAATATCTCCTTCCATGGCTGTTGGTTGATCTGGCTTGGCCATGAAAGACATTGGCAGTGTGAATACCATGTTGGCGGATAGTTCTTTGGGAATAGTCCCGAATTAAATCATTGAGTCATCCGAATCTGAAAAATCATCAGCCTCCTCAAATTACTCAAGCTTACATTATTCTAAAGATTGTTCTACTCCAATCTGCTTCTTCAATCGTTCAGTGGCTTGCATTGGCCCTTTTACCTTATTCTTGTCGCATACCATTTCTCCTTCCGCTTCTTGCTATTCTGGAGAATTGGACACATAAGGTTGGAGGAACGTTGGTGGCTTGTAAACCCGATCTATCCAATATTGTCGTTCTCTCTCTGCTTGCTTGGCCCTTTGGAACCTCTTTTTTTTAGACTTAGTGTATTAGGGCCTTGTTGGGAATTTAGGATGATTAGCGCGATGCCATATGCCTTGTTCCACTCTTGGTGGCAAAACCATCCTTGAGCATAAGTTGGACAAAGATACTGCTGACTCCCGCTTGGTTGGCCTAGAAAGGCTCTCGCGATACCTTTATCGCGATCGATTTGATTTTCTGACGCTAATCTGCAAAGCTGGTGGAGGTTTTGGTATCCATTCGGGCTTAGTTTGGCCCTGTTTTGGCAATGAAAGCCTGTAATGAACTGACTTTCTGGGACTTGGTTCACGATATTCACTTGACCTCAGCCTCTTAATTGAGCATGTTTTCTCCCTTTTGACCTCGGCCTTGCACCTTAGGCACAAGACCTGTTCAATTAAGTCAAGTTAATGTCGCAGATCAACGATCAGATTGCCAATGCTTGATCGGGTCGATTCAATTTTAGCCTTCCATTCTGCTTCTTTTCTTTCTTGATACGTCTCCTGAAGTTGATGGATAGTCACCTTCGGGTTGCCGAATACTGATGTGGCCGCCTGCTTGCCATCTCTCTGCTTCGGCCTTTCCTCTGATGTCTTTGTTAGATCCACCTTCAGTCTGGGTCATATTAACTTTGACAGATCGGGCGACACCATGTTTAAGCCCACAATCTGAGGGAAAGGATTAGTATCGATCCCCATAGCTTTGTCTAAAAACTTGAAGATAACCTTTTCCTTGTTTTCATATATGACAATACAAAACACAACACAATTGTTAGTAGAGTGCTTCCACGAATTGCTATTTTGTAATATTCTTTATTTTTTATGTCATCGGCCTTCAGAACTTGATGACCATCACTTAGCTTGATTAGTTTTTTTGGCCCGAAGGGCATCAAAAATTTGATCAACCATGGTGATGTAGGCGTAATTCTTTCCTACCTAGCTCGAACGTCGTCTTTTTTGATGTCGCGTTATTATTCGCTGGCTTGTTCAGGGCGTTACAGACTATTGGCCGTTTGCAGGTTAACTCGACCATGTCTACTTCTCCCATCTCGAGGTCACAATCGGCTACGTGAACCTCACAGTTGGGATCTTTATAATATGTCCCTTTGGACAAATTCTTTATTTCTTGTTTATTTAAAAGGATACATTTGTATCTGGCGACCCTCGTGGCCAGCTCAAATAGATCATGGAAGTCAGTTCCCTCAAACTTATTATGAAGCTCAAAGGTCATTCCTCCCATGGCTATTTTAACATATTCCTCGATCCTCGGGAAATATAGTCTTACATCTATATTTAACCTTTCTGAAATGGGCTACATAGTTGTGACATTCTTGAGAGGTCTGCCAATGATGTCTCGGGCTTAGTCCTATAGAGCTGGCCTCAACGATGTCTCCGTCTAAGTCCAATAGAACTGGCCGTGAAACAACTCTTCCATCCCTTACCAATTTTTTATAGAGTTGGCAGGGAGATTGGCATACCACATAAAAGCTATCCCTGTGAGGGAATTTGGAAACAACCTCAGCATTAATGGATCACTACTACCCACATGGCCGCATTGTACTATAAAATGGACTATATGCTCTAATGTTGACTGTTCACCCTCAATAGAGAATAAGGTAAAGTTTGGGACCTTGTATCCCTGAGGAAAATTGACTTGGACAATCTCAGGAGGATATGGTCATCGGTAAGTCGGCCTCTCCATCCTTCTTATGAGGGTGCCATATTCTTTGCGTATGGTCACTACTAATTCTGTTCTATTGATAGCCACGTTGGATCACGGGCTGTGCTACCATTGGCAGGGCTAACGGGGGTAAGACTTGATGTTGCTGGTTACGATTGGCCATGTGAGTCCAGAAAGTCTCATTAGCTCTTTGTCCCCCAACAGCATGAGTATAAGGGGTTTATGTTGCCAATCACATCAGTCTTCTGATCTCCAACTTGAACGGTCACGGGTGTCGTCGATCCAGTGGGATCGGTGACAACCACACTGCTTGATCCTTTTTCGTGGGTATCGATGTTAGGGATGTATACTAAATGCCATTCTTTATGTAGTTGATTTATTATTGATTTAATAAATCAGTTATTCCATTTTTATAAGAATTTGTGTGGGTAATGTTTGCATTATATTGTTTACTGTGCATGTGTGTCTTTTATTCTACATAGTAGGTTGTTTGATGTGTAGAGTTCGGCTTACACATAGAAGATCAGACCATCAGATCTTGTAGAATGTAAGATTTTGGTTTACAGTCTTAGATGGGATTGGACACATCACCGGTAGGACTGCAACATGGTGATGCAATAGGTTTGTCTTGACCTCGGGAAACAGTATAGTTTTAACTCACTATGCTAGTATACTTTGTGTATTAAACAGGATCGACTTGGGGTAATTATCTTTGTATTGACTTATAAGATAATTAATACCTCATGACTATTATGAGTGCTTATGCTCTAAATCCTAAGTTAATTTATTAACACGTACATTTGATATTTATGCTTGGATCCCTAAAAGGATGAGATCCTTAAATTGGTCAATATCTCATTGGATTGGGTGACAATATTAATTGTGTGGTGGATGTTGATTAATGATGGAATCCATGTCTCAATTTTGGGATTGATGATATCCCCTTGAGAAAGCTTATAAGTTTTGATTATGTCAAACCCTGCAGGTGGATATATATGTTGTTTTGGCTCTTTTCTTTTTTTTTTTCTTTTTTTTTTTCTTTTTTTTTTCTTTTTTTTTTTTTTTACATTTTACCATCAAGATTATTATAACTCGGAATAGAAAAGAGAGCGGGAAAGGGAGAGTAGAAACAGAAAGAATTTTGAAAGATCCTACACTCAGTTCAATATTCTGGTAGCGGAGGAATACGATAGAAGATCGTGAGCTGTTTTCGAGCCCATGTTATTGATTCGTCTACTACAGTTGTCCATTTTTGCAATTCAAGGTAACTCTAGTTCCGCCCTTGTAGGGTTATTATAGATTTCAGGAAATTTTTTGTAGTACCAACTTATACGCACTGTCAACAGATTCTGGGAACGCAGTTTTCTAACAATCGAACGATCCTAGATCTAGCTGTTTGTTTGATTCGTTCTTCTCTCGGAGGTTCGGACATACATAACATGGATCCTTTGGCTTATCAGTCACACACAATCCGTCGGCCCCCGATCCAGCAGCATATTCTTTATTGCTTCTTATTTGCCCAGTATTCACCAGATGTTCTACTATTTTGGTTAGGTTATTTATTGTTGTATTGATCTCCTTCGCCGATGCCAGTAATTGAATCTGGCCATCTTGCATCTCGGTCGTTTGGTCAATTAGCCCTTTAAAATTTTCTATAGTCCCTAAGAGTGCATGGTAATCTTGCCTCACAGGCTCTATACTCTGTCTTATAGCTTCTGAGACAGCTTCCAAAGTCAAAGCACTCTCTCATGGCGAATGAGCAGTGCTCTCGTCCTCTGGTGGATCCACTATGGCCAGGTCATCTTATCAGTTTTCAGTATTTTTCTTTGGTGACATATTCTAGCACTAGGGTCCCACCGGGCGTGCCAGAACCAAGCGTGGTTCGAGAGTGCAAACTAATTTCCTAAAGTGCTTGAGTGAGTGATACTCAAGGCTTTGAAATCTGGCTTCTAAAAGGATTATTGTGAAGTGTGAGTAGGAAAGTACCTTCACCTAAAGGTCCCTAGACAGTACTGAAGTGCACAAGTCTAGTGATGATGAGTTTACCAGGTAAACAATCACAAACAAGTAATAAAACATGTATTTTATTAGCGTGTCTGGAAAATGACCACAAAAGAACTAAGGAACAAGATCAGAACATGCTTTGATTGTTCAAGAAAGATTGAAAACAGTAAAGAAAATAAAAAAGGAACAGACCTACTGCTCTGGACGCTGAGAGCTTAAGAATGCAATGTTGAGTTCTTTGAATGTTGTTGAATGATTTTTGGATGCAGTCTGAATGCTGTTTGACTATAGTTTTTGAGGTGACGCGGAGTGGTTTGCACGTAGGCCTGCTTCCATATTTATTGCGGCCATGGAAGAATTTAACTATGGCAAGAACTCCTTAAATTACGCCTCAAACAGGATATATAAGGACGCCCAGACTCCTTCCATATCCCAACTCTTTCCTTTCTTCATCCAGATCTGAATTAATCATGAAATTCTTGGGATTAGCCTTCCAGATCCAGCTGTATTTAATTATTGTTTCCTTCTCAGACTCTAATTCTCCCCCAATCGAAGCCGTAACGGACAAGGAAATAAGCTACGTACACCCTTCTGTTGTCTCCCCTGTCATCGGGCTTGCTCTGTTGCCCTCCAGATTTTAATATTGAGCCTGATGACAGTGATGTGAACGTCCATGCCCATTTGGGCTCCTCCTGCTTCCATTCTACGAGACCTCCTGTTCAGGTGTATTACTGAGCCCGGTGATGGCAATACGTATGCCTCCGATCAGTCGGGCTAGAATCCTGGTCCTTCATACCTTTTCAAGATAAGATACCCGATCGTGCTCTCTTCAACCTCCTCGTCCGTCGGACTCTATATTCGCATCCTCCATGACTGGTCAACGCCTTGGCAGTCATTCATTCTCCCCATTTCTCGAGCCCGATGGCCTATGCCAGATCCCATTCGGCCGTGGGTCACCCTATCCTTTTCCTTATCGGGCACCAAAATCCTTGGCGATTTTTGGGTGCAAACACAATGCCACATGTGTTGGAAAACACTTTTGGGAAAAAAATTGAGAAACATGACATTACTCTTTTTTTCTTCTTCTTCTTCTTCTTCTTCTTCTGCTTCTGCTTCTGCTTTTTGGACTAGTTCTCTGGATGACTAGGTGCTTTCTTATGCTTTGTATGGTTTGCTTGTTAAATTGGGAAGCTGTCTCTTTATTTGTTGGCCTGTTTTTTCCTTTTCGAAATAACCCTTTGCAACTTGAGTAATGCTATGCTTCCATATCTAAATGTTGAAGTGAGTACCCCACAGTGATCCCACTGCCACATCATTTAAGATGTGAATTTGAGATTTAAATTTGAAAAGCATAGCATTACTAGTCTCTTGCAACTTATCTCTTAGCTAGATACTTTTCGTCCAACCCCAACCTTTACTAAAAAGTTCACTCAAATTTGAATATATAAAAGCTTCATTTGATATGAAGCTCTCCCAATGGATTCACTCATGTTTTTAGGGTAGGTGTAATAGTATATAGAATTTTAGTAGGTGCATCTCCAACTCTTAAGTATATAGAGAATTTGAGTAAGTCCCTCAATTATGGTATTGGTTTGTGTAAATTATTGTGGGATGATTTTGAAGATTTTAATCCAAATTCAAGTTTGATACGGGGTTCGAGTGAGGATTGGAGATTTCTCTACCTGTTTCAACCAAGATGAACGTTAACTTTTGAACCCTTTTCTGTTTTTGTACAAATATTGTTCTTGGGCTCTTAGGACTTCTGGGTAGATGATCTGTCTTGGGTACAGGATCGATGGACTTCTCATGCTCTTGTGGTGTGCATGAATTTATTTCGTCTTTGCCAGTGATATTTGAGTTGGATTGTACTTAAATAAATATGTCCATGTGCCATATTATGGAAAAGACTAAGAATGTTAATGTGTCTATTTTAGTAGAAAAGAAAATGGAAAGAAAATTCTTATTTGAAAATTCTGTCAGCAGATTTTAACAAAAAAATAAGGGTAAATTACACAAACCTCCCTGAGGTTTGCCTTAATTACACGGACCTCCCCTCTTGTTTTAAAAATTACACAGACCTCCCTCGAGGTTTGAATTAGGTAACAAAACGCCCCCTCCCCTAATGGTTCGTTAGTTTTTTTACATTAGCCTCCCCTGAAAATTACAATTAGCCCCCCTAATATTATAAAATTGTCATACTAAAGCCCCCTTTCTCTTATATTTTTTTGCTAATTATAAAATCCCTCCTCCCTCCTATGTTTTTGGGTTAATTTTTTTAGCATTAATTTATATCATCTACACAAAATATACACAAAACATATATAAATAGGTCCAAAAAAAAAATTTTCCCCCAAACAAACCTCTATCAAGCCCCCCCTCCCCCCCTAATTAATTTTCTAGATCCGGCCCTGTCCCTATGCTTCAAAAGTGGACACTTAACCCCCTGTGATTGTGGACTAAAATAGAACTGTTATGATTTCACTCAAAATTAACATCAGTTTTGAGTGAAATCATAACAATTCCATTTTAGTCCACAATCACAGGGGGTTAAGTGTCCACTTTTGAAGCATAGGGACAGGGGTGGATCTAGAAAATTAATACATGGGGGACTTGATAGATGTTTGTTTGGGGAAAAAAAATTTGGACCTATTTATATGTATTTTGTGTAGATGATATAAATTAATACTAAAAAAATTAACCCAAAAACATAGGAGGGAGGAGGGATTTTATAATTAGAACAAAAATATAAGAGAAATGGGGCTTAGTATGACAATTTTATAATATTAGGGGGGCTAATTGTAATTTTCAGGGGAGGCTAATGTAAAAAAAAACTAACGGACCGTTAGAGGAGGGGGCGTTTTGTTACCTAATTCAAACCTCGAGGGATACCTGTGTAATTTTTAAAATAAGAGGGGAGGTCCGTATAATTAAGACAAACCTCAAAAGAAGTTTGTATAATTTACCCAAAAAATAAAAACAAGAACTAATAACCGCAATGGTAGCATGCAAGCCCTTAACTTTTGCTCACCTAGGATGTGGAGGAGACTTTTTTATTTTCTCTGTTTCTATGATTTTGTTGTGCAGGAGACTTTTAAGTTCACACCTTATATGCCTTTAGATGCCACAATCAGAGTCCACTGTATTTGGTCAGTGGTTTTGAAGCCCAAACGAAAAAAAAGAGGACAAGCCTACAAGGTTTTCAAAAAACTGTAGACAATCCAGCTATTGTATAGGACAATTCAAATATGATTAAAATCTCTCATAAGACCTATCTTGAAATGATGAAAGAGGTTCAGTTTCCAATTAAGTCTTACTTTCTTTAGTTCTTTTGGTTTGATGAGTAACGAGTTCTTGAATTATTTTTAAACATAGACATGAATTTTTATGTACCTAAAAAGTATTTACAGAAACACTGAATTATTTATGGATAATATTTGGAACATACTTAAAGACATAATTTTGTGGACATAATCTAAAAAAATGTGTCTGAGAGATCTCTTAGATTGTATCCCAAAAATTGAATCTTTGAATGTGTCACAATCTTTACTCATTATTATCACCGAACTGATGTTGTGGACAAACCAAGTTCCTTGTGGCAGAGTGGTAAGCTTCTTGGGTGTACTATCCAAGAGGTTTAGTGTTCGAGTCATGGGGAGCGTGGCCACTAGAGTATTCACTCGGCGCCTCCAGGCCTCGGGGGATTAGTCGAAGTGCGCGCAAGCTGGCCTGGACACCCCCGATTACCAAAAAAAAAAAAAAAAAAGATGTTGTGGACAATAAAGTTCATGCCACCAATGCTGGAACCCTGGAATAGTTTTGTCTTAAATACTCTCATTTAATCGAGATGCGCGCAAGCTGATTCGGACACCCCCGATTACAAAAAAAAAAATGTTGTGGACAATAAAATTCATGCCACCAATGCTGGAAGCCTGGAATAGTTTTGTCTTAAATACTCACATTGCACAAGTACTAGAATGCAAGCATTATTTTGATAGGACACAATGTTGCTCTACATATATATATATATATATATATATGAGAATGCTAATTACTTATATAGCACAGTATCCTTTTAGCGATGAAATTTTTCACCTTTAGCGACAGTTTTTTTCTACCTTTAGCGACGAAATATTTTAAAAAAATTTGTCACTAAAAGTTTTTTTTGGTCACTAAAAATATTTTTATTGATCGCTAAAAACTAATATACAATGCTGTCTTATAGCCTTCATATTATACTATGGCAGCCACCATATATATATATATACAGATATACACACATACATATGTGTGTGTGTTTTTAACTACTTACCATGGTTTTGCATACAAACGGCTGACAGCCTGACATGCAGATAGCAAAGCTTCTGCCAGGGTCCCAAATGGCTTCCAGTCTTCCACTAATATTGGTCTATGTCATAATGGCGGGTGGCCATACATTAAACATGTGACTAGCTAACTGTTATATGTACTCTGTATCTCATAAAAGCAAATGGACAAAACAATGAAATTGTTTAAATTTAAAAGGGTTAATTATATTTTACCCTACTCTAGTTAGGTCTATTTTTACTTTACTTTTCTATAGTTTAAAAGTGGACATTTAATTCCCCATGTAGTTTTAGACTAAATTAAGTGAAACTATCAAAATTTATTAATACTTAAACCCCATTGTGAGGTTAATTTTAATCCCCTATGTGGGGATAATTTTGCTATTTAATCCTCATATATTAGGCTAATTTTTAACACTAAATTCCTTTAGAAGGCTAATTTTGGGGTTAATTTTTGACATTATATATGAGTCTAATTTTAACACTTAATTTCCATGTGAGACTATATATTTTGAGAGAAATCTTAGTAGTTTTCACTTTAGTCTAAAACCACAAGGAGATTAAGTGTCTACTTTTGAACCACTGGGAGTAAAGTGTAAATAACCCTAACCACATAGGGTAAAGTATAATTAATCCAATTTAAAAAGAAGCAGCAGAACTATTAAACCATCAGCCCCCACCATTATCAGCCAACTGCTTTTTCCACCCCTTGTTTTCTCAATAAATTAATACCCACAATTTAAATTTAAAAAAATAATTCAATGGGCCGGCTAGTGTTTTAATAACTCTCGAATTGATCACTTAACCCTCCGTTATATATAGCATCGTATATCTGTCTCTCTGTATGTGTGTGTATATACACTTGTATTAGCTAAGCAAAATCACAGCTACCAGTGAAAGCAATACAATCAAAGTAGTATTGTTATGGCTTCTCTTATTCTCCTCTTGTCTGAGCTTCTTAGGCATCAAAATGTCACAGATCCATCACTCTTTGAAACATCTCAATCTTCTACTTCATCTTCCTCCTGCTCTGCTGCCGTAGCCACCGCCGCCATCTCCGCTGTTGCTCGGTGTGCTCCGGCCAAAACGGTTGCCGGAATGTCATCAGAAAGCTTGATGATTAAGTACTTGAACACGGGGGAGGGTTTTTTAGATGATCTTCCAGAGTCCAGGGTTTGTGTTGACCTTGTTTGGCCTTAGAATGTATTTTTTTTCAGATTAGATTAGTTTGTATGTGCAATGTATCTTATCCCCTTTTTATTGGAAAATACTAAGTACCTAAACAGTTTACCTGCAAATATATATATATATATATATGTCAATGACAATTTTGAAATAAAATTTAATTTTAATTTGTTTTTTTTTTTTTTTTTTTTTGGTAATCGGGGGTGTCCGGGCCAACTTGCGCGCACCTCGACTAATCCCCCGAGGCCTGGAGGCGCCGGGTGAATACTCCAGTGGTCCGCTCCCCATGACTCGAACACTAAACCTCTTGGGTAGTACACCCAATAAGCTTACCACTCGGCCACAAGGGACTTGGTTTAATTTGTTTTGTTTTGTAATTAAAGAAGTGTTATAAGTTATCCACATCACCAGGTGTTTTTTTTTTTTTTTATAAATATTTTCTATATTATTTATTGTATATTTGTATCTAGTAATTTTGCACATAATTATTTGTGTAAACTCGCAACAGAAGAGGTCAGTGTAATTAATTTGTCTATCTTCAAACTGCACCCAGACTCTTTCCACCTCCAATTTCACCGGTAAACCATCAAAACAATGTAAGGAAGGAGTGAGAGTGTAGATCGAAACTTGTGATAGATATTTGAGTATAAACTAGATTTTCTGTATTAATAGGTATGCGTAATAATAAAGCTCGACAAGTATGGGTGGGCTTCATTTAAATGTACATCATTTTCTCCACTTTCTAACCACTTATCTTGTGACTGGATGATAAGGTTTTAGGGTGTTATACTCGAAGATTTCAAGTTCGGATCTCAAAAGAGTGACCACAAGTGATTCATCCGGACGCTTTAACTTCGCAGAATTAATTGAGATACGCAAACTGACTCGGATATCCAATAAAAGAAAGAAAAAAAAAAAAAAAAAAATCTCCACTTTCTTTCTATCGGGTCCTCTGCTTATTAACTAAGCATGTTATGTGTTTGCATGTGTCAGAGAAGACATGTTCGTACAAGGTGTGTTGAATGAAAAATCCTACGGTTCCTATTATTTGTAGCTGCCACTTGATGTACACCTTTCAATAAATACTCAAGTGGTCCGCTAAAGCCGAATTTGATAATTAAGCGTTGAAAATAAAAATTTTAATATTTATTATTTTTCAGTGAATGTGTAAGGGTTATTATTTGACTCAAAAAGTAATTGAAAATCTAATAAAAATTTCAAGTAAAAAAATTGAAATAAGAATTTTCATGAAAACTTTAAATCAATCATTTTTCTAGTATTATAAATTTAAAAGCGTAAAATTTTTACCACTAAAGATTAGATAGTGCGTAATTTTTTATTTTATCAAATGGGCCTTAAAATTGGGTGCGTTCCCACTTCTGCATAATTTGTTGAGAACCAAATTGGAGCAGGGAAAAAAATAACAAAACGTTACTCATTATTGATATGTGCAACTTTTGTTGAGATTCTTCGAGTCCCCTATCTATGTTTACTTCCCCAACATTTTCATTGTGGATGGGGATATATATATATATATATATATATAGAGTGTGTTATTTCGAGCAGATGCTAATTTTCTTCCTTCTCATTTTGTTTTTATTCCTAGGAGAACATAAAATATCGATGAACTATATACTATTTATACAGTTCGGAATAGGTCTGTAAACTTTGGATCATTGCCAAAACTTTTTTTTTCCCCTCCTGATCGTGTATGCAAATTTATCAAAATAAATAGGGTAAAAGACATTTAGTACTGCATTAAATTGTATCACTTTGGTCCCTTAATTGCCAAAATCGTTTCAACGAGACCTTAAACAAAGGTCAACAAAGGTCTCACATTGAAATGATTTTGATATTAAGAGCTTCTCCATCAGATTAGCTATTTTAATTTTTCAGACAAAATAGCTAGTCAGATGAAATTTTTTGTGCTCCAGCAGCTAGCCATATGGTTAGCTATTCTAATATTTATCTTTTTGACTAGACAGATTTGTCTAACCAGAAATGACTCTATATATATATTCTCTCTCCAAATCTCAACCTTTAAATCTTCCATTAAAGTTAATTGACTCAAATCTCAACCATGGAAAATGTAATAAATCAAAATGACTAGACAAAATAAAGAGCACTACTGGACTTGAAAGTTAAAGATTAAATAGTTAAAATAATTTTTAGTTAAAATAATACTAGTAAGATATATGCAATTTCATTGCTAGAGATACTCTAAGGAACCAAAGTGATACATTTAGAAATGCATACCCGAAGTGAAATTTCACTAAAACTATAGGTACTAAAATATTTTTTTTAGCCAAACAAATATAAGAATAAAGTTTTGTTATAATCTTCCTTTTTCGAGATTTCAAACATACATGATTTGAGTTTCCCTCGGAAGTTTAAATAATGGATGCACCCTAAAGATTTAAAGTTAATTAGTTTGAAATTCAATTATTGCATAAAAATTTATGTGTTTAGAAGGAAAATGGCTTCTTTGGGCCAGTGACATTACCATAAATTTAGCTTAGGGTTGATGGGCTTAATAATTTTCAAGAAATTTACGGCGGACGAGTCCATATGCTGAAAATATATTTATACATGGTTATGTTTGGTAGACCGGAATGACTATTGAAATGGAATGGTCATTCATGAGTTCATTTAATTCCCATGTTTGTTACCATCAAATCCGTTGGAATGTCCATTCCAAAAGTAATCATCATTCCCACAAAAGTAAGAATGATCATTCTTTCCAAAAACCTAAAGAATGAGATTTCATTCCAATGGAATGAACCAGTAAGGAAATTATATCCATCTTCACCACTTTCCTTGTTTCAATATTTTCTATAATAAAACAAATTATTATATTTTTTAGAAAAATTTGGTCAAAAATCCTATGCTACCAATGTTTTTTATAATAGGCCCACCATTTCGTACTTCATAATAATAGACCCTATAATTATAGTTGTTGCTAGAGATTAGTCTAAATTATCCTATTATAGAATTAGTAGATGACTATTCTACCCCTAACCTATATATATAACCATATATATACATATACACATATATTTAATTCAGATTTAATGATTGAATCAGTTACCAAATCTGACCAAATCTTATCAAATCCCAATTGATACTGGTTACAATATTTATAGAAATTATATCCCAATATTTTAGGATAATACTTTACAAAACGGTTACAAATGAGTTTCACCATTTCTAATTCATAGTGTATTGCATATTCAATCTAGATATCACATCATAAACGAGTTGGGCTCAATGTTACGTTTTGGATTGACGATTCTGAGGGTATTGAATTTTACACTGCAAATAGTTCATTTTTATATTGCAACTGGTTTATTAGTGTGAAATTTTACACTGCAACTGGTTTATTAGTGAAATTTTACACTGCGAAATTTCACTGCTTTCATTAAATCTGATTTTGACTTGCCATATATATACATTAATTCTGGTAGTTATGATAGTATTTTGACTTGCCAATATCTCATTTGAATTAATATCCCATAATTATAGTGCTTTCCGTTTTTTGTGTTTGTGCCATAAATCAAAATTGTTGAAAAATCTGATCTCCTATCCCTTTATTTTTGGATATCTAATAAATAAAAATAAAATCCCAGGCTTTTACGTATCTACATTATGGGTTCGTCACATCTTGCTAATGTCATCCATGAGTTTTCTGTTCTACCAGTAATCATTCATGACAATATGTATTATACTGCATTCGGGAGAGTTTTAAGATTGAAGGAGATAACAATAGATCGAAGAGAAGATATTAACTTAATTGGAATAAATGAATGAATTTTTCACTGCGAGTAGTGTGAAATTTCAAACTGTTGAATAATGTTTAGGATAAATTTTTTCGCTGCGAGTAGCATGAAATTCAAACTGATACTACGAAACCCTATTAAGATCAAAAATATTTTACATGCTGCCACAAATCCAATTTGTTTATCCAAAACAGAAAGATTAAGAACAATTTAATCCAAGAGTCACTCTCAAATATCAGTCAAGTGCACAAGACAAACTATTCGACAAAACACCTTGCATGCATCCAACAGGACCACGCTAATCCACCCCAAGCACATTCAAAAACAAGACCAATACAAAGGCAAACAAATTTAAAGTTTAGAAAAAACTATCAATCCCACAATGAAACTACAGCATATATCTCCATTTCAAAAGCACCACTATGAAGCCATTACATCCCTGCGAAGATTGTGAAAGACTCCAGTACGTCCAATAGAGAGAAGTAAAAACAGGCTCTGCCGAAAAAAGCTGACAAATCTGTGTTGATGATCTTATCCAAGATAGCTGCTTCTTTTTTGGCCTTCACCAAAACCATGCTGCGAAAGAGCAATAGCGTGAAATTTAATACGTTTGCAGTGCTAAATTTTGCACTACGGAATGAACGATCCATCAAAGTCAATTATTGTTGGGGAATTTTCACACCACCAAAATTTCTTGTGGAATTTTACAAATTTTCCAAACATGCAATAGTGAGTGCTAAATTTCAGACTGCAGTAACATGCAAAAACTGATTTTTCCCCAAATCTTGTCTTCAATTCCACAATGAATGATCCATCAAAATTATACATCAACATGTAGTACCAAAATTTCACACGATTGAAAAAATAAATCTCACATTTTATCCCCATTGTCGTTACTCATCGGAGTTGGACGGTCGAAGTCTCACCGTCACGCTTTTTGGACGCCTAGGAAGTTTTTTAGCTTGCAATTGAATGTAGAACCTTATATGTTCTTGGAAGGAGGTTGATAATCAACTGATATGTAGTATATTTTTCTAGAGAGAGAGAGTATGAAACGTTGGAGAAGATGATATATATATATATAATCTAAATATAGTGTCCAAAATTTAAAAATCCTTGATTTTGGGTGAGTTTAAATGGGAATGATTCTTTTGATGAGTCATAGGGGTAGTTTGGTCACTAACTAAAAATATGGACCTATCATTAAAATGTTGTATGGGTTGGGTCAATTACAACAATCTTAGAGTAGATTGGATTTATTACTAATTAACTCTATTTTTTATTAATATTTAATTTAAATTCAATATTAATTTCATAAATTAGGATACCATTTTAAAATAGAAATTATTGTATGTCATTTCATTCCTAGTTACAACCAAACATGTGAATGAAATTCTCATTCCTATTCCATTCCGTCTTCATTCCATTTTTGAGTTTCATTCCATTCTTACCTTATTCCATTCGTGCCTACCAAATGTAGGCTCTAAAGCGCACTGAGTGTGCATATTGGGTTTGCGCACTAGAATTTTAAGTATAAAAAAATTGCAGATCGTTCCGCTCCGCTTACCTGCGATTTTTTTTAGACTTAAAATATCAATGCGCTTAAAAACCTGACTGCTTCTTTCAAATCTAGGGGGACAGTCCTACTAATTGCTAGATGTTGGCTGATAGAGTTATGTCCTTACATGTTGCTT
The DNA here is from genome assembly GCA_033977485.1 of Hydrangea macrophylla. Lineage (NCBI taxonomy): Eukaryota > Viridiplantae > Streptophyta > Magnoliopsida > Cornales > Hydrangeaceae > Hydrangea > Hydrangea macrophylla. Next base: position 92,963,071 of record CM066988.1, on the reverse strand, counting down.
GGTTATATCTTATCTGCAGAATGCATTTCCTTATGATTCCCAACTTTTTTTCTCAAAAAGTATTTTTCAATATATGTGGTAGTAGTACCCTCTTTAACAATAGTAGGACCACTTCAATATCAACCAATCAAAATGAGTTGGGCACACTGCCACATGTGTTGGGATATACATTTAGAAACAAAATTTGGAAAGTACAACATTATTCTTTCCTTAATTAATTATAGAGGCACTCGTTTTGTCGGGTCTTGTGGAAATCACGATTTGGCCTTAATACAATTGAAATTGAGGCCCGAATACGAGAAGTAGTGAAAAAGGAGCATATGAAAATTAAGGGCAATCTTTAAGACATAAAATGGTCACAAAGAGATGCTTACAAAAGGATATAACACTCATGTGGTAGTAAGACCAATCACGCTTGACTCAATACATAGAATGCAACATCCTCTTATAAACATCTCTTTATATCCCTTTTATGTCCCTAGCATTATGAAAATTATGTGTTAAGTTGCTTTCCCTGGATACTTGATCAATCATATGAGTTATGTAACGAATTTTTAATTTCGATGTCAAATGAAGACTAATAAGTGAGTTATTAAATTTTAGGCTGGTGGAATTTAGCCACATGTGGGGCCATTTTATGTGATTTGGGAGTTAGATTTATTTCAGATCCTATTCTATTTTGGTTTCCTTCTTGTAACAGTGTTAGTGTGCGTTAATTTCTTATTCCTTTGTCCAATAAAGACCGGATTAAAAGCTCTATAGAAAAGGATCGAGCGTAGAATTGTCACAATTGTGGTAATCACATTGTTGTGCCAAGTTAAAGGGACAGGGTCCTTTGGATAATTTGTGTTTTATTTAATTTGATCTGTTGATGTGTGTTTATTACAGGACCGGTCCTGAGCTTTAGGGGGTTCAAAGTAAACTTTTAAAATGGGGCCGGGGGTTACATGGGCATTCGGGAGCAGCGTCCCGATGATTTTTTTTAGTCTACGTACACATAATTATGCGTATATATTGATTTTCAATGTCACATTGTAAAATGTTCTAACAACTTGCAACATAATTAAATACTTATTTGAACAACCAATAATTTAAAACCAAGCTACAAATTGAAATCAACTTACAACTGGAGGGTTTGTTAGGGCTAAAACTAAAAGGAATTGGGGGATTTGAGAAAAACCTAGTTTTCTTACATTTTTTCAGTGCGCTTATTTATTTATTTATTTTTTTAAATTGTATCACACTATGAGTTGATCAATTAGTCTTTTTTTTAGTAGTAAAATAAATTATAGTCTTATTCTCTCCAACAAAAAATATATATATATATATATATAGTCTTAGGGTTTGTTTGGGCTTAGCTTTGTATTTTTATATGTGAAAATTTTAGGTCATTTTCGTTTGAGTTGGAGCCTTTATTAGATTAGGTTATAGTAAGTGTTTTTTTATAAGGGCCCAATATAAAAATACAAAATTAGTATAAAAAAAGAGTAATACTTGGGACACAACCAAAAGACACAACCTTGGATCACAACTCCCATTTTGTGTCTATCTCTCTCCTGACGGACCCCACAGTGCCAGTGGATCCCACAGTACCCACTATGAGAGAGATAAACATAAAATGAAGGTTGTGTCCCAAAGTTGTGTATTTTGGTTGTGTCCCAAGTATTACTCATAAAAAAAATGAGACTCTTAAATTAACTAAATATCTAAGAGCCCAAAGCAGCCGTCTTGCGGGCTTTCCCCTAGGACCGACACTGTGTCTCCTATACTTTAAAAACTTACACATTCAACGGTTTCAACCTTAACCTTGTAGTTTCGATTTCATATCAATTAAGTTAAATCAACACCTTCAAAGCAAAAAAAAAAAAAAAAGTTAAATCAACACCTACGTCTGTATAATAAAATGGAAATTAACTCGCGCTACTCACATGGCCGGTAGTGGAGGCTAAATTAGTCATATCGCCCCCTTTCCTGTACAAATGGGCATGCACGACTCACGTGCTTCAATAAACAACCTAAATAAAGGGCTTCATTTAGACTACAGTTTTGATCAAAATTACTAGGCTATCTTTTTACCAATCGTAACTTTTTGCGATTGACCGACCTTTTTTCTCTCTCTCTCTCTCTCAAAATCTTGTTTTCCAAATAATTTTAGTTTCTTGAAGTTCCATAATCATGTACAAACTCTAAAAGTTGTTGACAAACGGGCCCTTGCAGTCCTAGAATATTCAATAAAATTGAGCTATTTCCATAATAATTGGAAAATAAATTTAATTATTAAACTAATGTGAGTTTGAACTTAATGACAAAAGTAGGGTAAATTATTTTTAGAAAAAACGACACTCAATTGAGTGTCGTTTTTATGGAAAACGCCACTCTAAGGAGTGTCGTGGTTAGCAAAAACAACATTAGTCTCTCTATTTTTTTGGACTTTTTATTTTTCAAATATATTTCTGAAAAAACAAATTATGTTTTAATTGAACAGTAAAGCTTGGGACACACCCAAAGACACAACTTTTGGGACACAACCTAAAAGATGTGTTTATATCTCTCATGTGATGTAACTGGACCTCACAGTGACACATGAGAGAGATAGACACCTCTTGGGTTGTGTCCCAAAAGTTGTGTTTTTGAGTGTGTCCCAGGTATTACCCTTGATTGAATGTCGTGTTTACAAAAAAACGGCATTAAATGTTATTTTTACTAAAAACAACATTGCCCTTGAATGTCGTCTTTATTAAAAAAAAAAAAACAACATTAAATGTCGCTTTTAGTAAAAACAAAAAACACCATTAAATGTTTTCTTTACTAATCACGACATTAATAAAAGTTTAAATCAGTCTGTGCTGCACTGAACTGCACTGTATATTGCGTTGCAGTGATTTTTCAGACTGTACTAATGATTTTTTTAGTAATAACGCCATTAAAAAAAGTAACTTGATAGTCATCAGATACTGATCACTGTAACGTCAAATTTTATGTCTTCCATCTTCTTCTTCTGCTTCTTTTCTTAGAGTATACAGTGCAGTGCAGTGCAGTGTAGCACAGATTGATTTAAACTTTTATCAATGTCGTGGTTAGTAAAGACGATATTCAATGGTATTTTTACTAAAAATGACATTCAATGGCGTTTTTAGTAAAAACAACATTTAATGCCCTTTTTTGTAAGCACGACATTCAATCAAAACATAATTTGTTTTTCCAAAAATACATTCGAAAAAAAAAGTCAAAAAAAATATAAAAAGACTGATGTCGTTTTTGCTAACCACGACACTCCCTTAGAGTGGTGTTTTCCCTAAAAATGACACTCAATTGAGTGACTTTTTTTGTTATAATGACAATGTAATATCGTTTTCCTAAAAACGATTTACTCTATTTTTGTCATTAAGCTCAAACTCACATTGATTTAATAATTACTTCTTTGAAGGTTTGGCAAATGTGCGGAGGCCATATTGCCATGGTATTGGGTGTGGACACTCGCCCATCGGCCCAATCCAAAAAAGAAATAGCTTGTGCTCTGTAAATCAGCCCAATCAAAAAGATTGAATTTGGGTTTCATAATGGGCTCTTGGTGCGACCGGGCCGGCCTTCATCTCTTATTATGTATCACTTTTATATTAGAAGGTTTCCTTTAACATGAAAAAAAAAAAAGGAAAATGTGTGTATGTATAGGTATATATATTGAATTTACACTAATGCTTGAGCTACTGGGTATTTATCACAACTCACAAGTCAAGGCTCAAAACATGTGTATATGTATCTCTAGACACCGAAAATTTAGACCATAAAAAAAAAATTTAATAAAATAAATATAAATTAAACTTTATATCATTGTCACAGCTGTCTCATTGCTTGAGCAACAATTTTAGGTCATGGAGTCAGACAATATTTAAACTGCACTTGGAAAATTTGTTACAGAATAAAAAGAAGAAAAAAATGAAAAATAATTTTATCTTATGTAGTATTAATCTCGAAAGTGAGACAATAAATTAATTGAAATTAAATGGGGTCTACCATTAGACGCTGCAAACGACGCAGCTCTTGATAATAGTAAAAAAGAATCAAAATGCCTCGAACACAAGAAAAATTGTGGGATCTATGCTAATGATATTATAATTATTATTTATTAAACTATAGTTTGAGTACTTTCAAAGTTTCTCAAGTTCATAGTATCAAAAAAAAAAAAAAAGAAGTTTCTCTAGTTCATATATACAGATATATACAGATATATATACATGTATATGTATGAATGTGGGGTCTTCTAGTTCTATCATACGGCCTGGTAAATGACTTAAACAACCTTACTACTTTAATGGTTTTGGTCCCGACTTGCCGTAATTTTGGGAGTAATTTATAGCATGTTGAGATTAAAAAAGTGTGTGCATTGTGCAATTATGGTCCAACTAACTATTACAACGGTTTAAAATCCATTCTATCATACGAAGTTAAACATAACTAAAAACCATAAAATTCTTATTACAACATTCCTATCGTCCCAAAACTACAAGATTAACGTTCAAGTTGCCTTCTAAAAGAACTCCCAACCCACGTGCTCACTTCTGCAATTCCTCGCCAGCATTTACACCTGAAATGGTTATTTGAATAACCACATATATTTCGATTTGTTTAAGCTAACACTTAGTGAATAACACAACATATGCACATGAATGATAAACATGTCCGCATTCACATCTCTACAATTCATACTAGTCGCCGGAGACTCACGTGCCCGCCCATACTCCCAATCCGCGACTCCTCGCCAATAAGTTCACGCGAAAGGGTAAGACCCACGATTCTTCTCTTCAATCGTGCGACCTTAATGCCTATATCGGCTCCACAAAATGGCACGGTGACCACGTGCTCCTTCTGACCCAAATAAGCAACTTAACATGTTCAATTACATATCACCATGCTCACGGTAATCAAAACATTTTATCGTGCTATTGGGCCTACTTATCAATATAAATGCCCAATATGAACTACACAAGATATCTCTAAGTATTAATACATGCTATTCAAACATAACATGAATACATGTCAAGAAAACCATTCCAAAAACATAGTTGAATCACTCACCTCCGATTTACGCTTTTATAAATCAATTTGAAGAAAACCCGTGCACAAAGAACGTGCAGAAGTCCGTCTAGTACAATTCCTATGAATCAAAATTCCATTTATCAACTTTTATGAAAAATTCTAGAAAACATCTTTTCCGAAAACTTAGTCAAACAAGCCCTAACATATATCAAAACGAAGCTCTTACCTCGAGGAGCTCGAATATGAAATCTAGGAGAAAACAAACTGACAAAAGGTCGTCGTTTGGCGTCGCAAAGCTCTAAGCTCCCAAAATCTCCCTATGACCTCCTTTCTTGAACTTTAGGTTATGCTTACAAAAATCTAAAGGTCCATCTCTATCTATATATAGGCAACTCTTTTGAAAATTACGTTTACCTCCCCATGAGTTTTCAAAACTCCTAATCAGTTTCTGAAACTTTCTATACAGCTTATTCATAGCTTTACGAGTGAAACTTCGAAATTATAAAAGTTTTCGACTAAGTTTCGTTTGGTCGCTAAAACGCGAATTTCTACATGACGTTACCAAAGTTGCTAATTAGCCTACCAAATTCATAGCGTGTTAATTCGTTCTCACTAGGATACTAAAATTAACAACAGATATAAATTCTAAAACAGAAAATAATACAGATATTGAAATACACAGGTAAACATTTATTTCCAGATAAACATTTAAAGTGTTCCTCAGTGACCGTCTCATACTCGGAGAGACTTCACAACAACAAATCCTCAATCACCACAGTTTCAAAGGGTTCTCTAATGCAGACACCCAAATCAACTCGTGAGTCAAAACTCACCCAAACATGTGTCATAAGACACGCCACATCACATCATCATGCATGACAATGTAATGCAAATGATATAACACAAATGTGGGTGTTATAATACTCTCCCCCTTAAAAGAAGTTTGTCCCCAAACTTATACCTCATGTCTCGAAAAGGTGCGGATACTGAGTACGCATCTCATCTTCTATCTCCCATGTCATCTCTTCCGTAGTCTGGCTACGCCATAACACTTTTACTTTCGGTATTACCTTATTTCGTAAGACTTGATCCTTCCGGTCTAAGATCTCTACCGGATACGCAACATACGTCAGTTCACTCTGAATCTCATTCGATATCGGAGTCATAACTTGATCTCTATCCTCCACTAAGTGTTTACGTAACAATGACACGTGAAACACGTTATGCACTTGAGCATACTCACTCGGCAATTTCAAACGATAAGCTACGGGTCCAACTCTCCCAATGATCTCAAAAGGTCCTACCAACCTCGGGTTGAGTTTCCCGTATCTACCAAATCTGGTTATTCCCTTTGAAGTTGACTGATCGGGAGAGAACAAATCCTATTTATACGCCTTAACGAGCATCTGTTAGTTCCTTTTTATCATGTTTTTGTATATTTTTACTTTGTTTTCTAGTTTTTGACAGGATTTGGAAGAAATCACCTAAACTAGGCTAAACAGGGTGAAAAAGCACAGAGAAAGAAGCTGAAAAAGCCAAGTCGCGCGCGCGAAAAACAGAGAATCGCTCGCGCGATCCGCTTGCGGGAGAAACCCAGATATCGCTCGCACGATCCGGCGCGCGAAGTCCCAAATGTCGCGCTCGCGCGATCCGTACAAAAAGCAAAGTTGCATATTTCAGTATACTGAAGACTCCTGTGCAAACGAAACTGCTGAACGACGTCTAGACTGTAAATTACATCAGTTTCAGTTCGTTTCGGGTTAGGAAGGCTTCCAAAACTTGTTGTAAATCTATATATACCCTATTTTATTACAATTAAAGGGTTAGACATTGTTGGCAACTATTATACACACAATATACAACCATACTTCCAGCCATTGAAGGGAGGGAAGCAAGGAGAAGAAGAAGAAGACCAAGGGTTTCCATGGCCTCCTCCATCAACTATTTGCCATTCATCACTTCCATGGACGGCTAGATCATAGATCTAGGGTTTCAATGAAGCCCTAGCCGAGTAATAGGGTTTTATTTATGTTTTTATTTTAGTTTTATTATGTATGGATGACAGTCACATGTTTAGAGGATTTTTATAAATAAATCGTACTTCTAGTGATTAAATCATTACTTTCAGAATTTATTCTTGCCTTACATCTATTTTGACTGTGATGTGCTCAACGATCTATGCTTGCTGTGCTTGTTTAGATTGTTTACATGTGATGGTGCTTTATTGATTTGTACTATCAAGTATCCGAATAGTCCATGCCTAGGTTAGACGGATTAGATCACAACCCTAGTTTAGTGTGGGATAATTCGTGCTAACCGAAGATGGATTATGTTGGTGCTTGAACCATGATTATCTTCTTGTCGGAGGAATTGGGCTTGTAGCTACAATTCCCCATTATCATCCAACGTAATAAGCCAAAGTAATTCATAAATATTCCTTATTATGAAGCTAGTGGTGGATTTGCAATCCTAGGTTCCCTTAAACATTATTTAAAATAACTTTAATTGCTTTCATAGTTTAGATTTATTTTTATTTGTTAGTAGTTTAATTCAAACCAAATCAAAATCCGTTTTCATAATTAACTAAAGTTAGGTTTTAAAATTAAGTCACTGTAGTTAATCAATCTCTGTGGGTTCGACCTTTACTTCCACACTGCAAATCTTTTGAAAAGTAAAGAACACTTTTTATATCTTGATTCTGACAACATCAGTGACACCTTCAAATACACTAAGTTTCCCACGTCAAATTCCAACGGTCGTCTACGCTTATCGACATAACTCTTATACCTACTCTGAGCTGTCAGTAACCGTTGTCGAATTACCTTTATCTTATCCGTCGTCTCTTGTACAATTTTCGGCTCTTCAGTCTTTCTTTCTCCCACCTCTGTCCAACTAATTGGTGAACGACATACACGACCATATAAAGCTTCATAAGGAGCCATCCCAATACTCGACTGAAAACTGTTGTTATATGCAAACTCAATTAACGGTAGGTGGTCTTCCCAATCACCTTGGAAATCAAGTACACATAACCGAAGCATGTCTTCTAAAATCTGAATTACTCTCTCCGATTGACCATCAGTCTGAGGATGAAAAGCGGTACTAAAGTGCAATTTGGTACCCATTGCTTCTTGCAAGGCTCTCCAAAACGTCGACGTAAAACTACTATCCCTATCCGAAATGATAGAAACTGGGATACCATGTAGTCTCACAATTTCGCGAATATACAACTTAGCTAACGTCATTGGCTTAGTTGTTCGAAGCGGTAGGAAGTGCGTCAAACGGTCAACAATCACCCAAATAATAGTGTTCGATCTCCTCGACCTCGAAAACCCACTAACAAAATCCATTGTTATGTGCTCCCATTTCCATTCGGGTATCAGTAACGGTTGTAACAATCCCGAGGGTACTTGGCGTTCGGCCTTTACTTGTTGATAACTAGTACAACGCGAAACGTAACGTGCTATTTCTCTCTTCATTCCCGGCCACCAATAAACATGTCTAAAGTCTCTATACATCTTGGTGCTTCCCGGGTGAACGGTATACTTTGTGTTGTGTGCTTCCTCTAGGATGTTTTGCTTCAACTCTTTCTCGTTAGGCACACAAATTCTACCCCTCAATCTCAACACATTGTTCTCAAACGTGAATCCCGGTTGTTTGCCCATTGGAATCTCATCACAAATCTTCTTCAAAGCCAGGTCTTGAAGTTGTTTCTCCGCGATCTCGTGAATCAAGAGTGGTTGTGCCACCATCGTCGACATCAAACCACTTTCAATCCTCGGAATCACTTCAAGTTCTAAGTTCTCCATATCTCTTATCAATTCTTTCTGAGAAGTCAAATCTGATGCGGTATTGGTTGGTACTTTGCGACTAAGAGCATCGGCGACAACATTCGCCTTGCCCGGATGATACTGAATTGACAAGTCATAGTCCTTCATCAACTCTAACCATCTCCTTTGCCTCATATTCAAATCTCATTGTGTAAACAGGTACTTCAAACTCTTGTGATCCGTATAGATCTCACATTTCTCTCCGTATAGATAATGACGCCAAATCTTCAATGCAAAAATCACAGCGGCCAATTCTAGATCATGAGTGGGATAATTCTTCTCGTGCGGTGTAAATTGTCTCGACACATATGCAATGACTTTATCACCTTGCATAAGAATGCAACCTAAACCTCTATATGAAGTATCACTATAAATAATAAATCCTTCAGTCCCTGACGGAACGGCTAATATTGGTGCTTTCACTAGTCGACCCTTCAACTCTTGGAAACTTTCTTCACATTCTGGACTCCAAACAAAAGCAATATCTTTCCTCATTAACTGTGTCATCGGCATTGCTATACGCGAAAAGTCTTTTACAAATCTCCGATAATACCCAGCTAATCCTAGGAAACTTCTGATGTCTGTCACATTCGTCGGTCTCACCCAATTGGTAACTGCTTCTATTTTTTGAGGATCCACTGAAATTCCTCTCGCCGACACTATATGTCCAAGAAACGCAATCTCTGTCAACCAAAACTCACACTTCTTTAATTTTCCAAATAATCTCTTTTCACGCAATCGTTGTAAAGCTAATCGCAAATGGTGCTCGTGATCTTCAATGCTTTTGGAGTAGATTAGGATATCATCTATGAACACGATAACGAACTCATCTAAATAATCTTTGAAGACACGGTTCATCAAGTCCATGAAAGCAGCAGGTGCATTAGTCACTCCAAATGGCATAACCATAAATTCAAAGTGACCATATCGAGTCCTGAAAGCTGTCTTCTCAACGTCTTCCTCTTTGACTTTCAACTGATGGTAACCGGATCTCAAGTCGATCTTTGAAAATACCTGAGCCCCTTGTAACTGATCAAACAAGTCATCTATTCGCGGCAACGGATACTTGTTCTTGACGGTCAACTTATTCAACTCTCAATAGTCAATGCACATACGCATTGTTCCATCCTTCTTCTTCACAAACAAGACTGGAGCTCCCCACGGTGAAACACTAGGTCGGATAAAACTCTTCTCCAACAGTTCTTCTAACTGAACTTTCAATTCTTTCAACTCTATCGGTGCCATTCGGTACGGTGCTTTGGATACCGGTTGTGAACCCTGGTACTACTTCTATTGTGAACTCAAGCTCTCTTTCAATCAATACGTCGGGTAACTCATCGGGAAAAACATCTGGAAATTCTCGAACTACTGAAATATTTTCTATTAGTGGTCCAAGAACTCGCGTGTCGATAATTGAACATAAGAAACCCGAACAACCCTTCTTCAACATCTTACTTGCTTGGATTGCCGATATCAAGTACGGCGGTACGATCACTCCCTTACCCTGAAAAGTAAACTCTTCTCGCCTTGACAGATAGAAACTTACCCGTTTCTGTTCACAATCAATTTTGGCTTGATTAACCGATAACCAATCCATACCCAAGATAACATCAAAGTAATTCACCGTCAACGGAATCAAATCAACGCTCAAGACTTTATCACCTATCTTGATTTCACATGACTTGAATATCGAAGAAGTAACTAGCGATTCACTACTAGGCAATGATACACACAAGTCATATCCTAGCGGTTCTGACTTAATAGTTAAATGCTTAACAAAATCACGTGATACGAATGAATGCGTTGAACCAGAATCCATAAGTATACGTGCAGGATACGAACAAATAGGAAGAATACCTGATACGACGGTATCATCCGTATTCCCCGGCCTGAGCTGGAAGTATCGTCCTTGTTGTTGCGCGACTCCTTTCCCTTTATCCACTCGAGGTTCTACTCTTGATCCGCTTGGCACACTCGATGCCCCGGTACTCATTCCCGGTTGTCTCTTACTCGGACAGTTCTTTGCTATGTGTCCCGGTTGTCCACACTCAAAATATTTTCCTCTCGTCTCTGGGTTGTAGCTCTTCGTATTCAGAAAGGTATTTAGTGTGGTCGAGTTTGCATTCAAAGGACAATTTCGGGATATGTGTCCTAACTGCTTGCAAAAGTAGCAGGTGCTCAATTGGTAGCAAGTTCCTCTGTGTCGCAGGTTACATGTTGGACACAACGGTCTCGAGTCCCCCATGAACGTACTCCCTCCTTGATTACTCACATATGATCCCGAACATTACGTAAACGGCTTCTTCGCATTCCCTTGGCTCTTGCCCCTATTGTCATTGGGTCTCTTTCCTTGTTGCCCTTGTCGATATCGGTCGACACTTTTCTCAGCTATACGGGCAGCTTCCTCGACTAGAGAAACGGTCGGGTGTTGCAACATGTCCACACGGCCACGGATATTCTCTCTAAGCCCTTCCTCAAACTTACGAGCTTTATCCCTATCAGTCGGAACGGTAGTTTTCCCAAATCGTAACAAGGCATTGAAACGAGAAACATACTCACCCACGGTCATATCTCCCTGAACCAAACTCGTAAACTCTTGACGTTTCTGAGTATAAGCAGATTGCGGAAAGAAACGTTTGTTGAATTCTTCTTTAAATGCTTCCCACGTGGTCGGCTTCCCTTGTTCAAGCACGTTGTTCCACCAATCCAATGCTTCACCCATCAACGTATCGGATGTGCATAAAATTTTCTCCTCATCAGTACATATTACCTGACGGAAATGTCTTTCCATGTCCATCATCCAATGATCGGCCAAGTCTATGTCAACTTGTCCATAATACAAGGTCGGTTTCCGCTTATGAAACTGTTCCACGATTGTGTGTTGAGGTCGCGGTGCCAGTGGAGGCTGAACGTTCCTCTGTTTTCTTTCACTTACCGCTTGTATGAAATTTCCCACCATATTCACTATTTGGTCCATCCGCGAATGCGGTGACAATTCTCTTGGTGGATCAGCCATAACGTTTCAAATATTTCCCCTGTTGAGTTCAATGCATAATGACCATGCATGCTATGCCACAATATAGATATATGCGCACAGCTCATCACAATCAACAAATGCTAACACATGAAGCATTTCTATAATGATAACCATTATCTTCACAATTACACACTCCACTCGACGTCACTCAACATATATAACGTCACTCGTTCCCAAGGCTCTAAACTTATGCTCTGATACCACTAAATGTCATAGCCCGGTCCCACAATAGCGGAATCGGAGCCCGTGGCACGCCACCGAGGCTAAACCAATTCATTAACGTTCCCAAAAAAAAATTAGTTTGAAGAACACATGCAGCGGAATAAAACAAGTCATTTTGAAAACCATCTGTCCAGCCGACTGATCCTCGGATCCAGTCGACTGATCCTGGTCCAGCAGAAAGTTGGATTTTAAAACACTATCCAGTCGACTACTTTCTATACCCAGTCGACTGGGGCCTAAAATTTTCAGCCGACTGATACGATCCGGTCGACTGAAGTCCAGCCTGGTACAAAAATCTAAATTGAAACTATGATCCAGTCGACTGTGTCGAGGACTTAGTCAACTGATCCCCTGTGAAACAATACAGTGAGTTGCTGAAAACAGAGGCTCCAGTGGACTGTTTTCTCAACCAGTCGACTGATTTATGGCAGCTTCTCATTCTGCAGAGTTTTCTAAGTTTAAAGCTTTTGAATTCAAATGGGGATCAAACACACACTTCCAAAAGTACTCCAAAGCAACCCTAACTGTATTAACATATTACCGAAGCACAGTTACAACATGCCACTAACTATTACAACGGTTTAAAATCCATTCTATCATACGAAGTTAAACATAACTAAAAACCATAAAATTCTTATTACAACATTCCTATCGTCCCAAAACTGCAAGATTAATGTTCAAGTTGCCTTCTAAAAGAACTCCCAACCCACGTGCTCACTTCTGCAATTCCTCGCCAGCATTTACACCTGAAATGGTTATTTGAATAACCACATATATTTCGATTTGTTTAAGCTAACGCTTAGTGTAACACAACATATGCACATGAATGATAAACATGTCCGCATTCACATCTCTACAATTCATACTAGTCGCCGGAGACTCACGTGCCCGTCCATACTCCCAATCCGCGACTCCTCGCCAATAAGTCCACGCTAAAGGGTAAGACCCACGATTCTTCTCTTCAATCGTGCGACCTTAATGCCTATATCGGCTCCACAAAATGGCACGGTGACCACGTGCTCCTTCTGACCCAAATAAGCAACTTAACATGCTTAATTACATATCACCATGCTCGCGGTAATCAAAACATTTCATCATGCTATTGGGCCTACTTATCAATATAAATGCCCAATATGAACTACACAAGATATCTCTAAGTATTAATACATGCTATTCAAACATAACATGAATACATGTCAAGAAAACCATTCCAAAAACATAATTGAATCACTCACCTCCGATTTACGCTTTTATAAATCAATTTGAAGAAAACCCGTGCACAAAGAACGTACAGAAGTCCGTCTAGTACAATTCCTATGAATCAAAATTCCATTTATCAACTTGTATGAAAAATTCTAGAAAACATCTTTTCCGAAAACTTAGCCAAACAAGCCCTAACATATATCAAAACGAAGCTCTTACCTCGAGGAGCTCGAATATGAAATCTAAGAGAAAACAAACTGACAAAAGGTGGTCATTTGGCGTCGCAAAGCTTTAAGCTCCCAAAATCTCCCTATGGCCTCCTTTCTTGAACTTTAGGTTATGCTTACAAAAATCTAAAGGTCCATCTCTATCTATATATAGGCAACTCTTTTGGAAATTACGTTTACCTCCCCACGAGTTTTCAAAACTCCTAATCAGTTTCTGAAACTTTCTATACAGCTTTTTCATAGCTTTACGAGTGAAACTTCGAAATTATAAAAGTTTTCGACTAAGTTTCGTTTGGTCGCTAAAACACGAATTTCTACATGACGTTACCGAAGTTGCTAATTAGCCTACCAAATTCATAGCGTGTTAATTCGTTCTCACCAGGATACTAAAACTAACAACAGATATAAATTCTAAAACAGAAAATAATACAGATATTGAAATACACAGGTAAACATTTATTTCCAGATAAACATTTAAAGTGTTCCTCAGTGACCGTCTCATACTCGGAGAGACTTCACAACAACAAATCCTCAATCACCACAGTTTCAAAGGGTTCTCTAATACAGACACCCAAATCAACTCGTGAGTCAAAACTCACCCAAACATGTGTCATAAGACACGCCACATCACATTATCATGCATGACAATGTAATACAAATGATGTAACACAATGTGGGTGTTATACCTTATGTTATATACTATGCCAGCAGAACACTCAATGAAGCCCAAATGAACTATACAACTACTGAAAAAGAGTTACTGGCAATAGTCTTCGCGTTGGATAAATTTAGGTCTTATCTGATAGAGTCCCCAATAGTCTGTTTTACAGACCACTCGGCCCTCAAGTACCTGTTATCTAAGAAAGACGCGAAACAGAGGCTTATCCGTTGGATACTTCTACTCCAGGAATTTGATATCACTATCAAGGATAAAAAGGGAGTAGAGAATGTGGTTGCTGACCACTTATCTCGGTTAACATTCACAAAAAATACTGAGCCCATACCAATCAAAGATGAATTCCCAGACGAGCAAATTATGGCAGTCTCGGGTTTACCCTGGTATACTGACATAGTAAACTACCTAGCCGCAGGACAAACTCCGAGACATTGGTCGAATCAAGACAGGAAGCGGTTCCTCTCATTTGCACGCCATTTCTTTTTCGATGACCCTTATTTATTCAAGTATTGTGCTGATCAGGTCATCAGGCGTTGCGTCCCTAATGAGGATATAACCGTAATTCTAGCCTCGTGCCACTCTGAAGCGTGTGGTGGCCACTTTTCTTCCCAAAAGACTGCACAAAAAGTCCTATACAGCGGATTTTATTGGCCCACCATATTTAAGGACGCTTATTCTTTCTGTAAATCGTGTCAACGCTGTCAAAAGCTAGGTACTATTTCAAAAAGAAATTCTATGCCCTTAACCCCTATTATCACAATTGAAATATTCAATTGTTGGGGCATTGACTTTATGGGCCCGTTCCCTAAATCAAACAACTGCGAATGCATACTCCTAGCTGTGGAGTACGTATCAACATGGGTGGAAGCAATACCGACGAGACGCAATGACCACAAAACAGTCATGTCTTTTCTCAAGAAAAACATTTTATCGCGTTTCGGAACCCCAAAAGCATTATTAAGTTACTAAGGCAAGCATTTCTGCAACAGGCCTTTGAAAGCACTACTCAAGAAATATGGGGTACACTATAAAATTGCTTTAGCATACCACCCACAAACAAACGGGCAGGCGAAGTTGGCTAACCGTGAAATCAAACACATACTTGAAAAAACGGTTAGTTTCAATAGAAAAGATTGGGCTTACAAACTGACTGATGCTTTATGGGCATACCGCACGACCTTTAAGACAAATTTGGAATGTCTCCATATAGGCTAGTGTATGGTAAGGCGTGTCACATTCCTATCGAAATAGAACACAAAGCTTATTGGGCAACATGCTCATTAAACTTCGACATTAAAGAAGGAGGACATCTCCGAAAACTGCAGTTGGCAGAACTGGAAGAAATCTGACGAGATGCATATGACAATGCCAAACTCCACAAGGAACGGTTGAAGGCTCGTCATGACCGAATGATTTTTCAAAAATCTTTCAAACCTGGACAGAAAGTTTTATTATATGATTCACACCTTCATCTCTTCCCGGGAAAACTCCGATCCCGGTGGACAGGACCTTTCACAGTCAAATCTGTCTTTTCACATGGGGCCGTGGAGTTATTTAATCTTAAGAACGATGGAAGTTTCAAGGTCAATGGCCAAAGGATAAAACCGTTTTTAGGAGATTTCCAACCTGAGATCGAGCACATCCAATTGGATGAGCCCGACTATACTTCAAACTAAAACGCCCAAGTGCGTTCTCCCAATGTTGCTGTATTGTTTCTTTTCCTGTTTTTTGTTTTGTTTTATCTTTTGTCTGTCTTTTTGAATGTGATCCTGATCCTAATCTGCTATTCCACTTTTATCTCGTGCAGGCTGTCCACTATGAGAGATGACGATATTCACTCGATAGGGTCATGGGATGATTCAGAGTATCAGAACCCACAGTGGACTGCTGATGAAATAGCACTTTGCTTATCTCCATACCAAGGGCCAGGAGCCGAGGACATCGTTGACTTATCCTACGGATATATCCCGTATGATCCTGCGCTCCTTCAGATCAACCCATTTACGCACATGGAACTCCCTGAAGAGGAGGGAGAGCCGGAAGGATATGCTGTGTGGGAGGTCGACGATGCTCTAATGGAATAATGGAAAATGACTCAAAGTGGGAGCCATGGGAAGAAGAGGACTTACAAGATGTGGTGCCCGAACGCCACAATGCTATTTTCACATATGTTGACGACTTTCTGGTCGTCCAAGTGGTTCCCTATATTTATGTCCATTTCAGCTACTTGCTATTCAGGCTTCAATGCCCTCTACCAGCTAGTGCATCTGGGGATATCTGGCCAATAGTGAGGTGAACTTTGTGTCACATTCCTTTCTTTTTCTTTTCGTGTTGCTCTTCCTTTTTGTTTTTCTGTTGCTCTTGTTAACTTATTTTCTCCATTTCATTTTTGTTTCCCTTTGTCAGGAATATCACTATGAATCTACCATTCCCACCGCTATACCTTCTACATCAACTCTTCCACGGGTTTGGGCAATACATACGGTCCCCGAATACTCTGCCGCAAGAGGAAAATCCGTTGCGCAATTATACTCCTTTATCCTTATCTCCATCTGGATCTCCTGTTGTCGGTGATATCAATTTCTTAGAGAGTTCGGCCTTGCTCGATGATGTCCTCGCTGCTTTCCGCTTGTTCTGGGAAAGGGAATCATCAAGTTCAGACTCTACATTTGCAGTTCTGGTGGAGGAAGAAGTTGTGGAAGAAGAAATTTTCATTTTCGAAGCATAGTGTTTAACTTCAATTGTTTTTTGTCATTTCTACTTTATTTCATCAATTGAAGTGTATTCCTAGACGGAGTTTTTAGTAATTTCAGCTTTCTTTTCGTTTTTCTTTATCAATAAGGTTTTAAACACCAAGTTGGGGGCATGAATATTATAAGTGGATGATATTTTAAGGATTTATTTATATAAAATTTATAATGTTCTATTATGAGGTTGACGTTTTTGGCTTACATATTCTGGCAATGCACTGTTTCATCCTTATTCTGTATGACCAGATCAATGTTGGTTAGTTGGGGGTGTGTAATTTCTCAATTCAGAAATATTGTAGGATTTCTATGTTCGATCGATCAAACGTGTCTCGATCGATCGAGCGTGTCATCCTCTCGAGCGCTTGAGAAGAACTCAATCGATCGACTGTTCGATCGATCGCTCATACTCGATCGATCGAAACCTGTTTTTAAACAAGGCGTCATTCCGAAGTTTCAATTCGTCACTCCTTCTCTCTCCTTTACTCGAGCGATCGAACACAGAGAGGACCTCCCACGATTTTGGCTTCCCCCACTTCAAACTACATCCATTAAGGAGCTCCGGATTCCCCGGATCGTCAGTGGCATCACCGGCACCCTACACCCAGCGCGTCTCTCGAGGTGAGCCCCCGATCACCCCTCGTATTTCTTTTCCTTTCAAATTCATATGGGGGTGCCCCTCATTGATTTTTTAACTCCTTTTCGTAGTGTTATTCATGTATTGGTTGTTTTCGGGCCATCCTCATTCTCAATCGTTGAAACTGCCGCTTCGTTGTTCTCGATCGATCGAACAGGTTTCGATCGATTGAACCAAAGATACTCTCGATCGATCGAACAGGCTTCGATCGATCGAAGTGTGGCAGTTTCTTTCTTTTTTATTGTTTGCTCTGTATTAATGTGTTCTCTCATTGCTTATTCCTTTTCAGGGCTTTATCATGAATCCAATCACTGGCTACCACAAATCTAAGTCGTTCGACCTCGCTATACTCGACCCAGTTCCAGATCACGGGTTTAGAAACAAGGAAGACCGCGTTTGGTTCACCCGTTACTTCCAGTCACGGAAGGTCATGATCGAGCGTCCCCTTGAGACTGCCTGGCTGGCTACTCCGTGGTACCTTTCACGGATACGTGCCATGCCCCAGTGGTACACACTATTCTCCCAGCCTAAGCAGGTGAATCTATCTTGGATACGGGAGGCGTGTGCGACGATGATCCGGGATCTGATTGCTCCATTCACCCTTCGTTCATTTTTTCCAGGACGAGAGATCATTTTCAGTCCGACCACCGTTGCTGCTGCTCTTGGGGTACCGGAGGTACCAAATTGTGTATGCCCACATCGACCCGACACACCTCAGCTATCACCGACCATCATTATCCGAGAGATCACCGCAGGAGCTCTTCCGACATGGGATGGCGAGGCTCTCATTCCCGACCTCCAACTCATAGATAATTACCATATGCTCCATCTTGCCCTGAGCAATTGCCTTTTAGTGACCTCGTATCGGGAGAAGATCGCGGTGTGGTATGTTCGTGTCTTATATGCGATTGGGACACGATAGCCAGTCTGTTTACCCCGCCTTTACATCGACTTCATGCGACACCCTACACACTATATTCAGGCCAAGAAGCACCTGAAGGGTGCTTGGGCTATTCATAGGGTGATCGAGCATGCTGGTATCATTCCTTTGGCGAGAGACGCGACTGCCCAGTCCCGCAGTCGTTTTGGAGAGACAGCTTTCCGCCGGTCCGATGCGCAGAAGAGGAAGCGAAAAGGAAAAGGCAAGGCTAAGGTGGGAGAGAAGAGGAGACGTGGAGGCGGGACTGATACTGAGGGAGCTGCTTCTGGGACGCCCACAGAGGCTGAGGAGCAGGATTCTGATGAGGAGGGTGACCCGGTAGAGGAGGTTGCCCGTTTTGAGTTGAGACAGGGGTCTCAGGCTGCTGCCCAGGGAGAGTCCTCTTCCGCGCCTCTCCCTACGATTCCCAAGTTTCTATTAGAGGAGAGGGAGGCCCGGATTAGACTCGAGGGCAAGATAGATCACATATCCACCATGCTGACGACCCTATTAGTCCAGCTAGGGTTTGATCCGATCGTGCCCCCATCTTCCCCTCCATCTGCACCCCCACCACCCACTACTACACCATCTTCTTCTGCTCCTACTGGTCCTCCGGTTGCTCCTTCCGTACCATCTACTTCAGCAGCACCATCTATGCCTGATCCTCCTGTTTCTGCACCACCTACCGATCCATCCACATCATCGGCGACACCATCTGCTGCGGAGGTACCACTTCCACCTTCTCCCGTCGTAGTTGACACATCCTTATCTACACTAGACACTACGACTACAAGTGCCCCAGCAGCATCGACTGTTGCTGAGGGTGGCGGTGGGGATGCTCTTGATATTTTTATTGAGATATTATCGGAGGTCGCCAATGATGTCTAGTCCTGGGGGATGGGTATTATTGATTGTTTGTGTATTTTGGTTCTTGTGGTTGGATTTGGAGGTGTTGTTTGGTTGATTGGATATATTTTTGGATATTTTGTATTATTGGTGGGTGGTGTATATATTTTGGATTTTAGTTTGTATGATGTATATTATCACTATTCTGTTCTTTCATCTTCTTATTTGTCCAGTGATGCGTTCTGTTTTATGCATGGATCCCTTGCTTTATAGTTAATTCCTGTTTGCCTTGTTGCTGTTTGGAGTTTGTATGCCTTCGGTACAGGTTGTTAGACTTCTAATTCTTATGATTATATACATCAGGTGATATCTCTCTATCTATCTTTGAAAATCGTCTGCTGTGGACATTGCAATTTTCAATTGGGGGTGGGATGTAGATAGATAATCACCTGTGCATATTAGTTACCTAACAATCTGGCGCTCTATCTATTGCTAATGTTATACAATCTCCATTCGACGTTAGAATTAACTTAAAATTTCAAAATTTCAAAATTTCCTAAATTTCAATTTTTGAATTAAATTGGTAGAATTATTTTGAATATTCACTTCTGTTTAGCTGTTATCAAGCAATGACACGATCATTTTATTCTCATCCTTTTATGAATTAAGTTCACACATTTTTCTAGTTCTCTAGGATGAATGCATATGTTGACCATTCCTGTATCCAAATCATTTGCACATGTTAATAGCTATGCAGAAAACTTAAAATAAGAGTTAATACGACTTTTGTACTTTAAAGAATGAAGTAGTGAAAACTAGTCACCCTTAGTGAGCTTTTGAATCCGATCTTCATTTCTGAGGGAATTATCACATTAATTTCGAATTGTCTTCATTGAAAATGCCGATTAGAATTCGTTGAATAGTCTCGAATTCTTTATTTTGGCTTCTTAATAGAGGAGAACGTTCAGGATTTACCAATTAAAACTCAATGGACATTTAAGTGTTAAAATTAAGAAGTTGGGAAAATGATTTAAGCCATCGTTGTTTACTCCTTACCTTTCCATTTACCTATATTGACATCTCTGAATATGTGATGTTCTTAACCCCTCGCCTAATAAATCATGCCGAAACCATATGAAATTCTAAATTCCTAACTTTATACCTTGACCTAAATACACCCCATTGCACACCCAATGTGATTAGATTGTTGAAGTATGAGGAGGGAATAGTGGTGAGAAGGACTGCATATATCTAAAAAAATAAAAAATAAAAAATAATGAATGATGATATGCATGGAAAGGATGGTCGGAGGAAAGTAAAGAAATTACTAAATACAGTCACATGATAAAGATGTGCAAGTTCTTACCCTTTCATTTCTATCCCACTAAATAATTAAAAAAAAAAAAGAGAAAAAATCCAAAGAGTCAAAGCCTTAATGATTCTCGATGACTTAGTTTAAACATGAAAGTGTAAGATGAGTTATCAACGGTATTTCGCTCCTCTAATAAGTAGTATTCCTTTCATGAGACTATACACTCAAAAATGTTCGTCTTTTATAGAGTCAAGTAAGAAAGCATTAGTATCCAAAAAAAATCACTCCTATCAAAGCTTTTGTACCATGTTCGACTATTATTCACCAAGTTTCGGTGAGATGTTCAATTGTGAGGATTGAGTTGAAACTACAAGTTCTGAGAGTATGATTGTTTAAACAACTCTAGATAAAGTTCGATGTATAGCTGTTAATGTCACACACACACGGATACATGGATGTGACACTTATGTTATTTTTATCTTGGTGACATGAGGAACATGTGCATTACTCATAAAAAAAAATGAGACTCTTAAATTAACTAAATACCTAAGGGCCCAAAGCAGCCGTCTTGCGGGCTTTCCCCTAGGACCGACACTGTGTCTCCTATACTTTAAAAACTTACACATTCAACGGTTTCAACCTTAACCTTGTAGTTTCGATTTCATATCAATTAAGTTAAATCAACACCTTCAAAGCAAAAAAAAAAAAAAAAAAAAGTTCAATCAACACCTACGTTTGTATAATAAAATGGAAATTAGCTCGCGCTACTCACATGGCCGGTAGTGGAGGCTAAATTAGTCATATCGCCCCCTTTCCTGTACAAATGGGCATGCACGACTCACGTGCTTCAATAAACAACCTAAATAAAGGGCTTCATTTAGACTACAGTTTTGATCAAAATTACTAGGCTATCTTTTTACCAATCGTAACTTTTTGCGATTGACCGACCTTTTTTCTCTCTCTCTCTCAAAATATTTTTTTTCAAATAATTTTAGTTTCTTGAAGTTCCATAATCATGTACAAACTCCAAAAGCTGTTGACAAACGGGCCCTTGCAGTCCTAGAATATTCAATAAAATTGAGCTATTTCCATAATAATTGGAAAACAAATTTAATTATTAAACTAATGTGAGTTTGAACTTAATGACAAAAGTAGGGTAAATTATTTTTAGAAAAAACGACACTCAATTGAGTGTCATTTTTATGGAAAACGCCACTCTAAGGAGTGTCGTGGTTAGCAAAAACAACATTAGTCTCTCTATTTTTTTGGACTTTTTATTTTTCAAATATATTTATGAAAAAACAAATTATGTTTTAATTGAACAGTAAAGCTTGGGACATACCCAAAGACACAACTTTTGGGACACAACCTAAAAGATGTGTTCATATCTCTCATGTGATGTAACTGGACCTCACAGTGACACATGAGAGAGATAGACACATCTCTTGGGTTGTGTCCCAAAAGTTGTGTTTTTTAGTGTGTCCCAAGTATTATCCTTGATTGAATGTCGTGTTTACAAAAAACGGCATTAAATGTTATTTTTACTAAAAACAACATTGCCATTGAATGTCGTCTTTATTAAAAAAAAAAAACAACATTAAATGTCGCTTTTAGTAAAAACAAAAACACCATTAAATGTTTTCTTTACTAATCACGACATTAATAAAAGTTTAAATCAGTCTGTGCTGCACTGAACTGCACTGTATATTGCGTTGCAGTGATTTTTCAGACTGTACTAATGACATTTTTAGTAATAACGCCATTAAAAAAAGTAACTTGATAGTCATCATATACTGATCACTGTAACGTCAAATTTTATGTCTTCCATCTTCTTCTTCTGCTTCTTTTCTTAGAGTATACAGTGTAGTGCAGTGCAGTGTAGCACAGATTGATTTAAACTTTTATCAATGTCGTGGTTAGTAAAGACGATATTCAATGGTATTTTTACTAAAAATGACATTCAATGGCGTTTTTAGTAAAAACAACATTTAATGCCCTTTTTTGTAAGCACGACATTCAATCAAAAGATAATTTGTTTTTCCAAAAATACATTCGAAAAAAAAAGTCAAAAAAAATATAAAAAGACTGATGTCGTTTTTGCTAACCACGACACTCCCTTAGAGTGGTGTTTTCCCTAAAAATGACACTCAATTGAGTGACGTTTTTTTGTTATAATGACAATGTAATATCGTTTTCCTAAAAACGATTTACTCTATTTTTGTCATTAAGCTCAAACTCACATTGATTTAATAATTACTTCTTTGAAGGTTTGGCAAATGTGCGGAGGCCA
Organism: Hydrangea macrophylla; assembly: GCA_033977485.1. Lineage (NCBI taxonomy): Eukaryota > Viridiplantae > Streptophyta > Magnoliopsida > Cornales > Hydrangeaceae > Hydrangea > Hydrangea macrophylla. Next base: position 92,940,088 of record CM066988.1, on the reverse strand, counting down.
TATTGCCATGGTATTGGGTGTGGACACTCGCCCATCGGCCCAATCCAAAAAAGAAATAGCTTGTGCTCTGTAAATCAGCCCAATCAAAAAGATTGAATTTGGGTTTCATAATGGGCTCTTGGTGCGACCGGGCCGGCCTTCATCTCTTATTATGTATCACTTTTATATTAGAAGGTTTCCTTTAACATGAAAAAAAAAAAAGGAAAATGTGTGTATGTATAGGTATATATATTGAATTTACACTAATGCTTGAGCTACTGGGTATTTATCACAACTCACAAGTCAAGGCTCAAAACATGTGTATATGTATCTCTAGACACCGAAAATTTAGACCATAAAAAAAAAATTTAATAAAATAAATATAAATTAAACTTTATATCATTGTCACAGCTGTCTCATTGCTTGAGCAACAATTTTAGGTCATGGAGTCAGACAATATTTAAACTGCACTTGGAAAATTTGTTACAGAATAGAAAGAAAAAAAAAATGAAAAATAATTTTATCTTATGTAGTATTAATCTCGAAAGTGAGACAATAAATTAATTGAAATTAAATGGGGTCTACCATTAGACGCTGCAAACGACGCAGCTCTTGATAATAGTAAAAAAGAATCAAAATGCCTCGAACACAAGAAAAATTGTGGGATCTATGCTAATGATATTATAATTATTATTTATTAAACTATAGTTTGAGTACTTTCAAAGTTTCTCAAGTTCATAGTATCAAAAAAAAAAAAAAAAAAGAAGTTTCTCTAGTTCATATATACAGATATATACAGATATATATATATACATGTATATGTATGAATGTGGGGTCTTCTAGTTCTATCATACGGCCTGGTAAATGACTTAAACAACCTTACTACCTTAATGGTTTTGGTCCCGACTTGCCGTAATTTTGGGAGTAATTTATAACATGTTGAGATTAAAAAAGTGTGTGCATTGTGCAATTATACCACTATGACTTTAACATAGGATTTTACCATATGTATATATGTATATTCATGTAAAGGGAGAGGTTCTTAGGTGTATTGGATAATTGCAGTGATCCAGTGCATTTAGGGATGGCAACGGATCGAGTTTGATACAAAGTAGTCTCTTTCTAACTTCTACTCCTATTAAAAATTTGATTACCAAACTGTTACAACCCTATTAGTAGCAGAATTGGATTTGGTCAGTTTTTTATCAGGGCAGTGATTGGTTTACCATCGGGATAACATAAATAAAATTAGAAAACTTATATTTTAGTAAATTAATGGATTGAATAATTAATTGACAAATAATCAATATGAGTTTCTCTTATTTCATGAGTCAAACTTGTCAAATTTTGCTCTATGTAGTATTTTTTTTTTCTTTTCTATATGTCATGGTATAAGATATATACATAAGTCTTAATTTTTTAGCAAATAAAGAATAAGTATAAGGGTACATTATTACATTTGACACTTTAATTGGGACGGGACGGTTATAATTGGGGATATTTTCAATTACCACTTCTGCCCCAACTCATATAGGGTTTCATTTTCAATTACCAAACCTACTCCTACTGCTATAATACATCATCCAAACCCGTTCTATTAGGGGTGGAGTTCCGTCGGATCGGAGATTTTTGACATCCCTAATGCACCAGGCTTTTAAGCCTAAAATATCCGTGGGTCAACCCGCAAATTTTTTAGATTTAAAATATAATGCAAAGAGTCAGTGCACTTAACAAATGCACTGGCTTCTCCATATATATATATATATTATATATATATGGCTCACTATTCGTTGCAAGTATTAAGCGCACGCGCGTGAGTTCTTTGCTGGCTTATGGTGATCCCAAGAGTTTCACTTAAATACAATCACATACATGATTAAATATATATATATATATATAATCACACACACTTATTGCAATTTTCCGTTTTGGTGAAAAAAAGTCATTTGTCAGATGGGCTTTTTAGGGCAGCATTTAGGGCAAACTAAGCAGGGACAGACGTATGTAGGGATAATATATTGAAAAATATTATATATATATATATATATATACCTAAAGAAAATATATTTTTATACTTATGCCTCTCTTTTAAACTCAAAAATTCTTTCTTTTACACTAAAGCACCCGACTCCCCGCCCCCCAGTCTCAGTTTGTAGAAATAAGGTGTCATTTTATTGTACATTTGGTGCCAAATAATATTAATTTTTCTAATTCCTTTATTTGTCAAAAAAATATCTATGAATAGACCAAAAAAATTTTGCCTCAGCGCCGTTACCCCCAAACCCTCATAAACTCACTATCTCTTTCACCTTACTAAGTCCCCCAAACTCCAAATTCTTAGATCCGTCCCTGAAACTAAGGTTCAGAAACAGAATATAATGTAAGGTAGGGTTAAATACACCATTTTTTTCCTACTAAATACACTACCTTGTAGTGTTAAAAGATAAAAATTTTATGAGTGAATGTGGTGTATTTAGCCCCACTCTCTATTGTATCATATTATTAAATTGGAACTTCTCATTAATTATCTTCACTCAAAGAAAATATTTATTACAACAGATATTTTGATGTTATGGTGTAAGAAGCCAATAAAATCTCATTATTTGAACGTCTCCTAAAATTAGGAAAAAAATCTTACACATTTGCACTAAAATGTATTAGTGAGGTTACACTAATGACATGATATCACCGTTACGATGAATATATTTCACAAATGTGGACGTAAACTATTTTTTTCCCCTCTTTTCCGTTTAGAAAGAGGGAACATAGTTGGGTGATCCTCCCAATATCTACTTTCTTTTTTGATAGGACCCCTATATTTTGGGTAAAATACTCTAACCTCCCTCGAGGTTTGCTCTTATTACACGGACCTCCCCTGTGGTATGGGTTATTACACAGACCTCCCCTGATGGTAACAGAATACTAATGGCATTAGTTTTTGAAGTAAAATGATGCATGTACCCCTTACTTATTATATACAAACATATTACGAAGTCAGTTGGAATGTAAAAAGACTAAAGTGCCCACGTTGGTCATCACGCAGACCTACCACTATTAAAACACGTCTGGTAAAACATAGAGCACAGATAAAGATAGATTTAGGGTTTTTATGGCTGACGATCAAAATTTGGGTTTCTTTGGTGACATCCACCTCGAGGCAATGGTTGGGGTTTCAAAGTATTAGGTTATTGATTAAGGAGATAGGTGCTTTTAGCCGTTTCGAGAGATCAATATACAAATATTAGGGTTTTTACAAAACTATTTGTGCCTTCAATACAAAGATCAATTGGCGATCAATTGGAGGGTATTTAGGGATTTTGATTGTTATATTCCATGTTACAAATTGGTGGTTTCGATTTACAATCGTTGATCGCTAAATATTTTAGGTTTTTTAGTTGTGCTTTATGTTTCAGAAATGGCGATGTATGAACGACATGATTTAATCTTACACATCTGTGGGAAGTTATTGAATATAGAGAATGTCGACCCAGACAGGTACTGCTTCATTGCTTTGATTCATGATGTTTGGGAATCCTCACTGTCCAATGTGTGTTCTCAACTTGGACTAACAATGACAGTAAGGTGTGATGTGCCTGGGACAAGTGATGAATCTTGGTTGTTGAGGATAATGATGTGTTGAAACTGTTTGAATTAAATAGCCGCAGTAGATACATTCATCTATCTGTGAAGTTTGATGGTCTTATTATAGATGATGGTTCTGGGTCTTCAGTTGGTGGGGGTAACGGCGGGGTCAACAAATGCTCAGGAATCAATTGCACAAACTGTTGCAGCGGATAATGGTACACCAACTGTGGAAACTGAAGAAGGTGGGCCTTCAGAGCCCCCTAATAGATGTTCATCAGGAAATTCAGTAATCAGATGATGGTGAAGGTATTAGGCATTGGGAAGAAGAAGATCATGTCTTTGGATTTAGTAATGATAATGATTCAGAATTAGATCCATAATGGGTTAGAAAAAGTGTTACGGACTCTGAGAGTAGTGGTGATGTATTGGTTAATGAAAGTGAGATCGAAGGTGAGGTTAGAAGCCAATAGTAAATTGTCAAACTACGAGTCTGATGATGATATTGGTGATGATTCTAGCAGTGATAGACAGCAAGCCTCCAATGTTATTGACATAACCAAGTTTGGGAAGGAATTTCAGACCAATAAAGGTTCTAAGATAGTGCTAGAACAAGGGTTGTTGTTTGGGAATGTTAACCTGTTTTGGGAGGCATTAAAGGACTTCATAATTTAAGAGGGTTTTAAAATTGTGAGAGATAAGAATGAGAAAAGTAGGGTCACTTGTAACTATGCAGCACCTGGATGCCCTTGGAGAATTCATGCATCTCCACTACGAGATAAAGTTACATTTAAGATCAAGACTTACAACCTTGTGCATTCATGTGTAAGGCTCACAACCAATTTAGAGGCAGACTATACATGGATTGCCAAGAAATTGAGGGAAAAACTGAGGGCAAATCTAGATATGAAACTATATGCAATGCAAGCCATTGTGCATAAGAAGTATGGTGTCGAAGCGCATAGAATGTAGTTGTATAGAGCTAAGGTCAAAGTAATTGATGAGTTTAAAAGGAATCATTGAGAAGCATATAGCTTCCTTAGGATGTATGGAAATAAAATTATAAAGACTAATTCTGGAAGCATAGTGAGGATTCAAACAAATAGGGTCCATATATCAATGTACCCAATTTTTAAGAGGATTTTTATTATGTTTGATGCAATGAGGAATGGGTTCCAGCAGGGTTGCAAACCATTTATAGGGGTTGATGGTTGCCACTTAAAAGGTCCTTATAGAGGTGTTCTTTTGACTGCTATAGCCCTTGATGGAAACAATGGGTTGTTTCCTTTGGCTATAGGGGTTGTAGAAGGTTAGGGCAGAGACGGTTGGGGTTTTTTCTTAGAAAACTTGTAGTTTGGCATTGGAAGTGGGGATGAAGGGAGGCCTTTGACATTCATGTCCGACCAGTAAAGGGTTTTAAATTACTTTAACATTCAAGTTTGACAATTTCACTGACATTCTTACATTACATTGCAATTACTTTACACTTAATGTTTGACATTTGTAGGGTCTTATAAATGCAATTGCTGAGATCTTCTTACAAGCTTTACATCGACGTTGTTATCGACACCTATTCACTAATTTTAAGGGAAGGTTTCCTGGTTTGCTAGTAAGGAAATACTTCTGGAAGGCTGCTAGAGCATACAATCAATTGACTTACCTCAAGGCAATGGAGAATCTGAATGCATTGTCACCTGATGTGTATACTTGGCTGCTGAGCAATCCTCTAAGCACATGGGCTAGGCATGCATTTGATGAGTGAGTTAAGAATGACCATGTCACTAACAATTTGTCTGAGTCATTCAATAGTAGGATTGGTCCTTATAGGTCGAAGTCAGTGTTGGAAATGTTAGAAGGTATTAGGAAAAAGGTTATGGGTCTTATACAAGAGAGATTTCAGAAGGCATGTTCATGGGAGGGGGACTATGACAAAGAACATAAGGAAGAAGTTGAACAAGAACATATCTGAGTCAAGGGTATGCAAAATTACTTTTGCTGGTGGTGAAGAGTATGAAATTATGGATGATCTAGCTGATAGACAAGTGGTGGATCTAGATAAGAGGACTTGTGTTTGTAGATAAGTGGAAAATTTCAGGATTCCTTGTAAACATACAACAGCTGCAACTGCTTTCAAGCAATATGACATTGAGAAGTATTGTGATCCTTATTACTCAAAGGCCACTTATTTCAAGGCATACAGAGGGATGATCCATCCAATTGTTGATAGAGAGTTGTGGACACCAGACAACATTGACCAAATCATGCCACCTGCTTTGTGAAGGCTGGTTGGAAGGCCAAGAAAGGCTAGAAGAAAAGAACAAGATGAAGCTCCAAGTAGATCCAAAAGGTCCTAAACCGTGCAATGCGCAATATGTAAAGACTTTGGCCATAATTCAAGGACATACCAAAGAGCACCTATTGGTGGAAATACTCAGCAAAATGCAGTAAGAGGGGTTCAAGTCAATGAAGTAGCTACACAGGAGAGTGGAAGTGGTGTTGGTAGGTGATAAGTGGTGGATAGTACATATCCAGAAGCGCTAATAAAACTAATTATATATGTTTTCATCCCTAACTCTAAGTATTTATGCTTGTTTTTAATACAAGTGCGTAATTGAGGCAATACTGCTAATAGTTGCATAAGCATGTTATTTTGTAGAATAAAAAGACATAAGAAAAATGAAGTGGATATTGGTGCAAAAGAGAAAGTAGATTAGAAGAATAAAAGGAATAAGTGCTTGAAAGAAGACTAGGACCGGTCCCACTACATAGGTAGGACCGGTCGCAGCCAGGACCGGTCCCGAAACATGCCCAAGACCGGTCATGCCTAGGACCGATTGCGCTAAAAAGGGCAGGACTGGTCGCGTTCTACAAAATTATGGAAAGCAGAGTTTTTCGGGTTTAAACTTCCTAAATCTATGTATATATGTTAGTTTCGTAGAAAAATGATATATACACATATTAGATACAACTTTAGGGAAATTTTAGGAGATCCCAGGTTTCCTAAAACCCTAGTTTTCATTCAAGCAACTTTGTAAGGATTTCAAGGTCAACATCGGAGATTTCTCAATACAAGCTCTTATTATTTCATTCAATCTAGGTTTTTCTTAGTTTCTACTAGGCCTGGCAAATGGGCGGGCCTGGGCGGGTTCGGGCCTAGTCGGGTTCAGGCCAGGCCGGACTCGGTCCAAGCTTGGGTCGGGTCTATTAGCGATCGGGCTGAGTTATAACCGAGTTGGGTCAGGCCGAGTCTGGTCTGGTCTGGTTATGAACCATGACTTTTTTCCCTTTTTTTTGGCCTTTTAAATTCCCCTATCTTTTTTCTCCCCATCTGCTACCTGTGCATATATATATATATATGTGTGTGTGTGTGTATGCGCGTGTGTGTGTATATATGCATAATTTTTTGTTGTTGTTCTAACCCATAAAACCCTCTTTCCAATTGAAATCATGCATGGAATCAATCAATTAGACACCCATATAAGTTTGAGTTTAGATCATTAGCAAAAATTTACACACACACACACATACACACACACACACACACATATATATATATATATAAGCACCAGTAGATCACATAGCAAATCGTACACACAAAAGCACCACTATCAAAATAGCCCTTTTGGAAAAATGAAGAAAAGTAGCAGATCTACCTTCTAGACTTAAAAATCATGTGTATTCAGATGATGTTATCGATTTGTAGTTGATCTTGGTTCATTTTTTATGTTTTCGATCTTGTTTTGCCATTGAAATTGTACGATAATGAGAACAATACCCTAGCCTAAACTTCTTCAGAGAGAGAGAGAGAGAGAAAGAGAGAGAGAGAGAGAGAGAGAGATCGTTTCACACTTCCACTATAAACCCTGGCCTAAACTTCTGTTATGTTCTTCCAAGTTCCACGCGTATTACCCGAACTGAGCCCGAATCAAACTCGCATGTTACCCAAAGTTCATCTGACATTAACCCAATCAAAACCCGCGAAAAAATATGCCAACCCAAAAACAAAATTTTGCAGGCCAAATCCGGCGGGCTAGCAAGTTCGGGCTTTGTTTGCCGCCCCTAGTTTCTACTTAGATTTCATATTTTAGATCTGTTTTATGAAAGCTTTTATCATGTCTTTATTAATATAATTGTTAGATGTAATTTACTATGTTAGGCTAAATCCCTAGTTAGGGAAGAGCAATGAAATGGTAAATAACTTAATTTCCATGCGTGTTTTCAATGGGCAGCCCTAAATCCAGAGATCAATGAATGTTTGTGAACTTGCTTCATGGTTTTAGTTTAGATTAATTATTTTCAAGCATTGTAGATCAGTTTTGGCCATGAATCATGCTCATAAGCAATTTGCATGTACTTCATATAAAGGGGATTAATTGAAATAGTTCTATATCTTCGTGCCGGCTATAGGGTATTTTATTATTTTAATAAAACCTACACGTTAGAGGCAAGATCTTGGATGTTGGGAGTGTCATATCTTTTCGTAAGCATGAGAGTTAAGAAGTTTACCGTGGATTTGTAATTTTCTAGCGCTTTTCTCATCTTTAGGATTATTTTAATTAAATTCACTATTTTCATTAATTTATAGTTGTTAGTTAATTTACTTAGTTAAATCATTCTAGAACTTAAATTATAGTATAATTAATTAGTAGATTTACGTAGTTAGTGAACTTCATTCGTTAATATTAATTCCAGTAATTTAATATTCACGAAAGCTTCCATTAGTTCATAGTTTTTTTATTTTACATAAGAATAATTAAAATCAGTCTTAAAAGAAATCATCTTTTTATTATTTTTAATATTAATAAATTGGGTAAAGTTAATCAAGTGAAATTTAATCTCTCCCTTTGGTTCGACCTAGGCTTACTAGAAAATATATTACTTGAACGATCACTTATACTTGGGTGTAGCATTTAGAGCACACAATTTTATTCGTGTCAGTAGGGCTATTGGAAGTAGGTTGTTGGCATAGGTATTGAAAGGGGAGTTGGCAGTGGGGTTGGAAGGGATGTTGGAAGGGGAGATGGGAGTGGGGTTGTTGGAAAGGGTGTTACTTCTGGGGCTGTTGGCAGAGTAGGGGTTGGAAGGGGTGTTCGAAGAGTGGATGTTGGAAGGGGTATTGGAAGGGGTCCTGGCATTGGGGGTATTGAAAGGGGTGCTAGCAGTGGTGGGGTTGGAAAGGGTGCTAGAATGGCTACTGCCAGTAGGGCTATTGGAATGGGTACTGGAATGGTTGCTAGCAGTGGGGCTGCTGGAAGGGGTCTTGGCAGAGGTGTTGGAAGGGGTAAGAGTGTTGCTAGGGATGGTGGAGTGCTTAAATGGGCAGCCAGTAATTAGCATGGATGTTTTTTTGTAAATAAATGATGGCAATGTTACACTTTTGACTCATGGATGTTTTGTAAATCTTATCAACAATGGGCATGTTTTTGTTTCAGCCAAACAATGGGGCATTTTTGGTGTTAATGGGGCATATGTTTGTGTCACCAAACAATGGGGCAATGTTTGTGGTAATGGCTAATTATATGGTATATATATGCTGCTGCCAAACAATAGAGCATTTTTTTTGGACATTCAGTGTCCTTTTATGGTATATATATGCTGCTGCTGATGGATTTATGGTATTAAGGGACATTTGTGTCCTTTCAATGTCTATTGAATGTGTAATTTCAGTCTACATTTAAGGGTTATTTAGTCATTTTGTCCTTAAGCAATTCATCAATGGCAATTTTGGAAGTAAAGTTAATGACATTAGCATTTTCATCATCAACATTAACGTCTCACTAATGGAGGGGTCCAATTGTTACCAAAGTACAATAATTACCCATACAACAGGGGAGGTCCATGTAATTAGAGCAAACCTCGAGGGAGGTTAGAGTATTTTACCCCTATATTTTTTATTAGGACCCCTATATTTAAAAGCTACCATAAAGTTTATTAAAATAATCAGCTTTATGTATGCATATTAATAGTATTGGTACGATGTGTGTATAGAAATAAAGAGAGTGCTTCTTCCCAAAATTTAGCCCTTTTAAGGGGTTTGATACGGCCCAAATTCGGTCCGAAACCCATGTCTTTTATTACACACCAAAGAATGCATGAGTCGGCCATACCAAAGATACAAAAATAGGGAAAAGTTTTCGGTACATCAAAGTGATTTGGGTAGCAAAAATATTTATTTTCGGATAACGAATTTTGATTCGTGACGGTAAAAACATTTGTTTCCATCAAACAACTCAGACCACTTTGGAATAAATGTTTCCTATCACGAAACAAAATTTTCTTTCCAAAAACAAATGATGTAAGTATACCAAAACCACTTTAGTGTACCGGAGTGAGACTCTAAAAATAGTAGTCTTCTAGGTACCATCGTCCATAGTCACCTATTAATTTAAGGCATACAACACTTAGGTAAATTTTTCATATACATTATGTCCTCCCCCTCCCCTCCTTTTTTTTTTTCCAGGATATGGTTGGTCCATATGTGTGTTCTATACATGTCACATAGATCAATTATATTTTAGAACAGTAGGAAATCTATTTGATAATAACAGTAAAAAAAACAATCACTAAATTTGTAGTCCATTTTAGTGCTTAAAAGCTTTAAGTATATATAAAATAAAAAAATGCTGCTGGATACAAGTCTATTTCAATACTTAAAAAACTAAATTCAATACTGCAAATTCAGTAACTTTAACATTTTCAACATAAAAAATTTAGTACTTAATTTTCATTACTTGGATTTAAATTTTTTTTACATTGGGCCTAACTCTTTCTTGTTAAAAAATACTGTAACAAGGGAACAACAATGACCATATTGCGCTTACTTTGTTATTTCGGAAAGAGTAAAGATTGGGACACACCCTGTAACACCCTGTAAATTCTTTTTCATTAATAAATGAGTATTTCATTTCATTTCAATTTATAAATACTTATTTGGGGTCAAACTGTAATTTTCATAAATATAAAAAATACTTTCTATGGATTTAAAAATTGTATCTACACTTTTTGTACAACTAGGAATTTAATTCCTACACTAACGTTATTTTTGTATTTTATTTTAATCGCGGGCACCGCATAATTACCAGTTTATACTTTTAAACTACGACTATACCGCGTCTTGGGTGTAAGAGCACATGAGCTCGCCACATAAGATCACCTCCCATTTGCTTGGAGGCTACCCAATTCTCAGTATATATGTATGTATCTCTCAATATTCTTAATAGTCTTTCATTTCTTTCCCTACGAACTCACTCTCTGTTTCTCTCATTCTCTCTCAAATTCTCTTAACTCTCTCAAGATACTTACACACACAGTTATATATACATATATATAAATCAAGAGAAAGGCCGAAAAGAAAATTTCAAGAACGACAGAAATTTCGGCGAAAATCTCGGTGTCAAATTCTCTGTACTAAAACCTTCAGTGAGTATTATAAACTCACTCCTAACGTATATATAAGTATATTTCTATCGATATGGATGTGTATATATGTAAATATATGCATACACCATGGGTGCAAAATTGGAGTTTTAGAAATCTCAACCAAAATCAAATTCGTGAATTAAAAATGAAAGATCTTTATCCCAATAAGCTGTGGTTCGAATCCTACGAAGTAATTCAGCCGTATCGCGACGTATTGATGATTTAAACATTTATCACACTTTCTTTAATCACAAATTTTGAGAGATATAATCCGTATCAGTTTAATCTTACGTATTCGTAATCTATACAAAAAACTGAAGAAATCCATATATGGCATGATATGTTGGAAACAAAATTCTGAAATGGGTCTACATGTAACACCAGCTCCTGCGATTAATCGTTAATCATGAGTTAGCATGCATTAGCATAATTAATTGGTGTTTATTAACACATGTTTAAGTGGGTTTTAGCTCACTAGTTGATTATGGGTGTCCAGTTTGGGAACCCAGTATTGGCCAATGTGGCAGTCTCAAATTGGGACATGAGTTGAGAAAGTTCTATTATGATGGAACAAAGTTGTGGAATCACCCTTATGTGCTTAAATGTTTATTAAGGCATATGTGAAATAATATATATATATATATATATTGTTTAAATACATTGTTGATTGTTAGAGACCATTTCTGTGGTCATTTGGGATACCTTGGTGAGGACAAATTAAACACGCTACATAAATTGTAGGCTAATTAGTAATTTCATAAAATTATATGGGACCACTTATGGGACCCATGCGAGATATAGACAAATACCTACTTAAGTTTGGAGGACTAAATAGTTAGTTATAAAACTAGTTGGGGGTGTAAATAGAAATAATCAGAATTTGGGTGGGTTTTATAATAGAAACACTAGTCTATATACTTGTGTTGGGAATTGAAGAAGAGATTCATATCTCATTCTTCCACATTCAGTCGGCTAGAGAGAGAGAAAGAAGACGTGGGTTTAGCGCACCGTTTCGACGCCGTTCGATCTAGCAAACGACTTTCAATTTTAATTCCGAGATCGAATTTGGACTCGTATAGGTGAGTTCTACGTTTTGGTACCGTTCTTATTGAGTTTAATCGTCGTAATTTTCGCGATCCAATTCGGAGCGGTAATCCGTAGTTGGTCGAATTCATGTAGGATTTTAACCCAGAGTAGATTTGGGCTTCAATTTCACAACTAGGAATGAATTGCAAAGAGGTGAGTAGTTTCAATCTTGTTTTTGGAATAAAATTCATGTTTATGTTCTTTGGGTGTTAATAACATGCCTACTTAGCTTAATTACTCATGTTTAGCTATGATTTTGTGAAAAGCATGGTGAAATGTTTATATGAGCATGTTTAGTTGTCTATTTGGGTCAAAGGAAAGCTTGTATGAATCCACCATGAGATTGTTTCGTGGTGACGACCACCTGTTACCGACAATGACATTAGATCGCACGTATAAGGCGTGGGTCATTGGCTTGTGCCGTGGACTATCGGGGGAGTCGCGGACTTGCGGGTAGTGGTGGATGAAATACTTGCTTATCCGGAGATCATTTTATTTGTTGAGTTGAATATAAACATTGATATGTCATCCGTGTGCTTGATTGATATCTCTCACTAAGCATTTAGCTTATATATTGTAGTGGTTATTGAATAACCATTGTAGGTGAATACGGTGGCGAGAATCCGGGGAGATGAACGTAGGGTTCGTAGTGGTAAGGAAGCTTGTAAATGTAGTAACTTATATCTATAGTTGTTTTTGAGTAAAACTTGTAAATTGTAATAGCTAACTTAGATTTGTACTAAAACTTAGTAGATTATGTTAGCTTTGGTTTAATCGCTCCAAGACTCATGTAAATCTTGTAACCGGAGCTTAAAATGTTATTGGTACCTTTCATACTTTGCTAATGTAGTTTGAAGCATGTTTGAATGGAAGTTTGGTTTAAGAAAAACATGTTTTGGTTAAACTTGTGAGAATTGGGAAGTATTTAGGAGAGATGGCATTACACAACTTGTTTGATGTTTCTAATCATGTTGGTGTCTCATGAGAATGATTTAAAATGGTTTTAGAATGATTTTGAAATGTTTTTAGAAGTCTCTATGAGATTTGGTTTGGATTTGGAATGATTTAAACTTGCAAATCAGAGTTTGTTTTAGCAGCAAGTTTTAGCAGCAGCAAAAAGTATTCTGCAGAAAGTTAGATTGATCTAACTCTGAGTTGGATTGATCTAACTCTGGGTAGAGTTATCTCTACAGAGAGTTGGATTGATCTAACTATGGGCAGAACTTGTTTATGCAGAAGTTGGATTGAGCACAGATATCTGTGCTTGAGCGAACATTTGGCAAAATGCTTGAGCACTTTGGGTAATCAAATTCATGTTTTAAATGAGCATAACTTGGTCTAGGGAGTTTGTATTCACGCGCCGTTTTCAACGTTGAGTTCCTTATTTGAACAGCTATCTTTTGAGTTGAATTCCGACAAAAATTTCAACTGACCATTTTGCCCTTGGGCTTGTTTTGTCTAGATTAAAGGTTTATTTGTGCGTATTTTCCTACTTTTGCATTCCTAAGTTGATGTTTGAAGGCCTTGGTGACGTGCCATGTGTCCTAGGTTCACATGTGTGGATCCGGGGCATGACACTATATCAGTTTTGAAAATTGAAAACAGAGGAAAAACGAAAAAGATAAAGTGACCCGCTCGCGCGACCAATCCTTAGCGCGGACCACTCGAGCGATATGTGCAGTTTTAGGCCAAAATGGATTTTTAACAAATTTCATAAAAAGAGCCTAATCGCTCACGCTGCCCGCTTGCGCGACCCCTCACTCACGCGGCCCCGTCGCGCGACATGGTATTTTGGTAGTTTGTCAATTTTTGTATAAGGGACTGTTTGGAAAAGTTTTTAAAAGTTTTAAGGAACTGTTTTTGAAAGATACACAACTTTGAAGGCTTACGTTTTAAGAATTGGATTAATAAGAACTATTAAGATTGAGCTTTATGTCGGACAATTATTCAGCTTTGTGATTAACATATGATATTATAATTCATGACATTGACATGCATGATAGGGTCGAGGTTGAGTTGACATGCATGGTGTATGAGAAAGCGTGAAAAGAGTAAGAGCGGCGATGTGTTGTAGACTCAGATATCAATCGGATATTATTCCTAGTATCTGAGGCGTGCATTTCGGATACTGAGTGGATATTATTCCTAGCATCCGAAGCGATGGTATGGTGTGGTGTGTCTCTTGGATATGGATCGGATATTATTCCTGGTATCCAAGGTGACAATGTGTTGTGATTGACACAGATATCGAGCAGATATTATTCTTGGTATCTGAGGTGATAGCATGATATACGACTCAGATATCGATCGGATATTATTCCTAGTATCTGAGGCACGCGTTTCAGATATTGATCGGATATTATTCCTGGTATTCAAAGCAATGGTATGGTGTGCGATTCCAATATCGAGAGGATATTATTCCTGGTATTGGAGGCGACGGAGTTGTGTACAACTCAGATATTGTTCGGATATTATTCTTGATATCTAAGGCGCGCGTTTCAGATATTGATCGGATATTATTCTTGGTATCTGAAGCGATGGTATAGTGTACGACCCGGACGTTGATCAGATATTATTCTTGGTATCTGAGGTGATAGGATAGTTGAATCGAGTTTGTCGAGAGAAAAGAGTCAGAAAGATGAGCTGATACATTGTTCATGTACGGTCCCATACTTATTGCATATTATTTCCCCATGTGACTTATGTTGAAGTTGTTGGAACCTTGAATTTATTGCTTTTAAAATTTAAATTATACAATTGTGCATATGCTTATATATACCTTGCGAGCATATATTTATTTTGCTCACCAGTTGTGGACACGCGGAATTCCATCTCTTTTTTGTTTGAGATTGTTTTGAAAAGGAAAATAAAAGGAAGGTCTGTTGAAAACAGATACAGAGTCGCCACTTGGTCTTTAAGGAACCAAGAAACCTAATTTGACTCACCCAAACGGATAAAGGGCACCGGTCCTTCATAACCAAAGAACTTGGTTCGGGGTTTTGGTACGAGAGAGGAAGGAGCCTTTGTCGCGACTAAAACACCCTCAACTCGCCCCGTCTTTAAATGGGCCTCAATTAGCATCCAAATAATCATCTTATACTATGTAGGGTTCGACAATTAATACTATGATAGTATATTACATCACATAAGAAAATTTGAAATAGAAGATCTAAAGATAAGATATCATTCATGAGATCTAAGCCAAATATCACACAATACAAAGTGAAAGATCACACAAAACAAACCTAGGAAAAATCGTCTAATCACATATCAAGTAATAAAGTTTTCCTAATCTAAGGGGACATGAATTGTTCTTGAAACAAATAAATCAAAGAAAACAAGGATGCTTAGCAAGTTAGAATAATGCATGTTAATCTTTGAGAAAAGAAAATCTCTCAATCCCCAGGACAGATGAGAAAGGATGATTAGATCGAGGGGAAGCATGGACGTGTGATCAAGTTCATTCCTTATAATCTTCTTAGATTAGGAACCATGAAAGCCCCAAATGCAATGTATGTATCTAGAATGTGCCAAGGTTGTAGTGTGTTTTATGTTCATGGATTCCTAGAATGACTTAGAAGTCTAGAATGTGTATGAATGAATGAATGAAATCATCATGGGATATGTACAAATGTAGTATGAACTACTTCCTAAGACATGAGCTAATTTGGAGTGCATATAAGCATCAAATCAAAGTATGGAAGTAAAAGTGTGCTTGTTGTGAATAGTGGACAGAACAGTAACACGATCTTGTGAAAATGGAAAAGAGGGTTTAGGAATGTTTTCAATGCATGGTGTTTTATGGAGATCTTCCTTATTGTGTCAAGAATACAAGCCAAAAAGCCAATCTTTAATAACTATCACAGATTGAGAGAAATCATATAAACAATAAAGGTCACTCAAAAACAGAGTCCGTACTGTCGACTGAAATGTTAGAAAATCTTAGAAAATGAAAACAAATGATTTAGAGGCCCATATTATACAGAACGTTCCCTAATAAATTGAAGTTCAAGGGAAAAATAAGTTGGGACTACACATTTTGAAAACGTTTTCTGTAAAAAAAAGTTGAAAGTAGACCAAGCTGCTGTGACAGCAAAAGCAGAATATCTGAAGAGAATGTTTGGGTCCAAATGGACCATTTTCAAGTATTTTCAAGTCAAACCAAAAATCATGGGTGCTCTCTAATGAATTAGGAAGACTTTCCAAGTTGTCTTGCATCCATACATTGAGTATTGAGTTATAGAAAAATCTTTGAACTCAGATCATTCACTGTTTTGACTCACTGTTTTGAAGATTTTGGAAAAAACTAGAGTTTTCTTTCTTTAGATCAAAATGAGGGGTTTTAAGAGGGGTTTTGAAATAGAGGTTTTGAAAGTATATTTTCAACATCAAATAGAGATTATAACCACTTAAAATGTCAACATCAAACTCATCATCAAGAACCTCCAAGATTGTTGGAAAGATTCATTTTTATTTGAACATAACTTCAAGGGTACCTTGGAGGTATTGAAGTTATAATCATCATCTATCAAACATGTTTTTGAGGTCAAGAGCTACTATCCATAAGGATTCACTCACCTCAAACTTCATGTCATCATCTAGATGATGATGAACTAGTAAGTAAATAAAGAAAATAAAAAAAAAATGAGGTAAGAAGAGATAAACAATGAATAAACAAGCAAGTAGATGATGATCCATAGATGATATTCATGAAGTATTGAACTTGTAGCATGGTGTTTCACTCATATGTAATGACATTGGACATGGAAGAAGCTTCCACTCTCTTAAATGCTCACTAAAATGGTGGTTGGGTGTATTGAATGTTGAAGTAAATGGGAGTAATGTACTAAAAACAAAGTTTGGAACTCACTTTTGTTTTGAAAATCAAAGAAGAAAGCTTCTTTTCTCTCTACTCTAACCTTATCTCTACAACTTTCTCTCCCAAACTTTTCTCAAACTTGTATTTGACTCCCCCAAAATGAAGAGCAATGGGGGGTTCAAATAGGCCAACTTGGGGTGGTTTTGGGATTTAGAAAGTACTCCCATTGGCTCCAAACATCTGAAATCATAAAACTATGTCGTTTTGGTTTTTAATTAATCAAAATGGGACCACAAAACAAATTACAAAAATACACCATTCTGGAGGGTAGTGCCGCGGCGGCACTGGGCCAGTGCCGCGGCGGCACTGCTCCTCCTTCGTCCAGATAATGCTGTTTAGGCCCCCTGAGGTTTCGGTATTCGCGAAAAGGCCCTATTTCGTCCGAAATTCACAGAAAATGCGTATGAACTCCAAATTGAGGTTGTGATATACCGTTGGAAAGGTCATGGAGTCTAATTTACATAAAAAATAGTTCGGGGATAGGTCACTTTGAAAAGTTTTACGATATTCGCGATAAAAGCCGATTTGATCGCCTTTTTTGGCTTTGGAAATCCATAATAAATTCATTTTAAATCCAGGGATTATGTGCGAAATACAGTTGGAAAGCTATTGAACTCTAGTATCCATGAAAAATATTTGAAAATTGTTTCGGTGCCCCGATTCCAAAGTCAAATCTTGGTCAAACTGATCAAACCTGGGATTCCCGGGAAGTTCTGGGAACCTCTGGGAGCTACCAGGAGTTGACGTTTTCGCTCGATTCTCTTTTAAAACTCATTTTAATACTTTTCTAATGATTCCATTGAATTCGGATGATTTTGGTCAAACTTGGTCAAACTTGGTCAAACCGGTCAACGAGGACTTTCTGGGAACTTACGGGACTTCCGGGGGTCTCTGGGAGCTGACGATTTCATTCGATTTTACTTAAAAACTCATTTTATCATTTTTCTTATGACATAGCATGTTTTCAGAACTTCGGGACCAAATCTGGGAGTCTTCGGGCTTTTAGGGGCATTTTGGTCAATCTGAGCATTCTGAGAGATAGAGCCGACTTTTAGGAGTCCTTTTGAGTCTTTTACGATCATTGTGAACCACCAAGCTATGGGTCTCCTAAATCTGATAGCCGACAAAATGAGGTGTCTACAGTTTGCCCCTCTTTGGCAGGAACTTGCGAGGCAACGCATGTCGCAAGCGAGTGCCAAAGTTTTGAAGAGACAGGACTTTTTGGAGGCTACAGATTTAGGATAAAAAGCGTTGCAAAAGATGCAATGATGCTGAGGCTAGTGCTGGTCATGCTCTGCGTGAGCTGCCTACGTATCCCAAGGGGAATCAGACCAGGACGTAGTTCGGGGCACAGAGGAATAAATCACATACGCATGTACACAACAATCAGGCGGATGCTATGCTATATGAGTGATATGCCATGCATGGATGTGATATGAATTGTGTCACGAGTCCTATCATGTCTAGTGTTATGATCCTAGTATGAGCAGGTGCTGTGGGGTGTGCCACTCCGAGTGGGCTGGTGTTGTGCTAGTGTTTGTGACTGTGACGTAGTGGATGACTTGGATAAGGACATCAAGGTTTAGAAGACTCTGGGTCTAGGGTCAAACTTTTGGGATTTGGGAAGTGTGCTTTGTGAGCAAAACGGATTGGATGCGGGGTCCTCGAGGATGATAACTAAAGATAACCGACAAGTGAGGGAGCTCACGATAACTGACCATTTGAGGAAACCAGAGTGAGAAAGCTCAAGATCGACAAGTAAGAAAGCTCATAATAAGTGAAGAAGCTCATGATCTTGGACAAAGGAGTGAGGAAGCGCACGATAAGTGAGAAAGATCACGATAAGCGACAGGCAAGGAAGCTCACAATAATCAAGAGATAGGTGAGGGGACTCACGATTTTGGACAAATGAGTGAGGAAGCTCACAATAAGTGAGGAGCTCACGATAATTGACATATGAGAAAGCTCACGATGAGTGAGGAAGCTTATAATTTTAGACGAATGAGTGAGGAAGCTCACGATAAGTGAGAAAGCTCACGATAGTGAGAAAACTCATGAGAAAGCTCATGATAATTGTTTACTAAAGAAGCTCATAATTTTGGAGTGAGGAAGCTCATGATAGTTGAGTTGGTGAGGAAGCTCATGATTTAGGAAGCTCACGATAGTTGAGTTGGTAAGGAGGCTCATGATATTTGTTTGGATACGGATCCTTGAATTGTGAATAAACAGTGCTTGCCCTGGGAATCGGGGTGATTTGACTGCGGGTGATGTTTTTTTTCAATCGCTGGCCGATCCTCATGATGACAAAGTCCGGAGAATGGGTTCGGACTTCTGTTATCTTCTGCTGGGGATGCTAGGGGACTCTATGAGAATCTCTCTAAAATGATTGATAGATGTGGAAGTTCTACCCTAACCTAAAGGGTTTGTAATGACAGATTTGCCTCAATCTGGAGGGCTGGTGACGAAGGATTTGTCTCAATCTAGAGGGCTGATGATGAAGGATTTGCCTCAATCTAGAGGGCTGGTGATGGAGGATTTGTCTCAATCTAGAGGGCTGGTGATGAAGGATTTGCCTCAATCTAGAGGGCTGGCGATGAAGGATTTGCCTCAATCTAGAGGGCTGGCGATGAAGGATTTGCCTCAATCTAGAGGGCTGGTGATGAAGGATTTGCCTCAATCTAGAGGGCTGGCGATGAAGGATTTGACTCAATCTAGAGGGCTGGTGATGAAGGATTTGTCTCAATTTAGAGGGCTGAAGGATTTGCCTCAATCTAGAGGGCTGGTAATGAAGGATTTGCCTCAATCTAGAGGGCTGAAGGATTTGCCTCAATCTAGAGGGCTGGTGATGAAGGATTCGCCTCAATCTAGAGGGCTGATGATGAAGGATTTGCCTCAATCTAGAGGGCTGGCGATGAAGGATTTGCCTCAATCTAGAGGGCTGATGATGTAGGGTTCTTGGAGAATCTCTTTTGACGCTCAATCCAAGAGGGCCGGTCAGGGCCTCCGGGAGCTGGTATCTTTTGGTTTCTGTCCTCAGGGGATAATGTAGGGTTCTCAGAGAATCTCTTTTGACGCTCAATCCAAGAGGTCCGGTCAGGGCCTCCGGGAGCTGGTATCTTTTGGTTTCTGTCCTCAGGGGATGATGTAGGGTTCTCGGAGAATCTCTTTCGACGCTCAATCCAAGAGGGCCGGTCAGGGCCTCCGGGAGCTGGTATCTTTTGGTTTCTGTCCTCAGGGGTCAGGGGATGATGTAGGGTTCTCGGAGAATCTCTTTCGACGATCAATCCAAGAGGGCCGGTCAGGGCCTCCGGGAGCTGGTATCTTTTGGTTTCTGTCCTCAGGGGATGATGTAGGGTTCTCGGAGAATCTCTTTCGACGTTCAATCCAAGAGGGCCGGTCAGGGCCTCCGGGAGCTGGAGGATAATGTACTTTGCTAGGAAGAAGGAAATACGTCCATTAAATGGTAGTAAAGGTATCATTCTATTTGCGACAGAGATGATTTGCGGTGGTTTGACACTGATGGAGGGTGATAATCAATAGCAATTTATGGACTTATGTTGATAGGATGAAAGAAGATCATCAACAGTCACTCATGGACTTATGTTGCATGAAGAAAGGTGAAAGATCAACAGCCACTCATGGACTTATGTTGCTAGGAGAAATGAAGATCACCAACAGCCACCCATGGACTTATGTTGCATGAACGAAGGTGAAAGATCAACAGCCACTCATGGACTTATGTTGCTAGGAGAAATGAAGATCATCAACAGCCACTCATGGACTTATGTTGCATGAACGAAGAAAGGTGAAAGATCAACAGCCACTCATGGACTTATGTTACACAGATGAAAGAAGATCATCAACGCAACGGCCACTCATGGACTTATGTTGCATGGAGAAAAGAAGATCATCAACAGCCACTCATGGACTTATGTTGCATGAAGAAAGATTACAGTCAACAGCCACTCATGGACTTATGTTGCTAGGAGAAAGGAAGATCGTCAATAGCCACTCATGGACTTATGTTGCTAGGAGAAAAGAAGATCAACAGCCACTCATGGACTTATGTTGCATGAACAAAGATGGTTAACTTTCGACGGTTTGGAAATGGATGAAATTTTTCCCAAGTTTTGACGCTTCTCATGTTGACGCCTTGACTGGTGCAGTAATAGTGTTTGGTACTCCTGCTTGCATTGTCATTGGAATGCTCTATATAACTTGATTTGAAAAATTCATTATTCGTCACTGTTGACTTACACATTTGAGACTACGACTGACCCTTTTTCCTAAAAAAAGACTATGACAGACTCAAAACTGACAGACACCGACACACGAGGGTGACACATTCGACACTGAAATGAAACAAGCTCGACTTGCCAAAACTTAATGTGCTCTTGTCATAAATGATGTACCATTTCTCTTTTGTGTTTACCTTCTCACCTTAACGTGGCATCACTTTGATGGTGAATCTTATTTTTGAAAATTCCTCCCTACTGATTTAATCAATTTCTTTGCTTCTCCCAAGATGTGCTTTGAATTAGTGCCTTAGCTTATAGAATAAAAGATGCTCCATTCCATCTATTTAAGACAATGTTTGTGACTTGAAGGCTTACCATTGGTGTATAGGGATCGGGTGGCAAACGAAGTTTGCCCCTAGTTTGAAGGGCATGAAGTGGGATCGGTAGGCAAACGAGGTATATGACCGAAGTTTGCCCCTAGTTTGGAGGAAGGTTCATTGGAGGTTTTGGGCAAACGAGGTAGGTGACCGAAGTTTGCCCCTTGTATGAAGGGTAGATAGTAAAAGTCAGGCGAACGAGGCGGGTAGCCGAAGTTTGCCCCTAGTGTGGAAGGTGATTTCTGACTTGAGGCAAGGACCGTGACTTTAATCTCTCAAATGCTCATAACTTTTGCCTAGGCACCAGTGAGGTGACCTAGCAAGCTCTTTTCTCTCTTTTGTTATTGCTCACCTTGGATTTAGCTCTAATTTTGCCTAGGCGTCCTTTCAGATTTTCGACCTAGCGAGCCATCCTTCTTTTCTTTTTGAAAGTCTGCCTACGTACCCCCGAGTAGGGATCAGGTCCAACGTAGTTCGGGCCATGGTTGGAAAGAAGCGGGTTGATTTTTAGGTAGGTGGGGTGACCGAACCATTGTGGTTGCCTACGTATCCCCGAACGGGAATCAGGTCGAGCTTAGTTCAAGGCAAGGCTTGAAGAAAGGGGGGTTGAGGGTTTTTCAAACCAATCGTCAAAGAAGTCAAACTTAGGTCACTTGTGGTAGCCTTGAATAAGAAGATTCAGTTTCGGTCTCCCCTTTTTTCTTTCTTTTTTTTATTTTATTTTGAGGATCGATCCTTTTCACTTTCGCCTAGCCAGTCAATTTTACTTTTCATGTAGTTGATTCTTGTGAGACCTTTTGACTGCAATCTCAGAATTCCGGAATGTGCATGTCAGCTCTCGGAATTTATTTATGGTTGTTCTGTGCCTTTTGAAATGTGATCTTGGCACGTTCTTTCGATGTATCTTGAAGCGTATGATTCTCTCATTTGTTTCATCAAAATTTTCTCCAACATTTTGACTGGCTAGGGTCAGATTTTGGAAATCAACACCTTTTTCAGCTCTAATTTTTGCCCAGGTGCCCTTTCGGGTTTTCAACCTAGCGAGCTTTTTCTTTTCTTTTCTTTTCTTTTTCTCTCTTTTTTTTTTGTTGTGGTTTTTTTTTTTTTTTAAGTGGAGATGAAACTCACTGAAATGTTTGGCTACCAGCAAGGGCTAAGTTTGCATTGCTTTCAATCGGACAGATTGCATGGCTCTTGATTGGACTGGGCTCAAGGCTTTAAAATGGTGGAAAAGGGTGTTCGGCAAGCCCCAAATCAGTTCCAAGTATGTCTTTTCAAGATTGAGGCAAAAGCATCTTTAAATTCTTAAAGTAAGACTATTCAATTCTCAGCTCTTCATCAGTGTCAGCGTGAAATCGACTTTAACCTTTCAGGATTCTTTTTTGTTTTGTCGTAGAAAAATTATTAGCAGAGTAATATCCATGGTAATTTGAAAAGTGACACTTTAGTTTAGTGATTCATGCATTTATGACTAGGCACATCAGATTAAGCAAAATGAGATTTCATTCTATCAATAGAGAAGGTTTACAGACTTATTAACAACTCGATGATAGACAGCCTCGATCACCAGACTAGAATTGAAATGGACTCGGAACATACAACACACTCGACTTGATCTCAAATGGAATGTCACAGTGACTCACTTATTCTTTTTATTTCTTTTTTTTTTTTTCAAAAAAAGCATCTTCATTTGGTTTTCTAGCAAGAGTCCCAAACACCATCACTTCACCGGCACAGGTTCAACATTCATGGTCCTCAGCGAAGGGGATCATTTGAACAGATAAGCCAGGAGCTTTAGGTTCGATGAAGCTGACATTTTGGTTGACACAGGGTTGGATGGGTGAAGGCTGGATGATTTTCTGATCGATGAGGTCTTGGATATCATGGCGAAGGCGCATGCAGGTGTCGGTGTCGTGACCTGGGCCTTGGTGGTAGGCACAACATTTGGATAAGTTACAGTTAGGTGAGGGGATACCAGCACGAGGTTGAAGAAGTTGGAGGTGCCCCTTTGTAATGAGGTTATCAAGGATAACGGACAACGGCATACCCAGGTTGGTAAAGGTTCTTGGGTTGCGGGCTTTGTTAAACTTTGAGTTCAAGTGGGTCCTCAGAGTGGCTCTTGTGTATGGATATGAAATAGGATTACCCAGGTAAGGGTGTGGACTTGGATACAAGTAGGGATTCAGATGTGGAAATGGGCTTGGATGGATGGCATCGGACAATCCGTACTTCCCTTTATTGATGCTCTGCACCATCTTCTCAAATCAGCTTATCCTTAAACTTAGATGTTCAACAGTGGTTTGTAGTTTGTTCACTTTTCCTTCGAGAGCTTGGTAGGCCATTATGATAGCCTAGGCTAGCCCGCAATCACGATAATGAATTCGGGGAGGTACAGAAGGGTTCGTACTCGGGGCTACGATTTTCTGCAAGCAGAAGTAAAAGCCCAAATTAGCAGAGGCACGAAGTACTTCTTATGGACTCTTAGTGGGGGAGAGCTGATCAAAGTCTCAAAGAATTTATCGATGTGAACTGATGATGGTTGCAGTATGTATACGACTTCTATACAATGATTGAGATGGGTGAGGGTGATGACATGTACGCGCTTGATATGCAGAGACTGACATATGTGAGACTGACAAGATGTGCGCGCATGTAGACTGACGCGAATCGTGTATAGTTAAACAAATAAGGTCCTAGCCATATAGAGTGTGCCAACTTTACTTTCTAGTATGATCACCAAGGGATAACAGGGATTTCCGGGATACTTCGGGGATTTTGGACAGAGTTTCAGGGAGAAACAGGGATTTGGAAGATTCGGAGAAATTTCTAGAAGTCATTTGAGTTTTTAGGAGAAATAGGGATTTCTGGTTGATTTGGACTGAGCTTCTAGGAGAAACTGGTATTTTGGGTATTTCTGAGGAATATGGATAGAGTTTCTAGGAGAAACAAGTATATCTGGGCATTTCTGGGTGATTTGGGTAGAGATGCTGGGATTTTTGGAGAATCTGGGAGATTTGGGCAGAGCTTCTGGGCAAACAGGTACTTTGGATATTTCTAGAAAATTTGGATAGAGTTTCTGGGAGATAGGACAGAGTTTCTGGGAGAAATAGGGATATACGACGGGAATAGGTGATGATGGTGATCATACTATCTAGCAAGTTTTCATACTCCTATGTCTCAGGACCAACAATCAAGGTTTGCGGTGTATATCTTTGTGAGCATGGAGCAGTCATCCTTATCATGGTGCCTAGGCAAGTCAACTCAATGTGATCACATGTGATTGATTGCCTTGGGAATCATAAGAAAGAGGTTCTGTTCTATGCCACATAAGCGTCTATACCGTGCAGGTAATCCCGCCAGGGCATACAACAGTTATATCACATTGTCCTATCTGAAAAGATAAATGAACAGTCCTATGAAAGGTTCTACAGGAATCTATATGCAAAGGCTGGGTTTAGTCAAAGAGGGTCCGTTGACGAGAGTTCCAATATACCGTCAGGGAGACAGTACGGAGGTTTTTACTTTTTTTAATATACCTTGGAAGGTACAGTATCAACGGTGACTTGTGCCCTGGCACAGCAAGACCTGAACAATGTCAGCGCCGCGTTTCAGACACAGTCGAAAGGGGGAAATGCAGAAGTGCAATATGGTGAACCAGACACAGTAAAAAGATGATTTTAAGGATGCTTCTTATGAGTCAAACCTCTGTATTATTTTGTTTTAAAATAAAAATCCCCAGCAGAGTCGCCAGATTGTGGATACCGGGCTTCCACCGCTTCTCTATGTTTTGAAACTTGTTTGAAATTTGATTTGGATCAAAGGAAGAAAATGGTCTGTTGAAAACAGATACAGAGTCGCCACTTGGTCTTTAAGGAACCAAGAAACCTAATTTTGACTCACCCAAATGGATAAAGGCCACCGGCCCTTCATAACCAAAGAACTTGGTTTGGGGTTTTGGTACGAGAGAGGAAGGAGCCTTTGTCACGACTAAAGCACCCTCAACTCGCCCCGTCTCTCGACGGGCCTCAATTAGCATCCAAATAATCATCTTATACTATGTTTGGTTCGACAAATAATACTATGATAGTATATTACATCACATAAGAAAATTTGAAAATGAAAGATCTAAAGATAAGATATCATTCATAAGATCTAAGTCAAATATCATACAATGTAAAGTGAAAGATCACACAAATAAACTTAGGAAAAATCGTCAAGTCATGTATCAAATAATCAAGACTTCCTAATCTAAAGGGGGACATGAATTGTTCTTGAAACAAATAGTCAAAGAAAACAAGGATGCTTAGCAAGCTAGGATGATGCATGTTAATCTTTGAGAATAGAAGATCTCTCAATCCCCGGGATGGATGAGAAGGGATGATTAGATCGAGGGGAAGTATGGACGTGTGATCATGATCGTTCCTTATAATCTTCTTAGATTAGGAGTTACAAAAAACCCCAAATCTTGCATGGATGCAATGTACGTATCTAAAATGTGCCAAGGTTGTACTGTGCTTTGTGTTCATGGATTCCTAGAATGACTCAGAAGTCTCAAATGTGTATGAATGGATGAGTGAAATCAACATGGGATATATACAAATTTAGTATGAACTACTTCCTAAGATGTGAACTAATTTGGAATGCATATAAGCATCCAAACAAAGAATGAAAGTTAAAATGTGCTTGCTGTGAATAGTGGACAGAACAGTGACCAGATCTTTGGGAAATTGAAATGAGGGGTTAGGAATGTTTTCAATGCATGATCTTTTATGGAGATGTTACTTATTGTGTCTAGAATACAAACCAAAAAGCCAATCTTTAATAACTATCACAGATTGAGAGAAATCATATAAACAACAGAGGTCACTCAGAAACAGAGTCCGTACTGTCGACAGAAATGTTGAAAAATCTTAGAAAATGAAAACGAATGATCTAGAGGCCCATTTTATACCGAAAGTTTCCTACGAAATTGCAGTTGAAGGGAAAAATAAGTTAGGACCACCCCTTTTGGAAAGGTTTTCTGAAAAAGAGGTTGGAAGTGGACCTAGCTGCTGTGACATAAAAAACAGAATGTCTGGAAGGAATGTTTGGGTCCAAATGGACCATTTTCAAGTACTTCCAAGTCAAACCAAAAATCATGGGTGTTCTCCAATGAGTTAGGGAGACTTTCCAAGTGGCCTTACATCTATATATTGAGTATTGAGTTCTAGAGAAATCTTTGAACTCAGCTCACTCACTGTTTTAACTCACTGTTTTGAAGATTTTGGGGAAAATAAGGTTTTCTTTCTTGAAATCAAAATGAGATGGATTGAGGGGGGTTTTGAAATAGAGGTTTTGAAAGTGCATTTTTAATACTCAATAAAGATTATAACCACTTAAAATGCCAACATTCAACTCATCATCAAGAACCTCCAAGATTGTTGGAGAAACTTATTTTTATTTGAGCATAACTTCAATACACTTCAAGGATACCTTGGAGGTATTGAAGTTATGATCATCATCTATCAAACATGTTTTTGAGGTCAAGAGCTACTATCCATAAGGATTCACTCACCCCAAACTTCATGTCATTATTTAGATGATGATGAACTAGTAAGTAAATAAAGAAAATAAAAAAGAAATGAGGTAAGAAGAGATAAACAATGAATAAACAAGCAAGTAGATGATGATCAATAGATGATATTCATGAAGTATTGAACTTGTTGCATGGTGTTTCACTCATATGTAATGACATTGGACATGGAAGAAGGTTTCACTCTCTTAAATGCTCACTAAAATGGTGGTTGGGTGTATTAAATGTTGAAGTAAATGGGAGTAATGTAGTAAAAACAAAGTTTGGAACTCACTTTTGTTTTGAAAATCAAAGAAGAAAGCTTCTTTTCTCTCTACTCTAACCTTATCTCTAGAACTTTCTCTCCCAAACTTTTCTCAAACTTGTATTTGACTCCCCCAAAATGAAGAGCAATGGGGGGTTTAAATAGGCCAACTTGGGTTGGTTTTGGGATTTAGAAAGTACTCCCATTGGCTCCAAACATCTGAAATCATAAAACTATGTCGTTTTGGCTTTTAATTAATCAAAATGGGACCACAAAACAAATTACAAAAATACACCATTCTGGAGGGGAGTGCCGCGGCGGCACTGGGCCAGTGCCGCGGCGGCACTGCTCCTCCTTCGTCCAGATAATGCTGTTTAAGCCCCCTAAGGTTCCGGTATTCGCGAAAAGGCCCTATTTCGTTCGAAATTCACAGAAAATGCGTACGAACTCCAAATTGA
Source organism: Hydrangea macrophylla (assembly GCA_033977485.1). Lineage (NCBI taxonomy): Eukaryota > Viridiplantae > Streptophyta > Magnoliopsida > Cornales > Hydrangeaceae > Hydrangea > Hydrangea macrophylla. Next base: position 92,912,254 of record CM066988.1, on the reverse strand, counting down.
GGTTGTGGTATACCGTTGGAAAGGTAATGGAGTCTACTTTACATAAAAAATAGTTTGGGGATAGGTCACTTTGAAAAGTTTTACGGTATTCGGGATAAAAGCCGATTTGATCGCCTTTTTCGGTTTTGGAAATCCATAATAAATTCGTTTTAAATCCAGGGATTATGTGCGATATACCATTGGAAATCTATTGACCTCTAGTATCCATGAAAAATATTTGAAAATTGTTTCGGTGCCCCGATTCCAAAGTCAAATCTTGGTCAAACTGATCAAACTTGGGATTCCCGGGATGTTCTGGGAACCTCTAGGAGCTCCCAGGAGTTGACGTTTTCGCTCGATTCTCTTTTAAAACTCATATTAATACTTTTCTAATGATTCCGGTGAATTCGGATGATTTCGGTCAAACTTGGTCAAATTTGGTCAAATCTTGGTCAAACCTGGTCAAACCGGTCAACGAGGACTTTCCGGGAACTTCCGGGACTTCCGGGGGTCTCTGGGAGCTGACGATTTTATTCGATTTTACTTAAAAACTCATTTTATCATTTTTCTTATGACATAGCATGTTTTCAGAACTTCGGGACCAAATTTGGGAGTCTTCGGGCTTTCAGGGGCATTTTGGTCAATCTGAGCATTCTGAGAGATAGAGCCGACTTCCAGGAGTCCTTTTGAGTCTTTTACGATCATTGTGAGCCACCAAGCTATGGGTCTCCTAAATCTGATAGCCGACAAAATGAGGTGTCTATAGTCACTTTGGAAAGTTTTGCGGTATTCGCGATAAAAGCCGAATTGATCGTAGTTTTTACCTTCATAAATTAATAACAAATTCGTTTTAAATCCAGAAATTATGTGCGATATACCATTGGAAAGCTATTGACCTCTAGTATTTGATAAAAATATTTCAACATAAAAAATGAGACTTTGATTTTTGGTCAAACTTGCAGTCAAATCAGTCAAACATGCGCTTCTAGGAAATTCCGGGAAGTTTTGGGAGCCTCTAAAGACTGACGTTTCCGTCCGATTTTCTTTTAAAATATATTTTAAGACTTTTCACATGATCTAGGATGATCTTGGAACTTTTGGGAGAATTTGGATGATTTTGGTCAAACCTTGGTCAAACCGGTCAACGGAGACTTTCCGGGACTTCCGGGGGTCTCTGGGAGCTTACGATTTCAAATATTTATCTTTTAAAATTCATTTTTTTTTGTTTGGAACCACATCGAATGAGTTTTTAGATTCTGGGCCAATCTGGAGAGTTTTGGGCTTTTAGGGGCATTTTGGTCATTTCTGCAAATTCTTTGACTTCTTGAGAGTTAGAGGAATTCTCTGAAAATCCGATCTTTCTAATCATTGAGGTTTGACATGCTTGTGGCCTCCTAAATTTGTTAGCCGACAAAATGGGGTGTCTACAGTTTGCCCTCTTTGGCATGAACTTGCGAAGCAACGCATGTCGCAAGCGAGTGCCAAAGCTTTGAAGAGACAAGTCTTTTTGGAGGCTATAGATTTAGGATAAAAGCGTTACAAATGATGCATTGATGCTGAGGCTAGTGCTGGTCGCGCTCTGCGTGAGCTGCCTATGTATCCCAAGGGGAATCAGACCAGGACGTAGTTCGGGGCACAAAGAAACAAAACATGCAAATACATAACAATCAGGCCGATGCTATGCGGGGATGATGCTATGCAATGCATAGATGTGATATGAATTGTGTCCTATCATGTCTAGTCTTAGTATGAACTAGTGTTGTGGGGTGTACCACTCCAAGTGGACTTGTGTCATGCATGTATTGTGTTCTAAAGTGCTTGTGGTCCTAGTACATGTGTTCTGTGTATTCGCCACTCTCAGTGGGCTTGGTGATCTACGCTTCGCTACGACTAATAGACTTGTGAGGGATCTCGACCTGGAGGTCTTACCCAAGGAAGAGCGTGGTGCTCAAAGTGATACTGTGGTGCTTATGGTGTGTTTGCCACTCCTAGTGGGCTTTGTGATTTGTGTGTGCCGCGACCGATGGGCTATGTGTCATGTTATGGCCAATTTGTTATGTTGGGCGAAGTGACTCTCTAGACTTGACTCGTACTCCCCTTAATCGTGATACAATGGACTCGGTGACTCTCAGAGTCTCAATGGTGCTTCTCAAATTTCAATGATGATCCTCAATTCTCAACGGCGCTTATGTTGTTCCTCAAATCTTTGACGGTGCTTCTCAATGCTTCTTGATTCTCAACGGTGTTCTTCAAATCTTAACGATGCTCCTCGACTTTTCAATGATGCTTTTTAACTCTTCTGATGCTCCTCAACAAATTTGATGCTCCTCAACACATCTGATGTACCTCAACTCTTCAACGATGCTCCTCAACAAATCTGATGCTCCTCAACACATCTGATGTTCCTCAATTCTTTAACGATGCTTCTCAACAAATCTGATGTTACTCGACTCTTTAATGATACTTCTCAACTATTCTGATGTTCCTCGATGCTCCAACAATGCTTTTCAACTCTTCTGATGTTCCTCAATGCTTCAACAATGCTTCTCAACTCTTCTGATGTTCCTCGATGCTCCAACAATGCTTCTCAACTCTCCTGATGTTCCTCGATACTCCAACAATGCTTCTCAACTCTCCTGGTGTTCCTCGACACATCTGATGCTCTTCCTCAACACATCTGAAGCTCCTTCACTCTTCAATGATGCTCCTGAACAAATCTGATGCTCCTTAACTCTTCAACGATGTTCCTCAACATATCTGATGCCCCTCGATACATCTGATGCTCCTCAACAATACACTTGGACTTTGAACCCTAAACATCTCAACAACACATCTTGTCAAAACATCTGGACTCTGAGCCCTAAAACACATCTTATCAACACTCCTCATCAACACATCTAGACTCTGAGCCCTAAAACACCTCAACAACATGTCTCATCGACACACCTCATCAACACATCAGCAATAGTTTCTTGGTGTTGGTGATATTTCCTCCGATCAGCCACCTTGAGAAACAACTATCGGTTTGTAGTTTGCAACCACTTACGAGTTTATGCCACTCGTACCTGGGACACTTCTCATGTTGCGACCTCAACTGGTGTAGTAATAATGTTTGGTACTTCTGCTTATATCCAAAGTTGTTTTTTTTTAATTGAGAATCACCTTTAACCCATACATTTGAGACCATCAGGACAAATAGACTTAACTGGAATGACAAGAAAAGTTGGGTTAGTTTGTATGAAACCTCGATCTCTGACACACTTGTGATCACATTACTACTGACTTAAATAAAGAAGGATTGACTTGGACATGAAATTCTCAAATTGCCACTATCCCATGTGCCTTCATCATGAATGATGTACCGCTCATCTTTTATGTTCACTCCTCATCTTAATATGTCAGCACTTTGCTGATAAATTTGGTTTTTGAAAATTCCTCCCTATTGATCTAATCAATTCTCTACTTCTCCTCGGAAGTGCTTTGAATTAGTGCCTTAGCTTTTAGAATAAAAGATACTCCATTTCAAAAAATTTCAAAACAACTTGGTGACTTGAAAACTCGCCCTTGGTGTGAAGGGATCGTGTTAGGCAAACGGATTTTGCCCCTAGTTTGAGGTGTACGAAGTGGAATTCATAGGCAAACGAAGTGGGTGACCAAAGTTTGCCCCTAGTTTGGAATGATGGTTTATTGGAGGTTTTGGGCAAACGAGGTAGGTGATCGAAGTTTGCCCCTTGTATGAAGGGTAGATAGTAGAATTCAGGCAAACGAGGCGAGTAGCCGAAGTTTGCCCCTAGTGTGGAAGGTGATTTTCTGGCTTGAGGCAAGGACCGTGACTTTAATCTCTCAAATGCTCATAACTTTTGCCTAGGCACTGGTGAGGTGTCACGCCCCGAAACGGCAAAAATAGAGAAAAATAAATTTTCTTTTTGGGTCCAAAGGCAGCGACGGGTGAAGTCACATGATTGTCCACACCACGCAGTACTAAGCAACAAGAAGTAATAGTGTAACAACAATGAAGTCTAGGTACTGATTCACAACATAACATAAGGTCAACAGAAGTTACTAACTATTACATATCAGAGTCTCGAATCAAACATAAGGCAGCGGAAGTACAAATGTCAAGGCAACATATGCCTGTCTACAAAAAGGGTTCTAAAATGGTAAAGACAATTAGCTACAATTCTAGTCTAGTCTTCAGTTGGCATAAAGGTAGTCCTCGGCGTAGTAGTCTTCTTCAGTCTGACCTCCGTCGGGGAAATCCTCCACAGGGACTCCGTCACCGACATAGTAGTCCTCTCCTGCAGGCCCTTCACCTGTATAGTCATAACCAGGGTGCGCTGGAACGTAGAAATGTCCAGCGGCATAAACGCCGTCAGCTTAATGAAAGCCGAGTGAGTTAGATACTAACAGGGTATCGACTATTGATATTATCACAAGTTATAAATAGTAACCAAATTAGAATTCAGTAAGGGTAACTCCTTTAATCAAACCAATGATCCAATTACTGACGTCCTATTTATTTTAAGATCGACAACGCGACACGATAGGGGAACAGACTCTACAGTAGTTCAACTCTATAACGCACCATTGCTCATCCACCGCTTTTAAGAACATATGCACAGTCCACCGCATGTCATGGATACCACGTTAGTCCATCCCCCGCTTTTAAGAACATATGCACAGTCCACCGCATGTCAGGGATATAACGCTTTAAACAACAGTACATCATTCTATGCCACGACTTAGCGACGTCTACCAGTGATCACGGCCCACCGCATGTCATAGACACCTTCGTCTGTCTACCGCTTTTAAGAACATATGATTAGATCATCTGGCTATCTTAGGGCAAATGGTCCGGTTCACCGCAAGTCATAGACACCTTCGTCTGTCTACCGCTTTTAAGAACATATGATCGACCAAAGCCCGCCCACGCAAATTTCCCGAATCTTAGAAAACCTACTTAAGTTCGACTCTATCACCGATACATGACAATCCCAATGTGGCCTGACTACTCTGAATGAAATGAACGTTAACTCAAAAGGATTCACGACTATTCCGTTATCTAACATCATCAACATTATCCATTAATCTTGTTATTACTACGATCCTACGCTGTATTAACTCGTTATCATGTCTGTATTACAATAATAAAGCATGTTGGGAAATACTGAACAGTAAATAAACAACTAAACAGTTATTACATTATCTAAACAAGTAAAACAGTAAACTGTAACTGCCAATCGATTGGTATGGATGTCAATCGATTGGTATAAAAGTGGCATCAATCGATTGGAAGAAGGTTCAATCGATTGGTATAAAAGTAGTGTCAATCGATTGATAAAAAGTTCAATCGATTGGATCACAATCCATGTCAATCGATTGATAAAGATTCAATCGATTGGAACCTGAAAGATGTCAATCGATTGGTATAGATGTCAATCGATTGACACTTTGTCTTCTTCACAGAGAAGACTGCCCAGCAACATATAAACGGAAATACATGGTTTCTTCTCCATTTCTTCATACAAGCATGTCATAACATCAATGTAAGGCTACCAAGTGAGTTTAGAACTCACCTTTAGACGTTAAGGGCGTGTTTGGGAATGTGTGTTTGAGCTTGAGCTTTAATGGTGGTCCTCCTCTCTCTCTCTCTAGTTCTCTGTCTTCTTCTTCTCCTTCTCCTTCTCCTTCTCTTCTTTCTGGTCTTCTCCTTCTTTCTTCTTGTCTCAGTCCATCTCTGTGTGTGTGTGAGTGTAAATATATGTATATATATGTGTATATATATATGAGTGTTTATATATACATAACACACACACAAACACTCCCTCTCACTCTTACTGATTTTTCTAAAAAGAAAAACGCAGACAAAGGGCTGGTATATATAAGGAGAGAGTGTTCACGTGGCTTCTCCCCAGCCAGAGCAAAAGAATCTGCCCAGCTGCCTCCAATCGATTGACATAAGTGTCAATCGATTGATACAATCAATCGATTGAGATAAAGTTCAATCGATTGGTATCCAAAGCAAGTCAATCGATTGGTATACTTGCCAATCGATTGGTATCCAAATTATACCAAGGGTAAGGCCAAGCTCACACAAGTATTAAAAGAAACATACAAGGTCTAGTTATATAATATATTACAAAAATACAGGGTATTACATGAGGTGACCTAGCGAGCTCTTTTCTCTCTTTTGTTATTGCTCACCTTGGATTTAGCTCTAATTTTTCCTAGGCGTCCTTTCGGATTGTGACCTAGCGAGCCATCCTTCTTTTCTTTTTGAAAGTCTGCCTACGTACCCCTGAGCGGGGATCAGGTTCAACGTAGTTCGGGCCAGGACCTTGAAAGAAGAGGGGTTAATATTGATGGTGTCGACCAAACCGATGCGGTTGCCTACGTATCCCCCAGTGGGAATCAGGTCGAGCGTAGTTCAAGGCAGGACTTGAAAGGAATTGGGTATGAGGGTTTTTCAAACCAATCATCAAATAAGTTCAAACTTGAGCCACTTGTGGTAGCTTTGAATAAAAGGATTCAATTTTAATCCCTCTTTCTTTTCTCTATCTTGTTGTTTTTGTTTTGTTTTGAGGATTGATCCTTTTCACTTTCGTCTAGCCAGTCAATTTATAGTTGATTCATGTGAGATCTTTCAATCGCAATCTCAAAATTTTATGATGTGTGTGTCAGCTCTCAGAATTTGTTTGTGGTCGTTTCAAGCCCTTTGAAACATGATCTAGGCGCGTTCTAATGACGTACCTTGAAGCATACAATTCTCTCATTTGTAAAATAATTTTGACTGGCTAGGGTCAGATCTTGAAAATCAATACCTTTTCAGCTCTAACTTTTGCCTAGGTGCCCTTTCGGGTTTCAACCTAGCGAGCTTTTTTTTTCTTTTTTTAAGGTGGAGATGAAACTCACTGAAATGTTTGGCTACCGTCAAGGACCAAGTCTGCACAGATTCGCATAGCTATCAATTGGGTTGGGCCCAAGGCTTTGAAATGGTAGAAATGATGGAAAGGGTATTGGGCAAGCCCCAAATCAGTCTCGAGTATGTCTTTTCGAGATTTGAGCAAAAGCATCTTTAAATTCTTAAAGTAAGACTATTCAATTCTCAGCTCTTCTTTGGGGTCAGCGCGAAATCGACTTTGGCCTGTTTGGGATTCTCTCTTTCTTTTGTTTGATGCAAAAATTTATTAGCAGAGTAATGTCCATGGTAATTTGAAAAGTGACATTTTCAGTTCAGCGATTCATGCACTTATGAATATACACATCAAATTAGGCAAAATGAGACTTCATTCCATCAGAAGAGAAGGATTACATTACTCGATACATACTCACAACAACTCGATGACAGATAGACTTGACCACAAGACTAAACTTGAAATATACTCAAAACATATAACAGACTCGACCCGATCTCAAATGGAGTGTCTCGGTGACTTGCTTATTGTTTTTTTTGAAAGAGCATCCTCATTTGTTTTGCTAGCAAAAGTCCTAAATACCATCGCTTCACCGACACAGGTTCAACATTCATGGGTGTAAGTGAAAGGGATCATTTGAAAGGATAGGCCAGGGGCTAAGGTGACATGGGGTTGAATGAGTGGTGGCTCGATGATTCTTTGGTCAATGAGGTCTTGGATATCATGGCGGAGACGTATGCACTGGTCGGTGTCATGGCCCGGGCCTTGGTGGTAGGTGCAGTGTTTGGATAGGTCACAGTTAGGTGGTGGGGGATCGGCACGAGGCTAAAGGAGTTAGAGGTGCCCCTTTTTTAGCAGTCGGCCTAAGGCTACAGAGGGGGAGATATCTAGCTTGGAAAATTCACGGGGTACCCTATTTTGGTAAGGGCGGCTAGGCGAGCTGGTTTGGTTTCTGAGTTGGTATGGTTGGGGAGAATAGGCCATGGGTTGGTTACTAAGCGCGTTGACATCCGAAGGGTTTTGGGAGTAGTCGGGCCCCTTGGACTGGCTTTGTGATTCTTCATTCTTGATTTTTCCTTCCCTGATTGCATCCTCAAATCTAGTCCCAATCTCAAACAGTTCTTCAAATGTTGAGATGGACTGGTAGAATAGTTTTTCATGGTACAGTAGTAGTAGATTCTTGATCAACATCCGGACTTGTTCCTTTTTGACTGGTCGGTGGGTCATTTGGGCCACTTTGTTCCTCCATCTGCTCAAGAACGCAGTGAAGGACTCATAAAAGTTCTACCAGGTAGTCTCCTGATCTTGGATAATGACATCGAGCTCTTGGGAGCAGCCTTGGCGAGGGTTTGAGGGAACAACATTACAATGTGCTCATGGGTGCGGCCCATTGATTGGAAAACACTCATGCAGAACTTTACGTGGCTCTTTGGATTCCCAGTTCCATCAAAATGATCAATTTCAAGCATCTTGAAGTTCTCAGGTAGCTTTAATTTGTTGGGCTCAAACAATCCTTCTAGATCTAACATGTAATCGTCGACCCCCTTACTCTTTCTCAGTATGTTCTCAAGCTTGTCTACCTTATCCAGTTTTTCTTGAATTTTCTTATTAAGTGCAGGTGGTGGGGGCCCATTGAACCAATCATCATCTACATTGTTCTCGGGAGGTGGTGCAAACCCACGCGGTGGTGGTGGTATAAACCCCGGTGGCGGTGGAAACCCAGGTGGGTATTGTGGTTGTTGCTGTTTCAGTTCTTCCATAAAGGCTAAAACTTGGGCCAACCGGTCAGACTGTTGGTTGATCATTTCTGTCATTTTTGTCTCCAAACCTTCTGTATCCATAAAGCTAACTTTCGGCTGAGTGATTCTGACAAGGTGACTCCCTAATCCTCTGACTCACAAATGCAGATCCTGGGTGCTCAAAGTTTGTACTGACATATAGGTGTGAAAAGACTGTGTCAGCCTTTTAACAGTGATGATTGAGATGACAACTATAGTGACAAGTGAGGACTGACTCATGTACAGACCGACTATCACCTTGTATGCAGACTGATGAAGCAAACATGCGGATGCAAGCCCTAATCTACATGATGCCCCTACTTCTAAGAGATAATAGTTAAGCAAGTAAGGTCCTAGCCATACAGAGTGTGCTAACCTTTCTTTCTAGTATGATCACCAGGGGATAACAGGGGTTTCGAGGATATTTTGAGAAGTTTGGATAAAGTTTGTGGAAGGAACTGGTGTTTTGGGAAATCTAGGATATCTTAATGGAGTTTCTGGGAGAAACTGTTTATATCTGGGTATTTCTGGGATATCCGGACAGAATTTCTAGTTATGTTTGGGAGTTAGGCAGAGTTTCTAGGATATCTGGATAGAGTTTTTGGGAGAAACTGATGTATTTTGGAAAATCAGAGTTTCTGGGAGAAACTGGTATTTTGGGCATTTCTGAAAAATTTGGACGGAGTTTCTTGGAGAAACTGTTATTTTGGGTATTTTCTGAGAACTTTGGATAGAGTTTCTAGGCGAAACTGGTATTTTGGGGACTTTTGAGAAATTTAGACAGGGTTTCTGGGAGAAATTGGTATACCTGGGAATTTCTGAGTGTTTTGGGAATTTTTAGGAAATCTAAGTGGAGTTTCTGGGAGAAACTGGTACATTTAGGAATTTTTGGGAAATTTAGACAAAGTTTCTGAGAGAAACTAGGATATCTGGATGAGTTGGGCAGAGTTTTAAAGAGAACAGATGTATATGACAGGAGCATGTGATGATGGTGATCATACTGTCTAGCAAGTTTTCATACTCCTATGTCCTAGGACCAACAAACAAGATTTGTGGTGTATATCTTTGTAAACATGGAGCAGACATCCTTATCATGGTGCCTAGACATGTCAACTCAATGTAATCACATGTGAGTGATTGCCTTGGGAATCATAAGAAAGTGGTTCTGTTCTATGCCACATAAGCGTCTACACCGCTCACATAATCCCACCAGGGCATACAACAATTATATCACATTGTCCAATTTGAAAAGATAAGTGAACAGTCCTATGAAAGGTTCTACAGGAATCTATATGCAAAGGCTGGGTTTAGTCAAAGAGGGTCCGTTGACGAGAGTTCCAATATACCGTCAGAGAGACAGTACGGAAGTGTTAACTCTTTTTGATATACCTTAGAAGGTACAGTATCAACGGTGACTTATGCCCTGGCACAGCAAGACCTGAACAATGTCAGTGCCGCGTTTCAGACACAGTCGGGAGGGGAAATGCAGAAGTGCAATGCGGTGAATCAGACAAAGTAAAAAGATGATTTTAAGGATGCTTCTTATGAGTCAAACCTCTGTATTATTTTGTTTTGAAAATATATTTATCCCCAGCAGAGTCGCCATATTGTGGACACGCGGAATCCCACCTCTTTTTTGTTTGAGATTGTTTTGAAAAGAAAAATAAAAGGAAGGTCTGTTGAAAACAGATACAGAGTCGCCACTTGGTTTTTAAGGAACCAAGAAACCTAATTTGACTCACCCAAACGGATAAAGGGCACCGGTCCTTCATAACCAAAGAACTTGGTTCGGGGTTTTGGTACGAGAGAGGAAGGAGCTTTTATCGCGACTAAAACACCCTCAACTTGCCCCGTCTTTCGATGGGCCTCAATTAGCATCCAAATAATCATCTTATACTATGTAGGGTTCGACAATTAATACTATGATAGCATACTACATCACATAAGAAAATTTGAAGTAGAAGATCTAAAGATAAGATGTCATTCATAAGATCTAAGCCAAATATCACATAATACAAAGTGAAAGATCACACAAAACAAACCTAGGAAAAATCGTCTAATCACATATCAAGTAATAAAGTTTTCCTAATCTAAGGGGACATGAATTGTTCTTGAAACAAATAAATCAAAGAAAACAAGGATGCTTAGCAAGCTAGAATAATGCATGTTAATCTTTGAGAAAAGAAAATCTCTCAATCCCCAAGATGGATGAGAAAGGATGATTAGATCGAGGGGAAGCATGGACGTGTGATCAAGTTCATTCCTTATAATCTTCTTAGATTAGGAACCATGAAAGCCTCAAATGCAATGTATGTATCTAGAATGTGCCAAGGTTGTAGTGTGTTTTATGTTCATGGATTCCTAGAATGACTTAGAAGTCTAGAATGTGTATGAATGAATGAATGAAATCATCATGGAATATGTACAAATGTAGTATGAACTACTTCCTAAGACATGAGCTAATTTGGAGTGCATATAAGCATCAAATCAAAGTATGGAAGTAAAAGTGTGCTTGTTGTGAATAGTGGACAGAACAGTAACACGATCTTGTGAAAATGGAAAGGAGGGTTTAGGAATGTTTTCAATGCATGGTGTTTTATGGAGATCTTCCTTATTGTGTCAAGAATACAACCCAAAAATCCAATCTTTAATAACTATCACAGATTGAGAGAAATCATATAAACAATAAAGGTCACTCAAAATCAGAGTCCGTACTGTCGACTGAAATGTTAGAAAATCTTAGAAAATGAAAACAAATAATTTAGAGGCCCATGTTATACAGAACGTTCCCTAATAAATCGAAGTTCAAGGGAAAAATAAGTTGGGACTACGCATTTTGAAAACGTTTTCTATAAAACAAGTTGAAAGTAGACCAAGCTGCTGTGACAGCAAAAGTAGAATATCTGAAGAGAATGTTTGGGTCCAAATGGGTCCAAATGGGCCATTTTCAAGTATTTTCAAGTCAAACCAAAAATCATGGGTGCTCTCTAATGAGTTAGGAAGACTTTCCAAGTGGTCTTGCATCCATACATTGAGTATTGAGTTATAGAAAAATCTTTGAACTCAGATCATTCACTGTTTTGACTCACTGTTTTGAAGATTTTGGGAAAAACTAGAGTTTTCTTTCTTGAGATCAAAATGAGGGGTTTTAAGAGTGGTTTTGAAATAGAGGTTTTGAAAGTATATTTTCAACATCAAATAAAGATTATAACCACTTAAAATGTCAACATCAAACTCATCATCAAAAACCTCCAAGATTGTTGGAAAGATTCATTTTTATTTGAACATAACTTCAAGGGTATCTTGGAGGTATTGAAGTTATAATCATCATCTATCAAACATGTTTTTGAGGTCAAGAGCTACTATCCATAAGGATTCACTCACCTCAAACTTCATGTCATCATCTAGATGATGATGAACTAGTAAGTAAATAAAGAAAATAAAAAAGAAATGAGGTAAGAAGAGATGAACATTGTATATAAGCAAGCAAATGAACAAATCAATAGATGATATTCAATGGTGAAACCACAAGCATTCAACCTCTCATATGTGTGTATATGGGTGAGTCCATCACTCTCTAACTCATAGGAAACTCAAAGAAGATGAAGAAGATGGATTGAAAGTTTGAAAATAAAAGTTTAATTTTTAGAAAACTAATTGAAACTCACATTTTGGATTGGATTTGGAAGAAGAAAATCTATTCTTCTCTCTCTCTTTCTCCCTAACTCTCTATATCTCTTTCTAATGGCTTCCAAGCTCTCTCTAAATGGAAGTAAATGGGTCTCCTTTATAGGACAACTTGAGGAGGTATTTTGGGTTTTAAAAAGTCTCTAATTGGTCCAAAATCCCGAAATAATCGAAACTATGTTGTTTTATTTGTTGTAAATTTGAATTAAAACCCAAAAATTAACCAAAAATTACAAAAAAATGAAATATCACTCAGAGTGCTGCCGCGGAACTTGGCCACTGCCGTCGCGGCAGTGGACGAGTGCCGCCGCGTCAGTCAACTCCCCTGTTGACCAGAAATTGCATTTTGGCCCCCGGAACTCCCGAAATTCGCGAAACGGCCCTATTTCATCCGAAATTTACAGAAAATTCATACGAAATCCAAATTGAGATTGTGATATACTGTTGGAAAGGTATTAAAGTCTAATTTCCATAAAAAATAGTTTGGAGTTGGGTCACTTTGGAAAGTTTTACGGTATTCGCGATAAAAGCCGAATTGATTGTAGTTTTCACCTTCAGAAATTCATAACAAATTCGTTTTAGATCCAGAAATTATGTGCGATATACCGCTAGAAAGCTATTGGCCTCTAGTATTTGATAAAAATATTTCAACATCGAAAAGGAGACTTTAATTTTTGGTCAAACTTGCAGTCAAATCAGTCAAACAGTGCGCTTCTAGGAAATTCTAGGAAGTTCTGGGAGCCTCCAAAGACTGACGTTTCCGTCCGATTTTCTTTTAAAATATATTTTTAGACTTTTCACATGATCTAGGATGATTTCGAAACTTTTGGGTGAATTTGGATGATTTTGGTCAAACTTGGTCAAACCTTGGTCAAACCGGTCAACTGAGACTTTCCGGAACTTCCGGGGGTCTCTGGGAGCTTACGATTTCAAATATTTATCTTTTAAAATACATTTTTTTTGTTTGGAACAACATCGAATGATTTTTGAGATTCTGGGCCAATTTGGAGAGTTTTGGGCTTTTAGGGGCATTTTGGTCATTTCTGCAAATTCTTTGACTTCTTGAGAGTTAGAGGAATTCTCTGAAAATCCGATCTTTCTAATCATCGACGTTTGACATGCTTGTGGCCTCCTAAATCTGTTAGCCGACAAAATGGGGTGTCTACACCAACTTGCATAAGCTGACGGCGTTGATGCGTTCTGGTCTCTATGTCCAGATTTTCCAAGTCAGGAGCAACTAGGATATTTTGACTATGCTAGTTAGAGGCAGGAGACTTTCTAGGAGGGCTATTTTATATTTCTTATTGTCTTTTATTTCAGAGTTGTAATAAACTAGTCATTGGAATTTAATAAGGCGGTCTGTGCCTTGGATTATGACGAATGTAATAGTTTAGTAAGTTTTAAATTTGGGAACTTGTGTTTATTAGTATCCTTTTATTAGAAATGCTATTTAAGCTAATTGTTGCAGGGACAATTGGTCACTCTCACTTGTCACGACCTACGAATCCGTAAAGGAAATTAAATGCTTTCCTAAAATATACTACGTTGGAGTGTGACACACCCAAAGACAACTTTTGGGACACAACCCAAAAGATCCGTCTATGTCTCTCCTGTGATGTCACTGGACCCCACAGTGACACAGGAGAGAGATAGACACATCTCTTGAGTTGTGTCCCAAAAGTTGTGTCTTTGGGTATGTCTCAAGTATTACCCTTTTGGAAAACTGATCTTTAACCCCTTATTTTTTTCGGATAACGATGACAAATCTCCCGGCCTATTCTCCGCGACTTTAGGATCCCCACCAACATTTTAGAAGATTTACCTATTTTCGTTTAATTTATCGGAGTAGAACAGGGGGCCGGTACGTGTACTGACCCTATAACACATGCACCAATTAAGTAAATCAGGGAGGTAAGATTGCGGTAGATTTCGAACCCACATTAAGCTAAAACTTTTTTTATATCCATCTTGAGATTCGTCCCTCAAACTATCTTACTTCGACTCCTTTAGAGTTCAAACCTCTGACCTCCATCAGAAAAGACTAGAACTCTGGATAACTCGGCTAGAGCGAGTTGGTAATCTTTAACCCACCCTTTGTCCAATAACATTCTCATCAGTGAAGATTTTGCACATTTAGACCAATTAGCAATGGAACTGAAGAACTCTCCTATTATTATAGGAAAATGTTAGATCCACACAGTGAATCACACAATTTTTTCACTCACAGTTTTAAATGTTTGTACCTTGTGCTATTTGAAATTTTTACACTTTTTGTGCCCCACTTATACAGCATAAGGTATAAATATTTAAGCTGTGTGTGAAAAAAGTGTGTGAGTATAGTAATGCTCGTTATTATATTCAACTTTTTAAGTGCAAGTCATTTTTGGCTCTGTCTTATCTTGACTATGAGAGGCATACCTATTAAATGTCAAAAATGTTAATTAACTCTTTATAAGTTTTCGGGTCGGGTAATTCTTTGGTGATAATTTTCGTACAACCTCTTAAAAGGATGTGTCTATCTCTCTTCTGTGATGTCACTGGACCCTACAGTGACACAGGAGAGAAATAGACACATCTTTTAAGAAGTTGTATGAAAATTGTATGAAAGTTGTCACCAAATAATTATTTTTTCGAGTCATAACTGAGTTTTCATTTTGCTGACTTTTATTTTTAATAAAAATCGTGATTTACAGGTGTCAGTTTATTACTTGTCTTTTCAACCAAGGACATGGCTGTGATACATCCACATAAAAAAGGGTAGTTTGGGATGCATGGTGCGGCTCATCCAAGGGCTAGGAGATGTGTATTGATGCCCATTCAACGGCTGGGATTAATCCATAAAGGTGAAGTTGACTTCTAGATAGCACAGTTGGCGCATTAAATGCGCAGTAAATGAGCTATTGACTGGTAGAGCCGGTCATGTTCACCCCTTGTGTTGTAAATGTTGTTCCTGTGTAATAACACTTGTTCCTGTATTAATAAGACTTGTTTCTGTATAAAGAAAAGTTGTTTCTGAGGACAATTTTTGGACATAATTGTACGTAATGTAACTAATGTGGTACCATATCAGTGTTCCTTTGTAGAATTTAAGTGACACACTTGCACACACTTGTACCTAATGTAACCAATGTGGTACCATACCAATATTCCTTTGTAGAATTTAAGGTTGTTATTAAATAACAACACACCAACCACACAAATCCTAGGATAACACACCAACCACTATAATCCTAGGATAACACACCAACCACAAATCCTAGGATAACACACCAGCCATTTCTTGGAGAAAGTTTATTTTTGGAGCACAAGAGAGAAGACAATGGTTAGTTGAAAAAAAAAATAGATGTGAAGGTGAATGTTTTTTTTGGAGCACAAGAGAGAGGGCAATAGTTTGTTGTTAAAAAAAAAAGAGGTGAAGATTTTTTTTGGAGCACAAGAGAGAAGACAATAGGTTGTTGTAAAAAACAAAAAAAAAAGGTAAACATTTGTATGTTCTTACTTTGTATTTATTTATTTTTATTGTAAGATTTGTAGAAATATGAGTGTTTCTTACTTTATTTGTGACAAAAATAAATATTAGTGAAGTAAAAATAAATAAGAGTTGTCTTACTTAATTTGTGAAAAAAATTAATATTAGTGACTAAGAGTGTTCTTTATTAGTATAACAAAAATTAGTGAAGTGAAAATAAATAAGATACACCATTGAAATACATTTTGAAATGTATTTTCTTACAAACATTTATATGTTAATCATGAAACAACTAGGGTACAAAAAGGGTACATAATATCTTAATCATGAAACAATAATGGAACAATATATGTTTAATGTATCTACAAACATTTTTAGGAATAAGAGTGTTCTTATTATATTAGTACCCAAAAAAAAAAGTGAAGAAAATTAGTGAATTAAAAATACGAAAACAGTACGGGAACAAGAAGGAAACAAAATTTCTTCATCGGGGAACAAGTAGGGTACATAATTTATTAATCATGAAACAGTTACGACACAATATTTCTTAATCATGAAACAGCTAGGGTATAAGATTTTTATCATGGAACATTAAGGGTACATAATTCCTTAATGAAGAAACAACAAGGGTACATAATTTCTTGATTATGAAACAATAAGTGTACAGAATTCCATAATCAAGAAACAATAAGAGTACAGAATTCCATAATCAAGAAACAATAAGGGTACAGAATTTCCTAATCAAGAAACAATAAGGGTACAGAATTCCCTAATCAAGAAACAATAAGGGTGCAGAATTCTCTATTCAAGAAACAATAAGGGAACAAAATTTCTTAATTAAGAAACAATTAGGGTACATAATTTCTTAACAAGAAACAACAAGGGTACATAGTTTCCTAATCATGAAATTCATATCATCATTCAGAAAGGATGTCCAAACCAGATAGATCACCATAGTATTCATAGCAACAGAAAGGCTGTCCATCATCTCTGATTAGACACTCAGGAAAAAAACGTTGAAAATCCCCATCAACATCATCTTCACTATAATCCGGTAGATTGGGATATACATCAGCGTAACATGGATCATCTTCAATATCTTGTATGGCAAAGACTGGTGGGTCGTAATACTTTTTTGCATCTTCGATTGCATGAAAACGATGCAATCGTCATTTCATCTGTCGAATTTCTTGCTTCAACAAACGTATGACTCGATTGTCATCCCTATTCGGATTTTCCATCAAATCAGCAGCTCGAGAAATTGATACTGGCAACCCATGCCAACGACAATATACTTCGCATTCACACCTTATGCTAAACAGACCGTGGGATGCATACTCCTTCCAAAACTGATACACGCACAACAAATGTGAACAATATGTTTGACGACACTCCAAACTCTAAGACTTCAGGATACTTATATAGCGGTGTCGTTGACAGATCAACTACAATGAACACATCCACTTCAAGATTCGACTTAAATAGTATCGATGAGGTAGGAAATATCATTACTCATATTATTTGGAAATGTACACTTTTGTCTTAGTTTTTCCTTTATAAATCTTGTAAATGATTCCTTGCAGCCCAACAGTAATTGCATATGGGGTTTTGAGTTCAATGGTGGACCAACTACAGCGACCAATCCATCGACTACAAACCCTTCTTTACAAGGAATCTCACTCGAGCGCTAATGTCCTCGTTCTCCCACCAAACAATCGAGGGGTACGTACCGCTTTTAGTAGATGACATGGGCAGCCCATATGGAATATATCTGTCAACGTAGAACAACTAAAAAAAACTTTTTCAATAATCTTACTTGTAGTTGGTTGATTTCCAATTAAATCACAAAGAATTACATATATACAATCTTACCACCAAAAAGAGCAAGCAACCGCTAACTCCAACTTGCATTTTTTCCTTACAATTGTGAATACTATTTGCTAGGTAGCCCAACTCTAACTTGGCCCAATTCGTCTTCGAAAGAATAGATACATCCTTCAATCCGTGGAGAAAGTAACGATTGATGCCTGGCTTCATGCTGGGGCAATAGATGCATCCCAAGGCAAGCAAGGCAAATCTTACCTTGAACTCCTCTCTTGCGTCTTCCATCGCTTGTATATCTTCTTTCAAGTCTTTTATTTGAAGCAGTCCACCTTTAAACCCATACTTATCACACATTTCTTGAATATCGCTGGATGGCCCTTCTCGACTGAAATGAAGGCCGCGGGAACTAATGCCCATAATTCTCTCTACATCCTCTAGGGTCACCTTACATTTCCTGCCATGTGCAGTAAATGAATAATCTGTGGGATCGAACTTTTTTACAAGCCAACCACAAAGGTTGTGATCAATTCTTGTGCAACGTAAGTCTATGAGGGCTCCGATACCAATAGATTTAACTGCTTCTATTTGATCTTGCAAAATTTGGATATGCACTCAACTAAAGTGGGCAGTGCCATTCTTGTTTGAACAAATGGTTTTCTCTATTAAACAAGTAAAGATGTTGTTATTGCCACATAAATGCATTGTCCAAATTATGTGAAAATAAAATGGTTACCTTTTCAGTAGGCATCTTCTCAGTAGGCATCTTCTCTTTATACATCGTTGATGCCTTTTTTGCCTTTTCAATATAAGGTTGCCTCTCCTCTTCTGCCATTTTTTTCCACATTTGTCCACATTCCCTTTGTATCTGCACATATACAATGAAGTTTTAACAATTGACGCCTAAACATGTTACATATAATTAAATTAAATTGTTATATTTTGCAGATACCTCATTTTGTTGCTTCTTATCTCCACCTTCAACTTTCAATTGTTTACATCTTTCATGACTGCATTAACCAACATATGTATGATACATCGATGTTTGGATTTGCAAAACAAACACTTTGATTACTTTAATTTGCATTTTAAAACTACTTTTACTTACTAAAACAACATGTATGCTGAGGGAGGCTTCTTTGGTGTAGGAGGTTTCTTTGGTATTACATGCCCTTGTACAGCTTTCCTCTTTATTGCCCTTTGCTTCCTCATACTAAGCAATTTGTGAAGACAGCCTCTAACATTTTACAAAAGGAACATAACCTTTTACAGATGGACCATAAACAAAACTTTCCACAGAAGGAACACAACATTTTACACAAAGAACATAACTTTTACATTAGAAACAAAATATTATACACTTGGAACATAAATTTTTACACTTGTATATGAACATATTACCAAAGGAACAAAACTTTACACAGAAGGAACACAACATTTTACACAAGGAACATAAACTTTTACATTAGAACCATAATATTTTACACTTGAAACATAAATTTTTACACATGCATATGAACATATTACCAAAGAAACAGAACTTTACACATAAGGAACACAACATTTTAAGTTTACAATAGATACATAACATTTTACAGATGGAAACAACATATTTAACACTAGTACATGAACATAATACCAAAGGAACAAAACTTTACACAGAAGGAACACAACATTTTACACAAGGAACATAAATTTTTACATTAGAAACATAATATTTTACACTTGGAACATAAATTTTTACACTTGCATATGAACATATTTCCAAAGAAACAGAATTTTACAAAGAAGGAACACAACATTTTACACAAGGAACATAAACTTTTACATTAGAAACATAATATTTTAAACTTGGAAAATAAATTTTTACATATGCATATGAACATATTACCAAAGAAACAGAACTTTACACATAAGGAACACAACATTTTACACCAGGAACATAAACTTTTACATTATAAACATAAAATTTTACAGATGGAAAAAGGAACAAAATTTACACAGAAGGAACACAACATTTTACACAAGGAACATAAACTTTTACATTAGAAACATAATATTTTACACTTGGAACATAAATTTTTACACTTGCATATGAACATATTTCCAAAGAAACAGAACTTTACACAGAAGGAACACAACATTTTACACCAGGAACATAAACTTTTACATTATAAACATAATATTTTACAGATGGAAAAAGGAACAAAATTTACACAAAAGGAACACAACATTTTACACAAGGAGCATAAACTTTTACATTAGAAACATAATATTTTACACTTGAAACATAAATTTTTACACTTGCATATGAACATATTACCAAAGAAACAGAACTTTACACATAAGGAACACAACATTTTTACACAAGGAACATAAACTTTTACAATAGATACATAACATTTTACAGATGGAAACAACATATTTTACACTTGTACATGAACATATGACCAAAGGAACAAAACTTTACACAGAAGGAAACAACATTTTACACCAGGAACATAAACTTTTACATTATAAACATAATATTTTACACTTCGAACATAAATTTTTACACTTGCATATGAACATATTTCCAAAGAAACAGAACTTTACACAGAAGGAACACAACATTTTACACAAGAACACAAACTTTTACATTAGAAACATAATATTTTACACATGGAACATAAATTTTTACACTTGCATATGAACATATTTTCAACGAAACAGAACTTTACACAGAAGGAACACAACATTTTACACAAGGAACATAAACTCTTACATTAGAAACATAATATTTTACACTTGGAACATAAATTTTTACACTTGCATATGAACATATTACCAAAGAAACAGAACTTTACACACAAGGAACACAACATTTTAAGTTTACAATAGATTCATAACATTTTACAGATGGAAACAACATATTTTTCACTTGTACATGAACTTATTACAAAGGAACAAAACTGTACGCAGAAGGAAACACAACATTTTACACAAAGAACATAAACTTTACATTAGAAACATAATATTATACACTTGGAACATAAATTTTTACACTTGCATATGAATATATTACCAAAGAAACAGAACTTTACATACAAGGAACACAACATTTTACACAAGGAACATAAACTTTTACATTAGAAACATAATAGTTCACACTTGGAACATAAATTTTTACACTTGCATATGAACATATTACCAAAGAAACAGAACTTTACACACAAGGAACACAACATTTTACACAAGGAACATAAACTTTTACATTAGAAACGTAATATTTTACACTTGGAACAAAAATTTTTACACTTGCATATGAACATATTACCAAAGAAACAGAACTTTACACACAAGGAACACAACATTTTAAATAACTATTTTGGTGGATTGAAAATTATTGGAGTTTGCAATTTACTGTATTAAAAAAAATGGAAAACCTCAATTAGGGTCTCCATTACAATATTCAAGATCTCCGTCAAACAAACACTAAGGAAGAAGAACAATAGAGGTAGAGAGGCATAGATATGTGTGTGTGTGCTCGATTTGCGCAGTGAGTGTGTGCGTGACTAAGCATGTCTATGTGTTCAGTGAGTGAGAGAGAGAGACTATCGAGAGGATAGATAGGCGACGGCGACGGCGAACCAAGGGGGGATGGTGGTCGGACAGTGGCTGATGGTCCGGTCCTTCTTCCTTGTTGTTGGTTTTAGAAAAATAAAGAGAAATAGATAGGGTTTAGGCGGTGGATGGTTTGGGCGGTGGAGGGTTTGGAGAGGGTTTGGAGGGTTTGGTCGGTGGTCTTCTTCCTTCCTTACCTTAGTCTGCTTGTGAGAGAGAGAGAGGGAAGCTCAGCTTCCTTCCTTTTTGGTTGTGAGAGAGAGAGAGAGCTTGTGAGAGAGATAGAGCTTTACCTGTCTGTGAGAGAGAGAGAGAGTGTGACAGAGAGGGGGAAGTGTTTGGGCGGGATTTTTGTGGGTAACCGGTGACTGGTTGGGTAGGTTAGAGGTAGTTTTTTAAACACATACCACTGGTTTTGGATAAAGGGTGCAGATTGAAAGGGACATTAATCTAACGGTAAGAAAATGGCCGTATGGTGCGGCCCAAACTGCTATTTCTTTTTTGGCCGTATCACAGCCTTTCCCTTCAACCAAAGGGTTCATACTTCAACAATAGAATTCATCGGGAACTTCCAAAAGCCTTTGCAAAGCGTGCAAAATCCCCAAAATTTATGTACCCCTATGTATATGTGAAGAGGGTGTCACTTGTCTAATCAGGCCCAAAATAATACTATATACAAAATTAAATGAGAGACCAGAAATGATCCCAACTCTCACACACACTCACAAATAAGGGTGTAAAAAGAATAATATTTGGGATATTAATAAATTCACTAACATTCATATCCACACTCTATCTCTTTTCTAGTGGTATTGTGGGGTCCGCAGTAGATCTAAAGTGCCACTAGGAGAGAGATATGGTGTGGGTGTGGGTGTGAGTGTTAGTAGAATTGGTTAGTGCCCCTAGAATTGTTGGTGTAAAAAAAGTCTCGCGCGACGGTGGCTGGAAGTCCAGCTCAAAAAAACGGACTTAAGTCTGGCCCAAGTTCGAGGTAGGGCCAGTCCAGTCCTAGGCCTTAGGATCCCGGGTAGGGCTTGAGCCTATCTCTTGAAACCAAAGCCCGGTCCGAGGGCCGACCGGACCAAAGCCTGATTAGAAGCTTCCCAACAATTAAAATAGGGTAAATATCACTTACCTCCATTGAGGTTTGGCCTAATAACACTTACCTCCCTCCATGTTTTAGAACTAAGGGGAGGTAATTAGTGTTGTTAGGCCAAATCTCAGGGGAGGTAAGTGATATTTACCCATAAAAATATTAATTATTTTCAAGTATTAAAAATTTTAAAAATTACAAATTGCTAAGTTATTTCCAACCTATAAAAAAAATGGCTACATATATAATAGTATTTATGCTATTTTAGGATAAATTTAAAGCGCTCACTTAGACTCTAGCTTAGGATCTAGGATTGGGTTTGGAATATAAACTCTTAAGTCCGACCTAAGCACGATCCGATCCGAAAAGAGACATGAGCTTGTGAGCCAAAGCTCAAGTCCGCCCAAACCCGATCAATGTCGGGTTGGGCTGGGCTCTACGGGCCATTTTGACATTTCTACTCGCACCATTATTTTCACCCCATTTTAAGGAGAAGTTTTGGGGTGCTTTGAGAAACCACGCGGCCATTGTAGGAGCTAAGGCTTAAAGATTGGGTTCAACTGAATCATATGCTATATTTGAGAAAGTAATTAAATGATTTTATCAAATTTCGGCAACACAAATGCCCTCGCATTGGAGCACACATTTTGTGCAACTTTTTTAAATTTTAGCTTTGATAATGGATTTGACTCTAGCATTGGAGATGTTCTAAAAGTATGTCTTTTAGATAGAAACCACACACTATGTATAGGAGAATATATCCCTCTTTTGAATGTTAGTCTAACCTAAGAGATCCACTTTAGATCTAATTGGTTGCAGGTTAGCACCTAACTAAGAGAATGATTGGTGCACATAAAATGTGCATATAGATTGTGCATATAAAGATCATGGTCATTCATTTTGGTGGGTCCCATGTATGCAGACTCGGGCTCCACCGATCTAATTGGTTGCAGGTTAGCACATAACTAAGAGTAATGATTGGTGCACATAAAATGTGCATATAAATTGTGCACATAAAGATCCTGACCATTCATTTTGGTGGGTCCCATATATGCAGACTCGGGCTCCACCGATCCTGGCCATTCATTTTGGTGGGTCCCATGTATGCAGACTCAGACTCCACTGAAGTGAATGACCCAATTTATGTGCACATTTTATGTGGACACAGTATTACCCCATAACTATACCCCATATGAACCTTAAAATACCCAAAAATTCTCTTTAAGGAGACCCCACCTTTACCTAGAATTACAAGAGACCCCCCAAAATGAGTTTCCAAAGTACCCCAGACCCGACCTACCTCTCTTTCTCTCTCTCTCAAAAACCAATCTTTTACAACCCCAGTTGAGCCGTCACAAAGACCCCACGGTTAGGGATGGCAACGGGGCGGGTATGGGACGGGGTCCCCATACCCCGCCCCCGCCCCGCTTCAGTGAATCCTCCCCCCGCCCCCGCCCCGCCCCGCATAGTGATCTCCCCGCCCCCGCCCCGCCCCCGGGGTCCCCGACCCCGCCCCGCCCCGCCCCGATTATGTTTTTTTTTGGTACACAAATTGAAAAAGTAATTTTTTTAATGCATTTTTTTCTCTAATAGTGTAGTTTTTTTTAACTTACCCAATTAGTTCCCTAATAGTGCAGTTTTTTTTTTTTAAATGGTAATACACATAACTATTGAGGGGTAAAAATATAAATACAAGTATATTCGGGGCGGGGGCGGGTTTTTTGACCCTACCCCGACCCCAACCCGACCCCGACCCGGGTTTTGAAAACTTCCCCCATACCCGCCCCTAACCCTATTAAGCCTCCCCCATACCCTACCTATTAGGGGCGGGGCGGGGCGGGGAACCCGAAAAACCCACCCCATTGCCATCCCTACCCACGGTACCCCTTTCATTTTCAAAACCACTTCAAGCCCCTATAAAATCTCTGCTTTGAGTACCCTCTTCACCATCCCTCCTCTCTCTCTCTCTCTCTCTCTCTCTCTCTCTCTCTTACTAGAAAGATGAGTTCTATTCCAGCCAATGCTCTGGGGCTCTTACAGCTCTCAGTGCTACTACTGAGTTGCATCACTGTGTTTGGTGATGAACTTGATGTAGTGAGTTGGGCAGTTTCACCAGCTCACCCCACCACGCCCCAACCTATGCTCCTGTTGAATCCCCAAAACACCCTAAAGCATTCCCACCGAGTCACCACCACCACCACAAGGCTCCAACACCGAGTCACTCACCAGTCAAACCTCCTACTCCGAGTCATCGACCGAGTCATCGTCCTCCGTTCACTAGGAAGCTTGTAGCTGTCCAAGGTGTTGTCTTATGCAAGTCCTGCAAGGCTTCACCAATTGTTGGTTAGTTTTCAAACTTCTCTCAATGTACAATATTAATGTTTTGTGAAATATGTGTGTGTGTGTGTGTGTGTGTGAGAGAGAGAGAGAGAGAGAGAGAGAGAGAGAGAGAGATATTCATGGGTACCCTGGTTGAATAATGAGTTGTAATGCTTACATGTATGCACATTTGCATGCATGTAATTGTATGGTGCGTTTCCTTTGTGAGAGAGATCACAAAGGAAGCATTTGAATTGGGTGTGACTTTTGCATTTAGGCAGAAATAGAAATCTTAATTATAGAGCGGCGGCGTAGGTAATAAGAAAACTTCATTTAAACCCAAAAATATTTTATGCATTATGTGTGAACTAAAGCACCCTTGAATCTGCTCAAGTCAAAAAGTGTTTTTGCTACTCAATCTAAATTGCTACTTAAAATTTATCCATAGAGGTGAATATATTCCTTTTGAATCTCATAAGCACATTTTGAGCCCAAATATGCTTTGAAAAAACGATTCCAAACACCCAAAGTGAGAGAGTGAAATAGATGAGCACTTTTAGCTATATATTATATCAGTAATGCTAGATGCACAAAAAAAAGTGCACAACGAAATACACAATCTGCTTTAATTTATTGGACTTCGTGCTGAAAAAATTGTACACTATTTTTTCGTCTTTTTGTGTGTACAGACTTTTCAGCACGAAGTCCAACAATTTTAAGATAGTTGTGCATTTCATTGTGCACTTTTTTTTTGCATCTAGCATTTCCGATATTATATATATGAGCAAAGTTGACTTTGTAGATTTGACTAGGAAATCAAGGCTATATTGGTAATCAAACCAATACTTTAATTGCAATATTGTCAAACCAATTAATTTACCTAAACAACCTCATAAATACTTTAATTGCAATATTGTAGGTGCAGTTGTAAAACTTCAATGCAAAAACACCAAATTCAGACCAGTCGTCGAAACCGCCACAACGGGGAAGGATGGCGACTTCTTCATCATGGCACGAAGGACGAGCACATTTGGGTCCCACAAGTGCAACGTATCCCTAGTCTCATCACCGTTGGTTACATGCAACAAGCCCACAAATCTGAACGGTGGGATCGTTGGTGCAGTGTTGAAGAACCTTGTGAGGCCACGTGTACCACTGCCCTTTGAGCTCTACAAAGTTGGACCTTTTGCCTTTAAATCCTCAAGCCAAAAATGCCCACCTTGATCACTATTATCTTCACTCGATCTATTATAGTATTTTATATATATATATATATATATATGTGTCAGTGTGTGTGATCACAAGTCTATTTATGGTCTGGGTTTGTTTGTTGCAGTAGTAGGAGGTAGCAGTTTGTTGGTGATGGTTTTGCTTTTGTGATACCAATAGATTTATGATGAATAAATATGAACTTAGTTGTTTGTGTTTTTTTATACCCTCTTTTTATAATTTAATGTGTACGAATAACACTATGTTTTTTAAAGTTGAATTTCAAATTTGGTAATAAATTAATGTTTCAATAATTGTTCTTAGGGGTGGATACGAGTCAAGCTGATCATGTGTTGGTGAGCTTGCTCATGAGCTTAAATGAGCCAATCTTTCAAGTGATCGTAAACTTTTTTGCGAGCTTTTTAATGAGCCCTTTAAAATTATATAATTTAATGATAAATCAGTCATTTATCAAGTCTATTTATGAGTTTATTTTATTATCTCTAAAATTATATATATATTTACAATAAATACATATATAAAAGTTAGCATACAAGCTTTTTATCAAGTGTATTAACGAGTCTGCTCATGAACCTTAATCAATCGTGCTCACAAGATCTGTTGAGCGAGTTAAGTCTAGCATTTATCGACTCGAGCCGCAAGCCTTTATTGAGCTGCTTTCAAGTGATCGTGTCCACCCCTAGTAGTACTAGCTACCATATGCTATGACAATAATTATTTGATATTATATACCACTACTTGTGATACAACTAGTGAAGCATTTAAGAACCAAAATTTTGAAGTATAGCATTACTCAATGTATATATATTTGTCTCCAGAGTAATGCTATACTTATCAAATTTGGGTAATTTAAAATAGGAGAAAATATTCATTACAACGGTTTGGCTGATGCAGTATCATAAATCAATAAAAGGTCACTATTTAAGCACATATTAATCCTAATTTTTTAAGAAAAAAAAGTGTCCATACAAGTACTATTCTCACTTGTATTAGTGCGATGACATACGTACTATCACTATTGTATTGAATATTATTCCCAAAATGGTACAACGTGGTCTGTGATCAAAACTATAGCATATGGTAAAACTATTCAATTGTTTCAAAACCAAATTTAAAATTTTGGGAATCATAGTCTTTCTTAAAGCCAGTACATGTTTTTCAGGTGTATGAACTACTTTGACTAAAAAAAAGGCGCATGAACATTTACACCTATAAGGCTATAAAATGTTGGGCTTCCCGGCCAAGTTTTGGCTTGGGCTGCCCAGCTTTGGAGGTTTGACTGGGTTGGTCATTAAGACCCATGTCTTACACAGATTGGTTATTATTTTATTTTTTTAAAAAGCAATTTTAGAGATATACATACGTAGATATAGATATAGATATACAAGTACATACATAATATATGGACATAAATTTATACATATATATGTATATATATAAATATAAATTTGTTCAAAAATTATAAAATTTAAACCCAAAATGAAATTACTCCAAAAATTAACTTGTTTCTAAGATTTAAACCAAAATTAATTTATTTCAAAAACTTATTTATTTTTAACATTTAAATCAAAAATTAATTTATTCCAAAAACTTATTTATTTTTAAGATTTAAATCAAAAATTAATTTGTTTCAAAAATTTATGATCTAAACCCAAAACATCAAACCCGTCTCAAAGATGTATAAAGATATCTATGTATATATGTATATAAATATGTATGCGGGGGGGGGGGGGGGGAGAGGTGTGTGTAACATAATGATTTGATATGATTAAGTTTCACTAATGATGGACTTTTGATCAATTATTATTCTTTAAACTCAATTAATCGGGTAAATTGCATTTTGCACCCTCAAACTATACCAAGTTTTGTACTTTGGTCCCTAAACTATTATTTTTTGCATTTTGGTCCCTCAACTATCATTTTGTGGTAGTTTGTCCCCTCCCTCACTTTTAGCGTCACTTTTGGTGTCACTAAAAAGTGACTTTTTTCGTCACTAAAAGTGAGAGAGGGGGGGCAAACTGTCATAAAATGATAGTGGAGGGACCAAAATATGAAAAATGATAATTTAGAACCAAAATACAAAGTATGCTATAGTTTGAGGATGCAAAATGCAATTTACTCCAAATAATCTTACAATATGAGGTATTTTTTTACAAAATTTCTATATAATTAATAATTCGTTTCTTTCCAACAATGAAATCAAATGATAGAAAAAGTGACTGTTAATTAGGCTCATGTGGACCTCTTGTACTTGAAACTTGAAAGAAGCCATGTGAAATGCTGCGGCATTAACGCAACAATTGTGGACTGCTCATGGCGCCCTAGGCTTACCTGGCAGTCCCCTTATGTATCTATACATATATGTATCATGTATATATAGGTTGCTAAAACAAGAAAGCTTGTTCAATTGGAGCCAACTTCTGTACAGTAACTACTGTATAGTTGTAACTGTGCTACTCATAGTTACTATAAGTATATCTTGACAATTTTAAAAAATTACGATTATAAAAACAGTTTTATTATAACAACTATGTATGACACAAGTGCAACTGCACAATAATAACCGTACATAAGTCGGGTCCTGTTCAATTCAAGAAAAGTAAAGTGTTTTTCATGGCTCAGCAGAGACAGCTCATAGCAATAAGATAAGGCAACCTTGCTGCTCAAAAGTCAAAAGTCTTTTAAGTTTCTTGATCCGGGTGGTACCATGTGAGAGAGTGACCCTCCCTAGAACCGAACAAATTTTCCCTTTAAAGTACTTAATTTTGTGTTAATTGGATCATATATGTATATATAGGGTTAATTACACGAACCTTTCCTGATATTTGGCAAAATTACATAATTCTCCCTGTCATATTTCAAAATTATACAGATTTCTCCCGCACAAATTTTTTTTTTAGAACCATGGTTTATCCCAAAGAATGAGCCAACTTGAGCAATTGATACAAGCGATGCAATCGTCGCACTCTCAATCCATGCAGGCATTACAAGCTCAATTAGCTCAATTAGCTCAATTGCTTCCAAATCAACAAGTTGTTTGCACAACTATTTCAAAATCCTAAGGGACAAATAAATGGCGGGGTCTCAAACTCCAATGGCCCTGTTGAGCATTTAAAAGGAATCACCACTCTTTGTAGTGGAAAATCGTGAACAACATGGTCCAAAAGCCTCCTCAACCAAAAATTGGCGATAATTCGATTAAAGTTAAGGCCAAACTTGATGATGGGGACTCATTACCCACACAAATGTCATGGATTTGGGACAGGACTTACCTAAAGTCCCCGAATTTATGGACCAAGAATTTTTTAATCCCGCTCTTTTGTTTCCTCAGAGGCTTAAAAAGAACGCCGAGAACAAAAAAATAATAGAATTTTTGGAATTATTTAGCAAAGTTGAAATTAATATTCCTCTCTTGGAGGCAATTAAACAAGTTTCGGCTTATGCTGAATTTCTCAAAGATCTTTGCACCGTTAAGAGAAAGCTTAATGTAAAGAAGAGTGCCTACATGGCTGCATATGCGAGTTACGTTATTCTTAACGAAGTTCCTCCAAAATACAAGGACCCCGGTTGTCCTTCCATAGCATGTGTGATTGGACATCACCACATCGATAGAGCACTCCTTGAATTGGGTGCTAGTGTGAATCTTCTCCCTTATTCGGTGTATGTCGAACTTGGCCTAGGTGAGCTCA
Organism: Hydrangea macrophylla; assembly: GCA_033977485.1. Lineage (NCBI taxonomy): Eukaryota > Viridiplantae > Streptophyta > Magnoliopsida > Cornales > Hydrangeaceae > Hydrangea > Hydrangea macrophylla. The sequence continues at coordinate 92,882,672 of CM066988.1, read as the reverse complement.
AAGAGACTCGTGTCACTTTGTAAATGGCAGATCGATCTGTTAAGATGCCACATTGTATAATAGAAGATGTTATTACCCAAGTTGGTAATTTCTACTATCTGGTAGATTTTATCATGCTTGACACACAACTCATTATAAATGAGCAAATCTCAAATTCTGATCATTTTAGGCCATCCATTCCTTAATGCTCTAAATAATTATAGGAATGGTCTCATGCGATTAACTTTCGATAATATGACAATGGATGTGAATATTTTCTCTCTCGTTAAGCAACTGGGTCTTAATGAGGACGATAGTGATGAAATTTATGAAATCTCTCTCCTTGACTCATTAGTGCAAGATTTTTTCTATTTTTCTAGTGATACTAATGTTAATGAATCTTGCATCATCCCTTCTCTTGATCGTACATTTATGCTTGATGAAAATATAGCTAGTCTTGATCATGTTGACAAATGTTTAGCTATCGATAATGCCATTGTTAAGTGTGATCATGAGTTTCAAGAGTTGGGTAAAGGGGGAAATTGTATTGAGGAAGAGTTAGATGTTGAGAGGATTATCGAAGAGGCCATGTGGACCTCTAACTTTGAAAGATTACCATCGAGGGATACTTTCCCTTTCCCGTTCATTGTTGTCACTCCAAAACTTGAGCTCAAAACCTTACCGAGCAAGCTCAAGTATGCTTTTTTTGGGGAGCGAACGAGAGTTTCTCGGTGGTTGTGTCTTCCTAACTTGACTATTGTCAAGAAAGGAGATTGATGAAGGTTTTAAAGGAGCACAACAGTGCAATTGGGTGGCGTAAAGCAAACTTGAGGGGCATTTCTTCGACGATCTGCACCCACAAGATTTACTTAAAGGATGAAGTCAAAACTTCTCATCAAATATAAAGGAGGCTAAATCCTAATATAAAAGAGATGCTGATGGCCGAGGTCATCAATTTGTTGGATATGGGGATAACATATCCCATTTTCGATAGTGAGTGGGTAAGTTCTACCCAGTAGTTCCCAAGAAGTCGGGAATCACTATTGTTGAGAATGAGAATGATACGTTAGGGCCCATCAGAGCCACCACGGGGTAGGGAGATTGTATTGATTATAGGAAGATAAATTCGGTCACTCGAAAGGACCATTTTCCTTTACCCTTCCTTGATCAAGTGTTGGAAAGAGTAGCTAGCCACAAGCACTACTGCTTCCTAGATGGTTACTTGGGGTGCAATCAAATAGAAATAGCCCCCGAGAACTAAGAGAGAACCACCTTCACTTATCCCTTTGGCACGTTTGCCTATAGGAAGACGTCGTTTGGACTTTGCAATGCACCAACGACCTTTCAAAGGTGCATACTTAGCATTTTTAGTGCATGGTGGAAAAGTTTTTGGAAGTCTTCATGGATGACTTCATAGTCTTTGGCGATTTTTTCGATGAGTGCCTCGAGAATCTTGAAAAAGTTCTCAAGAGGTGTATAGAGAAGAATCTTGTGCTTAATTGGAAAAAGTGTCACTTCATGGTGCCACAAGGTATCATGCTAGGCCACATTGTGTCTAGCGAGGGAATGCAAGTTGACAAAGCCAACATAGATGTCATTTTTAACCTTCTTCCTCCAAAGAACCTCAAAGACATAAGATCTTTTTTAGGCCACACGGGCTTCTACCCTAGATTCATAAAGAGCTTTAGTGCGATCTCTAGGCTTATATGCCTTCTCTTGGCTAAGGACATCCCATTTGAGTGGTCCCAAGAGTGCCAAGAGGCATTTGAAAAGCTCAAGGCATTACTCACTTCCACACTGATTATGCAATCTCTCGATTAGAGTCTTCCTTTCGAATTGATGTGAGATGCGAGTGACTATGCCATCGGGGCCGTTTTTGGGCAAAGGAAAAACAAAAGGTCCCACGTCATCGATCTACTATGCGAGCCACACATTAGATAGTGCCCAATCTAACTACTTTATGATGGAGAAAGTGTTGCTAGTCATAGTTTTTACGCTTGAAACATTCTGGTCGTATGTGGTAGGATATCCCATCACTTGTTTTACTGATCATGCCGCCCTTAAGTTTCTTTTCTCTAAAAAGGATGCGAAAGCACAACTCATTCATTGAATCCTACTTCTACAAGAGTTCGACCTCTCTATCAAGGATAAGAAGGGGTGGAAAATGTAGTTGCTGATCATTTGTCACGTTTAACATTTGATCACAATCATATAGACCCAGTGCCCATTAGAGAGTGTTTCTCGGATGAGCAATTGCTCAATGTCTCAACCCTTCCTTGGTATGCTGATGTGGTGAACTTCATTGTCACCGGTCAACTACCACAAGATTGGTCCACCCAAGATAGGGAAAGGTTGATGACCATGGCACGATCATTTTTCTTTTATGATCCGTATGTTTCTAAATATTATGCCAACCAAATCATTAGGCGTCGTGTCCCTAATGATAGTGTGTTGTCCTTTTGTCATGACCAAGCTTGTGGTGGCCATTTTTTTAAAAAAAGACAACATTTAAAGTGCTTCATAGTGGCTTCTATTGGCTAATGCTATTTAAATATGAACATGTTTATTGCAAAGCGTATGCTCGGTGCCAACTTCCAAAAAAAGTTACATAGAGGAACATGATGCCTCTCAACCCCATTCTCGTTATTGAAGTCTTTGATTGTCGGGTATAGATTTCATGGGTCCTTTCCCCAAATCCAACCAGTTTGAGTACATTTTGGTAACGGTCGATTATGTCTCCAAGTGGGTTGAGGCCATACCGTCTAGGACCAACGACCACAAAATAGTCTTGAAGCTCCTTAAAGAGTACATCTTGTCCCGGTTTGGCACTTTGAAAGCCATTATTAGTGATCAAGGGGTTCACTTTTGCAATTCCCCTTTTCCTCCTTTGATGGAATAATATGGCGTAACCCACAAAGTCTCAACCACTTACCATCCCCAAACAAATGGCCAAACTGAATTGGCCAATAGGGAAATTAAGGAAATTCTCGAAAAGATGGTCGATCCGTCTAAGAAAGATTGGTCTTCAAGGTTATCTGATGCACTTTGGGCATACCGGACGGCCTACAAGACAAACTTAGGAATGTCCCCCTATCGTTTGGTTTACGAGAAAGCTTGTCACTTGTCTGTTGAACTTGAGCACCAAGCTTATTGGGCAATCAAGAAGCTCAATTTTGATATTGTCAAGAGTAGTAAGAAGAGAAAGCTCCAACTTGATGAGTTGGATGAAATTCGGGGTGAACTCTACTAGAGTTCGAAAGTTTACAAAGCACAAGTTAAAGCTTTTCACGACAACCACATTGTACGTAAGCAATTCGAGGTTGGTGATGTTGCCAATATCAAAATATAAAAAGTGTAATTTACTTTTTTAAAGATTTGTAGTAGTGAAAGTAAAGGTCGAACTCACAGAGATTGAATTACTGCATCTTTTAATTTTAAAACCTAAATCTAATTAATTATGAAAACGGAAGTTGATTTGAATTTTAATTAAACTAATAAGACTAATGAAAATAAATCTAAACTATGAAAGTGATTTCAAATTGTTTTTATAAATATGTTTAGAGAACCTAGGATTGCAAATCCACCATTAGCTTCACAATAAGGGTATTTATGCGTTCAATTAGCTTATTAAGTTGGGTGATAATGGAGAATTGTAGCTACAAGCCCAATTCCTCCGTCAAGAAAATAACCATGGTTCAAGCACCAACATAATCCATCTTCAATTAGCACGAATTATCCTACACTAAACTTGGGTTGTGGCATAATCTGTCTAACCTAGGTATGGAGTACTATTCGGATACTTGATAGCACAATTCAATTAAATACCATTACATGTAAATAATCTATACAAACACAACAAATATAGACCATTGAACACATCACAGTCAAAATAGATCTAAGACAAGAATAAACTTTGAAAGTAATGATTTAATCAATAGAAGCACGATTTTATTATTTAAATCCTCTAAACATGTAATCATCATCCATACATAATAAAACTAAAATAAAAAATAAATAACTCTCTATTACTTGGCTAGGGTTTCATTGAAACCCTACCCTAGATCTAGGTTTAGTTGGCCATAGAAGCGATGATTGGCAAGAGGTTGATGGAGGAGGCCATGGAAATCCTTAGTCTTCGTCTTCTACTCCTTGCTTTTATCTCTTCAATGGCTGAAAGTTTTGTTGTATATGGATGTATCTAATGTTGTGTAATGATGTGTAACCACAAAATTGATTTAGAATAGGATTTATATAGAGTTTGGAAAGATTTAGGAAGCTTTCCTAAGCCAAATCGCACTAAAACTGCTGTTTTTATGTTTCTAGATGTATTCAGCCAATTCAGATCACATAGGGCTCTTCAGGACCTTGACATACGCGACTTTGACTTTTTCAACAGGTCGCTCGCGCGGGTCGCTCCAGCGACCTAGCCATTTTCCAACTTTTCTCAGATTTTTGCTACTCCGCGCACTGATCGTAGAATTACGATAACTTTTGACTCGGACCTCGTATTGACTCACCGTTTGCGGCCACGTGTCCGTAACTCAAAGATCTACATTTTACATCTCTGCATCAAAAATGCAATTTCCAAGGCTACTACTGCATTCAGCTTTCACTGGAATCACCGTTTGAACCTAGAATAACTTCCAAAGCCACTAATCATTGAATTTTAGTGCATTTTTAAGTTAAAGCTCCAAAACCTACAAAATATAGAATACTTATTAAAAAACACTTAATAACCACATGAAATGGGCTAACAAAGCGTATCTTCAGGACTATAAACCGCAACTATTTGTCGCCGATCACACCCCCAAACCTACACTTTGCTAGTCCTCGAGCAAAAAAGAATAGAAAAATAAAATTACTAGTGATAATAAAATTCCTACTCCATTTTTGCATGGATTGCGATTGCATTTAGCGTATGCAACAAGCTTTTTAAACCCCTAGGTGTCCCTAGTCGGACGAGTGAAGTCTCGTGAGGGTTCTCGTCAACAAATCACCCACAACCATCTTTATTTCATTATACATTTAAAAGTTTTTGTTAAAAATGAAAAGCAAAATAGGCAATACTCCTTATTATAAAATAATGATTTGAAATAGAATAGCGAACAAGAAGAACGAAGTCAAACGTCCACTTACGTCATGAAAAACCAATCCTAAGTACATGCATCATATAAATCAATAGAGTTTCTCATAAAAGTGCACGCGTATGATGTGGTAGTCAAATGAACACGCGCATGTCATGAACTTGGAATATAACTCGGATAACCATCCAACTATGCTTCGACTACGAATCTCACAATGTTAATTACACTCTCAAATAAAACATTCAGAACATGGGTAATCTCTCTAATATATGTGAGCAAAGGAACCATGTTTTCAAAATGAGAAATGTTCACATATGACTCGAAAAAGACGCATGACACGAAAGAACAGTAGTCTCATGGATAGGACGCCAATAGTCAAGAAAAATTAATTGTTACCATGTTTTAATCCCCCTCCCATCTTTTTTATATCCAAACCATGTTTTCTAGGATCAAATAGGACTTTTCAAAGGTTGTAATGTAGCTTAGGCAATGAAAAAGGATAGAACGGATTTATCAGGTAGTTTTCCAGAATGGCATTGTAAGGCATATTCGATTTCTTTCATTCATTCTTCTACCAACTTTCATCTTTTCATTCTCTTCTGTTCATATTTTTTTCATTCATTTCCTCTTTTTTTTTTAATCTCTTTTTTTTTCGACTGGTGATTCAATAAATACCAAACAACTACCCCAATATCATCTTATCTTCTTCTTCTCAATCAACACATCGCCTTATCAACACTAAAAGTTGACAACTCTTTCAGTGGTGAACTCCAAGTTTGTCAAGTTAGAGCAAAAACAGGATAATGGTGATTAAAGGAAAAATGACATTTTAATGGCTCAAAGGTGCGAACTAAGAAAATTTTATCACTTTTTTTTTTCCGTTCGGTGGTGAACAAAGAGGGCCTACCATCATTTCCTAGGGTGATATGGTTCTTCAATATTTACAATGGAAGATTATTTAGTATGCTAGCAAATATTTTAACTTGACTATCAAACAAAACAAGAATAATAAGACTAAACAATGAGTTAATGCGCTATTTCAATGACATTCGACAAACACAATGTGTATTTATAACCACCCTCTAAAAAGAAAAGATAGGCTCAAAAGCTCACTGGGTTTAGTCTCCACCTTGTGTTATCTAGAAATCCGAATTATATTATCGTTCACATCAAACATGTATTCAAGTGACTACGTGTAGTGCATAGGTTTATGTGCAAATCTATGATATAAGACTACGATTTAAACGATACATAACCAAAAACGTCGCATCATGACTTCAACAAATGTTTAATCACATATTCTCATATTTACCATTCTAAAACAATCCAAGTTACACAACAAGAAATATTGAATCGAGATTGCAAAAAAGTAGGTAAAATCATTTATTTAAGCATAAGTATTAAAAATTTTAAAATTTTAAAAAAATTGGTGAGGTGCGTGCATATGTGCAAGTGAGTGCATACCCCCAAACCTAAACCATTCATTGTCCCCAATGAAACAATAGAATGAAAGAGAGGAAAGTATGTAAGGAAGGAACGATATTACCTCTATCTCGACAATCACAAATAGGTGAATGTATATATATGAAATGAAAGTTCAAACATGCTCCAAACGGAGACACTACTGCACATGTTAATACTTGACAATAGAAAATAAACAACGAAATAACAATGATAAAGAAAAGAAATGGATATACATGTTTTGTTTTTTTGTTTTTTTTAATCAATAGAAACTAAAAGAGAATTAAAAGACGTAATGGAAATAAAAAAGAAAAATAAACAGAACTATGAAAGCAAAGAAATACTGAGAGGATGAAAAGAATAAACATAAACTATAAAAATAGCTGACCAGGTTTGGGAGGCAGGAGGTAAGACAACAAAGAGAAAAATCGTAAAAACCCTCCCTCGCACGAGCAAGCATCGTGCGCGCGAGCCCCTCCACGAGGGAATGCAGAGGCATGTTTTTAAAAAACTAAAGAAAAATTTTCTAAGACCATGGATCGCGCGAGCGGGCCGCGCGAGGGAACCCCTCGCGCGCTCGATTCTAGGCGCGATGTAAAACAGAGGCATATATAAAAAAAATGTTGAAAAATTTTCTCTATGGGGCAAACTCGTGCGAGCGGGTTGTGCGAGCGACCTGTCGCGCGAGCGGGCCGCTCGGGCGACTTGGTCTTTTCCTTTTTTTTTTTCTTCTTTTTAATGTAAATGACTTTAAAATAAATTGACTCCGACCCCCAAACCTGTCCAGAATGATCAAAGCTGACTCAAAACGACCCAAAAATGACCAAAAAGTAAGCAAAACAGATGAAATAAAGCTTGGGTTGCCTCCCAAGAAGCGCTGTCTTTTACGTCTTCAGCTAGACCATTCTAGCTCAAGAGTCAAGGAGGTCGTAAATCAGAGTTTGTACCCTTGAAGGTATTGGGGAAACTCTGGTTATAAGCAGAAATAATGTCACTATTTTGTAATTCGGTCAACGGTTCTCCCGGATTATGTTCAAATCGATTTCTTACCTTCCAAGTAAATTCGTCATTAGGGTCCATATTATTTAAATTCCTCTGCTCGTTACTCAATATATTGTTCTTCTCACTCGTATTTAATTCTTGATTAGGTTTAATTATTCTTCTAACCTCATTACCCTCTATATGTATAGAATCATCATCTTTGGGAGGTTGATCAACAGCGTTAAACACGTTTAATTTAAGCTTTATGTTCCCGAACGACACCTTCATCACCCTCGTTCGACAGTTGATGCGAGCATTAGCGGTTGCTAAGAACGGATGACTAAGAATGATAGGAGTGTGTTTCCTAGCATCTATAGCAGGTTCAGTATCAAGGACCATAAAATCAATGGGATAAAAACATTGATCAACTTTAACTAAGACGTCCTCAATGATTCCTCTAGGTACTTTAACAGAACGATCGGCTAATTGAATAGTAGCGGTCGTAGGCTTAAGTTCACCTAGTCCTAGTTGTTTGTAGACGTGATATGGTAAGAGATTAACACTTGGTCCTAAGTCAAGGAGAGCCTTATGAATGACCGTGTCACCTATGACACATGAAAAGTTGGCATACCAAGATCTTTATACTTTAGAGGAGCATGTTGGAAAATTGTACTTTTTCAGTGAGAAAGACCTTTTTAGGAGTATGACTATGCAATTTATGCTTTTGAGTACATAGGTTTTTAAGACATTTAGCATACGCGGGAATTTGTTTTATCGCATCGAGGAATGGAATATTTATTTTCACTTGTTTAAACACCTCAAGTATATCTTCTATTTTTTACCCTTTCTTCGAAAAGTGTGACGGTTCCTCAAAATTTGGTGGAAAGGGCATTTTCATAATATAGTTAGTCGGGGTCGATTCACTTTCTTTTCTAATTTTACTCATTTTTCCACCCTTTTCTTTATTCGAATTAATGTTACTCTCCTTCTCACTCTTATTCGGAATCTCCATAACTTCCTCTTCTCGAATAGTCATCCTAGTCGAGACGGCGTTTACTTGCTGACTCGACCCCTTAATCTCATATTGTCCCTTAGGGTTTTGAATAGTTTGACTAGGCAACTGACCCTCGTTTCTACGACTCATTGTATTAGCTATTTGTCCCATTCGGGACTCGAGCTTTGCAATGGATTGTGTGTGAGAGTGCACTATTTGTGCTTATGCCTGTACTTGCGTTTTGATATTCTTAAGGGATGCCAACACCTTCTCCTCAAAAGCATTAACCCTTGGAGGGTTAGGATTAGGAGGGAGGTGTTGGTATTGACTTTGCTGAAATTGGACCGGTAAGTAGTAAGAAAATTATTTATCATAGGATTATAACTATTTCGTGAAAATTGTTGAATAGAGTTTATGTGTTGCTCCACGAATTCCAAAAATTGAGAAGCGGAAGGACATATAAGGATATTATGAGAAGGTTCAGAACATATTGCACAACTTTCATGAGCGGGTGGCGTTGATGTTTGGTTTATTGTCAAAAGTCGGTCAAGTTTTTTAGATAGTTCTTGAAATTCAATTAAATGACTTGACTCGAACTTCACCTCACATTTGGGTTGCGAAAGATATCCCTCAGAACGTACCGACACGGCCTGATGCATCGAGTTCTCGCTTAATGTTTTAAAAATTTTCCGGTCCTCATCGACGCTTTTGTGTAGGAAGGTACCCACACAAACGACATCGGCGGTATTAAGAACAGAGGGAATAAGTCCCTCGTAAAAGACCTGTACCAACTGCCACTTAGGATCCTGATGATGTGGACAGAAACGTAATGATTCTTTAAATTTCTCCCATGTATCATAAAGCATTTCCTCATCTTGCATCACAAAGTTTGTTATAAATTTTCTTATTTGATTCGTTCTTGTGATTGGGAAAAACTTTTATAAAAATGCTTTGTGTAAGGCTTCCCATGTTTTAATTGTGTTTGGCTCAAGTGATTGAAGCCAATACTTCGCTTTATCTCTTAAAGAAAATGGGAAGAGACGCAGATTTAGTTCATCATCAGTGAAATTTTGGATTTTTATAGTAGAGCATATGTCTTGAAAATCCCCTAAGTGTTGATATGGATCTTCATTTAAACGACCATGGAAAGAAGGAAGTAGCGAGATGGTAGATGACTTTATCTCAAAGTGAGATGTCGTCGCCTCCGATAATTCGATACCTGCTTGAGGCGTTTAAGTTGTACGAATAAAGTAATCTTTAAGCAGAGGAGGTGGAGGTATATTAGGGTTATTTCCATTATTTCCATTATTAACTAAGTCGGCCATTAGAATAGGACCAATGATATTAACACGTGGTTTCTTTAGTCTTTGACGGGTACTTCTTATTTTGGACTCAAATAAAGACGATGGTTTTGGTGTCGATTCGTCATCTATTATCAACCGAGCTCTAGAAGCTTGAGTTGAAGACTTAAGGACTCTAAGACTACGTTCAAGTTCAAGATTAAACGGATGTAATTTAGGTTTACTTGAGCGTGTACCAAACATATACTAAAAGAAAATATACTAAAACAACGACTGACTCAACAAAAATGAAAATAACTACGCAAGTAATCAAGCACACAGTACTACTATGATGCATGTAATTATCCTTATGTAGTGATTCGTGTCAAAGCCCAGCGCCCCGGGTTTCCTAGCTAATGCAGTGCTCACTCCACACCTAACCTAATACAAGTAATTGCGTCTCAGCGTCCCGACTTACAGTGATTTGATGCGAAATTTAAAGAAGCAATGTATATTTATTTTATTTTAATTGCGTAAGCTCCTTTGGTGTGCTAAGCTTTTCCACTCCGACACGCTAGAATTTGATTACTTGAGAAACTACAAAACAAAAAGAAACTAGTAACTCAAAACAAAAATGGAAAATAAGACAAAGAAAACCTAATATAATAATTACGAATTAACTAAACTAAGATTCTAGAACTAAAGGTAGTGAATTGCAATCCCCGGCAACGGCGCCAAAAATTTATTTTGTCAATATCAAGATATAAAAAGTGTACTTTACTTTTCTAAAGATTTGTAGTAGTGAAAGTAAAGGTCGAACTCACAGAGATTGAATTACTGCATCTTTTAATTTTAAAACCTAAATCTAATTAATTATGAAAACGGAAGTGAATTTGAATTTTAAATAAACTAATAATACTAATGAAAATAAATCTAAACTATGAAAGTGATTTCAAATTGTTTTTATAAATATGTTTAGGGAACCTAGGATTGCAAATCCACCACTAGCTTCACAATAAGGGTATTTATGCGTTCAATTAGCTTATTAAGTTGGGTGATAATGGAGAATTGTAGCTACAAGCCCAATTCCTCCGTCAAGAAAATAACCATGGTTCAAGCAACAACATAATCCATCTTCAATTAGCACGAATTATCCTACACTAAACTTGGGTTGTGGCATAATCCGTCTAACCTAGGCATGGACTATTCGAATACTTGATAGCACAATTCAATTAAGTCCCATTACATGTAAATAATCTATACAAGCACAACAAATATAGACCATTGAGCACATCACAGTCAAAATAGATCTAAGACAAAAATAAACTTTGAAAGTAATGATTTAATCAATAGAAGCACGATTTTATTATTTAAATCCTCTAAACATGTAATCATCATCCATACATAATAAAACTAAAATAAAAACATAAATAACTCTCTATTACTTGGCTAGGGTTTCATTGAAACCCTACCCTAGATCTAGGTTTAGTTGGCCATAGAAGCGATGATTGGCAAGAGGTTGATGGAGGAGGCCATGGAAATCCTTAGTCTTCTTCTTCTACTCCTTGCTTTTATCTCTTCAATGGCTGAAAGTTTTGTTGTATATGGATGTATCTAATGTTGTGTAATGATGTGTAACCACAAAATTGATTTAGAATAGGATTTATATAGAGTTTGGAAGGATTAATTTAGGAAGCTTTCCTAAGCCAAATCGCACTAAAACTGCTATTTTTTTTTACGTTTCTGGACGTATTTAGCCAATTCGGATCATACAAGGCTCTTCAGGACCTCGAAATATGCGACTTTGACTTTTTCAACGGGTCGCTCGTGCGGGTCACTCCGATGACCTAGCCATTTTCCAACTTTTCTCAGATTTTTACTACTCTGCGCATTGATCGTAGAATTGCGATAACGTTTGAATCGGACCTTGTATTGACTCACAGTTTGCGGCCACGCGTCCGTAACTTGAAGATCTACATTTTATATCCCTAGAGAAATTCTCAAATATGAAGTATTCCTTATCAAAAATGCGATTTTCCGAAGCTACTACTGCATTCAGCTTTCACCGGAATCACCGTTTGAGCCCAAAATGACTTCCAAAGCCACTAATCATTGAATTTTAGTGCATTTTCAAGTTAAAGCTCCAAAACCTACAAAATATAGAATACTTATTAAAAAACGATTAATAACCACATGAAATAGGCTAACATAGCGTATCTTCAGGACTATAAACGGCAACTATTCGTCCCCGATCAGTTGGCAACAAGGTACTTTTGTATGATTCACGGCACCATTTATTTCCAGGTAAGTTATAATCCTGTTGGATTGAACCTTACATTGTGCATAAAGTATATAATCATGGAGCCGTTGAGATACAAGATCTTGCGAGTGGGATGATTTCTATGGTCAATGGGCAACGGCTCAAACCTTTTCTCGTACATTTTGACACCGAGTTGGTGTCGATCCTAATGGAAGATCCCAACGTTGGGGTTGAGTAGGCTTTCATGAGCTATGCTCCTTGTATGCTGCATGATATGCTTGGCATAATTTTTGTTCTATACCATATCCATTTTATCCACGTTTGAATCTTCCATTCCTTATATATAAATTGTTGAAGTTTACAAATCTGCAGGGGCATAGGCGAATCGATCCTACTTTTCTTAGCGGATCAATCCGACCATTTACCATGAGCTCATTGTGTAGAATTTGCATTTTGGATCGATCCGAGGAGGAAGGGTGGATCGATCCGCCCATTTTCTAGAACTCACTATTTCTAATTTGAATTTTAGGATCGATCCGAGGATACAGGGCAAATCGATCCGCTCGTTTTGGAAAAATTTCTACCTGAATTTAAATTTTTGAATCGATCCGACCTTAAAGAGCGGATCGATCTGAGACTTTTTGGTAACATTCTAATAACATTTTAGAGGATCAGATCGATCCGTCTTCTTCACACGGATCGATCTACGGGGTTGTGAACTATTTTTAAAAGAGGGATTAGGGCTCTTTTTATTTCACATTCTCAGATAACTCTTGAGAGCCCTCTTGCCCCCAAATTCCAAACTCCTTTTAGATCCTCCATTTTAGGCGTTCATCTCCAAGTACCACATCCTCATTCACAAAAAGTATAATTTTCCCCCATGATTCTCTTTATTTTACTTGTTTTGGGGGAGATTTCACTCTAGGTTGGAAGTATTTCACACTTTGCACATATCTTTCGAAACTAACTCTTAGGGCTTTGATTTTGAGAGCATTTGCGAACATTTTGGAGATTGTAGATATATTGTTGATTGATTCTTGTGATATCTCCATGATGTAGTGATTGTCGGGTGGTGTTACGTTTCAACTCTTGTTTTCTTCACACCATTACCCAATGTGCATGCTAGGTGTTTGAAAAAATGCCCATTTGAGTTCTTCTTCTTAGTCAAGGCCATTGTGTTCATCTCTCTTGATTTGTATTTGCATATTTCCATGATGGTGAATTGAGGCAAACCCTAGACCAAGTTAAGTGCTATGTTACTTCAAGCACTTCGCTTGCACACATTGATCCCTTGTGCCATTTAAATGATTAGAGCACTCCACATTTGCACTATTTTAGTCAAAATCTTATTTTTGTTTGTCAATGCCCTTCTACTTTATAGGGACAATGATGAGTGCTTTGAAATACAGTCGGACCCAACTAACCCCAGCCATTAGGGGGTTCAAGGGGTTTAGAGCAAAAATTGAGAAAAAAAAACGGTATGAGTCTTATTTCATGAAGAAAAATATCGTCCTTCCTGAGCGCCGTATTGTGTTTGATGACTTCCTCGCCGATGGGGAAGCTATTTTTAGACACTACTATTGGATACCCAAACTTGAGTATTTGGGGGGGTACAATGAGATGTTGGTGCGGATGTTTTATGCAAGCATGGTCACCACGGGGCCCAACACATTCGAGGCCAATGTTCATGGAATCCCTATTCCAATCGCCGCCACATCTCTTTTCGCACTCGTGGGTGTCCCACATATCCAAAACCATGCCAGAATCGTAGATGACCCGAACCAAAGGCCAGACTCCCATGACATGGCCACTTGATTTGTTGGCCAACCAATGCAATGGATCTCTGACCACTTGGCCCCCTCCACCTTCACCAAATTCTATCACCTGATCAACCCTATAATTACGGCGGCAGTGCCGCCTACCAAGCATAAGACCGTTCAGGCATATCATGGCACCCTTTTGTATGCCATAAGTGATGTCTCCATCCAGGTTGATTTTGCAACCCTTATTATCAATCACATTATTGTGGCCGCAGCTAATACCTCCACCTCTAGTAGCCTCCCTTTTCCTTCCCTTATTACTAGCCTTTGCACCGCCCATGGGTGCAATCCCTTCCTGTCTGACATTTTGAAAAATGTGCCTTCACCAATAAATTCAAGTACTATTGCCAAGAATGATGCACAAATTTGGTCTTATGCTAAGAGGGCGTGGACTGAGGAGGGACCGAGTGGTATTCAAGAGGAGGAGGCAGGCCCCGTGTATGAGATGTTAGAGGTGTACCAGTACCTTGATAGTTTGGGAGAGGAGCAGCAGTGACAGAGCCAGGATCTGTAAGGGTTGCAAGGAGAGTTTCAGGACTACCGCAGGGACTATCAGCGAGATATAGGCATGATGTTGTACTTTTAGAGCGACTTTTATCATATGCAGTTCCCTAGAGAGTACGTCCCATACTATTTTTAGAATCCATATGGCAGACCAGGTGGAGTGGGTCGCCAAGGCAGTGATGGTGGTGGCGAGGATGCTTAGGTAGAGTGTCTTCAAGTTCTAACTCTTTAGACTCTAACTACAGTGCCCCAGGCATTTTTATATCAGAGTTTAGGATTTGATAGGTAACTCTCCCATGTTGGGAGTTTCTATATTAGGATCTCTATTTCTATGTTGGAGTTTGTCGGATTATTATGTGTTTTCTTTATTCGTGTGGATGTTCATAGGGATTTTGATATGTTATGGATGTTTACCTTTGATACTTTTTTTGGGTAAATTGCATTTTGCACCCTCAAACTATACCATGTTTTGCACTTTGGTTCCTAAACTATCATTTTTCGCATTTTGGTCCCTCAACTATTATTTTGTGGCAGTTTACCCCCTCCCTCACTTTTAGCGTCACTTTTGGTGTCACTAAAAAGTGACTTTTTTCGTCACTGAAAGTGAAGGAGGGGGCAAACTGCCGCAAAATGATAGTTGAAGGACTAAAATGCGAAAAATGATAGTTTAGGGACCAAAGTACAAAACATGGTATAGTTTGAGGGTGCAAAATGCAATTTACCCTTTTTTTTTATATATGTTTTGGTTTGGTTGGTTTTAATGTGAATCGTACAGATTTATGGTTTATATTGACGTTTTGGGCTGTGCTTATTTCTTATATCCTGTGCCATGTCAATATTTCCTTTCTTGCCTTGTTTTTGTTCTTTCATTTTCTTTGTTGATTCTAACATTACAGGTATATGTAATTACTGCTTGCTCACTTCGCTTGCCCCCGGTAATATTGTTCCTCCCCTTGTACTTTCTAGTTTTATTAAGGACAATGTTCGATCCTAGTTGGGGGTGTGAGAGTTATCTCTCTCATTTACATCTTAGTCTCATTTCTTTCATTTCTAAAAAAAATAGCATAGTTGCCCTGTTCAAGTGCCGAGCAATGCCACTTGTCTTAGATTCTCTTGTGATATTAGCATGTGACAAATTTTGAATCCCATGAGTCTTAGAACTATCCCATTTTTCATAAACTTCGTAAACTTCAAATCTTGGACCGATGGTGCACGTTGCATGATTACTTGTAATACGATGGTGTTTAATACAATTGCAACTCAAAAATCGATCGAAACACTTATGGAGACTTTTACCCTAAGAGATTTTGTGGCATTCTCCATTCTCGAGTGTTACATACACAAATTCTCTTTTGTTGAAAGGCATATCAAAGTCGTAGTTAATCTCATTTTTCCTGTTTGATCGTGCATTAGAGAAAATCTTGTGAACTGATACATTCTTGCTCGACGTCACACTAGTGGAGAATAAAGAATCACAATACCCCAAGGAAAGGATTCTAGGCCCCGTTTTCACCAATTTTTCTGCTCTTACCCTCCATTCCATCACATCACTCCATTTCCACAAAATCCCTTCTTCCGTGTTTAAGTACATTCTTGGGAAATTGTTGAGTGAAGTCATTTTATAATTCTAAAAGGAATCGAGTCGTGATTGTTGGGAGAGTACTAAGAAAAGAGTAAAGAGAAAAGAAAAACTTGAAAAAAAATGGAGCTTTGTGAAAAAGAGTACCTCTCCCTTGAAGTGAAAGAAATTATTTGTTGCCAACTCGTTCCTAGCATTGTTTAGTACTCGTGCAATTCGATCACAAAATACTTCTTTCTCCCACATTTTGGTCTTCATCACCCTTTTCCACATTTTAAACTTTACATGACCTAGTTGATCCTGAGAATTTATGATTCGAAAGTAAGATGACTGTGATGAAAAGTTAAGAATTGTTGTTTTACCACCTCTAATGCATGGAAAATTTCTTGAGATTAGTTTTAATTTTTTTTTTTATAAAAATTAACATTTTTCATACTTGACATGTGCGTGGCTTTGCATTCCATTTTCCACTTCTCTTTGCCTGTCTGTCCTGAGTGTATTACCCAATTCAAGTGTTTCAATTTTGAGAGCGATCCCGGTGAGAGTTGTGTTGAAGCGTGTAGTCAATTGAAATTCGGTTAATGAGAGCATTGCACTATCCAATTACTTGAAGTCATGCATTCAACACCACACATGTATCCAAGGGTAGGAATGAATGAAGGTCTTGAAGAATTTTGATAATTTGTAGACTCTTGGGAACTCGTGCGTCATTTGTTAAAATCTTCTGAAAGTCTTGTGACTATGTTACGAGTTGGAATTAGATAGTGAGCAACTATCATTAGGAAAGTCTATGTTTATGAGTATCATTCTGAGAACCCTCTGGAGACAAAGCTCCACCTCTACGGGTAACCTAGTGGTTTAACGACTTATTGCATTTGCTCAATGCAATTATGTTTCCCACAAAAATGGTTTATCTTTCATTTTAAATAAAAAAAATTGTGCAAGGCTATTCTTGGTTCTCTTGGCCTTCCGCTTTGTTGCTAAGCTACTAGCACCATGCTAGTTGGGGGGTGTTCGATTTTGCATTCGTGTCCTCATGATTTGCCCCTTTCGGACACAGTTTATCACCTAATCTGAGAGACTTAATGGATAAATTGTACTATTGTTAACCCTCTTTATTATTGTCTTTTTAATAATAAAAATCTCTTTCTTGTAGATGTTTTGGAACAATGGTGGAAGTTCGATGAAGCTCAACTAAAAGAAAGGGACAAAAAAAAAAGCACTTCTAGGGGCCCGGATCGATCCGGGTTCTAAAGGTGGATCAATCCGTTATTGCCCAAGAAACTGGAGGTGTTTTTTCATGCCCTGGATCCACACATATGAACCCAAGACATGTGTCACGCAACCAAGGCCTTCAAACAACAAGTTACGAATGAAAAGGAGAGAAAACAAGTACATTTACACCATAATGTTAGACAAATCAAGCCCAAGGGCAAAATGGTCATTAATAAGGTATAGAAAATTTTATACCAAAAGGTAGTATTTTGAGTCCCGATTCCAACACAAAAAACGGCATGCAAAACCAAATTTTCTAGAAGAAGTTATTCCCATTTCTGTAAAGGTCGACATCGCAGCAAAATTGTGAATGGATCGATCCGCTCTAAATGCTGGATCGACCCATTTAAGGATTTTTCAAGCACAATGCCCCCCGAAAAAGGCTGGATTGATCCCTTCATTAACCTGAATCGATCTGGTTTCTGCAGAAATGGATTTTTGCTGCCAAAACTCTTTTAAACATGTCCAAATATCACCAACATCAAACCAATCCTCTTGGGAACTTCCAAAAACATTTCAAAATTACTTCTAAACCATTTCAAACATTCCCAAGAGACTCAAGTATGATTATAAACATCAAACAAGATATGAGATGCAATCTCTCCCAAAAACTCCCCAAATCTCTCCAAAACTCTCTTAATTACTCCCAATTCTTACAAGATCAATCAAAACAAGTTTCTTAAACCAAATCTCCATTCACACATGCTCCTAACCACATTAACAAAGCAAGAAGGGTACCAACAACATTTTAAACTCTGGTTACAACATTTACACGAGTCTTGGAGCAATTAAACAAAAAACTAACACAATTCACCAAGTTTTAGCACAAACTCAAGTTAACTATTACAAACTATAAGTTTTACCCTAAAACTACAAGTTTTGCCCAAAACAACTATAAGCATGAAACTACAATATACACAAGCTTCCTCGACTCCACGAACCCCCAAGTTCATCTCCCCGGATTCTCGCTGCCGTACTCACCTACAATGGTTATTCAATAACCACTACAATATATAAGCTATATGCTTAGTGAGAGATATCAATCAAGCACACGGATGACATATCAATGCTTATATTCAACTTAACAAATAAAAATGATCTCCGGATAATCAAGTATTTCCTCCGCCACTACCCGCAAGTCTGCGACTTTCCCAATAGTCCATAGCACGAGCCAATGACCCACGCCACACACGTACGGTATAATGCCATTGTTGGCAACAAGTGGTTGTCACCACGGAACATTCTCATAGAGGATTCATACAAGGTTTCCTTTGATCCAAATAGGCAACTAAGCATGCTCACATAAACATAACACCGTGCTTTTCATATAATTATAGCTAAACATGGACAATCAAGCTAAATAGGCATGTAATTTACACCCAAATGAACACAAACACAAATCGCATCCAAGTACAAGATTGAAACCACTCACCTCTTCGTAAATCGTTCCTAGTTGTGAAATTGAAGCTCAAATCTACTCTGGGTTAAAATCCTACATGAATTCGGCCAACTACGGATTACCGTTCTGAAATGGGTCATGAGGAATACGACGATTAAACTTAATAAAATCAGTACCAAAATATAGAACTCACCTCTACGAGTCAAAATCCTGTCTCGGAATCGAAATTGGTAGTTGAACAGCGCGTCGAACGGCGTCGTAGAGCTCCGGCAAACCCCATCTCCTTTCTCTCTTTCCAATTGACTAAGAATGAAGAAGAAGAGATGTGATCTTTTCTTTAATTCCCAGCACAAGCCTATAAACTAGTGTTTCTATTATAAAATCCATTCAACTTTTGGTTATTTGCAATTTCACCCCTGACTAGTTTTATAAATAACTATTTAGTCCTCCAAACTTAAGTGGGTATTTGTCTATGTCTCGCGTGGGTTCCGTAAGCGGTCCCACATAATTATATGAAGTTTCTACCTAGCCTACTAATTATATAACGTGTTCATTTCGCCCTCACCAAGGTATTCCAAATGACCACATAAATGGTTTCTAACATTAAGCGATATATTCTAAACAACATATAAATATTCTACATATGCCTTAATAAACATTTAAGCATATAAGGGTGATTCCACAACTTTGTCCCATCACAATGAAACTTTCTCAACTCATGTCCTAATTTGGGATGACCACATTGGCCAACATTGGGTTCCCCAAACTGGACACCCACAATCAACTAGTGAGTTAAAACTCACTTAAACATGTGTTAATAAACACCAATTAATTATGCTAATGTATGCTAAATCATGTTTAATGATTAACCGCGGGAGTGGGTGTTACATCTCTCCCCTTCCTTAAAAGAAGTTTGTCCCTAAACTTAAAGTACCTCATGTTTCGAATAGGAATGGGTACTTCTCACGCATCTCATCCTCCCGTTCCCAGGTACTCTCTTCAACCAAATGATTTCGCCACAAAATCATAACCAATGGAATAGTCTTGGTTCTCAGAACTTGAACTTTTGCATCAAGAATTCTCACTGGATGTTCTATGTAAGTCAAGTCTTCTCTAATTTCCAACAGTTCTAGCGTGATTATATGTCGTGATTCTGACACACAATGTCGCAATATTGATACATGGAATACATTATGCACATTCTCCATTTCTTATGGTAGCTCTAACCGGTTTGCTACTGGTCTAACTCTACCAATATTCTCAAAGGGTCCAACATATCTTAGATTTAGTTTTCCATGTTTTCCAAACCTCAAGATTCCTTTCGTCAGTGACACCTTTAAAAGCACATAATTACCAACTTCAAACTCTATTAGTCTCCTTTTCAAATCCCTGTAGCTCTCGTAACGACTTTGAGCCGTTTGTAATCGTTGTTGTATCAACTTAACTTTCTCGGTGGTCTGCTGAACTATCTCAGGTCCCAACAATTTTTACTATCCCACCTCAGTCCAACAGATCGGCGAGCGACATTTACGCCCATATAAAGCCTCAAAAGGTGCCATACCAATGTTGGATTGAAAGGTATTATTATAAGTAAATTCTGCCAACGACAAGTGTTGTGCCCAATCACCTTTGAAATCAAAAACACATAGTCTAAGCATATCTTCCAATATCTGAATTACTCGTTCTGACTGTCCGTCAGTCTGAGGATGGAAAGTTGTGCTAAAATTTAACTTTGTGCCCATAGCCTCTTATAATCCTCTCTAAAATCTTTATGTAAATCTACTATCTCTATTCGAGATAATAGACACTGGAACTCCATGAAGCCTTATAATCTCCTGAACATACAACTCCGCTAATTTCATCGGATCATTAGTCTTAATCGGTAGGACATGCGCAGACTTGGTTAATCGGTCAACAATTACCCAAATACTATCATTTGATCTTTTAGACTTTGGTAAACCTGCCACAAAATCCATCGTGATGTTTTCCCATTTCCATTCCGGTACTGCAATGGTTGTAATAACCCTGGTGATCTTTGATGTTCTGCTTTTACTCGTTGACACACCAAACATTTTTCCACGTATTTAGCTATTTCTTGCTTCATTCTAAACCACCAATAGTTCTCTCGTAGGTCACGATACATTTTGGTACTTCCTGAACGAATGGAATATTTGGTATTATGCGCCTCCTCTAGAATCGTCTCTTTAATCCCATTAACATCTGGTACACAAATTCGATTCTGCATTTCAATACACCATCCACATAAGTGAAAATCTGGTTGCTTACCTTCAGGTATTCTATCACAAATCTTCCTCAAATTTGGATCTTGAAGCTGTTTCATTCTAATCTCACCCACAAGTGTTGGTTATGCTATAATAGCGGCCATCAAAGCTCCCTCAGTTCTTGGAATTACCTCCAGTTTCAACAGCTCCATTTCACGAATCAGCTTCACTTGAGAAGTCAAAACATAAGCTAAGTTACCAGTTGACTTTTGGTTCAATGCATCGGCCACCACATTGGCCTTCCCTGGGTGATATTGAATTGATAAATCGTAATCTTTCATCAATTCCAACCACCATCCCTATCTCATATTCAAGTCTCTCTAAGTGAATATATACTTTAAGCTCTTGTGGTCCGTGTAAATTTCACATCGTTCCCTATATAAATAATGCCTCCAAATCTTCAAGGCAAAGATCACCGCTGCTAATTCTAAGTCGTGCATTGGGTAATTGGCTTCGTGTGGTCTCAGTTATCGTGAGGCATATGCAATTACTTTGCCATTTTGCATTAGGACACATCTTAAACCCCGATGTGAAGCATCGCTGAATATAACAAACCCCTCAGTCCCCGAAGGAATCGTCAATATCGGTGCGGTCATAAGTCTAGTCTTCAATTCCTTGAAACTTCCTCACATTCGAAACTCCAAACAAAAGGAACATCTTTTCTCATTAACTGAGTCATAGGCATCGCAATTCTTGAAAAATTTCCTACAAACCTTCGGTAATACCCGGCCAAACCCAAGAAACTTCAAACTTTTGACACATTCTTTGTTGGATTCCAATTGGCAACTGCTTTTCTGCGGGTCTACTGAAACACCTTCTTTAGAAATCACATGTCCCAAAAATGCTATCTCAGTTAGCCAAAACTCATATTTCTTCAATTTACTAGATAATTTCTTCTCGCGAAATCATTGCAACACCAATCGTAAATGCTTCTCGTGATCTTCAACACATTTAGAGTAGACCAAAATATCGTCAATGAAGACAATTACAAATTTATCTAAGTATTCCTTGAATACCCGGTTCATCAAATCCATAAAAGTTGTGGGCGCATTGGTAACTCCGTATGGCATCCTGAATGTTGTCTTCTCCACATCTTCCTCTTTAACTTTCAGCTAATGGTAGCCCGATCTCAAGTCAATCTTCGAGAAAACTTGAGCTCCTTGAAGCTGATCGAACAAATCATCAATCCTCGGTAATGGATACTTATTTTTAATGGTCAACTTGTTCAGCTTCCGATAATCACTACACATTCGCATGGTCTCGTCTTTCTTCTTGACAAATAAAATCGGTGCTCCCCACGGCGAAACACTAGGTCGAATGAATCCCTTGTCAGGCAACTCTTATAACTGGCTCTTTAACTTTTTTAATTCCACGGGTGCCATTCTATATGGTGTATTTGATACTGATTGTGACCCAGGTGCTACCTCAATAGTAAACTCAATCTCTCGCTCGATCAATACATTTGGTAGATCGTCAGGAAATACATCTGAAAACTCCCGTACTATCAAAATATCTTTTACTCATGTCTCCGTGATGCATGTATCAATTATCGTACATACCCTTGACAACCCTTTTTCAACAACTTCCCAGCCTGAATTGCCGATATTATATACGGTGGCGCTGCTACCCCAACCCTTGAAAGGTAAACTCTTTTTGTCCCGATAACTGGAAATGAACTATTTTCTGTTCATAGTTAATTGTAGCCTGATTCGTAGAAAACCAATACATGCCCAAGATTACATCAAAGTCGTTGATGGTTAACGTAATCAAATCAACAGTCAATACCTTATCACCTACTTTGATCTCACATGTTTTGAACACTAAAGAGGTCACTAATGGTTTACTTAGAGGTAACGATATAGATAAATCATACCCTAAAGGTTCTAACATTCTATTCAAATGTTTGACAAATTCATGTGAGACAAACGAATGCGTTGACCTTAAATCTATCAAAATTCATGCTGGATGTGAACAGATATGAAGTATACCTGACACCACATAGTTTGTAGCTGACACATTTCCTGGTGTAAGTTAAAAAGACTTCCCTTGTCTCTGCTCCACGCCTTTTCCTTTATCAATGGGTGGTCCCGATCTTGCTCCACTGGATGCCATAGAACTTACCCCTTGTTTTCACCTCTTTGGACAATCTTTAGAAAAGTGTCCCAGCTTCCCACAATCAAAGCATTTATCCCTCGCGATCTAGCTTGCGGACTATTCTTGGATATGTGCCCCACTTATTTACAAATATCACACGTACTGAGCAAGTAACAAACTCCCCTGTGTCGGCGATTGCACATAGGACACAATGGTCGAGCCCCCCCTCAAAAAATGAACTTCTACCTTGACTACCTGAACCTAACCCAGGCCCTCGTGAAAATGGTTTCTTGAAGAAGCCTTACCCCTTCCCTTTCTCTTCACCTTGACATTTACCTTGTTGGCCCCGCTTGTATTTGTTAATATCTCGTTCGGCTATGAGAGCTGCATTCTAAACTTGAGCCACGATTCCAAATTCATGAGTATCCACCCTACATTGGATGTATCCCTCAATCCTTCTTCAAACTTTTGAGCTTTATCTTTCTCAATTATCACCGTATCCTTCTCAAATCGAAGCGATTCACTGTACTTGGAAATATATTCGTTCACTGTCATATCTCCTTGTTAGAGATTCATGAATTCCCGACGCTTTTGTGCTTTAGCTGCTCGAGGGAAATATCGTTTATAAAACTCCTCTACAAACTTATCCCAAGTGGTCGGCCTACCTTGGTCAAGTAAATTCACCCACCAATTCTAGGCACCTTCCTTCAAAGTATCTGTAGAAAATGTAATCTTTTGTTCCTTGGTACATTCTATAGCATGAAATATTCGTTCCATGTCCGATACCCAATGAATAGCTGTCATCGGATCCAGACCTCCATCAAACATAGTCGATTTTCTCTTATAAAACTACTCAATCATAATACGACCCACCCTTGGTTCAGGATTCGGATTCACATGCCTTACATCTACCGGTGGCACTCGATCACCAACGGCACCAATGAAATTAGTTACCAAGTCCACCAAACGATCCATTCTCGCATCGAGTTCTCGGTTTTGGTCCATTTTTTTCCAAATTCTTGCATGTCAGTCAAATATGCATAAATACTATGCATGCTATGCCATATATCATATGATATAAATGATTAAACAATCATAACATAGCATCAATAACCATATGCATACATGTGGTGCATCTATATGCTTAATATCTACACGTCACTCTCAAGTCGTCGTCTCTCATCCCAAAGTTTCTAAGCCTATTGCTCTAATACCACAAATGCCATGCCCCGGATCCACACATGTGAACCCAAGACACGTGGCATGCCACCAAGGCCTTCAAACAACAAGTTACGAATGAAAATGAGAGAAAATAAGTACATTTACACCATGATGTTAGACAAATAAAGCCCAAGGGCAAAATTGTCATTAATAAGGCATAGAAAATTTTATACCAAAAGATAGGTTTTTGAGTCCCGGTTCCAACGCAAAAAATGGCACGCAAAACCGAATTTTATAGAAGAAGTTATGCCCATTACCATAAAGGTCGACAGTGCAGCAAAATTGTGAGCGGATCGATCCACTCTAAATGCTGGATTGATCCATTTAAGGATTTTTCAAGCAGAATGCCCCCCCAAAAAAAGGTTGGATTGATCCATTCATTAACCCAGATCGATCCGGGTTCTGCAAAAGTGGATTTTTGCTGCAAAAACTCTTCTAAACATGTCCAAACATCACCAACATCAAACCAAACCTCTTGGGAACTTCCAAAAACATTTCAAAATCACTTCGAAACCATTTCAAATATTCCCAAGAGACTCAAGCATGATTATAAACATCGAACAAGATATAAGATGCAATCTCTCCCAAAAACTCCCCAAATATCTCCCAAATCTCTTCCAATTACTCCCAATTCTTACAAGATCAGTCAAAACAAGTTTCTTAAACCAAATCTCCATTCACACATGATCCCAACCACATTAACAAAGTAGGAAGGGTACCAACAACATTTTAAGCTCCGGTTACAACATTTACACGAGTCTTGGAGCAATTAAACTAAAAACTAACATAATATACCAAGTTTTAGCACAAACTCAAGTTAGCTATTACAAACTATAAGTTTTACCCCAAAAGCACAAGTTTTGCCCCAAACAACTATAAGCATGAAACTACAATATACACAAGCTTCCTCGACTCCACGAACCCCCAAGTTCATCTCCCCGGATTCTCGTCGCCGTGCTCACCTACAATGGTTATTCAATAACCACTACAATAAATAACCTATATGCTTAGTGAGAGATATCAATCAAGCACACAGATGACATGTCAATGCTTATATTCAACTTAACAAATAAAAATGATCTTCGGATAAGCAAGTATTTCCTCCGCCACTACCCGCAAGTCCGCGACTCCCCCAAAGGCCACGGCACGAGCCAATGACCCACGCTACACATGTGCGGTCTAATGCCGTTGTAGGCAATAAGTGGTCGTCACCACGGAGTAATCTCATGGAAGATTTATACAAGCTTTCATTTTATCCAAATAGGCAACTAAGCATGCTCACATAAACATAACACCGTGCTTTTCATATAATTATAGCTAATTATGGACAATCAAGCTAAATAGGCATGTAATTTATACCTAAATGAACACAAACACAAATCTCATCTAAATACAAGATTGAAACCACTTACCTCTTCGCAATTCGTTCCTAGTTGTGAAATTGAAGCTCAAATCTACTCTGGGTTAAAATCCTACATGAATTCGACCAACTACGGATTACGCTCTAAAACGGGTCACGAGGAATACAACAATTAAACTCAATAAAATTAGTACCAAAACATCGAACTCACCTCTACGAGTCAAAATTCGGTCTCAAAATCAAAATTGGTAGTCGAACGGCGCGTCGAACGGCATCGTAGAGCTCCGGCGAACCCCCATCTCCTTTCTCTCTTTCCAACTGACTAAGAATGAAGAAGAAGAGATGTGATCTCTTCTTTAATTCCCAGCACAAGTATATAAACTAGTGTTTCTATTATGAAACCCACCCGACTTTTGGTTATTTGCGATTTCACCCCTTACTAGTTTTATAAACAACTATTTAGTCCTCCAAAGTTAAGTGGGTATTTGTCTGTCTCACGTGGGTCCCATAAGTGGTCCCACATAATTATATAAAGTTTCTACTTAGCCTACTAATTATATAACGTGTTCATTGCATCCTCACCAAGGTATTCCAAATGACCACGTAAATGGTCTCTAACATTAAGCAATATATCTAAACAACATATAAATATTCCACATATGCGTTAATAAACATTTAAGCATATAAAGGTGATTCCATAACTTGTCCCATCACAATGGAACTTTCTCAACTCATATCCCAATTTGGGACTGCCACATTGGCCAACATTGGGTTCCCCAAACTGGACACCCACAACCAACTAGTGAGTTAAAACTCATTTAAACATGTGTTAATAAACACCAATTAGTTATGCTAATGCATGCTAAATCATGTTTAACGATTAACTGCGGGAGTGGGTATTACACGTTTTCATGTAAAGTCAGATTGATCCATTTGTTACACGCAGATCGATCCAGGCATTTGGAAGAACATTCTACTTTTCATTTGAATTAGTGGATCGATCCGCCATTTTGACTGGGATCGATCATCGGGTGTTTACGTAGACACTACTAGCAATTGGGTTTAGCGAATTGATCCACCCTTTTGCCTGGGATTGATCCGCAGTTGCTGATGTTGTTTCCCTCTTTTTATTTACAAAATTGCCATTTTATTCTTGAGTACAAATAGTTGGAGATAGTTTTTGTTAGGGTTAGCTTTATTTTTGGTTAGTTTTGAGCTGTATACACTCTCTCTCTCGTAGGTCTCTCTCTCCATCTCATTTACTCCCTTATCTACCACCATATTTGTGCAATTAGTTCTAGAGAGAGAGTATTCTAATTGTATTGAATGGTTGGAAGCTTTGATTTGGAATTTATTAAAGTTGTTCTTGAAGATTTCTAGCATTTATGAGGGTTTCCCTTTGTTGGTTTTATATTTCTCTCCCCCTCTTTAATGTTAATGTTTTTATAGTATGAGTAGCTAGATAATGTAGGTTGGGGATCATAAACCCATCATTGGACCTATGTGTGCTTTAATGTAGGATTTTCATATTTTGTTGCATTTCTAGGGTTCAGAGGTGTAGGATTTGATTTTTTAGGACTCCACTTACAATGTCAAGCATTCTAAGTTGTTAAATCCTTAGATTTCAAACCTAGCCTCATGTATTTCATTGAAACCTCTATCTAACATGTTGGTTGACCACCACATGTTTGATAGTTTGTCTCAATAGAATTTTCTACTCTAGAATGTGCTATAAGCATGAAATCCACGTGTTTTTTGGTCCAAGGTGGGGGAAAGCTCCCCAACCTCAATTTCTTCACTTGAAAAACCCCCAAACTCTAATTAAAACTTGTCTTTGATTAAAGCTCTCTTTTTTTTTTTTTACTTTGAATTAGTCATTGTAGTTTAAATTGTTGATGATTTGAGTACCACCCATAGTGGAAAAGACATTGTTTTATTTTTTAGTTTGTTAATTGCTGATCGCATTGTAATTGGTTATTAAGCATCCAAATGTCATTGTTATAATCCGATCCATGTGGACTCGACACCCTACTTTCAACATATTGCATTTTTAATAGGGTTAACAAAGAACTTGATTTTTGACTTAATCATGACTCTAGGCAAAATTCTACAATAGGGGAAGGATTCTAGCCAGGGGTCATTCAACCAATCGAAGGGGGCAGTACGACCGGTTGAAATACCCCCTGCACCTCTTTTAGTTTTACCACTTCAGGTGTTTTGTTTTACTTCTAATTAAACATGAGGGTACCTTCGTGACCCCTTTGAACTATGAAAGTGTTACTTTCAAAATTGGGCTTTGTTAGGATGTGTTTGGAAATGTATTTATAAAATTCCTTTGAAAATGTTCAAAATTTGTTAAGTTCATGAGTCAAAACTTTTACTAATGATTTCTATGGAACTTTAATGATATAGGACATGCCTTGGTGGCATACCATGTGTCTTAGAATCATATGTGTGGTTCCAGGGCATGACATTTAGTGGTATTAGAGCAATGTGCTTAGAACTTTGGGTAAGCGAGTCGACGACTTGAGTGAACTTGATTATGATGAGTAATTAGATGCATTGCATGAATACATATGGATATGAGATATAATTATTGCATATTATATTGGTATATCATGCATAGTATTTATGTGAGTTAATTGACAGGTAAGAAATGGGAGACCCAAACCGGGAGCATTCACCTCACTTGAGGATGGACCATTTAGAGGATGGAGTGAGTTTATGAGATCGATAAGTGACCGGGTATTTATGCGAGGTGAAAGAGCAGCGAACCCTCAACCATGACAAGAACGGGAGATCATTGAACAATTCTATAAGCGAAAGCTAATCCAATTCGAGGGAGGTCCGAATACGTCGTTAGCCGATCGTTGGTTAATGGACATGAATTGCATTTTTTGAACTGTGAACTGCATCGATGAAGAAAGATCATGTGTGCCACCTATCGCGCCCCAAAAATGGCCTAAGCAAGACGGATATAGGATGTGGGATTTGAAAGTGATGTTTTTTCTTTAAAAAGTGAAGGGGCCTTCATTCAATTTTATAGAGTCGCCACCTAACTGGTTTAAAGATGTGTAGGCAGTCTAAAAGATTTTAAAGTAAAGTAAAACACCCATTTTAAATGTGTGACCCTGTAAAAATGATCTGCTTTGCCAAAGAAAGGGTTCAAAGGCTCGATTATGTTAGGGAAAGGTGCTAGGCACCCCTTAAACATCCATCGAAAGGGTTACCACGCTACTTTGGTGTCATATCAGTTAAGTAAAATTGTATTAGAAAAGTGGGAGGTGGATTTTTATTTGGTGCGACCAAACCCTTCGTGGTCTGCCTACGTATCTCGAATTTGATCGAGAATCAGGTCGTGCGTAGTTCTCCCTATTAAGGGAGGTATTTAAAACAAGTGAAGTAGGTTTGGTTTTCCTGTTTTCCTCGACGTGAGGTAACAATCTAGAAGTAAGGTGCAGTTTTCCTGTCTATGTTGACAAAATCGGAAGTAAAGTGTAATTTAGCCGAGAACTTTAGCCTAGGGAAGCATAGTCCCAAACTTTAACCAAAGTATTTGTTTTGAAAGTGCAGGACTTAGTCCAAAAATATTGTGAAGTGTGGGAAATGATCCCAAGTATTTTTAAAGTGTGAGAAAGTGATTTCAAGTGATTTAAAAGTGAGGGAATTTAAAAGTGTGTGATTGATTTTGAAAAGTGATTATTAAGATGTGGGATTTTAATCCAAAGATTGATTTTGAAAAGTGATTTGAAAATGTAGGATTTAATCCCAAGAATTATTTTTAAAAAGTGATTTGAAAGTGGATTTAATCCCAAGATTTATTTTAAAAAGTGATTTAAAAGTGAGGAAATAGTCCAGAGTGATTCAAAAGTATGGGTTTTAAAAGTATAGGATTTAATCCCGTGAGTGATTTGTATGATTTTAAAATTTCGGCATTCAACAACTTAAGATGGGGAAATAGGATGTGCGGGATTTGATCCCAATTGATTTTAGAATTTTAGAAGTAGTGTTGATTTGAAAATTTGGATTTTGAAGTAGTTTTGAATTTCATAAAATTTCGACATTATAACGACGTGATATGAAAGAGTGAGAAGTACAGGATTTGATCCCGATTCATTTTATTAGAAGTACTGATTTAGAAAAATAGATTTAAAGTAATTTTAAATTTTTTAAAATTTATGCATTACGACAACGTAAAATGAGAAATAGGAAATGCGGGATATGATCCCGATTAATTTTAGAAGAAGTAGTGGCTTAGAAAAAAAGATTAGGGACCTTGTATTGATAGGCTCTTCACATCTGTTGGACTTGATGCAAGTTTTCTGTAATTTTTTTGAATGAGCAAAAATCAGGTGTTTACACCATCGATACCCTTAAAGGGGGAGCTCAAAATTGGTGGACCAATCAGCTTGCTCGAGGATCGCCTGATACATGGAAAAGGTTTGGGAAATAGTTTAACAAGTAGGACTTTCTGCATTTGTAAAAATATAAATGGGACAGGAATTTCTCAATCTACAATAAGGGGATATGTCCATTAACGAGTTTGCAACAAGGTACAGTGATTTGTTCCATTTTGCTCACCGATCCATTCCAAGGGAGGTAGATAAAGCCCGGAAGTTTGAGGAGGGATTGAGGGATAATATTCGTAGTCGTGTTGGTACCCTCTAACACCAAAACGTAGCCGATGTTCAAGATGTGGCCCTAATCGTGGAAAGAGATATTGAAAAATTCTGACAAGGGCAATAAGGTAAGCGGGCATATGAAGACAAGGGAAAAGGGCAGGGGTTTCCAAAAAAGACATTCTCACGAGGTTCAGGTTTTGGTACAAAAAGTCAAGGATGAAGTATTTACTCTGGGAAGAATACTCCATTGTGCTAGATATGTAATCGACGACACGTGGGAGTTTGCCACCAAACATTTGTGTGCAACATTTGCAAGAAGTTGGGGCATGTTGCCTGATTTTGCCTGCAAGTCAGAGCACAGAGTACGGGAGGTTCCAATCAGGATATAAGGGGAAGATGCTATATATGTGGAGTATCAGGACATCATTCAAAGCATTGCCCAATGAAGAAGCAACAAGTTTCAAGCTCAATGGCTACAACCGGAGCAAGGTCTGGAACAAACATGGATAAGGGAAAGGGAGTCGAGCCAAGACAAGGGAGATTCTATCAATTGGCACCGGGGGGACATTTCAGCCACCGACTCCATTGTCTCAGGTATACTACTAATCTATTCACATCCAGCTCATGTTATAATTGATTCAAGGTCAACACATTCGTTTGTTGCACGTGAATTTGTTAAGCATTTACATAGCATGTCTGAACCCTTAGGATATGAATTGTTAGTATCCTTACCATTAAGTAAACCAATGATGACCTCTTTGGTTTTCAAAGTATGTAATATTTGGATAGATAATAGGTTGTTATAGTTGACTTAATACCATTGACCATTAACTACTTTGATGTGATTTTGGGTATGGATTGGTTATCCTTGAACCAAGCCTTTATTAATTATGACCGAAAAAGAGTTATTTTTCGACCACCGGGATGGAGAGAGTTTTTTTTTTTTGGGGAATTGATATTGTAGCACCACCGTTCTTCGTATCAGCGATTTGGGTAGGTAAATTGCTGAAATAAGGTTGTTAGGGATTCTTATGTTCTATAATTTATGCACGTGTTATAGGTACTAATGTTGAAGATATATCAGTAGTATGGGAGATTCTGGATGTATTTCCTGAAGACTTGCCAGACAAGTTAATAGAACGAGAAATTGAATTCACCATTGAAGTAGTCTCAGGATCTCAGCCAGTATCGAAGACACCTACAAAATGGCGCCGGTAGAGTTAAAAGAGTTGAAGATTCAACTGCAAGATCTTTTTGACAAAGGGTTTATCTGACCTAGTGTATTGCCGTAGGGTGTACGGGTCTTATTTGTTAAGAAAAAAGATGGAACCATGAGGATGTGCATCGATTATCATGAGCTGAACAAGCTAACTATCAAGAACAAATATCTATTGCCCAGAATTGACGACTTATTTGATCAACTACAAGGAGCTCAGGTATTCTCTAAAATTGATTTGTGATCGGGGTAAGAGGAAGATGTAGAGAAGACTGCATTTAGGACCTGCTATGGCCACAACAAGTTTTTGGTCATGCCATTTGGGGTTACTAACGCATCGACGACATTCATGGATTCGATGAACCGGGTATTCAAAGACTATCTATATGAGTTTGTGATCGTCTTCATATATGACATTTTGGTATATTCCAGTAGTGCAGAAGACTATGAAAGGCATCTCCAATTGATTCTACAACGACTCCGAGAGAAGAAGTTGTTTGGAAAGTTAAAGAAATATGAATTTTGGTTGATTGAGATTGCATTCTTAGGTTATGTGATATCGAAAGAAGGTGAGTCAGTAGATCCACAAAAAGTTGAAACTGTAGCAAATTGCAATCCGTTGACAAATATATCCGAAGCATGCAGCTTTTTGGGGTTAGCCAGTTACAACCGAAGGTTTATGGAGAACTTCTCAAAAATCGCAACACCTATGACCCGTTTAATGAGAAAAGACGTACCTTTTGTTTAGAGTTCTGAATATGAGGATAGTTTTATGGAATTGAAGACTCGATTGATGTTAGCACCAATCTTGACTATTCTATCGGGGACTAAGGGGTTTAACATATACAGTGATGCTTCGCATCGAGGATTGGGATGTGTCTTGATGCAAAATGAAAAAGTAATAGCCTATGCTTCAAGATAGTTAAGACCACATGAGATCAACTACCCAACACACGACTTGGAATTAGCAGCCGATATATATGCTTTAAAGATTTGGTAGCATTACCTATACAGGGTGAAGTGTGAAATTTACACCGATCACAAAAGTTTGAAGTACCTTTTCACTTTGAGAGATCTGAATATGAGGTAGAGGCATTGGTTGGAATTGATGAAAGACTACGACGTGACTATTCATTATCATCAGAGCAAAGTCAATATGGTAGCCAATCCACTAAGCTGGAAGTCAACAAGTAATTTGATCTATGCCTTGATTGCTCAGGAAAAGTTAATATGGGAGATGGAACAACTAAAACTAAAGGTAATTCCAGCGACTAGAGGTGCTTTAATGTCAGCTATTATCACACAACCGTTATTAGTTGATGAGATTCAAGACAATCAACTCTAAGACCCAGCTCAGAAGAAGATTTATGAAGGAATACCAGAGGGTAGATAGCTGGAAGTTCACCTTTGAAAATGGGATGTTGAAATTCAAGAATCGAGTTTGTATACCCTATGTGAATAGAATTAAAGAAACGATTTTAGAAGAGGCACGTAATACTAAGTATTCAATTCATCTGAGAAGCACAAAAATGTACTGCAACTTATGGAAAGTCTATTGGTGGTCAGGAATGAAGCGGGAGGTAGCAGAACATATAGCCAAGTGTGTGGTATGTCAACAAGTCAAGATAGAACATCAAAGACCAATGGGATAGTTAATGCTATTACTTATATTGGAATGGAAAGGGGAGAATATTACAATGGACTTCATGTTAAGTTTGCCAAGATCTAGGAAGTCAAATAATACTGTTTGGGTAATTGTTGATCGACTAACCAAGTTGGCACATTTGTTGCCAATCAAATCCAATGATCTAATGAAGCTAGCAGGGTTATATGTTCAAGAAATTCTAAGATTGCATGGAGCTCCAGTCTCTATTATTTCTAACAGAGATTGTAAGTTCACATCACGTTTTGGGCAAGGATTACTGTGAACTATGGGTACTAAACTGAGATTCCATCCTCAGACTGACGGTGAGTCAGAACGTGTGATTCAAATATTCGAGGATATGCTACAATTATGCGTATTAGATTTCAAGGCTGATTGGGAGGAACATTTGCCATTAGTCGAATTTGCTTACAACAATAGCTTCCAATCTAGTATTGAAATGGCACCTTTTGAGGCTTTATACGGGCGAAAATGTCGTTCACCAGTTTGTCAGACTAAATTGGGAGAACAAAAGTTAATAAGGCTTAAGATAGTTCAACAAACCTTAAAAAAGATCAAAGTGATACAACAACGGCTACAAACGGCTTAAAGTCAATACAAGATTATGCGAACCTAAAGAAAAATGATAGAGTTCGAGGTAGAGGACTATGTATTCTTGAAAGTGTCACCTACAAAAGGAGTGGTACAATTTGGGAAATGGGGAAAATTGAATCTGAGATATGTCAGAGTATTCGAAGTTATTGGGAGAGTTGGACTAGTAGAATATCGATTAGATTTGCCACAAGAAGTAACTAATGTACGCGACGTGTTTCATGTATCAATGCTACGGAGATGTGTATCGAATTCGAGTCAGATAATTGAACTAGAGCTGTTAGAAATCAGAGAAGACTTGACATATATCGAGTATCGAATCAAGATTCTTGATAGAAAAGAGCAAGTATTGAGGACAAAGACTATTCCATTAGTCATGGTATTGTGACAGAATCATTTGGTTGAGGAAGCTACATGGGAAACAGAGAAGGAAAAGCGAGAGCAATACCCATACTTGTTCGACACTTGAGGTATAGAGAGTTTGGGGACAAACTCCTTTTTAAGGAGGAGAGAGATGTAACACCCGCTCTCGCGGGCAATATTTAATTGCAATTAGCATCACTATTAATATTATATTAATGATGTGATTATATGTGTTAACTGAGCATTAACTCACTAATGTGACTAGGGATGTCCACTTTGGAACCCAGAAATAGGCCAAGTGGCAGTTCCAGTTTGGGATAGTTATGTGAGGTCCCCGTGTGATGGGACAGATATGTAGAGTAATTCTTATTTGCCTAAATGTTTATTAAGGCATATGTGATTATTATATTATGTTGCTTAGATAACATCTAAATTATTAGAGACCACTTTTGTGGTCTGTTAGGGGTACCTTTGTGAGAGTGAATTGGACACATTGCATAATTAATAGGTTCATTAGCAACTTCATAACATTATGTGGGACCACTTATGGGACCCATACGTGACATAGACAAACACCCATTTAAGTATGGAATAATTTTAATAAGTTTCATAAGTAGCAAGGGTATAAATGTAAAACTAATAAACATTGGGGAGGTAAGTATAGAAATACCAAACTTGGAGTCACATGCCAAGAGACACATGGCTAGTGACTCATAACATTAGTCTTCTTCATTGCAACCAAAACATTTACAGAAGAGGAAATACGAGAAATTACGACGTAACTTCGGTGACGCTCACGACGACAAACAACGTACCGTTTGATGTTTAATTTTGAAACAGGCTACATATTCGGACTCCTGGAGGTGAGTCTAATATGTTGGTACTAGTCTTATTGATTTCTAAAATAGTTTTTCCATGACCCAATTCGGTGGCTTAGCTCATAACTTGTATATTTTGTATAGGAATTGTACCTGGAATATATTAGGATATTTTGTTTAGAGCATTTTTGCTACCTTATGTATTATTGGTGAATTTGTACGGTGATATGAATGTTTGAGCATGTTGAGTTGTTAATGTGGGTCAAAGGGGAACTTGTACTTGACATCGAGAATGTGACTAGGTGCCAAAATGGCCATGAAGTTGCAAGCCTGAATGAGAAAGGCATGGGTCTCGGTTAGTCGTGCAGACTAATGGAGTAGTCGCGGGCTAACGTGAAAGGGTGGCCGATACTTGCATTCTCGAAGACCATAGTTATGTGCAATAGATCATATTAAGGATGTTTATTATTCATATTTATAATTGTTTTGATTCACTAACATGTAGCTGATATACTATAGTGGTTATTGAATAAGCATTGTAGGTGATAAAGGCGAGGCAATGAAGAAATGAAAATGGAAGTTGGCGAGGATACGTGGGACTTGGGAATGGTCATAGCTAATGTAGTTATCTTTCTGTTTTGTACTTGAACTTGTAATATGGGAATAACTAGTTTGTACTTGGCTTAGTTATATTAGTAACTTAACTTGCCTTTTATTTGCTTAATGGTGGATTTGAACTCAAGATGCCCATTTTATGTGTACAATGGTGTTTTTACATGTTTATGGATTAAACTCAATGTTTTAAATGTTTTAAAGTTGGTTGAACTCGAAATGGTTGAGTGACTCTAGGCAAAATTCTGCAGCAGGGGAAGGATTCTGCCCAGGGGTTATTCGACCAGTTGAAGGGGCAGTTCGACCAGTCGAAATACCCCCTGCACCTCTTTTAGTTCTACCACTTCAGGTGTTTTATTTTACTTCTAATTAAACATGAGGGTACCTTTGGGACCCCTTTGAACTATAAAAGTGTTACTTTTGAAAATGAGCTTCGTTAGGGTGTGTTTGGAAATGTATTTATAAAATTCCTTTGAAAATATTTCAAAATTTGTTGAGTTCATGAGTCAAAACTTTTACTAATGGTTTCTATAGAACTTTAATGACATGGGACGTGCCTTTGTGGCGTGCCACATGTCATAGAATCGTATGTGCAGTTCTGGGGCATGACAATATCATATATATATATATATATGTATATATGTATATATATATATATATTAAAACATATTAGATAGATTAGATATTGATGAGAGTAGATGTGGTTAATCTTGGATTACTACAGTTTTGGGATATATTATAGTGTTGTAAAATTAGCTTATCTTTCATGGTTTGACCAAAACATCTTTCAAAGAGATTGTAAAATTAGATTATCCAACTTTTCCTCATTCAATGTTTTCCCCAATTTTTCTCTCATAGTTTTTCTTCATGGTCTGATATGGGTTCTGTGTATCTTTCATGGTCTGACCAAAACATCTTTGAAAAAAATTGTAGATTTTTTTTTTGATACTTACCTAGATTATAGCTAGAAACACACACACACACACACACACATACCCTTAACCCAACCCAAACCAACCCCAATGCCCCCACAATTGCCCATAACTAAACCCCACAAGGGCAAGCAAAGACTCTCCCTAAGGGAAGTCGAACCCTCAATTTCCCCACTGGGGAGAAAGAGGTCATACCATTTGAGCAAAGCCCGATTGGTAAAGAGATTGTAGATTTAGTTTATCTTTCATGGTCTGACCAAAATGTTGTTTTATGAAATTAGTTTTTCTTGGAATTTATTCTTGGAATGTCATAAGTGTGCTTTTGGTTTTGGCCCTTCTGGGTAAAGTTTGTGAAGGGGAAGTGATCTACTGTCCTATTTTCCTAAGAGGGGTGGCCAAATTTAAGGTGATTGAAATTGTTATTTTGAACTCAGTGGTCAATCAGCGGTCAATTTTCATGCTATTGAGCAAATCTCATTGATTGCACTATTTGATCTTAATTTTGGACTCATATTTTGGAATCTTATTTTCTTTTCTAAATTTTGCTCCAAATTGTAGGGTAATTGTATCTCTCTTAATTACCTCTTCCTAAAATTGTTATTCCGGGGTTTTGCTTTCCAAAATCTTCATACAATCTCTATCTAATTGTTATCCTATTTTAACTTACACATCCATCTGAATAGGTTTTCCTTTCTAATACTTTGATTCGAAACCCTTTCCAAAATTTCACTATTCTTTCTCTTTTGCTTTCCTTCTTATTTGTTTTCCAATTTAATGCCATCAAAACCTATCTAAGTTGTACCATCAATGATCACAATTATCTTTGCTCAAAAATAAATTACCACAATTTATCTCCCTAGAATCTCTATGTCAATCAATGATCAGCACCTTCTATATATGTAGCATTTCTTATATAATACACACTTCAGACTCTCCCTTTTGAGATTATGCATGGTTCAAAATTTTTTGTACTTTGTTTTTGAATTTATTTATTTCTCTGCAAACCCTTTTCAGACTATTCGCTGGGAGACCAGTTTCCATAAAGTAGATGCTAATACGGACTTGAGAGTCTTGGAAACACTTGCTTCTTCTTCTTCTTATTTTTTTAATTTTCTGTTTTTTCTTTGTATTGATAAAAAACTTGCTATTAAGTCATCTTTGTTTTTCTTTTTCTTTTCTACTTGCTGATGTGATTAGTATTCTTGAAGCGGGTTCTTTAAGTTAGTGTCCATGTTTGCTACTTTAAAGTAATGATTTTAGTAGTTGTGATGTTATATATTGTTCAGTGCTTCTTCAAGTTACCTACTCTCTTTTTTTGGCTCTCTCTCTCTCTCTCTCTCTCTCTCTCTCTCTCTCTCTCTCTCTCTCTCTCTCCCTCTCTCTCTCTCTAAAATCCACATTGGCTTTCTCGATTGAATTCTACTAGGAAAATATGACATTAAATTATTAATCAACTTTTCTGGAATGCAATTAGGAACTGATTTAGTCGCTATTTTTTTGTTTAATTCTCTCTTAGTGCTTTGATTTTTCTTTTCTTTTCTATGGGTTTTGGCATCTCAATGAATCTTGACAACAATTAAAGATAGTGAGTTTGAATACCTTCTTTATTTTTTGTAAGACAATAACTTTTTTTGGGAAGATAGTCAGTGACTTTTTTTTGTGAGGAAATAAAAAAGATTCACAAGAAATTATTTAACTAAACTTCTATATCTCTGTAATTGTTTTTTTGCCTTTTATCCCCTCTTCTAAACTCTATGTCTCTATTTTTTTCCCTCTCTAAATAAGCTTGAAGAGAGGTGATTTTCCTTGCTTTCTACAATTGTTTTTCTTTTTTCCATTCTCCCTCCCTTTTCTTGAACTTAAGTGCATGCAAGAGAGGGAAAAAACTGAAATTGCTAAATTTCTTCTTTTTTTCCAATGAATTTTTTCATTTAAACGATGTAATACCAACCATTGGGATCCTTTTCCATCGTCAATGTATTGTTTTGAAAGATGTCTATTTTTTTATAGGTTCAATAATATTATATTAGTTGATGATCTGGGTTCCATTTCCATCACTTTCAAATTATTTTTTTTCTCATTTATTATTGGGACACTTTTGTGGAAAAAAAGGTGACTCCTTTTGATATATTGATTTTTATTTTTATTTTTATTGTTAGATCCAACTGTGTGAAAACAACCACTAAATATCACAACCCGATATGTTAATTTTGGCAATTTTAAAGTTTAGTTGTTCCTCACTTCACAACTTGGTTTGGTTTGGTTTGGTTTGAATCAATTTTGATATCTTGGATTCTGTGTACATTGTTTGGTTTTAATTTTTACAACTTTTGTTTACAAATGTATGCAGTTATGCGATTTGTGGCGTGATTGAAATCTACTTTTGATTCACTTTCGAATTATGAATATGCAACATAATTAGTCCACAAACTTTGGTTTATGAATATGCAATTGTGTTGTTTCAACTTTCAGTCTGTATTTTTTTAGGGCCATTATTCGTCTCTTGAATCCTGCTGTTTACATTGATGGAATGTATATCCTCATAATTGATTAGAACACATGGATTGACTTGGTTTGTTGTAGTATGTAGTTTCTGATTTAGTTTTTTTAATCTCCTCACAAACAAATTTATTTGAACCAGTCCCTCAACACACTAACTATTGTGTATTAATTCATATACTTGGGACTTCAAGTGCATTAAGTTCTTCCTATGAACGATTTTGTTGTCAAACTGCTACGATTGTGAAAAGTTATTTTGTTATGTCACTTACAAGCTTATGGTTTTTAGTTCATCAGGTGCTTACAAGTTGGGAAGAAAAAGTAGCCAAAACTTACGATTTAGTAGCTTTGAAGTATATGGGTATTCATAAGGTGGTTACAAGTAACATTTCTTTTCCCTTTCTCTTTATTCTACATTCTTCATTTACTTCATTATATCAAATTGCATTTCTTTTAGACTCTATTTTTGTTTTCTTCAAAATCTCACTTTGAATTTTTTTTCGCTTGGTTTCCTTTAAACCATTAGAACAAATTTTATCTTTTTTTCTCAGTTACCCCCCTCTGCAATGTTTCATAGGTTGTTTCCCAAGTAGTGCTAAGTGTTGGATTTATGTTGTATGTTTGGGGTTTATTGTTTGATTTGGTCTATTTACTATAAAATCAAATAAAAAAAAATTTTGGGCATTACGTCTTCTTTATTTCAAAAACTCAAACCCAAACCCAAGCTAAAAGCTTGATTTGACAACTATCTCGCATTGCTAATTTACAAGACATTTCCATACCTTTTATATTTTTTCCTTCCAAAAGATAGTAATCTTGTGTTGGGGAAATGCTCTCTCACGTGCGCACAGGTGGGTGGTGCAAATCTTGGATTCAGACCATCCGATTTAACTTAAAAATGGTGATTTGTGCAGGTGCGTCCTGCGCCTCGAATTGCACTCTCACGAATATGGGTGGTACTATCACGTTTTGTTCCTAGTATTAATTTTTTGTAACTGTTGGGGCTGCCTAGTTCACCATAAATATATGGGTTAGCTTGGCCATTCCAGATTAATTGAGACCTTTTGCATCGAGTCAATGACTTCAAGGGGGCGGAATTATTCTTAAGTATAGTGCTACTGTTGTTCACCTCAATCAAAACTCATACCAATATCCTCTTGATTTCCTATGGTAAGTAGGTTCCTTTATTATTTTATTTTAGGCTCATATGGTGTGCACCTAAGTCTTAAGACTTTTAAACAAAATAGGGACATGAGAAGGTTCGAGTATTGGCTGCATTGGATATTTTTTCTCTCTAGTAGACACTGCATTTGAGGGGTCGACAAATCACTAACGGAGGGGAGGTGTGTGTAGAACAAACCCAAAGCTCAATGGAGGTTTGCGTAATTTTGCAATATATGAGGAAAGTCTATATAATTTTTCCAAACTTCAGGGGAGGTTTATCTAATTTACCCTATTTTTAATCAAGAAATGGTCTTTTCAAATCCTTAGCATGTTTGTTCCTTGGAGTATAAGATCATTATTTGTCTCCATTTGAGTGTAAGATTTGATTTTTTATTTTGAATTGTGTATTATTCACCGAATTTGTAAACTCGTATATATGTCAAGGCAAATGCCTCTACAGACCAAAAAATAAGGCTAAACACATTTGAATGTAATTATTTATCTGAAATAACATATTTACCCTCACACAAATCAATATATCTTTACGAAGTGTAGGTAGATGTATGAGTATAATATGGGAGCAGATTAACACTCGACCCTAGATCCAATAGTGCATTATTGATCCTCTTATCTCCTAGGATATAAGAGATTGTTGGTGTTCTAGGATCCTTGAGTTTTGGAGGCAAGTTATGTTTGACAATGGAAATTGCTTGCTCTGCCAAATATGCCTTCTTCTTCACTACTTGCTTGCGTTTTACTTTGCACAAGTCTTTCCGATGTTTTGTATATAAAGGCACTTGTTGGATAGCATCCAAGAGTGGGAGATTAATGTGGACTTGCTTGAAAATATCAAGGAACTCCTTACTCTTGGTATCTTGTGGTGGCTTAAGCCTTTGAGGATATGGAGCAGGGAAAGGACTTACAGATTTTTTTGTGTCAACTCTTTTCTTCCCTTTTGTCAATCTCTTGATTTCCATACTATGCTCAGCCTTTAACTTCTCAATCTCTCTATGCATTTCTCTGTGAATTTCTTCTCTTAATTGGACTATTGCTTACGTTGAATCAGCTTCTTCCAATTCTTCCATATCCAACTTCTCCTCATTTTTATCCTCAATTAGTTCTTCCACCCCTTCAATCTTCTCATCCTCTTCATCAGTAGAAGGAAGATCAGGTGTTCCCACCATTCTGCCACTTCTCAAAGTTGTAATGGCCTTGGCATGTTTAGGATTCTTAAAATCCGGTAAAGCTTGCCCTTTGCCCTTTCAGTCTGGTTGTGGTTGATTAGGGATAACACCATCTTGTTTACCTCTCATCTCTTCAACTGAGGACTGCAACTCTGCCACTACTCGAATCAATTATTGCATCATTAAGTGGTTGAGATCCTGTTTATCTTCTTGTATGAGGGTATAAAATCATTAAAGCTTTCTTGAGTAACATGTAAAGGTTTAGGCACTTGAGGTGATTGACATGAAGAATATTGCATTGGAAGCTGATTTCCAATTTGAGGTGATTGAAAGAATTGATTCTAATTTTGTTGAGGTGGCTTATGGAATTAACTTGAAGATAAGCCTGCCTCGTTATTCAAGTAAGAATTTCTCCAGCTAGGATCATTCGTGTTATCGTAGGGGTAATTTGGAGGACTCCTATAACTATTCATTGGGTTTACCTCAGCTGGAGCATTTACTTGCTGCACAGGCAAATAAGGACATACATGTGTTGTGTGGCCTATAGTACCACAATTACCACACGATTTTGGAATTAGTTGCATTGGTGAGTTAATTCCTCGGACCTCCATAGCTTCTATCCTCTGAGCTAACCGTTCATATTTCAAAGCTAGTTCATCTTCTCCTTTGAACTGGAATATGCTTTTCACTAATGATTTCCATTCCTCCACACTACTCTCCCATTATGGAGCAGTCTTAGCAAGCCATTCAAAATAACCTTCGACTTCATCTTCGTTCTTGCTAAGAAAGTCACCATGGCACATTGTTTCAACCAATTTCTTTGATCTTGGAAGGAGTCCATCGTGGAAGAAACTGATTCAGAGCCACTTTTCGAATCCGTGGTGTGGGCATAACAACAAAAGAACTTTAAAACGTTCACAAGCTTGTGTAAATGTTTTACCCTCATTCTAGGAAAATGTCTTCATTTGTCTCAAAAGATCGTTTGTCAGGTGGACAGGAAAGAATTTCTTCAAGAAAGCTTTACTCATAGCTTGCCTCGTATGAATGGAATTAGGATAGAGAGACAAGAGCCAAGCTTTGGCTTTATCCTTCAAAAAAAAAAGGAAAAAGCTTCAAGCGAATGACATCTTGTGGGAAAGTTTGTTCAGAGAATGGTCCACACACATCTTCAAAGTTACGGATGTGAAAATATGCTCATTCTTTATTCATTTCATTAAAAGGTTAGCAAGAGTTGAATCATGCCATTCTCAATGTAGTGGAATTGTGATACACGATGGGGAAGCATTTCTCCTAGGGATTAGTAGCTCACATAGTGGGCGCAAACCATTATTCCTTTTTTCAAGATGGTTTTCACAGTATCAACCTCGAATCCATCATTCTCATTATTACCAAAATTCTCCTCATTCCCAGTATTTTCCATATTAGCATAACTTGATGATGAACTTGAACTTCGGTGAATATAGCTAAGATAAAATCTATAGACATGAGAAGAAGGAAACCTCCTCATGTAGGGATTGTAGAGAAAAAGAAATGGGACAAGAAAAGAACGGAACTAACTAAATAAACTTAGCCATTTGCCATCCCCACCAATAGTGCCAAAAACTTGACATGCATAAGAATGTGTAAGGTTCACTAAGCTAACTCCTTAAAGAAATGAAAAGATGAACATTGGTTGAGAGATTTTGAACTATGACTACAATGACTAATTTGAAACATAATTTAAATGATAAATAAACTAATAAAATAAAGATGTTATGTAATAACCTGCATTTTCATTTATTGACATTGTCATATTTAATATTCATTTTCCACTTTTATTTTAATTACAATTCTTGTGTGTAGAATTTATTTCTTGCTTTATCTTATAATTGAAATTATTATTGGGGTCAAATTTCAATTTCTGGAAAGTTAGTAAAATCTGTGTTGAATTTTCAAAACTGTATTTCAAAACGGTGAAAATATTTACTTTGGACTCAAGCAGTATTTTTATAAAACCAGAAAACCATTTCTTACGTTAAAATGAATTTTTCGTATTTTTGTGACGAACACCGAGCCACGAAAATACCAGTTTATACTCAAAACTGTCCGTGCTGTGCTAAAACTTTCACAGATTTTGGAAGTGATGTAAAGTAAAGACATGACATTTGCTTTATTTCTATTTATGGTAACTAATGATTGCCTTAGGCCTTGTTTGGATATTGCAACTGAGTATGTGCAAATGTTGTGCCATAAGCTAAATACCCAAACACATGAAACTAACCCCTACTACTCTAAATTTGCCCTTCCAATCTGGAGAGTGTACATATACGTATGTATATGCTGAATCATTTTGTGATATTTGAATTTTATAAACCAAATCATTTGTTGAGTTAATCTCAAGGGACTTGGCCTCCAAGAATCCTTACTTGTGTTCTATATATACATACACTACACTCACACACACATTGGGTTTATTACAATTTGAAATTCAGAGAGAAAAGAGTGAGTTTAGATAGAGAGAGAGAGCTTGAGAGTTCTTAGTCACTGAAAATTTCTTAGAGAGAAAACTCTTGGACTCCATAGCCAAAGCTTGGAGTTGGAGTCTTATTGTGCTTATCTTTCTCAACACACACTTCATCTTCTATCTCTGTGAGTATTTAGAACTCACTATGAATGTAATTCATGCT
The DNA here is from genome assembly GCA_033977485.1 of Hydrangea macrophylla. Taxonomy (NCBI): domain Eukaryota; kingdom Viridiplantae; phylum Streptophyta; class Magnoliopsida; order Cornales; family Hydrangeaceae; genus Hydrangea; species Hydrangea macrophylla. The sequence continues at coordinate 92,838,769 of CM066988.1, read as the reverse complement.
TAGTTACTACTGAGTGTATGTAATTGTTAATCTCCATTGATGATCACACGTTGGAATTTCAAAGCTTAGAAACTTAGATTTTTCAAACTTAACCAAAATCCATATTTAGAGATGATTATGAAAGAATATATATCATATATACCATGTTTGAAATTTTAGAGTCTAATTTGATCACATGAGAAAGTATATAAGAAAATTAGTTTTGTGATCTTTTAGTTTTTCATAAAATTCTTGAATTATAGATTGATTCATGTAAAATTTGTTATAGATTCTTAATCCTCGTTGAAAAACAAAGAGATTCATATATAATAAGGCCTAGTAACTTCCAGAATTGAAAATGGGTCAATTTGGACCCTGAAACTGAAAACAGGGCATTCTCCACAAAGAAGATGAAGCCTCTGCTTCATCTCGCGCCACGATCGCGCGAGCGGCCCGCGCGAGCGACCCATCGCGCGAGCGAGCCACGCGCTCGAGCCGCGTGGTTTCAGGCAGACAGAAAAGATTTTATATAATAAAATGAAAATAGGCAGGTCGCGCGAGCGAGGATCGCGCGAGATACCTTTCGTGCGAGCGACCCGTGCGCGGGAGGTGGATAATTTCTGGCAGAAAGAAAAGGTTTTTATAATAGAATGAAAATTAGGCACATCGCGCGCGCGACATCTGGCAGTTTCTGGTTTTTGTGTGTTTTCGTATAAGGGACTGTTTGGATTAATTTTAAAGCACTGTTAAGGTTCTATTTGGGAATTTTTATTAAAAAAGAATATTATTGGTTATGTTGGGAAGATTAAAACAATGTATTATGACTTATCAATCCCCCTGCGTACGTTGTTCCTTTAATTCGGCGAATTCCTTTATGTTTAAATTCATGATATACATGTGGAGTCAGTGGTACATGCATGTGGGTGTCAGTCAGTGTGGAAAAGAGTAATGGTCAGTGTGGAAAGAGTATGAAAATTTGAGATTGAGATTGTGTGGTGGACACTCCCTGATTATGGTGTACCAAAGTGTGACGTGTTGAGATTGCAGTGAGAGTATCTTTGTAATGCGACGGTGGCAAAAAAATTGGACACTCCCTGGCGCCCATGGTAGCGTTAAAGTGTATGACGCCGAACTTGGACATTCCCTGGCACCCATGGTAGTGCTAAAGTGTGGCCTACGGACACTCCCTGATACCAGAGTCTGGATACTGCGTGAGGGTTCCTCCGGTATTTGCATGGCGGTTTAGGTATTCAAAGTGTGAGGCATTGGACACTCCCTGGTACCCCGGACCAAAGTGTGAGGCAAACTGGACATTCCCTGGCACCCCGTTGCTAAAGTGTGGCTACCTTAGTGTTTCAAAGATACTGGAGTGAGATAGTGGGTTGTTGTGTTTTGTCGAGAGAAAAGAGTCGGTAAGATAAGTGTGGTGCATTGTTTCATACACGATCATTTGTTTAAAATAAATGAACGATTTTTAAATATATTCCCTGTTACTTTTATAATTGAAGTCTTCCTATGGTTAAACTGTTGTTTTAACAAAACTGAAAAATGGAAAAAGGTAAGTGGGTATGTGTTACATTTAAAGTTATGTTTTTAATACTCACAAGCTTCTTGAAGCTGACGACGTTGATGTGTCCTGGACATTCGTGTTCAGGCTTTTCAGGTTATGATCAAGCTGATCAGTACGACTATGCTATTTGAGAACGGCTATTCTTGGAAGAGAAACTGTTATCATCATTGCATATTTAAGTTATATGTTTTAAGTTTTAAACTGTATGTTTATAAGGATAACTGTAATAGACACTAAGTTATTATTTTGTTTCAAGGCGGTCTGTGCCTTTAGATGACTCGTGCTGTATTAATTATTAAGTTAGAAAATAATTGTAAGCCCTGATTGCTCTGCTCTGATTATTATGTTTTGTTGTTTGACGTTTGGGACGGAATCGATCCTTCAAACTGTCGCGACCTACGGGTCCATAAAGGAAATTAAACGCTTTCCTTATTTATGCTACGTCAGGGCGTGACATGTTAAGACTTGTGAATCCATCCTAATCCTGCCTATTACCATGCCTAAGAAAAGAATAAAGATACATGTCTCATCCATTGGAAGCTTACTTAAATGTATGACTAGTAGGTATTGCTTCAATGACGAATGTTTACGTAATTTTTCATGGAACGACTTACAGTCCATTTTATGAGATACAGGCAGCTTATTGTGAATTTTATCAAATACAATCCTACCAATTCTTATACAACAAATGGTTCAAAGCCTTTGAGGAGGAAAATTAGTGGAGTCAATTTCATTCACGACATTGGTGACAATCTTGGATTAATACCACAAGTACAATGCCTAATAAAAATAATAAGCATGAAACCATTGAACTAATACCAAAATTATCTCAAGAACACCAACGGTAATTAGGATTTCGAACATAATGATGAATACAAGTAGTCAATACATAAACCAATGAATCCAAATCACAGTTATTGTAAAGTTGGATGTAAACATATATCACAGTTGAAGCATTGGCATGATAATGGCTGGGATTAGGTTTCATCACAAATCCTAACTAAAAATCTAGCCTAACCTATAGAAATCAAGACTACAGAAACTAAATAGAACAAACATTGAAGAGAACATCATAAATTTGTAATAAAAATCAAAGGACAATACACCTGGAATAGAAATGCTCTTGAAATATAAGTATTCAAGAATTTGCTGTAGAATGCTGATTACAATAGCACAGAGTGTCCCAACTCCTAGGGTTTTCTTTTACCATTTTTTCAACAATATTGATAAAGGTCTTGTTTTTAGCTTCAGCCTGACCGGTAGCCTGGGCATAATAAAAGGTTAAGTTTACAATTTTAACTCCTCTACTCTCAGCAAAAGCCAATGTCTCTCCCCCTATAAACATTGTTCCTTGGTCGGTCGTAATTGATTTGGGAAGACCAAATCTATGTATTATATATTCATCGATAAACGTTATTATAGATGAAGAACATATAGTCGGTTTATCAAGAGAAGATGAGATTCCAATCTATCAACACTTTTGTTGAGGTTTTTGATGTAGGGACAATAATTAAAGATGCTATCCGGGAAGGGATAATTATCAAGAAAGAAGAACCGCAAGGTAGGTTTAAAAGGCCAAGTTATGGATTAGGTGGAGGGCATTCAGGGGGTCACTCTGGGCCCACTGATGTCAATGTATTCAGTGAACTGGAATAAAAATTTGACATAAGGGGGAATCATCCTAGGATGGGAGAAGAGAAGCTGTAGAGAAAATTCTCGAATTTGGGAGTTTCGCTGTCCACGGCTCTTGACAAGTTAGTGGCGAAAGGACACCTCCGCCTATTGGATCCACGACCAATGCCGAATCTGCTCCCTCAGAACTTTCGGACGGATCTGTTCTGTAAATTTCATCAGTCAAAGGGACACACCACTTATCGCTATACAAGGCTGAGGAATGAGATTCAGGATTTGATTGACAGTAAAGTAATATCTGAACCACCTGTTAATACCCCCAATGTCACAAGAAATCTTCGGCCAAATCACCATGCTGTAGCATTTATTCCTTGGAGTTGGAGGAAACTTTACTTTGTTATCAATATAAGTAAGGGTATTTTTGGTAGAAGGTAATTAAAAGTTTGCTTACATCATCAATTTCCATTAGGGGTAGACGAATCACTAACGGAAGGGAGGTGTGTGTAACGCAAATCCAAACATCAAAGGAGGTATGTGTAATTTTGCACAATGAGAATATCACATTATTTTTAGTCCAAAATTTCTGGCTCCACCCGTGCTTGTTACTACAAAATGAGACTAAGAAGTTAAATGTTTCATACTTGAGAGGGGGCTGAAGTGTAAAATAGATGATTTTTTTAGTTTAGGAGGGGGACCTTAAGTGTAAAAATTTACATTTTTAGGTTATATATAGTGTTTTAAAAAAATCAAGAGTTAAAAGTTTGAAGAAATGAAAATAATACATTTTAGGTGGCCCTGCCAATCGGGCCCTATGAGCCGGGCCTAGTGTGCTCGAGCTCGGCTCGGCTCGAAATAAATATTACCTTCCCAAGCCCAAGCTTGGCCTGTTCCTAAATGCACTCTCCATTCCCAAACTCGGCCCATATATTAAAATGGGCTTTGGGCCGAGTTCGGGCCTACCTGATTAATTGATTCAAAGAGAGAGAAAGAAATGGGGTATAGAAAATTTTTGACTTCCACTCCAATTTTTATTTATTTATTTTTTTTTTAATGTTCTATGACCCCCAAAAAAGAAGTTTACGTGAGTATGCCAGAAAGGGAAAAATAAAAGTTTGGATTTTGTTAAAAAAAATTAACCTTATTTTTTGTCACTTTTGTGAATTCCAAAGCTGTGTTTTTTAGGGGAATGTTGTCCAAAGTTTGACCACAACTACATGTATTACTCCCTTTGTCCCATTTTATGTGTCCATCTTTAGGATACCAACTTTTTAAAGGAACAAAATGATTGCTTAAAATAAATGCAATTGTTCCAAAATTACTCCTACTTGTTTTTTTTATTCCTTTTTACTTTTTGGTTAGGTATTTTCAAAATCAATAAGGATAAGTTTGGAAAGTAGCTAAAAATTATCATAATGGACATTAGTTTTGGGACATTCAAAAAAGAAAGAGTAGACACATAAAATGAGACAGAGGGAGTATATTATATATATAACATATGCATTATACATTTTTTTACATATATTATACTTATAGAGAGACATGATATAGATATCCATATACATATGCATATACATATAGTGGTGCGGGCTGGGCTCATATTGGGCTGAGCTTATATAGGCCCGAGCTCGGCCCGAAAACTAGTTTGGGCATAAAAACTTGTCCAGACTCAGCCTGATTCACTCCCATAAAAAGCTCGGCCCAAAATATAATGGGCCGAACAATCGAACTTTGGACTTGCCTGGCTCAATTGACAATCCTAATTTTAGGTATCTTTATAGAACAAAAATTATAGGATAGCCTATTTTTTTAGGGTATAAATATTAGGCTATTTTAAAAATGTACTATTTTGTACTTTTGAAATGAAATGTACTACTTTTTTCTAGGTATCTTTATGTACTCTTTTTCATTTCTCCCTCGTTATGTCCTTCTCTATTTGAATATCTAATAAAAAAATTTCCTGTTCCAAAAATAAAAATAAAAAAAAAAAGATTTTAATTTTATCAAACTTACCTTAATCATGCCCACCTTTCATGAAAATACTGAGTGTTCCATGTCTATAGGATAGCCGTTTGGGACTTCCATCCCCCACTTTTAGGATAACCCAATCAAAACATAACGTCTCTCTCCATCTGAGAGAGAGAGAGAGAGTCCTATAAGGTTTTTTTACCCTAAAAAAATGTCGTCCGTTCAACTTTTATGGCATTTTTGCTTTCAGGTTTGGAATAAATGAGAATTAGATTCACCTCACCTTTTTCCCCTATCAAACTGTGGATTCAGATCCTGGTATTTAAGTATCAGCTTTAATTAATACGGCTAGCTATCAATCAATCTCACTTGGAGGAAATGCTAGGGTGTTCCTAACATGTTATGTTCTTAACACTCATTTTCCCCAACTTAGAATGAGGCTTGTGCTCATAAAAAAAAGAAGGGTTAAATACATTTTACAGTTTATAACATGTGTTAGTTTGATCCCTATATTTTAGAAATTATTATTTTAGTCCCTGTAATTTCATAAGTGTATCAAAAAAGTCTAATAAATCCTTTAGTGACGAATAATTTTGTCACTAAAATTAAAAAATTTATCACAAAAAGTGTTTGAGGGACTAAAATAACGCACTTATGAAACTACAGGGACTAAAATGACACTTTCTAAACTACAGGGGTGAAATTGACACAAATAGCAAACTAAGAGGGTGTAAAATGTAGTTCAGCCAAAAAAAGAAAAAAAGAAAAAGAAAAAGAATTAGGCTTAGTAATTTAGTAATATTTACTTTTGGTCTTCTTCTTTTCCTTTTTTCTTTTTTGAATAGAGTTATTGTATCTCGGGTAATGCTATGAGCATATAAAATGTGCACATAAAGATCTTGGTTATTCATTTCGATAGAGTCCATGCCTGCATATATAATACCCATCAAAATTAATTGCCTAAATATTTATATGCACCAATTATTACTCTTCTATCAAATATTATTATCATGTTCTTTAGGTTCGCAAAAAACCAACTCTCCACACGAATCAAGTAAGTTTGAGGGCCAGTGGCCTCTAAAGATATGCATACCTATATGTGTAGATTCAAACAGATGACCTAATGCCCAGAAGATAACGTTTATTCAAATAAATTGTTCTTCCTACCATTAGGCTAATCTCGTGGGGTCACTCTTGGCCTTTCATGGCCTCCTTTTACCATTATTGTTAGCTTATATCCAAATAAATTTTCTCGACAGCGTATACCTAATTATTTCCAATCCTCGAGTCGGGTTGGGTTATGCATGAGTATCAATTTTTTGTTCACTCAAGCTACGCACATTAATTTGTTAACCGAAAATGAAAATAGTTCACATAAAGATACTTGGTAATCCGAAATGAAAATAGTACATAAAGTTTGCAGTTAGTATCAAAATTTTGAAATTATCCATCAAATGCTCATGTTGGCCTCTATGAGTAAATATTGTGGTAATGCTGAAAAAGATACTACAATCTTTTTAACCAATGGTTTTTCATGTTGTTTAAACGGCTGGTGGGATAATATTCCTCACTAATGCTCAAAAAATTGAGATTTTTTATAAAGTCAAAGTAGAAACTGTAGAGGGAGGACAACCAGAGATGGTTCCCAATGCTATTATTACTTTAGTTCAAACTAGTAGGAGTAAAATAAATTTCAATATCACCATCTTTAGTTTGGATGATTTGATCTAATTGTGATAAAAGGACAGATTCAGGTGAGACTGCATTAGGTAAAGTCCAATCAGTTGGGAAATTTATTTCATCCCATTTAATTTATAATCTGGGTGTAACAATATTAGTAGTCAAACAATTACTGTCTATATATTCCTACAGTTTTCCCTAGTTCATTGCATTAGGACACAAAGTGTTCATTACTTTGTAATAAATCATGTAGGTAGTATTAACAGTATAGTACCAGGTAGATAATTATACTCTTTTGTTTGAATTTTTAAAGTAGATCAAAATTCTTGATACTCACTGGCACCATCAATATTCCACTCACACAATTCCTTTCCACTATATGTCTCTTGGAGTTTCCAACCATTTTCTTCAAAAAGGAGATCAGGTGGAGTAGGTCTAGCTAGGATAATAATAAGGTAGAGTTTCATACTCTATTCTATTAATTTGAACTAGTGAGGGATTGCTTCCACGGAAATTACTTTCAGTGATAGCAAAATAATAAAATTTTACAGAGTTGTGTCCTTTGGCCTTCATCAATCTGTACTTCTGCTGAACCCTTCCAAATACCAGAGGTAAATCCTAGAAGTTCTTCCTTATTGGTCTTAGGATTCTTTTGTTTCAAATTAAAATTCCCCGATAACCAATATCCGAGGCATCAGTTTCAACAATTTTGTCCCAATGTGGATTAGCTAATCCAAGACAAGGTGATTGTTTAACTCTAAGCTTAATTGTAATACCCGTACCTAGAGAAATGAGATAATATCTGGTTAGCATGCATTAATTAGTATAATTAATAGCATGTGATAATTTAGGTGAGTTCCGGTTACCCCAACGTGATAAGTGCTTGATAAAAGGGCACCGTTAGACATATATGAAGTGGGATCCACGGGAGGTGCGGATTAAATAAATTACATTTAGTTGCATTTATGCGATTAAATAAATATTTGTTTAATTGCTTAAATATTTTATTGTTAGTTCCAATATTTTATGGTGCCAGTTTGAGTACCCGTGTGAGAGTGAATTAGAACCAGATTCATAGCTAATAGGTTAATTATCAACTTTACAAAATATGTGGGATCACATTTGGGACCCATGCGTTACATAGACAAATACCCACTTAGATATTGGGTAGTTAATACAATTGTTTAGGGGATTTCACAATAAAGCATAAAGAAATGTTGGGGGTGTAAATGTAAATAAACCAAAATTGGCTAGGAAGCCTAAGAGGTTGACACCTCTAGCAATGACTCACCATCTTCTTGTATCAAAACAAGAAAATAGATACAAGAGAAGGAATTTCGGCCATTGACGGAAGCTCCGCCGCCTATGCCGTTTCTTCGCCGTTCCATCGCCGTTGGTATACCGCTTGGCAAACCGAGACCGTATTCGGACTCGGGGAGGTGAGAGGATCGTCTCTATACCTTTCTTTTTCAGTTTCGTTAACGTTTTTCTGCGACCCTCTTTGAGGTGACGATACATATACGTTATATTTGTATATAGGATTATCATTGGAGTTAATTAGAGCTAAAATTTTCACGGAATTTTGGGTTCTAGACTTAAATTGGAGCAATTTGTGAGGTGAGTACTCTAATCCTCTATTGGGTGCTAAGTGATGCTTATGTGATATTTAGTATGATTATATGCTTAGTTCTTGGATTAATAGTTAAAGCATGTGTTAAGTGGAGCCTAATATGTCAATTTTTGTGAAAATTGCTATGTGATATGCTTGACGTGCTTATATGCTAAATTGGGTCAATGGATGTCAAGTAGTGATCACCATTATGTAGCCCGTATTAACGGGACGAGGTTTTCCTCATGAAAAAGGGGACGGTGGTGACGACCACAACGATTTGACTACAGTCACGTGAGAGTGTGTGTTTTCGCTATATGCGACGTTGAAGTGAGAGAAGGCCCGGAATCTTGGGTCTGTTGCGATGGTGATTAGTTGCTTGACATACCGGCAACTAGTTTTATCGTTGTGTTGCTTATATATTGAATATGCATATTTCATACTCCAATGGTACGGTTAAAGTATTCACTAAGCGTAAGCTTAAAATAATACTATTTTCTGTGTGGTTATTGAATAATCACCGCAGGTACGGATCGTGACGAGGGAAGGAATTGATCAGGAATTCGGGTGAAGGGTCATTTTGTTTATATGTTCATAGGCTTGTAATTATGTTAGTCTTGAAGGATTTGGAATTCATTGTTTGTAGTGTAGTAGTTGTAAATGGTTTTGTTTGGGAAAACAAGTTATTTTTGAGTTACAAACTTCTTTTGTAAGTTGTAAAATGTTAAGTATCAACTTTTAATGCTTCAGAATGTGGTTTGGACCTTATTGCTATGTTGGGTGCATTTTCATTGAGTTTTAATTATGTTTTGAGCCTTTGGTTCCATGTTGAGTTAAGCATTGATAAGAGAATGGAAGGTTGTTCTTTCAAATGGCTTTCCATAGATTGATGATTAAGTGAACTTGCAATCATTTAGAAATGAATTGTGAACCCTCAACTAATGTTTGGACGAGTTTTGATTAAATCAAGTTGTTAAAGGCTTTTGAACTTATCTTAACAAAGAAATTTCCATTTCTTTACTACTTGTGTGAATTTGGAGATTTTATTGTTGGTTCTTCATTTGATTGAGGGTTCGGTTATGTTTAAAATGTTTGTGAAAGCTTATATATGTAGTTGACATGTTTATGAGTGTTTGGAGGATGTTTCCAAAAGTTTTTGGGATGTTTGGAATCAAAAATGGGACTTGGTCATGTTTTGGAGTAGTAAAAATAGAGTTATAGAAGCAGGAAAACTTATCTGCAAAATCCGGATCGATCCGGGTATGGTGCAGATCGATCCGGAGCATCTGGAGGAGCAGAAAATGACATTCTACTAAAACCGGATCGATCCGAATTTGGGGCGGATCGATCCACTGGTCTAGTTTTAGCTCGTCGGCTTTTACGGAAACGGACATAACTCTCTCCAAAAAATTTGGATTCGCACGCCTTTTTTGCGTTCGAACCGGGACTCAAAGACCTATCTTTTGGTATAAAATTTCTATACTTTATTAATTACCATTTTTCCCTAAGGTCTGCTTTGCTTTGTCACAACAAAGCCTTTTAATGACACATATTTACTGTTTTCTTACTATTTTGGTATAGTTCGGGTGCATATGATCTTGTTACACATGTCCTAATCGTCCTAGGTGGGTTGGGGTGTGACATTAATTCTCTGAACTGCTTTAGTATGTTCAAAAGTCCATGGTTAAGGATTTTTTTTAAGCCTTTAGTGGAGAAGTACACAGTCATGGTCAAGTTTATCATAATGATTTCCTATGTAATTGAGGCTTATCAAAAATCTCTGTAATTGGGTTTTGTCCTTTAATTTATCAGGAAATTTAGAAGCAAATTCAATACTTCGATCAATGGGAATAATTTTCCCTTTATGAATATTGAAACCCAAAAATCTAATCTGTGTTTTGAAAAGATCCAATTTCTGGGCTGACAAAACAAGACCATTGTGAATAATGATATCTTGTAAGGTTTTAAGATGTTTAAAATTCTGATCTATAGATGATAAAAAAAAAAACCAATATATCATCTATGTAAACCAAACAGAATTCTGAAAAAGGAGTGAAAATTTCATTCATAATGTTTTGGAATTCTGAAGGAGCATTTTTTAATCCAAGTGGCATGACATTTCATTCATAGTGTCCAAAAGGAACAGTGAATGCTATTTTGTATCTATCTTCTTCTTTAATTTGAATTTGCCAATATCTAGATTTTAAATCAAATTTTGAGAAGATAGAAGCTTTATAAAGTCTATCCAATAAATTCTTTTTATTAGGAATTGGATATCTACTCCATTATAAAGCATCATTTAGTGGTTTATAATTTACAACTAATCTGGGTCTGCCTCTTTCTTTTTCAGCATTTTTATTAACATAAAAAGTTGTACAGCTCCAAGGGGAATAACTTTTCCTTATGAGCTTTTTATCCATAAGACTTTGAATTTCTTTTTTGCAAAGTTCTAAATATTTAGAATTCATTTGCCTTGATCTAGCCTTTATATGAATCTGAGATCTTTCATCCAAATCAGGCTTATAGGAGAGAGAAACAATGTGTTTCTTCCTTGTCCAAAAAGCACTAGGAACCTCACTACAAACTTTATTTTGAAATTCCTTTTTAAAATATCAATTTTTCTCGAAACATTTGGCATCTTTACTTGATGCTCAATTTGCATGATTCTAGGTGTCTTTCTTTTAAATCTAAAAGAATTAATTCATTGACAATCCTTGTCTCTGGTTCTCTTTAGAAGGTAAAAACCATATCAGTATTCTTGTAGGTAGAGAAAATGCCAGTTTGATCAACTTTTATTGGCATTAAAAGTTTTAGGAAAGGAGTTCCCAAAAATACTTCTTGTTGTAAATCTCTAAAGTAGAAAGGTATAGGGAATGCATACTCTTTCATTACAGATAAAAACATCAGACAATTTATATTGAATAGACATTCTACTACCACTGGCTGATTTTAAAGATTGCATAGTTTTTTCAAAATATTTAGTAGGTACTATGCCTTCTTGAATGCAGTTTAGATCTACTCCATTGTTAACTAAAGCAATAGCATTAGTAATGGGATATTCTCCCAGAATAACCAGATCTATTTTTATATACCATTTTTGATAAGTAATTTTATTTAGGAGATGCAAATATTGGTCTCTAGATAAATCTATAGGTGTTTCCTCGATATTTGGAATGTCATCACCTATAGTTATGGAAAACTTGGAATCTTTATATTATCAATTCTTTCTTCCATTCTAGAAAAAAGCAATTTGGAGATCCTTTATATTGGGTTTAACCAAATTAATTTCATGCTTTAAATCTTAAATAGTAATGGGTTTTTCAACTTTTTCCATTCTATTGAAGACTTCCTGAATACTGTATTGGGGGATTTTATACGTATTCTTTTCAGGAATATCTTTTTTAGTATGATTAATACATAATTGAATTATCTTGACCTTGAGTTCAGGATCAGTAATTTTCTCAATTATGTCTAACATATTACTATGTTCTGCAGTAAGAACATTAATGGTAAGACCATTCATAGTAGCAACGGCTTACCAATAATCTGCATCAGGACATCCATTAGAGTAAGATGGTTTTTCTTCTTCTTTTTGGGAATAAAATCCATCAACCTCTTTTTCAGGAAAATCCTCTTCTTCTAAAATTTCAGGAGAAGTGTTTAATAAAATTTTAAAGAGTTGTGCCCTTAGGCCTTCATCAATCCGTAATTCTGCTAATTTCTTTTTAGTAGTACATTTACTGGCTAAATGTCCTACTTTTCCACACTTCCAGCAAACCCGAAATTCTTTAACACTAGGACCTTTAGCAGGTTTTTTCCTAGGTAGGTTGCCCTTTCTTGGCGGTGGCCTATATTTTGTGTTTCTAGGATTAGGAATAGTATCCTTCTCCTAACTATATTTTGATTGCTCTATTTTTTCCTTCTTTTTGTAGGATTGACAGGCATATCATAATCCCATTGTCTGCAAAAATCCCCTAGCTCTTGTTTACCAGTAAGATCTTGCTTTTTCATTTGGTATTGCAATTTCATGTCATTGCAAATACTTGATCCATCTTGGGTATAGACACTTAGGATCTGTCCATAATTTAGATTAGCATAAGAAATGTTGTTTCCATCATGCTGATCCCTAATTTTTTGTCTGACTTTTTAGCAAATAGATGTGGAAGTCCATCGATGAAACGGGCTTTCCAGTATTCATTATTTACATCTATTCTTTGCATAACTTTGCATGTAAAAACATCTTTATACCATCTAAATTGAGTTAAAGATGGACATAAGATTCATTAGAAGTTCTCTGCTTCTTTTAGACTTTTGTGGAAATGATCCAACAAAATGAGAAATAATAGTCTGAACTAAAGTAATAATAGCATCGGGAACCAACTTTGGTTGTCCTCCCTCTACAGTTTCTACTTTGACATTATCAAAAATCTCAGTTTTTGGAGCATTGGTGAGGATATTATCCCACCAACCTTTTAAACAACCTGAAAAACCATTGGTTAAAAGGATTGCAGTATCTTTTTTAGTATTACCGCAATGTTTACTCATAGAGGCCCACATGAGCATTTGATGGATAATTTCAAAATTTTGATACTTACTAGCACCATCAATATTATACTCACACAATTCCTTTCCACTATAAGTCTGTTGGAGTTTCCAACCACTTTCTTCAAAAAGGAGATCAGGTGGAGTAGGTCTAGGATAACATAAAGGTAAAGTTTCATACTCTATTCTATTAATTTGAACTGGTGAGGGATTGCTTCCACGAAAATTACTTTCAGTGATAGAAAATTTTTTCTCAAATTCCTCATCTATATTATCGATGATTCCTTCATCCTCATCCTGTGAATCTTGTAATTCATTTGGATAATTATTTTTTGAAACATTTACTGAAACATCTTTAATCTTTTTGGTCAAGAGTTCAATAAACTCTTCTTCCTCCTTTTTACTTTGAGTACGTAATTTTTCAACTTGATAAGGAGGTTTAAAAGTAGCAGCTTCAAAAGAAGAAGAACTAGCTTCAGGTTGTTTAATAACCTGTTGCTTTTTCCGTTCCTTTTCTTGATCCAGAATTTTATTTTCTATTCTGGTTAATTGGCCTTCTATTGATACAATAGAAAGATTTGTCCAATTAATTTGTTTACAATATGATCACTAGTAATGACAGTATCTGAAGATTTGCCTATATAAGTAGCAGCTTCAATATCCTTGTCATTGACTCTATAATCTAAATGCATAGGAGGATGATCCCCATGTAATCACCATCTAGTTGCACTAATGGTATTCAGTACCTTTTGGGTAAGGAACCATTGGTCAAACCAGTCAACAAACCAAATAGTAGTTTGCTTTTGTTATAGATCTTGATAATATAGTTTTTTTTTTATAAGATCTAGATCATATTTATCAAAAATTTTGAAATATTCATGTCGGAATCCTTGGTTTTTCTCCAACATGAAATCTTTGTTAATAACCTTTCTTAAAAAAAAGAATTTGGACTGAAATCCATTAAGCATAAATAGAAGTATTATCATGAGAATAAGAATGATCAAATGGATGTCTTTTTTCCTTATTCTCTTGTTCTTCAGGACCATATATTCCCCGAGGAATCTGTTGATGAATTAATAAATCCTTTCAAAACATTTTCTCTCTCCAAATTCTGGAGATGTTTTAGATCCATGTTGGGTTTGGGTTGGTCGAACATAGAATGTCTTGAAGAAGAAAGATATGAAACTGTATAAGGTTTTTTAAAAGGAGCAGCATAAAAACTCCTTGAAGAATTACTCATGTTTAAAGATAATTTACTAAATTGAGTAGGAGTAAAAGAAACTTCAATATCACCATCTTTAGTTTGGGTGATTTGATCTAATTCTGATGAAAGGACAGGTGTAGGTGGGACTGCATTAGGTAAAGTCCAATCAGTTGGGAAATTTATTTCATCCCATTGAATTATCTACTTGGTTGGTGATTATATTCCAAACATCGAGGAAAGACCTGTAGATTTGTCTAGAGACCAATATTTGCATCTCCTAAATGAAATTACTTATCAAAAATGGTATATAGAATTGAGTATGAAACTCTACCTTATTATTATCCTAAACCTACTTGATCTCGTCAAAATCAAGATATAAAAGTATTCTTTACTTTTCAATAGATTTGCAGTGTGGAAGTAAAGGTCGAACCCACAGAGATTGATTACTACAGCGATTTAATTTTAACACCTAAGTCTAGTTAATTAGGGAAAACAGATTTGATTTTGAATTTAATTAAACTACTAACAATAAATAAATCTAAACTATGAAAGCAATTAAAAGTGTTTTTAATGAATGTTTAAGGGAACCTAGGATTGCAAATCCACCACTAGTTTCATAATAGGAATATCTATGAATTACTTTAGCTTATTACGTTGGATGAATATGGGGAATTGTAGCTACAAGCCCAATTCCTCCGACAAGAAGATAATCATGGTTCAAGCACCAACATAATCCATCTTCGGATAGCACGAATTATCTCACACTGAACTAGGGTTGTGATCTAATCCGTCTAACCTAGGCATGGACTATTCGGATACTTGATAGCACGAATCAATAAAGCACCATCACATGTAAACAATCTAAACAAGCACAGCAAGAATAGATCGTTGAGCACATCACAGTCAAAATAGATCTAAGACAAGAATAAATTCCGAAAGCAATGATTTAATCAATGTAAGTACGATTTATTAATAAAAATCCTCTCAACATGTGACTGTCATCCATACATAATAGACTAAAACAAAAGCATAAATAAAACCCTATTACTCATCTAGGGCTTCATTGAAACCCTAGATCAATGATCTAGCCGTCCATAGAAGTAGTAGATAGCAAGAGGTTGATGGAGGAGGCCATGGAAACCTTTGGTCTTCTTCTTCTTCTCCTTGCTTCCCTCCCTTCAATGGCTGGAAGTATGGTTGTAGAATGTGTGTATAATAATTGCCAACCCTCTAATTGAAGTAAAATAGAGTTTATATAGATTTACAACATGTTTTGGAAGCCTTTACAACTCGAAACGGACTGAAACGCATGTAATTTACAGTCTGGACGTCGTTTAGCAGTCTCGTTTGCACAGGAGTCTTCAGTATACTGAAATACGCAACTTTGGTTTTTGGGCATATCGCGCGAGCGGGTCGCGCGAGCGCGACTTTTGACTTTCGCGCGCGCGGATCGCGCGAGCGAATTATTGGGGGTCTCGCGCGAGCGGATCGCGCGAGCGACTTCTGGTAT
The DNA here is from genome assembly GCA_033977485.1 of Hydrangea macrophylla. Classification (NCBI taxonomy): domain Eukaryota; kingdom Viridiplantae; phylum Streptophyta; class Magnoliopsida; order Cornales; family Hydrangeaceae; genus Hydrangea; species Hydrangea macrophylla. The sequence goes on along the minus strand of CM066988.1, from coordinate 92,823,078 downwards.
TATCGCGTCCGCGGACCGCGCGCGCGACTTGCATTTTTCAGCTTCTTTCTTTCTGACTTTTCACCCTGTTTAGCCTGGTTTAGATGATTTCTTCCAAAACCTGTCAGAAACTAGAAAACGAAGTAAAAATATACAAAAACAGAATAAAAAGGTACTAACAAATGCTCGTTAAAGCGTATAAATAGGATTAGTTCTCTCCCGATCACACCCCCAAACCTACATTTTGCTAGTCCTCGAGCAAAACTAAAATAAAAACTACTAATAAAAATCTATTCCATTTTCGTATGGATCACGATTGCATTTAGCGTATGCAACAAGCCTTTTAAACCCCTAGGTGTCCCTAGTCGGACGAGTGAAGTCTCGTGAGGGTTCCCGTCAACAAGTTACCCACAACCATCTTTATTAACTTATAAATTTAAAAAGTTTTATTCAAACGAGAAATAAAACAATCAATACTCCTTATTATACAACAAAGATTTGAAATAGAATAACGAACAAAAAGAAATAGAATCAAACGTTCACCTATATCATGAGAAACAATCAAGTGCATGCAATGTATGAATCAATAGAGTTCCTCATAAAATCGCACGTGTGTGATATGGTAGTCAAATGAACACGCGCTTATCCTGAACTTGGAATATAACCCGGATAACCGTCTAACTATGTCTCGACTACGAATCTCACAATGAATTACACTCTCAAATGAAACACTCAGAAACATGTGTAATTTTTCTAAAATATGTGAGCAAAGGAATTATGTTTTCAAAATGATAAATGCTCACATATGACTCGAAAAAGACGCATGACACGAAAGAACAGTAGTAGTCTCATGGATAAGATGCCAATAATCAAGAAAAATTAATCATTACCATGTTTTAATCCCCCTCCCATCATTTTCATGTCCGAACCATGTTTTTCTAGGATCAAATAGGACTTTTTAAAGGTTGTAATGTAGCTCAGGTAATGAAAAAGGATAAAATGGATATATGGGTAGATTTAGAATGGCATTGTAAGGCATGTTCGATCTCTTTCATTCATCTTTTCTTTCTCTCCATTCCTTTTCATTCATTTTCTTTCATTTTTTTTTTTTTCAACCTTCCTCTTCTTTATTTTGTTTCTTTTCCTTTTTCTTTTCTTGTTTCTCAAATGAATATGCATTGAATACCAAGCAACTATCCCAATAACTTCTTATTTTTTTCTTCTTCATCAACACATCGCCTTAATACTACTAAAAGTTGATCACTCTTCCAGTGGTATACTCCAAGTTGATCAAGTTGGAGCTTTTTAAAGAGGATAATGGTGAACAAAGAAAAAGAGGCATTTTAACGGCTCAAAAGGGGGAACTAAGGGAATTTTCATCATTTATCGGTCGGTAATAAACAAAGAAGGCCTAAAATCATTTCCTAGGGTTATCTGGTTCTTCAATATTTACGACGGAAGATTATTTAGCATGGTAACAAATATTTTAACTTGACTATCAACCAAAACAAGAATAATGAGACTAAACAACAAGTAGCTGCGCTATTTCAATGAAATTCGACAAACACAATGTATTTCTAACCCTCTAAATAGAAAAGATAGGCTCAAAAGCTCACCGGGCTTAGTCTCCACCATGTGTTATCTAGAAATCCGAATCATATTATAGTTCACAACCAACATGTATTCCAACGACTACGTGCAGTGCATAAGTTTATGTGCAAATCTATGATATAAAACTACGATTCAAACAATACATAACTTAAAACGTTACATCATAACTTCAGTAAACGATTCATCACATCTTCTTTTGTTTATCATTCTATAACAATCATAATTACATAACACGAAGTATCAACTAGCGATTGCAAAACCGTAGGTAACATCGTTTATTTAAACACACTTATTGAAAAAATTTTAAAATTTTGCATAAACTAATGTGTGCATACCCCCAAACCTAAACCTTTCATTGTCCCCAATGAAACAATAAAACGAAAGAAAGGAGAGTACATAAGGAACGATAATACCTCGATCTGGACAAGCATAGAACAGGTGAACACAAAGGAATATGGCTATAAAGTTCAATGTTACCTGTTACTTCTTAATAAAAGAAAACAAACTAACAAAAGAATATTAAAAGGAAAAGAAACAAAAATATAAAATAGAAATTGAAAAACTAAACTAAATTAAACTAAACTATCAAATGGAAAAGAAATAAACGAAAAAGTATAAATGTAATAAGGAAAACAACAACTAACTTGAACTAAACTGAAACAAATAAACAAAACAGAAACAAAAACATTATCAGAACAAATATGGGGGGAAAATACAGAAAACAAAGGAGAAAAACAGAGAATAAGGAAATCGCGCGAGCGGTCCGCGCGAGCGGCCGTCGCGCGCGCGAATTTTAAATTTTTTTTTTTTTTTTTTTTTTTTTTTTTTTTTACTATCTCGCGCGAGCGAGGTACCTCGCGCCCGCGATTCCAGGCGCGAGTAACTACTGAGGCATCATAAAAAAGAAAAAGAAAGAAAAATACTAAGGGGCAATCTCGCGCCAGCGGGCCGCGCGAGCGACGTCTCGCGCGAGCGGGCCGCGCGCGCGAGAATGGTCATTTCACTTGGTTCACTTATTTTATGCATATTAATTAAAAATAATTCTATTCCAACCCCCAAACCTATCCAGCACCTCAAAAACAGACTAAAATCACCCAAAAACAAAGAAAAACAAACGAACTAAAGCTTGGGTTGCCTCCCAAGAAGCGCTAACTTTTACGTCTTTAGCTAGACCTTTCTAGCATAAGACTCATGGAGGCCGTAAATCGGACTGTGTACCCCTAAGAATGTCAGGCAGAGCTCGATGGTAAGCAGAAATAACATCTCTTTGAATTAAATCGATTAACGGTTTATCAGTATTTTCAAATCGATTTCTTACCTTTCGAGTAGATTCAACATTAGGGTCCGAAGTATTAGGATTCATCCACTCATCATCCTCTACATTATTTCCCGCACTTATATTTATTACGTTCTTAGGCCCAATATTCCGTGTAACCTCACTACCCTCCACACCTAGATAATCATCGTCTTTGGGAGGTTGATCAACAGCATTAAAAACATTTAATTTTAATTGTATATTCCCGAACGACACTTTCATCACCCCTGTTCTACAGTTAACACGTGGGTTAGCCGTGGCTAAGAATGGACGACCAAGAATGACAGGAGTGTGTTTCCTAGCATCTAGCACCGGTTCGGTGTCAAGGACCATAAAATCAACGGGATAGAAACATTGATCAACTTTTACTAATACGTCTTCGACGATTCCTCTAGGTATTTTAACAGAACGATCCGCTAATTGAATAGTAGCGGCCGTGGGCTTAAGTTCACCTAAACCTAATTGTTTATAGACGTGATAGGGTAAAAGATTAACACTCGCTCCTAAGTCAAGGAGAGCCCGATGAATGATAGTGTCACCTATGACACATGAAATCGTAGGCGTACCTGGATCTTTATATTTTGGAGGAGCGTGTTGGAATATAGAGCTTACTTTTTCCGTGAGAAAGACCTTTTTAGGAGTATGACTCCGTATTTTGCGCTTTTGTGTACAAAGGTCTTTTAGACATTTAGCATAGGCGGGGATTTGTTTTATAGCATCGAGGAAAGGAATATTTATTTTGACTTGTTTAAATACCTCGAGTATATCCTCAACCTTAGACTTTTTATTTGTAAGATTAGACGGTTCCTCAACGTTTGGTGGATATGGCATTTTAGGAGTATAGTTCGTTGGGACCGATTCTTTATCTTTTTGAATTCTATTTTGGCTCATGTCCTCACCCGTCTCTTTATTAGAGTTAATATTCATACCTTTCACATTCCCCTTCGGAATTTCTATTACCTCCTCCTCTCGGGTAGTCAACCTAGTTGAGACGGCGTTCACTTGTTCATTCGACCCCTTAACCTCATATTGTCCCTTAGGATTTTGGATTGTTTGACTAGGCAACGTCCCCTCGTTTCTACGACTTACTACAGTAGCTAGTTGTCCCATTTGGGATTCAAGCTTCGCAATGGATTGCATATGAGAGTGCACTATTTGTGCTTATGCCTGAACTTGCGTTTCAATAGTCTTAAGGGACGCCAACACCTTTTCCTCAAAAATATTTCCCCTTGAAGGATTAGCATTAGGAGGCGGTTGTTGGTATTGGTTAGGTTGGAACTGAGGTCGATACGCATTTGGAAAATTAGTCGCCTCGTTAGGATTATTATTGTTATTTTTCCACGAGAAGTTAGGATGGTTTCTCCATGGCGCATCCGGATTATTAGTAGTTGCATTATAATTATTTCTTGGGTATTGTTGAATAGAATGAATGTGTTGCTCCACGAATTCCGGAAATTGACTCGCCGATGGACATGCAAGTATCGAATGTGAAGGATCAGAACATAATGCACAAATTTCACGAGCGGGTGAGGCTGTAGTTTGGTTCATTGTCATAAGTCGGTCAAGTTTTTTAGATAATTCTTGAAATTCAATAGAATGACTCGACTCAAACTTCACCTCTCGTTTGGTTGGAGGAAGATATCCTTCCGAACGTACCGACACAGCCTGATGCATCGAGTTCTCGCTTAACGTTTCAAATATTTTCCAGGCCTCATCGGCGCTTTTGTGTAGGAAAGTTCCCGCACAAACGGCATCAACGGTATTACGGACCGAGGGAATAAGTCCCTCGTAGAAGACCTGAACAAGTTGCCACTTAGGAACTTGATGATGTGGACACGAGCGTAATAATTCTTTAAATTTTTCCCACGTGTCGTAAAGTGATTCCCCATCTTGCATTACAAAATTGGTTATTGATTTTCTTATCTGGTTTGTACGCATAATCGGGAAAAACTTTTGTAAAAATGCGGTGTGTAAGTCTTCCCATGTTCTAATTGTGTTTGGCTCCAAAGATTGGAGCCAATATTTAGCTTTGTCCTTTAATGAGAATGGAAAGAGCCGCATTTTTAATTCATCATCAGTAAGATTTTGAATTTTCAAAGTAGAACATATATCTTGAAAATCTCCTAAGTGTTTATATGGATCTTCATTTAAACGGCCATGGAAAGATGGAAGCAGCGAGATGGTAGACGACTTTATCTCAAAGTGAGATGCCGTCGCCTCCGGTAATTCAATACATGTTTGTGGTGTGTAAGTCGTAGGAATAAAATAATCTTTAAGTGGAGGAGGTGGTGGTATATTAGGATTATTCATATTAGCTCCGTTGTTATTTTGGTTGTTGTCGTTATTATTTCCAATGTCTGCCATTTTAATTGGTTCTATGTTATTAAAGCGTGGTTTCTTTAGTTTTTGAAGAGTACTACGTATTTCAGATTCAAATAACGACGTTGGTTTTGGTGTCAAATCGTCGTCTATTACAACCCTAGTTCCAGAAGTTAAATTTGAAGACTTGTTAAGTCTTAATGTACGTTCAAGTTCAGAGTCTAAAGGTTGTAATTCCGGTTTGTTTGAACGTGTACCTAACATAAACTAAAAGAAAAGAAAAGAAATTAAAAACAAAGACTGACTCAACTAAAAAAAAAACAAATAGCAAGCAATCACGCAACTACGATAACAAGCACTCAACTACTATGATGCATGAAAATTATCCTGTAATGCAATGACCGCGTCAAGCCCAGCGCCCCGGGTTTCCTAGCTAATGCAGTGCAATTAACCTTAAACTAATGCAAATAGTGCGTCACAGCGCCCTGACTTACAGCGGTTTAAAGCGAATTCCAAAGGAAGCAATTTATTTAATTTTTATTTATTTTATTTTTGCGTAAGCTCCTTTGATGTAATTAGCTGCTCCACTCGGAAACGTTGACTACAAAATAAAAAATAAAAAAAAAAACAAGTTAGTAACTAAAAACAAAAACAGAAAATAAGAAGAATAAAAACTAATCTAATATTTACGAATTAACCAAACTACGATTATAAAACTAAGAGTAGTAGTACAATCCCCGGCAACGGCGCCAAAAATTGATCTCGTCAAAATCAAGATATAAAAGTATTCTTTACTTTTCAATAGATTTGCAGTGTGGAAGTAAAGGTCGAACCCACAGAGATTGATTACTACAGCGATTTAATTTTAACACCTAAGTCTAGTTAATTAGGGAAAACAGATTTGATTTTGAATTTAATTAAACTACTAACAATAAATAAATCTAAACTATGAAAGCAATTAAAAGTGTTTTTAATGAATGTTTAAGGGAACCTAGGATTGCAAATCCACCACTAGTTTCATAATAGGAATATCTATGAATTACTTTAGCTTATTACGTTGGATGAATATGGGGAATTGTAGCTACAAGCCCAATTCCTCCGACAAGAAGATAATCATGGTTCAAGCACCAACATAATCCATCTTCGGATAGCACGAATTATCTCACACTAAACTAGGGTTGTGATCTAATCCGTCTAACCTAGGCATGGACTATTCGGATACTTGATAGCACGAATCAATAAAGCACCATCACATGTAAACAATCTAAACAAGCACAGCAAGAATAGATCGTTGAGCACATCACAGTCAAAATAGATCTAAGACAAGAATAAATTCCGAAAGCAATGATTTAATCAATGTAAGTACGATTTATTAATAAAAATCCTCTCAACATGTGACTGTCATCCATACATAATAGACTAAAACAAAAGCATAAATAAAACCCTATTACTCATCTAGGGCTTCATTGAAACCCTAGATCAATGATCTAGCCGTCCATAGAAGTAGTAGATAGCAAGAGGTTGATGGAGGAGGCCATGGAAACCTTTGGTCTTCTTCTTCTTCTCCTTGCTTCCCTCCCTTCAATGGCTGGAAGTATGGTTGTAGAATGTGTGTATAATAATTGCCAACCATCTAATTGAAGTAAAATAGAGTTTATATAGATTTACAACATGTTTTGGAAGCCTTTACAACTCGAAACGGACTGAAACGCATGTAATTTACAGTCTGGACGTCGTTTAGCAGTCTCGTTTGCACAGGAGTCTTCAGTATACTGAAATACGCAACTTTGGTTTTTGGGCATATCGCGCGAGCGGGTCGCGCGAGCGCGACTTTTGACTTTCGCGCGCGCGGATCGCGCGAGCGAATTATTGGGGGTCTCGCGCGAGCGACTTCTGGTATTATCGCGCCCGCGGACCGCGCGCGCGACTTGCATTTTTCAGCTTCTTTCTTTCTGACTTTTCACCCTGTTTAGCCTGGTTTAGATGATTTCTTCCAAAACCTGTCAGAAACTAGAAAACGAAGTAAAAATATACAAAAACAGAATAAAAAGGTACTAACAAATGCTCGTTAAAGCGTATAAATAGGATTAGTTCTCTCCCGATCACTACTCCACCTGATCTCCTTTTTGAAGAAAGTGGTTGGAAACTCCAACAGACTTATAGTGGAAAGGAATTGTGTGAGTGGAATATTGATGGTGCCGGTGAGTATCAAATTTTGGAAATCATACCAAATAATGAAGTAATCCAAAATTCTCTGGGAATAATGCCAATTTCTGGACCCATTTTTTCCCACCAATGGTAGAATCATTTAGGAAAACAGCAGAGAAAAGTTTTAATAATTTGATCATTAATTATGAAGAGCTATGTGTGCTTTCATAATGGATTCATATAGAGAAAAGCTTTTTGATGAAAGATCTCAGATTCATACAAAGGCTAGACCAAGCCAAATGAATTCTGAATATTTAGAACTTTGCAAAAAAGAAATTCAAAGAAAACTCCTAATGAATCTTAGATGTCCATTTTTTCATATGCAAAGTTATGCAAATAACAGATACATGGCTCGGATACCAAAATATGCAGGATCAAAATAGAGAATAGTAGAGAAATTTATTACTTACTTGTGGGAAACCACTATTACAGAGAGACAGAGGGATTATCAAAGGGGAAGGGAGGATAAGAGAGAGAGAGAGAGAGAGAGAGAAAGAGAGAGAGAAGTGGGATGCCTATCCACAACCCTGAAGGTCATCTTAAATACAAAAAAACTCTATAGTTTACAGATAGGTTACTATAGATGAATAGTAAGATGATAAAAAGTAATACACGTGTCCTTGAGTAGTGGAGCCGAACAGATTACACTTATCCATAAAATATTCCAAAACCACCGGTATGCAAATCGGTGGGCAAAACCTATGGGTAAGAATTCGTCATTGCATGCGTCACTGGTATGGATACGTCACTGCATGTGTCACCTATCTATTCTATCTAGTCGTTTGGTTTGCTGGATTGGGATGTCGTGGCAATGATGGCATCAAAGAGGTCCTCCATGATTGGGACTTGACTAGAAATGGACGTTGTATCCATTTCTTCTTCATCTTCGTATGGGTACCTGGGCTTCTCCTGTAAGGCATCCAAAGGTGTTTGGCTATGAAGCTTGAGAGTGCTGACCTTGTCTTTAGTTTGGCTGGGAGTAGCCTGGTTATTTCTTTGGGAAACCTGAGAGGCCATAAACTGTTCTTTGAGAGCTTCCATGACCTTAACCTGTGTCTCTTCCTATGAAAGATGAGGATATTTCCCCCTAATTGAATTAAAAAGGAGGTTGAACATATTCAATTTAGAGGAGAGTTGAGATGCTTCCAGAAGAAATTTATCATCTCTTTTCTTTTCTTCTTCCTCAAAAAATTTTACATATTCTTCACTGGCAACTCGATACCAAAACCTGTTGCTTTTTCCGTTCCTTTTCTTGATCTAGAATTTTATTTTTTATTCTGGTTAATTGGCCTTCTATTGATACAATAGAAAGATTTGTCCAATTAATTTGTTTACAAATATGATCACTAGTAATGACAATATCTGAAGATTTGCCCATATAAGCAGCAGGTTCAATATACTTGTCATTGATTCTGTAATCTAAATGCATAAGAGGAGGATGAGAGCTTTCAATAAACCCTTTATCCCCATGTAGTCTCCATCTGGTTATAGTAATTGTATTCAGTACCTTTTAGGTAGGGAACCATTGGTGAAACTAGTCAACAAGCCAAATAAGAGTTTGCTTTTGTTCTAGATCTTGATAATATAGTTTTTTATAAGATCTAGTAAATTATCTTTAAACACGAGTAATTCTTCAAGGAGTTTTTATACTGCTCCTTCTAAAAAACCTTATACAGTTTCATATCCTTCTTCTTCAAGACATTCTATGTCCGACCAATCCAGACCAAACATTGATTTGGAACATCTCCAGAATTTGGAGAGAGAAAATGTTTTAAAAGGATTTATTAATTCAGATCAACAAATTCCTCAGGGAATTTATGGTCCTGAAGAACAAGAGAAGAATGGAAAAAGAGATCCATTTGATCCCTCTTATTCTCATGATAATACCTCTGTTTATGCTTAATGGAATTCAGTCCAAATTCTTTTTTTGAAAAGGTTATTAACAAAGATTTCATGTTTGAGAAAAACCAACGGTTCCGACAGATGCTTTACAATGGATTAGATATCCAATTCCTAATAAAAAGGATTTATTGGATTGACTTTATAAAGCTTCTATCTTCTCAAAATTTGATTTAAAATATGGATATTGGCAAATTCAAATTAAAGAAGAAGATAGATACAAGACAACATTCACTGTTCCTTTTGGACACTCGAAATGGAATGTCACGCTATTTGGATTAAAAAAATGCTCCTTCAAAATTCCAAAACATTATGAATGAAATTTTCACTTTTTTTCAAAATTCTGTTTGGTTTACATAGATGATATTTTCGTTTTTTTCATCATCTATAGATCAACATTTTATACATCTTAAAACCTTACAAGATATCATTATTTACAATGGTCTTGTTTTGTCAACCCAGAAAATGGATCTTTTTAAAGCACAGATTAGATTTTTGGGTTTCAATATTCATAAAGGAAAAATTACTTCCATTGATAGAAGTATTGAATTTGCTTCTAAATTTTCTGATGAATTAAAGGACAAAACTCAATTACAGAGATTTTTGGGAAATCTTAATTACATAGGAAATCATTATGATAAACTTGCCCATGACTATGCACTTCTACACCAGGGGCATAAAAAAAATCCCCAACCATGGAGTTTTGAACATACTAAAGCAGTTCAGAGAATTAAGCTTAGAGTTAAACAATTACCATGTCTTGGATTAGCTAATCCACATTGGGACAAAATTTTTGAAACTGATGCCTCAGATATTGGTTATGGGGGAATTCTGAAGCAAAAGAATCCTAATACCAATAAGGAAGAACTTCTAAGATTTACCTATGGTATTTGGAAAGGTTCTTCAAAAAATTATTCTACTATTAAAAAAGAAATGTTTTCTTTTGTTAAGTGTGTCACTAAATTTCAAGATGACTTACTTAACCAAGCATTTCTTATTCGTATTGATTGTAGTGATGCTAAACATATCTTAAAACAGGATATAAAAAATCTTCATACCAAGGCCACCATGATATATACTGCTGAATTATTATGGTAATTTGAAATATATTAGTATGATAATTCTTTGGGGGTCATAAGATTCTGTTAGTTGCAAAAGCTTGGGCCTGTTTTGCCAAGGAGTGGTTGTTTGGCTATAGCAACTGTTGATTGGAACAGACTCTATAAGAATTCTCATAACAATATATGATAAAAATCATAATATGTGAAGTAGTATATATCAAGGTAGCCTCAACTTGGTCATGTTCAAAAGAACAACCAAGACAGGGTCTGGATCCACATCAGGATCTAAATCTTATATTTATGAATACAGAACTTGTTGCGTTTGATCAAATGGAATAACTCAATCAATGGACAATCCCGTCCAGTTCTTCTAAACAAATTTATAAAAGTGGCACTTTTGCTTTTATATCTAAAGATCATGTTAAAACAATTGAACAAGATGTTATTCTTGACAACGATGAACAAACTTTAAGACTACTCTGTCTTAGAGATATTCAAAAAAGTTTATATAAATACAAATACATCCACATAGGATGTATTCAAGTAGCATTCAGACCCCTTACATTGATAGGATTAAATACTACTATTCTTTCTTATCTAAGCGATGCAAGATGTACAGACAAGTTTGTGTCATGGTCCAGTCTATTTTGATGTTTATCCAAATTTGACATTTTCTTTACATGATGAAAATTTGTTTGAAGCTACTCCTTTAAAAATTCAAACAAAAGGGTGTAATTTTCTACCTGCTACTTGTATTGTTAATACTACCTACGGGATTTATTACAAAGTAATGAACACTTTGTGTCCTAATGCAGTATTAAGAAGTAAACCAGGGAAAACTGTAGCAATAGACAGTAATTGTGTGACTACTAATATTGCTATACCTAGATTAATTAAATGGGATAATATAAATTTCCCAACTGATTGAACTTTACCTAATGCAGTCCCACCTGCACCTGTCCTTTCATCACAATTAGATCAAATCACCCAAACTAAAGATGGTGATATAGAAGTTTCTTTTACTCTTACCCAATTTAGTAAATTATCTTTAAACAAGAGTAATTCTTCAAGGAGTTTTTATATTGCTCCTTCTAAAATACCTTATACACTTTCATATCCTTCTTCTTCAAAACATTCTATGTTCGACCAACCCAGACCCAACATGGATCTGGAAGATCTCCAAAATTTGGAGAGAGAAAATATTTTGAAAGGATTTATTAATTCAGATCAACAAATTTCTCAGGGAATTTATGGTCCTGAAGAACAAGAGAATAAGGAAAAAAGAGATCTGTTTGATCATTCTTATTCTCATGATAATACTTCTATTTATGCTTAATGGATTTCAATCCAAACTCTTTTTTAAGAAAGGTTATTAACAAAGATTTCATGTTGGAGAAAAACCAAGGATTCCGACATGAATATTTCAAAATTTTTTATAAATATGATCTAGATCTTATAAAAAAAAACTATATTATCAAGATCTAGAACAAAAGCAAACTATTATTTGGTTAGTTGAGTACTGGTTTGATCAATGGTTCCCTACCCAAAAGGTACTGAATACCATTAGTGCAACTAGATGGTGACTACATGGGGATAAATGGTTTATTGAAAGCTCTCATCCTCCTCCTATGCATTTAGATTATAGAGTCATTGACAAGGATATTGAAGCGACTACTTATATAGGCAAATCTTCAGATGCTGTCATTACTAGTGATCACATTTGTAAACAAACTAATTGGACAAATCTCTCTATTGTATAAATAGAAGGCCAATTAACCAGAATAGAAAATTAAATTCTGGATCAAGAAAAGGAACGAAAAAAGCAACAGGTTATTAAACAACCTAAAGCTAGTTCTTCTTCTTTTGAAGCTGCTACTTTTAAACCTCCTTATCAAGCTGAAAAATTTTGTACTCAAAGTAAAAAGGAGGAAGAAGAGTTTATTGAATTCTTGACCATAAAGATTAAAGATGTTTCCCTAAATATTTTATCAAAAAATAATTATCCAAATGAATCACAAGATTCACAGGATTAGGATGAGAATGAAGATGAGGGAATCATAGATAATATAGATGAAGAAATTGAGAAAAATTTTGCTATCACTGAAAGTAATTTCCGTGGAAGCAATCCCTCACTAGTTCAAATTAATAGAATAGATTATGAAACTCTACCTTATTATTATCCTAGACCTACTCCACCTGATCTCCTTTTTGAAGAAAGTGGTTGGAAACTCCAACAGACTTATAGTGGAAAGGAATTGTGTGAGTGGAATATTGATGGTGCCAGTGAGTATCAAATTTTTGAAATTATCCATCAAATGCTCATGTGGACCTCTATGAGTAAACATTGCGGTAATACTGAAAAAGATACTGCAATCCTTTTAACCAATGGTTTTTCAGGTTGCTTAAAAGGCTAGTGGGATAATATCCTCACCAATGCTCAAAAAACTAAGATTTTTTATAAAGTCAAAGTAGAAACTGTAATCAAAGATGGTTCCAGATGCCATTATTACTTTAGTTCAGACTATTATTTCTCATTTTGTTGGATCATTTCCACAAAGGTCTTAAAGAAGCAGAGAACTTCTAATGAATCTCAGATATCCATCTTTAACTCAGTTTAGATTGTAAAAAGATATTTTTATACGCAAAGTTATGCAAAGAACAGATGCAAATAATGAATACTGGAAAGCCCGTTTCATCGATGGGCTTCCACATCTATTTGCTAAAAAAGTCAGACAAAAACTTAGGGATCAGCATGATGGAAACAACATTCCTTATGCTAGTCTAAATTATGGACAGATCCTAAGTGTATGTACCCAAGTTGGATTAAGTATTTGCAATGACATGAAATTGCAATACCAAATGAAAAAGCAAAATCTTACTGGTAAACAAGAGCTAAGGGATTTTTGCAAGCAATGGGGTTATGATATGACTGTCAATCCTACAAATAGAAGGAAAAAATAGAGCAATCAAAATACAGTTAAGAGAAGGAATACTAATCATAATCCTAGAAACACAAAGTATAGGCCACCGCCAAGAAAGAGCAACCTACCTAGGAAAAAACCTGCTAAACGTGCTAGTGTTAAAGAAACTAGGGTTTGCTCGAAGTGTGGAAAAGTAGGACATTTAGCTAGTAAATGTACTACTAAAAAGAAATTAGCAGAATTAAAGATTGATGAAGGCCTAAGGGCACATCTCTGTAAAATTTTATTAAACACTTCTCCTGAATTTTCAAAAGAAAAGGATTTTCCTGAAGAAGAGGATGATGGATTTTATTCCCAAAAAGAAGAAGAAAAACCATCTTGCTGTAATGGATGTCTTGACGCAGATTATTGGAAAGCCACTACTACTATGAATGGTCTTACCATTAATGTTCTTATTGCAGAACATAGTAATATGTTAGACATAATTGAGAAAATTACTGATCCTGAACTCAAGGTCAAGATAATTCAATTATGTATTAATCATGCTAAAAAAGATATTCCTGAAAAAGAATACGTATAAAATCCCCCAATACAGTATTCAGGAAGTCTTCAATAGAATGGAAAATGTTGAAAAACCCATTACTATTCAAGATTTAAAGCATGAAATTAATTTGGTTAAATCCAATATAAAGGATCTCCAAATTGCTTTTTCTACAATGAAAGAAAGAATTGATAATATAAATATTCCAAGTTCTTCCATAACTATAAGTGATGATATTCCAAATATCGAGGAAACAGTTGTAGATTTGTCTGGAGACCAACATTTGCATCTCCTAAATAAAATTACTTATCAAAAATGGTATATAAAAATAGATCTGGTAATTCAGGGAGAATATCCCATTTCTAATGCTATTGCTTTAGTTGGCAGTGGAGCAGATCTAAACTGTATTCAAGAAGGCATAGTACATACTTAATATTTTGAAAAAGTTGTGCAATCTTTAACATCAGCCAGTGGCAGTAGAATGTCTATTCAATGTAAATTGTCTGATGTTTTTATCTGTAATGAAGAAGTATGTATTCCCTCTACCATTTTACTTGTTAAAGATTTACAGCAACAGGTAATTTTGGGAACTACTTTCTTAAAACTTTTAATGCCAATAAAAGTTTATCAAACTGGTATTTTCTCTACCTACAAGAATACTAATCTGCTTTTTACCTTCTTAAGAGAACCAGAGACAAGGATTGTCAGTGAATTAAATCTTTTAGATTTAAAAGAAAGACATATTGATTTTCTTCAAGAAGAAGCTAGAATCATGCAAATTGAGCATCAATTAAAGATGTCAAATGTTTCTAGAAAAATTGATAATTTAAAGAAGTAATTTCAAAATAAAGTTTGCAGTGAGATTCCTAGTGCTTTTTGAACAAGGAAGAAATACATTGTTTCTCTCCCCTATAAGCCTAATTTTGATGAAAGATCTCAGATTTATACAAAGGCTAGACCAAGCCAAATGAATTCTGAATATTTAGAACTTTGCAAAAAAGAAATTCAAAGTCTTCTGGATAAAAAGCTCATAAGGAAAAGTTATTCCCATTAGAGCTGTACAGCTTTTTATGTTAATAAAAATGCTGAAAAAGAAAGAGGCAGACCCAGATTAGTGGTGAATTATAAACCACTAAAAGATGCTTTACAATGGATTAGATATCCAATTCCTAATAAAAAGGATTTATTGGATAGACTTTATAAAGCTTCTACCTTCTCAAAATTTGATTTAAAATCTGGATATTGACAAATTCAAATTAAAGAAGAAGATAAATACTAGACAGCATTCACTGTTCGACACTATGAATGGAATGTCATGCCATTTGGATTAAAAAATGCTCTCAGAATTCCAAAACATTATGAGTGAAATTTTCACTCCTTTTTCAGAATTCTGTTTAGTTTACATAGATGATATTTTGGTTTTTTCATCATCTATAGATCAGAATTTTAAACATCTTAAAACCTTACAAGATATCATTATTCACAATGGTCTTGTTTTGTCAGCCCAAAAAATGGATCTTTTCAAAACACAGATTAGATTTTTGGGTTTCAATATTCATAAAGAGAAAATTATTCCCATTGATAGAAGTATTGAATTTGCTTCTAAATTTTCTGATGAATTGAAGGACAAAACCCAATTACAGAGATTTTTGGGAAGCCTTAATTACATAGGAAATCATTATGATAAATTTGCCCAAGACTGTGCACTTCTGCACCAGAGGCTTAAAAAAAATCCTCAACTATGGACTTCTAAACATACTAAAGCAGTTTAGAGAATTAAGCTTAGGGTTCAACAATTGCCTTGTCTTGGATTAGCTAATCCACACTGGGATAAAATTGTTGAAACTGATGCCTCAGATATTGGTTATGGGAGAATTCTGAAACAAAAGAATCCCAATACCAATAAGGAAGAACTTCTAAGATTTACCTCTGGTATTTGGAAGGGTTCTTCAAAAAATTATTCTACTATTAAAAAAGAAATGTTTTCGATTGTTAAGTGTGTCACTAAATTTCAAGATGACTTACTTAACCAAGCATTTCTTATTCGTATTGATTGTGGTGTTGCTAAACATATCTTAAAATAGGATGTAAAAAATCTTGTTTCCAAGCAATTTTTTGTTAGATGGCAGTCTGATTTAACTGCTTTTGATTTTCAAATTGAATATATTAAAGGATATCAAAATTCTTTACCAAATTTTCTAACCAGGGAATTTATGCAGGAAAAATCGAATGCAACCTCCTAATAAAGGAAGGTTTCAATTCCTTCAACGACGTCCCAACAAAGGGAAAGGCCAGCATCATAGCAGCCCAACTAAGGGTTCATAGACCAACAAAGGGCCTAAACAACCACCAAAAGCTAGTCCTTCAAAGCCATCTACTAAGGACATCCTCATTCAAGATTCTGTTTTCCATCAAAAGCAATTTTTGGAAAATTTTCTTATTTTAAATAGCAATATTGATAATAAATTAGAGTTAGATGCTTGGGGTCTTAAAGAACGTTATTTAAATAACCATAATTTTGTGACCCAAGAATCTAAACCAAGATTTGCATATAAAGCAATTCTTACTGAAACAGGATCTGTACAAATTGAACATTTTCATGTTGTTCCAAATGATAAAAAGAGTCCTATGACACATTCAAAGTGTTATACTGTTAAAGTTCTTCATGACCAGTGGGGACTTAACCCTGCTCAGGTTAGAACTTTAAAGATTAATGGATCTACATTTAATTATTGGGATTATCTAGAGGCCTGAAATAAAGCTTTTCTCTATATGAATCCATTACGAAAGCACACATGGCTCTTCGTAATTAATGATCAAATTATTAAAACTGGTCTCGACCGTTTTCCTAATTGGTTCTACCATTGGTCGAAAAAAGTGGGTCCAAAAATTGGCATTGTTCCCAGAGAACTCATGGATTACTTCACTATTTAGTATGATTTCCATCCAGTTCTTAGGGGAAAATCCTTATAAACTATTCCTTTCGAAAGAAACATATTGTTCTTCTTCGTCGAATTCAGATTGGTCTGGATTTGGAAATGGGATATACAGCATAGTACTGATCATCTCCAAATTTCAGTACTACAAATAACTTTTTAGTGTAAATGGTGGAATAATTTTGACATCCCTACTGCTCTCACTAAAGTTCGAGCTATCACTGAAGAATATGTAAAAATTTTGAGGAAGAAGAAAAGAAAAGAGAAGATAAATTTCTTCTGGAAGTATCTCAACTCTCCTCTAAATTGAATATATTCAACCTCCTTTTTAATTCAATTAGGGGGAAATATCCTCATCTTTCATGGGAAGAGACACATGTTAAGGTCATGGAAGCTCTCAAAGAACAGTTTATAGCCTCTTAGGTTTCCCAAGGAAATAACTAGGCTACTCCCAACCAGACTAAAGACAGGGGTCAGCCCTCTCAAGCTTCACAGCCAAACACCTATGGCTGCCTTGCAAGAGAAGCCCAGGACCCATACGAAGATGAAGAAGAAATGGATAAAACGTCCATTTCTAGTCAAGTCCCAATCATGGAGGACCTCTTTGATGCCATCATTTCCATGCATCCCAATCTAACAAACCAAACGACAAGCTGGAATAGATAGGTGACGCATGGAGTGACGTATCCATATCAGTGATGCATGCAATGACGAATTCCTACCCACAGGTTTTGCCCACCGATTTGTACACTAGTGGTTTTGGAATATTTTAAAGATAAGGGTAATCTGTTCGACTCCACTACTCAAGGACATATGTATTACTTTTTATCTTCTTACTATTTATCTACAGTAACCTATCTTTAAACTATAGACTTTATTTTTTGTATTTAAGATGACCTTCCGAGCTGTGGATAGGCATCTCGCTTCTCTCTCTCTCTCTTAGCCTCCCTTCCCCTCTGATAATCCCTCTCTCTCTCTCTCTCTCTCTCTCTCTCTCTCTCTCTCTCTCTCTCTCTCTCTCTCTATAATAGTGGTTTCCTACAAGTAAGTAATAAATTTCTCTACTATTTCTCTATTTTGATCCTGCATATTTTGGTATCAGAGCCATGTATCTGTTCTTTGCATAACTTTGCATATGAAAACAACTTTATACATCTAAACTAAGTTAAAGATGGACATCTAAGATTCATTAGAAGTTCTCTTTGAATTTCTTTTCTACAAAGTTTTAAATATTTAGAATTCATTTGGCTTGGTCTAGCCTTTGTATGAATCTGAGATCTTTCATCAAAAAGCTTTTCTCCATATGAATCCATTATGAAAGCACACATGGCTCTTCATAATTTATGATCAAATTATTAAAATTGGTCTCAGCTGTTTTCCTAATTGGTTCTACCATTGGTGGGAAAAAATGGGTCCAGAAATTGGCATTGTTCCCAGAGAACTCTTGGATTACTTCACTATTTGGTATGATTTCCAAAATTTGATACTCACTGGCACCATCAATATTCCACCCATACAATTCCTTTCCACTATAAGTATGTTGGAGTTTCCAACCACTTTCTTCAAAAAGGAGATCAGTTGGAGTAAGTCTAGGATAATAATAATAAGGTAGAGTTTCATACTCTATTCTATATACCATTTTTGATAAGTAATTTTATTTAGGAGATGCAAATATTGGTCTCTAGACAAATCTATAGGTGTTTCCTCGATATTTGGGATATCATCACCTACCAGGTAGATAATTAAATGGGCTGAAATAAATTTCTCAACTGATTGGACTTTACCTAATGCAGTCCCACCTGCAACCTGTCGTTTCATCACAATTAGATCAAATCACCCAAACTAAAGATGGTGATATTGAATTTCTTTTACTCCTACTCAATTTAGTAAATTAACTTTAAACAGGAGTAATTTTTCAAGGAGTTTTTATACTGCTCCTAAAAAAACCTTATACAGTTTCATATCCTTCTTCTTCAAGACATTCTATGTCCAACCAACCCAAACCCAACATGGATCTGGAACATCTCCAGAATTTGGTGAAAGAAATGTTTTGAAAGGATTTATTAATTCAGATCAACAGATTCCTCAGGGAATTTATGGTCCTGAAGATCAAGAGAATAAGGACAAAAGTGAAGTCCACTAAGCATAAATAGAAGTATTATCATGAGAATAAGAGGGATCAAATAGATCTCTTTTTTCCTTATTCTCTTGTTCTTCAGGACCATAAATTCCTTGAGGAATCTGTTGATCTGAATTAATAAATCCTTTCAAAACATTTTCTCTCTCCAAATTCTGGAGATGTTCCAGATCCATGTTGGGTCTGGGTTGGTCGGACATAGAATGTCTTGAAGAAGAAGGATATGAAACTGTATAAGGTTTTTTAGAAGGAGCAGTATAAAAACTCCTTGAAGAATTACTCTTGTTGGTTCGACTTCACTACTCAAGGACACATATATTAATTTTATCTTCTTACTATTCATCTACAGTAACCTGTCTTGAAAATAGTTTACATAAAGATACTTGGTAACCCGAAATGAAAATAGTACATAAAGATACTAGGGTAAAAAAACACTTTGCACCTGTAATGCATACATTATTTGACACTTTGCACTCTAATGTTTTAATTATTGCAATTGGGTCCCTAATGTATATAGCGAATTGCAATTTGGCCCTTCCGTTAGACTATCTGTTTAAAATAGATGGAAAAGCCTTATGTGCATGTCATATGACCCACTTTAAGGGCCATTTTTTTGTCATTTAAAATATCAGGGTTCAAAAAACCTTAGGGGTGAAAAGTGCTTTTATTCAATTAAAACTAGTTCACTAGTCCAATATTATTAAATAAATTTCAAGAATTTTTCTATGTATCTAAAATTCAAAAAACAGTGTTTAATGTATGAAAAGATAATAAAGGCCACAGTTTAGGTCTTTGCCTAAGACCCAAAAATGTATTGAGGCGCCCTTGGTTCCTAAGGGTTCCACTGTAAAGCATAAGGCGATATTTTGATACCACATGTCATGTGCTTTGAAGGTTAGGAAGCATGAGGTGTTGAATGACAAAAATGGTCATTTAAGCGGGTCATGTATGTTAACTTTGTAGAAATTTCACTAATTGAAGAAATTTTGCCAAACCAGTTTATGTTAACTTTTAGCACTTTCCCTTAAAAAATGAAATAAAATAAAATAAAAACTTTCAGCACTTTTAATCACTGTTTTCTAAATTTTAGATATATAGAAAAATTCTCGGAATTTATTTAACAATATTAGACTAGTGAAACTAGTTTTAATTGAATTAAAACACTTTGCATTTCTAATGTTTTATGAACCCTAATGTTTCAAATAACAAAAATGGCCCTTAAAGTGGGTCATGTGACATGCACATGAGGGTTAATTTTCTGTCATTTTAAATAGAAAGTCTAACATAGGGGCCACATTGCAACTCGCTGCACAAATTAAGGACCAATTACGACAATTAAAATATTGTTCAAAGTGCCAAATGGTGTGTATATTAGGAGTGCAAAGTGCTTTTTACTCGAGATACTTAACTAACATAACTGAAGTGTGTCAATTTGTATTTAGTTGTACATATATGTCGCATACAGATAGAGTCACATTTGCACCTGTTTGAGCTATAGAGAGAGAGAGAGAGAGAGAGAGAGAGAGAAAGATGAATCATATTGTTTAATGTGCAAAGTTTGAGACACAAAATGGTCACAAAAAGGTGCTCACTAAAGGATATGACATCCTATGTGGAACCCATGTGGCAGTAGGACCAACCACACTTAACACAATCCATGGGATGCCACATAAAATCCCTCATCCTTTTGTAAACATCTCTTTGTGACCCTTTTGTGTCCCTATGATACATATCTCACCAACACCACCAGCCATACCATGCAACAAGCCTATTTTCCTGCATCAAACCACAACAACCCACGTACTGAACCTATTCTCATGCAAACCCTCCAGTTCAATCACCACTTCATCTATTTCCATGACCATGCTACTACTAAACTTCATTTCCTAGTTTCATGCATGCATGTAGTGTTAGTTATCTTAGTGATAGGCATGTAAGTTCCATTTAACTATGTATGCATATATGGCTATATATACTGTAGTCGAGACATGAATAGATATGAAGAATATCATCCAAACTCTCCCTCTTCGTGTCTCTCTCTCTACTATTGTTTTTCTTTCTATCTTCTTGTGTTTTGGGTCTTGCCCTTATCAGTGGTATTAGAGTTATGGATAAGGAAACCCTTAATCATCTCGAAGTTGAATTAAAAAAATCTTTTGCCAATCCTGGATCGGATGCGGCAAGATACGCGATAAATGTTTCGAGTCATACTCGTAGAATGTGATCAATTGGAGTTCAATCGTAATAGCAACCACAATCTTGAAGTTGCTACGGTAGTACTACCAAATATGGAAATATTACAAATACTAAATAATCATGGTAATATTTGTGATAATGATTTATTCAACATTGGGTTACACCTAATTTTAGAAGGGGAATTGGAGCACCACCATGAGAAGAAATTGGTGCTCAATCGTAATAGCAACTCCAACATTGAAGTTGCTATAGTAGTACTTGCAATTATGGGATTGCAAATATCAAATTATCATAGTAATGATGATTTGAACTACCTTCCTGGAAGAAGAAGCGTGGCTACAATATATTCATGGTTTTTCAAATAATGCTACCAGAATGGATTTGTGTGCGAAGACTTGGCCAAAAATGATTCCAAGAAATGAGTTGTGTTCATTAAACTTTGGGATATTGGTGGGAATATTCTATTTGGTTCGCTTGCTTATAGCCTCGAGCTCCCTGTGGGTTCTCAAATCCATAATGTTTTCCACGTGAATCTTCTAGAGCTCAAACTCGAACCCATTCACTTTCCGTCTCCACTATTGCCTTAAATATCGGACACAACCTGCGCGTTCTTCCACAACCTGAGAAGATCATTGACCGTCCGCAAGGAAAAGCCCAAAACATAGATCTTAGTGCAGTGGAAAGGTATGCACCCCAGGAAGACACAACATGGAAAAATTAGTGGCATTTTTCTAGATCATATCCTAATTTTATCCTTGCGGACAAGGATGTTTCTAGTGGTAGGGATTGATGCGTATCTCATGCACACCACCAGCCATACCATGTAACAAGCCTATTCTCCTACATCAAACCACAACAACCCATGTACTGGACCTATTCTCATGCAAACCCGCCACTTCAATCACCACTTCATCCACTTCCATGATCATGCTGCCACTAAACTTCATTTCCTAGTTTCATGCATGTATGTTGTAATGCCATGTATTTTGGACTATATATTATTAATATGACTTCGTATTTGTACTTGTATAATCCTTACCCTTTATTTGGTAATTTTTGGTTACCAGTCGATTGCCTCTTTTATTCCAATCGATTGCCACTATTTGCATACCAATCGATTGCCATTTTTCCCAATCGATTGCCATCCTACTGGCTTGTATTCATTACGTGTCATATACCAATTGATTTCCATTGACTCACAATCGATTGCCATGAAATATCTATAACCAATCGATTATTTTTGATTCCAATCGATTGGCATCTGTTGAGACAAGTTTTCTTTTTTGCTTCATGTTTTGACACATACACAAGCATATTGTCAAGAAGACAGAGAAGAAAAATAAGAAAAGAACAAGTAGAAGAAAGAAGACAGAATAGAGAAGGAGAGATAGAGAGCAGACAGAGAGAACCAGAGAAGAAAAAGAGAAGAGAGAAGGAAAGAGAAGCTTGAAGAGTTTTCAAGCCAAACACAACCAAACACATATCTAGGTGAGTTCCAAACTCACTTGGTCTCACTATATAATGTTTTTACAAGTTATGGTGATGATTAGATGTGTTAAACACGTTGATGTTGTCAAAATCAAGTTCTTTTATTACCCTATTAAAAACATAGTACAATGGAAATAGGGCGTCGAGTACACATGGATTGGAATGCAACAATGCTTGGTGGGCGCTTAATAACCAATTATAATGCGAGGAGTAATTAACAAACTACAAAATAAAAATTGAGTATTTTCGACTTTGGGTTGGATTCAATTTGTACTAGATTATACTACAATGACTATTTAGAAAATGAAAAGTAAACTTTGAACAAAGCTAGTTATAATTAAAAATTGGGGGGTTTGTAAATGTAAAAATCGAGATTGGGGAGCATTCCCCCACCTTGGACCAACCAGACATGGATTTCATACTTGTAACACATTCTAGAGTAGAGAATCTCATTGTGATAAACTATCAAACATGTGGTAGTCAACATACATGCTAGATAGAAGTTCCAATGCAATACATGAGTATAGGTTTGAAATCTAGAGATTTAACAACTTTCAATGCTTGACATTGTAAGTTGAGTCTCAAGACATCAAACCTTGCACCCATGACTCTATATATGCTATAAAGTGTGAAAGTCCTACATTAAAACATACATGGGTCCAATGGTGGGTTTATGATCCTCAACCTACATGATTTAGCTACTCATGACTATAATAACATTAATATTAAAGAGAGGGAAAGAGAAATTATATCAACTAGAGGAAACCAACATAAATGCCATAGAAAATCCAAGAAATTCTTTAATAAAAACTTCAACCATTCAATACATTCACATTCTTCTCTCTCTTTCTCTCTCTCTCTCTCTCTCTCTCTCTCTCTCTCTCTCTCTCTCTCTCTCTCTCTAACACTAAATAGCACTGAATGTGGGTAGATGGGGAGTAATTGATGAGGGAGATGAGGAGATTTGAGAGAGAAAGGGAGTTTACAACCTAAAAACTAAGTATAAATACAAGCTAACCCTAACATAAACCAATCTCTAAATATATATGCTCCATACACAAAATGTCAAACTTGTAAATAAAAGAGGTACCAATCAACAGAAGCTGCGGATTGATCCAAGGCAAAAAGCCAGATCGATCCATTTCTTCAATTAAGAAGTAGAATGCTCAGCGAAACTCATAGATCAATCCGCAGTGTAATGCCGGATTGATCCGCCTTGCATTTTTTGGACACGGAACTCTTTCAGAACGAGCGGATTGATCTGTCTGATGAGCCCGGATCGATCCGTCTAGGCATATTCTAAATTTTTACTTCCTTTGAAGTATAATCTCCAACTTTTGATCCCAATCTTCTACCAAGTCTCAAACATCTATAAGAAAGAGGCTTTTATTAGTTAAAACACAATAACAAAGAGGATTAACAAATTACAATATATCCATTAAATCTCCTGATTTAGGTACTGATTCGTGCTCAGTACGGATAAAATCACGAGTTAAGAGTGCAATATTGAACACAAATCACACATCCTTAAGACATTTGTATATTCTGTTTTACAAATCTGCTCGGGACGATGAAGTTCCAATCGATTGACATCAGTGGAGTCCCAATCGATTAGATAGATTACCAAACGATTGCCATTATTTGTAACCCAATTGGTTTCTAAAGTTATCAATCGATTGACATTATTTTGGATCCAATCGATTGACATGTTTTCCCAATTGATTGTTACAAATTTTATCCTAATCGATTGGCATTGGCAAAACATGGATTGTTTCTTTTGTTTACTATATAAAGGGCTCGATTATCGATTCTGGATTCGGACTTCTATTATGCAATTTTGGGTTGATTAGGGATAATGTGACAACAAAGATAAGTATGATTAAGAATAATGGATTAATGTGATGACGTTAGATACTATGCAGTTCATGTATGAGTTTAATATTCGTTTCCTTATAATCAGAGTAGTCAGGCCACAATGGGAAGTCATGTATCAATGTTAGTACGGAACAAAAGTAGGTTTGATAAGTTCTGGGAATGGTACGTGGACAGGGCTAAGTAGTCCTAAGATAGCCAGATGATCCATGTTATATGCTTGACGAGCGGTGGATGGGTTATATCCTTAATGAGCGATGGATGGGGATCACTGGTAGACATCAATGAGTCGGGGCAATATATTTAATATACTATTGTTCGAAAAGTTGTATCCCTGATATGCGGTGGATGGGTTATATCCTTACGAGCAAGGGATGGACTAATGAGGTGTCCATGGCATGCGG
Source organism: Hydrangea macrophylla (assembly GCA_033977485.1). Classification (NCBI taxonomy): domain Eukaryota; kingdom Viridiplantae; phylum Streptophyta; class Magnoliopsida; order Cornales; family Hydrangeaceae; genus Hydrangea; species Hydrangea macrophylla. The sequence goes on along the minus strand of CM066988.1, from coordinate 92,798,191 downwards.
TGGATGGTATATATCCTTAACGACGATGGACAGAATGAGGGTATGTTTATATAAGTTAAATGATTGAATCTGTTCTTTCAGTCGAGGTATCGATTATCGGTCTTAGGATCATAAGACGATAAGGGTTAAGTAACGACGTTAAATAAAGAGAAGATATTACTTAGTAGAACTATATTTTATGACTTACATAACTTGTTATTACGCTATATAATTGGTACTTTGTGAGATTCTATTCACTCAGCTCTCAGTAAGCTGACGGCCGTTATTGGCTGGACATTTCCCGTCCAGACTACCATGTTCTTAATAATGCAGGTGATGGAGCTTATGATGATGGCTACTACCTTAAAGAGGAATATGCATAGGGTGGCCCCACTGATGTCGGTTATGCCAGAGAAGACTGTTACGCTGACGACTACCCTTATGCCAGGTACAAAAGAAGAAGTTATATCTAGATTATATTTCTGTTATTACTGTTGCACTTTATTAGTAACGGGTACTTGAGCATAATGGCATATGTTGTTTTCAGACCTATTGTGAGCCTGAGGACTACTCTGATATTGTAATTGATAGAATCGTTACTATACATTTAGTTGTTTTCTGTTCTTGTTGCTTTTAGTTGGATTAGTAGTGTATGGTGTGGATAATTAGTGACATTCAACCGTCATTCCCTATGAACCCAAAAAGGAAATTCATTTTTCCCTATTTTTGCTGCTCCGGGGCGTGACACATGTAGTGTTAGTTATGTTAGTGATAGACATGTTAGTTCCATTTAATTCTATATATAGATATGGCTATACATACTGTAGCCGAGACATGAATTTTCATGACCAATCCCGCTAACGTGCGGAAATAGGACACGTGGCACGCCACTAAGGCTCATCCATCCATTTAATAACTATACGCAGTGGAAAAGAACTTTAAAACAACCTGAAGTGTATAAAACTTTCGGAAACATTACCCTCCGAGTTAAAAAATCCATATAAAATTGAAAACGTAATTATATTTCAAATTGAATGATTTTATGTTGAAAGGGATCCCAAAGGTACCCTAAGAACCAACCAAAACATTTCAAAAATTTTCGGAAGGTATAGAAAAAGAATTCTGGCAGGGGGCATCTCGACTGGTCGAGCGACCCCCTTCGACCGGTCAATGACCCTTTAGCAGAATCCTGCACAATACTGCAGAATTCTTGCTAAGGCATCAAACAACCGACACTTCTTCCCTTCCACCAAACATGGTTAACTTTTTAAACTTCACCATCTATACTAGACTTTCAAGAACATTATTAAGACATGATAATACGTGAAAAGAACAATAACGGAACAAGCTAAGGCTTGTTTGGATTAAAAACATAAAAAGAACTATTACATTCCTCCGAAATGCTAAATTTACAAGTTAAGCTTCCAAAACACGAATCCATAAGTTCGGATTCATTACAACAAAACTAAAAGGAGTTTTAACACATGTTACAACCTTATAAATCCATTCCAAAGCTTAAAAGTATAGTCTTAAGCCTTAACTTCCAAAATTTACATTTCCAACAAAGGAATGGAACACCAAAAACATATACAAGGTGAGTCAACCCCGTCGTCCCCGCGGTCTCACTCTTCGCGCTTCTTATTTCCTTTCTTCTTGTCACCTGCAATGGAGTGACACTCCACTACTCAGCTATATGCTGAGTGCACAATTCTAAACATATGCTTATATGACAATTCATGTTCCAAATATTTAAAACACATCAAAATAATCGCTAGGGTGAGTAGTACGCTTCCATCCGGTAATTGAAACCGATGTCATGGAAGGCACACCTCTTCCACGCATCCCGTACACTGGTTGGGCCTTCCTCCATACCAAGTATCGTGTCCTGGTTGGGCCTTCCTCCATACCAGACACCACACAATCAATTCTCAAAATCCTCAAACTTCGAGGAGCTTACCCCCAGACGGAATTGCACTAAACCCCCCTTTGACCCACATAACACATAACATGCTCACATAAACATTTGTAAGTGCTTTTATCGCATTTTCATGTGCATAAATAACAGGCATACGTAATACATGAATTTCGCCCGGATCCAAAATATCAAGTTCAATGGTTAAAACATGGAATTTCCTATAATTCATAAGCTTAGAATTCATACCTAGTGCGATTTTCCTACAACTTTGAATGATGAATTAGGAGATCAATTAAACGTCGATTTTCGAATTTCAAACAATTCCTACAAGTTTACACGCATTTACCCCAAAATTATAACATTAGGACATTTATAAAAATCTAACCAAACATGGCCTAATATATATATATATCAAAACGTAGGCCTTACCTCCACGAGTTCAAATCTCAAATTTGGAGAAAAATTGACGATCGGAAGGTCGTCGATTTGTGTCGGAAAGCTCGTAGCAACTGAATCCCTAAAATCTCCCTTCTCTTGATTTCCAAATTAGGTTTGGAGAAATGAAATTAATTCATGAGTTTCTATATATAGGCACGACTCTCAGGAATTACGTTTACCTCCCTACGAGTTCTCAAAACTCGTAATTATTTCCTGAAACGTCGCACACGTCCATTTTATTACTTCACGAGTGAAAACTAAAATTTATAAATGTTTTTGTCTAAGTCTCGTTTGGGTCCAAAAACTATATTTCGTGGAATCTCTACACAACCTACCTTTTACATAATGCATCGTTCACGTTCTCATCACAGTTCTCAAAATGATATCTAACAGTATCAAAATTATCATAATTTACTCTACATGGGTAAAATTTACTATTCATGAAATACCAGATAAATTAAATAACATTTAAATCATATAAATTTCATTTAATCATACGGATGCCTCATGGTTCTCTGATTACTGTGTCCTCAACCGACACTCCACCGTTAACTATAGTCAACTACTTATCTCAATTATCAAATAACTTTGATAATTTACAAAATTCAAATATGCATGTTAAAATCATGAACTTTTTGGAACGGGTGTGACAACTCTCCCCTCCAAAAAGGAAGTTTGTCCCCAAACTTATATCTCATACATCGAACAGGTGCGGATACTCATTCTTCATTTCTTCCTCACTCTCCCATGTAGCCTCTTCAACCATGTGACTATGCCATAGTACGTTCACCATCGGAATTGTCTTAGTTCTTAAGACTTGCTCCTTCCGGTCTAGTATCTCTACTGGATGCTCTATGTAACTCAAGTCTTCTTGAATTTGTAATGGTTCGGGTACTATGATTTTACTCATATCTGTCATACATCATCTCAGCATCGATACGTGAAATACATTATGCACATGTTCCAACTCAGATGATAGGGCTAATTGGTAAGCCACCGGCCCTACTGATGAGGGCTGATATTTGTAAAATATTGGCCCGATAAAGAGAAAAATTGGTTGAATTTAACCCTCTATCTCTAGTTTAACTAGCACTTGTGTTTTAATGCATCTCTTTACATAATGATGTATTTTCCGTGGTATGTAGTTGTGTTTAGTTCTTTGAATGCAGGTTCTGAAGTGGAATGAAGTAAAAGTTCAAAGGATAAATCAAGAGACAATAGAACATGTCAGAAATGAAGTTTAAGTACCAATCGATTGGCATCATACCAATCGATTGACATCCATTCATAACCAATCGATTGGTATTGTTACCAATCGATTGGTATTTTTACCAATCGATTAGTATTTATTGTCAATCGATTGGTTAAAGCTGGAGTCAAAGTTCTTTAATGGCGCAAGATCCCAGCAATCAAGACAATGACCAGCCGTTACACTATAAACCTAGACGCCTTCAGCTCATGGATATCACACTATAAATAGAGGAGAGTGAGAGGGGTCAAGGGTTGGCTCATTGTGCTTGTTTTTGTAGGATTTTCCATTTTGTTTTGGATTGATATAAGATTCAATTTGAAGAAATTACATTTCCAATTCAGTTTCGAGTCAGGTTATTCCTCTTTGTTTTTTTTGTTGCTTCCGAATTTGTTTGATTTTAAACACCATTTTAATATTAGTTAGATTTTGAAATTTCTAGTTTATAGTTTTAATCCATGTCAATGTTTGATCCCACTTTTCAGTTTATTTATATCCATGCAGTCCTAAACATGCTAGGGTAGAATCCTGGTTGGGAATAATGTGAAAAAACATTATTTCCCAGCCACTGTCATGATTCTGTGAAAGAATTAATGGCAATCGATTGGAAACAATATCCAATCGATTGACATAGATTCCAATCCAATCGATTGGTAATATTACCAATCGATTGGGAGTCATTTCTTACCAATCGATTGACATTAATAGCAATCGATTGGTATGCTTATGACTTGGGCAGAATCTTTTTAGTATTCCAGTAACTTTTATTTCAGAAACTAAGCCTAAATTGATCTTTAAAAGTTCAAATTGAGAATTGATTTTGAAATATAAGCTCCTTTGGCCAATTAATTCAATGAACATGTATGACAAACATATTGAATATCCTATATTCAATTTGTTAGATATAGTTTATAGTTTTGATTAACTCTTATTTCAGTTTTTCATAGTAAGGAAAGGAATTCAATTACTAGTTATGTTAAAGTAACATTCTTAGTGACTAGGATTGCTTTACTTAATCCCTTTGTGAAAAAAGGAATACTAGAAAGATGAAGCCCCAGTTGTGCGTTAACGCTAAGTCACGATAGTGGATGGTGCAATGTGGACTCACATGTTCCCAACACCTTTTCCATATTTATAAGATCACATTGTTTAATTCTGTTTAATTTAATTATTGTTTAACCCTGCTTCTTTAGAATGTAATTTTGAATTCAGTAGGATCGTTAGAACCTCCACTCTTAAAAGTAATCATCTTTTGTTTTCTTTAGGATTCAATCTAGGTTCTTTTTTCCCCCCACCTCCGTCCCTTGGGAAAACGACTTGGTCTTACCGGTTATAACTCGACGCGACCGTCTACACTTGGACGTACTCTTTAAGAGACCACACATTTCAAGTCGTGCCACCTACCCTCTCTAGGATCTCAAAAGGCCCTACGAATCGCAGGTTAAGTTTTCCCTATTCCCAAATCGAACAATGCCTTTCGACGGCGATACTCATAAGTATACAAAGTCTCCTACCTCGAATGTCAGACTCTGAGCTACCTTAAGTCGCTCCTGAATTAATTTCACCTTCTCGGTAGTCATTTGCACTATCTCAGGTCCTAACAACCTTCTTTCTCCAACCTCGGTCCAACAAACCGGTGATCGACACTTACGCTCATACAAAGCTTCATACTGTGCCATGCCAATACTTGACTGGAATCCATTGTTATAAGCAAATTCAATTTACGGCAGTGGTGCTCCCAATCACTCCCAAAATCTAGAACACACAAAATAAGCATATCCTCCAAGGTCTGAATCGTCCGTTCTGACTGCCCATCGATCTGAGGATGAAATACGGTACTGAAACTCAACTTTGTACCCATACCTTCTTACAAACTACCCCGAAACCTCGACGTGAAGCTACTATCTCGATCCAACACAATCACTTCTGGAATCCCGTGTAGCCTCACAATCTCTTTCACATATAATTCTACTAACCTTGAAGACTTAGTCGTCTTGATTGGTAGAAAATGAGCTGACTTTGTCAATCTATCCACTATAACCCAAATCTTCTCGTTCTTATTAGAAGATCACAGAAATCCTGAAACAAAGTCCATCGTAATCTCATCCCACTTCCATTCTGACACGGGTAATGGTTGTAATAGACCTATAGGTACTTGTCTCTCTGATTTCACCTGCTGACATGCCGGACACTCTGAAACATACTTAGCTATTTCACGCTTCATACCTTTCCACCAGAAATTTTTTCTCAAGTTCCGGTACATCTTATTATTTCTCGGGTGTACTGAGTATCGGGTACTATGTGCTTCCTCTAGGATTCTATCTTTCAAGCCTTTTACATTCGGCACACACAACCGATTTTCAAGCATCCACATTCCTTGTTCTAATACAAAACCCAGTCGTTTTCCCAAAGGTATCTCGTCTCTCATTTTGCATAGGTATACATCGTCAAATTGTGCCCTCTTGATCTCATCAATAATATCAGGTTATGCTATGATCGTCATCATTAAGCCACCGTTGGTTTCTGGAAATACGTCCAACTCTAATCATTCCATTTCCCTTACTAGTTCTTTCTGTTGTGTTAGCTCGTCGACTAAGTTCCTTGGCGTCTTCCGGCTTAGCGCGTCGGCTACTACGTTAGCCTTCCCCGGATGATACTCTATAGAAAGATCGTAATCCTTCATCAACTCTAACCATCTTCTCTGCCTCATATTCAGGTCTCGTTGAGTGAAAATATAGTTCAAATTTTTGTGGTCCGTGAAAATCTCACATTTCTCCCCGTACAAGTAGTGTCTCCAAATCTCCAAAGCATGAATCACTGCGGCCAATTCAAGGTCGTGAGTCGGATAATTAACCTCGTGTGTCTTCAATTGTCTAGAAGCATAAGCAATTACCTTTCCACCTTGCATAAGTACACATCCTAAACCCTGCTGTGAAGCATCACTATAAATTACGAATCCCTCGGTTCCAGATGGTATCGCCAATATCGGTGCTCTCATCAAACGTGACTTCAACTCTTGGAAACTGTCTTCACATTCTTGACTCTATTCAAAAGTAACACCCTTTCTCATTAATTTTGTCATTGGCAATGAAATCTTCGAGAAATGCTCAATAAAACGAAGGCAGTATCCCGCTAATCCCAAGAAACTTCAGATTTCTGACACTGAGGTTGGCCTCTGCCAACTAGACACGGCTTCCACTTTGTGAGGATCAACTGAAAGTCCATTCTTATCAATCACATGACCAAGAAAAGTACTACTAGATAACCAAAATTCACATTTCTTGAATTTACCAAACAGTTACTTTTCCTGCAATCTCTGAAGTATCAGTCTCAAATGATTTTCGTGCTCTATCTCACTCGGCGAGTAGATAAGGATGTCGTCAATAAACACTATCATAAAGTCATCCAGATAGTCTTTGAAGACTCGGTTCATAAGATCCATGAACGCGGCTGGTGCATTTGTAACTCCAAATGGCATGACTAAGAACTCTTAGCGTCCATAACGTGTCCTGAAAGCTGTTTTCTCAACATCTTTCGCTTTTACTTTCAACTGATGATAACCCGATCTCAAATCTATCTTGGAAAATATTTGTGCCCAACGAAGTTGATCAAATAGGTTGTCAATTCTAGGTAATGGATACTTATTCTTGATTGTTAGTTTGTTCAATTCTCGATAGTCCACACACATCCGCATTGAACCATCTTTCTTCTTTACAAACAACACTGGAGCTCCCCACGGCGATATGCTAGGTCGAATAAAACCTTTGTCAAGTAGTTCTTGTAGTTAAACTTTCAGTTCCTTCAATTCCACTGGTGATATTCTATATGGTGCCTTGGATACAGGTCTTAAGTTTGGCATTACTTCAATGGTGAACTCAATTTCTCTCTTAATCAGAACATCTGGCAAGTCATCAGGAAACACATCTAGAAATTCTCGCACTATTGGAATGTCTTCTACTTTCAATTCACTCGTTGTCGTGTCAGTCACTGAACACAAAAATCCCTGACATCCCTTCCTCAACAACTTACCCGCTCGGATGGCTGAAATCAAATACGGCAGTAGTGTAACTCCACTCCCTTGAAACAAAAGTCTCCATGTACCAGTGATCAAAAATTAGCTTCTTTCCGTTCACAGTCTATCGTGGCTAGGTTAAGGGCTAACCAATCCATTCCTAAGATTAAGTCAAAGTGGTTCACAACGATAGGTATAAGGTCTACTGTCATTAACTTCTCGCCTAGTTGGATCTCACAGTTCCAGTATATCGTAGATGTCATTATCAACTTACTAAGAGGTACGGCCATGGATAATTCATACCCTAACGGTGTAGATTTAACATTCAAATGTTCAACAAAGTCATGCGATACAAATGAATGCGTAGATCCTGAGTCAACAAGTATGCGTCCTAAGTGCGAACATACAAGCACCATACCTGAGACTACAGTCTCTGAAGTAGCCATATCTCCTGGATTCATCTGAAATGCTCTCCCCTGACATTGCTCTGTCCTCTGTCCTCTGTCCCCTATCATTGGACTGTCTAGGCTTTGAACCACTAGAAGCCATAGAACTAGCACCTTGTTGAGAATGCTTTCTTGGGCAATCCTTCGCTCGATGTCCAATGGTACCACAATCGAAGCATTGAATCTGTGAAGCTGGTATAAAACTTGTACTGTTTGTCCCTTGGGTTTTATTCAGAAAGTTTGTCATAAAAAATCGACCAGTATATGGTCGATTATAAAGTGTGCACAACGATATATTACTTGGTATCCTCCTCGTATTACCAAAGCTTGAACCAGAGCCTCGTACAAACGGTCTCTTGAAAGATCCATCTTGGTTCCTGTCTCCACCCTCATAACCTCGTTTGCCTTGCTGATTATATCTTGATCTTTCCATTCCGCTCTCAGCCACAAGTGCCGTTTGTTGCACTGCTGCCACAATCGAGTTCTCATAGGTCTCTACTCTCAAACGAATATTTTCTCTCAAACTTTCTTCGAATTTCCTTGCCCTATCTTCCTCCTTTGGTACTGAACCCTTGCCAAATCTTAGCAATGCATTGTACTTGGAAGTATATTCAGTTACTGTCATATCTCCCAGCTTCAGGTTATCGAATTCTCGCTTCTTTGCATTGTGGGCGTCTCGCGGAAGGAATCGGCAATTGAATTCTGCCTTGAACCCATCCCAAGTAATCGGTGCTCCTTGATCTAGTACATTTACCCACCATTTCTGGGCTTCGCCCTTTAGTACATCACTTGCATTCTCCATTTTCTCCCTGTCGGTCATCGGAATAGATCGGAAGATCCTCTCCATGTCCATGATCCAATGTTCTGCGAGCGTTGGGTGGGGTACCCCATGAAATTCCATCGATTTCTTCCAAGCAAACTGTTCGGATACTGATCTCATACCCTTATTTTCAGGCGCATACACTACGGTTATCGGTTCCGGCTCCAATGGAGGCGTTGGAGGTAATCGCTCTGCTATATTTCGGATCATGTCACACATATTCCCCATTATTTCTGCCATTTCATTCATTCGTCGAGTATGCGGTGATAACTCCCGGTCACTCATGATTTTTCAACCTGTTAATCTCAATGCATAAACATTATACATGTACAACCATAACAATATCATGTATGTGAAGCAACATACATATGCATCAAACATCTCTAAAATGTATGGATGGACTCTAGAACATGTGATAAATCACTCAACACTCCACTCATCGTCGAACGTTCCCAAGGTTTTGTTACCTCTAGCTCTGATACCACTAAATGTCACGACACATCCCGCTAACGTGCGGAAATAGGACACGTGGCATCCACCAAGGCTCATCCATCCATTTAATAACTATACGCAGCGGAAAAGAACTTTAAAACAACCTTAAGTGTATAAAACTTTAGGAAACATTACCCTCCGAGTTGAAAAATTCGTATAAACTTGAAAACGTAATTATATTTCAAATCGAATGATTTTATGTCGAAAGGGGTCCCAACGGTACCCTAAGAACTAACCAAAATATTTCAAAAATTTCCGGAAGGTATAGAAAAAGAATTCTGGCAGGGGGCATCTCGACCGGTCGAGCGACCCCCTTTGACCGGTCGAATGACCCTTTAGCAGAATCCTGCATAATACTGCAGAATTCTTGCAAAGGCATCAAACAACCGACACTTCTTCCCTTCCACCAAACATGGTTACCTTCTTAAACTTCACTATCTATACTAGACTTTCAAGAACATTATTAAGACATGATAATACGTGAAAAGAACAATAACGGAACAAGCTAAGGCTTGTTTGGATTAAAAACATAAAAGAACTATTACATTCCTCCAAAATGCTAAATTTACAAGTTAAGCTTCCAAAACACGAATCCATAAGTTCAGATTCATTACAACAAAACTAAAAGGAGTTTTAACACATATTACAACCTTATACATCCATTCCAAAGCTTAAAAGTATAGTCTTAAGTCTTAACTTCCAAAATTTACATTTCCAACAAAGGAATGGAACACCAAAAACATATACAAGGTGAGTAACCCCGTCGTCCCCGCGGTCTCACTCTTCGCGCTTCTTCTTTCCTTTCTTCTTGTCACCTGCAATGGAGTGACACTCCACTGCTCAGCTATATGTTGAGTGCACAATTCTAAACATATGCTTATATGACAATTCATGTTCCAAACATTTAAAATACATCAAAATAGTCGCTAGGGTGAGTAGTACGCTTCCATCCGGTAATTGAAACCGATGTCGTGGAAGGCACACCTCTTCCACGCATCCCGTACACTGGTTGGGCCTTCCTCCATACGAGGTACCGTGTCCTGGTTGGGCCTTCCTCCATACCAGACACTACACTATCAATTCTCAAAATCCTCAAACTTCGAGGTGCTTACCCCCGGACAGAATTATACTAAACCCCCCTTTGACCCACATAACACATAACATGCTCACATAAACATTTGTATGTGCTTTTATCGCATTTTCATATGCATAAATAATGGGCATACGTAATACATGAATTTCGCCCAGATCCAAAATATCAAGTTTAATGGTTAAAATATGGAATTTCCTATAATTCATAGGCTTAGAATTCATACCTCGTGCGATTTTCCTACAACTTTGAAGGATGAATTAGGAGATCAATTAAACATCGGTTTTCGAATTTCAAACGATTCTTACAAGTTTACACGCATTTACCCCAAAATTCTAACATTAGGACATTTATAAAAATCTAACCAAACATGGCCTAATATATATCAAAATGTAGACCTTACCTCCACGAGTTCAAATCTCGAATTTGGGGAAAAATTGACGTTCGGAAGGTCATCGATTTGTGTCGGAGAGCTCATAGCAACTAAATCCCCAAATCTCCCCTCTCTTGATTTCCAAATTAGGTTTGGAGAAATGAAATTAATTCATGAGTTTCAATATATATAGGCACGACTCTCGGGAATTACGTCTACCTCCCCACGAGTTCTCAAAACTCCTAATTATTCCTTGAAACGTCGCACACGTCCATTTTATTACTTCACGAGTGAAAACTAAAATTTATAAAAGTTGTCGTCTAAGTCTCATTTGGGTCCAAAAATACGTCCGAAAACTATATTTCGTGGAATCTCTACACAACCTACCTTTTATATAATGCATCGCTCACGTTCTCATCACAGTTCTCACAATGATATCAAACAGTATCAAAATTATCAGAATTTACTCTACACAGGTAAAATTTACCATTCATGAAATACCAGATAATTCAAATAACATTTAAATCATATAAATGTCATTTAATCATACGGATGCCTCATGGTTCTCCGACTACTGTGTCCTCAACCGACACTCCACCGTTGACTATAGTCAACTACTTATCTCAATTATCAAATAACATTTATAATTTACGAAATTCAAATATGCATGTTAAAATCATGAACTTTTTGGAACGGGTGTGACATGAATAGATATGAAGAATATTATCCAAACCCTCCCTCTTCGTGTCTCTCTCTATGGTAATGTTTCTCTCTCTATCTACTTGTGTATTGGGTCTTGCCCTTATCACCTTAGCGCATTACCCTTGTTTAATAGTAATCCTTTAGAGTAATATTTCGTGACTAAATCGATCACTATTCAATCACACCTTTATTGTAATTAAATAAAGTCGTGTTTAAGTATCATAGACACCAATATATAACAAAATATTATAGTCTTGATTTTTGACAAATGATCAAAGGTCCAAGTGATCCAAACCTCCTCCCTCAAGTGGGTGGGGAGAGTTCAAATCTCCCTATTGGAAGTGAGAGGGATTTATTCCTTCTTTCTTTGTAAAACTCAACTCTGCATTAGTGTGTAGGATTCTCTTAGAGCTCTAACTAAAAAAAATGATAAAAAAATATTATAGAAAAATGTGGTAGCAATATTTATATTGATAGTAACTTTTGGTGTATGTACTTTACAACCAAAATGATGTACTAGTACAGTTTTAAGCTACATGGTAACATTTCAGGATTACTCCTAGGGATGGTAATGTGGGGTGGATTTCCAGGGTTCCCGGTCCCATTTCGTCTCGCCCCTAAAAAGTACGGTATGTGGGTGACTTAATCAGAGTAGGGACAGGTATGGGGTGAATTTCCGGTCGGGGTTGGGTCGGGTGGGGGTTGGGGGAAGGTGAAATTTCCCAAACTCACCCCGATTATATAACATTTTACTAATATACCCTTGATACTTATATGAATTACTTAAAATACATGGTAGTATAAATATTACCAAGTAATGAGAACAGGGTTTCTGTCAATCACAAATCACAAATCATGTGCCTCTTTGACTCTTCATGTTTTCCGCCAGAGTAAATTTGGAGTTCAAAAACCATAATTTAGTGTATGTATATGTTTGGATATATGTATATACAATAGGGTTTCATATATATCAAATAATGTACGAACGTAGCCAGAATTTTTAATTAGAGGGCTTGGATTGAATAGACGTGCATATATGAGCAGATCTCTACAGGGGGTAATGGCCCCAAGGCGAATTCTTATTATATTCTATGTATTCATGTATTTTTTTTTTTTGGGTTGTTTTTTGTATATATTCTTCTTCTTTTTTTCGTTAATAAGAATTGATCGCTTATTGTAATTTGTAAAAATTGAATGACGGTAAAACAATAAGAGTTAGATTAAAATGAGAAGTGTAATTATAAGAAAAAGTGATCTAACATATATTAATCTATGAAAATATATTGGACAAATATTTGGGGCGGACTGACTTACAATTCATAACTAAAAAGTATTTTTCTCAAAATTTGATAGGGATATTAGGTCATAGGCCCTTTAAAATGATGTGTTTTAGTAAAAAAAACCCACGTTTTTTGCAGTTTTATGAAAAGCCCCTCGCTACTTTTCGTATTTGATGAAAAGCCCCTCCGCTCACAGATTATGTTATATTATCTGTGAACTTTAAATCATCATAACTCACTCGTTTTTTGGTCTTTTTGGGTGATTTTTTTTATATCATGTATTTTTTCGAGATCTACGCATTAGACTTGGAAGTTGTACAAAAAAAAGTAATTTGGAACTTCATTTTTCATTTTTATCTTTCAGATATATAATATTATTTGTTTACAGTAACAGATAACATTATTTGTCAACTTTAAACCACCATAACTTTATCAATTCTTGGGCTTTTTGGGTGATTTTTTTTTTTTTTGAATTCATGTATTTATTTTAGATCTATGCATTGGACTTGAAAGTTGTACAAAAAAAAGCAATTTGGAACTTCGTTTTTCATTTTTATCTTTCAGACACAAACAGATAATATTATCTGTTTACACTGACAGATAATATTATTTGTCAACTTTAAACCACCATAACTTCATCAATTCTTGGACTTTTTGGGTGATTTTTTTTTTGATTTCATATATTTCTTTAAAATCTACGCATCGGACTTGAAAGTTGTACAAAAAAAAATAATTTGGAACTTTGTTTTTCATTTTTATCTTTCAGACACAAACAGATAATATTATCTGTTTACACTAACAGATAATATTATTTGTCAACTTTAAACCACCATAACTTCATCAATTCTTGGACTTTTTGGGTGATTTTTTTTTTTTGATTTCATGTATTTCGTTAAGATCTACACATCGGACTTGAAAGTTGTTAATTTGGAGCTTCGTTTTTCATTTTTATCTTTCAGACACAAACATATAATATTATCTGTTTATACTAACAGATAATATTATTTGTCAACTTTAAACCACCATAACTTTATCAATTCTTGGGCTTTTTGGGTGATTTTTTTTTTTTTGATTTCATGTATTTCTTTAAGATCTACGGATCGGACTTGAAAGTTGTATAAAAAAAATTAATTTGGAACTTCATTTTTCATTTTTATCTTTCAGACACAAACAGATAATATTATCTGTTTACACTAACAGAAAATATTATTTGTCAACTTTAAACCACCATAACTTTATCAATTCTTGAACTTTTTGGGTGATTTTTTTTTATTTCATGTATTTCGTTAAGATCTACGCATCGGACTTGAAAGTTGTACAAAAAAAATAATTTGGAGCTTCGTTTTTCATTTTTATCTTTCAGACACAAACAAATAATATTATCTGTTTACACTAACAGATAATATCAGGGGCGGAACCAGGATTTTAAGTCAGGGGGGGCCTAGTGTAATATCGAACATTCACAAAAGATACTATTATATTTATAATTAAGTCTATTATAATTACAAATGCCCGCGGCGGGGTTTCATATCCTGAAAACGTTTCATTATCGCATCATTTGTAACCTCATTGAAACGCTTTTTCTCTATATATGCAAGCAAACTATCATTCAAGAATTGGTCCCCCATTCGACTACGCAAGCGATTTTTCACAATTTTCATAGCTGAAAATGCCCTCTCCACTGTAGCCGTTGCAACGGGTAGAACCAATGTCAATTTCAAAAGGCGATAAACTAAACCAAAAGCAAGATGCTTTTTGGTTTGAACCATTTTCTTCGCTAGATCGCCAAGTCCCTTCAACTCCAAAAAGTCATTACTTGTACGTACATCATAGATATAAGTATCAAGTTGATCTTCAAGATATGTGTAGTCTTTTTCAGAGAAGTCTTTTGGATAAAAAGAGGCAAGGTGAATGACTTTTTGCTTATCAAAAGTAGAAAATGAATCAACGGGATTAAGGCATGCCATACAAACTAGCAACTCAGTAGTAGCCTCAGTGAAACGTTCTCTAAGCTCTTGAAGTTGAAAGTCTAGCACCTCATTGAATAACCCACACTTGTATCGATGTTCATTTGTTATGTCACTACCCTTGCGCTTGGGTCGAGTTTGAAATAATTCAGACATAGTAGGAACATCAATATCATATGTGGCACAAAATGACTTAACTTCATCAAGAAGAGGATCAAATCCTACATCCCTCATATCTTGTAGCCGTTTCTTTGAAACCTTAACCAAATCGATGGCATTAATAATATCCTGGTCTTTTCTTTGCAAAGCCTTTGACAACTCGTTTGTGATTGCAAGGATTTTTTTCATCAAGTGTAGATTGAAAACAAAATCAAACTTTAGAATGTTGATCAAAAGACCTTGTGCTCCACCGGTAAGATTTTCATCCCCATCATCACGGATTTTTTCAAGCACACCAATCACAGCAGGAAACATTTTGATTAAGCTTGCCAAAGTTTCATAATGTGAGCTCCAACGAGTGTCAGAAGGACATGCAAGATTACATTCTTGATTCAAACCTCTCCCAGATTCAAGTTCACCTGCATCTAGTGCTTCATATACTTTAGCTGCTTGTAGCTCAAGAAGAGTGTCATGGTGTTTGCACGAGCCTCCAACAACATTTAATAATCCCGACACCAAATTGAAAAACCAATTGACATCATAGTTCTTCTTTGCTACGCCTACAAGAGCCAACTGAAGTTGATGAGCAAAGCAGTGAACATAATAAGCGGATCCATTTTGCTCCAAGATACGAGTCTTCAAGCCAGCAAACTCACCACGCATATTACTGGCTCCATCATATCCTTGCCCGCGCAACCTAGAGATGCTCAATTTATGTTTTGAAAATAATGAATCAATGGCTTTCTTGAGCGAACTAGCAGTTGTACTAGTAACATGCTCAAGACCAATGAAAGATTCCACTACTTCCCCCTTGACATTCACATAACGTAATGCAACCGCCATTTGCTCTTTCACCGAAATATCTCGAGATTCATCAACAAGAATAGCGAATGGTTCATCACCAATAGAATTGATAATGGAGTTCAAAGTTTCCATTGCAGCAGCATTCACAATATCCTTTTGAATCGTAGGAGAAGTTAGTTTAAGATTTTCAGGAGCATTTTTCAAGACAACACTAGCAACGTTATCATTGAAATTGGAAAGGAGCTCCAACAGCTCAAGAAAGTTTCCGCGGTTATCTGAATCCTCAGATTCATCATGACCACGAAATGGAAGCCCTTGCTTGAGAAGAAACTGAATGGTTTCAATTGATGCATTCAAGCATAGACGATACTCCTCCGTTACTTGCCGTGACTGTCGATGGATTGCAGTCTCAATATGATGACTCTGATTTAAAAGATCTTGAGACATTCTCCAAGCTTTGTAGTGGGCATCACTTTTAGCATGTTCATTAAGTGAACTCTTCTTCTTCCAATTCTTAAATCCTACACTAGCAAATGTATCGCCGCCGGATTGATCTCCGATATCCGGTTTGAACAAATAGCAAAATAGACAATATGCAACATCTTTTGCTTTGCTATACTCCAACCAATCCTCGAATTCATTGTACCATGATCGAATGAATCGTCTTGGTTTGCCTCCAAAATCACTAAATGGAAAACTAACAAGATTTGGTTGGGAAGGACCGTGAAGAAGATATGATCTTCGAACATTTTCTTGATCATTCGGATGATAACTCCTAATTTGTTTCCTTAGGCCTAGATCTTTTTCAAGATTGTTCAACTCTATCTCTACACGTCTTTGATTTGGAGCATCATCCCTTTCTAAAGGGGTGCGAGATGATTCTCCAGTCTTTAAGATCTTTTGAAAATACTTCTCCATAACTGTTTAACATTAATATAAAGTGATTATACATCTACCAAACCACCCAACTATTCAAATGAATCATCTATGTAAATTCACATATTGAAGTAGAAACCAACACTATCCATTAAAAATTAATTGACATATGTAGATTTCCATTGCTGAAGAAGCATATGTAGATGTAGCCTACTCAGAGAGGATAATTATACGTGTGTAGTTACTCACATGAAAAAATCATCTAGCCCCCGCCCAACACTATCCATTAAAAATGAATTGACATATGTAGATTTCCATTGCTGAAGAAGCATATGTGGATGTAGCCTACTCAGAGAGGAAAATTATGCGTGTGTGTAGTTACTCACATGAACAAATCATCTAGCCCCCGCCCATCACTATCCATTAAAAATTAATTGACAAACAACCAAGTTGAAATAAAGATAATAGATGAGTGATTATTACTTATTAAGTTATTAATTCAAAAGTGTTGAATACTTAATGGATTGTGAGTTGGGTTTAGTAGAAACCAAAGCCAAAAGAACAAAAACAAGATCAAATCACCATTGATTCATTATTAGCCCCAATTGCAAAACTCACAAATTTAAGCAAGCCCTAATTTGAAAATTGGAAATAAATTTCAAACCCTAATTAATATATGAAAGTTATGTAATCAGCATATATTATCTTTCATAATCATTAATCACCAAATCATAGTTTCAAAAGGTGAACGGAATCAAAGAAACTTACCGGAATGGGTCGAATGGCGGAATGGGACTCGCGGACTGCCAACTTGCTACCTCGTTCCTCAACGCCTCGTGGTCCCGTGGACCTCGTCCACCGCCAGTGACTGGTCACCGGTCACATCTTGCAGGCCAGTTGCCGCCGTCTCAGTCTGTTCCCTCTCGGTCTCGGCTCCTCCGATCTCTCTCTGCGACTGTTTCTTTTTTTTTCTTTTTCTTTTTCCTTTTTCTCTCTTTTCTTCTAAAGTTCTAACGTGTTTCTGAATTTTGAGGGGGGGCCTAATATCATGTACTGATATTTTCAGGGGGGGCCTATTTTAAAATATGAAATTTTGTAAGGGTGAAATTTGAAAAACCAAAAACCTAGGGGGTGCCTGGGCCGACCCTCGACTCTTGATACCTCCGCCACTGGATAATATTATTTGTCAACTTTAAATCACCATAACTTTATCAATTCTTGGGCTTTTTGGGTGATTTTTTTTTTGATTTCATGTATTTCTTTAAAATCTATGCATCGGACTTGAAAGTTGTACAAAAAAAAATAATTTAGAACTTCGTTTTTCATTTTTATCTTTCAGACACAAACAGATAATATTATCTGTTTACACTAACAGATAATATTATTTGTCAACTTTAAACCACCATAACTTTATCAATTCCTGGGCTTTTTGGATTTTTTTTTTTTTTTTTTTTGATTTCATGTATTTCTTTGAGATCTACGCAATAGGCGTGAAAATTTTAAGAAAAAAAGTCAAGTTGCAGCCTAATTTTGAGGTTTTATCTATCTTACATATAATATTATCTATTATCTGTTATATGTGTGTCTAACAGATAATATTATCCATCAACTTTAAACTACCATAACTTTATCAATTCTTGGGTTTTTTGGGTTATTTTTTTTTTGATTTCGTGTATTTTTTTAAGATCTATGCATCTATGGTGCCAATTGTACGAAAGAAATATATTTTTATTATATGTATGCGAAAAAAATCCAATTTTTCATACAGTATATGTTTGATGTTTAGTTTTTTTTTTTGCCTCAGTATTTCATGATCAACATTGAACTTGACTGATAGATCTCATTTTGCTGATTTTAAAACATCAAATTTTACAAAAAAACTGACTTGTATAACAAAAGTTATAGCAATTTGAGTGTAAAAATGGCCTAATGCGATAAAGAAAAGTAGCATGAATTTTAGTTTTGAAGAGTTTTATTTGAGGGGACTATGGCCGAAGGTCCCAATTTGATATAAGCTACAGTCCACTTAGCCTACTCTAAGCTCCGCATTTGAATTAATAATAGTTTTTAATGCGGTCAAGTATAATGCAAGTTAAGCATATGGACCCAAAAATGCTGACAAAACCAATTAGGCCAATTTTTGGATCAACGTGAATGTTTGGGCAAGGAAGCTCTACATAGAATCTTTACAAATTTTTATTAGGATTTAGTACAACACTCGGTTCCAAGCTGAGGGGCAGATTTGGAATTGTCTCAAATATGAAGGCAATTTGGTAAGGAAAATTCTATCTACACTCTTTCACTTTACTCTTTACATATACATGTTACATGATATATACTTTTGTACAATCATTTAATACAATACATAAGTGTAGAGAGTAAAGTAGGTGAGTGAAAATAAAAATGTTGATTATGTGATAATGTAAAAGGGAAATATAAGGTCCATGATATATATCTGACTATTATGGGTGAAAACGATTCGGTTCGGTCTAATTTTTAATTAAATCGATCAATTTTGATTCGGTTCAATTTAACATAAAATTTGAATTCAGTTCAATTTTTACACTATATAAAAATTTTAAAGACCATCTAAATAAACCGAGCCGAACCAATCGATTCAATCAATTTGCTTATACCCTACTTACAATAGTCTAATCTTGATTTTAATTGTTGGGATTAGGACATTCACATCCTCAAAAGAGGACCACATTGATATTACCATAGTCAGCCATCAAGGGCCCCTTCAAGTCAATGGAAAATATTGAACCTTGTTTGACAATTTCTCTCTCTAACAGCCCCACCACAACCCATCACTAGTATGAAATTCCAAACATCACCACTGGCCTGTTACCAGTTGGACTCCTTCTCCCATTCATAGCTACCCTCCTCACCAGCGCGTGAGTTCACACCAGGGCCAGCCTCAACTTTAGGGGTTCAAAGTGAACTTTTAAAATGAGATCCTGGATTATACGGACGTTTGGGGACAGCGCCTTCGACAATTTTTTTTTGGAATCTACGTATATATAATCATGCGTATATATTGGTTTTCAGTGTCACACTACAAAATGTTCTAACTACTTGCAGCATAATTAAATACTTTTTTGAATTACCAATAATTTGAAAGCTATAAATTGTATATAAATATAAGAAATAGTCATTCTCCAGCCATTTAATTAGAAGTTAATCCATCGGAAGGGCTAGATTAGAAATAAACCCTTAATTAGGCATGTTAATTAGAAATAGGTCATTTCCCTCAATTTAATAAAATTTTAATGTCTAAACTACCCTTACTCACATGGCCAGTTATATATACATGTATATATATATTCGTGTATCTATATGGACATATATAGATTTGAAGTAAATGTCATTAATTGATAATGGGATTATGTTCCCTTAATTCAAGGGATATCATTATCTGCTCACTATGATCTTTTAGTTGAAATTCAAATTATTTAATACATTTTTCAAAGAGTGAGAATTTCTCAGTCTTCTATGAGAATTTCTCAGTTTTTACACAATCCGTTTTTTATGGTCCGCTTAAGATTCGTACTGTATATTCGTGTATCTATTTATGGACGTATAGATATAGATTTGAAGTTAATGTCATTAACTGATAATGGGATTATGTTCCCTTAATTCAAGGGATCCCTTTATCTGTTCACCATGATCTTTTGGTTGAAATTCAAATTATTTAATACGTTTTCCAAATAGTGAGAATTTCGCAGTCTTTTGTAGGAATTTCTCAGTCTTTTACAATTCGTTTTTAAGGCCCTCTAAAGATCCAGACTGTATATTCATGTATCTATATATGAACATATAAATATAGATTGGAAGTTAATGTCATTAACTGATATTGGGATCATGTTCCCTTAATTCAAGGGATCTCATTATCTGCTCACCATGATCTTTTGGTTGAAATTCAAATTATTTAATACGTTTTCCAAATAGTGAGAATTTCGCAGTCTTTTGTGGGAATTTCTCAGTCTTTTACAATTCGTTTTTAAGGCCCTCTAAAGATCCAGACTGTATATTCATGTATCTATATATGAACATATAAATATAGATTGGAAGTTAATGTCATTAACTGATATTGGGATCATGTTCCCTTAATTCAAGGGATCTCATTATCTGCTCACCATGATCTTTTGGTTGAAATTCAAATTATTTAATACGTTTTTTTTTTTTTTTTTTGTGAAGCCCCTGATTAAAATACTGATAAATTCCCTAATCTTGGGAAAGTTCTCATTATAAACTGAGAAATTCCTACTCTTTTGTGAAATCGTTGATTAAAACACTGAGAAATTAATTCCCACTCCTTCGTTAAATTCCTGATTAAAATACTGAGAAATTCTCACTCTTTTGTGAAATTTCTGATCCAATAACCTAGAAAATTACGCATAAACAATATCATTAGTTTTAGCAAGAATCACATAAATGGATAACAAGTCTATCCATCAAGATGTGAGAAATAGATACTTTACCATATAAAATTGTAAAACAATTATGAAATATCACTATTATCATGTTTTTTCGCTAATTTTTTTCGAGTAATTTCCAGTAATGAATTTTCTATTGACATGAACTTTCTCAATTAACTGAACAACGATGAACAATTGATCAATCAAAAACAAGATATAAAACACTGAGAAATTATAAACAATTTTAAAATGATCAATATTTGCGAACGTTTCTCGAAGCTCACTGTTGTCTCCGCTGGCCGATCCTCTGAGGTAAAACTCCGTGAACTCCTTCAGATCGATGTAGCCGTCACAGTCGGTGTCGATCTCTAACATTATGCGCTTGAGTTCGTCCGGCGACGTCTCGGTGCCGAGCGCTTTAAGTATGGCCTTGAGCTCTGAGACGGAGATCTTTCCGTCGCCATTGGCATCAAACTTCTTGAACACATTTTCCATCTCGTCCATGCCGCCTAAAACACAGTCAATCTGTTTCGAGTCTATTAATTTCTTCGCCATTATAGATTGTAGAGAGAGAGAGATTATTATCCTGATATATATATATAGATAGATAGATAGATAGATAGAGAGAGAGAGAGAGAGAGAGAGAGAGAGAGAGAGAGAGAGAGAGAGAGGATAATATAGGGGTATTTATGTATTTAGCAACACAAAGGGACTAATTTCTAGATTCAGATATAGGAAAGACCTATTTCTAGAAAAAGCTAGGATTAGGGGTTAAATCCTACTTTACCCTAAATTGTAATCAATTTGCAACCGAAGGGCTTGTTTGGGCTAAAACTAAAAGGAACTGGGAGAATTGCGAAAAACCTAATTTTCTTACATTTTTTTCGGTACACTGATTTATTTATTTATTTTTTAAAAGTCTATCACACTATGAGTTGATCAATTAGTCTTTTTTTTAATAGTAAAATAAAGTATAGTCTTATTCTCTCCAGCAAAAAAAAAAATAGTCTTAGGGTTTGTTTGGGCTTAGCTTTTTATTTTTATATGTGAAAATTTTGGGTCATTTTAGTTTGAGTTTGGGCCTTTATTACGCTAGGTTATAGTAAGTTTTTTATAAGGGCCCAATATAGAAATGCAAAATTAGTACCAAAAATGAAACCCTTAAATTAGCTAAATATCTAGGGGCCCCAAAGCGGCCGCTTTGTCGGCTTTCCCCCTGGTCGGCCTTGATTCACACTACAATAAGAACTTCCACTTTGGAGTTGACCAAAAAAAAAAAAACCTACCGCTTAGACTTTGTTTGTTTCATGATTTTGGCAAGGGAAATGAAAGAAAATTTAGAGAAAAATATTTTTTTTAGTTTGGTTCATAAAAAAATAGTGAGGAAAGTAGGAAATAAAGGAAAATAAGGTTCAAATGGAATTAATCAATTTGAGTTTTTTGAGTAGGAGTTGTCGGATCCAACTACATGGAGATGAGAAAAAGGAAATTGCAAGTGAAAACTAACCAACAAAACAAAAGACACTCAAAGAGAGGAACATTAACCCACATGAAAGTGGAACAAAACTCTCTAATAGAGAGTTAATAACAGTCGCAAGAAACAGGGGATCTCCACAGAGGAAGAGCCACCCACTTCTCTTTTTTTCTTGAGTTCTTTTTATGCTTGGTAAATTCTTATTTCTATTTTTTTTAATGTGTAAGAAAATATCAAGAAAAACACAGAAGAAATTACTTTTTTTCTTATTTTTTGTTTTTCTTCTCTAAATTTGCAATTCAAAGAGAACCTTAATCTTCCATCATCGAGTTATGTTATCAAGTAAAATTGTCTATATATGTACTCAAGTTGTGTGAGTGGTTGCCACTATTGAAGTACTTACCCTGGTTACCCACAAGATTGAGTTTTTATAGAAAAATTTCCTCAAAAATATATGAAAAAAATGCTAACCAACTTCCTTAATGAATGAAAAAAATCTCCACAAACTTATTGAGATAAGTACACTAAATTAATTTCAAAACTAGGTCAAAGTTTAACCATTCAAAATAATTCAATTAAAACATTAAATTAGTATTCTTATTTTAAAGAACTCATGTTAACCTTTGTTATTCATCATTAAAAAAAACAGGTACATTTCTATCCTACTACCCTAACCCGTGTAATACGATAGCAAGACTTTATATATGACCAATTCTCATGGGCCGGAGCTTAAGGTTGCCACGTCAATATGTCACGTGCTATCCTCTGCCCAAGTTTGGATGCCCTTTGGTGGATTACACAAATAGTCTACTTTAATTGGTCTGATCCTGGATTATTTAACCCTGCCCCCTACCCTCCTAATGAGAATAATTAGTGGTCCAAATTTTGAACTAGTTGAAATGAACTTAGGGTATGTTTGATAACCCTATTAAGTGCTGAAAATGAAAAGATTCAGCACTTATTCTTTTTCAGTGCGTTTGATAACTTACCACTTAATTGAAAAAGCAGTCAAAAAACCACTGAAAACTTTAAGTGAAAAATTTCTACTGAAAAAAATCACTGAATGCATTCTATTTCGATAGTTGAAGCACTGTTTTTAGTATTACAAATTCAATCACTTAAAATTTTCAATACTTAAAATTCAGCACTTAATTTTCAGTTTTATCAAACGCACCCTAAATAGTCTCATGCGATCTATGACAACCTGCATTTTCATTTAATCTTAAATTGACATTTTCATAATTAATCTGTATTTGCATTGTCATATTTAAAATCAATATGTATTGTCTGCTGTTATTAATTACAATTCTCATATTTGGAATATTATTACTTGTCTAAATTCATATTGAAATTCTTATTGGGGTCAAACTGTAATTTTTGTAAATTTAGCAATACCTGTGTTGGATTTTAAATCTATCATTCAAAACGGTGGAAATATTCTTCTTTTAACTCAAACTGTATTTTTATAAAATCAGGAAATCGATTCTTACACTAAAATGAATTTTCTGTATTTTTGTGGTGACCACCGCGACGCAAAAATACCAGTTTATGTGCAAAACTGTCCACGCCGCGTTGATCTCCCACAGTTTGGAAACTCCACCAATCAAGATGTGACACATACTTTTCCATTTATGGTAACTAATGATTGGGTATGTTTTGTTTGGGAATGCTTTTGGCGTGTGCTTAATCCTAAGGCCATAAGCTTGATTTCCCAAACAACTTCAAGTTGACCCCTAGTACTCTACATGACCCCTATGAACTTCTATCAGCTTCTAAACCTGTTGGAGTGTTTGTATACCATATATAATATGTGCATATATGTAAATACGTAGCTGTGTGTGTGCTGTATAGTATGGATATATGTATAATCCCAATTTGTTGAGTAAACCACAAAGTTCTTGGCCTCCAAGTTATAAGTTTATATAACTCACATCTCTCTCTCTCTCTCTCTCTTTCTCTCTCTCTCTCTCTCTCTCCATTACACACTCTACACTATACAAAAACAGAGAGAATGTGAGAATTTTGAGAGCTTACTTACAAAAATTTCAGAGCGATAAAGCTTCTCAAATTTATCAAAGCTTGAATTGGAGATCCTTAATTCTTTTTCTTGTATTCCTTTCTCAACAATCACTGCTTCTCTTAATCTCTGTGAGTATTTTAAACTCACTCCAAATATAATTTATGCTCAATTACTGTCTGTATGTATGTATATATTGATTTACCATTTGTTGATTTCCATAAAAGCTTGAAACTTGAAAAATAGTGATTTTACAAACTTAATCAAAACAAGTTTTTAGAGATGATTTAAAAGGATTATAGTTCCTAGATGCTACAGTTCAAGTATTAAAGTCTAATTTATTTATATAAAAAAGTATATTAAGATTGAAGTTTTGTCATCTTTTAGTTTTTCGTAAAATTCGTGAACTATGTTTGGATTCAAGTAAAATTGATTGTAGATTCATAATCCCTGCGAAAAATCGAAGAGATTCATATATTATAAGGCATGGTAACTTACGAAATCAAAAATGGGTCAAACGACCCCTTAATTTCTGAAACAGGGAAAAACCAGCGAGGAAGATGAAGCTAGTGCGTGAACTTGCACGCGCGAGCGACCCCTCGAGCGAGCAGCCCGTGCGCGCGAGCCGTGTGGTTTCAGGCAAATAGAAAAGATCTTAATAACGAAAATGAAAATTGGGCATTTCGCGCGAGCGACCTTCGCGCGAGCAACTTGCACGAGCGAGGTGGCTGGTCTCAGGCAGACAGAAAAAGGTTTTAAAAGAAAAAGGAAAATTAGGCAAATCGCGCAAGCGGCCCGCGCGAGTGACCCCTCGAGCGAGCGGCCCGCACGCTCGACTTCTGAAAGTTTCTAGAGTTTGCTTATTTTATGTTAAGGAACTGTTTGGATGATGTATTATGAACCTTAAGGCTCTGTTTTGCAAAAAAATGTTTAAACAAACTACGTTTTGGATATGATTGGTCATTAAGGAAAGATTATGAATTCAATTCTTTTCAAGCATACATTGTTATTATTCCTAGCACTTCATATGTTTTGTGGATAGTTACATGACATTCACCTGGAGTCAGTTGTACATGCATGGTGTGTGGTAGTCAGAGTGGAAAAGAGTGTTTGGTTGAGATTGTGTTGTGGACACTCCCTAGTAATTGTGTACTAAAGTGTGACGTGTTGAGATTGCGGTGAGAGTATCTTTGTAATGCGACGGTGGCAAAACTGGACACTCCCTGCCACACATGGTAGCGTTAAAGTGTGTGACGCCGAACTTGGACATTCACTGGCACCCATGGTAGTGCTAAAGTGTGATCTACGGACACTCCCTGGTACCCAAGTCTGGATACTGCGTGAGGTTACCTCCGGTATTTGCGAGGCGGATTAGGTACTAAAGTGTGACGCATTGGACACTCCCTGGTACCCCCGACTAAAGTGTGAGGCAAACTGGACATTCCCTGGCATTCCTGTGCTAAAGTGGCTATCGAAGTATTACAAGGATACTGGTGTCAGATAGTGGGTTGTTGTGTTTGTCGAGAGAAAAGAGTCAGTAAAATGAGATGGTGCATTGTTTTCATACACGGTTACATATATGTGAATTAAAGCTTGCAAAGGATATTGTGGTTGTTTTCTAAAAATAAACTATTTACTTAATGTAAACTTGTTGAATTAAATGGGAATTGGACAATGGTAAATGATTATGTGTTACATTCAAAGTTATGTCTTTAATACTCAACAACTTCTTGAAACTGATGGTGTCGATGCGCTCTGGACATTCGTGTTCAGGCTTTTCAGGTTATGACTATGCTGGGCCCTATGATTATGCAAACTGAGAACGACTGCTTTGGAAGATAGAACTGTTTTTAATATCCTATGCTTTAATTTATGAACTGTTTTGTAATAAGGATGACTGAATAGATGTTAAGTTATTGTTTTGATTTAAGGCGGTTTGTGTCTTTAGAGACCCCGTGCTATAATAACTATTAAGTTAGAAAAATAATGTAAGTCTTGATTGCTTTGCTCTGATTATTATGTTTTTGTTGTTGACATTTGGGACGGAATCGATCCTTCAAACTGTCACGATCTACGGGTCCATAAAAGAAATTAAACGCTTTCCTTATTTATGCTACGTTGGGGCGTGACACGATCACGCCGAATTGACAGCCAAACACTAATCCACTTCAATTAAAATGGGAGTGATTGTATACTTCACAAATTTTGTATACCAAAATGGTTCTGAAATACGTGTGGTAGTGAGATCACCTTTAATAATGCTGAAAAACTTCAACATCCTCCAATCAAATTTAGATGGGCCCACTGTGACATGTGTTTAGGAACCATTTGGAATACCAAATTTGAAAAGCATATCATTACACTCAAAATGAACTGATAATCCAATCCCCTTCAAGGTAGGGGTGTTCGCGATTGATTTTTTTTTCCGATTCTTTAGTGCTTTTGAAACCAATCATTCGTTTCGTATGTTCGTTTTAGGTGGTGTCAGTCGATTTAAGCTTGTGTACTTCTTTGAAAAGAAAAAAAAAAACCGACCAATCGGTGTTTGGTAAGTTTTGACTTCGATGGATTTTTTATTTTTCGACTATTATGAACACCACTACCTCAAGATAACTAAAAGAGTGCATTTTTACTTATCCATATATACTCACTACCATATTGACATGTGCTCATTTTTATTCCTATTCTACCCTTATTTTAGCAATATAATTACTAAATGAGACAGAAATAGAACACGTGTCTACGGTGTATTGGTGGATGAGCAAAATGCAAAAATGAGCTCCAAACTAAAAAAAAAAAAAAAGGGTAATACTTGGGACACAACTTTCATACAACCTGCCCAAAAGATGTGTCTATTTCTTTCCTGTGTCAATGACACAGGAAAGAAATAGACACATTGACACAGGAAAGAAATAGACACATCTTTTGGGCAGGTTGTATGAAAGTTGTATGAAGGTTGTGTCCCAAATATTACTAAAAAAAAATGAGTAATATTTGGGACACAACCTTCATACAACTTTCATACAACCTCCCCAAAAGATGTGTCTATCTCTCTTCTGTGATGTCACTGGACCCCACAGTGACACAGGAAAGAGATAGACACATCTTTTGAGGAGGTTATATGAAAGTTGTATAAAGGTTGTGCCCCAAGTATTACCCAAAAAATATACTCCTATCTCATATTAGTGCGCGCAATAACGTGCTTTAAGTGGCGCGTCTACGAATATTATGAAAGGAAACCTCCCACCCCCACCCCCAAGGTGCCCAACAAAAACATTTCTTACCAAACAAAAGAAAGTAACAAAGGGCTTTGCAAAATGCCAAACTCTGATCTCATCTCATCTCTCTAATCAACGACCCAAATTTTGTTCCTCATCGCTACACCCTCTCTCTGTCTCTCTCTCTCTCTCTCTATAAAACCACACACACACACACACTCTCTCTCTCTCTCTCTCTCTCTCTAGAAAGTAGAAACAGACCCATAAAATGGAAACCTCACCAAGAGAAAATATGGTACCATCTTTGGTACCATCTCCAAACAGCCACAGTACAAGCAGTAGCAGCAACAGCAATGGACTCCACCACAACTCATCACCACCACCAGCACCACTACCAACAACACCCAGACCCATCACCAGATCCGAACCCAACAACCCGTACCCAACAACCTTCGTCCAAGCAGACACAACCTCCTTCAAGCAAGTAGTCCAAATGCTCACCGGATCCTCCCAAACGGCCAAACACGCCGCATCCTCCAAACCCGACCCGCCAAGGAACCCGATCCCACCCATCAAGACAGGACCCAGAAAAGAGAAGTCCAGCAAGCTATACGAGAGAAGGAACAGCCTCAAGAGCTTCAAGATCAGCCCGTTGATACCCGGACTAGTTCCGGGTACTGGGTTTTCGCCCCGAAACCCGATTACCCCGGAGATCTTGTCGCCGAGCATGCTTGACTTCCCATCACTGGCTCTTAGCCCGGTCACGCCACTAATACCCGACCCGTTTAACAGATCCCCTAACACCCCTGTTTCGGCGAATTTGAATATGGAAGCTGAGGACAAAGCGATTGCGAAAAAGGGTTTTTATTTGCACCCGTCGCCCGCAAGCACTCCTAGAGAATCGGAGCCCCGACTGTTGCCTTTGTTTCCGGTCAGTTCGCCCCGGGTTTCAGGTTCTTCTTCTTCTTCTTGAAACGAGTTTTTATATTAAATGTAATTTTTATATATATCTCTCTATTATAATATATATATTTGGTATTGGATGATGATGCAAATGTTGTTATACATATTTTGAAATTGGGTCTATTTGGAGATAAGAGGTAACTCAGAAAAGATGCAATCTTTGCTTCAATTGTGTATCACTATTTCTTTCACTTCCCTTTGGTTTTAATCTTGGTGTGTTTGTGTGTGTGTGTGTGTGTGTTTTTTTTTTTTTTTGGTGGGGGTTGTGTGGGGGAGACAATTTTCTGCTCATATTTGAGTATCTAAAGTTAAAAGGGTTATAATAGTAAATTAGGGGTCTTTTGATTATTATTACTAGTATTATTATTATTATAATTTGTGTGGGGGAATACATTTCTTTTTCTCTCTCTACAATGATTGTTGGAGTGAATGAGATTCAATTGAAAGTCTTGGGATACTTTTTTTGAGGCATTAAAATTTTGTTGTTTAAAGAGAAGAAGTGGAGATGAATGAATGAACTGGGTGGGGGCCGGGGAGGGGGGGTAAGCAAATGGGCTGAGCGCTGTCAAGGAAAAGAGTAGAGAAAATGGGCAAGGAATCTTTGACTCTTTTGTTGTGTTTAATAATAGGAGTGAAAGTGACGTGCTTGTGTGCAAACCACCCAAATTATATTTTTAATTAATTTTTTTTTTTTTTACCTTATACCATTATTTATACATAGAAGATATACAAAGAGTTTTTAACGTGGATGTAGACTTCTAAATCTGGCTGTCGGAGTTTATTAGTATATATATATATATATTGAGATATTTGCCACACAAAAAAATTGAGCCCGACAATGAGCTTGTTTGGCTCAGCTTATGGAAAGTCAAAATGTGGTTCCAATCCCAAACGGGCTTTGGTAAAACCGTGATTGCAGTTGCAATTGTTAAAAAAAAAAAATTGTTATTGGCAATTCAAGAAGCAAACCCCCCCACTATTGAGCATTATTGACCTATGGAATTTTTTCGCGATTGCTGCATTCACAATAGTATTTTTGCCAAACTGGGCCCATGTATATTTGATGAGTACCTGGATGAACCAATGCACTCTATGAAATGTATTGACTGCATAGAACACATTTAGGGGTGTGTTTCGACCGGAACGGATCGAAATACCCTCTTTCAGGAAAAAAAATTCCGAAACCGATTTTGGAATTTTCGGAGTCGTAATTCTGCTGAAATTTTCAGAATTGGAATCCGAAATTTTCCTAATTTTTGGAATTTCGAAATATAAATACTATTAAAAGGGTAAGTCATGATTTTATAGAGAGTCATAACCTCTCATTTCTCTTCTTATTCGATGTGGGACAACCAAGTTCTCATTCTTCTAAATTTTTGGAAAATATTCGGATTTTTTTGAAAAACATATTTTCAAAATTTTCGGAATTCTCAAAACTATTTCGATTCTGTTTTGATTTTTTTTTTTGGAATTTGGAATTTAATTTTGGGTGCCAAAATCGAATTTTTTCAGATCGGAATTAGTCGGAATCGGAATTTCTCTTCTTATTCGATGTGGGACAACCAAGTTCTCATTCTTCTAAATTTTTGGAAAATATTCGGATTTTTTTGAAAAACATATTTTCAGAATTTTCGAAATTCTCCAAACTATTTTGATTCTGTTTTGATTTTTTTTTTGGAATTTGGAATTTAATTTTGGGTGCCAAAATCGAATTTTTTCAGATCGGAATTAGTCTGAATCGGAATTTTCATTCCAAATGACACCTCTAAGTACATTAGTTCAATCTAGGAGTGAAAATGGCAATTTCTTTTGAAATACATGTATTTGAAAAATAAAAAATGGAAAGCAAAGGGTTATAGTGGAACTGTACTGTAGCAAATGCCACAATTTCTAGGGTACCCATTTGTGGTCCTATGAGTTGGATGGCCAATTATGGAAAAGGAAGATATCATTGAATGTGGAAAGGATGCAGTGAAACTTGTCATCAGATTGTTCCAAATTTTTCTGAGTCATTTGGGGTGCAAGTATTAAGGTCCTTTTGGCAACAACTTCTTCGTTTGGGATGCGATTTAGAGAACCGAACTGTGATTGGCCAAAAGATGCTCGTAAATTTTTGCATGACTCAAATTTTCTGCGATTGAGTCGCATAAGTTATTTTGTCAAATAGTTTCATTGTAGTTTTTGGAGTTCCACGGTCACTTAAGGCTCCTAAAAGCTGTTGTCAAATGGGAATTTAACATTTTGGGTTTATTTGGAAGAATGTGTAAAGCAGGATCATCTTAACTCCCTTTCTCATTTCTCAATCAAGCGACCAAAATTTTATGTTTGTATGTCAATAATATTCATTAAGTGTGTTTTTCTGTTTTTTTTTATTCTTTTATAATGGACAGACTACTATATCTAGAAATCACTTATTAAATATTTAGAATCGAGTCACTCGTGAACAATAGAACCAACTTTTAAACTTTCCAACGGTCCGTTAAGAGTCTCATTTCACCTCTAGGTAATTTCTCAATGGAGCACCTACAATTTCCATGAAAACTAATCTATAAAGGCACACATATGAGACTGACTTGCTGGTGTGTCAATTCCAAGTTGCTTTTGTTTTCTAATTGAGGAAGTCTCACACTAGTGTGCCTAGCATTAGAGCAATTTTAATGCAACATGTCATTTTTACCATGTTAATATTATTTTTTGGCATTTTATAGTGTCAAATGTTATATTTTGATATTTTTGTTCCAATGTTGCATGCTATTTCAAATGTTACATTTTGGCTCAACTACCATTCATCTTCCAAAATAGCCTTTAGTTAAAAGGAGAAAATGACATTTACAAAATGTATCCGCCGAAGCAAAGTAACTGTTGGTGCTCACAATGATAATGTTATGTTTCTCAAATTTTGCATTTCAAATGCTCCTCCAAATACATGTGGTAATAGGACCATCTTTGATGATGATGGAACTATATCAATATCTTCCAATAAAAATCAAGTGGTCTACTATTATATGTATTTGGAAAATATTTGAGATGCAAAGTTTGAGGAAAAGAAAAGAGTAGAAAAAGTGGTGAAATATTGATTAAAGTGATGATGTGGAAAAAATGACATGTACCATTTCTTGTGCCAAATATGGCACGACGTGCTATGAAATCAAATTTTGGTAGGCCATTTGACACGAGGATGGATTGCCATATTTGGTCCCAAATAATGGAATTGGCATTGAAATTGGGCGGTGGATGGAGTTAGTTTTACTCGTAAATTTTAAAAGAGAAAAAGGAAAAAATTTAAGAGTAATGCTAAGTGTTCACAATTTTTGTACACACTTTTGCACACAAATACTTTAAATGTATGTATTTTGTGCTATTTAAAATTTTTATATTTTTTTGTACACCACTTATACAGTACATGATATATACATTTAAAGTATTTATATGCAAAAATGTATATATCTAACATTACTCAAAAATTAAAAAGCGCATAGAAATTGAAAAGTGCATTAAATTTACACGTTTATTGGTCTTGACTCTTGATGATTAAATTTGAATAGTTTTCCGGGGAGTAAAGAAATCCTCGAATAGGGATCCAGGAAATTAATGGTCCACCTGAATAGGAGCTACTAGATGAGAGATAAAAGCAATTACCCAATACAGATACACAAGTCAGGGACACTTTAATGCAATTTTGAATTGCTGTAAAGAAAGAGATCATGCAAAGGCAGCTCTTTTTTATTTATATATTTCTGAGTCTAACACACTCAAGTCACTTTTTGACCCCTAAAGGGACCAAAAGCCTAATTAACACAGACATGAGAAAGTGAGGGTGGAAGAAAAAAGTGGGACTTGTGATGATGAAACAAAGGAAAGAAAGAAAAAGAAAACAAGAGAGAGAGAGAGAGAGAGAGAGAGAGAGAGAGAGAGAAGAGAGAGACTAGGAAAGCCAGAAAACATGGTGGTGGGGAATGGGCCTATTGTGTTTTGCTGGCTTGTCTTTTTGGTTGTTTACTTGAATTGTGGTTCATGTGGTGATGGATTTTAGACTTTGGACCATTGTGGATATATATGGTCATTTATTGCAAAGTTTGAATACTTTCATGTGCACTATTTGGTCATATCATATCCTTCAAGTTGCCAATCATCACTTTTATTTTCTCGATTAATTGCAATCCATTTGGTTGTAAATAAATGTTGAAAATTTCACATAGTTGTACCATTCTAGCATGATAAGTTTGACCAAAAATGGGACCTTTGAATGCTTGTTTGGTACTACTAGTCATGGACCCTCCAAGCTTTTTTTTTTTTTTTTTTACTATTTTTCCCTTTCACTCATTGGGCAGCAAATGTTGAATTGTATGACAATCTTTTATTGATAGACAAACATTAGTTGGCTCTGTATCATCTCCCTATGATAGCTATTATGTGCTTCTTACAGTATATATTGTTTGAAACTCAGTGTGTTTGGGAACTCAAGAAATAGATCTATAACAAAGAGGAGTCAATGTTCATGTAGTACAATGAGATCAAAATGTTATTGTAGGAAGTGTAGCCTAGCTGTTGTGGATTCTTGAAATTCAAATTCATTTGTTACGGAGGATTGTCTTATCGATTTCAAATAAGATTGGTTCATTTGTATGAAATTCATACTCAGATTTGTTAGCTTTTAAATAACTGTCTGATCCGAATGGCTTGTGGGAACGTAAAAATGATAATCGATTATTCAGATGACCAGACCGACCGAATTGTTCGGTGGATCAGTTTTCAAAAATTTCATGCAGTGTAAAAACTAAACCGAACCGAAAATTTATACTAAACTGAATCAAACCGAAATCGATCGATTTAACTAAAAAAATTGCAGCGAACTGAACCGTGTTCACCCCTACTGCACACCATCTATTTCCATAAAATTGGCGGGTTTATATCCTCTAATACTTACACTGTACTTATAATAGAATGCTTGAAACTCATTGTTCTTAAGAACTAACGATAAAATATTAAAATATGTAAACATGATAATAGTTTAATTTGTTTTTTATTTAATAATTTGGTCTTCTAACTTCAATAAAATATGTTTCCTGTTGCTACCATTTATTTCATACATGCATGTTATATTAGTCAAAGTTATTTCGTCAAAGTAAGAAATTTTTTTTAAACAAAAAAAATATCTAAAAAAGAATATAAGGTTAGTCAAGTAGTCTCCCCAAATTTTTAATGCAAAATCTCCTCTCTTTTTTTATTTGGTAATCGTGGGTGTCCGGGTCAGCTTGCGCGGACCTTGACTAATCCCACGAGGCCTAGGGCATTCGGGTGAATCACCTGTGGCCACTCCCTTGAGATTCGAACTTGAGACCTCTGGTTATAACACCCAGAGGCCTTGTCATCCGGCCACAAGAGAAATGGTTCACAGGGGGCTAGTTGGTAGTTATTTTCAGTGTCTTGAAAGATATTCCAGTGTCTTCTTAATTATGTGGCTAGTTGGTAGTTATTTTCTTTGTTTTAACATAATTGAAGCTTAAAGGATGCACACCATTCAATTTGAAAAAGACAATACATATATAAAACTTTGAAACTTTCTATACATAGGATTTCAACAGTTGATTTCTCAACACAAGTTGGATCCTTTTGAACTTGTCAAAATGATCCTACCGGGGCGGAGCTACTCAAGGGCAAAAAGGGTTCAAGTCCCCCTAGATTTTAATAAATTTTCAGAATTATCTTAAAATAATAATTTTTAACACTTAAGCACATCCTTTGAAAATTCAAAAAACTCCCTATTTTATTAGTATTCGTGTTATTGTATTAGTTTAATAGCATTGGTTTTAATCATTTACACTGAAAATAGATAAATAGACCCAAAAAAAAAATCACCTCGGAGACACTGTCCCCGAACTCTCAAATTTGGTCAACCTCAAGTTCAACTTTCTAATTCTACCATTGCCAAGTTCCTCCAACTTAAAATTTCTAGATCTGTCCCCACTGCTATTGAGAACAGTAAAAGATTAACGGAGCTTACAAACCCATATTGATAATAATTTATGTCCTGTGGATCAACATGGGTGCAGAATTTCATGACTCTGGCAGCCAGTGCACAGAACCTAATCATTTTTCTTTATTATGTTTAAGAGATCCGTATGTAGAATATGGAGAATTTATTGCATGGTCCTGGAATCAATAAAGAAATAAACATTTGGAAAAACTGTTTTTTTTTTTTTTTGTTGCTAAAGGCAAAATGTTACTTGTGGATCGCTTTAGAGTTTGAGTTTATTGTCTAAACTTTGTGCATATGTTATGCTTAAAGCTATCACAACTAAACTTTTAGTCAAATGTCTATCATCCATTACTATTAGTCTCTGCTTAAAACTCAACTCGGTTCTAATTTAAGGTATGTATTGAAAGACCATTTAGAAATGATTTCAACTAATATTTTAGATTCAATTGAAAATTAATTTTTAACTTCTTTCAAGCAAATCCTACTTACTTTCGCATTTTAACTGAAGGGTTACTTTTGCTTATAAGGCCACGAGTCGGGCTTGACAGTACTCCATCCTCCAATTTCTGGTTCGCAAATGCTTATGGATGTAGTATATTTTTTCTCTATATATATCTAACCCCATCCTACACGTCATATCTTTTTTTCTCTATGTATCTGATGTAGAACTAGTAAGGACGAAGAAGAGAAGAGAATATATAAAGAGAAATAAGAGAGAGAAAGAGACCGAGAAAGAGGGTGAAGATATAGAGAAGAGAGAAAAATTCAGAGAAGAAGATAATATCAATAATCAATTCATTCAAGTCTGACAATAACTGAGAACCTTAAGCCTTTAAATAGGCAAACTAAAATCATATAAATAGTAACAAATCCTTAAATTAACGCAATAATTAAAATTGGAATAAAATACTAAATCTAAATATATTTATTTTCTAAATTAATTTATTCCCTCTTTGTGATCCGATCAGTATCCAACTTATATCTACAAGTCCTAAATGTATCTAAAAGAAAAGTCATTTTCATTGGAAACACACCATTAGTTTCTTAGTCCAGTCCTTGTGTTCCTCTGCCTTAAGCTTTGGCCTTGAAAGTCATCCTTAATCACAGCTAGTATAGTCTTTGCGTTCCTCTGTATTTGGCTATATCTGCGAAAGTTTGTCTGTAGCCACAACTAGTAGTCAGAAGAGCTAAAAATAAGGGTGGGGATTAGGTGTGCAAGTTGGAATGAAACTTCTAATTCCGATCCAAAAAAATTTATTTTTGACAATATAAAAGTTATTCCGAATTCTGAAATTCCAGAATAAGAAAATTCCGAAAAAATTGGATTGGAATTGGAATGATGCTGGAAGTTCAGAAATTTCCGAATTACCGATCCATATTTTCCAAACTATTATGACTTTTTATATATATTCTATATCAAACAGGGGTTTTACTACAATTTTAAAAAAATTTGCCCTAAAATCAAATTTACATAAAATTTACTAATTAAATTTTGAAACAATGATATGATTTTTATTTTTCGCCTGAATATTTCCAAAAATTCGTAATCGGAACATAATATGAAAATTCTGAAATTTTAGAATTGGCATTGAAAAGGCTATCTACATTCCGAAATTTTTTTTTTCCTTTCTAAAACACTCATTTCCGATCTGGTCCATCCAAAACACACCCCTACGTTGGATACATGAGCATTTGGACCAAGTTAGATTGGTCTTAACCAATAATTAAATATTGGATAAATATCATCTAGACCCCTTGAGTTTTTCTCTAATCACACTTAGACCCTCTCACGTTTCAGTAATATCACCTAGACCCCTTGAGATTTGAAGCGCGTCTTACCTAGACCCCTCCGTTAAAAAACAGTTACTAAAAAAATCACCATGAGGTCATCAATTTTTAGGCCTAATGTTTAAACTACCCTTGTGTAAAATGTTATTACTCCAAATTATATTCGTCCCAACTCATTTTTATCTCATTAACTAGTTTAGCACAAACCAAATTATTTAAAATAAAATTATTCGCTCCATCTTAAAGAATTTGGTTTCGGCTAAACTAATATCCCATCTTAAATAATTTGGTTTGTGCTAAACTAATAAACGAGATGAAAATGAGTTGAGACGAATATTTAAGATGTTTGGATTACAGGGCAACCAATATATTATATTACACAAGGGTAGTTTAGGCATTTGGGCAATTTGGAGTGATAACATTTTATTTAAGGGTAGTTTAGACATCAAGGCTAAAAATAGATGACCTCATGGTCAAACCGTTAGTTTTTTAACAGAGAGGTCTAGATGATATGCGCTTCAAATCTCATGAGATTTAGATGATACTACTAAAACGTTAAGGAGTCTAAGTGTGATTAGAGCAAACCACAGGAGGTGTAGATAATATTTACCCTTTAATATTTGTTGTGACATCTATGGGAGGTACTTTCGGAAATTATAATTATGTTATCTTGGAAATTTTGAAGTTACCCAAAAGAGACATTATAATAAAATTTTGGGTGAAATACACTTTTGTACTCTGTTTTTTTTATATATATTATTTTAGCCTCTCTATTATAAAGTGGATCCCTTAACGCTTTAACTTTATACTCGATTTCAATTGGGGACATTTGAGAAATACTGATTTTAATTGAGAATAATATTTAGGACCCAGTCGTCATATCTGCTAACAATTGTCCTCATTCGGGAGAAATTTAAAATTCAAAGGCCTAAAGTGATACAAATTTTTTTTATAGAGGGTACCAAATCAATTTGAATTACGTTCACATATACTTCATGCAATGATACGCAGAACAAGTGTATGAACCTTTACAGTATGAGTATATAAATGAAGTAACGTAATCTTTACATTGGCCAACAACCAAAATTCCACCATAAATATAGAAATAAAATTTCATTCCTAAAATATTGAGTATCTAGGGTTGTTGTAACTTCAAATGAAGAACAAAGGAAAAGGAGAAATACAACTACAGAGATGCCTAGCTAGCTGGTTTTCTATCATATTGTATTCACCTCAAAATTAACATAATCTATACCATATTACATAATCACCAGTATAAAGTGAAAGAGAGTACCATAATTAAAAAAATGAATCAAAGGATGTTAAAATGGAAACATTATCACCCAAAGCTTTCCAATAATTTTTTGTTCTCTCTTTCTACACCATAGTTTGACATCAATTGGTGTACCTAGCACACCTTGTAATGTAACTGCAACCACGTCTGTATGGGTTAGCCCTACCCCTCTGGTTGCACGTTGATTGCATGGGACGCGGTTTGCCTTCAAAGCCTCATAGCTTATGTACCGGCCTTGGGCGAGGATTCTTCGGCTAGTCTCAGACTCCATCATCAATTCTTCTTCATCCTCGTCGATGCAATCACCGATCTGACCATTACATGCAGCGATGGCACGAGAATGCATGGAGTCAAGGTCAAAACGGGCAATAATGTTGAGGTTGACATCATCGAAGGAATGTGACGACACTGCCACTGTGGCCAAGGCCAGGAGGAGGAGGATCAAACCAAGGCGGCCGAGTCCCATTTTGACAGAAGAAAAGAGAACTTAAGAGAAAGGAAAGAGAGAGAGAGAGAGAGAGAGAGAGAGAGAGGTTTCCCTAGTACTGAATGGTAGGAGAGATGTGTGTGGGGTTATTGGGATAATAAAGAGGGGCATCAATTGAAAATTTTAATGGTGGGACTTAATGGTAGGTCTTTTGTGACCAAACCTAATCTTGGGATGTACCTTAACTTCTATTGCTCCTTATTTCTCTACAAGTTTGTTGATGAATTAAAGTGGCTGTGTTGCACCACGCGAGCTCTAGCTCAAGTGGTATCTCCCCTTGCTTCCCAGTGGGAGGTTGGGGGTTCGAATCCCCTCGTGGGTTTTCTCTACTTGCCCCCTGTGTGTGCGTCAGTCGGAACGAGTGGCCCATGTGGGCTTTGCGATGGGCCAATTATGTGGGGCTTGGGGTTGGGTTTGGGCTGGGTTGGGTGTGTGCGTTGGGGTGTGTGTGTGTGTCCAGTCCGGACCAAGGTAAGTGATCAAAAAAAAAAAAAAAAAAAAGTGGCTGTGTTGCTTTTACCAAACCAAACCAAACCAAACCAAGCCTTGTGTCCCAATCAATTGGGGTCGGCTGTATGAATCCTTTTTCTCCATTCTGCACGATCAAGAACTATATGCTCATTTAAATTATATATATATTCATATCTTGTTGCACCACATATTCCTAAGTCAGTCTAGGTCTGCCTCTCCCTCTAACCATTCCAGGCACTACGATCTTATCACTCTTTCGCACAGGTGCATCTACAGGTCTTCGTTGCACATGGCCGAACCATCTAAGTCTATTCTCCCTCAACTTATTCTCAATATGTGTCACTCCTAAAGTCTCTCGGATGTACTCATTTCTAATTCTATCTTTCCTCGTCTTACCACACATCCATCTTAGCATCCTCATCTCCGCTACACTCACTTTGCTAATGTGTTGTTTCTTAGTTGCCTAACACTCTGTCCCGTAGAGCATAGCTGGCCTAATAGCTGGCCTATAAAATTTTCCTTTCAATTTTGCTGGTATTCTCCGATCACATAATACTCCAGAAGCACTCCTCCACTTAAGCCAGCCCACTTTAATTCTATGGGTCACGTCATTACCAATCTCTCCGTCTCTACTGATCATTGAACCTAGATAGCGAAAGTGTTCCCTCTTTGGGAGCTCCTGATCTTCGATCTTCACTGCTTCGTTGTCTCTACTTCCACTGCTGCTAAAAGTGCATTCCATGTATTCTGTTTTCGTCCTACTTATCTTTAACCCCTTAGTCTCCAGTGCTTCTCTCCAAGCTTCTAATTTAGTGTTGAGTCCCCTTTTAGTCTCATCAACCAAGACAATATCATCTGCGAACAACATACACCATGGGACCTCATCTTGAATGTGTCTAGTCAATTCATCCATAATTAGGGCGAACAAATAAGGGCTCAAGGCCGACCCTTGGTGCAAGCCTACAGTAATTGGGAATTCGCTGGTTTCTCCGGCTGGTGATCTAATTGTAGTAACCCCTTCATCATACATATCCTTCAACACGTCAATATAACCCTTGGTCACTCCTTTCTTCTCTAGCACCCACCAAATTAAATCTCTAGGCACTCTATCATAAGCTTTCTCTAAATCAATAAAAACCATATGTAGATCTTTTTTCTTCTCTCTATACTTTTCCATTAGTCTTCTAAGTAAATAAATTGCTTCCATAGTTGATTTCCCAGGCATAAATCCAAACTGATTTTCTGACACTGATGTTGCGCCTCTTAAGCGATGCTCCATCACTCTCTCCCATAGCTTCATAGTATAACTCATCAACTTAATACCTCTATAGTTGTTGCATTGTTGTACATCTCCTTTACTCTTATATATAGGCACTAGGATGCTCTTCCTCCACTCATCAGGCATTTTTCTAGTCATTAAAATCCTATTAAAAATTTTTGTAAGCCAAGATGCCCCCACATCTCCCAAGCATTTCCAAGCCTCAATGGGGATCCCATCTGGTCCTAAGGCCTTGTTGGGTTTCATCTTCTTCAAAGCAAATTCCACCTCAAACTTCCTTATTCTCCGATAGAATCTGTATTCTCTAGTTTCATCGTAACTTCCAGTTTCTTCTTCCATTGTGTTATCCATATGTGTTTCATTCAGCAACTTCTCAAAATAGCTCTTCCACCTTTCCTTAATCTCTTCGTCGTTCACTAATACCCTAAAGTCATCGTTTTTTATACACTTAGCCTGATTAATGTCTCTTGTTTTTCTTTCTCTCGACTTAGCAAGCTTATAAATACATTTTTCTCCCTCTCTAGTGTCTAGTTTGGTGTAAAAGGCGTCATAGGCTTCCATTTTAGCAACTCTAACTGTCCTTTTAACCTCCTTATTTACACATTTATAGCTTTTGAAGTGTTCATCACTTCTATCATTTTGCCACTTCTTAAAGCAATCCTTTTTTGTTTTTACTGCAGCTTGTACCTCTTCATTCCACCACCAAGTATCTTTAGAAGCTAACCCTCTTCCCTTCGACTCTCCGAGGACCTCCTTCGATATTCTCGTGATGCACCCTGCCATTCTATCCCACATAATATTGCTTCCATCTTCCAAATTTCAAGGTGCTTCTGTATACATTCTCTCTTGGAATATTGCTAGTTTCTCGCCTTTAAGATTCCAAGGTGCTTCTGTTGTTTTTATTACAAAATATTAAATAGTTGTTGCAAAATATTAAATAGTTGTTGGCAAATATTCCCATCAAATTACCAATGCCAACAAATTTACCATTGGAGACACTGGGAAAAAATTACGTAAACAAATCACCCGATAACTTTAATAATAATATTTGATTTTGTTACAAGGGTTAATTTTATTCTACATTTAGTTTGACAACAAGGATTGTAACACCGGTACCCGGGGAAAAGGTTTAATTATCCTTTAATATGTATTAATTAATATAATTTGTGTATAAAAATGGATAAGGGGAGGCTTAGGACTCACCTATGAAAAAGTGTTCAAAGAAGGACACTATCTAAAAAAGTCCCCAGTGAGGTAGGACATGTACTGGAGTCGGACCCAATGAAAGACTAAGTAATAACATTTGCATTTTTACACAATTAAATGCATTTATATGATTAAATGAATACTTATTTAAATGTTTTCATATTATATGATAATATACGTGTCCGTATTTGATACCATAAGGGGATAATTGAAATAAGATTCAAAATTTGTAGGTGCGATAGCAACTTCACAAAATATTTGGGACCCACATTGAGACCCATACGAGACTTAGACAAACACCCATTTGGATAATTGGGTAGCTAATGGAATGTTTGGGAGGATTGCATAATTGAACTTATTAGTAATTGGGGATGTAAGTATAAATAGTGGAAAAACATGGTTAGGTGTCATCTTGTGATGACAAGAGTCTTATGACTAAGCAAATCTAAAATAAACAAAACAAAAATTAGTTTGGAAGAAAGAGAGGTTAGAGCCAAGAGAGAGGGAGAAGAGGTTGAGTTCTGACAACGTTTCACGTCGTGCCGTTGCTTCCATTCGTCCAATTCGCGAACCGAAGCTATATTTGGGCTCGTGGAGATGAGACGATCATTT
The DNA here is from genome assembly GCA_033977485.1 of Hydrangea macrophylla. Lineage (NCBI taxonomy): Eukaryota > Viridiplantae > Streptophyta > Magnoliopsida > Cornales > Hydrangeaceae > Hydrangea > Hydrangea macrophylla. The sequence goes on along the minus strand of CM066988.1, from coordinate 92,756,379 downwards.
ATATGTCTTTCAATTCTATTTTAATTGTAAAATTTTAGTGTCTTGCTCTAATCGGTGCGACGCGGGTTGCCGAATGTAGGAAATATACCAGAGTGAGATTTGGGTTGAAATTTTGAAGAATTCAGCACTTTCTAACTTAATTTGGGTAGAATTCGGCTAAGGTGAGTTTACTAACTTAAGCTTTGATTTGGTCTGTGTTATAAGTTTCAATTGTTAGCTAGAGACTATCAATTTTGGAATTAGTAGCTTAATTATGTTAGAATTGGCCATTGCATATTAATTATGTGAGAAATTCGCACGCTTATATGGTTATATGCTTATATATTTTAAGTGGTCAATGAATATTTGGGAGTAATGGTTCATTGTGGTGAAATAAGGGAGGAGAAGGAGAAGAAATCGTTTTGGAATGGTAGTCCAAGGAATAAAAGTGGCCGCGGGGCCAAGGGAAACGTCATCGGGTCTGAGTGGACCATTAACCCAAATATTCTGCGATGACGTATGTTACATGCTTAAAATTGTTGCATTATGTCCACGTCATTTAAGCACGTTAGTTAATTCACTAAGCGTATTGCTTAAGAAAATCATTTTCCTATTTCTGTTGTGGTACATAACAACCACTGCAGGTTCGGAGCAAGGCTCGGAAAGGAGTTGATATATGCGATGGGGTTGGGCAAGCCGGGGAGTTGCTAATGATGTTTTATACTTAGTTGAACTTGTATATATGGTATAGAAAAGTTCTTTTGTAGTATTTGAGTCTTGTGAATTACGTGGTTTTACAACATGTAATGTGGTGAGCTATGTAAATTAGGACTTATCATCTTGTACATGGGTTGGTTTGGTAACTTAGGAATGTTTTGACCAGTATATGGTGATTATATGAAGGTGTAGAAATACTTTGATTGGGTTGGTGCCTTAGAAATCTGCTTGGATTGCTTATTGAAGTGCTGCAGAACATTCTGTTGGTGTAAACCAGTCGACTGGGTCCAGCGTTCAGTCGACTGGACTACCCCTTCCACAAGTTTGAATTCTCTGTAATTGTACCTTCAGTCGACTGGACCAGGAAATTCTCAGAAATCAGCTGTCGGGAATTTGCATTTCCAGTCGACTAGGTCCCCGATTAGTCGATTGAATCTGGTTGTTCAACTGAGAGTGTTTTACTAAGTATTTAATGGAATATTTCTTAAACCACAAGTTAATAATTGATGATTTAGAGCGGATAATCCCTTGTTACACGGTCCTAATCCGTTTGGGGTGGGTTGGGGTGTGACAAGGTTTGATTCAATTTCAAATCTTTTCCATTAATTTCAATTTCAATAAACATTAATACCCTTCTTTTAACGAGATGGCATGAACTTTTATTATTGATTTAAGAATAAGAATAATGATACCCAATCCCACATGTAAAATAGGATAGCATCTTGTTTGTGTGTTTGTGGACATGTGTATATATGTTGAGTATGGCTCCAGTTGTGGAAGTTTTGGCAGCTCACCCGAGTGAGCCGTCGCTCGAGCGAGCGAGAAGTCTGCGTGCGTGTGTGTGTGTGTGTGTGTGTGTGTGTGTGTGTGTGTGTGTGTGTGTAGAAGTCGCCGGTTCGCCCGAGTAGGTCACACGGACCAGTTTTTCTAATTCGTCTAGGAGAGTATTTTCAACTTCCTAAATAGGGTTGGACGATTTGGGGCTTTAAAAGGGGGTCCTAGAGGACGTTTTGAAGACCAAGAGTATTGGATACATTGTGTGAGTGCGAGACACATTGTGCTAGACATTGGAGAGCCTTTGTGAGAGACACTCGTAGAGAGAGAGAGAGGAATTTCTGTGTGTTTAACTCTTGGGGTGTTCTTAGATTAAGAGTTTTAATTCTTTATGTGTAATCTTCTTCTTCATTGTAGTTAAATTCTTCGTTGTGCTTCGCTCGTGAACATAGGCAAGTTTGCGAATCTACGTATATTTTGTGTCTCAAGTTTTTGCTATTCTTATCATTATTTTTCTCCTTTTATCTACAAATTGGTATTTTGGTGGTCTTGCATATACTTATGTAAGTACATACAGGATGGATGAAGGAACAAGTGGTGTAACATTTTAGTGACAAAAACGCCCCAAAAAATGTTGACAAAAAAAAATGAAAGATGGATTACCCATTTTCCTTGTAACAATTTATAACGAATAACAATAATTAATGGGAATTTTAGTTTTAAAAAAAAAGTCTAATAAATTAGACTTTTTTGGTCTTACGTCCAACTCATTATGTGAAAATTTCTAATTTCGGATAAATAGTTACGTAAAATTTGTGGCATAACGATTTAATTTTATTAAGTTTTACTAATCAGAGATTTTATACCAAAATAAAAAAACAGGTTATCTTTTAAATTCAAATAATCCAATATGAGACAATTTTTTTTACCAATTTTCTAATAATTACTAGGAAGACGCCCGTGCAATGCACGGGCGTTGTATTTTGTAGAAAAAAATACAATAACTATATATAGATATATAATTTTTTTAATGTGAACAAGAAAGAGAAATAAGTTTTATTAATTTTTAAGATGGAGTTAGAAAAATATGGTTTAACAACTATATTAATTGATGTTAACCTACAATTTAAGGCTCGTTTTCTTTAACGTATAGATAATAAATATATATATATGTGTATATGTATGTATACACATACATATATACAAACAGGGTGATACTAATGTCAAAGCAGAAAGTGCTAATGCCAAATCAGAAAGTGTCGCTAAAAATTTTAGTGACACTTAGGTAACTATCGCTAAAACTTTTAGTGACACTTTCTGCTTTGACATTAGCACTAATCATGCAAAAAGGGTAATATAAAAAAGGCAAAAGGGTAATTTGGTAATTCGATTTAACAAAAGAGTAATTTGCGAAAGGCTTAAGGGTAATTTGATTATTCAATTTGTAATTGTACATACTTTAAACTTTTAAGCTCTTTTCTTTAACGTATAGATAAAATATATATATATATATATATGCGCACACACACGCACGCATGCACGTATATACAAAATGGTAATTTGATAATTTGATTTAACAAAATGGTAATTTATAAAAGGTAGAAGGGTAATTAGATTATTCCATATACATACATATATATATATATATTGTAATATAATAAAAGGATTTTTGGTAATTCAATTTAACAAACGGGAATTTATAGTTGTAAACACTTTAAACTTGAAGCTCTTTTCTTTAAGGCATAGAAACAAAGGGTAATTTGCATAAGACATAAGAGTAATTTGGCTATGCAATTTATAATTGTACACAGTTTTATTCAATTTTGGTATATAATATATTCAATATAGATATAATATAATAAAATAATATATGTATATATATATACAAGGGTAGTTTACAAAAGAAAAAATGGCAATTTGATAATTCAATTTATAATTGTACACACTTTAAATACATAGATAATAATAATAATAAATTATAATATGTATATATATACATATACACATATATACAAAAGGATAATTTACAAAAAACAAAGGGTAATTTGATAATTCAATTTAACAAATGGGTAATTTGGTTATTCAATTTATAATTATACATACTTTAAACTTTGACAAAAGGGTACTTTAGAAAATACAGAATGGTAATTTTAATAGTATAATAAAATAATATATGTGTATATATATACACACACACAAGGGTAATTACAAAAGGCACAGGGGTAATTTGATAATTCTATTTAACAAAAGGGTAATTTGGTAATTCGATTTCTAATTGTAGATACTTTAAACAAACAAATAATAATAAATTATAATATGTATACATATAAACACACACACACACACAAGCTTGAGGCTTGTTTGATAATTATAGGATTCCTTAAAAGTTGTCTTAAGATTCAAACAAGCCTTGCCGAGCAAGCATTAAATTTCAAAAGTAATCCAAGACTTGTTTTAGAAAAGTGACTAAAGGCTTGTTTGATAATTCAACGATTTCTTAAAAAGTTGCCTTAAGGCTCAAACAAGCCTTGCCAAACAAGCATTAATTTATAAAAGTTATCTAAAGCTTATTTGGTAATTCAAAGAAATAGTACAAAAAACACAAACAAATGTTAGTGCGCGCTTTGTTTGGGAAAACCAAAAACAGAAAAACAAAACAAAACCAAACAAAAAAAAAAAACAAAACCAAACAAGTTAGTGACTTGTTTGAGAAGAACGAAAAACCATACAAACCACAAAGCCAAAAATCGACTATGTCAAACAAGGCACAACCTACAATTTGTTGACTTTTGGGTGTTTTGAACCAAATTATAAATATTTGTAATTATTGCTTGAAAAGTTGATTGAATAATCACTTGTAGATTTAATAATTTTAAAAGTTGAATCACATTGTAAATATTTGTAATTATTGGTTAAAAACTTGATTGAATCATAATTTCTAGAATAATTAAATTTTAAAAATTGACCTAATAATAATAAGGGTTGTTAGTTGAAAAGTTGATTGAATTATCATTTCTAGAATAATCTAATTTTAAAAGTTGACCAATTAATAATATGGGTTGTTTTGTGGGTGAAATGACCAACTTACCCTCACAAAAGGACAAAAACTCAAAGTACTCATTAAAGGAAAATGAAACAAAAGATAAAAGTAAGAGTAAAATCGTCATTTCAAACAAATCAAGAAATACCAAAATTGGACAAAATTAAAATTAAAACCAATGTAAGCCTCTTTTATAGTATAGTGTAGAAATAGCCTCCTTTATGGGTTGTGGTTGTGGGGGGTCAACAAATTTGAGCCAGCCCATTCTCAAACTGAGAGATCCAAAACCATGGGTTCTATGGCCTAAGCATTTGCTTATTTAAATTGGGCCTGGTTCAATAGCTGGAACAACTACAGACTTAACATTTCATGTGGACTTAGTACATGGAATGACATTGTGTTAACTTCTACGTACATAATTATGCTTATTTTCTTAAGTCTCTCAGTTAGCCATTTTCAAGAAGAGGCTGTGTTTTTTTATTCCTATTAACAACATTTAATCTTTGACTATTGGATTACCCTACTTTAAGCTATAGTGATTTAGGAAGATGTAGTGCAAAATTTGTCTCATTCGGAGTTTTTTTTGTTAAGGAAAAGAAAATGTGGCTTAGTCATTTTGTTATTTTGTTTTTATTTAATGATGAATATTAGGACAATGCAACAAGGATGTGCCAATGATACTCGGATATGAATCCAAGGTTTGGTAGTAGGAATTAAAACTTCTCTATAATACACATACACACAGACTTGATCTTTTGCAGGGCCGGTCCTGAGGGGAAGCGGCACACGCGGTCGCGTAGGGCCCCCTTTTAGACAGGGTCCACTCTAAAAAAATATTAACCCAAATTTATTATTTAAGTAATCAATAAGTAATATTTGTAATATTTATGCTAATATACAGAGGGCCCCCATTTAGAAGTTCGAGTAGGACCCTCAAAATCTCAGGGTCGGCCCTGATCTTTTGGTTGACAAAAGAAATCCCACTAATCTAATCCCTCAACAAACACAAAAATCGTTGTAATTTGTAGATGGAAATTATATGCAAACTATGTGTATCATTCAAGCTCAAGTGAAATCAGAAATACCGAGCTTAAGACTTTTCAATTAAATAAAAGAATTCGAACCCTTAATTTCACCTTTCTTTTGAAACATCACTCTGAACTCACAATGACTAGCGTTAGATGGACTTCCTAATATTGCATGTTGAACCCCTAATTTTTTTTTTCCAATTACATAGTGAAGCTACATGGCATAAAATAGTGACATTAATGGGACTTAAAATAGGGTTCTTTAGATTTCAGTCCTTTATTGCAGTCGTTTCTAGAAATTGATCCATTTCATATGTCAACTTAACAATTAGTCCCTCACCTATTTTGAGGACCAAAATACCCCTACTCCCTTAAATTAATGTTTTGAAATTCAAACCCAAGATTTGTTATATATATATATATATATAGCTATATATAGAGAGAGAGAAATACTCCCATAAATCATGGGTTTGAAATTCAAAACCCAAATTTATTTATATATATATATATATAGAAAGAAATAAAGAATTAACAGGCAAAAAATTATACAATACAGAATGAAAAGTGAGAAATTCCTCACTTTAAAATAACATAAGTGAGAAATTTCTCAATAACATGGTACGAAAATCTGTATATTATCGTGAGAAAGTCTCACTTCTAACCATAATGAGAAATTTCTCACTTTAAAATGCAACACTAACCATAAGTGAGAAATTTCTCATTATGGTTAGTAAACCATTAATTTCTGATTAATAATACAAATTTCTCACCAAAACAAACAAAATTATGGTGAGAAATTCTCAGTTAAAACAAATGTCTAATTTTTTGGTGAGAAATTTTGATAGAAGTTTGATAATACAAATTTCTCACCTAAAAAAACAAAATTTCACACCTTCAAAACACAAAATGTAAACAAGGTTGTGAAATTGCACAAAAAAAAGTTGTAAAATTTCACAACTTTTGATATCTATACCTACTCAACTAGATCTACCATTGTTGATCAATGTAAAAATTTGGTAAAAAAAATGTTAATTTCACAAAAAAATGACTTAAAAAAAAAAAAAAAACCAGATCTAGCCAGAACCATGGCTGTTGTGGTTCGCCTGCCATCCCCATCGTCGTCCACAACCACCGATCACCACCACTACCACCATGGCCGTCGCCGTCGCCTGAACACCCAATTGGGGATTTCTTTGATATCAGTAACTTTTGCGGAAAATTTTGAGAAGGGTTTTACGGCACCGACCTGATCGAGTTCTTGGAAATCGCCGCGGCCGAAATCGCTTTGGTTGCATGAGCCAGAGATCATGACCATGGGCCAGCCGTTAACGGCAGCGTTGGAGAGGCCGGCGAGGCCGTGGACGCAGCCGGGGCCGGAGACGGTGAGGAGGAGATCGGGGCGACCGGTGAGGTACCCGTAGGCGGAGGCGGCGTATCCGGCTGATTGCTCGTTGTGGAAGGCGATGAATCGGATGCCGAGAGAGACGTCGCGGTTGGCGACAGATGTTACGGGGATTCCAACGACGCCGAACATGTGGGTGACGCCGGAGGGTACGAGGGATTTGGCTATGAGGAGGTTGCCGTCAACGGCCGCGTGTGAATTTGGGGTTTGGTGATCGTTGTCCGCCATTGGAGGAGGAGGGTTTGGAGTTGAGATGAACAGATTTGAGTCAAGCGACAGAGAACACAGAAATGAGGTGAGTGATTTCAGGGGAACATATATACATAATATACGTAGAGATCATGAGAGATATAGACAGTGAGATAATGAGAGAGAGAGAAAGAGATCTTAATAATTTAATTGGGTCAAATTAAAATCCCTGATTTTAGGGTGATTGTATATATAAACAGATATGTATATATATAATGAAGGGTAATTTTGGCCATAAAAAATACAGATATTTGGGGTAAAGGACTAATTTCTATATTTTGTTAATAATTAAGGATGAATTTAAGGGTTTGTAAAGTCAAAGTGATTAAGTGTATGTTGACTAAAATTTGAGGGACCAAAACATATATTTCTACTTAAAATATCTTCAAGGCTTCAACATATATTGCTTCCACAAGTCATGGACAAAACAGTGATTTTACTTCTAATGTTTAAGCTTCTCCTAATTTGATTTTAATATTCCGAATTTCTGAAGTGGGCCCATATTTACCTATCAACCTATCACCACATGACAACCAAAAATAATTTAAACATATCTCCACCGTCACATCCCTGGACCCTAGCCAAATAATAGATCATTTCATATGATGGGAATTGCTGCAGTGAGTCTGCCCCCATGCTTAATGACATGCGCGCTCTCTCATAATTAGGGGTGTATACGCGCTGAGCTAAGCTCATATCTATTTAAATTTAGCTTATTTGCTTGAATGTTAAGTTTCTAGTTGACACATATACAATTACAATCGATTCAATAACTTTTTTCAGATTTGACCTTGACTAATATGAATAAGTTGAGCTCATGCATTCTAAATTAATTTACATAACTCTATAATAGATGTATGCATACAAGTCAATATATGAGCCTTTCATCAAGTACATTCACGAGTTCTATCGAGCCGAGCTCATGTGCATCATGAGCTTAGGTCGTTTAATTTAAAGTTTAGCTTTAAATTTAACTTATTTATTAAACAAATTGAGTTTTTATTGAACATGTTTGCGATGACTTGTTGACTACTTGAGTGGTATAGGGCCTGCTCTTCCTCTAATTTTGGGTGCAGATCTCCATAAAAGTTAAAAACCAATGGCTGTAGTGTAGGAGTTCACATGGTGCCATCATATGGCAGACCACATTCCAAAGCAAATATATATATATATATATATATGACACCAAAGATTCTCTAAAGAGGCCGACCTCTCTTTATTAAAGAGAGAGCCTCTGTTTTAGCCGTCGGATTGTGTTTAAAAATTGTGAAATGACAAAACTGCCATTAATGAAAATAGAGGTCCTCTCTTTAATAAAAAGAGGACACCCTCTTTAGAGCTGACTGTATACGACAGACCACAGTTTTTTTTTTTGCTTAATTAGCATCAACCACAGTTGATAATAGCACTGCACTTAATGAGCTTTGAATGAGATTCTATTGTACCAAATCATCAACCTAACAACAACTACATGGACCTATGCTTTTAATCCCTTTGACTAGTAATTTACTCAAGTAGTCAAGCCCTTCTCTAATATTTACTCACACTATGATCAAATATCAAACGGACGGCTATGAACTTGATCATCAAATGAATGGGTTGATCCAAGTGGGACCCAGGTGGTCATTTACCGTGTGTATGATGTGCATACAACATTCTTTGTAGAAGCTTCACTAATCTATGACCAATCAAAACTTGCATTGACTATCATACCCTTGCAAAGTCATTTATAAATATCCAACCACCAACCCACCTTCTAGCTTCTAAAGTGGAAAGCACCAAATACTCCATAGCCCAACTTGTTAACTTGGCTCCTATCAGATAAAAAAAAATTATGGTTAATTATCGATACATCTCTTATACTTGATGTATTTTTCATTACCTTTATATTTCAAATTATTCACTAATACCCTCTGTACTTGGGACGAAAGTAAAAGATTTATCAATTCCGTTAAAATAAAAGAAACAGTTACTTGTTTACCCTGTGTACTTAGGACGAAAGTGAAAGATTTATCAATTCTGTTAAAATAAAAGGAACGGTTAATTGTTTAGTGGAGTATTTTCCACTTTGGCCCCTATGCTGAGCATATTTTTCAGTTCGCCCTCTTGTAATCTCAAATGTGTCACTAGTACCCCTTGTGTTCCATTTGGTAGTTTCTTTTTATTATACAATAAAATCACAAAAAAAAAAAAAATTACAATTGGTATAAGTTGCTCAAGATGACTTTTTGATTCACTGCACTTGCAGAGACTATTTTGTTAGAAGAAACTATGTTTTTTTTTTTTCTTATAATTCAATGTCAATGTACAGAGAATATATACAACTATGAGAAGAAACTAATAAAAGGAATAAAATAGAAGACATGAAATAATAGATAGAAACAAATCAATCTATTCCTAAACTAACGTGATCCATAATTCACGGGAATAATAATCTGAATATTCCAACACTCCCCCTCAAGCTGGAGCGAAAGTATTCACGAGTCCCAGCTTGACAACGGACAACTTCAATAGTGAGGGCATAACAGTTCGTAAATACATCAGCAGTCTGATCTGAAGAGGGAACGAAATGCGGAGAAATAATACCAGAACGAACTTTTTCCATATAAAATGGATATCAACCTCAACATGCTTGGTACGCTCGTGCAGAACGGAGTCATATGCAAGCATTATAGCAAACTTATTATCGCAAAACAATGTAGAGGGTTCAGACACTGGAAACCCCAATTCTTGTAAAATAGATCGAAGCAACAGAAGCTCATAGGTGCCTTGTGCCATAGCACGATATTCAGTTTCAGTTAATGATCTTAAAACGACAGCTTGTTTCTTGATTTTCCAAGAGATAAGATGTTTACCATAAAACGTGCAAAAACCTGAAGTTGAATGCCTATCACTCTTAGACCCAGCAGAGTCAGCATCTGTATATCATGTGACCCCAGATTGTGTTCCTGAAGCAAAGAAGAGACCCAAACCTGGGCAAGTTTTCAGGTAACGAAGAATATGATGAACATCATCCATATGAGAAGTACGCGGAGCATGCATAAACTAGCTAACCACGCTTACAGCAAAAGTGAGGTCAGGTCTAGTATTGGTCAGTAAATAAGACGACCAACCAGCCGCTGATACGAAGCTGGATCAGATAATAATTCTCTTGACTCAGATGATATTTTTATATTTGGAACCATAGGTGTGGAAGCAGGACGACAACGCATCATGCCTATATCGCTAAGGAGATCCAAGATATATTTCCTCTGGTTCATTGAGATCCCATGACGACATCGAGCAATCTCAATACCAAGGAAGTATCGGAGAGGACCCAAGTCCTTGACATCAAACATTGTTCCAAGTTTCTCTTTTACCTTTGTAATTCATGTAGTATCATTACCAGTAATAATGATATCATCAACATAAACAGATAGAATAATACATCGACCATCAGGACTTCGTCAAACAAAGCAGGTGTGATCAGAATGACACTTAGCGAACCCAATAGATAGAATAACATCACTAAAGCGACTAAACCATGCCCGAGGGGATTGTTTCAATTCATAAAGTGATTTGCGTAGCCGACAGACTTTCCCAAAATACTCCCCCTCAGCCTGAAAACCTGGAGGAGGATCTATATAAATGATTCCTACAGATCCCCATTCAAAAATTCATTTTTAACATCAAGTTGATGAAGAGGCCAAGACTGAGAGGTAGCTAAAGAAACAATAAGGCGAACAGTATTAAGCTTTGCCACAGGAGTAAAGGTTGCACTGAAGTCTTTGCTCGGAATCTGAGTAAAGCCTTTAGCAACGAGACGAGCCTTATGACACGACTATAAAGTTGTGCGCTCTTATGCAACACCCAAGTGTAGATGATCGTGCAAGTAATACTGGATAAGTCCAGGTCGATCCCACATGGAAGGAATAGGGACAATGTCTACTAAGTTATAACCTAAAGAAAAAGAACAAGATGAATATACGAGTGGAGGTTCTAACGAATCCTAATTAATTAAATTAAACTAAATAATAAACTAAAGCATAAAGAAATATATTTAATTAAACGAGTAAATTAAAGGTGTTGGAAACACGTGAATCCACATTGATCCTAACCATCTACCATGCATACTCATTAATGTTCAATGGAGTTCATTCCTTTTCAGCATTCCGTATTTTTCTAAAGATAAAGAATCAATAGCCCTTACATGACCGGGACTATATCATCACAAGTGATTAATACTTAGAAGACGGTTTAAAACAATGGTTATTACTTGCACTCTAAATGGTGTTAACATTCAAAGTGGTTTTCAAAAGTCATTGAAGAAAATAGCCTTAAGGCTTCAAGTTCTAAAAACTGTTGTAACAAATTGAGCTTATAGGGACAATTTGATGACAAATTTTTAAAACAGAAAGTCATGGAATAATTAAAAGAATCATCTCAGGAATTAACATGTTCGATCGATCGAAGCGCTCTCGATCGATCGAACATCATCATCCTTCAATCGATCGAAATGTTTTCGATCACTTGACTATGGCTTTGGTTCGATCGATCGAAATACTTTCGATCGATCGAGCCCAAGTTTTCTAAAGATTGCATGGAAGAGGCTGTTAATCAATGTTTCATCACATATTCCCAACGTCTAAACTACGGAAACATGAATAAACAAGTGCAGAAATAGTAAACTAAGATTAATAAACAATCAAATAGAGATAAAGGAAAAGAAAAACCTGGAAATAATCTGATTAAAACTTGCAAATAACTTGAATCTTAAGTTTAACAATTGAAAAGAGGAAGAAGAACATCAAAACTAACCTAATCTACTCCTAAACTAACCTTAAACTACCCTAAAACAGTTATTTTTCGCGTTCTAGAGCGTCCTCCTTTCGTCTGCCGTCAAAACGACTTATTTATAGGGTTCCTGCAGAGTTTACACTACTTTTGGGGAAAAATAGAGCTCAAGCGATCGAGCTTAGTTCGATCGATCAAACTCTCAAGCGCTTAAACTCTCCTCATGCCCTTGAACTTCTCTGATTTTGACAACTCTGCGCACCAATGGGAGAATGGCCATAACTTTTCACTCGGACATCGGATTGATCTCCCGTTTTGCCACCACGCGACCGTAACTCAAAGATCTACATTTCATATTTCTAAAAAATCTTCCAAATCTGAACTCTTCATTGTCAAAATTGGCGTTTTCTCAGCTGCTTCTGTTGTTCTCTTCACCAGAAGCACTTTTCTTTAGCTTCACTTCATTGATTTACATTATAATACTTGTAAAATAATGCATAAACATTTGCTTTAGCATTAGCACAATAAAAAGAACATTGCTATTAGAATGCACCTAACTGTAGGGACTTTGGGGATAAAAATATGCATAAAATACCACATAATACACTATAAATATGCACTTTTCACCTCGAATTATACTCCCCAACTAGCTCGTTGCTAGTCCCTAGCAATGAAGCGAACTACAACAATGTTTATTTGAACTCTAAAAGATTGAAAACAAAATAAAGTAAAATCCTAACTCACTTTCGCAGGAATCGCGATTACATTTAGCGTATGCAACAAGCCTTTAAACCCTAGGTTCCCCCTAGTGGATGAGTGTTGTCTCGTGAGGGTTTGCAGTGAATCTACCCACAAAATTCATGTTTATGGTAATGGTTCCCATTTAAATATTTTCAAGAATTTTTTTTTTCTCTCATTTAGCAATGTGGTTAAGCTCAACAATCTCATGAAACTCTCTAGTATGCCATAGCAAATCAACACACACATTACAGTTAATCTACTATCGAAGTCATTAGAATATCCCATACCTATTAATCATCAAGTGTGTGTGTGAATGGACAACCAAAATACAAAACTTTAATTTCAAAGCTTGCATAACCGAAGACACTATCAAAACGTTCATTTTGACTCAACTCTCACCGGGATTACACTCTCAAGATGAAATCACTCCGAATTAGGTGTAATAATTATCACTCATGATATGGAAGCTATAAAGAGTAAATGTGAATGGAATCTAAGAGCAACTCCAGCAGTAAAAGTTAAACTAGCTAGCCATTTTGGCATCCTCTTTATTTTAACTGGTCACTTTTTGACACTTACTCCAGCAAGGCTCTCTATTTTAACTGAACAACATATTATTTTAAAAAAATTGAATTTTATGATTTATGATTTAAACACACTTCAACTATTTTTTACTCCTAGGGATCACATTCCAATGGTAATTTTTCAACAATGATTTTTTACTTCAAAATTTTATTTAATTTTTTTTATTTCAATGGTAATATTTAAATGGTCACATTCCACAAGTCATTTCCAATTGCTATTTTGAACGGGAATTATAATTTATTTATTGCAACAACAATATTCCAATGATGATATTTTTTCAATCACATGGTTTCCTGATATAAATAACATCATTCCTGTTTCACACATCTCAAACCAAAATCGTTCTTGAAAAGGGATCTAAATTGCTAGTTCTTATTCTGCTCCATGTAGTTGCCACAAGTGGTCGACATGATCTTTTTGGAGTTGAGAATGAGTTTCTCTATTTCTAATGGCCAGATGAGTTCGTATGAATTCCTTAAATTCAGGTGTTTTGTCGTGCGACGCTAATGTGGAAGGACTATCATCAACAGTATCATAGTTGAAGTCTATAATGTTGTCATCTCGTTCATCTTCAACAATCATGTTGTGTAGTATAATGCACGCTTTCATAATATCTTTCAATGTTTCAAGTCTCCAAAAACGAGCTGGTCCACGAACAATTGCAAACCGGCTTTGAAGCACTCTAAATGCTCGTTCCACATCCTTCCTCGCCGACTCTTGACATGCAGCAAAATGTTGATTTCTATGTCCTTGTGGGGAAGGAATTGTTTTAACAAGTGTTGACCATGACGGATATGTACCATCAGCGAGATAATATCCCATTGTATACTCGTGACCATTGATTATGTAGTTGACTGAAGGAGCACGTCCTTCAGTGAGGTCTCTAAATAAAGGAGACCGTTCTAGCACATTAAAATCATTATGAGAACCTGGTAGCCCAAAAATTGCATGCCATATCCAGAGATCATATGAAGCCACGGCTTCAAGAATAATCGTTGGTTCATGAACGTGACCAGAATACATCCCTTTCCACGCAGTTGGACAGTTCTTCCACTTCCAATGCATATAATCAATGCTCCTCAACATCCTAGGAAAGCCACGCTGTTTACCAATTTCTAGCAATCTAGCAACGTCATTACTATTTGGTTTCCTTAAGTACTCCTCAGAGAAAATTTCAACCATTGCCCTGACAAAATTTTTTAGGCTCTCTATTGTGGTGCTTTCGCCAATTCTCACGTACTCATCCATAAAATTTGCCGATATTCCATAAGCGAGCATCCTTAATGCAGCTGTTATTTTCTGAAGAGAAGACAAACCCATGGTTCTAGTAGCATTCATTTTTTGGACAAAATATGGATCGTGGGCTTCAACTACGGATTGAATGCGAAGGAAAAGATGACGTCATTCTAAACCTCCTGCGAAAGAGAGTGGGAGGATATGTAGGAGTTTCAGCGAAATAGTCACGATAAAGTCTTTTATGGCCTTGAACTCTATCTCGCCAAATGGTAGTGTGACCTTGAACACTATCACGATGTCTTCTACTACCTTGTTGTTCTTCTTCTATGGTCGTTATTACTAACAACTCCAACACGTCATCAGAGTCAGATTCAAGTAGAAGCATACTCAATTGACGGTTACAACGAGCCATGTGAAATGAATAAAGAATTAGTTCAAACGTACAGAAGATCAGTGTAATATGTACCATTATCAAAAATCATCTACAAAAAATAAATAAATTGAACTGCATAAGTTAACTGGATATGAACACATGCAAATGGCGGAAGTGAATTTTATGAGAATTGATATGCTTAAAAAAAACAATAAAGTTGCTGCATTATCTAGACCAAAAACACATGGTAAAAAAAGTTTAATCACAGTAATAAATAATTTTTTAGAGCCAATAACTTTCAATTAAAATTCAACTGGACTCACTGTATAGACCTGACCCCACTGCCACATTATTTGGGAAACACTTTTGAGATAAAAATTTGGGAAGCATAACATTCTCTATATGAACACCCAATTGATACTACTTTAGACAAAGCAATCAAAATTTGACTGTTTGAATTTTTTTCTTATACACATAGGGTGAAAAGGCTGATAAGAAAGTGCTCTCAATTAATATTCTAGAAAAGGGGGGAAAAAAAGAAGAAAAGAAAAAAAGAAAAGGAAAAGAAAAGAGAGGTGTTCTCAGTTCATGGAGCAACACGATTCCCAACTAGTGAATAAAATAAAAAAAATCATAATGTACTATGATGGAATACAACTAATAATATTTTATTATAGGAGAACTCTATTTATCTCTTTATAAAATTAACCCAACCCATCTCTATCCTTTTGGAATTAAAGATAGGTACAGGCAGAGAAGGGTAAAGGGATGCTGGAGTATGAGTCACCACCAGCCACCATCGGCCAACACAATCTCAACCACTAGTAACATCATAACTCTCACCCAAACCCTAGTACAAGGGAAGAATTAAATTCTTACTGTTCACAATTTTTTTGCAAGATTCCGGCAACGACAAGTACTCCACTGGCACGCAGGCAGGTACTCCAGTGGCACTCCAGCAACGGCAAGTACTCCAGTGATGACAAATTGTAAGTGAAGAAATTTCTGAATTACAATTGTGTTTATATAGATTTTGGGGTTGGAATCTCATACTCTTTCTTGTTTGATTCAAAAATTTCTACCATCGGGGGGCTTTTGATTTCAAAATTTGCTGATCGTTGGGATTTGTGGAGAGGAGTAGCGAGTGAAGATTTCCTGCCAGATCTAGCGATTGGTGGCTGCTACAATAACGAGGGTAGTAGCGAGTCTCTTGGAGGCTGAAAAATAGGAAATTGGCTCGCCACTTTAGCATTCTCGCTAGAATAAAGAGCTGCTGGAGTTGCTCTAATGCTTCTCATATCTAAATAGAAAAATGGATATTTAGTGCATAAAATCTCATGAAAAGATACTTTTCACTAGAAGAGCGAGATACCGTGGAGAACTCTCTCATTACCTTAACTTCAAATCCAATTTACTTAAAATCATCAGGACTTTGAAAAAGAGGTGTTAGGTGAAAGAAAGAGGCTCATGATATTCAATTGGGTCAAAGGATGTGATTGGAATGTCTACTACAACTTTTTAAACTTCCCCACATCTGCAATCTCTCTCTTCTTCTTTTTTTTTTCACACTCGTCTTTTTATTATTATTATTTTTTCTTTTGTAACAACCATTGGCATATTTTTATTTATTTTTATTTTCATACTTTTCTTCTTCTTTTTTTCCATCAATTTTTTTTCTTTGCCAACTTTCCCTTATTCACACAACCAAACTTCTTTTCCAGATAACACATCCCAATCACTCCTAGGTAGAGAAAAGAAGCTCAAACTTGTATTTTGGAGTTAGACATAGATTTTAGGATTGTAATGACAAGGCAATTATGATAAGGCTCAAGAGGTGAAATAAAGGAACATCATAGACGTAGGTTAATGTTGTATTTTGCATGTATGGTCAAAAGATGGCCTAAATCATCTTCTAAGTTAATAGGATTATTCATTTCAGTAAATTCAAGAGCTCTAAAGTTTGGTAAATCCTGAACGTTTTCTTCTAGTGATCAGTCAAAATGAAGAAGAAAAATGAGACTTTCAATGAGTGAATACGCTTTTCAAAAAGTAAGAGTAATTTTATAAAACCCTCAAGAACAAAGAAAGGCACAAAAGCTCACTTGATTTATTAGTCTCCACTACAGTCTTACAAGACACACAAGCTATGCTTACTCATCCATTTTAGTTAAGTACAAGGTTGTCACAACGTGCTCAAAGTTGTTTGAAGATTAAAAGGCATAAAACATACTATAACCAAGATAGTAAACAAACTATCATTGTGTGTCACATACTGATAACATACAGAAAATAATACTAATGCATCATAACTAACTACATTTATTATGAGAGAAATACAAAAATCATCATATTAAATTTTTTTTTTAAAAAAAATTAAAATTTTAAAATTTTAATTTACTGAGTTATGTTGTTAAACAGGTACATGACACTAAAGCATAAAAAGAAATAAATGAGGCATGCAATGACTCACTCACCCCCAACTAAAACTAAATATTGTCCTCAATGTTCTAAACTAAGCACATGGACATGTAAAGTAAAGCGAGAGAAGGAAGGATGTTATCTCGAGGCGTTAATATCCAATTTTTTTTTTTATTTTGATAAGTCACCTGCAAAATCATTAATAGCAACAAAGAAAAATAGAAAATACAATACAACTACTCAGTAAATAAATTCGGTTAATCAAGATTTTTATCATACAGTAATAACCGAAATTTTTGAGGATCCTCCAAATGAAATAATTTAGCAGTGAGAAGAGTGCGGGGATCCTCATAAAAATGCAACTCCTCCCAACTAATGTCAGGCTCAAGGTTAGAGGAGATGATGCAAAACCTATGGCCTCCAAATTTGTTAGGGACAATTATAAGAGGTATACCACACTTTTTAGGAATTATATGCAAGAAATGATCTTTGGTGTTGGTATTTCCTATAACGGCCTCTATTTTAATACTAGGGGGTGGCCACGGTTCAATAAAAGGGGCAGGGTCTAGGTGATGTTCTAATGAAGCTTCTTTACCCTCCTCTTATATTAGAACAGAATCTATGGAGATATGATCATATGAATGAGATTTCTGTTCTATGTAAATAGTTTTGGACTGGACTTGGATAAAACTATTTATTTGGGCCTCAATATCATTATTACTCAAGAAGGTCAAGCAGTCTAGCAGATTACTAGCTTCTTGTTGAAGTTTAAGATCATCTAAAGTGGGCCTAATATTTTCCAAGTCCTCTCTCACAGAATTTTGAAATTTAAAATTTGGTGAAGTACATGTGCTAGAATCCTTATCATCCTCTTCTACAACACATTCTTTTTGTGCAAGAGTGGGGTACACATAACATTCAAGCTCGGGATGAGAGCTTTGATTGATAGCAAGGATAGGTGATGGGCAACTTGGTGACACCACCTCTTTGACTGAAAAAGGTGAGGGTTCATGAATATCACATGAATCTAAATCGAATTTAGAATTTTCAATAACGTCCTCCCTAGGGTCACTATCAAAGGTAGGAGTAGAGTCAACAAGGGACTCATCCTTTCCTAATTGAGTGCAGTCACCTAAACTCTCATCATCTTTTAAAACCTTATTCTCATTCTCGTAACTCTCCTCACTATATATGTCATCTATTGAGGAAAAAGAGATTGTGCAATTTTATCCAGGCAGTGAAGGAGTTGATGTCTGGGTTGTATATTGAGGAGAAGATGGTTCTACAACTTCATGCTCAATGGTTTGGTTTTGGAGTTCTTGTTGGGTTGTCACTTTCCCGAGTGAGTTATAACCTCATTCGGTATAAACTCGTGATTGTCCTCTAATTCCATTCCATTGTTAGTGCCTTGAAATTTGGGTTGTAATGTTAAAGGACTAGTATTGTCTTCTAAAGGTTGGCTATCATATGCTTGTTGATATCTAGTTTCTAATTTATCAAGTGCACTATCTAGCCTTTTTATTTCACTAAGCAGCAATTTTAACATACCATTAACCTCAACTTGGTTATTCTCCTCATTATTACTATATGAAGTTTCGCCCCATTGTTGTTGATGATAGTCCCCTTCCCATTGTGTTTGTGGACAAGACTCCCCAGAGAGAAAATCTTGGTGCGTTTGGTAATCGTGGGAACTATTACTATATCCTACATTATTATTTTGGTTATATCCCCATTGCGATTGATAGAACTCTCCATGCAGAGATTCTTGATACATTTGATAACATGTGGGACTAATATTATTATCTTCATGTGGTGGTTGGTAGCATTCATGTTGATAATGCATGTCATAAGTGGGCGCTTGCTAACTTGGAGAATAACTATTTTGATTTTCAAGTGTGTACCTATTATTGGTGTTTGGGTTTTTGTTATATGGAGGGTAATATGGATAAGACATGTTCACCCAAAAACTATAAAACAATCAAAATTTTATTTATTAAATTTTTTTTTGTGAGAGAAAAATTCCAAAAGTTTTTATATTTATTTTTATATTTATTATTTTTTTTTAAAGTAAGAAAAATTGGAAGTAACTTAGTAAAATCCTAACCTAGTTGCCTTCCCCGGCAACGGCGCCAAAAACTTGACACGACTAAAAAGTTGTGCGCTCTTGTGCAACACCCAAGTGTAGATGATTGTGCAAGTAACATTGGATAAGTCCAGGTCGATCCCACAGGGAAGGAATAGGGAGAATGTCTACTAAGTTATAACCTAAAGAAAAGGAAAAAGATGAATATACGGGTGAAGGTTCTAACTAATCCTAATTAAATTAAATTAAACTAAATAATAAACTAAAGCATAAAGAAACATAATTAATTAAACGAGTAAATTAAAGGTGTTGGAAACACGTGAATCTACATTGATCCTAACCATCTATCATGCATACTAATTAATGTTCTATGGAGTTCATTCCTTTTCAACATTCCGTATTTTTCTAAAGATAAAAAATCAATAGTCCTTACATGAGCGGGACTGTATCATCACAAGTGATTTAATATACTTAAAAGACGGTTTAAAACAATAGTTATTACTTGCACTCTAAATGGTGTTAGCATTCAAAGTGTTTTCCAAAAGTCATTGAAGAAAATAGCCTTAAGGCTTCAAGTTCTAAAAACTATTGTGACAAACTGAGCTTATAGGGACAATTTGATGACATATTTCTAAAACAGAAAGTCATGGAATACTTAAAAGAATCATCTCAGGAATTAACATGTTCGATCGATCGAAGCGCTCTCGATCGATCGGACATCACATCTTTCAATCGATCGAAATGTCTTCGATCGCTTGACTATGGCTCTGGTTCGATCGATCGAAGCCAGGTTTTCTAAAGATTGCATGGCAGAGGCTGGGAATCAATGTTTCATCCCATATTCCCAACGTCTAAACTACGGAAACATGAATAAACAGGTGCAGAAATAGTAAACTAAGATTAATAAACAATCAAATAGAGATAAAGAAAAAGAAAACCTGGAAATAATCTGATTAAAACTTGTAAATAACTTGAATCTTGAGTTTAACAATTGAAAAGAGGAAGAAGAACATCAAAACTAACCTAATCTACTCCTAAACTAACCTAAAACTGTTGTTTTTCGCGTTCTGGAGCGTCCTCCTTTCGTCTGCCATCAAAATGACTTATTTATAGGGTTCCTGCAGAGTTTACATAACTTTTGGGGGGAAAATAGAGCTCAAGCAATCGAGCTTAGTTCGATCAATCGAACTCTCAAGCGTTTGAACTCTCCTCAAGCCCTTGAACTTCTCTGATTTTGACAACTCTCCGCACCGATGGGAGAATGGCCATAACTTTTCACTCAGACATTAAATTGACCTCCCGTTTGCCGCCACACGACCGTAACTTAAAGATCTACATTTCATATTTCTAGGAAAATCTTCCAAATCTGAACTCTTCATTGTTAAAATTGGCATTTTCTCAGCTGCTTCCGTTGTTCTCTTCACCAGAATCACTTTTATTTAGCTTCACTTCAATGATTTACATTCTAATACCTATAAAACAATACATAAACATATATTTTAGTATTAAGACAATAAAAAGAACATTGTTATTAGAATGCACCTAAATGTAGGGACTTTGGGGATAAAAGTATGCATAAAATACCACATAATACACTATAAATATGCACTTTTCAACTCGAATCACCTTATAACGGTCGATAGAACCATCTGGAAGGTACTTGACTATTGTCACGACCCATCCCACTACGCGTGGAAATAGGACACATAGCACGCCACCAAGGCTCATCCAAACATCCTCTAACGATACGCAGCGGAAAGAACTTTAAAACAACCCTGAGTATTTTAAAACTTTAGGGAACATTACCCTTTGAATTGAAATTTTCTTGAAATCAGAGTTATAAAATATTTTGGCCAAGTGGAAACACACTCAAAAGAATCAGTTTTTGAAAACCGAGGTTCAGTCGACTGTGCCTAGGGTCCAGTCGACAGTGCCTAGCAGAAACCAAAACCCTAAATTCTCAACAGAGGTCCAGTCGACTGATCAGGGAACCCAGTCGACTTCTCAGTCGACTAATCAAGGTCCCCAGTCGACTGTGTTAAGCAGAACCAAAATGCAACATTTCAAAAGGGGTCCAGACGACTGATCTGGAGACCCAGTCGACTGGTTTTACCATTAATCAAAGCAGTAGCCAAATTCAACAGTGGTTCAGTCGACTGATCAAGGGTCCAGTCGACTGCTTCTCTTACTATTCACTTTCAGTGTCTCAAACACACGGGATCCAGTCGACTGATACAGGGTCCAGTCGACTGCTCCCTTGCTGGGCAGCCCTGTGTTGATAATACTAACACATATTTCTCAATATCCACAAATAATCACGACCAACGCCAATTACAACATTTAAAACATAACCACGGGCATTCAATTACAAGATTACAATACTGCGAAACTAATCCATGGATCTATTACAACATTTTACTACAAATCCCAATCCTTACACAAGTTTTAGGATTTAAAACAAAAATATATACAAAGGTGATTTCCCCGGCGTTCATCGGCCTCACTCATCACGCTACTTCTTGTCTTTTTTCTTACCTGCAATAAAGTACATCTTCACTGCTCAGCTATATGTTGAGCGTACAATTCTAAATGTATGCTTATATGACAATTCATAGTTTAAGCATCTAAAAACACATAGAAATAGTCTCTCGGGTGAGTGGTATGCATTCATCCGGTCGATGCCGTAGGAGGCCCACCTCTCCCACGCATCTTGTACACTGGTTGGGCCTTCCTCCATACCAGGTACCGTGTCCTGGTTGGGCCCACCTCCAATCCAGACACAACCACAATTCCAATTCCATCACAATCACAATCAAATCACAATCCTCAAGGTTCGAGGAGCTTACCCCGGATGAATTTGCACCAAACTCCCCTTTAACCCAAGTAGACACATATCATGCTCACATAAACAGTTATACGTGTTTTTCATATAATTTCACGTGCATAATTAACGGGCCTAATTAATACATGAATTTCACCCGGATCCAAGAATATCAAAAATGATGTTCAAAACATGAAAATCCATATATTTCATAGATCTAGAATTCATACCTCGTGCGATTCTCTTCAAACTTTGAAGGATCGTCTAGGGGGCTAATCAAACGTCGGATTTCAAATTTGGGACGATTCCTACAAGTTTTACTGGGTTTTTCCCAAAAGTCTAGAAATTAGATTTTTAGAAAAATTTGCCAAACATGGCCTAAGTAGTATCAAAACGTAGGCCTTACCTCCACGAGTTCAAACATGAAATCTAGAGAAAATCTGACGGACGAACGGTCGTCGATCGGCGTCGCAAAGCCCGTGGCAACAAATCCCCTTCTCTCTCCTCTCTCTAGATATTTTTGGAAAGTTTGGATGAGAATGAATCTCATCCACCACTATTTATAGAAAAACTTTCTGGAAATTACGTTTACCTCCCCGCAAGTTTCTCAAAACTTCTCATTACCCCTTGAAACTTCGCACACGTCCATCTTATGTCTTTACGAGTGAAAATTATAAATTCCAAAAGTTTCCGACTAAATCTCGTTTGGGTCCAAAACTTACGTCCAAAAACTAAGTTATGTGAAATCTCTACACAACCTCCCTTTTTATATCACGATCACTCATGTTCTCACCACATTTTTCAAAATGATATAACAATATCAAAATTACCAGAATTTACTAAAGACAGGTAAAATTACTATTCATAAAAATACCTAATAAGTCAAATAACATTTAAGTCACATAAATGCCATTAACTCATGCCCATGCAATATGATATATCACGTTCCCGTATCCTCACTGACACTTCACCGTTGACTCACAGTCAACTCCACCTCAGATTATTAATAAACATTAATAAGCGACAAAATCTCAAATATGAAATGATAAACCATGGAATTCTGGAACGGGTGTGACAACTATGAAAACCCATTTGAAACCAACTGTCTTCTTCCTGGGAGGAAGATAAACAAGATCCCAAGTATGGTTATGCTTCAGGGCATCCATTTCTGATTGCATGACTTGGACCTAATGTGGATTTTGGAGAGCCTTAGATACAGACCGAGGAATGGAAACTGAATCAACCTGTCCAAGGAAAGCTTGATATGATTATGAAAGGGCTGAATAAGAGATATACTGTAAAATAGGATGATGAGTAGAGCAAGCATGACCATACTGATTAACTGGGCAAGAAATCCGGGTAGAACGTCTTACGGGACAAGGGAAGCAGGACCTGGATCCGGAGAAGAAGTTGGTGGCGGAGCATGAGCATGAGTCTGCGGACGCTGGGAGTAACGAAATTCTAGGGAAGATGTAATTATAGGCAGTAGAGTCACCTTAGAAAAAGGGGAATCAAATACAGCAACGGGACGAGGTAATTCGTCGGGTACAACGAGAGTCTCCTAAGGAACAAAAGTAGAGGATGTATTTTGACCTGCAAAGTAAGGAACATCTTCCAGAAAAGTAACATCCATAGAATTACAGAAGCGACGACCAACAAGATCATAGCACCTATATCCTTTAGAGAGGGAAGAATAGCCCAGAAAAACACAACGTATCGCTTTATCATCAAGCTTAGTACGAAGGGGGCTGCAGTTCTGAACAAAGCAAGTGCAGCCAAACATACGAGGTAAAACATGAAATAGTGTACAATCAGGCTGGAGAACATGTAGAGGTGTTTTCCCATCTAAAACACGACTTGGGGTATGGTTAATAAGATATGTAGCGGTTAGAACATCTAAGTGCCACAAATATTTAGGTACCTCCATACCACGAAGAAGACACCGGACAACAGACATAATGTGACAGTTCTTCCATTTTGCCACACCATTCTGTTCCAGTGTATAAGTACAAGTGAGTTGTTGGAGGATACCTTTTTTATTAAGTTCAGAGTAGAAGTCACTAGAAACATATTCACGACCATTATCAGAACGAAGAGCACGAACATCAGTTTGATAATGAGTTTTAACCATTTGTAAAAAATGAATAAACAATGGAAAAACTTCAGATTTCTTTTTAAGTAGATAAACCCATGTGCACCATGAATAGTCATCAATAACATAACATAATACCGATACCCATACAAAGCAGTAATAGGGGAAGGTCCCCACACATCCGAATGTATACTATCAAAAGCACAAGGAACACGAGACATGCGAGGAATATAAGATGAACGAATATGCTTAGACAGTTCATACACCACACATTGAAATATATGAGTCTTATAGGCTTTTATTAATTCCGAAAAAAGTAATCAAAGATATTAAAAATAGCATGTCCTAGCCGGGCATGCCACAACTCTATAGTTTTATTAGAAAAAGAACTACAACTACAACTAGACATAGAACTAGGTAAAATAGACGCCTGTAAGCTGGAGGGCATAGGTGGTGGAGGTTCCCTAAAGAAGTAGAGTTCGTCATGCTCATGGCCCATACCAAAAACCTTCTTCGAAGTCAGGTCCTGCAAGAGACAACGGTCAGGTAAGAAAATGACATCACAATTATAACTCTTTGCGAGGCGACTAATTGATAAAAGATTAAATGACAACTGAGGGACATGAAGAATGGAAGACAGAGCTAGGAGGACAAATAAACATCACCCTTACTCAGGACACGAGTGGTGGAACCATTGACAATACTCACAGTTTGGTTAACAGGTGTAAAAGGTGACAAAAAGGGATAATTCACTAGTCATGTTATCATTGGCTCCTGAGTCCAAAACCCACCTCGAAGTTCCTGTCTTAACGTGTAAAGCAGTGGAAGTACTTGTAGCAATGGCAGCTGTGGAAGAAGAGCTGAACTGATGCTGTTGAAGAAGGGAGCCAAGATGATTCTGAATCTGTCTAAGTTGAGATTGAAGCATACTCTGATTCTGATGAAGCTGGCCAAGATCAGGAGTAGTGGGTTCAGGGCCGGTCTCAGCAATAGCAGCAAAGCGGGTAGGACCCGGGTTGCGACCTCGGGCTGCATACTATTTCTTCAACTCGAGATGGAGTTGGAAATAACGGTCTTTGGTATGGCCAACAACCTTTGGTATGGCCAACAACATTACAATGCTTACAACGGGTTTTTGACCGCTAGGATGAGAGACGGTGTGAGCTGCGAAGGCCATCTGATCAGGAATAGCAGGAGAGTCTGAAACTGGAACAACAGAAGTCTGAATTAATTGTCGACGACGCTCATCACCATCAACAATAGCAAAGGCCTCGTAGCGGAAGGGCAAATGAGACATGTTCAAAATATAAGTATGAAGAGATTCGAACTCAGATTTTAAACCCATAAAGAACTAATAAGTATGCAGACGGTCGAGGTGCTAGACAATAACAGTAGCGGCTTCAGTAGGAATATCACCAAGTGGCTCGTACTGAGCTAACTCCTCCCAACGGGACTAAAGATAGCCAAAATAATTAGAGACACTCAATCGGAGAGAATTCTGAGAAGACTGAGAAACTTCACGATGAAGTTGATAAATCCGGGACTCATTCCGCTTATGCGCATACATTTGGGTTAAAGCATTCCACAAGCCATGAACAAAAGTGTGATACATGAACATATGATAAATACGTGGCTCCAGTGAATTAAATAACCAATCCAGGATAGTATAGTTGTCCATATTCCACTGATCAAAGGCAGAATCGGTAGGAGCAGGCTTAGGTGCAGTGCCAAGAAGCCAATTGGACTTACCTCTGGCACCAAGGAAAAGGCAAATGGAATGAGACCAGGCTGCAAAATTTTGTCCATCCATGAGAACAGTGGTAGCCCTCTGCACAGGGGAGTGTGGAGTCAGGGACATAGAGAGATCCTAGCAAAACTGTGAACCGGTAGGGGACTGATTAGTACCCTTATCCTTATTTGTTCTATTATCAGCCATTATGAATTAAGGAAATCCAATAACATGAGTAACAAGGCGCAGAAGGAAGATGTAAAGGCTGCCGAACAAAGACAACGGCAACAGGCAGAGGCTAGCAAACACACAAGGTAGCCCAAGAGAAAAAAAAAGTGTCACACCCCGGATCCATACATATGAATCTAGGTCACGTGGGACGCCATCAAGGCTTACCAACAATGATTAAAGTTCCCAAAAATGACCTTAATAAAAGTTTTTCTCCAAAACAACCAACTTCCAAATAGTTTTTTCAAAGGTTATCTTAAATGCGTGTCCAAACACGCCTTAACGAGTTTTGTTTTCAAAAGCAACAGTCTCGTAGGTCAATGGGTCCCAAAAGGTACCTCCATGTCTAATTAGAAGTTATTCCGAACATTGGAAGTAGGAGTTTGAAATTTCTGGCAAGGGGCATTTCGACTGGTCGAATTGCCCCGCACGACCGGTCGAATAGGGTCTGGGCAGAATCCAAACCTCGAAAAGACCGTTTCACAATTGCCGGCGCTTTTCCGCAAACACCGTTAATTACCGGCGCTTCTCTAATAAACGTCGTTAATTTTCGGCGCTTCCGCACAAACGCCGCTAATAAAATAATACACATATCACAAGAAACCAAACCAAACCAAACCATTTCAAACCAACTCCTTTCAAAACCAAACCATTTCAACTAATGCATTTCAAACCAAAACCATTTCAAAGCTTTGTTAAACATTCTAAGGGCTTGAAAAAACATATACACCGTTTATACAACAGCCATAAACCTTTCCCGGATTACATGTACTAAAGGTACAAGCTTCCCACGTCTCGGCAAGCTAGGTCCTAAAGTGAACCAAGCGCCGTACTCGCATATATAACAAGTCTTAATACAAGTTGCACGGTTAAACAACCGACATGAGTTAAACACATATTACAAAAGTGCTACAAGTTCTATAAACATTAGGAGCTTCCGGTCCTTTCTCGCCTCATTACCCGCGATTCTCCCCTCCAGTCCTTGCACCTGAATGGTTATTTATATAACCACAGATATATGGATTTGTTTAAGCTAACGCTTAGTGAATAATATAAATCAAGCATACGGATGACAAATATGTTCCAATCCATCATAACACATAACTATTGGTCTCTAGGGAATAAGTGCACCTTCACCGATCCAAAGTCTTAAGACTCAACCACGACCTATGCCCCTAATTCGACATGTCGCGTAAATGCCTTTCTCGGCAAGTGACCGTCGTCACTACTAATCCTTCCCCTTCGAGAGGACGTCTCACGGTGAATTAGCACAAATCCCCCTTTAACCCACATATGCACATAAACATGCTCATTTAACACATATCACCATGCTTTTCATTTCAACATACTTTGGGCCTCCTACTTTATGCATGAGTTTTGCCCAATATGAACTACACATGGTATCTATATACATTCCTAGCATATCAAATGCATTAAACCATAGAATCATCCAAAACTCAAGATTTATATCACTCACCTCCGATTTACGCTCTTAAACGCCGATCCAAGGAAAACTCAAGCACAAAGAACGTGCAGTAATTCTTCTAATACAATTCCTATTAATTAAAACTCCAATTATCAACTTTGTATGAAAATTCTAGAAAATGAGTTTTCGGAAAACTTAACCAAACAAGGCCTAATAGGTATCAAAACGACGGCCTTACCTCGTAGAGTTCAAATACGGAATTTGATGAAAAACAAACGGGTAGAACTCCGTCGATTCGAGTCTTGAAGCTCTAAGCAAAGAAATTCGCCATTTGGCCTCTTCTTGAATTTAGGTTAAACTTTATAAAATTTATGAAAGTCATCACTATCTATATATAGGCAATACTTTCGAAAATTGTGTTTACCTCCCCACGAGTTTTCAAAACTTCTAATCAGTCTCTTAAACTTTCTACACAGCTAATGCATAGCTCTACAGGTGAAACCTCAAAATTAAAAAGGTTTTCGACTAAGTTCCGTTTGGTTGCTAAAACGCAAGTTTCTACAAATTTTACGAAATTGCTAATTAGCTTACCAAATTACGTAACGTGTTCCAATCTGTCCTCACCAGGCATCTAATGACTCCGATGAGTCGCTATTAATAATATAATAATCAATTATATTTACATATGCCTAAATAAACATTTAAGCACATAACCATGAGTTATTACTCATTTTCCCAACCGTAGGAAATTCTCACTTGCCCACCTTCTGGACTGCCTTCAAGGCCAAATACTGGGTTCTCAAAAGACACCCTCTAACAACTAGTGAGTCATCACTCACATCACATGTGTTAATTACCACAACAGTAACCATGCCATGCATGCTAAAATGATATAAATAAATACCGCATGAGCGGGTATGACATCCTCTCCTGCTTAAAAGAAGTTTGTCCCCAAACTTTCAATACCTAATGCTTCAAGCAGAAATGGATACTTTGCCTACATCTCATCCTCTCTTTCCTACGTGGCTTCTTCCACTGAGTGATTCGCCACAAGACCATTACCAATGAAACCGTCTTGTTTCGTAATACTTTATCCTTTCTATCTAGGATTCTCACTGGACGTTCAACATACGTTAAGTTTTTTCTGACTTCCAATGACTCTGGAGTAATCACATGACTTGAATAAGATATAACTCTTCTCAACATCGACACATGGAATACATCGTGTACATTAGCTAACTCTTGTGGTAACTCTAGCCGATAAGCTATTGGCCCCCCCTTTTCCAACAATCTCAAACGGTCCAACATATCTAGGATTTAACTTCCCTCGCTTTCCAAACCTCGTAATCCCCTTGGAAGGTGAAACCTTTCAAGAACACACGGTCACCTGCTTCGAATTCTAGTAGCCTTCGTCCCGTATCCGCATAGCTTTTGTAATGACTCTGAGCCGTTTTCAACCGTTGTTGTATCACCTTTACTTTATCTGCTGCCAACTGAACCATCTCAGGTCCTTCTAGTCTTCGTTCCGCTACCTCAGTCCAACACATCGGTGATCGACACTTACGCCCATATAGTGCTTCATATGGCGCCATCCCAATACTAGACTAGAAACTGTTATTATAGACAAATTCAATCAATGGAATATATTTTTCACAGTCACCCTTAAAATCAAGAACACATAGTCGAAGCATGTCATCTAGTATTTGAATCACACGCTCGGACTGTCCATCTGTCTGTGGGTGAAAAGTTGTACTAAAGTTTAACTTTGTACCCATAGCTGCTTGTAGTCCTCTCCAGAATCTAGATAAGAAGCTACTATCCCTATCTGAAACTATAGACACTGGCGTTCCATGTAGTCTCACAATCTCTTTAACATATAACTCCGCGAGTTTCATCGGTTCCTTTGTCTTAATCGACAAGAAATGTGCAGACTTAGTCAATTGATCTACAATTACCCAAACACTGTCGTTCGATCTTGTAGACCTTGGAAAACCTGATACAAAATCCATGGTTATCTTTTCCCATTTCCATTCCGGTACATCCAAAGGTTACAATAACCCTACAGGCCTTTGATGTTTCGCCTTGACTTGCTGACAAACCAAGCATTTGGCCACGTGCTCAACTACCTCTCTTTTCATTCCAGACCACCAGTACACATCTCACAAATCTCGATACATCTTAATACTACCTGGATGAACTGTATATTTGGTATTATGAGATTCTTCAAGTATTAACTCCTTAATCCCATCCACATTAGGTACACATACCCGATTCTTGAATTTCAGAATATTATCCATAAAGGTAAACTTTGGCTATTTATCTAGCGGTATTTCATCATAGATCTTCTTTAAAATTGGGTCTTGAAGTTATTTCATCTTTATCTCATCTATCAATGTCGTTTGTGCGACAATAGCTGCTAGCAAACCTCCCTCGGTTGTTGAAATCACCTCAAGTTCCAACCTTTCCATTTCACCAACAAGTTGTTTCTGTGAAGTCAAATCGTAGGCCAAATTATTCGTAGACTTCCTGCTTAATGCGTCAGCAACTACATTTGCTTTCCCAGGATGGTAGTGAATCGACAAGTCGTAGTCTTTCATCAATTCCAACCATCGTCTTTGCCTCATATTCAGTTCTTTCTGTGTAAACAAGTACTTCAGGCTCTTGTGATCTGTGTAGATATTACACTTTTCCCCATAAAGATAGTGCCGCCGGATCTTCAATGCAAAGATCACCGCTGCTAACTCAAGATCATGAGTCGGATAATTCACTTAATGTACCTTTAACTGATGTGAGCCATAAGCAATCACCTTGCCGTTCTGCATTAGAACACATCCCAGTCCTCTATGTGAAGCATCACTATAGATTACAAACCCCCCTGTACCAAATGGAATCGTCAAGATTGGTGCTAACATAAGTCGAGTCTTTAGCTCTTTAAAACTTTTGTCATATTCTGAGTCCCAATTAAATATTGCGTTCTTTCTCATCAGTTGAGTCATTGGCATCGCTATCCTGGAGAAATTTTCCACAAACCTTCTATAATAACCTGCCAAACCCAAGAAACTTCAAATTTCTGACACATTTGTTGGTTTTAACCAATTAGCTATAGCCTCAATCTTTTGCGGGTCCATTGAAACTCCATCTTCAGAAATTACATGCCTCAAAAAAGCTATCTCAGTCAACCAAAACTCACACTTCTTCAATTTCCCATATAATTTTCTCTCTCGCAGTCGTTGTAAGACCAATCGTAAATGCCTTTCATGTTCTTCAACATTTTTGGAATACACCAAGATATCATTTATGAACATAATCACAAACTCATCCAGATATTCCTTGAATACCCTGTTCATCAAATCCATAAACGTCGCTGGTGCATTTGTTACTCCAAATGGCATGACCAAAAACTCATAATGGCTGTATCGAGTCCGAAGTGCTGTCTTCTCTACATCCTCTACCTTGACTTTCAATTGGTGATAACCCGATCTCAAGTCAATCATTGAAAATATATGGGCCCCTTGTAGTTGATCAAATAAGTCATCAATGCGTGGTAGTGGATATTTGTTCTTGATCGTCAACTTGTTCAACTGTCTATAATCTATGCACATTCGCATTGTCCCGTCTTTCTTCTTAACAAACAATACCGGTGCTCCCCATGGTGAGACACTTGGTTGTATAAACCCTTTATCAAGTAGCTCCTATAGTTGGATTTTCAGTTCCTTCAATTCCACTGGTGCCATTTGATATGGTGCCCTCGATATCGGTTGTGCTTCAGGTATCGTATCAATGGTAAATTTAATCTCCCTTTCAACTAGAGTATCAGGTAACTCCTCAGGAAACACATCAGGAAATTCTCTCACTATTGAAATGTTTTCAATCCCCAATCCGGTGACTCTTGTATCAAGAATACTACATAAGAATCCTTGACAACCCTTCCTCACTAGTCGACAAGCTCGTGCAGCCGATACAATATATGGTGGTGACATGATCCCTACCCCATAGAAATAAAACTCCTCCTGATCTGGCATTTGAAATATAACTCTTTTCCTTACACAATCAATTGAAGCACAATTCGCCGATAGCCAATCTATTCCCAAAATTACATCAAAGTGATGAATGGTTAATGGTATCAAATCAACAACTAAGGTCTTTTCATTTACCTTAATGTCACATGTTTTGTATACCAAGGAACTTATTATAGGATCTCCTAACGGAATTGAACCGGACAAATCAAATCCCAACGGTTCGGACATCACATCCAAGCATTTAACAAATTCATATGACACAAATGAGTGTGTGGATCCTGAATCTACAAGTACACGTGCAAGACGTGAGCAAATAAGTAGTGTACCTGACACCACAGAGTCCGCGTTGGCCATTTCTCCTGGTAAAAGGTTAAATGCTCGCGCCTCCCTTTGTTCCTTCTTTTCTTTGTCTGGTTGTGGCATCGTTCTCGTTCCACTAGAAGCCACAGAACCTGCCCCACGTTGTCGCTTATTCGGGCAATCCCTCTCCTGATGACCCGGCATCCTACATTCATAACATTTACCCCTCATATCCACATTCACACTTTGCGTTCTTGTCTGCGTACAATTCTTGGCAACATGCCCCGGTTGATTACAAATATGACAAATTGTATTTGCCATAAAACAAACACCCCAATGTCTACGGCTGCAAATAGTACACACCGGTTTATCTCCTCCAGAGAATGAACTTCCCCCTTGAGTTCCTGAACCAAAACCAGGTGCCCTTGAATAGGATTTCTTAAAGTTACCCTGGTTCCTCCCTTGATTCTCATTTTTCCTCTTTCCATGTTGGCTAAGCTTGTAGTTCCCAATATCTCTTTCGGCTATTAGAGCCAGATCTAGAACTTCAGCAAATGTTGGAAGACGAAATGTATCCATGCGATTATGGATATTTTCTTTCAGACCTTCTTCGAACTGCCTGGCTCTATCCACCTCTTCTAACACTATACCAGTTGCAAATCGAGCCAACCCATTAAATGCAGTCGCGTACTCGTTTACCATCATATCCCCTTGTTTCAAGTTCATGAACTTTCGCTTCTTTTGGGTCTTCACTGAATCTGGAAAGCATCGTTTATCAAATTCCTCTATAAAACCTACCCAAGTAGTCGGTGCTCTACTTGCGAGGATACCAACCCACCAATTCTGAGCTCCCTTGTCACACCCGTTCCAGAATTCCATGGTTTATCATTTCATATTTGAGATTTTGTCGCTTATTAATGTTTATTAATAATCTGAGGTGGAGTTGATTGTGAGTCAACGGTGAAGTGTCAGTGAGGACACGGGAACGTGGTATATCATATTGCATGGGCATGAGTTAATGGCATTTATGTGACTTAAATGTTATTTGACTTATCTGGTATTTTTATGAATAGTAATTTTACCTGTGTTTAGTAAATTCTGGTAATTTTGATATTGTTATATCATTTTGAAAACTGTGGTGAGAATGTGAGTGACACGTTAAATAAAAAGGTAGGTTGTGTAGAGATTTCACATAACTTAGTTTTCGGACGTAAGTTTTGGACCCAAACGAGATTTAGTCAGAAACTTCTGAATTTATAATTTTCACTCGTAAAGACATAAAATGAACGTGTGCGACGTTTCATGGGTTAATTAGAAGTTTGAGAAACTCGTGGGGAGGTAAACGCTAATTCTGAAGAGTTTTCCTATATATAGTAGTGGATGAGATTCATTCTCATCCAAAACTCACAAAATATCTAGAGAGAGGAGAGAGAAGGGAGATTTGGTAGCCACGGGCTTTGCGACGCCGATCGACGACCGTTCGTCCGGCAGATTTTATCCAGATTTCATATTTGAACTCATGGAGGTAAGAGCTACGTTTTGATACTACTTAGGCCGTGTTTGGCCAATTTTTGTAAAAATCTTAATTCTAGACTTTTGGAAAAAACAGGTATAAACTTGTAGGAATTTTTTCAAATTCGAAATCCGACGATTAATTGACCTCCTAGTCAATCCTTCAAAGTTTGGGGGAAATCGCAAGAGGTATGAAGTTCTAACTTGTGAAATATAGAGAAATACATGTTTTATATTTCGACGACGAAATTGAGATCTGGGAAAAATCCATGTGTTAATTGTAGGCCCGTTAATTATGCACGCGCTAAATTGTGAAAAGCATGTCTAAATTTACGCGAGCACGTTGAGTTGTCTATGTGGGTCAAAGGGGAGTCTTATACAAATTCATGATGGAGTAAGCTTCTCGTTGTTTGAGAATTTTAGTAACGACGGCTACTGTGCATGGTTGTAGGCTTGGACTTGCCATGGCACTTGTGGGGATGTAATGGTTGTAGGCTTGGACTTGCCATTGACATCGCGGTTTAAGGCTTGGACTTGCCGCTTCCGGATGAATGCGTATTTTTCTCCCTAGAGACTATTGATATGATTTATGAGATTAAAGCATGTGTTTGTCATATATTGCATATGTTAGACTTGTACGCTCAGCATATAGCTGAGCAGTGGAGATGTACTCCATTGCAGGTAAGAAGAAAGACAAGAAGAAGCATGTTGAGTGAGGCCGAGGAACGCCGGGAAAATCACCTTTGTATATGTTTATGTTTTAAATCCTAAAACTTGTGTAAGGATTGGGAATTGTATTAATATGTTGTAATAGAACTATGAATTAGTTTCGTAGTATTGAAATCTTGTAATTGAACGTCTGTGGTTATGTTTAAATGTTGTATTTGAGTTGCGGTTGTGATTGTTGTTGGTATAGAGAAGCATGAGTTGTTAATTTTCACAACAGGGCTGCCCAGCAGGGGACCAGTCGACTGGACTCTGGATCAGTCGACTGGTTCTCATGGGATTGAGACACTGAAAGTGAATAGTAATGGAAACAGTCGACTGGACCCTTTATCAGTCGACTGAACACTGTTGATTTTTGGCTACTGCTTCTATTAATGGCAAAACCAGTCGACTGTACCATAACTCAGTCGACTGGACCCCTTTTGAAAATGTTGTATTTTGGTTCTGCTTAACACAGTCGACTGGGGACCTTTGATCAGTCGACTGAACTACTGTAGATTCTAGCTACTGATCCAAATAGTAACCAGTGCAGTCGACTGGGTTTCTTGATCAGTCGACTGGACCTCTGTTAAGAATTTAGGGTTTTGGTTTCTGCTAGGCACAGTCGATTGGACCCTAGGCACAGTCAACTGAACCTCTGTTTTCAAAAACTGATTCTTTTGAGTGTGTTTCCAGTTGGCCAAAACTTTTTATAACTCTGATTTTAAGGAAATTTCAATTCAAAGGGTAATGTTCCCTAAAGTTTTAAAATACTCAGGGTTGTTTTAAAGTTCTTTCTACTGCGTATCGTTAGAGGATGTTTGGATGAGCCTTGGTGGCGTGCCACGTGTCCTATTTCCACGCATAGTGGGATGGGTCGTGACATCCCTCTTTCAACATATCAGTGGCATTGTCTATTTTCTCTCTATCGGTGCATGCCAGGTTACGGAATATACGTTCCATATCCATTTTCCAAAAGTCTGCCACATCAGGATCCGATCCCCCAGTGAATATTGTCGGATTCTTCTTTGCGAACTTTTCGGCAATTGATTGCCCAACCCTTGGTACCAAATTTGGATTTTCTGGCTCTATTCCCCTTGGTGGCACTCTGTCATCCACTGCTCTAATGAACCCCTCAATAGCGGCCTCTATTTGATCCATTCACGCATTCGTTGCATTGTCATTATTTATATCCATACTTTCCACCACTTATCCTTGATAACCACCACATAATGATATCATGCATGTCATGACATATATCTCATAGTATGCAGGTAAGATACGATGTACACAACCATTATTCATATGCATATGTAATGCAATAATCCAAATTCCGCACACATTATTCAATATCCAAACTCATGACGTCGTCTCTCATCCCCAAGGCTCTAAACCTACACCTACAGTTCAAGGTCTATAGCCTTTTGCTCTGATACCACTACATGTCACGCCCCGGATCCATACATATGAATCTAGGTCACGTGGCACGCCATCAAGGCTTACCAACAATGATTAAAGTTCACAAAAATGTAGTGACCCGGAAAATAATAAAATTTTAATTTCATTTCGGCAGAGAAATATACCAATTTTGGAGAGATTGCAGTATAATATTTACCTGTGTGTATGCGTGGTCGTGTGAGCCTACCTCATGGGAAGATTTCCCATAGGGAACTTGGAGCCCAAACATAATTGGTGCACTGTGTGTGCGTGTGTATACTACTGGGTTTGTTTATGAAGCTTGTGCTTCACAAATACTTGGAGGCAAAGAAATTAAAAGCTATATATACACACACCTCCATTCAATCTCTCATAACTCTCAAACTCTCTGCCTCTCATCAGCTCCCTCTCTCTCGGCCACTCACACACACATATGTTTACTTATATACACACATATATTTATATTTACTCATTCCAGTGAGTAAGTAGGCAATCAAAGCTTGGGTTGTTTGGTCATTCAGAATTTCTCTGCATATCTCTTTGTAATTCAATTTGGGTAAGTCTTCAATTGTAAATTATTTATTTCAATTTGTTTAAGTTACTGTTGATATAGATATATATATATATATAGAATTCCATGTATATATATATCGTTAAGGGGCCGAAAATAGCGAGCAGAAAAACTGTCACAAAAACGTGATTTCTTTATATCAAATGAAAGGACTCGATCCCACGAGGCTCCCTTTTTAATTTCAAAAGCTAATTCGCAACGGTCGCGACGAACGGTTGATTTTAAATTTTGTCGTCTCTCGGTTTTTCAATTTATTCGAGAGCTATGGTTTGATTCATAAAAATCCGATTCCATATTTGGAATCTACGCGGAAAAATGGAGAGATTCATATATTGGAAAGTCTATTTTGATTAAATTTTCAAAATGGGTAGAAATTAACCTTTGATTTCAAAACAGGGGAAGAAAAGAGGAAGAAGACGATTCTGTAACAACTCGCGCGAGCGGCCCGCGTGCGCGACCATGCTATTTTCTGAAAAACTATTTTAAATTAACCACGGACCTTAGTAAGCTTAACTCGCTCGAGCGGTCCGCGCGAGCGATGCCTTGCGCGAGCGGCCCGTGCGAGCGAGGTCCCGCGCCAGCGGCCCGCGCGCGCGACCTCAGGCAGTTTGGTGAAAACTTCTATTTTTGTTGTCCTTGAGCCAGAACTGAGCTAAGGGACCTTGTAGCCTATGCTTTAAGAGTTGTAACTCACTATAATAGTAGTTATACTTGTGCTTAGAGGTGTTGTACCTCACTGATATACGCGCATTATTGTATATCGAGATTTGTAATAGATTGAGCAGTCCCGGTTTCTGTTCTGAGTTCTTATTCAGTCAATCCTCGGTGAACGGTAGTTCCGTATAACCCTCAATAAAGTTATATAACATGTTAACAGTGTACTTACATGTTACATGAATTGATTAGCTGTGATGCTTTGAGTGTTTACTTAAGCTGTGATGCTTTAAGTGTTTACTTGAATTGTTGTATCTTATGTGTCTACTGGATTATTCAGCATGTCTATTGTGTTGTTTGAAATTGATCACATACTTTGATAACCTGTCTTATGAAATATTGAATATGTCTGGATGCTTAGAGCTCGCATATGTCATAACATTTCATAAGCATGAGCATGAACACGAAAATCACGAAAATGGTTTTGGGATAAAAGACCTTAAAGGCTTTCAATTTTGAAAAAGGAAGATCTTAGAGACTTCCAGGTTTTGAAAAAGGGAAGACCTTAGAGGCTTCCGTGCATAAAACCCTCTAGGAGGGATTTTGTTTTGAAAGATAGAAATCCCGGATTTGTGGGTAGACGTGTGAGATGGGTACCACTAGGAACTCAAATTGCGGGATGTGCTGCAAGAACCCCCGTAACGGTAAAGGTTAGGCCACCGTGTCATTCGTAAGGCCCAAAGTCCCGCACGTTTGAGGCTAGGCCTACGTGGACGGGAAGCCCATGGTCCGGGTAATGATATTGACGATTGAGGGTGAGTGTTTAAAAATGCACGAAAAGTGTTTTTCATACATGACATTGGCATTCATTGCACTCACGCATGTTATATAACAGATGTTATTGTGCGGTTATATGACTATACGAGCCTTTTGGCTTATGGACAATTAAACCTTTCTTTAAGGTGATATAGATAAGGGTAAGGCCCCCGAGAATTGATGAACTTCCGCTTTGTTTGAAGGTCGAGTTTATGGGATTTTAATTTACATGTTGGTTCAAAGAGCATGTTATGATTTAATTGGACAAGTGTTAGTCCACCCGCTTTTAAATAGCATGATAGCTTAACTCTGATTTTTTTTGTTGCTTATCTTGAAAATAATTTGTTTCAAGAAAGGATAGTTTTCAAATGAAAACCCGATTTCTGTTTTGTTGATATTTTTTAAATGATGAATATAATTTTCAGGCCCGGAGTAGAGTTTACTCGTGAAGATCCCGTTTGGGGAGAAATTGTGAGATCATGATACTTTATATTAATAAAAACCTTGGGTTTTTATTTTAAGAGTTTCTGAAGCTTGAGAAAAAGGAAGTAAATCATTGTATTACTTTTCAATATGTGGAACCAAGTTTGAGTTTCTATTTAAAGATTGTATTCTAAAGTTTGAGGAGGGGATTGATAAATGTTTATCAAATCTATATATTTTCCGCTACACTGTTGCTCATTGATGAACCGATAAAGATTTTTTGTTAATGTCTTTTAAATTGACAAGCAAAGCTTTTCAAAAGACTAATTGAATGCTTCCGCTATAGTTTTACTCAGATCCGTGAGTCTTTAAAGATTTTGTTTTCCCATCAAAGATTTGAAAGGCTATTCTATGCTTCCGCAGTAACTCTCGTAGTCTAGGACTCGAGGCGTTGTAAAATGGTATCAAAGTTTTGAGGTTTCAAAGTTTAAATGTTTCAGAGCTTTGGACTTTAAATGATTTTAAAGTTTAAACGTTTGTTTTTCTAAAAGAGAATATTTTTTTTTAGGTAAGTTTCGGGTCTAGGACTCAGAGCATTACAAGTGTGTTCGGTCCTTCCGCTCTTGGTTATTGTATTATTATTTTATTTTAGTTAGCACCCCCTCGCCCGCGGGACCCGGGTCGGGGCGGGGCGGGGCGCTACAAATGGTATCAAAGCATACCGGGTCGAATACTTCGGAACGCCGGGTTATGTGCTCATGTTGATTGAGAAATTATTTTGTTGACATGTCAGTCGATGACTTGAGAAATGTATTATCATGTACTAACCTGTTACTTGATAACTTGTGATGTGCTGGTTAAAGTTTTAACTGCACGTATCTTTGAGAAGATGAATTAAGCATGTTTACTTGCCCGCGGGACTATGTGTTATAACATGCCACGTTGTTTAAAATGCTTATATGCTTACATGTTTAGTTAAACGACAAGCATGATAGAAATACGTCTTTCTATGAATATGTTTATGCCTTTATGCATACAAATGAGATGTGTAGACTATTGTGTTATACCCATGAGTGCGGCTTGAATTAGAATTCATGTGTGATATGGGTAGTGAGAGAATTTGCATAGTTCCTATGTCCCCTCCTATTTTGGAAGTTCAGCTATAGGTAATCTCTTGACTTTTTGGAGTAGTCTCTCCTTTGGGTTAGATCTCAGTACTCCTTATTCCTTGGGAATTCTTTTGAACGGTTGAATTCACTCCCTTATGAGTTGGGTATGCTTGCCTTTACGGATTCTCTCCATTTGATTTTGATGACTGGTTATGTCAGTGGAGCTTCTTGGTGTGACTATCTATCTGTGCAAGTTCACACGCTTTTCTAGAAATAATGTATCTTTCTGTGATCATATTATTTTATGATAGTGTCATTCTATGGAATCTTTGAGGTTATTATATCGACCTTTTGATGTTTGAAGAATGTCATCAGAAGAAACGTATACAGAACATCTTAATATGCAGTATTATGTGCTATGAGCACAGGAATTTGAGACAGCACGTGAGGTGGAGCATAAAGTACATTTGCTATTTTTCCTGGACTTGGTCCTGGTAAGTATTTTGTGGATTCACACATTGAGAACATTAATCTCTGTTTTAAACTTGGGTTATGCGATGTGACGTGAGTACATTGGGATATGAGTTGAGTATATATCAGGGATTGATAGTAGCATCGTTGGAGATATTTTGCATTTGAGATTAGTATATTTATGTGGATATTGGACGGTTGAGGAATCTCTCAACCTATCTTAATGTATTATCGTACGATGTGGTATTGCGGTATTCCTTTACGAATTCGTTTACGGTTCATGGTATATAGATGAGGAATCTCTCATCTTATATTACGGTGTATTCTAATACGGTATTATCCTAATGTATTCTAATATGGTGTATATGGATGGTTAAGGAATCTCTCAACGTATAGACAGTATTATCTCAAGACTATTCTAATATGGTGTATATGGATGGTTGAGGAATCTCTCAACGTATAGACAGTATTATCTCAAGACTATTCTATTATGGTGTAAATGGGATGGTTGGGGAATCTCTCAACCTATTTACGGTGTTATCATATTACGGCCTATATGAAGCGATTGAGGAATCTCTCAACCTATATTACATTAGATGTTGGACTATGAGAATTGAATCTCGTTCGGAATTTTGAGGATGCGATTTGAGGATAGGATACTAGGCTTTTGAGAAACTTACTTTAGGGGAGATGAAGCATTATGACCTACTATGTATAAGGTTCTTACGATCTGACATTTTAGGAAGCTCTTAAATGAATATCCGTTTTGTAAGACGGAGTGTGAAACATCCTTGGATTGCGTTGCGATTACCTTGGTTATCATATTACCTTACTTGAATTTCGCGGACGAAATTCTTTTAAGGTGGGTAGAGTGTAGTGACCCGGAAAATATTAAAATTTTAATTTCATTTCGGCAGAGAAATATACCAATTTTGGAGAGATTGCAGTATAATATTTACCTGTGTGTATGCGTGGTCGTGTGAGCCTACCTCATGGGAAGATTTCCCATAGGGAACTTGGAGCCCAAACATAATTGGTGCACTGTGTGTGCGTGTGTATACTACTGTGTATGTTTATGAAGCTTGTGCTTCACAAATACTTGGAGGCAAAGAAATTAAAAGCTATATATACACACACCTCCATTCAATCTCTCATAACTCTCAAACTCTCTGCCTCTCATCAGCTCCCTCTCTCTCGGCCACTCACACACACATATGTTTACTTATATACACACATATATTTATATTTACTCATTCCAGTGAGTAAGTAGGCAATCAAAGCTTGGGTTGTTTGGTCATTCAGAATTTCTCTGCATATCTCTTTGTAATTCAATTTGGGTAAGTCTTCAATTGTAAATTATTTATTTCAATTTGTTTAAGTTACTGTTGATATAGATATATATATATATATAGAATTCCATGTATATATATCGTTAAGGGGCCAAAAATAGCGAGCAGAAAAACTGTCACAGAAACGTGATTTCTTTATATCAAATGAAAGGTCTCGATCCCACGAGGCTCCTTTTTTAATTTCAAAAGCTAATTCGCAACGGTCGCGACGAACGGTTGATTTTAAATTTTGTCGTCTCTCGGTTTTTTAATTTATTCGAGAGCTATGGTTTGATTCATAAAAATCCGATTCCATATTTGGAATCTACGCGGAAAAATGGAGAGATTCATATATTGGAAAGTCTATTTTGATTAAGTTTTCAAAATGGGTAGAAATTAACCTTTGATTTCAAAACAAAGGGAAGAAAAGAGGAAGAAGACAATTCTGTAACAACTCGCGCGCGCGACCCGCGCGCGCGACCATGCTTTTTTATGAAAAACTATTTTAAATTAACCACGGACCTTAGTAAGCTTAACTCGCTTGAGCGGTCCGCGCGAGCGAGGTCCCGCGCCAGCGGCCCGCGCGCGCGACCTCAGGCAGTTTGGTGAAAACTTCTATTTTTGTTGTCCTTGAGCTAGAACTGAGCTAAGGGACCTTGTACCTTATGCTTTAAGAGTTGTACCTCACTATAATAGTAGTTGTACTTGTGCTTAGAGGTGTTGTACCTCACTGATATACACGCATTATTGTATATCGAGATTTGTAACAGATTGAGCAGTCCCGGTTTCTGTTCCGAGTTATTATTCAGTCAATCCTCGGTGAACGGTAGTTCCGTATAACCCTCAATAAAGTTATATAACATGTTAACAGTGTACTTACATGTTACATGAATTGATTAGCTGTGATGCTTTGAGTGTTTACTTAAGCTGTGATGCTTTAAGTGTTTACTTGAATTGCTGTATCTTATGTGTTTACTTGGATTATTCAGCATGTCTATTGTGTTGTTTGAAATTGATCACATAGTTTGATAACCTGTCTTATGAAATATTAAATATGTCTGGATGCTTAGAGCTTACATATGTCATAACATTTCATAAGCATGAGCATGAACACGAAAACGAAAATCACGAAATGGTTTTGGGATGAAAGACCTTAAAGGCTTTCAATTTTGAAAAAGGAAGATCTTAGAGACTTCCAGGTTTTGAAAAAGGGAAGACCTTAGAGGCTTCCGTGCATAAAACCCTCTAGGAGGGATTTTGTTTTGAAAGATAGAAATCCCGGATTTGTGGGTAGACGTGTGAGATGGGTACCACTAGGAACTCGAATTGCGGAATGTGCTGCAAGAAACCCCCATAACGGTAAAGGCTAGGCC
This sequence comes from Hydrangea macrophylla, assembly GCA_033977485.1. Lineage (NCBI taxonomy): Eukaryota > Viridiplantae > Streptophyta > Magnoliopsida > Cornales > Hydrangeaceae > Hydrangea > Hydrangea macrophylla. The sequence goes on along the minus strand of CM066988.1, from coordinate 92,713,967 downwards.
TCCGTGTAATTCGTAAGGCCCAAAGTCCCGCACGTTTGAGGCTAGCCCTACGTGGACGGGAAGCCCATGGTTCGGGTAATGATATTGGCGATTCAGGGTGAGTGTTTGAAAATGCACGAAAAGTGATTTTCATACATGACATTGGCATTCATTGCACTCACGCATGTTATATAACAGATGTTATTGTGCGGTTATATGACTATACGAGCCTTTTGGCTTATGGACTATTAAACCTTTCTTTCAGGTGATATAGATAAAGGTAAGGCCCCCGAGAATTAATGAACTTCCGCTTTGTTTGAAGGTCGAGTTTATGGGATTTTAATTTACATGTTGGTTCAAAGAGCATGTTATGATTTAATTGGACAAGTGTTAGTCCACCCGCTTTTAAATAGCATGATAGCTTAACTCTGATTTTTTTTTGTTGCTTATCTTGAAAATAATTTGTTTCAAGAAAGGATAGTTTTCAAATGAAAACCCGATTTTTGTTTTGTTGATATTTTTCAAATGATGAATATAATTTTCAGGCCCGGAGTAGAGTTTACTCGTGAAGATCATGTTTGGGAAGAAATTGTGAGATCATGATACTTTATATTAATAAAAACCTTGGGTTTTTATTTTAAGAGTTTCTGAAGCTTGAGAAAAAGGAAGTAAATCATTGTATTACTTTTCAATATGTGGAACCAAGTTTGAGTTTCTATTTAAAGATTGTATTCTAAAGTTTGAGGAGGAGATTGATAAATGTTTATCAAATCTATATATTTTCCGCTGCACTGTTGTTCATTAATGAACCGATAAAGATTTTCTGTTAATGTCTTTTAAATTGACAAGCAAAGCTTTTCAAAAGACTAATTGAATGCTTCCGCTATAGTTTTACTCAGATCCGTGAGTCTTTAAAGATTTTGTTTTCCCATCAAAGATTTGAAAGGCTATTCTATGCTTCTGCAGTAACTCTCGGAGTCTAGTACTCGAGGCGTTGTAAAATGGTATTAAAGTTTTGAGGTTTCAAAGTTTAAATGTTTCAGAGCTTTGGACTTTAAATGATTTTAAAGTTTAAACGTTTGTTTTTCCAAAAGAGAATATTTTTTTTTAGGTAAGTTTCGGGTCTAGGATTCGGAGCATTACAAGTGTGTTCGGTCCTTCCGCTCTTGGTTATTGTATTATTATTTTATTTTAGTTAGCACCCCCTCGCCCGCGGGACCCGGGTCGGGGCGGGACGGGGCGCTACAAAAAATAGCCTCAATAAAAGTTTTGCTTCAAAACAACCAACTTCCAAATAGTTTTTTCAAAGGTTATCTTAAACGCGTATCCAAACACGCCTTAACGAGTTTTGTTTTCAAAAGCAACAGTTTCGTAGGTCAATGGGTCCCAAAAGGTACCTCCATGCCTAATTAAAAGTTATTCCGAATATTGGAAGTAGGAGTTTGAAATTTCTGGCAGGAGACATTTCGACCGGTCGAATTGCCCCGCGCGACCGGTCGAATGGGGTCTGGGCAGAACCCAAACCTCCACAAGACCGTTTCACAATTGCCGGTGCTTTTTCGCAAACACCATTAATTATCGGCACTTCTCTAGTAAACGTCGTTAATTTCCGGCGCTTCCGCACAAACGCCGCTAATAAAATAATACACATATCATAAGAAACCAAACCAAACCAAACCATTTCAAACCAACTCCTTTCAAAACCAAACCATTTCAACTAATGCATTTCAAACCAAAACCATTTCAAAGCTTTGTTAAACATTCTAAGGGCTTGCAAAAACATATACACCGTTTATACAACAACCATAAACCTTTCCCGGATTACATGTACTAAAGGTACAAGCTTCCCACATCTCGGCAAGCTAGGTCCTAAAGTGAACCAAGCGCCGTACTCGCATATATAACAAGTCTTAATACAAGTTGTACGGTTAAACAACCGGCATGAGTTAAACACATATTACAAAAGTGCTACAAGTTCTATAAACATTAGGAGCTTCCGGTCCTTCCTCGCCTCATTACCCGCGATTCTCCCCTCCAGTCCTTGCACCTGAATGGTTATTTATATAACCACAGATATATGGATTTGTTTAAACTAACGCTTAGTGAATAATATAAATCAAGCATACAGATGACAAATATGTTCCAATCCATCATAACACATAACTATTGGTCTCTAGGGAATAAGTGCACCTTCACCGATCCAAAGTCTAAAGACTCAACCACGACCCATGCCCCTTCGACATGTCGCGTAAATGCCTTTCTCGGCAAGTGACCGTCGTCACTACTAATCCTCCCCCTTCGAAAGGACGTCTCACGGTGAATTAGCACAAATCCCCCTTTAACCCACATAGGCACATAAACATGCTCATTTAACACATATCACCATGCTTTTCATTTCAACATACTTTGGGCCTACTTTATGCATGAGTTTTGCCCAATATGAACTACACATGGTATCTATATACATTCCTAGCATATCAAATGCATTAAACCATAGAATCATTCAAAACTCAAGATTTATATCACTCACCTCCGATTTACGCTCTTAAACGCCGATCCAAGGAAAACTCAAGCACAAAGAACGTGCAGTAATTCTTCTAATACAATTCCTATTAATCAAAACTCCAATTATCAACTTTGTATGAAAATTCTAGAAAATGAGTTTTCGGAAAACTTAACCAAACAAGGCCTAATAGGTATCAAAACGACGCCCTTACCTCGTAGAGTTCAAATACGGAATTTGATGAAAAACAAACGGGTAGAACTCCGTCGATTCGAGTGTTGAAGCTCTAAGCCAAGAAATCCTCCATTTGGCCTCTTCTTGAATTTAGGTTAAACTTTATAAAATTTATGAAAGTCATCACTATCTATATATAGGCAACAATTTCAGAAATTGTGTTTACCTCCCCACGAGTTTTCAAAACTTCTAATCAGTCTCTTAAACTCTCTACACAGCTAATGCATAGCTCTACAGGTGAAACCTCAAAATTAAAAAGGTTTCTGACTAAGTTCCGTTTGGTTGCTAAAACGCAAGTTTCTACAAATTTTACGAAATTGCTAATTAGCTTACCAAATTACGTAACGTGTTCAAATCCGTCCTCACCAGGCATCTAATGACTCCGATGAGTCGCTATTAACAATATAATAATCAATTATATATTTACATATGCCTAAATAAACATTTAAGCACATAACAATGAGTTATTAATCATTTTCCCAACCGTAGAAAATTCTCACTTGCCCACCTTCTGGACTGCCTTCAAGGCCAAATACTGGGTTCTCAAAAGACACCCTCTACCAACTAGTGAGTCATCACTCACATCACATGTGTTAATTACCACAACAGTAAGCATGCCATGCATGCTAAAATGATATAAATAAATACTGCAGGAGCGGATATGATAGAAAGAGAGCACGAAAGGCCGCTAAATCATCACAAGACCCACGAACAGGGCAAGACACAGCTTAGTGGCTGCGCAAAGGCTAGCCGAGGCTAACCAAAAAGGACCGAGGCTTGGGAAGGCTTGGCCGAGAGTAAAGGGGTGGTTGAGGGTTCGGAGCAGGTAGTTGTGGTGGCCGGGGGTTGGCTCAAGTGGCTGGTTGTTTTGGGTGATGAGGCGCAGGTGGCTGGTGGTGTCTAGGGTGATGCGGCTGAAAGGGAAGAGGTTAGGGTTTTGTTTCCTTTGACTCTGATACCAAGAAGAAACAATGTTTTTTCTTATTATTCAATGTCAATGTACAGAGAATACATACAACTATGAGAAGAAACTAATAAAAGAAAATAAAAGAGAAGAAAGGAAATAATAGATTGGAACAAATCAATCTATTCCTAAACTAACGTGATCCATAAATCACGGGAATAATAATCTGAATATTCCAACATTGTTAAATTGTTTTAGCTTTTGGAGTTCAGAATTATTGATAAACTCCAAAAGTTGTTACCGAACATGACTTATGTATGTTATATTTAATTGATTTATTAATGTTTTCACTTTAGTCCAAAGTGAAAAAGGATTTAAGTACATGGGGTGTATCTGTAATTAATCCAAAAATATAATCCTAATTGACTAATCCAACGGTGATCATCAATGTAATCTAAATTCTTATGTTGTGAGAGGAAGTACCGAATCAATCAGTGGGTTTAGCTTTGAGTACAAGGGATCCTCCTAGTTTTAGTCAAAAAATAATGCTGGTGATAATTATAATAAGTCCACTTTATTCTAAATAATTGTAAAGTAGAAGGGTAATATGGTCTTTTCACGTAGCTCATCAAAACCAGCCATCTTTTACTTTGTCTGTTTCACACAACAGACTAATCACAGGTGGCCAAAACCTGTTTGCTCTTGCTATTCCCCGCGCTTCTGTCTCTCTCTCTCTCTCTCTCACACACACACACACACACACACATACTCTCTCTCTCTCTCTCTCTCTCTCTCTCTCTCTCAGTCTATGTGTATATTTCTTCTTGGCTAATTTTAGAGCTCAGATATACCTTGGAAAGTTTTAAGAGTGGCGTTTCTTCTAAATTGTTGGTTTTTGTATGATTTCCAGGTACACTCCCCTTTAATTTGATTTAATTTTTCTCTGTTTCTGATGAAAGTTTTTTCTTTTCTGTAGCTAAATGATTCTTATTTGTTTAATTAAATGTGATTTTGGTTAAAAATTTTCAATAAGTTTTCTTTCTGAGTTGACTTTAATTTGTCTACTGCTAAAAGTACTGTCTGTTGATTTATATGGGTTTTCTTTGCCTCCACTCACTGTTTTTTTAATCTGTAATCTCTTAGTATTGTTTTGATTCTTCTTCTTCTTCTTCTTCTCTTTTTTATTTTGTATTTTTTAAATTTTTTTATGGAGTACCTTAGTTATATTTGTGTTTTTGTGTTCCATGTTTGATTAATTGAATTCTCTGTCTCATTTGAGTTGGGGTACCAGTACTGTTGTGCTTATTTTGGACTCCCTAGTCATGTCGTGGGTTTGAGAATTTTATGATGATGATGATGACGATGAGCAAGGGCGGAGCCATGTGTAGGCTCGGTGGGTTTGAGAATTTTATGATGATGATGATGACGATGAGCAAGGGCGGAGCCATGTGTAGGCTCGGTTGGGCTGCAGCCCCTAAAATTTGGAAATTTTTTTTAGTACATGCGGTATTCTAGCCGAATTGTAGTTTAGCCCCCCCCCTCTCCCAATTTGAAAAAATAAAATAAAATTAGTACATGCGATATTTAACCAAAATGTAGTCTAGGCCACCCCAAAATATGAGAATTTTTTTAGTACATGTGATATTGTAGACCTAATGTAGTCTAGCTTACCCCAATTAAGTGTTCCAAACTCAATTTGACACCATAAATAGACACAGAAATGTATAAATATTAACCTAAAAGATAATATTATTCTTAAATAATCTCAATTTGACACTGGGGAGCAATAGCTTCCCCCCCCCCCCCCCCCCCCCCCCCCCTCCCAAAAAAAAAAAAAAAAAAAAAAAACCCTGGCTCCACCCTTTGACGATGATTATCATCTTTTGGGTGAAACCATTCCTAAAATGTTAATTTTTGTTTTCCTTTTTCTTTTGACTTTAGAAACAGTGATCTGAGAAATGTAAAATGTGTGGATTGGGGCATGAATTTTAGTTGAGTTTGGAGGTAGATGCCTTTCAAGTTTGAAGGAATTGTTTGGTATGAATAATTATATTGCAAGTTGATGGCATTTCTATACATCTCTGTCTTGATAATTGCAACACTAGGAACTCGAAACTCAACAATTACTGTATTTGTAATTGTAATAAGTATACTAGTACTACTACGATGATTATATTCTCAACTTCCATTTTGTACAAATGTGCATTGGATGCTTGAATTGTGCTGTGCATGTCATATGATGAGTTTTTTAAACATGAAATTGAACACATTCACGGCTGTACAAACACAAGGCCAAGGTTAATGAAACAATGTCCCACTCTTACATAAGCATATCTGCTCTAGAGCAATGTATGCATAGAAAGACCAATGGGCCCGACTCACCCTCAAAAGACACCTTATGACGGAAGGATTACCTAGGCTATAAGAACCACAAACGGGGGCTATGCCCGGTCTATCTATAACATTAAAATGAAGTCTTTGATTGCTTTCATAAATGGACTTGTAATTGTTCTTTTGTTCATATGGTTGGTTGAGGGGTTCCCTTTGGATGCTTTCTACAGTCGGTGGCTCGTTCGTAGGATAAGAGTCCGGACGGTCTGAAGGGCTTTCAGACATATCGGTAAAATTTCCGACAGTCGTTCGAACGGTCCTTGGGGTCCCAGACGATTGTGCAGTTTCATGAAATTTGTTGGAGCACCCATTTGATATCCGTTCGCTAGGACGTCCAGACGACGTGGGCGTCTGAAAGGTCCCAATGGCTATTTGGATGGTACGCGCTGCTGAAGTTCGTTTTGGACAGCAATCAGAGTTGCTTAAGGAGTCTTATTTTTAGGAAGTTCGTGGGATATATGAACCATTGTTGGGTTATTCTTGTAACTTTGCATCTATCGTTCTCTCTCTTCTTTTTTTTTTTCTTTCTTTTTTTTTTTTTTTTTTTTTTTCTCTGTAAGTGAGCCATTAGAAAAGGCTTTGGAAGCTCTCTAACTCTGTAATGACTCTCTAATAGTTGCTCCCGTGAACGTAGGCTTTCGCCGAACCATGTACAATCTTGTTCTAGTGTGTTTGCTTATTTCGTTTATCCTTTTGGTTGTCTTTGTGAGTGCTTTCTCACAACACATATAGCATTTGAGCTGAGTTTTTATTACACTGTGTTATGCTTTGATCATTTTCACTTGGAATGATACCCTTATTTTTTTATTTTTTTATTTTTTCAATTTCTGAGAATGGATTAGACTGCTAACAGGACAGCTAAATTGCATGTGTAGGAATATTATGCATCATTCCAAGAAGATTGGTTACAATTGAAGGAGCTTGTCTACTGTCATCATGAATCTTGATTCACCTGTTCCTGTCAAAGATCAGAAAGAAAAACAAGACTCCTTCATCGAGGTAGTGTTCTTTAAGGCTACAGTTAAATTCAAATTGTTCACTTGTATGCATAGTTTCCAAGTATGTGAATATATTTGTGATTCTTGAAATTGTTTCACTTTTCAGGTTGTTAATTTAGAAAAACAGTTGTGGGGATTGGTCCATATGAAAGGTCTGTTGCACACAGACGTTCAAAACTTTTACCGGAAAGTTCGTTCTGATTATGAGAAAATAATTTTGAAAGATCACGAAGTTGTGGAACTTCAAGTTGTTGAGTATTCTTTGTGGAAGCTCCACTATAAGCATATTGATGAATTTCGTAAAAGTATCCGAAAAAGTTCCGCTAGTTCAGATAATGGAAAAACATCAAATATGGATAGTCACAGTGAAGGGTTCAAGTCATTTTTGACGGAAGCTGCTGAATTCTACCACGATTTGATCGCAAAACTCAGAAGATCTTGTGGGCTTCCCGAGGAACCTTTGTATGGTAAAAAAGCGGGCCTTGAAGCAGAAAAATGGCATAAATGTCAATTTTTGTGCTATCGGTTTTTAATTTGTCTTGGGGATCTTGCTAGATATAGCGAACTTTGCAAGAATCCAGATTTTGGAAACCGTAACTGGTCGTTTGCAGCCTCCTATTACTTCAAGGCAACAATGATTTGGCCGGATGGTGGAAACCCCCAAAATCAGGTAATTTTATAGCGACATGAACCTTGGGATCTTAGCCTCCATTTGGTTTGTGGATTTACAGAAAGAAAGGGAAAGGAAAGCTATTTTTCTGGGGTTCCATAGCATTTTCCTCCATGCTTAAATAACATTAGGGGTTCAAATTTCCAAAACATAATAGGAACTAGAGGAGGAAGGGAAAGTTACTCACAAAATATAAAATTATTTTCTTTTCTTTTCCTATTTCCACTGTTAAGTTACATGTTACTCCAAAAGCTTCAGCTGTTAGAGAATGGACTTAACAATGTATATCAAGGTTCAACACCCTCTCTCAAGTGCGAGACCGTCTCGCACGTGGAGAGCCAAAAAACCAAACTCCATCATAGTGAGAAAGTAACAAAGTGCAAATATGCACATCAAAGCGGGAATAGAGAGTCGAACCCAAAACCTCTCAGGCTCTCATAAACAAGGGTCTGATACCATATTAAGTTAGAGAATGGACTCAACAGTGTATATCAAGCTACAACATCCTTCTTGTTTTCCCTATTAACCTAACAAAGAAAAAATGTTTTTCTCTATGTTTTCTTTTCCTTTCCCTCACTTAATCCATGACCCAAACAGAGCCTTAGTGTTGCAAATCAAACTTCCAATTGTTCTTGACTATATTAAACCCAACCACTTCATGATTTCATTTGCAGTTGGCATTATTGGCAACATATGTTGGTGATGATTTCCTTGCCTTGTACCATTGTGTGAGAAGTTTGGCAGTTAAAGAACCTTTTCCTGATGCCTGGAATAACCTTATTTTACTATTTGAGAAGGTAATAAACTAAGAATTTTATTTCCATCCTTTTGTTGCTTCGAAGATTTACTTTCCAGATTCTTGCTGATTCTTGGGGCCTGTTTGGGAAGGCAAAGAACCGGTACCAATTCTATAAATTAATTGTTTGGTGAATGTCCAGTTCTTACCGAGGAGTCGGTACCCAGTCTAATATCTCTCTTAAACTGGCAAGTGAGAAGTTTGATTAGGGAGGGGGTAATTGATGTTAATAGAAAGAAAATGCAGGACAATGTTGTCAAATAAAAAAAACCATTAAATGGCAAAATAGGCTATTAGTTGGAGAAGCACCTCCAATCCAGCTTCCAATAAGTGCTTTTGGGCTAAGTTCTAAGTCTATAAGCCACACCAAACACTTCATTTCAGCTTGTTCAAAGCTATAAGTTATAATTTGCAGCTTACAAGCTGCACCAAACGGCACCACAATGTTGATTTTCGTAAAAACCAGAGATAAAGTGAGAATGGGATCAAACCAGATGCTTTTTCAAATATTCCCAAACTGGCCATTAGTATGTCTCATAGCAGCTCTAAATGGCTTCTTATGTTTTGCAGAACAGGTTAACTCCATTGGATTCACTTTCTAGTGAGGCCGACTTTGATTTCCTAAAACCATCTGAGAGAAGTGTCTCACAGATCGAATCACAGTCGAACAAGGATCCCCCAAAGGGCAATGGGTTAGAAGCCACAGAACATGTTTCCTGTGCAAAAAATGATTTATGGCCTCTTTTTGTCAGAATGACTAGTTTCTTTTTCATAGAATCAAGGTACTCGACCAATACACACACGCGCGCGCGCACACACACACACACACACACACACACACATATATATATATGAAGGTATGTTACTAAAACACACACACAAATGAACGGGTGATCTAGCAAATCTCGATCAGAAACATATGGTAAGTCTATTAACTTGTCTCGCCTTGCGAGTAATAACCGATTCCAAGATTATTTTCTGCATTATTCATTACTGGTCTTGAAAAAATAATATTTTTCAAGATTATAATCTAAATTTAGTTTTTATTTCTATGATTTCCTATTCAAGTGCTGACAGGGCGGGACTACAATTTTTCGTTCTAATGCAGCTTGGAGCACTTCCCTTGCACTCTTGCATCTACTGTGAGAGAGTTGGAAGCCTTGGTGACACTAGAAGATACAAAACTAAAAGCCGAATTGGAGTCCTACCAACATATGGATTCAGCCAGAACCGGCCCTTATCGAGCCCTTCAAACTGTTTCCATACTCATCTTCGTTATCCATAACCAGAAAGAAAGCCCGGAACTAAAGGAATCGAAAGAGAAAACCACTACGCAAAAGACAACGTTGACACAATTGGCCTTCACTACCACATTCATTTTCATGGGTCGCCTTCTAGAGAGATGTCTGAAGAGTAATTTTCTCGACTGTTGCCCCTTTTTGCCCTCTGTGCTCGTTTTTGTGGAGTGGTTGGCTGGCATGATTGATGAAGTAGAAGAAACATGTGGCAATGATGAGAAAGTTTTACGCGCCATGTCTTACTTTTTTGGCACTTTTGTTGACTTTCTGGACCGACTCGGAAATCATGAAAGTGAAGTCAACCCTCATGATCATATGGCACTGTGGGAGGACATTGAGTTGAGAGGCTTTGCACCAATAGCCGATGCACACGTGTCATTAGATTTTGAGACGCATGTGGAAAATTTAAACGATTCTAGTGGTGGAAATGTATGCCGTGCTCACCGAATCTTTCAAGCTTCAATGAAGATTATGGAGAGGTCAAAAGATTCTCAAAAGTGGTTTCTTTATGACAAACTGGAAAGAAAATTTTACACAGAAGAATCTGAGAGGGAAATTCGCGGTGGAAATCAAAGTCACCAATGTGGAAATGGAAAATCTTCTGCAACGGAAGAGGAAGAAGTGATTCTCTTCAAGCCCATCACAAGATATAACTCGGCACCTATATGTACTTCTATTGCCACAACAGATAAAACATCTACAGAAGGCGGGAGGGACGAAAAAATGTCTTCCGATGAATGTTTGCGCCGTGCCTCATCACTATTTATAGGCAACAAGCCATCCAAGCAGCCAGAGCCTCTTTTGAAGGAATCACCAATGTACCCGGCAGGGCACCCCTCCCTCAGTGCTTGGGTTCTAGACAAAGAAAGTGTGAACATCGAGAGAGAGAAAGGAAGAAAGGAATTTAGTAAAAATGACCTTAGTCCTATTGAGGAAATACCTACCCATTTTTCCAGTCTCTCTCTCAGTGAAACTGATCTTCAAGATTCTATTTTCGGTTACTCTCCTCCTCCTCCTCCTCCTTATTTAGCTCCAATTCCTTCTGCTCCATTACTACCCGATGATGCTATTTGGTATAGTGGAAATTCATCAAATTTTTCCGAGCCCAACTCAGAGGTCACAAATGGTATTCTCGGTGCCTCTCCACTTATTAGCCGAATTCCAGGTTTGATCGATCAACACCCACCACTTGGAATGATGAGTTCTTCTGAATGGCTTCATCATTACACGAACAATCAAAATCTATCGCGAGCTTTCTCTGTGCCTGGAAATTTCAATGGTCATGATGCTTCAAGGTTCGACGTTTTTGATCAGTGGGGTAATGTTTTGGCTTCTAACCAGCTGGTGTACTTGGAGAGTCCACGATTGCTTCCATGTCCTCCTCTGACTTACGGTGCAGATGAGCATAGAAGAGAGAAGCTGTTTATTGGGTACCAGAGACCGAGCCCTTACGTTTGCGGTGGTGGCACAGAGCTAAGAGTTGAGCAGCCACCACTTTTGCATTACCTTAAAGAGAGAGAATGGCAGTTGCAGAGAGAGTCCCAAGTGAGAGGTCCTACATATATGGGGAACTAAGTCTTCAGATGTCAGTTTATGTGTATATGTCTGTACAGTCTGGCTCTTAAATGGACCTTAAAAATAGACCTAAAAGACAGACTGTGTAAAGACTGAGAAATTCTCACAAAAGACTGAGAAATTCTCAGAAGAGCTGTGTGAGAATTTCTTAGTCTATACACAGTCCGTCTTTTAGGTCCGTTTTTTAAGGTCCGTTTTAGAGCCGGGGCTATATGTCTGTGTATATATATATATATGTACATGTTAGTGTCCAAGTTATGCAGCTTATGCTGCACCCTCTAGAGAAGAGTTTGTAAAAACTACTTTGTGTAGATCTAGTGTTCTCTTAACTGATAGACTTGACTACTTTCTTCTTTTTAGGGTAGTTTTCTATAACACAGGCCTGAAAAATTCACCTTTGGTGTGTGGAAGACTACAAAAGTCTGGAATAACCGTGTGTGTGAAATCTGAAATAAGTTGTTAGTTAATCTCAGTTATATCAGTATTTCTAGTGTTGTTGATAAACAAGATGAACACTTAAGCGTCATGAGTAAACAAACCCAGTGCCTGAGTCTCTGGCCATTATGGTCCGGGTCTATTTTCGCATTTTAAACGTAAGACTTTCTGGTTAAAATGGAGCAATGTTACTGTTGCGGATCGTCTTACCCTCTTGACAATTTACAAGAGAATTATATAAATTTGAGTAATATTCATTATTCTAACTTCTCTTTCTTTTCTTTTTTTTTTTTTGTTTGGTGATCGTGGGTGTCCTAGCCAACTTGCTCGCACCACGACTTAATCCACGAGGCTCTGAGGAAAAGCCGTGTAAATCCTCATTGGTCACTCCCCTCATGGTTTGAACACTAAACCTTCGGGTAGAACACCTTGAGATGTTACCATTCGGCCACTTGGATCGTGATTCATTATTCTAACTTCATGCATACTTCAGTTTGAAAAGTAAACCTCTTGGAATGAACCCCGGAATGGAATGGTCATTCTTAAGTTCATTTCATTACCATGTTTGGTATGATCAAATATAATGGAATGATCATTCTTTTTTGGAATGGGATTCCTACTAAAGTAGGAATAGGTATTCATTTTCAAAACCTAAGGAATGTCCATTCCATTCCTAATAGAATGACTCAATATGTTAATATCAACTTTTTCAACTTTCCTTTTTCTTTATTTAACCCTCATATATGGTAATGTTCTTTGACTAAAATAAATTTATTCAATATTTTGAATATTCAATTAAAGTTTAATGTCATTCCATTCCTAGGTATGTCGCCAAGCACATGAATGAAATGGTCATTCCTATTCCATTCATGTTTTATTCAATTCTTAAACTCATTCTATTCCCAACTCATTTCATTACTGCGTACCAAACATACCCTTAAATTATTTACTATGCATTTATTTTTAAAAAGGCAAAAAAAAAAAAATCGATTCCATCTAAATAAGCGTAGTGTTTCGTCGAACTAAATGTTGATTTAGTCATTTTTAATGACTGAGGAATTGAAAAAAGAAAAAACATAATTATTTCTGGTTTATTTCCAAAATGATTCATTGATTAACTGAATTGGAGTTTCCAACTTTAAAAATGATTTTTCCAAACAAAAAGTAGCATTTACTCAAAAACATTTGTCGAAGGGGTGACATTTGTCAAGAGAAAATATTGGTTGTAATAGTGACACCATGTGTCATCATGCATGTCACCAATTAATCAAAATTTTGAGAGAAATTATTCATTGTGATGATTGTATTATGTAAGCATGCTGACGTAGAATGATATTTTAATCTGCACCATACACCTATCCCTTACTTTCAATGGATCATGACATATAATTGTCACAAGATAAATTGTCATGATCTCCTGAAAATAGGAATACAAGTTTGGTAAAGATTATAATGTCACATCTCATTTACATGCTGATGTGATGCGAAGCTTATATTGAATAATATTTTTGAATGCCTAATGGGCGAATTAAAAGAATCTAATTAGTTGGAGAGTAATGACAGCACGTAGACACGATGATCTTGCATTGTAACCAATATTTTCTTGTAGGAGTAACTGTATATTTGTCTGATTTATTTATTTATTAAGATTATCAAATTTTTTTGTTATCAAGAAAGGCCTCTATTGGGCCCCCATAAGTTGAATTATTTTAGGGACAATTAGTGATAAATCTAAAATACAGAAAAGATGGTAATTTAAATAGAACTAGGAAAAGTTTTTAGAAATATGTCCACTCTTTGGTCTTTTGACAAAACTACCCTCAATATTGCTCTGCACAAACAGTGTCAAAGCTCCTGCATCTCCGGCGACCTCGCCTCAGCTCCAGTGACTACTACCATGGCATCGCCTGAGCTCCGGCTCCGGCGACCTCACCTGAACTCGTCTGACCTCCGGCGAGCACCACCACCACCATACCTGTAATACCCTGTATTCTTGTAATGTATTATATAACTAAGACATTGTATGTTTCTTTTAATACTTGTATGAGCTTGGCCTTACCCTTGGTATATTTTACATACCAATCGATTGAACTTTATCTCAATCGATTGATTGTTCCAATCGATTGAACTTTATACCAATCGATTGATTATATCAATCGATTGACACTTATGTCAATCGATTGGAGGCAGCTGGGCAGATTCTTTTGCTCTGGCTGGGGAGAGGCCACGTGAACACTCATTCTCTATTTATATCAGCCCATTTTGGGCGTATTTCTGTTTACAGAAATCAGAGAGAGTGAGAGGGAGTGTTTGTGTGTGTTTATATATATATATATACACTCATATATATATAGATATACACACATATTTACATATATTTACACACACACACTCAGAGATGGACTGAGAAGAAGAAGAAGAAGGTCAGAAAGAAGAAGAAAAGAAGGAGAAAGAGAAGAGAGAAGGCAGAGAGCAGAGGAAAGAGAGAAGAGGGAGACCACCATTGAAGCTCAAGCTTCAAACGTTCCCAAACACGCCCTTAACTCCTAGGTGAGTTCTAAACTCACTTGGTAACTTGATATTGATGTTAGGACATGTTTTGAATGAAGAAATGGAGAAGAAACCATGTATTCCCGTTTATATGTTGCTGGGCAGTCTTCTCTGTGAAGAAGACGAAGTGTCAATCGATTGACACTATACCAATCGATTGACATCTTTCATGTCTCAATCGATTGACATTTTATGCAATCGATTGACATGGATTGTGATCCAATCGATTGAACTTTCTTCCAATCGATTGACACTACTTTATACCAATCGATTGACATCTATATCAATCGATTGGAAGTTACAGTTTACTGTCTTACTTGTTTAGATAATGTAATAACTGTTTAGTTGTTTATTTACTGTTCAGTACTTCCCAGCATGCTTCATTATTATAATACAGACATGATAACGAGTTAATGCAGCGTAGGATCGTAGTAATAACAAGACTATCGAATAATGTTTATAATGTTAGATAACGGAATAGTTGTGAATCCTTTGGAGTTAACATTCATTCATTCAGAGTAGTCAGGCCACATTGGGATTGTCATGTATCGGTAATAGAGTTGAACTAAGTAGGTTTGCTAAGATTCGGGAACCTTGCGTGGGCGGGCTTTGGTCGATCATATGTTCTTAAAAGCGGTAGACAGACGAAGGTGTCTATGACTTGCGGTGAACCGGACCATTTGCCCTAAGATAGCCAGATGATCTAATCATATGTTCTTAAAAGCGGTAGACAGACGAAGGTGTCTATGACATGCGGTGGACCGTGATCACTGGTAGACGTCGCTAAGTCGTGGCATAGAATGATGTACTGTTGTTTAAAGCGTTATATCCCTGACATGCGGTGAACTGTGCATATGTTCTTAAAAGCGGGGGATGGACTAACGTGGTATCCATGACATGCGGTGAACTATGCATATGTTCTTAAAAGCGGTGGATGAGCAATGGTGTGTTATAGAGTTGAACTACTGTCGAGTCTGTTCCCCTATCTAGACGTGTTATCGGTTTTATAATAAGTAAAACGTTAGTGATCGGATCATTGGTTTGATTAAAGGAGTTACCCTTACTGAATTCTAATTTGATTACGGTTTATAACTTGTAATAACTTCAATAGTCGATACCCTGTTAGTATCTAACTCACTCGGCTTTCATTAAGCTGACGGCGTTTATGCCGCTGGACATTTCTACGTTCCAGCGCACCCTGGTTATGACTATACAGGTGAAGGGCCTGCAGGAGAGGACTACTATGACGGTGATGGGGTCCCTGTGGAGGATTTCCCTGACGGAGGTCAGACTGAAGAAGACTACTACGCCGAGGACTACCTTTATGCCAACTGAAGACTAGACTAGAATTGTAGCTAATTGGCTTTACCGCTTTAGAACTCTTTTTGTAGTCAGGCATATGTTGCCTTGACATTTGTACTTCCGCTGCTTTATATTTGATTCGAGACTCTGATATGTAATAGTTAGTAACTTCCGTTGACTTTATGTTATGTTGCGATCAGAACCTAGACTTCATTCTTGTTACACTATTACTTTTGTTGCTTAGTACTGCGTGGTGTGGACAATCATGTGACTTCACCCGTCATTCCCTATGGACCCATAAAGGAAATTTATTTTTCTCTATTTATGCCGTTCCGGGGCGTGACAATACCAAACCCACAGCGACCACCACCACCACCACCACACGGACCTTTGCCGTTCACCACCAATGCCACACCAGATCTCTCTCAATCTCTTCACAACCAAACCACCACAGCAACATAAAAATGATCATAAAATAAGTTTCTGGAAGTTAATTCATCATCTCACTGAAAAAAAGTTGTGAAAATTTTAAAATAAAGTTGTGAAATTTATCATCAAAAAGTTGTGAAATTTCACGAAACCACCACTACCACATCAGACCTCTGTTGATCATCACAACAACCTCACCTAATCGATCTCTTCACAACCAAACCACCACATCAACATGAAATGATCATAAAATAAGTTTTTGAAATTTAATTTCTCATACCAATACCGAAAAAGTTGTAAAAGTTTCAAAAAAAAAAAAAAAGTTGTGAAATTTCACAAAGTTTGTAAAATTTCACAAAAAAAGTGTTCTAACAAACATTGCAAAAACTTTTTACAAATTCGAGCATTCGTATCGATCTGAAAATTATTTTTTTGCATAAAATCTATGTTTTTACAACCTACTCAACGAGATCTATCAAACAAGTATCAAAGTTGATATCAAAATCTGGAAAAAAATATTAAGTAACTTCACTGACCTTTTTTTTGATAAATTTCTCAAAAAAATGTGTGAAAAAAAAAAAAAAAACACCACACTCCACACCATTCCAGTGAAGAACATATGACAGGTCTGTGGTGGATCGGTGCGTTGGAAACCGGATTTGCTCGTGAAAATGCTTGCGGCACTAGCTTGTGGTCGCCGATCTGCTTATGGTATTGGTGGTGGATCTGGATTTGCTAGTTGTTGGAGGAGACAGATCTCACCATAACTGGTTGTGCGACGTGCGATCTGGTTCGTGATTGTGGTGGTGAAGTCTGAGAAAATGAGAGAGACAGAGAGGTCGTAGTGGAGTTTGCAAACCAGAGATTATGGAGTTTGCAACAAAAAAAAAATAATAATAATGATGGTCGGAGCTGCGATAGTGCTGGATAGAGACGCGATGAAAGTGGCTGGAGGTGCGACGGAGGTGGCCGGAGCTGCAATGAAGCTAGTCGGAGGTGCGATCGCCTCTCTCTCTCTCTCTCTCTCACACACACACACACACACACACACACACACACACACTGAAAATGAATGAAAGGGGCATATTGGTCAGAATTAGAAGTAGTTGAATTTATCCCCAACAACTTCCACCAAACATGTCCTTATCCCCAAATATTTTTCTCTTGCGTCTTATAACCAAATAATTATCCTAATTTGGTATTTAGTACTCCCTCCGTCCCATTTTGAGAGTCCATCCTTGGGAATTCAACTTATTAAGGGGACAAAAAGAATCTACACCTACTTTCCACAATTGCCCCTAATCATTACAACAACTTTTTTAGTTTTGTCTTGGTATAGATTTCAAGGAGGGATAATTTTGAAAAGTAAGTAAAAATTGTACATTAATTTTATGAAAGTGGACACTATTTTAGGACATCCCAAAATGGAATAATGGACTCTCAAAGGGGACGGAGGGAGTACCAAATTTCTAATTATGTTACTCCATAATGGGCCTAAATTCCATCTTTGACTTCTCTATTTTAGTGTGCTTCAGCACACACACGCACACCCTCTCTCTCTCTCTCTCGCTCGTTCTCAGAGAGCTACAGATTCTGTAATTGCGGATCTGAAAATGGACAGCAAACAATCTGGTGGAGAAGATGTATCATCGGCAAAAGCAGTTTTACTTGGAGCCTTAGCTCCTGGTGTTAATGTCCGTACACTTTTCTACTCAAATCACAAAACCTAAATTTTCTTCCCTAATCAATGATACCCTTTACATATTATGATGTTATATGACAAAGTTGTGATCTTTTATTGTTTTGATATCAGGGTCCTACTTGGAATACCCTAAAAGTTGCATTTTTAATGTTGGGTTTGTGTCTTGTTGCTATGTTGGGCTTGGCTTTCTCTTCCAGTGACTCTGCCATGATACTTCATGTTACTTTCCTTGTTCTAATCACTGGGACCCTATTCGTGCTTCTAAGCGGGTATGGTATACATGTGAATATATATATATGTATATATCTATATACACACACACAAACACTCGTCTATATCTACACCTACATGTATAAAACATTCTGAATTATTTGTTTTGAGTAGATGGTATAGTTCATATTTGTTTTGGGATTTTGTTTTATTTCTTGTTGCCTTGTTGGGGTAGTCAATAGCATATTAAGCAATTTGAATTGAGGTTTTTTTGGGTTTTTAATTGGTTGAACTTTGGCATTCTGTTCTGATTTCATGGATTTTAGGACTACAAAGAAGCTTTAAACAACCCGTGTTTCATGAATGATATGTTGTTTTTCCCTTTAGATAAAACCTCTTGGATGTATTTAAACCCTAATAGCTATTTTAAAATTTACTTAAAACCGATTGAGAAAGGAATCTGCTGTGTGTTTAGATTCTTCCTTGACACTTGGAAGAACACTATCTGTTCAATCTAGTATTCAATGTTGGTGTATATCTTCAACCAATGTAAAGGAAATAAATACGTTCTTTGTAATGCTCCGTTTGGTATAAAAACAGAGCATACTGTATATGTATAAATATTGATGTATTTTATGTATATATGGAGAGAGAAAAAAAAGGGCTAATGGGAACATAGATGGAGATAGAAACATTATAGAGTGAGATCAATTTGCTATAGAAGTTTTTGACCTTGGGGTTCCGTCAACTCCCAGCTCATATCGTCATGTGCAAAACACCATCTCCAACTTAAAAGCATAAGCAAGTAAGACTTGCTTTTCTAAGAAGTAAAAATTGTATTAAAATGCATCTTTAAAATTATTTGCTGATGAACATGATTATGTAAACACAAGTGGTAAGAATTGCATTCCGAAGTTAAGCTCTATTTGTTTTACCCTTCGGATTCAAGTGATGTACAATATAGTTTCTATATGCTTATTGTTATGTGATTCTGGGGATTAGAAAAGATGTGGATTAAATTCTTGTTGGAAAGAGTATGTTATAATGTAGATTTATCATCTTCACCAGAGATAAGGGTGCGCCATGTTTGATCTAAGATGGCCATAACCTCGTGGTGGTTGTGTTTACATTAGATGATGGAGGGGTAAATCGGGTAGAGACCTAGGTTCTGTTTGGGAGTTCTAAAATTTGGACCAGTCTAGACCAGAACCAAGTCCAACTAGGTTTCTATGGGTGAACTAACCTTGCTTAATCTAGTTCTGTAGTATACCTATTTTATCACAAACTAATATGCAAATTAGTTCAATTTCATTTACTTATGTCTTCTCTGAGATGGCTTGATATCTACAAAGAACCTGTTCGGATAAACCAAGCACAAGTAGTTTTTTTCACAGAGCCGTCTTTCACTTCAATTGGCTTGTAGTAGAACCAGAAGTTTTGGGGCCTTACAGTTACCAAACTAAGGCCCACCTTGTTGATGGGATTCAATCAGTGGAATAAAAATTACACCCACCAAATAGGAAGAAAATAAATTGATAAGAAAAGAGAACACCCCAGAGAATTTACGGGGTTCGGCAAAACATTGCGTACGTCCACCAAGAGACCTATTCTTCACTATTGAACAAGACTATTTGAATTAAGTCACACAACCCAAACCCAAAACTCTTGCATGCACGCACACACACACACACACACTCTCTCTCTGTCTCTCAATACCCTAATGAACTCACGCTATGATATTTTTTCTATCTCTCGCACTCTGTTCACCAAAATCACCGATACGGATATAAACAAAACATATATACACAATTATTGTTCTAAACATTTAATGGCCTTTTTTATATCTGTATTTCCGAGCTGCAAAACATAGGCGAATTGAAAAAGTAATTCAAGATCATTTGTTTCCATTAATGCTTCACCCGCCATCAGATTTGTTTCAACCGAAGCTTCTAACATGGCATTTAATATGCCTCAAATGCAAACCCATTACTATGGGTTTTCTCTAATAGCTAGGGGCTATGTTACCCGGACTCTTCAAAGTGTCCGTAGGACACGGGTATGATTGCCATATCCGACACGGGTACTTTGCTTTTCTTGGCTAAAAATTACACTAAACTACACTAGAAGGATCCTACCCAAGTGTCATACCCATGTCCGCAAAGAGTCGCGTCGACACGGGTACTTCTCCTATTTAGAAGAGTCCATGTAACATAGGCTAGGGGATGAACCCCACAAATCTCACCCCCATACCATGAGAGAAGAGAACATCAACCTTGACCACTACCAAGATATACAAACTATTTGCCCTAAATACACTAGTTACACATAACATGAATAAACATCGTCCCAACTTGATTCACCACGACCAATGAGCATTTGTAACCGTCACATGTTAATTTGCTAATTAACCTCGGAGTAAGGGTCTCGATGCACCTTCTCCACTAGCAGAATTTTTCACCTCACCCTGAAAACTTGTCACATTTGTCTTAGCCTCCTCTGCAAAAGAAACATGTCTGTAGTACCCCTTTTCGTGTGCATTCCGTTCATCTATCGAGTTTTTAGTTTTCACTGTAGTTGTGATCAAACAGTACAAATCACTACATTTCTCTCATGGTATGGAGGTGGAGATTTATGGGTTCCATCTCATGGCTATTAAAGAAAATCCGTAGTAATGGATTTGTATTTGAGGTATATTAAATGCCATGTTATTAGTTTCATATTGAAGCAAATCTGATGACGGCTGAAGCATTAAATGATACAATGATCTTGAACTACTTTTTCAAGTCGGCTAATACTTTGCAGCTTGGAAACATGGATACGCCATAGGCCATTACATGTTTCGAACATTATCCTATTTATAATTGTTATGTTTCTACATGTGCCAGTGATTTGCTTCTCAAATCACAGTTGGGTGAACACACACACACACACACAGAGAGAGAGAGAGAGAGAGAGAGAGAGAGAGAGAGAGAGAGAGAGAGAGAGAGAGAGAGAGAGAGAGAGAGAGAGAGAGTGGGGTGTAAAAGAGTTTTGGATTGGACAGTTCCCCATGGGCCACAAACTAAAACCAAAAGAACCAGTTTGTTTTGGTGGTTGCCAATCAGCCACCTAATCTTGGATATTAATGCACAGACTAAAGTTATAACACTTGAGAATGAAAAGTCCTGGAGTGTATTGAAGTAAACCATCGCTTGTAAGGCTCCGATTTTTTGTCGTTGCATGCTTCTACAAGCAGTGTTGCTGCTGAGAGATTGAATTCAAATTGCCTATATCTGTTTTCACTCTCTCATCTGACTGCCATAATTGTAGATATTATTTGACGTCACTTGCCATGTGTCTATTGGTTGCATTTGTGCCATTCTCCATCTGAAGACATATACAGGCTTTATCATCATCCATTGGTTGTCGTAACACGTAGAAACACGAGGCCTTTACTTGCCCTGATTGTGCCTGTTTGTTCGGCTGTGATTTCCACTGCAAGTTTTTAAATTGTGTGGGTCAATTTTTGAAATCTAGAAATCAAGGGTGCCCCAAAATTCAAGACATAAGTTACTGGTAGATCAAGTAGTTGAAGTCACAATATAATGATATTCGTAGGTCTTCATTTCATCATTTCTCTGACTTGAAAGGGAAAGGAAAGCCTCTATAATTCATTCTAGGACATCTTTATCCAACCAAACTATATGGTGCACTTGGTGCAACGGTAAGGTTGCTCCATTGTGACCTGGAGGTCACGGGTTCGGATCTGGAAGTAGCCTCTTTGCTTGCAGGGGGATAAGGCTGCGTACATTTCACCCTCCCTAGACCCCGCAATGGCGGGAGCCTCGTGCACTGGGCTGCCATTTTAATTGTTCAAACTATGAAAAGCTGTGCCTCAGAAATGTTAATTGGGTTGAACTTTTGTTGCAGGTTTCTTGCACAGACTGGTCTTGTTTCTGTTGAACACCAAATGCAGGAGATAGGCTTGGCACCAAAAGATAGTGGGGAGATGAGCAAAAAAAGCAACTAAAGATTCTTTTTTTCAATGCAATATTGCAAGTGAAGACACCAAAATTTCCAATAGAAGACCTCTGAGAGGTCTGTTTTATATTTATTAGTCATGTAAAATGATTGGTCCCTTGTAATGCATCATCTAACAATAACAAAGTAAGATCAGAAGTGTTAGCAAAAGCAGTTTTGGCAATAGAACTGTAGCTTTCCCTCTTTCGGTTTCCACTTTTTGGGCTAAACGAAGAAGAAACACGAGCAGCACAGATGCTGAAAGTAGGAACTTTATTTATTTTTTTATTTTTGTATTTTTCTCTTTTCTTCATAATTTCAAATGTACAGAAAACCACCTTGTAAAAATAAAAATAAATACTTGAAATTCTCTTCCCTCTTCTTTTTTAATATGAATAATAATGTTTTTTTTTCTGGGCTCACTTTTGTAGATTGTTGGAGAAAAGCATTCTTATGTTTTTTGAAATCAGTATCAATTTCTTGAATGTATTATTCATACGAAAATGGTATATAATTCGTGATGCATTCTTAGAAAGACAAACAACTAAAAGAGAAAAAGAATCTGAACACCATATTAAAACCCAACGTTGAACATATGATCGAAGAGCGCAACAACTCATGAACATGAATTTATCATGAGCATACCTTCCCTTACTTTTCACATGATTTTGGCTTATAAGCCAACTTTAGTTATGTGAGCAATTCGGAACAAGCAAACCTTCCTATGGTGTCAAATGGTACAAGCTGTGAGATATTGGAAGAAATTAACTTAAAATCCATAGATAGAGAATCAGAATGAAGATTTAAGTACTTTGGATATAGAGTCAAACCCAAGTTATTATTTAACTAAAATACAATCTCGCACAGAGAAGTGAGTGGGAATTAGTTTTGTGGAAGAACGTATGTATGATGTGTAAAGAAGTGGTTAGAATTGTAAATAAATGGGATTACAGGTGTGGAGATATTGATAAACGATGGGGATAATGATGCTAAAAAGGACTAAAACGAAATGATGGAACATATAGAAAATTGTCGTAAGTTTTCATCATATGATCATGCAAAAAATTGCAAAGATAATGAAAGATAATGAAATTGAGTATTGTAATGAAGGAAGTTGTTATACGAGTATATGATAAGATTTTCTCCATTGTAACTAAAACCATCTTTCTTCTTTTTTTCTCAGCAATTAACACTATATTCATTGTATTAAGTTATTAACTCAACTAAATAAGATTTTTCATTAGTCACAAGGTGAGCTCAATGTTTATTGTTTAGACATACATGTAGCGCAACTTCAAATTTTCTTATTTCTATGGCTTTTCGCTCTAGAAGTGAAGAAAAAACCCACGAAGAAAATTAAAAGGAAAAAAATATAAGAGAGAGAAAAAACAATTTTATTAGAAGAATGATCTATTAGAGATCAACTCATCACAATTCATTGCTCCAAGGAAAAAAATAAAAAAAGAAGAAGAAGAAGAAGAAGAAGAAGAAGAAGAAGAAGAAGATGAAACTGAAGAAGTCACATCACTTTTAGTCATCCTTTGAGGCCTTCTCTTTGGTTTTGCTCTTTTTTGACTTAATGAAGCAAAAACACGAGCAACACGGAAGCTGAAACAAGAACTTCATTTTTGGGCTATATTATTTCAATCATATCATTTGTTTGCAAAACCACTATATATTGATAGAGTTGAATCCCTCCTTTTTCCTTTCTTCTTCTTCTTCTTTTGTTCCTTTTTTTGTCATTTGTTGGATTCTGTTCCAATACCTTGCAGATAAGAAGATGCCTAGCTTCTTTGTGTCCCTATCTATCCCATTAATTTAGCAATTTTATGCTTATTTATTTCAATGATCCTACGTGCGCGCATTTGGAAAAGTGGTTCCTTTTCCATTCTTTTCCTTAAAGCAAAGTAATCTGTGCTGGCATGCAAAGTTAATACTTTTACGTACAAGAAATAATAACAATAATAATAATAATAGTAATAATAAAAAGAGAGCACTTTTGATGGGCATCTACTTGATTTGTTATCAGATGAGCAAAGCAAGTTAAACACTGATGAGAGTGCAAAACTTGATATCATAAAAGAAACGGTTAAATACACTTATACTTCCCGTGGTTTGGCCGATTTGCACTTACCCCTATGTGGTTTAAATTTTGATACTAATTTCTCCGTGGTTCGGACTAAAGTGCAACCGTTAAAATTTGCTAATTGAGCAAGCCGAAATGACCAAATTACCCCCAAATCTTCATAACAATGTTAAGAACAAAATTAGTTTACTTCAATTCGTATAGGGAGAAACATATGGTTTTGAATTGTGTGAGAAATAATCTTTCACATTTTTCAGGATTTTCTTAGTATAGATCATGTGCTTGACCCAAAGAATATACTGTAATTTATAACATGTTTTTTTTTTTTTTTTAATATGACTCTCAGGGACAAAAGAGTTATTTTACCCTTCAAATTAGAGCTCCAAAGTGTAAAACCTTTAATTTGAATGGAAAATGTCACAGTTGCACTTCAGTCCGAACCACAAAGAGCATTAGTTCCAAAATTTATAGCACATGGGGGTAAGTGCAAATCGGTCGATCCACAGGGGGTGTAAGTGTATTTAACCCAAGAAGAAATGCATATTCAGCCTAAAATTTTTATCTTAATTTTCCCTCACATGCAGACACTAATACCCTACAGAGGCTATTCAACTTAACATGGTTCATGAAGTTCAATATTCTATTCCATTCACCAGGTATGTTAAGATGGAACAACCAAAATTCAAAGAAAAAAATGCAAGTTGGAAAATGGATAATGCGAAATTGCCTTTACTTGGGGACTTTTTTGGAATTACATAAATTAAATGTTGAGGTCATTCTCCTAATTTTCTCTTCTTACTCTGGACAACATTTGTTTTTTCAAACTTCCAAAGGTTTGTAATATTGGAATTAAAAGAGCAAATAGTAACACACTTGTAAAACCACTTTCTTTAAATCTTGAGAAAGCTAATGCATCAAGTCAAATCGCAAGGGACCCCTTTTCATTTTTGTAATCTACTCCATGTCACATTTAGTATTGCACTTTATAACATCCATTTTGGAAAATTTATGACATTTTCTTTTGGAAGGTGGGTAAGGATAAGATCAGTTGATTTTAGTTTTCAAAACCACTGTTCTTTTCTTTTTTTCTTTTTCTTATTTTATTTTATTTTTATAATTTTGTTCAATTCATGCCAATAAATAAAACTCTCCAGAATTCATGGGTGGCACGAAAATAAGAAATCCTTTTCATTTTCTTGGTCATTAGAAAAATATTTTTTTGAAGAATTCTATGGTACAATCTAGTGGTTTGGACTACGTCCTAGTAAGAAACATTTGTATTTTGGCTAAGAAACATTTAATCCCATGGTTTTGGTAAGAAATATTTGTTCTCATTCAAACAACACAAAACAAGCATAGATTGGCATTGCTCAAGTGGCAACGAGCTTGGCATATATAAGTCCCTCTAATGCATAGGTTCGGGGTTTGAACTTCATCCTCCTCCCCCATAAAAAGGGACGTAGGTATGTCCAAATCACTTGTACGTACCATAGAGTTCCCCCTCGGACTTTTGGACATTATAGAATCACTTGTAATATTTTGAATATATTTTTGCTCACCCCAAAATTGCTCACCCTCCTCTTCCATTGGCTAATGTAGTGGTGCCTAATATTAAATGAGAATTAATTAATGGAGTAAAGTACTGAACCTCACAACATTAGTCAATGGGAGAGGAGGGTGAGCAATTTTGGGTGAGCAAAACGGCTTCTATCTTCTACAGGTCCACGAAAATGCCCTCATTAGATATCACGTGTCCTAGGAAAGTGACACTTGTCAACCAAAACTCGTTTTTCTTTAATTTCCAAACAACTGTTTCTCTCGAAGTCACTGCAAAACTAACTTCAAGTGTTGTTCATGCTCCTCGATCTGCACTCTTGGAATAATTTAGTATATCATTAATAAATACAATCACAAACTCATCCAAATAAGATTTAAACACACGACTCATTAAATCCATAAAGGCAGCTAGCGCATTAGTAACCCCAAATGGCATCACTAGGAATTCGTAGTGTCCGTAACATGTCTTAAAGGTCGTCTTCTCTATATCCTCATCTTTAACCTTCAGTTGATGATACCATGATCTCAAGTTAATCTTCCTGAGCCCCTTGAAGTTGATCAAATAGATCGTCGATACGTGGCAATGGATATTTGTTCTTGATTATTACCTTGTTGATTTCCCGGTAATCGATGCACATACGCATTGTTCCATCCTTTTTCTTCACAAATAATACTAGAGCACCCCACGGAGACACACTTGGCCGAATAAAACCCTTGTCTATCATGTCTTGTAATTGAGTCTTCAACTCATTCAACTCAACTAATGTCATTTGATACGGTGCTCGTGAAATAGGTTGGTCCCCGGCATAACATCAATACCAAACTCAATCTCTCGATCAATTAACACACTAGGTAGCTCCTCTAGAAATACATCTAGAAATTCTCTAACTACTGAATTATCTTCAAGTTTTAAATTAGGGCCTCTAGTATCAAGAATGCTACACAAGAACCCATAACAACCCTTCTTTAACAACCGACAAGCCTCAATGGCTGACACGATATACGGCAGTGATACAACACCCCTACCTTGGATATAAAACACATCTTGGTTAAGAATATGAAATACTACTCCTTTACTATTACAATCGATGACTGCGTGATTAGCCGCTAACTAATCTATACCCAATATAACATCAAAGTCTTGAATCACTAATGACACCAGATCAACAATTAAACCCTTGCCATTAATATTTATTGCACATTTCCTAAACACTCTTGAACTAGTCAGCGGAGCTCCCAATGGTATTGCAACAGATAAATCATAATCTAGAAACTCTAATGGTTTATCTAAATGTTTAGCAAAATGGTGTGATACGAATGAATGTTTGATCCCGAATCTAGAAGTACATTTTCTAGGTGTGAGCAAATGAGAACAATACATGAGACAATAGTATTGGCAGAGGCAGTCTCCCCGACCTGAGCTGAAATGATCTTGCCTCCTGCTGCTCCCTCCTCGGAGGTTGCTGAGTAGTCCTTGGTGTGATAGCACTAGTCGCAAAAGAACCAGAACCTGAAGCTCTTTGGCGCTTGGTAGGACAATCTTTAGCTTGATGCCTCAACTCCCTATAGGTAAAGCATTGGCCCCTCATATCCATGGTTTGGTGGGGACTGATCGGGAGTGAACAAGTCCTAATTACATGCCTTATTCACATTTGTTAGCACGTTTTTATCTTGTTTTTGTGTATTTTATTTCGTTTTCTGTTTTATGCCAGGATTTGGAAGAAAGTAAGGATTCTAGGCTAAATGGGGTGAAAAAGAAGAAGAAAAGAAGCAGAAAAAAACACCTCGCGCGCGTGGCCTGCTTGCGCAAGACCCCAAAATCGCGCTCGCGCGGTCCGCACAAAAAAACCAATAACGCGTATTTCTGTGCACTGAAGATCTCTACGTGAACGAAACTACCTAATTGCGTCCAAAATGTAAAATACAGCAGTTTTAGTGCGAATAGGTTTAGGAAAGCTTCCAAACTTGCTCCAAATCTATATATACTCTTTTGTAAATCAATATTTGGGTTAGACATTACACACCTATATACACAACAATAAACACAGCCGTTGAAGAGGGAAAAGCAAGGAGAAGAAGAAGAAGACCAAGGATTCCGATGGCCTCCTCCATCAACCTCTTGCTAATCTTCAATTCTATGGCCGCTTAAACCAAGATCTAGGGTTTCAATGAAACCCTATCCAAGTAATAGGGTGTATTTTATGTTTTTCTCTTAGTTTTATTACGTATGGATGATAATTACATGTTTCGAGGATTTTTATAATAAAATCAAATTTCTATTGATTAAATCGTTACTTTCAAAGTTTATTCTTTGTCTTAGATCTATTTTGAATATGATGTGCTCAATGATCTATATTTGTTGTGCTTGTATATGAATTATTTACATGTAATGGTGCTTATTTGAATTGTGATATCAAGTAGCTGAATAGTTCATGGCTAGGAAAGACAGATTGTGCCGCAACCCTAGTTTAGTGTGAGACAATCTGTGCCAACTGAAGATGAATTATGTTGGTGCTTGAATTGTAGTTATCTTCTTGAAGGAGAAATTGGGCTTGTAGGTACAATTCCCCATTATCATCTAACTTAATAAGCTAATTGAATGCATGAGTACTCTTATTACGAAGCTAGTGGTATTGCAATACTAGGTTCACTTTAAATATCGTTTACAACAACCTTTAAATTGTTTTCATAGTTTAGATTTACTTTTATTGTTATTAGTTTAATTAAAATCAAAATCAAAGTTCCGTTTTCTTAATTAACTAGATTTAGGTTTTAATATTAAAGTGCTTTAGTAATTCAATCTCTGTGGATTTGACCTTTATTTCCACACTGCAAATCTTTTAAAGTAAAGCATACTTTTTATGTTGATTCTGACAAGATCAATTTTTGGCGCCGTTGCCGAGGATTGCAAATTACTACCTTTAGTTTTAGAATCTTAGTTAGTTAATTCGTAAATATTAGATTAGATTTTATTTTTCTTATTTTCCGTTTTTTTTATTTGAGGCACTAACTTTTCTCTTTGTTTTGTAGTTTCTCAAGTGATTCAAATTCTAGCGTTTCGAAGTGGAAGAGCTTAGCACATCAAAGAAGCTTACGTAAAAAAAAAAGGGAAATAAAAATTTCAGGGTAAATTACACAAACCTCCCCTGAGGTTTGCCTTAATTACACGGACCTCCCCCTAGTTGTAGAAATTACACGGACCTCCCTCGAGGTTTGTAATTAGGTAACAAAATGCCCCCTCCCCTAACGGTCCGTTAGTTTTTTTACATTAGCCTCCCCTGAAAATTACAATTAGCCCACCTAATATTATAAAATTGTCATACTAAGCCCCCTTTTCTCTTATATTTTTGTGCTAATTATAAAATCCCTTCTCTCTTATGTTTTTGGGTTAATTTTTTTAGCATTAATTTACATTATCTACACAAAAATGCATATAAATAGGTCCAAAATTTTTTTTCCCCTAACAAACCTCTGTCAAGCCCCCCTGTATTAATTTTCTAGATCCGCCCCTGCCCTTATGCTTCAAAAGTGGACACTTAACCCCCTGTGATTGTGGACTAAAATAAAACTGTTATGATTTCACTCAAAGAGCGTTAATCCCAAAATTAACATCACAAAAGGGGTTAAGTGTTTATATTTTTAACCAATTTTAGAATTTTCGTCAATTTCTGTCACTTTTGAAGCATAAGGGCAGGGGCGGATCTTGAAAATTAATACAGGGGGGCTTGACAGAGGTTTGCTTGGGGGAAATTTTTTTTTTGACCTATTTATATGTATTTTGTGTATATTTTGTGTAGATGATATAAATTAATGCTAAAAAAATTAACCCAAAAACATATGAGGGAAGAGGGATTTTATAATTAGCACAAAAATATAAGAGAAAGGAGGCTTAGTATGACAATTTTATAATATTAGGGGGGCTAATTGTAATTTTTAGGGCAGGCAAATGTAAAAAAAACTAATGGACCGTTAGGGGAGGGGGCATTTTGTTACCTAATTACAAACCTCGAGGGAGGTCCGTGTAATTTCTGCAACTAGGGGGGAGGTCCGTGTAATTAAGACAAACTTCAGGGGAGGTTTGTGTAATTTACCCAAAATTTTATAAATCGTTTCTTTTAAATTTCGCATCAATTCACTATAAGTCAGGACACTGAGATGCTGTCACGCCCCAGCGTAGCAAAATAAGGAAAATTTTTCATTTCCATTTTGCAGCCGTAGGTCATGACAGGTGAGGGATCGCTTGTCCTGTACTTAGCTTAACATGTACCAGAAAAACAGAGTATATAAACACCAAGGAAGAAAATATAGATTAACATCACAAACTTAATTAATATTACATTGTCTCAAATAAAAGTATTTCTTAAGGCACAAGCCGCCTTATTCAAATTAAAACATTATTCATATTCTTTATTACAACTTTAATAAATTATAAGAGCAGCTCTGCAGACTTCTCTAGCGGGCATAATCATATAGCCCTGCATAGCCATCTCTTGGACATTTTGGGTGTCCAAGATAAAATAAAGTCATCAGCTAAAGAAAGCCGAGTGAGCATAATGAACATACAAGCAAAGTATATAAAAGCACATTAATTGATTTTACATTTAGTATTTTCCAGTACTGTTAGTCCATTATTCTAATCGTCGCATATAAATAATTAATGAACAGTTAAATCAATTATATAAGACCGTGCATGAATAATGTAACCACCTCATCTTACCGACTCTTTTATCTCGACCACAACCTCTCGACTCATTCGATTCGCCAGAACCATTCGGCACGAGGCCATTTGTATTAGATCGGTCTACCGTATCCGAGTTAGCCTGGACACGACCTGATTGACCTGCCGTATCCGAATCGACCTGGGCTTAATCCTTCTTAATTAATCTACCGTATCCGAGTCGGCCTGGACTAATTAAGGTAACACGAGACTCTGACCGGCCTATCGTATCCGAGTCGGCCTGGGCTCAATCTTTCCTAATTAATCTGCCGTATCCGAATCGGCCTAGAATAATTAAGGTAACATAACTCAAGACACCCTTTCTTTACTTATCTCTCACAAGATGTATATGTCGACCCAAACGACCCCTTTCCAACATGCCATCTCGACTCTGCCCATGTATGACTTATTCTATTTATGATTTTCTTTAACATGACAGTGGTTGTTTTAAACTTGTGATTATCATCAAGTAAACCAATTTATCTAAATTTGATTTTAAGAAACTGACGGCGTAATTTTCAGAGTCATAGAATTTTTATCACAAATTTTAGAGGATAAAATAAATAAATATAGCCGCAATACCCTTCTTAATGACATAAATATATAAAAGTAGAGGGTATATGCTTTGACATTATTTTAAAAAAAAACAAGACATCAAAATATAATTCTTTCATTCTTCACTAATTTTGAAAATACCATAAGTATTTAAAATAAGTAAAACACTAGTTAAATGACTACTAATTAATTTATTAACAAAATCAAGTTCTAGTTTTATAATTTGATAAATTATAAAACTATATGAAATGATCTCCAACATGTCAACAATAATAAAATAAAATTTAATAGGGTCAATGAGTATTTTTACTACTCATTTCATACATAGTAAACTAATAGATTTATTTTTTATTTTTATGATAAAAATAATAATTTACAAACTTATATGTATGTAGCAAGTATTGAACTCCCAACCTAGGGGTCAAGGAACTAACCAATCAACATACTATTTCAAGGGGGACTAATTGGGATCCTAATACTTCATTGTCAATTTACAGAATGAGTTTTTGTTAACATTTTTGGTACCGCTAATTTTGTACATTCATGGCTATATATACATATTTATACATACTCACTTATTTTCGAACCCCATGGATTGTGCGTAATGACTTAAAGTACATTAAGAGTGGGTTCAAGAGACTCACCGTTCTTCGTAGTGGCTGGGCTAAGAGACTGAAAGATTCCGTAAATATCCGTAATATAAGTTTTGAGTTATAATGGCAATGGAGCTCCTACTGTGATGCTCTTCCTTCTTTACTTAACACTTCTAGAATTTTATTGTGCTTGTGAGTGGGTGACTTAAGAGAGTGAAATGGAGATCAAGATTCTAGAGGGTGAGAACTTTGGGCTTTAGAAGTTCTCTACAATTGAAATATAAGTATGTATGTTGTGTGTATTGCATTCTTCATTTCGTGTGTGTGTATTTATAAGGAAAATGGGTAAGTAAGGTTTGTGGTAAATCTCAAGCACACACCTCACAATTTTACTGCCTCCACATATTAACATTTGGTTAGGAGATAAGCATACCCTCCAAAAAAATTCATCCATAAGAAATGTGATGATTGAACTTAGCAGCTGTAAAATTTAGGTGGCTGATTGACGTCTATTAATCAACCCGTTGGTTTAGTTATGTTAGTTAGTTCAGTCCAGTTAGTCTAGTTTGGTCAGTTAGCTAATAAAAATGTCCCAAATAAAATCATTAGGGACAAAAATGTAGGTAACGTGATATAGTATTTTATTAAAAGTTCTTATCCCAAATCATAGGGTAACTTAGGGGCGCAGTCTTAAGCAATAATAACAAAATTAAAATTACTAAGGGTTATAAAAATTAATGGTCTTGATTAATAAATGTCAACACAATTATTTATTTATTCAGATAATATTACTACTAACGTAAATACACAGTAGTAAAA
Organism: Hydrangea macrophylla; assembly: GCA_033977485.1. Classification (NCBI taxonomy): domain Eukaryota; kingdom Viridiplantae; phylum Streptophyta; class Magnoliopsida; order Cornales; family Hydrangeaceae; genus Hydrangea; species Hydrangea macrophylla. Next base: position 92,681,665 of record CM066988.1, on the reverse strand, counting down.
TAAAATGGAATTGAGTTATCAAATTAAGAATACGTACTAGTACCAATTACTTATGAAAAGATTTTCACAACTAAAAGAATAATACACATTAATGGAATAAAATTGACATTTTTATTTATTAATAGGGACGCGAAAATACAGGTTGCTACATATGCAATTACTTGAATTAGGTTAGGTGTGGAGTGAGCGTTGCATTAGCTAGAAAACCAGGGGCACTGGGCTTAGACGTGAATCAATGCATAAAGGATAATTACATGTATCATAATAGTACTGTGTGCTTGATTATTTGCGTGATTGCTTTTTGTTTTTGTTGAGTCAGTCGTTGTTTTAGTTTATTTTTGTTTAGTTTATGTTTGGTACCCGTTCGAGTAAACCGAAATTAAATCCGCTTAATCTTGAACTTGAACGTGCCCTTAGAGTCCTTAGGTTCTCAACTCAAGCTTCTAGAGCTTGGTTGATATAACACCCGCATTTGTGTTATTGCATTTGCATTACATTGTCATGCATGATAATGTGATGTGGCGTGTCTTATGACACATGTTTGGGTGAGTTTTGACTCACGAGTCGATTCGGGTATCTGTATTAGAGAACCCTCTGAGACTGTGGATTGGATGTCTTGTTGTTGTGATGTCTCTCCGAGTATGAGACAGTCACTGTGGAACACTTTAAATGTTTATCTGAAAATAAATGTTTACCTGTGTATTTCAATATCTGTATTATTTTCTGTTTTAGAATGTATATTTGTGGTTAGTTTTAGCATCCTAGTGAGAACGATTTAACACGGTATTAATTTGGTAGGCTAATTAGCAACTTCGGAAACGTCATGTAGAAATTTGCGTTTTAGCGACCAAACGAAACTTAGTAAAAAACTTTTATAATTTTGAGGTTTCACTTGTAAAGCTATGAATAAGCTATATAGAAAGTTTCAGAGACTGATTAGGAGTTTTGAAAACTCGTGGGAAGGTAAACGTAATTCCCGATAGTTTTGCCTATATATAGATAGAGATGACTTTAGATTTTTCATAAGTCTTAACCTAAAGTTCAAGAAGGAGGCCAAAGGGGATTTTTGGAGCTTAGAGCTTTGCGACGCCAAACGACGACCTTCCGTCAGTCTGTTTTCACCCATATTTCATATTCGAGCTCCTCGAGGTAAGAGCTTCGTTTTGATATATGTTAGGACTTGCTTGGCCAAGTTTTCCGAAAAATTATTTTCTAGAATTTTTCATAAAAGTTGATAAATAGAATTTTGATCCATAGGAATTGTATTAGATGGACTTCTGCACGTTCTTTGTACACGGGTTTTCTTTGGATCGAAGTTTAAGAGCGTAAATCGGAGGTGAGTGATTCAACTATGTTTTTGGAATGGTTTCTTGACATGTATTCATGTTATGTTTGAATAGCAAGTATTAATACTTAGAGATATCTTGTGTAGTTCATATTGGGCATTTATATTGATAAGTAGGCCCAATAGCACGATGAAATGTTTTGATTACCACGAGTATGGTGATGTGTATTTGAGCATGTTAAGTTGCTTATTTGGGTCAGAAGGAGCACGTGGTCACTGTGCTATTTTGTGGAGCCAATATAGGCATTAAGGTCGCACGATTGAAGAGAAGAATCGTGGGTCTTACCCTTTCGCGTGAACTTATTGGCAAGGAGTTGCGGATTGGGAGTATGGACGGGCACGTGAGTCTCCCGCGACTAGTATGAAATGTAGAGATGTGAATGCGGACATGTTTATCATTCATGTGCATATGTTGTTTTATTCAGTAAGCGTTAGCTTAAACAAATCGAATATCTGTGGTTATTCAAATAACCATTTCAGGTGTTAATGCTGGCGAGGAAACGGAGAAGTGAGCACGCGGGTTCAGAGTTCGCTTAGAAGGCAACCTGAATGTTGATCTTGTAGTTTTGGAACAATAGAAATGTTGTAATAAAGATTTGTATGTTTTAACTTATGTTTAACTTAGTATGTTAGAATGGACCTAAGCATGGTAATAGTTAGTAACATATTGTAATTATACTTTGGTAATGTTTTTGTACAACTAGGATTACTTTGATGTAAGGTTGGAGTGTGTGGTTAACACTTGGTTGTTTTAAAAAGCTTTTTGAAACTTGTTTTCTGCAGAATTGGGGTGCTATCAGGGGAGCAGTCGATTGGTCTAGTGTTCAGTCGACTGGACCCTTGTGCCTGCTAGTTATTACTTTTTAATATGGCAAAAGCAGTCGACTGGGCCCTGCCTCAGTCGACTGGACCTTTGAAGGTTTATGTGTTCATTTTGTTTTTGCTTGCTTCAGTCGACCGAAGGGAGAATTTAGTCGAATGAACGTTGGAGGCCCCAGTCGACTGGACCCCAGTCTCAGTCGACTAGATGGTCTGTTAAACCCTCTTTGAAAACTCTCTGCTTTCTTCAGTCGACTGAGGTCCTGACCCAGTCGACTGAACCCCTAGTTTTAAAATGTGTTTTGTTTTTCCGCTGCGTGTGTTCTTCAAATTAAATTTTGAGAACGTTAATGAATTGGGTTAGCCTCGGTGGCGTGCCACAGGCTCCGGTTCCGCTATTATGGGACCGGGCTGTGACATTTAGTGGTATCAGAGCGTAAGTTTAGAGCCTTGGGAATGAGTGACGTTATATATGCTGAGCGTCGTCGAGTGGAGTGTGTAATTGTGAAGATAATTATTATCATTGTAGAAATGCTTCATGTGTTAGCATTTGTTGATTGTGATGAACTGTGCACATATATCTATATTGTGGCATAGCATGCATGGTCATTATGCATTGAACTTAACAGGGGAATATTTGAAACATTATGGCGGATCTGCCGAGAGAATTGTCACCGCATTCGCGGATGGACCAAATAGTGAATATGGTGGGAAATTTCATACAAGCGGTAAGTGAAAGAGAACAGATGAACGTTCAGCCTCCACCAGTGGAAATTCGTTACATCAATGCACCACCGGCACCGCGACCTCAACACACAATCGTGGAACAGTTTCATAAGCGGAAACTGACCTTGTATTATGGACAAGTTGACATAGACTTGGCCGATCATTGGATGATGGACATGGAAAGACATTTCTGACAAGTAATATGTATCGATGAGGAGAAAATTTTATGCGCATCCGATACGTTGATGGGCGAAGCATTGGATTGGTGGAACAACGTACTCGAACAAGGGAAGCCGACCACATGGGAAGCATTTAAAGAATAATTCAACAAACGTTTCTTTCCGCAATCTGCTTATACTCAGAAATGCCAAGAGTTTGCAAGTCTAGTTCAGGGAGACATGACTGTGAGTGAGTATGTATCCCGTTACAATGCCTTGTTATGATTTGGGAAAACTACCATTCCGACTGATAGAGATAAAGCTCATAAGTTTGAGGAAGGACTTAGGGAGAATATCCGTGGCCGTGTGGATATGTTACAACACCTGACCGTTTCTCTCGTTGAGGAAGCTGCTCGTATTGCTGAGAAAAGTGTCGACAGATATCGACGGGGACAACAAGGGAAGAGAGCAAATGATAGTCGGGGTAAGAGTCAAGGGAATGCGAAGAAACCGTTTATGCAAGGTTCGGGATCGCATATGGGTGACCAAGGAGGAAGTACATTCACGGGAGATTCGAGACCGTTCTGCCCGACATGTAACCTACGACACAGAAGAACCTGCTATCAATTGACCACTTGCTACCTTTGCAAGAAATTGGGACACGTATCTAGGAATTGTCCTTTGAATACGAATGTGACTGCACTAAACACCACCTCAAACACAAAGAGTTACAACCCAGAGATGAGGGGAAAATGTTTTGAATGTGGACAACCGGGACACATAGCGAAGAATTGCCTGAGTAAGAGACAATCGGGAATGAGTACCGGGGCATCGAGTGTGCCAAGCGGATCAAGGGTAGAACCTCGAGTGGATAAAGGGAAAGGAGTCACGCAACAACAAGGACGATACTTCCAGCTCAGGCCGAGGAATACGGATGATACCGTCGTATCAGGTATTCTTCCTATTTGTTCGTATCCTGCATGTATACTTATGGATTCTGGTTCAACGCATTCATTCGTATCACGTGATTTTGTTAAGCATTTAACTGTTAAGTCAGAACCACTAGGATATGACTTGTGTGTATCATTGCCTAGTAGTGAACCGCTAGTTACTTCTTCGATATTCAAGTCATGTGAGATCAAGATAGGTGATAAAGTCTTGAGCGTTGATTTGATTCTGTTGACGGTGAACTATTTTGATGTTATCTTGGGTATGGATTGGTTGTCGGTTAATCAAGCCAGAATCGATTGAGAATAAAAACGGGTTAGTTTCTATCCGTCAGGGCAAGAAGAGTTTACTTTTCAGGGTAAGGAAGTGATCGTACCGCCGTACTTGATATCGGCGATTCAAGCAAGTAAGATGTTGAAGAAGGGTTGTTCGGGTTTCTTATGTTCAATTGTCGACACGCGAGTTCTTGGACCGCTAATAGAAGACATTTCAGTAGTTCAAGAATTTCTAGATGTTTTTCCCGATGAGTTACCCGACGTATTGATTGAAAGAGAACTTGAGTTCACAATAGAAGTAGTACCAGGGTCACAACCGATATCTAAAGCGCCGTACCAAATGGCACCGATAGAGTTGAAATAATTGAAGGTTCAGTTACAAGAACTACTTGGGAAGGGTTTTATCCAACCGAGTATTTCGCTGTGGGGAGCTCCAGTCTTGTTTGTAAAAAAGAAAGATGGAACAATGCGTATGTGCATCGACTACCGAGAGTTGAATAAGTTGACTGTCAAGAACAAGTATCCGTTGCCGCGAATAGATGACTTGTTTGATCAGTTACAAGGGGCTCAGGTATTTCGAAGATCGACTTGAGATTCGGTTACCATCAGTTGAAAGTCAAAGATGAAGATGTTAAGAAGACAGCTTTCAGGACTTGATATGGTCATTTTGAATTTTTGGTTATGCTATTTGGAGTGACTAATGCACCAGCTGCTTTTATGGACTTGATGAACCGTGTTTTCAGGGATTATTTAGATGAGTTCGTTATCGTGTTCATAGATGACATCCTAATCTACTCCAAAAGCATTGAAGATCACGAGCATCATTTGCAATTAGCTTTACAACGATTATGTGAAAAGAGATTATTCAGCAAATTGAAGAAGTGTGAGTTTTGGTTGACCGAGATAGCTTTCCTTGGACATATAGTGTCAGCAAAGGGAATTTCTGTAGACCCTCAAAAGATAGAAGCAGTTACCAATTGGGTGAGACCAACGAATGTGACAAACATCCAAAGTTTTCTAGGATAAGCTGGGTATTATCGGAGATTTGTAAAAGGCTTTTCGCTTATAGCAATGCCGATGACACAGTTAATGAGGAAAGATATTATTTTTGTTTGGAGTCCAGAATGTGAAGAAAGTTTTCAAGAGTTGAAGAGCCGACTAGTGAAAGCACCGATATTAGCCGTTCCGTCAGGGACTGAAGGATTTATTATTTACAGTGATGCTTCGTATAGAGGTTTAGGTTGCGTTCTTATGCAAGGTGATAAAGTCATTGCGTATGCATCGAGACAACTTAGACCGCACGAGAAGAATTATCCAACACATGATCTAGAATTGGCCGCCGTGATTTTTGCATTGAAGATTTGGCGTCATTACCTATACGGGGAGAAATGTGAGATCTATACGGATCACAAGAGTTTGAAGTACCTGTTTACACAACGAGATTTGAACATGAGGCAAATGAGATGGTTAGAGTTGATGAAGGACTATGAATTGTCAATTCAGTATCATCCGGGCAAGGCGAATGTCGTTGCCGATGCTCTTAGTCGCAAAGTACCAACCAACACCGCATCAGATTTGACTTCTCAAAAAGAACTGATACGAGATATGGAGAATTTGGAGCTTAAAGTGATACCAAGGATTGAAAGTGGCTTGATGTCGACGATGGTGGCACAACCACTCTTGATTCACGAGATCGCAGAGAAACAACTTCAAGATGTGGCTTTGAAGAAGATTTGTGATGAGATTCTGATGGGCAAACAACCAGGATTTACTTTTGAGAATGATGTTTTGAGATTGAGGGGTAGAATTTGTGTGCCTAACGAGAAGGAGTTGAAACGGAACATCCTAGAGGAAGCATACAATACGAAGTATACCATTCATCCGGGAAGCACCAAGATGTATAAAGATTTGAGACATGTTTATTGGTGGTCGGGAATGAAGAGAGAAATAGCACGTTATGTTTCGCGTTGTACTAGTTGTCAACAAGTAAAGGCCGAACGCCAAGTACCTTCGGGATTGTTATAACCATTACCGATAGCCGAGTGGAAATGGGAACATATAACAATGGATTTTGTTAGTGGGTTTCCGAGATCGAAGAAATCGAATACTATCATTTGGGTGATTGTTGACCGTTTGACAAAGTCGTCGCACTTCCTACCACTTCGAACAACTAAGCCAATGACGTTAGCTAAGTTGTATATCCATGAAATTGTGAGACTACATGGTATTCCAGTTTCTATCGTTTCGGATAGGGATGGTAGTTTTACATCGAAGTTTTGGAGAGCCATGCAAGAAACAATGGGTACCAAATTGCACTTTAGTACCGCCTTTCATCCTCAGACCGATGGTCAATCGAAAAGAGTAATCCAAATTTTGGAAGACATGCTTAGGCTATGTGTACTTGATTTTCAGGGTGATTGGGAAGACCATTTGCCGTTGATTGAGTTTGCATATAACAACAGTTTTCAGTCAAGTATTGGGATGGCTCCTTACGAAGCTTTATATGGTCGTGTATGTCGTTCACCAATTAGTTGGACAGAGGTGGGAGAAAGAATGATTGAAGGGCCAAAACTTGTACAAGAAACGACGGATAAGATAAAGGTAATTAGACAACGGTTGCTGACAGCTCAGAGTAGGTATAAGAGTTATGCCGACAAGCGTAGACGACCGTTGGAATTTGATGTGGGCAATTTGGTGTATTTGAAGGTGTCACCTTCAAAGGGGATTACTAGATTTGGGAGATACGAGAAACTCAACCCGAGGTATGTAGGACCTTTTGAGATTATTGGGAGAGTTGGACCCGTAGCTTATTGTTTGAAATTGTCAAGTGAGTATGCTCAAGTGCATAACGCGTTTCATGTATCATTGCTACGTAAACACTTAGCGGAGGATAGAGATCAAGTGATGACTCTGACGCCGAATGAGATTCAGAGTGATTTGACGTACATTGCGTATCCGGTAGAGATCTTGGATCGGAAAGATCAAGTCTTACAGAACAAAGTAATACCCAAAATGAAAGTGTTATGGCGTAGCCAAACTACGGAAGAGATGACATGAAAAATCGAAGATGAGATGCGTACTCAGTATCCGCACCTTTTTGAGATGAGGTACAAGTTTGGGGACAAACTTCTTTTAAGGGGGAGAGTATTATAACACCCGCATTTGTGTTATTGCATTTGCATTACATTGTCATGCATGATAATGTGATGTGGCGTGTCTTATGACACATGTTTGGGTGAGTTTTGACTCACGAGTCGATTTGGGTATCTGTATTAGGGAACCCTTTGAGACTGTGGATTGGATGTCTTGTTGTTGTGACGTCTCTCCGAGTATGAGACGGTCACTGTGGAACACTTTAAATGTTTATCTGAAAATGAATGTTTACCTGTGTATTTCAATATCTGTATTATTTTCTGTTTTAGAATGTATATTTGTGGTTAATTTTAGCATCCTGGTGAGAACGAATTATCACGCTATTAATTTGGTAGGCTAATTAGCAACTTCAGAAACGTCATGTAGAAATTCGCGTTTTAGCGACCAAACAAAACTTAGTCGAAAATTTTTATAATTTTGAGGTTTCACTTATAAAGCTATGAATAAGCTGTATAGAAAGTTTCAAGACTGATTAGGAGTTTTGAAAACTCGTGGGGAGGTAAACGTAATTCCCGATAGTTTTGCCTATATATAGATAGATATGACTTTAGATTTTTCATAAGTCTTAACCTAAAGTTCAAGAAGGAGACCAAAGGGGATTTTTGGAGCTTAGAGCTTTGCGATGCCAAACGACGACCTTCTGTCAGTCTGTTTTCTCCCATATTTCATATTCGAGCTCCTCGAGATAAGAGCTTCGTTTTGATATATGTTAGGACTTGTTTGGCCAAGTTTTTTCGAAAAATTGTTTTCTAGAATTTTTCATAAAAGTTGATAAATGGAATTTTGATCCATAGGAATTGTATTAGACGGACTTCTACACGTTCTTTGTACACGGGTTTTCTTTGGATCGAAGTTTAAGAGCGTAAATCGGAGGTGAGTGATTCAACTATGTTTTTGGAATGGTTTCTTGACATGTATTCATGTTATGTTTGAATAGCATGTATTAATACTTAGAGATATCTTGTGTAGTTCATATTGGGCATTTATATTGATAAGTAGGCCCAATAGCACGATGAAATGTTTTGATTACCGCGAGCATGGTGATGTGTATTTGAGCATGTTAAGTTGCTTATTTGGGTCAGAAGGAGCACGTGGTCACCGTGCCATTTTGTGCAGCTGATATAGGCATTAAGGTCGCATGATTGAAGAGAAGAATCGTGGGTTTTACCCTTTCGCATGGACTTATTGGTGAGGAGTCGCGGATTGGGAGTATGGACGGGCACGTGAGTCTCCCGCGACTAGTATGAAATGTAGAGTTGTGAATGCAGACATGTTTATCATTCATGTGCATATGTTGTTTTATTCACTAAGCGTTAGCTTAAACAAATCGAATATCTGTGGTTATTCAAATAACCATTTCAGGTGTTAATGCTGGCGAGGAAACGGAGAATTGAGCACACGGGTTCAGAGTTCGGTTAGAAGGCAACCTGAATGTTGATCTTGTAGTTTTGGAACAATAGAAATGTTGTAATAAAGATTTGTATGTTTTAACTTATGTTTAACTTAGTATGTTAGAATGGACCTAAGCATGGTAATAGTTAGTAACATATTGTAATTATACTTTGGTAATGTTTTTATACAGCTAGGATTACTTTGATGTGAGGTTGGAGTGTGTGGTTAACACTTGGTTGTTTTAAAAAGCTTTTTGAAACTTGTTTTCTGCAGAATTGGGGTGCTGTTAGGGGAGCAGTCGACTGGTCTAGTGTTCAGTCGACTGGACCCTTGTGCCTGCTAGCTATTGCTTTTTAATATAGCAAAAACAGTCGACTGGACCCTGCCTCAGTCGACTGGACCTCTGAAGGTTTATGTGTTCATTTTGTTTCTGCTTGCTTCAGTCGACCGAAGGTGGGAATTTAGTCGACTGAACGTTGAAGGCCCCAGTCGACTGGACCCCAGTCTCAGTCGACTAGATGGTCTGTTAAACCCTCTTTGAAAACTCTCTGCTTTCTTCAGTCGACTGAGGTCCTCACCCAGTCGACTGAACTCCTAGTTTTAAAATGTGTTTTGTTTTTCCGCTGCGTGTGTTCTTCAAATTAAATTTTGGGAACGTTAATGAATTGGGTTAGCCTCGGTGGCGTGCCACAGGCTTCGGTTCCGCTATTGTGGGATCGGGCTATGATAGTTGATGCTAGACGACGATTCGACATCGAAACCGTCGTTGTTTGAGTCTGAAATACGAAGTACCCGAAAAAGACTAAAGACACTACGCTTGAATATCATTGGCCCTATTCCAATGGCCGACTTTGGAAACAACTGTAATAACAGAAATAACCTTAATATACCCCCGCCTCCTTCGCTAAAAGACTAATTCACTCCTACGGCCTACACACCACCGTCATGCATAGAATTACCGGAGGTGACGGCATCTCACTTTGAGATAAAGTCATCTACCATCACGCTGCTCCCCTCATTCCATGGTCGTGTGAAAGAGGACCCATATCAACATTTAGGAGACTTTTAGGATATTTGTGCTACTTTAAAAATACAGAACTTAACCGACGATGAGTTAAAATTGCGCCTTTTCCCATTTTCTCTAAAAGATAAAGCTAATTATTGGCTCCTGTCTCTTGAGCCAAACACTATCAAAACATGGGAAGGGTTGTACACGCCATTTTTACAAAAGTTTTTCCCTATTACACGTACAAATCAAATAAGAAAATCCATAACGAACTTTGTAATACAAGATTGGAAAACGCTTTATGACACTTGGGAACAATTTAAAGAATTATTGTGCTCTTGGCCACATCATCAAGTTCCCAAGTGGCAATTGGTATAGGTTTTCTATGAAGGGCCTTCTATGCAGAACACAGTAGATGCTGTTTGTGCAGGGACGTTCCTCCACAAAAGCGCCGATGAGGCTTGGAAAATTTTTGAAATATTAAGTGAGAATTCTATGCACCAGGCTGTGTCTGTACGGCCTGAGGGATATCCTCATCAACCTAAACGAGAGGTTAAGTTTGAGTTAAGTCACTCAATTGAATTAAAAGAACTATCTAAAAAACTTGACCAACTTATGAAAATGAACCAAACGACAAGCGCACCCTCTTATGAAACTTGTCAAATATGTTCTGACCATTAACATTCTACACTTACATGTCCATCCGAATCTTAATTTCTGGAGTTTGTGGAGCAACACATAAACTCTATTAAACAATTTCCACGAAATAGTTATAATCCTATGACAAATAATTTTTCTAATACTTATCGACCCTAATTTCAACAAAGTCAATACCAATACCCCCCTCCTAATCCTAACCCTCCAAGGGTTAAAGCTTTTGAGGAGAAGGTGTTGGCGTCCCTTAAAAGTATCAAAACGCAAGTACAGGTACAAGCACAAATAGTGCGCTCTCACACACAATCAATTGCAAAGCTTGAGTCCCAAATGGGATAAATAGCTAATACAATGAGTCGTAGAAACAAGGGTAAGTTGTCTAGTCAAACTATACAAAACCCTAAGGGACAATACAAGAATGGGGGTTCGAATGAGCAAGTAAATGCCATCTCGACTAGGATGACTATTCGAGAAGATGAAGTTGTTGAAATTCCGAATGAGACTGCGAAAGAGGTAAACATGAACTCGAATAAAGACAAGGGTGAGGACGTGAATAAAGTTAGGAAAGAAAATGAACCAAACCCGACAAATTATGTAGCGAAAATACCTTACCCACCAAACGTCGACGAACCGTTACATTTTTCAAAGAAATGGTCAAAAACTGAAGATATACTCGAGGTATTTAAACAAGTTAAAATCAATATTCCATTCATCGACGCGATTTAACAAATTCCCGCTTATGCTAAATATCTTAAAGACCTATGCACTCAAAAGCGCAAGTTACGCAGTCATACTCCGAAAAAGGTCTTTCTCACAAAAAAAGTAAGTTCGATTTTCTAACATGCTCCACCGAAGTATAAAGATCCAGGAACACCAATGATATCATGTATCATAGGTGACATTGTCATTCATCGTGCTCTCCTTAACTTAGGAGCGAGTGTGAATCTATTACCCTACATGGTTTATAAATAATTAGGTCTAGGTGAACTTAAACCCACGGCTACTACCATATAATTAGCGGATCGTTCTGTTAAAATCCCTTGAGGAATCGTCGAAGACGTTTTAGTTAAAGTTGATAAATGCTACTATCCAATCGATTTCATGGTCCTTGACACCGAACACATGCTAGATGCTAGGAGACACACTCTTGTCATTCTAGGTCGTCCATTCTTGGCTACGGCCAACGCTCGTGTCAACTGTCAAACCGGGGTGATGAAAGTGTCGTTTGGGAACATGAACTTAAAACTAAACATTTTTAACGCTATTGATCAACCTCCCAAGGATGACGATTATCTATGTGAGGCGGATAGTGAGGTTAGACAAACTATTGAACTTAATAAAGATATAAAAGTGAGTAAGGAACACAAGACAGTGAGTAATGAGCGGACGAATTTGAATAACCAGGACCTTAATGCTGAATTTACTCGGAAGGTGAGAAATCGATTTGAACATAATCAGGGAGAACCGTCGAATGAATTAACTCATAATGACATTGTTTCTTCTTTTCATCGAAATCTCCCTAATACCTTCAAGGGTACAATTTCCGAGTTACGACCTCCATGAGTCTTGAGCTAGAATGGTCTAGCTGAAGACGTAAAAGACAACGCTTCTTGGGAGGCAACCCAAGTTTATTTCATTTGTTTTCTTACCTTTTAACGCTTTTTGGGTCATTGTAGTAAGTTTTTGAGGTCTCTGAACAGGTTTGGGAGTTGGAGTAAATTTATTTTGAACTTATGCACATCAAACAAGTGAAAAAAGAGGAAAAGACCAAGTCGCATGCGCGGCCCGCTCGTGCGACAGGTCGCTCGTGTGAGATTTTCCCTTAGAAGAAAATTTTCCAAATTTTTTATATATGCTCTTAGTTTCTTTTCGCGTCTTAAGTCGCGCTCGCGCGATCTGTTGCCTTAGAAATTTTCTTGTAAGAAATTAAAAATAGCTTCAGCATTGCCTCACGGAGGGACTGGCGCGCGCGATTGTCGCTCGCACGGCCCACTCACGCGAGGGGTGGATTTTTCTATTTTTTTTGTGTTTTCTTACCTCCTTTCTCCCAAACCTGGTTAGTTGTTTTTCTTTTCTATTTGTTCTCTTTAGCCCTTTTAGAGGAGGCCCTTCCTTATTCTTATAGTTCTGTTTGTTTTCTTTATTATTTTCGTCGAGTCTTTCATGTTTAGTTTCGTTTTTCAACACATATAGCATAATCTGCATTATATGTATATATATATTTCTATTGGCTACTATTTTCTTTTGTATATTTTATTTTCTTTTGTCAAGTATTGACAGGTAAATTAATATCTCAATATGGAGCAATTGAACTTTATTGCCATATACATGTACGTTTACCTAGTTTGTGATTGCCGAGATTGAGGTAATGTCGTTCCTTCCTTACGTACTCTCCTTTCTTTCGTCTTATTATTTCATTAGGGACAATGAAAGGTTTAGGTTTGGGGGTATGCACTCACTTGCACATTAGCACACATCATTATGCACCGATTTTTCCAAAGTTTTTCGATGCTTGTGCTTAAATAAACGATGTTACCTACATTTTTGCAATCTTGATTTGATACTTCTTGTTAGATAACTTTGATTGTTATAGAATGGTAGACAAGAGAAAGTGTGGTTAAACATTTGCTGAAGTCATGATGCGACGTTTAGGTTATGTATCATTCGAATTGTAGTTTTATATAATAGATTTGCACACAAAGCTATGCACTCCACGTAGTCACCTGAATACATGTTTGATGTGAACTATAATGTGATTCAGATTTCTAGATAACAAATAGTGTGGAGACTAAACCCGACGAGTTTTTGAGCCTATTTGTTTTCTTTATAGAGGGTTATAAATACATCTTATATTTGTTGAATTTCATTTGAAATAGCGCATTAACTCGTCGTTTAGTCTCATTATTATTGTCTTGGATGATAGTCAAGTTAAAACATTTGTTACCATGCTAAATAATCTTCCGCCGTAAACGTTGAAAAATCGTATCATCCTAGGACATAATTTTAGGCCTTCTTTGTTTTCCACCCTTTTTGAACTTCAACCTATCCAGCTAAATGATAAAATTTCCTTAGATCACCCCTTGAGCCTTTAATGTGACCTTTTTCTTTAATCACCATTATTCTTTTTTTTGCTCCAACTTGACAAACTTGGAGTTCATCACTGAGAGATTTGTCAACTTTTAGTGGTGATAAGGCGGCGTGTCGATTGAGAAGAAGAAAATAAGATGATGCTTGGGGTAGTTGCCTTGATATTCAATCAATATTCGTTTTAAAAGCAACGGAAAAAAAGTTTTAAAAAAAGAGAAAAAAAAGGTTGGAAGGAGAAGAAAAAAAAAAGAAGAGGAAAGAAATTAAAGAAAATATGAAAAGAATAAGAATGAAAAGATAAAAGTTGGTAGAAGAATGAATGAAAGAAAGAAATCGAATATGCCTTACAACGCCATTCTAAAACTACCTAATGAATCCTTTCTATTCTTTTTCATTGCCTGAGCCACGCTACAACCTTTGAAAAGTCCTAATTGATTCTAGAAAACATGATTTGGATATGTAAACGATGGAAGGGGGATTAAAACATGGTAACGATTAATTTTTCTTGACTATTGGCATCCTATCCATGAGACTATTGTTCTTTCATGTCATGCGTCTTTTACGAGTCATATGTGAGCATTTCTCATTTTGAAAACATATTTCCTTTGCTCCCATATATTAGAGAAATTACACCTGTTTCTGAGTGTTTCATTTGAGAGTGTAATTAACCTTGTGAGATTTGTAGTCGAAGCATAGTTGGATGGTTATCCGAGTTATATTCCAAGTTCATGACATGCGCGTGTTCATTTGACTATCACATCACACATGTGCAATTTTATGAGAAACTCTATTGATTTATACGATGCATGTGCTTGGGGTTGTTTTCCATGACGTAGGTGGACGTTTGGTTCCGTTTCTTCTTGTTCGTTATTCTATTTCAATTCATTGTTTTATGATAAGGAATATTGAATGTTATGTTTTTCATTTTCAATAAAACTTTTTAAATTTATAATAAAATAAAGCTGGTTGTGGGTGTCTTATTTGATGAGAACCCTCACAAGACTTCACTCGTTCGACTAGGGACACCTTGAGGTTTAAAAGGCTTGTTGCATACGCTAAATGCAATCGTGATCCATGCGAAAATGGAGTAATTTTTATTAGTAGTTTTATTTTACGTTATGTATTTTCTTTTGCTCAAGGACTAGCAAATTGTAGGTTTGGGGGTGTGATCGGGAGTAAACAAGTCCTAATAACACGACTTAATTCACATTTGTTAGCATGTTTTATCCTGTTTTAGTGTATTTTTATTTCGTTTTTTATTTTATGTCAGGATTTGGAAGAAATTAAGTAAGGAATCCAGGCTAAATGGGGTGAAAAAGCATAAGAAAAGAAGTAGAAAAGGCACCTTGCGTGCGTGGCCCGCTCGCGCGAGACCCCAAAATCGCGCTCACGCGGCCCGCTCGCACGATCCGTACAGAAAACCAATAACATGAATTTTTGTACACTGAAGATCCCTACGTGAACAAAACTATCTAATTGAGTCCAAGATGTAAAATACAACAGTTTTAGTGCGAATGGATTTAGAAAAGCTTCCAAACTTGCTCCAAATCTATATATACTCTTTTGTAAATCAATTTTGGGGTTAGACATTATTACACACTTATATACACAACATTATACACAGCCATTGAAGAGGGAAAAGCAAGGAAAAGAAGAAGGAGACGAAGGATTCCCATGGCCTCCTCCATCAACCTCTTGCCAATCTTCAATTCTATGGCCGGTTAAACCAAGATCTAAGGTTTCAATGAAACCCTATCCAATTAATAGGGTGTATTTTATATTTTTCTCTTAGTTTTATTACGTATGGATGATGATTACATGTTTCGAGGATTTTTATAATAAAATCGAATTTCTATTGCTAAATCGTTACTTTCAAAGTTTATTCTTGTCTTAGATCTATTTTGAATGTGATGTGCTCAATGATCTATATTTGCTGTGGTTGTATGGATTATTTACATATAATGGTGCTTATTTGAATTGTGATATCAAGTAGCCGAATAGTTCATGCCTAGGAAAGACAGATTGTGCCGTAACCTTAGTTTAGTGTGAGACAATCTGTGCCAACCGAAGATGAATTATGTTGGTGCTTGAATCGTAGCTATCTTCTTGAAAGAGGAATTGGGCTTGTAGATACAATTCCCCATTATCATCCAACTTAATAAGTTAATTGAATGCATGAGTACCCTTATTACGAAGCTAGTGGTGGATTTGCAATCCTAGGTTCACTTTAAATATCGTTTACAACAACTTTAAATTGTTTTCATAGTTTAGATTTACTTTTATTGTTCTTAGTTTGATTAAATTCAAAATCAAAATTTCATTTTCGTAATTAACTAGATTTAGGTTTTAATATTAAAGTGCTTTAAAAATTTAATCTCTGTGGGTTCGACCTTTACTTCCACACTGCAAATCTTCTAAAGTAAAGTATACTTTTTATCTTGATTCTGACAAGATCAGGGACAATTTCTCGCTCTATGTCCCACTTATGGTCGAAAAATGTTGTAAGTGTTCGAGTTAGGTAATTGATTGCATCGTCCCCAATGAAATTTCTGATAAGTTTGACACCTTGACTTGTTTCCACCTGAACCACTACCACTACTGGCCGATGATCCTCCCAGACTCTGCCTCTTAGCACTTCCTTGGCCACTGAATTGGCTTGATCTATCTCTCTTACTTTGTTGACTTGATGGTGGTGGCAAGATCGGAACACACCCAATGTCTCTCTTAGCAATGGATGCAATATTCAGTGCCCCGACAAAGATTTGAGGCTTAAACACAGTCACATGACCCCGAATATCACTTTGACGTCCCGCCACAAACTTTCTTGCCCTCACTTTCTCAGTTGATACAATATCCCCGACAAACCTTGCTAAACTTGTATACTGTGCTGAATACTCTCTAACTGACATTTTACCTTGTGTCAATTCCATGAACTCTTGAGCTTTCTGATCCTTGAATGACTCTAGGAAATACTATTCATTGAATATCTCTAGAAATTGATCCCAAGTAGTTGGTTGACCCGACCCCAACTTGATACACCACCAATACTGTGCCTCATCCTTCAATGTATCGGCTGCAAACAACACTTTCTGTTCTTCCGGACACGGTAGCACTCTAAAAATCTTCTCCATATCAGAAATCCAAAAATTAGCCCTCATTGGATCGGCTTCCCCTTGGAATATTGTTGGCTTTTTTTTATAGAATTGTGAGATGGTGACAACTTCTTCCCTGGGATTTGGATTTGATTGTACCAGTCTTTCCTTCACCACACGTGCTGCAGCCACTCAGACTAAGCCCTCAATTGCTCTTTCCACCCTTTCCATTGGATTTGGGATCTCATGTCTAGACATTTTCCCTGGTACCCAAAATATAATACACACACACACTGTAGACACCCCAATTTTGACCGAACTATTAAACTTAGGGGGATTTATCTCTAGAAATCAATGATGAATAATGTCCCTACGATTTTCTTCAAGTTCATCGCTTCGACTTCTGAAAAGCTTCAAGTTCCCAAACCTTGCTCCTAATATCCCTAGATTTGGCCAATCACTGACCATCTGTCTTGAGCTCACTGGATCATGGGTTACTTTCTAAAAAAAATAGAATAGATTAAATAATAATAATTATTATTATATTTTCTAAAAATAACATTGTTTCCTGTATTTTATTTAGATTTAAAAAAGAAAAAATATACTATTTGGTAACTCATATGATTAATTTAGATTTAAAATGAAAAATGTGTCTATATATATATATATGTATATATAGGAAAAGGAAAATAATAAAAGAAAGTAGCCCATGTGATTTGGAGAGTTAGAGATCCCTTGGCATATTCCTTATCTAAGAAATACCCAAAAAGCCCTTTGTTGGGCACTAATCTCCCATGTGCTTTGAAGATGCTCTAGAATGTTCCTTTATTCTAGCCAACTTAAATGCCCTTCAAATTTCTTGGAATTACATAGAAGTGCCATGGAGAATTAGAGATGCCATAGAATATTCCTAACCTACCACAAATTGACCTATCTACCCTTATCTTAGCCCCTAAGATAATGAAAGTCTATAAAAAACCCATTTCTCTCATTTTGGGGGAGACACTTGAATTGTATAGATAAATATTGGGAGAGCTTTAGAGGAAAGAAATATAGAGAGAGAAACTCTACCAATTATTTTACCCAAATCCCACAAAAACTCTACCCAACCATCAAATCACCATTGAAGGAGCTTGAAGCTTGAGGAAGAAGAAGAGGAAAAGCTTGAGGAATTCAATATCTCTACAAGTTTTGAGAAGATCTAGAGGTAAAGCCTTCATATATATATATATATAAAATAATTCAATCACAAGTTCTTAGATCTAGGAACTTTTCACATTTTCAAAACCTCTCTTCTAACCCCATTTCATCACACACCACCAAGAACTTGTGATTGAACCTCATAACACTTCATTAATGTGGATCTAATTGATGCCTTGGGTTTAAGATAAATTCAATTTTGAAGAGTTTGTGTTCCTAGTGTCTTCAAATAAACTTTGATTTCCTTTATTTCTATTTCATTCATAAGGTTCATGAGATCTTCCATATCTCATTGAAACTCTTTGAGTTTTGATTCCTTAGTTTCCTATGATCTTATGATCCATATGGAGACTAAAATGAATCATGATCATAATCTACACATAGTTGGTGAGATACTAGTATCAACTCATGACTAGGATCTCTTTACTATGGATCTTATGGAATTCATACTATATTCCATGGAGATTAAAGTAGATTTGTTTTTTTTTAGTCTCCAATGACCATCAAATGGTAGGAGAAATAGTTTAGTATAAGTTCATCTCTATGGCTTAGACTAATCTCTTCCTTGGGTTTTGAGAAGTTCTTCATACTTCATCCAAAACTTACATATATGTGTGTCTTTAGCCTCCAATGACCACCAAGTGGTAGGAGTAATGATTTGAACTCAAAGTTTTGGTCCATAAGTTTGAGTTCGTTGTTTGGGATTTTGTGAAGTCCATTTCATACTTCATTAAAAGTCCATAAGTCTAAATAAGTCCTTAGTCTTCAATGACCATCAAATGGTAGAAGAAGTGATTTGGCTTAAGCCCAACATTATAATTTAATAGTTGGGGTCAACCAACAAAGTTGAACTAGCAAAATGAAAACAGTGGATTCACAAACTGTTTTTGATCAAAGATTTTTAGTTCGAAATCTAACCGTTGAAATCAAGTGAAACCAACGGGAAAGTGTCAATAACACATTGTTTTACCACTGTAATTTTTGTTTTGGTAAGATTTTATGCTTAGAATGGTTTGATCATGAATTTTGTGAGACAACCACAATCTGTCCAGAATTTCAGAATAGTTTCAGAACAGCAAACCGGTTTTAAAATTGATAGATCAGAGCTCTAACCAAGTTTTCATGACCTCTAATAATTTTTTATAAGAACCTTAATGTGTTAGGAAGGTTCCCTAAAAAGAATGAAGCAATTCGGATTTGTTTGCTATTTTTAAAAAATCATACAAGATCTCTGGGCAGAAGGTTGTAGAATGCTGAGTGATGTCTAGTGTTTTCCATATTCCCGGAGATCTAACCGTTCAAACCTTGATTTTCCTTTTGGGTTAGAAACTAGACTCACAGAGGCATAACATATCCAAAAATCATTAAGATCCAACCATTGGAAGTATTTTATTCCTATTTTTGAACATCTGGTATGCTCTCTGTAATTCATAAAAACTGCTACCATTTTTGTCTAATCTTATTTATTTCAACTTAAATGGTCTCTTAATGTCTTAGGACTCAAACCATGTTTTGAATAATGATAATTTAGATTAAAACCAGAGGTTTAGTGATCCAAATTAGTGAATAAATTCATATCTCATTCTTGTTCATATTCATGCATTCATTCATACATGTTAATACTCATAAGTAGGACTTATCTCTTGTCTAAGTTGTATCTAATTGAACATGACTTAGGATTAATTATTTTTGATATTATATCTTGTCTAAGGCATGTGTACTAACCTTTGTTTTGTAGCGCATTTGAGGTACAATTTCTCAACTCTTCTCTAGTTAAATTCTATTCTTTGATTTATATTGATTTTCAACTCCATGTGCGACGCCTTAGCTTAGGTTTTGCCTTATGTGAATATGTGAATTAGAGACCTTTTCTTAGGCTTTGAATTTTGTGTATGCATTGCACGTTTCCATTTCGCGGCCGGATCTCGGATATGTTTTCTAGTTCTCTATTGCATATCATGTTGCTTGCTACTTGAATTACGTGGCTTATGAATGATATTTTGCCATTAGCAATTTTACACCATTTCCAACATGCATGCTTGTGTTATGTATACCTATATATGTATTAATTGAGGGCATGCTTAGATAATTAATTTGATTAAAAAGGATGTTGAGTAAAGGCCTATCGCGAGATAGGATGAAAGGGGGTGTTTTAGTCCGTCGGGCTCCTTCCCCTTTCATTCCATAATCCCCGGACCCGGTTTATCTTTGGTTTCGCAAAAGATCAGTTTGCTTTTAAAATGGTTTCTTAATTTTTCCTTTTAAAAATTAAGTGGCGACTCATTTGTTTTAAAAAAATTGATTTTGAAAAAGCTGTGGGTAAAAGAAAGAATAACCTGCGATATCCACACACACACACACACACACACATTATAAACAAAAGCCTGAATCCTACTTGGAATTAGTTTCACTTTCCAAAATCCTTTCTAGTGAACCAAACGGGCCTTAAATCAATAATTCAATAATTGCGATCATTCCTCCTAGTATGAATCTCATGAGGGGCTTCTGAGAGCTTTTGTATAAAGGGTTATAATTTGGTATTTTAATATGGTATTTTAAATTTAATGTAGTGGGATATATTATCCCTTCTATATGCATCCACGGTGTGTAGAGTGCTATTTTTTTTAAAGAGAAACTTGTAATCCTTTCTGTTCTTTGATCATAGTGAACTAGTGTGAGAGGCTATGGACGTAGACAATTTGGCCGAACCACATGGTATATCTTGTGTCATGGCTTGTTTGTTTCTTGCTTTCTGTGTGCGTTTGCATTGTGTGTATTACAGGTCATATTCGCAACAATTGGTATCAGAGCGAGGTTGTAGACTAGTGACTTACAATGGTTGATGAAGGGAAGGTTAAGATTGAGAAGTTCAATGGTTCAAACTTTGCTTTCTAGAAGATGTAGATTGAAGATGTGCTATACCAGAAGGATCTATACCTACCTATTGAAGGCATGAAACCAGCAAATATGAAAGACAAAGATTGGGATGTACTAGATATTAAAGCCCTAGGAACCATACGATTGAGTTTGTCACCATCGGTTGCTTCGAACATCGCGAAGGAGAAGACGACAACAGGGTTGTTCGCAGCCCTAGAGAAGATGTACGAAAAGCCCTCTGCGTCCAATAAAGTTTACTTGATGAAGAAGTTGTTCAATCTAAAGATGGAAGATGATGCTATCGTTGCCGAACATTTGAATGAGTTCAATACCATAACAATCCAATTGGAGTCTGTGAAAATTGTATTTGACGATGAGGTAAAAGCCTTGTTACTTCTGTCAAGTTTGCCGGACAGTTGGAATGGACTGGTCTCTTCAGGGGAAGACTCAACTTCTGGTTTAGCACTGAATGCAGAAGAAAGAGGCAAAAAATTGAATAGGGGCAACAATAAAAATTGGAACAATGGTTCTCATGGTAGATCAAAATCGAGAAACGGGAGATCAAAATCTCGCGGCTGTGATAAAAAATTAGCTGAATACTGGGATTGTGGTCAAAAAGGGCACTATAAGAGAGATTACAAAAATCCGAGAAAGCAGCAGAATGGCAACAATCAAGGGGGTAGGAACACCCAAACATTGCTGAAGATGAGGATAGTGATGCCTTGATTTGTGTAGCAGATTCTCGCTGTGAGTCATGGATTATAGACTTAGGAGCTTCATTCCATGCCACCCCACGCATGGATGTCCATCATAATTATGTGCAGGGAAATTTTGAAAAGTCTATTTAGGTGATGACGAAGCCTGCAATATTGTTGGGAAGGGTGATGTACAGATTACTCAAACCAATGGGACAGTTTTAAATTTGAAGGATGTCAGACATATGCCTAGTTTGACACGGAACTTGATTTCGGTTGGGCAGTTGTCAGGAACTGGAGTGGTAACGTCATTCACGGCAGATTCTTAGAAGATGAGCAAAGGGGCCATGGTTTTGGCTCGTGGTAAGAAAGAAGGCACCCTCTATGTCTCCTTAGGTACCTATAGTAGCATAATAGTGGCGTCGTCTGGAATTGATGCTAGTACATGGCATAAAAGACTTGGTTACACGAGTGAGAAATGAATGAAGGTGATGATGAAGAAAGGGAAATTACCTGGGTTGAAGTATCTTGATCTGGACTTTTGTGAAGATTGCATTTTGGGAAAACAGAAGAAAGCCAGTTTTACCAAGGTGGCAAGGACTCCAAAATCAGAGCGATTGGAATTGGTCAATACTAATGTATGGGGACCATCTAAGGTACCTTCTCTTGGTGGCTCTCGCTATTTTGTCACTTTCATAGATGATGCTATAGAAAATTGTGGGTGTATTTCATAAAGCGTAAATCTGCTGTGTTTAGTACTTTCAAGAATTGGACAGCTTTGGTTGAAAATGAGACAGGGTTAAAGCTAAAGTGTCTCAAGTCCGATAACGGTGGTGAGTACTGTGATGATGACTTTGAGTCATATTGTACTGCAAATGGGATTAGAAGACTGAAAACAATCCCGAGGAAGCCAAGACAAAATGGAATGGCTGAGCGCATGAATAGGACGATCCTAGAGCGTGCGAGGAGCATGAGAATAAATGCTGGGCTACCTAAGCAATTCTGGGCTGATGCAGTAAACACTGCAGTGTATTTGATCAACAGGGACCTTTAGTTGCTTTGAATTGTGGTTTGCCAGAAGAGTCCTGGACTGGAAAATAGGTAAATCTCTCTCATCTTTGTATTTTTGGTTGCACTGCTTATGTACACGTTGAACTTGATAACAGGGGTAAGCATGATCCTAAGTCTAGGAAGTGTTACTTCATTGGCTATGGCATTGATAGTTATGGGTATAGACTGTGGGACTTTGAAAAACAGAAAACAGTGAGGAGCATGGATGTAGTGTTCAATGAGTCTATTTTGTACAAAGATAGACTTGGTCATCAAAAGGAGATTACTGAAAATTCAGTTTTATAGAGTTTGAGGAGATTTCAGATAAGAATGTTTTGAAGACCCAAGATGTGAACATACAACCTACACTGTAGGAAGAACCACAGACTCCCCCTCCGAGGAAGTCTACTAGAATTAGTAAGCCTGTAATGCGCTATTCACCTTCAATGATTTTTTTGTTATTAACTGATTGTGGTGAACCAGAATGTTTTGAGGAAGCTTTAAAGGTTGAGACCAGGGAGAAGTGGGAGCATGCCATGGATGATGAGATGTATTCTCTTTCATCAAACCAGATGTGAGATCTTGTCCAGTTGCCAAAGGGGAAGTCAGCTTTGCACAACAAATGTGTTTATAGAATAAAGGAAGAATCTGATGGGAGCAATCAGTACAAGACAAGGTTAGTAGTAAAAGGGTTTCAGCAGAAACCAGGTATTGACTACACAGAAATTTTTTCTCCTGTTGTTAAAATAAAAAATTTCTACTATCAGATCTGTGCTAAGTATTGTAGCAGCTGAGAACTTGCACTTGGAACAATTGGATGTCAAAACCACTTTCCTCCATGGTGATTTGGAGGAGGACATTTATATGCATCAACCACAAGGCTATGTGGTGAAAGGGAAAGTGAATCTGGTATGTAAGCTTAAGAAAAGTTTATATGGGTTGAAACAGGCCCCAAGGCAGTGGTATAGAAAGTTTGACACTTTAATGGCAAGAGCTGGTTTTACTAGATCTCATTCAGACCATTGCTGTTATTTTAAGAAGCTTGCTACATCGTATCTCATATTGCTTTTGTATGTAGATGATATGCTTGTTACAGGATCAAGCATGGAAGAAATTTCAAATCTCAAGGCACAGTTGTCCAACGAATTTGCTATAAAAGATTTGGGAAATGCAAAGAAAATTCTTGGGATGAGAATCATTAGGGACAGGGTAAACAGGAAGTTGGAACTATCATAGGTAAAATATGTGGACAAGGTTCTGAAAAGGTTTAACATGGAAAATGCTAAACCAGTTAGCACTCCTTTGGCAAGTCACTTCAGACTTTCCAAAGATCAAGCAGCAGTCACAGATGAAGACCGTAAGTATATGGCTAGAGTACCTTACGCATCAGCAGTAGGCAGCTTGATGTATACTATGGTCTCTACAACGCTAGACATTGCTCATTCAGTGGGAGTAGTGAGCATATTTATAGCAGATCCAGGCAAGGAGCATTGGGAAGGTGTTAAGTGGATTCTGAGGTACCTTCGAGGCACTAAAGATGTGGCATTATGTTATGATAGTTCAGACATTCGTATTCAGAGCTATGTGGATTCAGATTTGGCAGTGGATATTGATAGCAGGAAGAGCACTACAGGGTATGTGTTTACTTTGGGCATTGCAGCAGTCAGTTGGGTCTCCAGATTACAAAAAATTGTAACCATCTCCACGACAGATGCAGAGTATGTGGCAGCCACTGAGGCTTGCAAAGAAATGGTATGGTTGAGGAATTTCATGAAAGAAATTGGTAAGGAACAAGAGGGGGGTTCTCAGTTGTTCAGTGATAGTCAAAGTGCAATTCATCTTGCAAAGAATTCACAGCTTTTCACTCGAGAACCAAGCACATCGACATCAAGTACTATTTCGTTCGCTCACTTTTGGAGGATGGACAGTTCACTTTGGAGAAAATTTGTACAAGCGATAATCCTGCAAATATGTTTACCAAGGTGGTCAATGTGAAGAAGCTGAAGAAATGTTCAGCTTCTATTTGTCTTCAAGACTAGAAGACAGTGATTTCTCACAACAGCACTATTTGTTTCGATGGAGGTGACAGCTATTTCTTTCTCTCTCAGATCAGTCTTCAAGTGGGAGATTGTTGGGTTGTGAAGTCTGATCCACTCCGATACCCGGGGTTCGGGGGGCGGGCTCCCCGAGTTGGACGAGCATGAATTTTATTTCGGGCCAAGGATATTATAGTAATTTTCAGTGTAACCCTAGTGGGATATATTATCCCTTCTATGTGCAGCCGCAGTGTGTAGAGTGCTGTTTTTTGAGAGAGAAAACTTATAATCCTTTCTGTTCTTTGATCATAGTGAACTGGTGTGAGAGGCTGTGGACGTAGACAATTTGGCCAAATCACAGGGTATATCTTGTGTCGTGGTTTATTTGTTTCTTGCTTTCTGTGTGCATTTGTATTGTGTGTATTACAGATCATATTCGCAACTGGAGAGTGTTATTTCCCTTCTTAGGGAAGACTACTATTCTAGTAATAGCCCTCTCTCTAGTCAAAATTGTTGGGAGGGAGGTTGTTTCCTTATTAGAGAAGACTACCATTCTGACAGTATCCCTCTCTCGAGTCAAAATTGCTCTCTGTTTTATAAATTCTAAATGCACCCAAAATTTAGCGCCATAAAGGATGCTTTGTGTACGGTTTCTCAATCTCATCAATGCACCTTGTGAGTGTTTAGAGAAAAATGGTGGTTGCATTTAGAAATGCCCCTGACTTTTTGATAATTTTCATGTGTCACCCTCATAATTCTTTATAATTGCATATGAAAAAGGTAAAATAATAAAGCACATAAATAAGTCTACTTTATTAACCTTAAATAGGCTATTTTGTCATAGAGCTGGAAAGAAATCTTTGATTATTATTGTTATGCATTTACTTGCCCTATGTATACAGTACAAAATGTTTGTACATAGAAACAGTCTCTTATGTATATCTTGCATACAAGATGTAAATATTGCTAAATATACAATTGTTGGTTTTCTTCACAAACTCCAGTACCACGTCCACGAGCTCATACCTGTGCTAATTCAATGTAGAGAAATGTTTAAAATCCTATAAATATATCAAACGTTAAAGTCTGTTTGGGAATTTCCATAATTGATTGATTCTGTCAACTTGTTATTAATTATTTTCTTCTTCTTTTTTTTTTTTTTTTTTTTTTTTTTTAAATGAAAACTGGCTCACTTTTTGTAATAAAAATTTTTCCCCCAAAAACTTCTATGTAACAAGAAAATCCAGCAAAAAAAATAAAAAGTATGTAGCCAGTCATTGAAATTCCCAAATAGTCCCTAACTTAGCAAAGTTCAATTTTAGTATTTATTTTTGACAATTGGATGTAAGTCAATAGTACTACCTCGGCCTCGGCCACGGCCACTACGCTGTCGGATGGATGCGTAGTCATGATCGACGACAGTCGGGACAGGTGGAAGCACTCGTAGTCAACCAAGTTGTGACACAATGGCGATGGAATATTGCATGCCTACACACCGGGAGAACTACGTACCAAGGAGTCTCCCTCAGTATAGTCATCCAAGCATATAGAGCATCCATTTGCACCGCCACTGATATCACTCTGATCAGGACCAAAGGTGTCCTGTGGGAATGTCTCAATAACTATAGGAGCGACTGTACGCGGTGGTGCTTGAAGAGGTACTAAAGGTAGTTCCTGAGGGGGTGGTAAAGGTAGTGCCTGGGGAGGTGGCGAAGGCCCTCGTGTCCACCATTTGTAAAATTTGTATATAAAATACATACAAATGATAGTAACAATCACTAAAATTACCCAAATTCCATGTTTTTGAAGTAGATCCGTTGCGGATTCTTGTATACCCTTACGGGCCTTACCCATAGACTTGCCTGCAATACTACTCTGTACTAGGCTAAGAAGTATGACAGAAAGCAACGTCCGAAGAAAACTGCAGTTTCAGAAAATACAAGCACATGATTAGCCACTAAAAGTGAAGTAATAATATCAAATTTTGGATAAGTTATTCGTTAAGTCTGTCAAAATTATGTCATCATGCTCACGTAGTGCAGCAATCCAATGATATAAGTCCACATGCATGACCCTTATTTTCAGGTGCCTATGATACAGTAGTGTTACGCACACTCTAAAATTCACACAGGACAATCGTGACCGTTGATTTCGGTGGAATCTGCATGGGACTCATATAGAACCAACAAGAGCTCTACCGAAATCAATGACCACGATTGTCCTGTACGTAGATTTTAGTATGAATTTTGAAATGTGCCTGACATTATTGGTAGAGTAATATTTGGGGCACAACCAAAGCCACAACCTTTTTTGCACAACCTTCATTTTGTGTCTATCTCTCTCTTGATGGGTCCCACAGTGCCAGTGACCCCACAGTGCCCACTAGGAGAGAGATAGACACAAAATGGAGGTTGTGCAAAAATAGTTGTGGCTTTGGTTGTGCCTCAAGTATTACTCTTGGTAGAGTAATATTTGGGGCACAACCAAAGCCACAACCTTTTTTGCACAACCTTCATTTTGTGTCTATCTCTCTCTTGATGGGTCCCACAGTGCCAGTGACCCCACAGTGCCCACTAGGAGAGAGATAGACACAAAATGGAGGTTGTGCAAAAATAGTTGTGGCTTTGGTTGTGCCTCAAGTATTACTCTTATTGGTATATGATAAGTTGTACGTTAACTTTTAGAACAATGCCATGTTATCATTACTTATCGTGCATGCATCCCATATTTTTAGTGCTCACATGCTCTATGTGATTGGGAATTCATACCACGTTAATATGATGGCATGATATGACAGACACAACATTGAGGAGAATTCTATGATACAACCATTTTTTGCTTTTTGGGGAACAAATTTTGCTACCCGAGGAACAATATTTTGGTAACAAATTTTAATCACATTTTTTGTACTACAATTTTATACCCAAAATAACAAAATATTGTTCTTGTTACAAAATTTTGATAAGATGTTTTGGTCAGTCGGTTACAAATTTGTATACTCGACATAACAAAAATAAAGTAAAAATAAAAAAGTAATATTTCAAAAGTTGGGACTAGGAAATTAAATAAACGCCCCAAAATAAGCTAGTATCGTATTCTAAACAAGCATGTAGTCCCTTAACACCTGATCACCATCACGTGATTCTAAAAAAATAATAATAATAATAATTAGTATATTTACACGAGTAATGATAGACACACAACTAATTGCACAACTAATTGTATAAATTTGCAGCACAGGATTGAACTTTGTGCTGAAAAGCCTGCACACACCAGCACAGGGTTGGACTTTGTGCTGAAAAGTCTGCTCACATATGTGTGTGCAGGCTTTTCAGCACAAAGTCTAACCCTGTGCTGCACGTTTGTGCAATTGGTTGTGCAGTTAGTTGTGTGCCTATCATTATTGTATTTACACCCCTTGAACTATGCAACTCAACGAGTCCATCCCTCCAAGTTTTGACCCCTAACAATTCACACCCTCGGTCAACAGACTTTTCAATTAAACTAACAGAAAAGGCATGTGACTGTCATGTGCTAAATTAAAACAACTTTTAAGACTAAACTATCCTTATCTAGTGCCTCTTACGGTCTTACCCAAACTTTCATCTAAGCATGTCTGATCTGAATATAAAAATTTGTGTTAATTTTGAATCAAAACCTAAAAATCCACTACATCTAAACATCTCTAAAACCAAATCAAAGCACTCAGACCATTCATAAAGAGGAACTGCAATCAAACCACATGTCTCACAGAAAATGAGTTAAACTTGCAAATCTATTACAATTCAACATATTTTTCCGAAATAGAACCAATGCACTATAATCACATGTGAAGGTCATCCCACCAGAAGCATTCAAATTTGGAACAAAGTTCCACATCCCCAATTATGTGGTATTCATCATTGTTTTAAAAATCGGACCGGACCGGCCAGTTGAACTATCGATCGGTTCAAGAAACGGTTCGGTTTGAACCGAAAAAAATGCAAAAACCAGTCTATTTTGCAAAAATCGGAAAAAACCAGTGGTTGAACCGGAAAAACTGGCAATTGAACCGGAAAATCGGAATTTTTTAATTTTTTAATTTTATTTTTTTTATTTATATTTTTTATATTTTGTATTATTATTAATATTTATTACATAATTATGATATCACGGTTCAATTCCGGTTGACCCAACGGTTGAACCAGTGACCCGGTCATTTTTTCGATTCAATAGTCGGTCCGATTTTCAAAACATTGGTATTCACAAATGCACCCTAAATACACACAGACACAACTAAGCTAAAATTAACGTAGTGTCGAAACAAAAAATTTTAATCTAAAGCTAATTAATATCAAAAGAAAATCAGAAATAGCTTTTTTGTTTTTGGATTGTTTGGTTAGATTTTTTTTTTTATCTATATATTTAGCTTCTTTTTCCCTCCAAATCTATAGCTGTCATAGAAAAACGTAAAGAAGCAGATAAGAATAGGTATATAGTTAACTAGCAGTGGTGGCAGCGGCGGCTTTACTGGGGTTTTGGTTTGTAGCTAGAACAATGATGAAATCTTTGTAATGTATTAGATTTGTCATCAGTGATTGTGAATTTGTATCTCTCTGTCTAATTTCTTTATTAGTGGATGGTTGCAAGGTTAGTAAAGAGTGGTGGCAATAGTGGTGAGGATGTGAGAGTAAAACTTTGGACACACTCTTTGCACACAACTTTGCTCACACAACCTTATGTGGCAGCTGAGTTGGCAAAAGTAGGACCCACAACTTAACCCATCATCCCCCAAAGTTTTACCCCCGGTCAAGAACTCTCTTGACAACTTCTTCTCTCTCTCTCCTCACTCTCTTGCTCTCTCTCCTCTCTTCTCTCTTCGCAGATCTCACCCCCACTCTCTCTTCTTCTGCGATTCCCCCCAGACCCCCTCAAGATCTTGAGAAGAGACCACCCCTCAATAATCTCTATAATATCTGTCTCTCATCCACGACGGCGGCGGCAACCACTAGGAAGACGACGGCATCCAAAGTTTTTATCTGTCCAAAGTTTTACTCCCCCCAAATTCTATGTATGGTAGATTTCTAAACCCAAAACATCATTAAAAATTAGAGTAATAATAAGCAAATATATACAAATAAAAAGGGTAGCTGCAAAAATTGCTGAGAAGACCCAAATCAACATATCCATTTTCATTTCTTGATCCAATTGCTGGGAAGACCCAAATCAACATACCCATTTTCATTTTCTTGATCCAAATGTGTTTTTTTTTAGTTAGGCTTCTTGTGGGTTTGTCAGTACTTGTTAGAGAGTGAGAGAGATGAGAAATTGAAATTGAATTGAAATGTAGTGGTGGGATATATTGGTGGGAACTATGATCATGAAATCCCAGAAGAAGAGAGAGAGAGAGGGTGAGATTTGCGAAGAGAGAAGAGAGAGAAAGTGTTGAAAAAAAAAAAATTGCGCCCTTTGGTTGGCGGAAATTCTTCTAATAGTCACCAAATAGAACTTCAAGCGTGTACTAGACACTTTCCTAAATACAATATTCGCCCCCACCAGATATTGTAATCGGTGTGCAACTGGGTATTCCGCGAGTTTGTATTCAAGATACTATGAAGCAAACACTGTCTGCAAAATGCACTATTGAAGACAGCCCTAGAATTATCACTAATATTTTTCAACCAAACTATTATTCAAATACTGCAGTTACTTGAATAACAGAAAACTACGCTTTTGAAATGAAAAGGATAAAGAGACTGTATGAAATTCTTGTGTTGCAGAATGAGGAAAAGACTGATTCAGATTTTTCCTACCCTCAACCATTCACGGATGTTCCAGTATATTATATATAAATGAAAAGCTGCCAATGTACCGAATTAATGGTACTGATTAGTTTTGAAAGTAGCAGTCGCATCTAATGAGACCAAATGGTGCCTATGAGACCAAATGGGTGCCTTTGTATATCTGTTATATATACGTTAAATATATATATACACTAAATTACAAATGGGTACGGTGCCTTACATGCACCTCTTCATTAATCCCATGACTGTGACCTTTCAGTAAATGGGTTTCTATACCATAAGAGAAATAATATGGTGCATCTCGCACACAATAATAATTCATTCCCTTAAGATCTCGATCGTACGTCAACATTCTACAACACAAGTTTCCAAATTCATTTCCTCTTTGTCCTTATTTTAAAAATTCTCCAACAATCCCCCACCATTTTTAAAATACATTTTGAAAATGCGGTTGTAAGATTTATGTATCAATAAAGGTGTCTTGCGACTTGAACCATTTACCTTGTGAAGACTCATCAAAGTTGACCAGGAGAGCTTAGTAGACAAGTCTTTGAACTGGCAATCCATATTGACCAACCGGACTTATCTCCACACACAAATCTTTATATCAGTGAATATTCATATAAGCCGACACATGAATTAGGCCTTGTGTCTGTACCTTGATTTCGTGAGTGCTCTAGAGCCAAGCCTGGGACGCATAGGAAGCGGCACCACTTCCACACTCGTATAGGTAGACTTATCAGAAGTGTCCCTGTAACTAAGACACTCCAACACAATTGTTATAAATCTATTAAGAGCTTAATAGCTCACCCTCCTCCTTATTACATTACAGGTACCAAGCACTTATCATTGGGATGATTTATATATACATATATATATATATATATATTTATTTAAAGTGCTTGCAATCACGACATATGATGTACTTTACTCGTTGAACCTGAGGACTTGAAATTTCAAGTGTCAGGTTGAGTTTCCATCAAGAGTGACCATGTTCGTTGGGCTTTAGTCCCATCCCTGCCGATGTCTTAGACACCAAATTCCTTGCAAGTCCTTTTGTGAACGGATCTGCCAAATTTTGGCAAGACCTTACATAATCTACAGTTATTATACCATCCGTGAGCAATTGTCTCACATAACTGTGCCTAAGTCCAATGTGTCTGGACTTACCATTATACACTTTACTATAGGCCCTAGAAAGTGTAGATTCACTATCACAATGGATAGATATAGGAGGCATAGGTTTAGGCCAAACCGGAATTTCTAAAAGTAAATTCCTTAACCATTCTGCCTCTTTACCACTTGCAGCCAAAGCTACAAATTCAGCTACCATGGTAGAGTCAGCTATACAAGTCTGTTTCTTGGATCCCCAAGAGACAGCTCCCCCACCAAGAGTGAATATCCATCCACTCGTTGATGAATGATCTTCTCGCTCAGAAATCCAACTGGCGTCTGAATATCCTTCTAAAACCGAAGGATAACCACAATAAGATATTCCATAACCCATGGTTCCTTTTAAATACTTTAAAATTCTATATACCGCATGCCAGTGTAGTTGACTAGGATTACTAGTATATCTACTAAGTTTACCTACAGCATAAGCTATATCCGGCCTAGTACATGTCATGGCATACATTAAGCTGCCAATAATCCGAGCATATTCCAATTGTGAAACTGCTCTACCAGTGTTAGGAAATAATCTTATTTGTGATTCAAAAGGTGTGCTAACAGGTGTACAATTAAACTGATTAAACTTCTTTAAGATCTTTTCAATATAATGCGATTGCGTGAGAACAATATTCCTACCTTGTCTTATTATTCTCATGCCTAAAATAACATCAGCCACACCCATATCTTTCATTTTGAATTTAGATGACAAGAAGAGTTTAGTATCATTAATACTATCGAAATCAGTTCCAAGAATAAGCATGTCATCCACATATAAGCATATAATAACACCTTTACCATTATTAAACTTGCTATAAACACATTTATCAGATTCATGAATTTTGAAACCATTAGATACAACAACCATATCGAATTTTTCATGCCATTGCTTAGGTGCTTGTTTAAGACCATAAAGTGACTTTACTAATTTACATACTTTCTTTTCTTGTCCAGTCACAACAAAACCTTCAGGTTGTTCCATGTAAATTTCCTCTTCCAAATCACCATTTAAAAAAGCAGTTTTTACATCCATTTGGTGAATTTCAAAATTGTAAATAGAAGCTAAGGCAATCAAAACTCGAATAGTAGATGTTCTAGCTACTGGTGCATATGTGTCAAAATAATCTATTCCTTCTTTTTGTGTAAAACCTTTAGCTACTAACCTAGCTTTGAATTTATCAATAGTTTCATCTATTTTCATTTTCTTTTTGAAAATCCATTTACACTTGATTGGTTTTGAACCTGGTGGTAAATCTGCCAACACCCAAGTGTTATTACCCATTATTGAATCCATTTCATCATTAATAGCCTCTTTCCAAAAAGCAGCATCCTGAGACTTCATTGCCTCTTTAAATGTTTGAGGTTCCGATTCAATAGTTAAAGAAAGAGCAATTTGTTCACAATGTGAATCTCTAGTACCCTCGACAAGGTATACTACAAAGTCGGGGCCAAAGGACTTCTCCTTTCTAGCTCTTTTACTTCTCCTAGGTTCCTCATTTTCAATTTCCTTAGAATGTGAAGATTCCCCTATTTCAATTCTATCATGCAATTTAGGAATAGTACTAAATCTATTTTCATAAAACATAGCATCTCTAGATTCGATAATAGTATTCATTTCAACAGATTCATTTGGTTCACATACTAGAAATCTATATGCCTTACTATGTTGTGCATATCCCAAGAAAATACATTCAATTCCTTTTTCACCTAATTTCTTCCTTTTAGGTTCAGGCAATCTAACAATAGCCCTACAACCCCAAACTTTCAAATAATTTAAATTAGGTTTCCTTTTCTTCCAAAATTCATAAGGAGTTTCTTTTAGATTTTTAGAAGGAATTCTATTCAAAATATAACATGCAGTTAACATAGCTTCACCCCAAAAACCTTTACCTAAACCAGAATAAGAAAGCATAGCATTAACCATTTCAGTCAGTGTCCTATTTTTCCTTTCTGCTACTCCATTCTGTTGTGGTGTATAAGGGGCAGTAAGTTCATGTATGATACCAACATCCTCACAATATTTAGGAAAGTGATATTCACCTCCCCTATCAGATCTAAGACATTTTATTTTAGTATCACATTGATTTTCTACTTCATTTTTATACATAATAAATTTATCTAGAACTTCATCCTTAGTATTCATAAGATAAATATGGCAATATTTTGAGAAGTCATCAATAAATGTAACGAAATACTTTTTACCACCTCTAGTGGGAGTGCTATGCATATCACATACATCACTATGTACTAATTGTAACAAAGTAGAAGATCTTTCAATTTTTGGAAATGGAATTCTAGTTATTTTGGTTTGCATGCATACTTTACATTTTTCATTCATATCATTTTCATATCTAGGAATTAAATTCAATTTAACCATATTATCCATTTTCTTAGTATTAACATGTCCTAAGCGACTATGCCATAAAGAAAGACAATCAACCATATAAGCAGAAACACTCATTTTATTAATAATATTGAGCTTAAACATGCCCTCATACATATACCCTTTACCAACAAAGGTACCACTCTTAGACAGAACAAATTTGTCTGCCTCAAATACAAGTTTGAAACCATGCTTATTAAGCAGGCTTCCAGAAACTAAGTTCTTTCTCACTTCAGGGACATAATAGACATTGGTGAGGCTAAGGACTTTTCCGGAAGTGAATTCTAGATCCACAGTCCCTTTGCCTTTGACCGCTGCAGTAGAGGAGTTTCCCATGTAAAGAACGGCTCCATCTTCGACAGGTTCATAGGCAGAAAACATAGCTTTGTCCTTGCACACGTGCGTTGTAGCACCCGAGTCTATCCACCAAGCACCATCGTCTTCGAGGAGATTAACCTCGGATATTACCGCTACGAATTTATCTTTCGAGCCCGATGCTTCTTGTTGCTTCTTTTTGAATAAGCGACAGTCCCTCTTGAAATGGCCCGGCTTGTTGCAATAGTAGCAAATACCCCTTTTCTTCTTGTTTTGAGATTCATTAAAATTATTTTTCCTCTTATTATTTTTCCCTTGGTGAGCATTATGATGGGGCTGTTTATGCTCCTTCTTTTCTTCCACCACATGGACCTTAGAAGCATTTTTATCTTGCTCCTCATTACCATCTCGAATTCGAGACTCTTGCTCAATTTTGAGATGAGTCTCCAATTCCTCGAGTGATATGTCCTCTTTTTTGTGTTTAAGATTTTTCTTATAGTCTTTCCAGGAAGCTTTTCAATAATTGCAGAAACTATAACATCTTCATCCATATTTAATTTCTTAAGTTTGCAATGGTTGAGAATATGTTGAATCTCATGAAATTGATCAATGATCAACTTATTATCAACCATCTTATAATTAAGAAATTGACCAATTAAAAATTTCTTACTTGTCGCATCCTCCGCAAGATATTTTGCCTCCAATTTGTCCCAAAGTTCCTTTGCAGAGCCCACATTTTGATAGAGATCGAAAAGAGAGTCAGCCATAGCATTTAGTATGTGACCGCGGCAAAGGTAGTCATCGGTCTCCCATTTAGTGCGTTCCCTCGCTTGAGCCACCGTCTCGTTCTCTCGTTCCGCGGGTTTGTTCTCTTTGAGAACATACACTATCTTCAAAGTGGTGAGTAGGAAGTGTAATTTCCTTTGCCAACGAAGAAAATTACCACTATCAAAACGATCCAATTTCACGAAACTTTCGGTCATTTGACGAAGTGACTTTGCCGAAGAAGTGTCCGCCATTAGTAGTAAATATTGTATTTAGATTGTTGAAAAAAAAAAAAATTGCGCCCTTTGGTTGGCGGAAATTCTTCTAATAGTCACCAAATAGAACTTCAAGCGTGTACTAGACACTTTCCTAAATACAATATTCGCCCCCACCAGATATTGTAATCGGTGTGCAACTGGGTATTCCGCGAGTTTGTATTCAAGATACTATGAAGCAAACACTGTCTGCAAAATGCACTATTGAAGACAGCCCTAGAATTATCACTAATATTTTTCAACCAAACTATTATTCAAATACTGCAGTTACTTGAATAACAGAAAACTACGCTTTTGAAATGAAAAGGATAAAGAGACTGTATGAAATTCTTGTGTTGCAGAATGAGGAAAAGACTGATTCAGATTTTTCCTACCCTCAACCATTCACGGATGTTCCAGTATATTATATATAAATGAAAAGCTGCCAATGTACCGAATTAATGGTACTGATTAGTTTTGAAAGTAGCAGTCGCATCTAATGAGACCAAATGGTGCCTATGAGACCAAATGGGTGCCTTTGTATATCTGTTATATATACGTTAAATATATATATACACTAAATTACAAATGGGTACGGTGCCTTACATGCACCTCTTCATTAATCCCATGACTGTGACCTTTCAGTAAATGGGTTTCTATACCATAAGAGAAATAATATGGTGCATCTCGCACACAATAATAATTCATTCCCTTAAGATCTCGATCGTACGTCAACATTCTACAACACAAGTTTCCAAATTCATTTCCTCTTTGTCCTTATTTTAAAAATTCTCCAACAGAAAGCTCTTATGTGAGGGAATAGAGAGAAGAAGTTGTCGCAGAGAAGAGAGAGTGAGAAGAGGGAGACGGGTTGGGGGGTGTTTTCTTGACCGGGTAAAACTGTGGGGGATGATGTGTTAGTTGTTTGGGTTAAATTAAGGGTCTCATTCTTGCCAACTCAGCTGTCACATAAGGTTGTATGAGCAAAGTTGTGTGTAAAGGGTGTGTCCAAAGTTTTACTCGGTGAGGATTTGCAGGTGGTGTGAATGAGCTCTCTATATCTCTCTCACACATACACATACACATACACATACACATACCCATGCACCAAAAAAAATTAAAAAATTAAAATAATTATAATAATAAAAGACCAGAAGAACAGAACAGCAGTCAAGGCCATACCATCATATATCATTGTGGCTAGCTATTTAATTTGCGTTGCTGTAGAGATTGAACAATCACTCAGCTACGGAATTTCTTGCTTTGCACAGCTACAAATGGTGCGTGCCAAATTTTCGGTGTATGTGCTTAATTTGATTTGCTTTCTGATCATCAGCTTGTCTTCTGGTTTCGCAGTTACGCTATTCTTACATGCTGAGTTTTTATTTATTTTTTTGTTTTTATCACATTGACGATTTTCGCTTCATGAGATATGTAGATATAAGAACTTCAAAAAAATTTCTTTAAGGAAGATTATTCTTTGTTGTGGACGTCTTTACTAATATTAACTACTACGTGTGTATATAAGATATATATTATGTAGAATTTAGTAGTATGTAGGTATTATTGCCTACAAAGGGGTGAATTGGCAAACTACTAGTGTACTATATATGTATATATGTGTTTGCGTAGCATATTCTATATATGTCTGGTTTTTTTTTTTATTGTTTCAACTTCTGTCTGTTTATTCTTGGGAGGTTTGGAGAGTTCTTCATTTTTTGGGTTTGGCCCTGTTCACCTATGGGAAAGTGGTGGTTTGTATTATGGGATGCAGGGGCGTAGCTACATGTGGGTACCATGGTACCCATTGAACTTGTACATTATAATATTTCTACACTTAGGTTATGGAAGACATGGCTGTCCTAGTGGGTGGTTACAATTCTTTCAGCCTAAAGTTCTCGGGTTCAAAGCTCCTAGTCCCCCTTTTTTGTTTCCTTTTTGTTTTTTTGAAAAATTGATTTGGTTTTCAGCTCCTTTTTTTTTTTTAATAAATATTGCTTAGGAAACCTTATTATCTATCTCTCTATTTATTTCTTTTCTCTTTTTTTGAAAAACTAATTTGGTTTTTGGCCCCTTGTTTTATAAATATTGCTTAGGAAACCCTACTTTCTATCTATCTATCTACTGAAAATACTCACTGATGAATGCTGGCTATTTCAATACTTGAAACACTATTTTTAGTTTTGCAAATTTTATGGCTTAAAATTTTCAGTACTTAAAATCCAACACTTAATTTTCAGTACTTAATTTTCAAACTTATCAAACGTACCTAAGGGTTTATTTGATAACCTAATTAAGTTCTATCAATGAAAAGTTTTAGCATTGTATTTTTTTTTTTTCAGATCATTTGATAATATACAACTTCACTGAAAATGTGTCCAAAAACTACTAAAAATTTTAAATAAAAAGGTTGTCTTAAAAATTGTATGGTAGTATTAGAACATTTTGGACATAAAATCAATTCTACACATAATTATGGTTAAGTAAACAAAAATAAAATAAAATAAAATCGCCTCGAGGCTGTTGCCCCCAAACTCCCGCATAGCCTAAGTCCCTGATTGGTACCCACTGAATGAAATTTCTGGATACGCCCTTGATGGGATGGTTATATATATATATATATCTATATTAATATTAATATTTGTGAACGGTGTAGGTCCCATAAAAAACTGATCTAAGGGCTAACATTTGCTAATTTTTTCATCTTTGAATCTTGGCCTTTACGACACAACCATTAACTTACACCCTTAAATCTGCTCGATCCAATGGTCACAAAACAAGCCCACATCAAACCTCACATACCATATAACTCTCCACCCTATCACTACTCTGCCAACTTCCCTCACGTCCCCCACACCTTCTCTTCTTCTTCTTTTTTTTTTTTTTTTTTTTTTTTTTTTTTTTTTTTTTCTGATGAACTCCCTTATTAACTTCATCCTCTCTCTCTCTTTCCAATCAGTTCATCCTCTCTCTCACCCATCTAAAAGATACTCACTCTCATCTGCAAAAACCCAGTCACAAGAAGTAATAATCTCAACTCTCTCTCTTTCCCCATCTCAACCCATCCCAAGTTACGTAACTACCTACCCTCTCTAAAACTCCATTTTCCTATTTTCTTAATTTCCTTTCTTTTTAGGAAATCATTTTCAATTTTGGGGTTTAGGTTTTGTGCTCATTTTTTATTTTAGTTTTTGTTTGGGAAGTTTGGTGTGTTGAACATCAAATGTGCGCGTGTGGGAGGTGTGGAGATTCCGAGCAACAAGTGAGTGGAGTACTCTCTACAGTTTATCCATGGAATTGGGCGAACCAGCGCTAAGCAAATCCTGAATGACCTCAAAATGGATAACAAAATCACCAAAGAATTGTCTGAGGACGAGCTCATCACTCTCCGTTACGAAGTCTCCAAGTACATGATCGAAGGAGAACTAGTATGTACATATATATATATATATCTATATTTTGTATATGTAAATGGTTTTTTTTAATCATTATATTATACTTTCTATCTCTAAACCCGATTTGGTTTGTGAGTTTTTTCCATGAGGTTCAATGCTCTAAGTTGAATTGTAAATTATAGGTGTTCACTGGATTTGTTGTGGGTGTTGTAAATGATAGGCCATTGACTAGGAAGATTTATAGCAGTGACTCCTCATTCCCTCTGTGTATATATACATGTATATGTATATGTACATGGTTTTGTTATACTTTTTATGTTTAAATTGATTTGGTTTGTGGGTATTTTAGAGGAGGTTCAATGCTCTAAGTTGATTGGATTTGTGTGTATTGTACATGATAGGCATTGACTACGAACAGGGGCGGACCCAAGAAGAGACTAAAGGCCAAAATTTGTGAAAAATTGTGGGATATATATATATATATATATGTAGTTATAACATTTTGAAAATTAATTTAGAAATTGGCCTTCCCAATTTTTTAACATTTATAATATATACCATTCAAAAAAGTCAATTTGAAATCAAAAGCCCCAAGGCCACAGTTCGTTTTGCGGGACAAATTTAAGGACATAAGAAACTGCCTAACAATCATTTTGAATTTAATAGTTCGTTGTTTGGTAGGCCAAATAGTGCAAGCATAATTATCAACATCAACTTAATAGTTCCCATATGAAGCGCTATTTGCTCCAAGGGTGTTGTAACAACCTGCATTTTATTAATTAATTTTAATTTTATTTTCATATTTAAATTCAATTTGTATTATCTGTGTCCATTTTATTTCAATGGTCATGTTTTATAATCTTATGGCCTATTTTGTTGTACATTGAAATTCTTATTAGGGTCAAACTGTAATTTTACAAAATTAGTCATACCTGTATTGAATTTTTAAAACTGTATTTCAAAACGGTAGAAATGTTTGCTTTTGACTTAATCAGTATTTTTATCAAACCAGAAAACCATTTCCAACGTAAAAATGAAATTTCTGTATTTTTGTGGTGACCACCGTGCCGCGAAAAATACCAGTTTATGTTTAAAACTGTCCGCGTTGTGTTGAACTTCCACAGATTTTGGAAGTGATGTAGAGCAAGATTTGACACTTGCTTTACTTTCTAATTATGGCAACTAATGATTGCCTTAGGCTTTGTTTGGAATGTATAGCTTGTGTGTGTAAATGTTGTGCCATAAGTTAAGTTTCCCAAACACCCAACTTGACCCCTACATACCTATTCTTGACCTTTGGCTTAAACTTGGGACTCATAATCTGTGTAATATGTATATACGTATGTAATTTTAGCTATGTATTACAGGTGTTTAGATTTTTGATAAATGGAAAACCATTTTGTTGAGTATGTTAGAATCAACTTAGAGCCCAAGTTCCCCTCTTAATCTTCTATTAATAATACACATCCACTCACACTGACTATTTACTTACACACTGAGAACCACAGAGAGTCAAGAGAGAGTTTGGAGAGTTCATAAGGCTCTGAAATTTTTAGTAAAAGAAAGCTTCTCTTCTCCATAGCTAAGCTTGCTTTTGGAATTTCTAAATTGGATTCTTTCTCAACATTTCTCTACTCCTTATCAATCTGTGAGTATTTCTAACTCACTATGAATGTAATTCATATCTTGGTTGCTGTTTATATAGCTTAATTCGGAAATCTCCATGGATGATTTTACGTTTGAATTTCAAAGCTTAGAAACATGGACTTTTCAAACTTAACCAAAGTCTGATTTCTTAGATAAATATGAAAGGTTACATATCATATATGCCATGTTTAAAGTTTTAGAACTTAATTTGTTCATATGAAAAAGTATATAAGAAATTATGTTTTGTCATCTTGTAATCTTTCATAAAATTCTAAAGTTATAGATTGATTCATGTAAAATTGATTGTAGATTCATAATCCTTGCGAAAAACCGAAGAGATTCATATATTATAAGGCATGATAACTTACGGATTCAAAAATGGGTCAAAAGGACCCCTTTATTTTGAAACAGGGGAATTCTGATGAAGAAGACGAAGCTACTGCGTGAACTCGCGCGCGCGATCGCGCGAGCGGACCACGCGAGCGACCCCTCGCGCGAGCGGCCCGCTTGTGCGATCTGTGTATTTTTAGGCAGACAGAAAAGATCTTAATAAGAAAAATGAAAATAAGGCAGATCGCGCAAGCGAACCGCGCAAGCGATCCGCGCGCGCGATCTCCTTGTATTCTAGCAGTTGGAAAAGTTTTATAAAAGAAAAGGAAAAATGGGCAATTCGCGCGAGCGGCTTGCGCGCACGACTTCTGACAGTTTCTAAATTTTGCTTATTTTATGTTAAGGAACTATTTGGGTGATATTTCATGGACTTTTAAAGCTCTGTTTGGGAAATTTAATAAAACAGAACCCTATTTGGTTATATTTGGACGATTGAAATGATGTATTATGACTTAACAATCCCGTACGTACGTGGTTCCTATAATTCAGCATTTTACTTTTGTTTAAGTGTCATGACATACATGTGGAGTCAGTTGTACATGTATGGTGAGTGTAAATATTGCTCAGTGTGCATGGAAAAGAGTAATGGTCAGTGTGGAAAAGAGTGTGTGATTGAGATTGTGTTGTGGACACTCCCTGGTAATTGTGTACCAAAGTGTGACGTGTTGAGATTGCAGTGAGAGTATCTTTGTAATGCGACGGTGGCAACACTGGACACTCCCTGACGCCCATGGAAGCGTTAAAGTGTGTGACGTCAAACTTGGACATTCCCTGGCACCCATGGTAGTGCTAAAGTGTGGCCTACAGACACTCCCTGGTACCCGAGTCTGGATACTACGTGAGGTTACCTTCGGTATTTGCGAGGCAGATTAGGTACTAAAGTGTGAGGCATTGGACACTCCCTGGTAC
The DNA here is from genome assembly GCA_033977485.1 of Hydrangea macrophylla. NCBI lineage: Eukaryota > Viridiplantae > Streptophyta > Magnoliopsida > Cornales > Hydrangeaceae > Hydrangea > Hydrangea macrophylla. The sequence continues at coordinate 92,640,144 of CM066988.1, read as the reverse complement.
CCCGGACCAAAGTGTGAGGCAAACTGGACATTTCCTGGCACCCCTGTGCTAAAGTGTGGCTATCGGAGTATTACAAGGATACTGGTGTGAGATAGTGGGTTGTTGTGTTTTTGTCGAGAGAAAAGAGTCGTTAAGATGAGATGGTGCATTGTTTTTCATACACAGTCACATATATGTGGATTAAAGCTTTTAAATGATATTGTGGTTGTTTTCTAAAAATGAACTTCTTACTTTAATGTAAACTTGTTGAATTAAATGGGAATTGGAAAATGGTAAATGAGTATGTATTACATTTAAAGTTATGTTTTTAATACTCACCAGCTTCTTGAAGCTGACGGCGTCGATGCGCCCTGGACATTCGTGTTCAGGCTTTTCAGGTTATGACTATGATGGGCCCTCTGATTATGCAAACTGAGAACGGCTGCTTTGGAAGTTAGAACTGTTATCAATATCCTATGTTTTAAGTTATAAACTGTTTTGTAATAAGGCTGACTGTAATAGACGATAGATATTGTTTGGTTTTAAGGCGGCTTGTGCCTTAGTTGACCCCGTATTGTAATATGTAATAAGTTAGAAAAATATTTGTAAGCCTTGATTGCTCTGCTCTGATTATTATGTTTTTGTTGTTGACGTTCAGGACGGAATCGATCCTTCAAACTGTCACGACCTACGGGTCCATAAAGGAAATTAAACGCTTTCCTTATTTATGCTACGTCGGGGCGTGACAGGTGTGGCATTAACTCTCCCCCATAATAGAGAAGGGGAAGAATAATACTCAACTATCTAGCTCATGAGATAAAAATGACCTAAATCTAATCGACCAAACTACTCTTTCGACCCTGTCTTGTACCAAGCAGATTTATGTAACTAACGAAATTACAGTGGCTGTCAACTTCAAGATATGTTTAAAAAGATCTAAACTTATACCAAATTGAGTACTCTAACATTAAATTCATTCATTAAAACTATATCAACATTTACAAAAATGAGTACTGCAACCTTTAATTAAAATGTCATTCGTTAAATTTTATTGTGAATTTTCTTCATCAATTTATAAAATGTGTAAGTGTCAATCTCGATATGCTTAGTCCAGCCTGGTGAATGCACAACAATCTTAAAAGGAAAAAAAAAAGAAGAAATATATTAGTTACATTGACAAGGAAAACAATACAGTGTGCGTTGAAAACATAAGTTAGATACAAATGGTATATCGTTATGGACTACCTTGTTGATTCCCCATCTTTTCAAATTACGTGCTTTTATTTTCTCAAAATCATTTGATGCAAATTCAAAGTCCCATGCAACATCTCTAAACCATTTCTACAAAATTACAGTCTAGGGTTAATAACAGTAGTAAGTGCAGATCAAATATCAAATTTAATAAAACACAAATAAAACAAACAAAGCAAAAAAAAAAAAATTTAAATTGTTGAGCTTTTTTTTCACCAAACTGATTTAGTTGGTTCTTCTGCGTTTGTTGCGTGGGGAGTCTTTTTCTGACCTTTGGAAATTCCTTAAGTGTCATTGTTTCTATTGGGATCTAGGGCCAGCTTAGTTAAGTGTATCTTATGAATTTTATAAGCATGGATAACTATTTTGGCAATGAATGTACGTAATAGGCATTCTTTAGATTTTGGTAAGGAAAACTCATTCCGACTTAAGTAGAAATAGTCATTCCACAATAAAAGGTCATTCTATTGTAGGTAGTCACATCAAACAAAGAAATGGAATGAATCCGACTCATTCTTATCTACCATAGGTGCCCTAAATTCACAAAACACAAAAAGAAAAGTAATCGAAGCATAATCATAATATAAAGAACTTACATTTTCTTTGCCCTTTTTCTTTCTTATATCGGCAATTAGTTTGTCACTCTCTATTGCTTGCTCCTTCCTTTTACGGTTGCGTTTAGCATACCCCTTAAAACAATGGTAGAAAAATAAATTATCAAACACACATGTATTAAAAATTAACAGGACCGAAAAATATTAAATCACAGACCAATAGTTGAGACACTCACCTCATGAAGTATCCCTCTGTTTAATTCGCGCTCGTCATGAATTATGAGACCAACAATGTTTTCCCTTAACATTTATGCCTATTGTAGGAAATATGTTAAGTGTCAATTCATGTTGACATAAAAGCAAAGAATAAAAATGGATATACTCACTGCTTTCTCCAGGTCTTTATCCATCTGTTAAAAGTTTGAAAGTATTAGTACAACACATGAATAGAATAGTTTCATATGTATAACAAAGCCATAAATCTTACTTGACCGTATATTGTCATCTCGGCCATCGTAAAAAAAATCTAGAATTACAATAAAATGTATTTTAAATTAGCATGAAAAATTTATTCTCAATTTTATAAATCACATAATCATTGAATCAGATGGAAGTGAAAGCAAACAGAGCAATTTTTAATGTTGATCTGTCTCTAGTAACAAACCATGCCCGAGCATGTAGCGAAAAAAAAAAAGAAGGAAAGAAGAAAAAAATGCGATAAATCTTTTGTAAAGCTAGTAGGGTATCGAAAAAGTAGGTAGAGTCTTTCAAATAATTTAAGCAAAAAAACCCTGCACTTATAGTACCATGTTATTTAAGAACAACCCAAATTAGGAAAATATTCCCTTAGTTTAGAAAAAATAATAGTCCTTAGTCCCACTATTGCGAACTCATAGGATACTTTATCTTTCAAAAATGGGAATTGTACTATTAGCTGTTTAAGTGTATCCAACGGCTGTTTATCCAATCAAAGATGGTTTTCATTTATGAAGAATGGAAACATTGTAAGGAAGTGGCAAACTCTTTTAACTTTTATTTAGCAAAACCCATTTTATTCTTTTAAACCTTTTGACCATTGGATTAACAAAAATCAATGACAAAAATATTTTCTTAAAAAAATAACATACCATGTTCTTGACAAAGTGGGGGATACAAAAGAACGAAAAATCATTTAAGGGTGCTTATATATACTCAGGATAAAAATTTAAATCATTTAGGGGATGTTTGGCTTGTAACTCTTTTACAGAACATGAAGCTTAAATCATTTAGGGGATTCTAAAGCTTTGCACAAAGACCATAGAAGCTTAAATTTTCCAACAAATGATATATAGTTTTGAGTTTTTTTTTTTTTTTTTTTTTTTTTTTTTTTTTTTTTTTTTTTTTTGCACTGAGAATTATCCCTCAGGATAAACTTAATTAGTTTAGTCATGTTATGCTTTATTCCTCAACCGCATAATCCTAAAATTGTTGATGATATATGACAATTTTACTTCCGGACATGAAAGACAATACAAGAATTAAACTACAACCCAATTTCTCAGCTAGAAGACTAAATAGAAGGAGCAACTAGTTTCCTAAACCACTTAGGAATCTCTCCTAGATTTATGTAAATCATGCTGTAATCAGATCAAGCTTCATAATCTGTAGGCTTACCTTGTACGGTTGATCTCTTGCACCTATAAAAGAGGCCACTCACCCCCATTGAAGGGGTCGCTTCTTGAACCTAAAGGATAGCATAACATATTCATTCCTACGCATACACCCGGTCAGTTATCTAGTAGTGCCGCCCCCTCTGTTAGCTCACCTGTAATAACCTGCATTTCCATTTAATTCTAAATTTCATTTTCATATTTAATTGGAAATTGCATTGTCATATTTAATTTCATTTGGTATTGACTGCTTCATTTAATTTCATTTCCCATGTTCTAAATTTTATTCCTTGATTTATTGTGAGCTATGAATTCTTTTGGGGTCAAATTGTAAAATTTTTTATAAAGTTAGTAATACCTGTGTGGATTTCAAAATCTGTATTTCAAAACGGTGAAAGTAACTTCTATTGACTCAATCAGTATTTTTATAAAACCAGAAAATCAATTCTTACGTTAAAATGAAATTCCTGTATTTTTGTGGTGACCACCGCGCCCCGAAAATACCAGTTTATGTCCAAAACTGTCCGCGCCATGCTAAACTTCCACAGATTTTGGAAGTGACTGATTTGGACATTTACTTTATTGCCATTTATGGCAAGTGATCATTGGCTTAGGCCTTGTTTGGCAATGCTTTATATGTGTGTGTATTGTTAGGCCATAAGTCAAGTTTCCCAAACACCTTAATTTGCCCCTACATACCTATATGACCCCTAATCAAATTGAGACTTCATCCTATTACTTCTTCAGATTGTGTATGTATTTCGTAGGTGTGTATATTCTGGGTAATTAGTTAATTTGATAAAACAAATCAATTGTTGAGTGTACATCAAAGAACTTGGAGTCCAAGTTCTCCAACTTGCTATTCTATTTATACATCACATTACACACTTCTCAACCACATGATTGATCAAGCACAGAGAGTTTTTAGAGATAGTTCATAGAAGGGAAAATTCAGACCAATATAGAGAGAAGAGCTTCAATCCTCCATAGCTTACAAGCTTGCATTTGGAATTTCTTTATTGGGTTTCTTTCTCAAACAATTACTTCCATCTCTAATCTCAGTGAGTATTCTAAACTCACTACCAATGTAATTTCATGCTTTAGTACTGATTGTATATGTATATTGAAAATCACCATTGATGAATTTTGGTATGAACTTCAAAGCTTGAAAACATGGATTTCCAAAACTTAACCAAAATTAGTTTTGTGAATGAAATATGATAGATTATAATGTGTAGAGTATATGGTTGTAAAATTAGAGCTTAATTCATTCATAGGAGAAAGTATATTAAGAATTAGTTTTTGTCATGTTTTAGTTTTTCATAAAATTCAAGAGATATGATTTGATTCTTGTAAAATTAACCTTGGAATCTTAATCCTCATTTAAAAACAAAGAAAATCATATAAGATAAGGCTTGGTTGATCACAGAATTGAAATGGGTCAAAAAGACCCCTGTTTTGCTGGAACAGAGAAGTCTGGGGGAAGAAGACGAAGCCTCAGCTTCATCTCGCGCCACGATCGCGCGCGCGAGAATCGCGCGAGCGATCCGCGCGCGCGACCTTGCTTTCCTCAGGCAGACAGAAAAGTTTATTAAATAAAAGAAAATGGGCTTATCGCGCGAGCGGCCCGCGCGAGCGACTTTTCGCGCGAGCGGCCCCGCGCGCGCGAGGTATTGCAGTTTCTGCTTTTGTCTGTTTTTCTATTAAGGGACTGTTTGGATGAAATTTATATACTATTAAGGCTCTGTTTGGGAATTTAGTTGATCAGAACTCTATTTGGTTATGTTTAAGTGATTAAAACATTGTAGTATGACTCATTAATTCCCGTACGCGTGTTGTTCCTTAATTCGGCATTTTTGTTTAAGTGCATACCATTCATGTGGGTCAGTAGTACATGCATATGGGTGTCAGTTTGTGTGGAAAAGAGTAATGGTAGTGTGGAAAGGGTATGAGATTGTGTTTGTGGTTGTGGTTGTGGTTGAGTATGAGTTTATGGTCGTGGTTGTGGTTGTGGATGTGGTTGCGATTGTGGAAGAGGGTATCTTTGAAATGCGACGGTGGCAAATAAGGACACTCCCTGACGCCCATGGAAGCGTTAAAGTGTGTGAAGCCGAACTCGGACACTCCCTGGCACCCATGGTAGTGCTAAAGTGTGGCCTACGGACACTCCCTGATAACTCAAGTCTGGATACTGTGTGAGGGGTTGCCCCGGTATTTGCATGGCGGTTAGGGTATTCAAAGTGTGAGGCATTGGACACTCCCTGGTACCCCGGACCAAAGTGTGAGGCAAACTGGACACTCCCTGGCGCCCCGTTGCTAAAGTGTGGCTATCTGAGTGTTTCAAAGATACCAGGAGTAGGATAGTGGGTTGTTGTGGCTGTCGAGAGAAAAGAGTCGGCAAGATGAGTGTGGTGCATTGTTCTCATACACGGTCTCATCTGTGTAAATTTACCCTCTTTAAATAATGTTGTGAATGTTTTCTAAATGAGCTCCTTACTTCAACTATAAACTTGTGAATTTAAATGGGAATTGGAAAAAGGTAAGTTGGTATGATTTACATTCAAAGTCATGTTTTTAATACTCACCAGCTTCTTGAAGCTGACGACGTTGATGCGTCCTGGACATTCGTGTTCAGGCTTTTCAGGTTACAATCAGGAGGAAACATATGACTACGCTAATTGAGGTGGCTGCTGTTGGAATAAAGAAACTGTTTATTTTATGCATTAAGTTTATTTGTTTGAGTTTTAAACTGTTTTGTTTTAAGGATGACTGTAACAGACTTTAAGATATTATTTTATTTTCAAGGCGGTCTGTGCCTTAGTTGACCCCAGTTTATAAGATGTAATAAGATAGAAAATTTTTGTAAGCCTTGATTGCTTTACTCTGATTATTATGTTTTATTGTTTGACGTTTGGGACGGAATCGATCCTTCAAACTGTCGCGACCTACGGGTCCATAAAGGAAATTAAACGCTTTCCTTATTTATGCTACGTCGGGGCGTGACATCACCAGTCCCCGCCGGTGATCTGTCAGTGAAGGCGCACCGACACACCCGTGGACGTAGGTCACCTCATTAATGGGGCCGAACCACTCCAAACTCCATTGTGTCCATCTGTCTCATATAATTACTCTTACCCAAATTTTGGCATCATCAGTTTGGCACCGTTTGTGGGAACTACGACTGCTTTTCTCTGAAAACAAATCTTTGACTGATCAACATGCCTCCAAAGAAAGGTAAGAATACCACTGCTCCAACGGGGACCGGCCGCCTCTATTACCTCTGAGCAGGTTACCGCAGCGCTTGCACAACTCCTAGAGGCGAACCTAGCAGCAAATTAAGGCACTGCTGGCCCGGCAGGACGAGCTCCCCTAAATCGAGGAGCAGCCCAGGAAAGGCGCGCCTAACCGAAAGCCCCCACGGGTCAGACAACATACCCACACTGCGCTTGTGTCTCCGTCGAGTTGGAGACGGCGCGGAGATGACGAATGTAGCCAGGCGCCCAGGCGAACCCAACGACTTGCTCGGGCTAACCCGCGCCGGGCGGGAGACACCAGAGACATCATCAATAGTAGGCGTGCTGCCCGAAAGGCCAGGACATACGACCCGGGATTCGGCCGAGGACCCCCAGGCCACGAGCCGGGGAGATCTCAGGCACACGATTACCCATAGCCGGAGTCGGGCCCTATCCCCAAGGATAACATACTTCTAGGAAGAGGCCTCGTCATCTGATCTGACCTACCGCTCGAACATAGAAAGGAAGCCCGAGCGGGATGGCGTGAAGGCTCAAATCCAAGACTTGCAGAATTAACAGATTGAGCAACTAAACCGCAGGTAGCGCCACGATCATACCAATACAGAGACTGAGTCACTCTACACCGCTCGGGTCACCACATTTCCCATCCCGCGAAAATTCAAACCGCCACATCTCAACTTTTATGATGGTTCAAGGAGCCCAGTGGATCATGTCCGCACTTACAAGGCTCAGATGGCGCTAGTCACCACGGTTGACAAGTTACTGTGCTTGGCCTTTCCCAGTACCCTTAAAGGGCCAGCCGTACAGTGGTTCCATGCTCTGAAACCTTGAACGGTTGGTGACTTCAAGACATTGAGCAAGCTCTACATCAACCAATTCATGGGGATGCTCGACCGGTCACAACCAGACACCCAGCTGCTGACCGTCAAACAGTGAAATGGGGAGTCCCTAAGGGAGTACGTGGACTGTTTCAATCAATAGAGGCTCCAGATCTGCAACCTGAACGAAACGGCCAGGATCATGGCCTTCTGCTCGGGGGTTCAACAAGCCAAAGTTGCTACATCGTTCCACCGTGACTGACCGGCAACCCTGGTGGATCTTTCAGAGAGGGTCGAAAATTACATCGACACGGAGGAGTTTCTAAAGTCCAAGCGCGCCAGCTTCATGGGAGAAGAGTCCCCAAAAGCTAAACAAAAACGTGAGGGCTCTGAGAAGGGTCCGGAAAAGAAGCCCAGACAAGATCAGCAGAGAGGCAGTCAGGATCAGGCCCCGATTACCTCACCACACTTTCCCGACCTATCCACGAAGTTATGGCCGCCGTAGAGACCCAGAGGCTACTCAAACAGCCAGCCAAGTTGAAAAGCTCACCTGATAAGAAGAACCGGGACATGTTTTGCTACTTCCACAAAGACCACGAGCATGACATAGAGGATTGCTTTAAGCTTAGGATCTCCATTGAGTAGCTGATCGAGCAGGGCCACCTAGCCAAATTCGTGGCGGCAGACAGACGACCTCGGCAAGACACCCGGGCTCCCGAGGAGCCGTGACCCCTCGGACATATCAATGTAATCTCCGAAGGAACTTCGGGCAGAGGGGATTCACAATCAGCGAGGAAGAGGCATGCCCGGGCTTCTCGATTGGATGTCTGGCATGTCCAATTCACCCGCTCTCCCCCAACCGATGTATTGCTATTCTTATCTGAGGACATGCTAGACCTGCACTGCCCTCATGATGATCCGCTGGTGGTGACGCTCTCTGTAGCAAACTATGTGATCAAAAGGGTATTGGTAGACACGGGCAGCTCATCCGACATCATGTTTGTCTCAGCATTTGATCAGCTCGGGATATCCAAGGATCGGATCTAACTAGTGGCCACTCCCTTAGTAGGTTTAAATGGGTCCAGCACCCAACCGCTCGGTACCATTGAGCTCCCGGTCCTTATGGGAGCCTACCCCCAGCAGGTATCTGTACTGACAAGCTTTGTGCTCGTAGAAGGTCCATCTGCGTACAATGTCATCCTTGGGAGGCCAACTCTCAACAAGGTGGTCGTGTCAACGTACAGCCTGGTGGTTAAATTCCAGACCCCTCAAGGACCTGGGAGCCTACGTGGAGACCAAGCCATCGCTCAGAGTTGCTATGTCTGTTCCTTGCACCGGGAAGCCATTACGGAAATACTAAATATTTAGGAGATGGACCCTAGAAACAAAAGTGACTGAGTGGGTCCAATGGAAGAGCTGGAACATGTGGTGTTGGATCCTCGATTTTCTGACCGGACGGTTAGCATTGGCACCCTCTTAGAGCCAGGCCTCAAGAAGGATCTGGTTCAGTTCCTGCGACAAAGCCAGGACGTCTTCGTCTGGAGCCATGACAACATACCTAGGATAGATCCCCGGGTCATGTCTCACCGTCTCAATATAAACCCAAATTCTCGTCCGGTCAAACAAAAGAGGCGGGGTATGGCACCCGAGAGACAGGCGATAGTATGTAAAGAAGTCGAGAAGCTCCTGAAAGCAAATTCCATCCGAGAGGTTTACTACCTCGACTGGTTAGCAAATGTGGTACTAGTCAAGAAAAGTAACTAGAAGTGGAAAATGTGTGTAGTTCACTGATCTGAACAAGGCTTGCCCCAAGGACTGCTATCCATTACCCAGGAAAGACCTCATCGTGGACTCGACAGCCGGTCATGCACTCCTTTCGTTCATAGATGCCTATTCGGGGTACAATCAAATCAGCATGTATCCCGGGGATAAGGAGAAGACTTCCTTCATCACGGATCAAGGGATGTAGTGCTACAAGGTAATGCCATTCGGCCTCAAGAACGCCAGGGCAACCTATCAATGCCTGGTCAATCACATGTTTAAGGATCTACTCGGGAAGTCTATGGAAGTCTACGTTGATGATCTCTTGGTCAAAAGTCGAGACGAGTCTAACCATCTTAAACATCTGGCCGGGGCCTTCAGCATTTTAAGGAAGTTCAGAATGAGGTTGAACCCAGCTAAGTGCACATTTGGCATCTCGTCCGGAAAGTTTCTGGGACACCTAGTCAGCAGGCGGGGTATCGAAGCAAACCTTGAGAAAATCCAGGCCATCATAAACATGTGATCGCCCAGGTCAACTAAAGAAGTTCAGAGCTTGGCCGGGCGGGTCGTTGCATTAAATAGATTCATCTCCTGAGCTACCGACCGATGTCTTCCATTTTTTAAAATCCTCCGCAAGACCTTTCAGTGGTCGAAAGAGTGCTAGGAGGCATTTCAAGTACTCAAAAAGTACTTGGCATCGCCCCTTTTACTCTCAACCTCATGCCAAATGAGGAATTATTCTTATATTTTGTAGTGTTAGTTTCAACGTTTGGCTCGGTTCTTATCCGAGAAGAACACGAGACACAATTCCTGGTCTACTATACCAGCCATGCACTTCAAGGCGCGAAAAGTAGATATTCTTGTATACAAAAGCTCACCTATGCCCTCATCACATCTGCCTGGAGACTTCGCTCGTATTTCCAGGCCCACGCTATCGTGGTCCTCATAGATCAGCCGCTCCGCTAGATCCTGAGCATGCCTGAAACATCCAGAAGGCTCGTCAAGTGGGCCTTAGAGTTAGAAGAATTTGAAGTAACCTATAGACCCCACACGACGATCAAGGGGCAGGCCATAGCAGATTTTTTGTGGAGTTCACATGCCCAGAAGACCCAGTGGAAGAGGATGACCCGCCCTATCTACCGTCCGAACTGTAAAAAGACATCCAGACCTGGGTACTTTACGTAGACGGGTCCTCTAACAAACAAGGCAGTGGGGTGGGGATCATCCTTACTACTTCCGACAGGATCTAGCTTGAGTACGCATAACAATTTGGGTTCTGGGCCTCCAACAATGAGGCCGAGTACGAAGCCCTGTTGGTTGGATTGCAACTGGCCACATCGATGGATGCGCGACAAGTCTAGGGGTACAGCAACTCCCAACTCGTCAATCAAATTACCCAAGAATATAAGGCTCGGGAAGAAAATTGGTAGCTTACTTGACCATTGTCCGAGCAGTTTTAAAGAAATTAGAAGGCTTTTCCATAATACAGATCCCCAGGGAAGAGAATACAAGAGCCGATCGGTTAGCCCTCCTCGCCTCATCCTCCGAGTCAGACTTGCCCGGGATAAGGGTTGAATACTTACCTGAGCCAAGTATGATCAACTTGGAAGGCATAGAGGTCAATCCGGTCACCTTGGTACTTACCTGAGCCAAGTGTGATCAACTTGGAAGGCATAGAGGTCGATCCGGTCACCTTGGGCTCCAGTTGGATGGATTCGATCACGGCATTTCTCACAACTGGCTCGCTACCGAACGAAAGGGAAGAAGCTCGCTAGATAAAATATCGGGTGGCCAGATATCACCTCGTCGATGGAATCCTCTATAAAAGGGGGTTCTCTATCCCATATCTCCGCTGTGTCCACCCCACACAGGTCTAAGCGATACTACATGAAATTCATGAAGGTGTATGCGGTAACCATGTAGGAGGTCGGGCACTCTCCCAAAAAGCCCTGCTGCCACTCTCCCAAAAAGCCCTGCTGCAGGGCTACTACTGGCCGACAATGGCTCGGGACTCCCAGGAATATGTCAGACGATGCGACAAGTACCAAAGATACTCCCCCATAATCAACCACCCAGGAGAACTCCAAACACCCATCCTCATTCCATGGTCATTCGCTCAGTGGGGCGTCGGCATCGTCGGTCCCCTCCCGATGGGAAAAAGGTAAGTTAAGTTCACTGTTATTGCAGTGGACTACTTCACCAAGTGGGTGGAGGCCGAGCCCTTAGCCACCATCACCGAGAAAAAGATGAAAAGTTTCGTTGAGAAGAACATCCTCTACAGGTTCGGTATTCCCTGCGTTCTGGTCAGCGACAACGGCCGGCAGTTTGACACCCCGGTGTTCAGATAGTTCTGCTTGGGCTATGGGATATCAAATCAATATTCCTCTCCCAAGCACCCTCAAGCCAATGGTCAAGCCGAGGTGACAAATCGAACTATTCTGTATTCAATCAAGACCAGACTCGAAAACGCCAAGGGGCTTTGGGCAGAAGAATTGCCGACCCTTCTGTGGGCCTACCGTACCACTCCTCGGGCAGCAACAGGCGAGACACCATTCTCACTAACCTATGGCTTTGAGGCAGTGGTCCCCATTGAGCTCGGATTACCTACATACCGGGTGGCAAATTTCAGCGAGCAGAACAATGAGGAAGCCCTCAGAGCAGAGCTTGACATGGTAGAAGAAAAAAGAGATCGGACATATCTAAAAGTGGCAGCTTACAAGCAGAGAGTTTCCCGGTACTTCAATAGCATAGTCAAGCACTAGAGTTTCTAGGTTGGGGATCTCGTTCTAAAGGTGGTGAACCAATCTACCAAGGTCCTGAGCCATAGGAAGTTGGCGCCAAACTGGGAAGGACTATACCAAGTTATACAGGTCAACCGCCTGGGGACCTATTGGTTACAAACTCTGGACGGACACGACCTCTCTCACCCTTGGAACGTGCATCATCTCCGTAAGTATTTCCAGTGAAGCATGACAATAATGTTGGCTAGGAACCATGTAGCTCTGCCTGAGCAATTCTATTCATATAAGTAATAAAAGTTTCTTTTTCCTCCAAACAACTCTTCTCTGTATTTGCTCATCCAAAAGACCTCGGGGTAAGACCCTAGGCATCTAAAAGACCTCAGGGTAAGGCCCCAGGCATCCAAAAGACCTCGGTTCCATAACCCGAGGAACAGACTTTGCTTGGGTCCATCCGACGATGGGGGAACACCCCCTAGGTGGCTGATGATAGCAAGCCTCAAAGGACCCTGAAACCATCCACGTTCCAGGTCAGTTTCCTACGGTCACTCCCTCTATACACATGCCTTAGCAAATGCTTAGGGGGTAAGGAATACCAGGCTAAATAGGAAATCACATCGGGTACTAACAGGACATGGAATCCTAGGACACCTAACATTCCTAAGCACCTACAGTACCCAGAGAAACCGTTCGGATAGTAAACAGGTCACAAGCCTACACTATACCCGAGCGGGACCTACTTAATAGGTCCCAAAATGACCAAGTATTCTCTACCGGTTACAGTCTTAAACCTTTTGCCAATGCAGGGATTTAGATTGGCTAACAACCAGTCAAGTATTGGCAATCACAAACAAGCATACATGTACAAGTGAGAAATACAAAACAATTAATGCAAAAGGTGGCCTCAAAGGACCTTTTCATTAATTAAAAACAAAAATATTTACATTGAATGGGGCAGTTGTAGTAGCCTCCCCAAAAAAAACAAGTGTTCTAGTGTAAGGCCTACCCACACACTAGACATCGATGATGTCACATCGTCACCCGTGCCATCCCCACCGGCCGGCACATCGTCGTCAGCAGTAGCACTGACCCCCTCATCATCCTGAGCCAGCTCCTTCCAAAAGTCAAAGTCAATCCAGGAGTACCCGAAGAGGTCCCAGTCCGGGTGGTCCGAGGAGGCCTGAGCGGTCAGGTCGACATAGCCCTTGAGGAAGCCCGCCTCGAATTCTTCCTCGACTTCCTTAGCTTCTGCATCCCGAGCGGCGGTGACCTCAGCCAGGGTCGCTGTCAGAACCTCAGCTTCCTTCTCGGTGGCTACCCTCTCGGCCTTTGCATCCACAACCTTTGATTCCAAGGCCTTCCGAGCAGCTCGCTCGGTGGAGATGGTGTTCCGGGCCTCCTCCAGCTCAAGGGCCAAAGCCCTGGACTTTTCCTTTACCACGGAAAGGGAAAACCCTACAGACTCCCAAGCAGCCTTCTCTTCTGCCAAGGTAGCCTCGGTCCCCGCCGCCAAACAGCCGACCTGCAGGAAAATTTTTGAAGTATAAGTTCCCGAGCATAGAAGATAAAAACACAAAATGTGTAAAGGGCAACTTACCATGTGGCTGACGCTGTACAGCCAGCCGACCAAGACATTGGGGCCCAGTAGAGAGCAATGATCGATCTGACTCTGAAGCAACCCGGGCCGGACTCTCCCTCTGATAGCGTCCGCCATCTCCACCACTGGCATTATGGACGGCTCTGCGCGAGGCCCCGGGAGTGTTGGTTCATCCAAGGTCGGGAATGATACCTCGGCCAGTGTGGCGGTGGGGACAGCTTCGGTGCTGCAGCAACGGTGATACCGGGGTTTGAAGTTCCGACTGCTTCCTTATCAGCCCGGATGGCGATCCCCCGGGAGATCCTCTTCAAATTTTGACCCTCGACAGGGTCATGTTTCTTCCTCTTCATTCCCGCCCGGGCCATTAGGGCTACCTCCTTCTCCTTCAATGTCGCTATATTTTTTGGGGCCATCTTTGTCAAAATAATCAAGGACGAGTCAGTGTAGACACCCCAATTTTGACCAAACGTCGAATCAAGGGGAGTGTTATCTCCAAGTCCGATGATGACAATGTACGAACAAAACTAAGGCTTCCAATGTGATTCAAGCTCTTCAAAAAACTCTTCAATTTAAACAAAAAAAGAGAGAAAGAAAAGGAAAGGAAAAGAAAAAGGAATAGAATGACACATGGTGTGGCCTACGGCAGTCATGCAGTGCCACAGCGGCACTCTGTGTTTGCCGGACCAGCAATCCGTAACTGCCGCAAAAACACATCAAGTGCCGCAAAAATTAGAGTCTAAAAAAAGACGGTAGTCCATAGAGTTATCCGCGGCATTCATTGAGTGCCGTTCCGGCACTCAGTGAGTGCCGCTTCCATCTCCATTGAGTGTCGCATTTTTAGCAGACAGCTGTGATACAGCACATTTTATACCCTCAAAAGTACATTCAAAATTAGGGTTTTTGGCTTAAAAATACCAAAATAACCCTCTAAAATTTGCCTATAAATAGAGGGTGAATACTCCATTACAAGGGATCTTTTTTTTGGGACTACTACTACACATTTTTGGGAGAGTGGAATTTCAAGGAGAAAACAAAAAGAATTTTGGGAAAAGATAGTTTTGTTTTAGAGTTTGAAGAAGTGCTTGGAAAATCTTAAAACTATAGAAGTTTGAGGATAGTTGGAGGTGATACTCTACTCTTGTTAGTTTTCTTTTATAGATTTAGAGCACTTGCTCTCTTAGTTTTCTTTATTTCATTCCTTCTTGTTGTTTTTTCTTTTCTCTTGGGGTTCTTGGAGATCTTCAATATCTCTCTTGAAAACTCTTGAGTTTGATCTTTTGATTTCATGTAAGCTTATGCTTCATATGGAAGCCCAAGTTTGATCATCATTTATAAATAAATAGATGGATCCAAGTCCATAATCATGACTTGGATTCTCTAACTTGGAATTTCATGGGATCTTCTCTATATTCTCTTGAAGTTCATGAGCTAGTTCTTTGATTCTTTTTTTTCTTTTTTTCTTGTTTATGCTCTTCTCTTGAGACTCTTGGGGATCTTCCATATCTCACTTGAATCTCATGAGTTTGATCTTTTAGTCTCATGTAAGCTTATGATTCACATGAGATTTAAAGTTGATCATCATTTTATTAAGAACAAGTAGATGAATCCAAACCCCTACCATGGTTTGGGTTATCAAACTTGGAGTTTTTATAGAATCTCCTTTATATTCCTTGTAAACTCATGAGTACTAATCATGTCTCTAGTCTCCAATGACCATCAAATGGTAGGAGAAATAGTTTGGTTCAAGCCTAACTTCATGGCTTAGTAGTTGGAGTTAACAAATAAAAGTTGAACTTAACAATGAAACAGTGGGTTCATAAACTATTTTTGATCAAAGATTTTTAGTTAAACATCGAACTGTTGGAACTGAATGAAACCAACGGGAAAGTTTCTATAACTCAAAGTTCTACCACTGTAATTTTTGTTTTAGTAGGATCTCATGGATAACATGGTCGACCTTTCTTTCTAAATGGGGGGGGTGCCCGGGGCACCTCATCTTGTCATTTCGTCGTTGCTCATTCCCGTTAGGCCGAAGTCTTTGGCTATTTACGGGTGGGCATCCGATCCGAGTGTAGAATTGTGATTTCGGGCTGTACCAAAAGCAGGATAATCTCACGCAAGTTCATTTGAAAGCCAGTATCAGTACCTTTACCTCACTTGTTATAAGAGCAAGCAGCTATTAATCTCCTTTTTGTCTTCCGACCTTACCGTGGAAGCTTAGAGGATCTGGTAAACGTATGGATACCAGGCATCTTTTTTATAAGGTTCCGAGTCATCCAATTGCAGTCTCTAAGGCGGTGTAAAGGTGCTCTTGATGCGCTTTATCATAGGTTTTGTGAGAACCATATTCTGTCCAGAGTTTCAGAACAGAAAATCAGTTTCAAAATGAGTAAATCAGAACCTTAATAAAGCATTCTTGTCTCCAAATAATTTTTTATATGAAGTTTAGTATGTTAATAAGATCTCCTAAAAAGATTAGAGTCTTTATGATTTTTTACTATTTTTAAAAAATTGTACAAATCTCTGGATAGAGATTTATAAATCTCTGAGTGATGTCTAGTTTTTGTCCGTTTCCCAGAGTTCTAACCGTTGAAACTTTGATTTTCTTTTTGGGATGGAAACTAGACACACAGAGGCATCTTGTGTCCAAATATCATCAAGATCAAACCATGGGAAGTATGCTTTTTTATTTTGTTAAAGTTTTGGTCTGCTCTCTGCAATTTTCAGAATTTTATGACAGATTTGACCAACTTTATAAATAATGGTGCAAATGACTTTTCTATGACCTAGGGCTCAAACCATGTTTTAATAATGATTAGTTAAGCTTGAATTCAAAGTTTAAGTGATCTAAATCACTGATTATTTCATAATTTATTTTTGTTCATGAACATATTCATCCATGTGGCTTGGTGCTTGTAATTAGGACTTGTTTGCTTTAGATTTAATTACATTTGATAGATTTAAGCTAGAAGTCTAGGATTGTTATTTAAGATCTAACTTTATATCTTGTATATCATGTGGACTAACCCTTTGTTTTGTAGCGCTATTAAGGTATGATTTCTTGAACTCCTCTTTAGTTTATTTTAATTTCTTGATTTTATCAATTTTTCACCTTAATGCGCGACACCTTAGAATCAGGTTTTGCCTTATGTGTATATGTGATTAGAGACCTTTTCTTAGGATCTTTCTATTTGTATGCATTGCACGTTTAATATTTGCGGCATGGATCCCGGGTAAGTTCTATAGTTCCCTATTTGCATATTATATTGCTTGCTACTTGAATTATATGGTTTTTGAATGATATTTTATCACTTGCAATCTTACACCCTTTAGACATGCTTTTGTAATGTATATTTATACATATGTATTAGTTGAGGACATGCTTAGATTATTAATTCGATTAAAAGGATGTTAAGTAGAGGCCTATCGCGAGATAGGATGAGAGGGGGTGTTTTAGTCCGACGGGCTCCTTCTTCTCTCATTCCATAATCCCCGGACCTAGTTAATCTTTGGTTTCACAAAAAATCAGTTCCCTTTTAAACTGGTTTCTTAGTTTTCCTTTGAAAAATTAAGTGGCAACTCATTTGTTTTGAATTTGAAAAAGGTTTTTAAACAAAAGCTGTGGGTAAAAAGAAAGAAAATTGCGATATCCACAGTCAGTTATGCATGGAATTGAACAAATAGCAAAGCAATCTGAGACTGAGATCAAGTTACGTACCGAGAATGATCGGGAAGAATCTAGGAGCCCCGAGGCAATGCTTGGGCTTGTAGGATGTCCCCTGCCCGGGTCAGTAATTTACTAATGCCTGTGGGGTCTTCGACCAAGGACAAAATCCTTGCCTGGCACTTGTCGGGAATTTTGGGCGAATTGACCGATCCCTCTGCATGATAAAAATAGTCAGTTTGGTAATAGCAGCTACAAAGAAGTAAAACACAAGAAAGGATGGAGGCTTACTCCTCAACTCCCCTGCCCAGGAGGTCCTCAATTGAATGTCTGGCGCCTCCTCACAGAACCCGAGGGTGGATACTTGGAAGAATTTCTTCTTCCACCCCTTGTTGTTGCTCGGGCAGTTAATTATTATTTTCCTACCCTGCCAAGCAGATAGCGAGAAGAAACCGGCTTCCCTGTGCACTTTGAATGGCTGATGGGCCCAAAAGAACTCCTATAGTGTGAGCTCGTAACCTAGAGCCTGGGGCCACAGGGAGATAGCCCCCATAAAAAATCTCCACCCATTCGGGGCGAGCTACCTGGACGAGATCCCAGAGGTATATTAGCACATCCCGGACAGTGGGATGTAGAGAAAGGCGAAGGCCCGCTATAAGGGCGTCCTCGTACAGGGTGATGAAGCCCGACTAGTGAAGGTGAGCCCCGTCGCTATGCATACCTAAGGAGAAGCGGTCAGGAATGTCATATTTTTCCCTAATCCGGGCTAGGTTAGTAGAGCATAAGGTGCTAAAAATCCGCTCGTAAGAGAAAACCACACCCGGACTATTCGGAATGGACTCCTCGACATCTTGCCTCCCAGACGCCGAGGTAACGGGCATGTCATGAACCCCATCGTCATCAGGAACCAGGATAGGAATCCTGTCCTTGCTATGCTGGTTTGACGAGGATACCGAGGGTGGGTCTAGGCTGGTGTCAAGGGTCCCAGAGCGGGACTGCTCATCTTTTGACCGGGAAGACGAGTTGAACACTGAGTGGCACATCCCTAAAGCAACAGAGGTTGGGAAAGGGAGTAACTGGCAACTTTGATACGGGTCAGGAACTCCTAGCCTGAGGTACAATGGGGGAAAAGTGACGAACCTAAAGGGGAAAAAGTAAAGGGTCCCTAATGTAAAGTAAAACTCAGTCAAAACTGCTATATAGCAACCCGATTGGTTCAACCGCTCTACAGCTAAGGACGAGCTACTCAACTTGAGAACAAAAATGAACCCAAGGAAAAGGAAGTCCCAGTCCCGGGCAAAACCTACTAGGTTTGATCCCTTGAGCCTCACTCAGAAGGAAAGAAAAAAAAAAGAGAAGGTGGAATGCAGCAAATGGAAGTTTAGAAAGGAAGGACTTACAAGAATCAACGTAGTAATGGAGTCGGGAAACTTGGTCGGGAAAGTCTTGCTCTCAAAATTGGTAGTGTCTACTTCTTGGTAGCAGGAATTAATGAATTGAGCAAGTGTTCTTTATATAGAAGACGCGGACGGCCCATATCAGATTGGATCTAACGGTCAGGGAGCTTTCCCGCCAAAACCGACCGACAACTGTCATCTTGGGCACATGAATCGTCGCCTCAAAAGGTGCGCGCATTAAATATGCGATGGGACAGTCCGGCAACCACGCAACTACTTGGTTACTTTCATGCCGGCCTCGTAGGATCCTGACTAGGCCAGTGACCAGTTGACACGTGGCAGTAGCCGACCGAGCCCACATAGTCACTGCTCGGTCTAGACCACGAAAAACCAGCGTGACCGGTCACGTCCCAGGGGTCCCAGCCTCTTTCCCGAACGGTTTTTCGGAAGTAGTCTTAATTTTCAAACCTCATCAGATAGGGCATCCCATTAGTTTCAAAAATGGGGGGCAGCTGATATGTACAAAAATATTTGGTCAAAGTCAAACCTCGCCACCTCAGAAAAGAGAAGTCAAGTCACCTCGAATCCAGGTCTACTGTTCAATCCTCCTGAGCCGTTGCATGAAACCGCCCGGTCTGGTCAAAATCATGGGCGTTTGCTCCAAATTAGCCCCACATGGGCGCGCCTCCAGAAGGCATGATTGCTTGTCCAGCGGGTAACCAGGAAATTACTTATCCAGCTAGAAGACTAAATAGAAGGAGCAACTAGTTTCCTAAACCACTTAGGAAACTCTCCTAGATTCATGCAAATCATGCTGTCATAAGATCAAGCTTCCTAATCTACAGGCTTACCTTGTACGGGTGGTCTCTTGCACCTATAAAAGAGGCCACTGACCCCCATTGAAGGGGTCGCTTCCTGAACCTAAAGGATAGCATAACACATTCATTCCTGCTCATACACTCGGTCGATTATCTGGTAGTGTCGCCCCCTCTGTTGGCTCACCAGTCCCTGCCGGTGATCTATCATTGAAGGCCCACCGACGCACCCGTGGACGTAGGTCACCTCATTAACGGGGCCGAATCACATCCAAACTCCATTGTGTCCATCTGTCTCATATAATTACTCTTACCCAAATTTTGGCATCATCATATATGTACATATGTGTTGTATTAATTATAAAAATATGAGGGGTTCAAATAGAAAAGTGTATAATACTATGCTTCTCAAGTATGTATTAATTATATATATATAATACTATGCTTCTCAATTATTGAATCACAAATGCTTCCCAAATACTTTCATAAAAAAAAAAAAAAATTCTCAAATACATATAATAGTGTGATGTATCTTCAATAATTATCGAACCACTTCAACATACCTTTCACTATTACATGCATTTGAGATGCAAAATTTGAGAAGCTTTTGGATGCAAAGTAGTTGAACAAATTTTAAAAACTTTTTTTTGGGTCTAAGTTACAAGTTTTTATTTTTGGTTAAATTGGTTATATATATACATTAACAGGTAACAACATTATCTAAAATATATTAAAAAAAAAAAGAAAACAAAAGAGAGTAAGAGCATCAGGATGGAGTAATTGGGAGTTCTAACCAAAATTTAATTGCTATTGCTTGTCCCACATCGATAATGGGTAGAAGATTTAAGAGGTAAGCTAGCTTATAAATAGAGTGCTATGGACAAGGCATTGTTCAGGGGTTAAACGCTACTAATTAGGGACTTGCTAGTCGAGCCGAGCTTGATCTTGTGGGTTTTTTAATTTTAATTGAGCCAAGCTAGATCATTGTGGGTTATTTGTCAAGTCGAGCTTGAGTCGGCTCATTTAATCTTTTCACAAGCTCGAGCCGAGCTTGAGTAGCTTGTGATTCCTATGAGCCGAGCGCTGCACGGCTCGTTTAATATTTTCATGAGCCGAGCATGAGCAGCTTGTGAATCCTTCGAGCCGAGCCTACAAAGCTCGGTTCATATTCACCCCTAGTTGCAATATTTAGTTGCAATATTCCATTGCAATCTCACTTCAAAAGACAAGGTGATGAAGAAAAGTAAAAGTGGGTATTTGCAACAAAATTGAAAGCGATTCTCAAGGGATTTGAGAATTTTACCGGATAAAGGGGTGTTCCTTTTTTTTTTCTTCTTTCTGGATTCTGCTTCATTATACGGCTTAAAACAAGCACCAAAACAATGACATGAAAAATTTGATGCTATAATGGTCTCTAATGGATATATTGTTAATGAGGTGGATAGATGTGTATATTATAAATTTGAAAGCAATATTGGTGTATTAATTTGTCTTTATATGGATGATATGCTAATCCTAGGCACTGATATGGTTGTAATAAGTGAGGCCAAACAATTGTTATCATCTAATTTTGATATGAAAGGCCTCAGTGAGGCTGATGTAATTCTTGGAATAAAGTTGACTAAAACCGATGAGGGTTTTCTCATGTCACAACAACATTTTTGTGGAAAATGTTCTAAGAAAAATACAGGTCGTAGTGTATCACAATTTGAATATGCACAAATAATTGGTAGTCTTACTTATCTTATGAACTGCAACAGACCTAACATAGCTTATGCTGTTAATAGACTTAGTAGATATACTCATAATCCTAATAAAGAACATTGGACTGTTGACACGACTGAAATTATGTGTGCTCTTATGAGTACATCCAAGTGTAGATGGTCGCGCCAAGTATAAACTGGAAAGACCATGTCGTATCCTTAGGAACGGAATTGGGGACAGAAATTCTAGATTGAAGCCTATAAGAAATAAAAAATTATTTCTTTAAAGTGGAGGGTCTAACAATCCTATTATATTCAGAAATTAACTGGATTAATCAAAATCAAATTACAACTAAGTTAAGTGGTGATGAGAAATCAGGTCTTAAAACTATTTATGAAAAGGTGTTGGGAACATGTAAATCCACATTGTCCCAACCACTACCCTCACTACAACAAAAATGTGCTTTGGCGACAAACAGAGTTCGTCGCCAAAAGTCCATTTTTTGTCGCTAAAGGCTTAGAGATGAAAAAATGTTGTCGCCAATTTCATTGCCTTCGCCTTGTCACCAAAGGCCCCTGGCGACGAAATTTATCTTTCGTCGCCATAGACAAAAATAACGACGAAATAATTTTGTTGCTATTGATCACAATTTTCGTTGCCATTGATACATATTTTGTCGCCAAAAGAGTAATTTTTTTGTAGTAATTTTGCATTAGCGATGAAATTTTTCGTCGCCAATTCATCATATGCAATAGTGACAAATTTTTTTCGTTGCCATAGACAAAAATAATGACAAAATAATTTTGTTGCTATTGATCACAATTTTCGTCGCCATTGATACGTATTTTGTCGCCAAAAGAGTCATTTTTTTGTAGTAATTTTGCATTAGCGGTGAAATTTTTTCGTCGCCAATTCATCATATGGATTAGCGATGATTTTTTTTGTTGCCAATTCATTTTCAGCATATGCAAAGGTGATGAAATAATTTTGTCTCCAAATATATAAAATGGTTGCTTGTATTAGTAACGAAATATTTTCGTCGCCAATTCATCATATGCAATGGCGACGGATTTTTTCGTTTCCACTTCATTTTCAGCATATGCAATGGCGACAAAATAATATTTTGTCTCCATAGGCATCACTTTAGAACTCACTTTAGGCGACAAAATAACATTTCGTCGCCATAGACATCACTTTAGGCGATGAATTAAATTTTCGTCGCCATAGGCATAATTTAAGGCGGCGAAATAACATTTTGTCTCCATAGACATTGTAATACCCTGTATTTTTGTAATGTATTGTATGAATAAGACCTTGTATTCTTCTTTTTAATACTTGTATGGGTTTTTCCTTGCCTTTGGTATAATCTACATACCAATCGATTGACAAGTTTACTAATCGATTGCCTTATCTTGGATTCCAATCGATTGCCACTTATACCAATCGATCGGAGCATTTAATCCCTAATCCCAATCAATTGCCATTTATGCCAATCGATTGACAGCTGTTGGACAGATTCCTTTGCATTGACTTGGGTTTGTCCACGTGAACTTTTATCCTCTATATGTAAGAGACCCATTTTGGGCGTTTTCTGTTTTAGAAAATAGAGAGAGTGAGAGGGAGTATCTTGTGTGTGTATTGTATATATATACACTCTCATATATATACACATATATACATCTATACACACACAGATGGACTGAAAGATAGAAGAAGGAGACCAGAAAGATAAGAAGAGGAAAAAGAAAGAAGGGATGAGAAGACATAGAAGAAGAGGAGAGAGATGGAAAACCCCCATTTGAAGCTCCAAGCTTCAATTCACACACCCTTGTAACCTAAGGTGAGTTCTAAACTCACTGGGTATCACTATATTGATGTTAGGGCCTATTTAGATGAAGAAATGGAGTTTAAATCATGTTTTCCCGTATTTATGTTGCTGGACTGTGTTCACTATGAAGAAGACGAAGTCCCAATCGATTGCCAGTGTTGCGACCCAATCGATTGGACTTTTTTTCCAATCGATTGTTACTATTTTTATACCAATCGATTGGACCACTGTCCCAATAGATTGGCAGTTTCAGAATGTTGATATTCTTGTTTAGTTTATATTGTAACTGTTTAGTTTTTCATTTACTATTCAATAATCACTGCATGCTATACTATTGTAATACAGATGTGATAATGAGTTAATATGACATAGGATCGTAGTGATGATGAGATTAATGAATAATGGTTGTAACGTTAGATACCATATCATTGTGAATCCTTTTGGAGTTGTCGTTCGTTTCATTCAAAGTAGTCAGGCCACATGGGATTGTCATGTATCGATGTTAGAGTTGAACTTAAGTAGGTTATTAAGATTTGAGAATCTTGCGTGGGCGGGCTTTGGTCAATCATATGTTCTTAAAAGCGATAGACAAACGAAGGTGTCTATGACTTGCGATGAACCGGACCAGTAGCCCTAAGATAGCCAGATGATCTAATCATATGTTCTTAAAAGTGGTAGACAGAAGAAGGTGGCTATGACTTGCAGTGGATTGTGATCACTAGTAGACGTCGTTAAGTCATGGCATTAGAATGATGTACCATTACTTAAAGCGTTATATCCCTGTAGTGCGGTGAACTATGCATATGTTCTTAAAAGCTAGGGATGGAGTATCATGTTATCCATGGCATGCAGTGGATTGTGCATATGTTCTTAAAAGCGGTGGACAGAGCAATGGTGTATTATAGAGTGAACTACTGCTGAGTATGTTCTTCTATCGAAATGAATTGTCGGTCTGAATTTAGCAAGACGTTAGTAATTGGATAATCGGTTTGATTAAAGGGAAGATACCCTCAATGGAATCTAATTATTATCATTCATAACTTCTAATAACTTCAATAGTTGATACCCTGTTAGTATCCAATTCACTCAGCTTTCATTAAGCTGCCGACATTTATGCCGCTGGACATTTCGACGTTCCAGCGCACCCTTGTTATGATTATACAGGTGATGGACCTGCGGGCGAGGACTACTATGCTGGTGATGATGTTCCAGTGGAGGATTATCCCGATGGAGGTCACACAGATGAGGACTACTACCCCAAGGACTACCTTTACATCAATTGAAGATTAGAATAGATAGTAGTCTAATTACATTTACTGTTTTCCTAGATCTTTTGTAATCGGGCATATGTTGCCTTAGCATTTGTATTTTTGTTATGCATTACTCTGATTTGGGACTCTAATTTTTAATAGCTAGTAACTTTCTTTTGACCTTAAGTTACAGTATTATCTAGAACCTAAATTACATTCCTGTTATCTCTATTCCTTATTGTTGTTTAGTACTGCGTGGTATGGACAATCATTTGACTTTACCAGTCGCTGCCTTTGGACCCAAAAAGGAAATTCATTTTTCTCTATTTTTGTTGCTCTGGGGCGTGACAGGATTTTTGTTATCCGAGCCTAGGTTTATTCCTTTTTGCTTATAGATCATTCTACACCACCTGGTCCTAGAACCTTGAGATTCTATAGATGAGTATTAAGATTAGCTCTAACTTAAGGTAGTCTCTTTTCATGTAGCATGGCAACACCGCGTTTCATTCTAGACGAGTTTGGAGGACACTACTTGTTTAAGGACAGTATGGAACTAGCAGACCCACAGTATGCCTGGAAGCTTAGGCAGAGAGCCACCACAGAGACAGTGCGAGACATGCTGATTGAGTAGCAGAGATTTGGGACCCAGGACCCAGAGATGATATGTCAAGAGATGATCTACCGTAAGGACACCTTCAGACGCATTAAGGAGGATTCACTATAGATGTTGCGAGACCAATTCTCATATCAGGTTTTACTTGATGAGGTTAGATTTGTGCCTCCACCTCCCCCGACAGAGCCACCACCCCAAACACCTCCACCACCACCAAAGGAGGACATGGTTGATGTATCCCCAACAGATGAGGATCCGAAAGAGGATGAGGGTGACGATGACAATGACGATGATGAGCCAGAGGATGATGACGAGGAGATGGAGGATGAGGAAGACGAGGATACTGATGACAAGGAGCCGGAGGAGGACCCAGAGGACCAAACTGGTATGGATGTGCTGGTTGGTGTAGATATTGTAGTAGTAGAGGGTTACCCGATAGAGGATGAGGCTATTGCTGTCATGCCCGTTCCAGAAATTTATGATTCTGAAAATGCATCATTGAGATTTTGAAATTATTAATGTTATTAATAATTTGAGTTGAGGTTGACTGTGAGTCAACGGTAAGGTGTCAGTGAGGACACGGGAACATGGTAGTTCATATTGCATGGGCATGAGTAAATGGCATTTATATGATTTAAATGTTATTTGACTTATATGGTATTTTGTGAATAGTGAATTATACCTGTGTAGTATAATTTCTGGTATTTTCAGTATTGTTTGTTAACATTTTGAGAACTGTGGTGAGAACGTGAGTGACACGTTAATTAAAAAGTTAGGTTGTGTAGAGAATCCACAGAATATAGTTTTCGGACGTTATTTTTGGACCAAACGAAACCTAGTCGAAAACTTTTGAAATTTATAGTTTTCACTCGTAAAGGCATAAAATGGACGTGTGCGAAGTTTCAGGAGTTAATTAGAAGTTTGAGGAACTCGTGGGGAGGTAAACGCAATTCTTGAAGAGTTTTTCTATATATAGAAGTGGATGAGATTTCATTCTCATCCAAATTTCCAAAATATCTAGAGAGAGGAGAGAGAAAGGAGATTTGGTTGCCACGAGCTTGCCGCGCGACATACGACGACCTTCCGTCCGTCAGATTTTCTCCAAATTCAAGATTTGAACTCGTGGAGGTAAGACCTACGTTTTGATACTACTTAGGCCGTGTTTGGCCAATTTTCGTAAAAATCTTAAGTCTAGACTTTTGGGAAAAACAGGTATAAACTTGTAGGAATTTTCTCAAATTTGAAATCTGACGATTATTTAGCCTCCTAGTCGATCCTTCAAAGTTTGGGGGAAATCGCACGAGGTATGAAGTTCTAACTTATGAAATATAGAGAAATACATGTTTTATATTTCAACGACGAAATTGAGATCCGGGAGAAATCCATGTATTAATTGTAGGCCCGTTACTTATGCACGCGCTAATTTGTGAAAAGCAGGTCTAAATTTACGCGAGCATGTTGAGTTGTCTATGTGGGTCAAAGGGGAGTCTTATATAAATTCATGCCGGAGTAAGCTTCTCGATGTTTGAGAATTTGATTAGCGACGGCTACTGTGCATGGTTGTAGGCTTGGACTTGCCATGGCACTTGTGGAGATGTAATGGTTGTAGGCTTGGACTTGCCATTGACATCGCGATTTAAGGCTTGGACTTGCCGCTACCGGATGAATGTGTATTTTTCTCCCTGGAGACTATTGATATGATTTATGAGATTAAAGCATGTTTTGTCATATATTGCATATGTTAGACTTGTGCACTCTATATATAGCTGAGCAGTGGAGATTTACTCCATTGCAGGTAAGAAGAAAGACAAGAAGAAGCGTAATGAGTGAGGCCGTTAAGGAACGCCGGGGGAATCATTTGTTTATATTTTTGTTTCTTTTTCCTAAACTTGTGTAAGGATTGGGAATTCGTAAAATGTTGTAATAGATCTTTGGATTAGTTCCATAGTATTGTAATCTTGTAATTGAACGCCTGTAGTTATGTTTTAAATGTTGTAATTGGCGTTGGTTGTGATGGTTTGTGGATACTTGAGAAGCATGAGTTATTATTTTCACAACAGGGCTGCCCAGCAGGGGAGCAGTCGACTGGACCCTATGTCAGTCGACTGGATCCCGTGTGATTGAGACACTGAAAGTGAATAGTAAGAGAAGCAGTCGACTGGACCCTGCATCAGTCGATTGAGACACTGTTGATTTTGGCTACTGCTTCTAATAATGGTAAAACCAGTCGACTGGATCCCCAGAGCAGTCGACTGTACCCCTTTTCGAAGTGTTGCATTTTGGTTCTGTTTAGTACAGTCGACTGAGCAGTCGACTGGGTTCCCTGATCAGTCGACTGGACCTCTGTTGAGAACTTTAAGTTTTGGTTTCTGCTCAGTACAGTCGACTGGACCCTAGGAGCAGTCGACTGAACCTCTGTTTTCAGAACTGATTCTTTTGAATGTATTTTCATTTGGCCAAAACTTTTTATAACTCAAATTTTCAATGGATTTGTGAACTCAGAGGACAATATTTCCTAAGTTTTAAAATACCCAGGGTTATTTTAACGTTCTTTCTGCTGCGTATCGTTAGAGGATGTTTGGATGAGCCTTGATGGCGTGCCACGTGTCCTATTTCCGCGCGTAAGCGGGATGGGTCGTGACAATTGCAGAGGATGACACAGGTGATAACGTTGTGGTACCAGTCTTACCAAGCAGCGTGAAAGCACAGTTGCCAATAGAATGGGCTACGGAGATTGTTGCACATCCTTATAGATTTGAGATAAGAGTAGCAGAGTTGGAACATTCTATGTTAGAGGCTGAGGCACTTGCAGCTGCATTTGATATAGCCCAGGCTGATATGGCCGATGCGGGAGACTTGGGATTTGTTATGGAGCATGATGGACCCGAGCTACCCAAGGAGGATTCGATGGAGGAAGAGGACATAATGGATGATGATGACATGGATGAGGATGATGTTTTGTCTGATGTTTCCCCAGAGGATAAGGCTTCCATCTATGGATCCGACGTGGACAATTTTTGAGTCCAGTACCTTTAGGACTTAGACTTGTGCTTTTGACGCTTACATAGACAGCTATTGACCATATCGTTTTTGTATAGGTATCCACCAGTGGTGATCTTGTTTATATTTCTTTTGCTAGATCTTGTATAGGTTCATGTACTTCGCGTACACAGACAATCTATTGTGTACTCTGCTGTATATCTTTTGGATATATATATATATATATGTGGCAGATCGTTTCTTTTGATTATTATCATCTCATTTGTTTCTGATGCTTATGATTTAGAATTGTGTTATGCCTTCCGTTGTTTTATTTTCTAGTTATTTTCCCGAGAAAATTGTCAACTAATCGTTAGATCTTTCATAGGTACACTTCACACGTTACCCTATGGTCGGGAACACGAGGTATCAAGCGTGACTAGGAGAACCCATGCCTAAGGGTATGGACCCAACCAGAGTCTTCGAAGTGTTCATGTAACGAATTCAACACGTTGGCGATACCTACAATAATGCCACCCACCGAGCTAACAATGGTAACAACGGCAACAACCACGTTGCTCCTCCGAGCCAGACAGGCGATAAGCTATTGGAACGATTTTGTGGCCTACGACCCGAGAAGTTCGACGATATGGCAGAATCTTGGAAAATCGAACAATGGATACGAGAGTTGGAGCTAATTTTTGAAGCTCTAGAATGCAGCGAGCTTGATAAAAGACGTCTAGCCGCATTTCAACTAACTTACTCCATTGTAGACTGGTGGGAGGCTGAAAGAGCCACAATTAGGACCGATTCTGCAAGGAGAATGCCTTGAGAAGCATTCAAGACTCGATTTCTCAAGAAGTATTTCCTCGAGGACAAAAGAGACCAACAAGAGAGGAATTTCCTGAGTCTAACTCAAGGGAACTGGACGGTCAGGGAGCATACCACACAATTTGAGCGACTTTCCCGTTTTACTCTACACATAATAGATACCCCTGCCAAGAAGGTCAAACGATTCCATCAGGGACTCAACCCACACCTCCGACACATGATGATAGGCCATCTGGGCCAGTTGTTTGAAGGGATTGTTCATCTTGCTTCAAGTTTGGAAAAAGGATGCTTATCCTGTCCAAGGACCACAATCAAATTGACCTCCGCCCAAGACCTTCCAATCGAGGAACTTTCCTGTACAACCATCTAGTAATAATCAGGGATGGAAACCCCAAACTAACAACTACCAGGGAACCAAGCGGTCTTGGGATGACACAAGGAAGCCCCAAGCTAACCTTCCTCGATAACAGAATCAATAGCGAGGACCACCTCAGGCACAACCCGCTGCCCAGCGACAGAACACTGATGGATATTTTAACTGTGGAGTGCCCAGACACATTACAAGGTATTACATAGCTCCTAAGACTAACCATCGTAATGACCTCATTTTCCATAACTGTAACAAGTATGGCCACATAAGTAAGGATTATCGACCACCTCGTGGAGGCTACTATGGAGTGCCTGCTCAGGGACAACAAGGACAGATTAGGTGAATGCCATCATCCTTGACAATGCCGGATACAATGCTGAGGAACAGCAGAACTTGGAAGGTACACTCATTTATTTCACAGTCAAGTTAGAGCTTTGTTTGATACCGGTGCTGCCCGTTCTTTCATAGCTATTAAGATCGTGCGTGATTTGGGTTCGGTACCCCTAGCACTTGAGCTGATCCTTAATGCCATTTTGTCCTTGGGAGTAACTGTTAAGTTAGGTAAGGTGTGTAAGGATTGTCCCTTGATCTTAGAGGATAGGAATCTCCCGGCAGACTTGATAGTCTTGTTAATGTCTGAATTTGACGTGATCCTAGGTATGGATTTGCTTACTAAGTATGGTGCCAACCTGGATTGTGTTAGTCAGACCATTGTCTTCTCGATACCTGGTTATCTGTAGATCATATTTCAGTACCAACCGTTAAGCCACATGTTTCTTACGAACTGTTTAGCCGCAATCGAGACTTCAAGCACGGAGCTTACTATAAACCAGATCCCTGTTCTTTAAGATTTTGAGGACGTATTTTGAAGTATCTCAGGACTTCCACCAAAGATAGAGATAGACTTCTACATTAAGCTAATACCCAGAATGTTGTCGATTTCCAAGACCCCATATCGAATGGCGCCAACAGAGATGCTAGAGTTGAAGAAGCAAGTTCAGGAACTCAAAGACTTAGGTTTCGTTCACCCGAGTACGTCACCTTGGGGAACACCAGTTCTATTTATGAAGAAGAAGGATGAAGAGCTACGTCTTTGTATCGACTACAGGGAGCTGAATAAGGTCACAATCAAGAATAGATATCCACTTCCCTGGATAGACGACCTGTTCGATTAGTTGCAAGGATCAAGGATATTCTCGAAAATTGATTTACGTTCAGGTTATCACCAATTCCTAGTTCAACCAGAAGATATACTGAAGACTGCCTTCAGGATGAGGTATGGATGCTACGAGTTTCTAGTGATGTCTTTTGGATTGACCAATGCCCTGACAGTATTCATGGACCTAATGAATAGAGTATTCAAACCTTATCTAGATCAATTCATTATAGTATTTATCGACGACATTTTGATTTACTCAAGGATGGAAGAAGAGCACAACAAACACCTATAAATTGCTCTACAGACTCTCAGGGACAACAGTCTATACGCGAAGTTCAGCAAGTGTGAATTCTGGCTTCAGGAAGTGAAATTCTTAGGACATATGATATCGTAGGATGGAATTTTTGTAGACTTATCTAAGATCGATGCAGTCTTGAGCTGGAATAGACTGACCAACACGACCGAAGTTAGAAGTTTCTTGGATTAGCTGGATATTACCGGAGATTCGTAGAAGGATTCTCTAAGATCGCGGAACCATTAACAAGTTTAACGAGGAAAGAAACGAAGTATGAATGGACTGATAGGCATGATGATGCATTTCAAGAATCGAAAGAAAGACTAACCTCAGCACTAGTACTTGCGATACCCAAAAATGGAGAACAATTCATAATCTACAGTAACGCATTACACCAAGGACTTGATTGTGTGCTAATGTAAGATGGAAATGTCATTATACACAGATCGAGACAATTGAAACCACATGAGAAGGACTATCCAATACATGACTTCGAACTAGCTATAATTGTGTTTTCTCTGAAGATTTGGAGACACTACTTATATGGAGAGAAGTTCGATCTATTCTCGGATCGCAAGAGTTTAAGGTACCTATTCTCTCAAAAGGAGTTGAACATGCGATAATGAAGATGGATGGAACTACTCAAGGACTACGATTTCTATTTGCAATACCATCTGGGTAAAGTAAATGTTGTAGCTAACGCATTGAGCCGAAGAACCTACCTTTTAATTGCTTTGATTTTGATCAAAAAAATGGCAAACATTAAAGATGTTAGTCGGATTCAACCTCCAACCAGTGGAATTAGGAGAAGGACAACACTTTGGATGTCTTGTTGTGCAACTGACTCTCATCAGTCATATCTTGGAAGCTCAATAGTTAAATGAGGATTTGAATCTATGGTTTACTAAGATGTCAGCAAATAAACCAAAAATATGGAGTATCAGTACGAATGGAGCATTGAGATGTAAAGGTAGACTTTGTGTGCCAAATGACGGTAGTCTCAGAAAGGATATTTTGGACGAAGCACACAAGTCAAGGTTGACTATCCACCACCCCAGAGGAAACAAGATGTATAAAGACTTGAAGAGGAACTTCTGGTGGGAAGGAATGAAGCTAGAAATGGTCAAGTATGTATCACAATGTCTTATTTGCAAACAAGTGAAGGCAGAACATCAGAAACCCCCCAGACTTCTACAACCGCTTCCGATTCCCTAATAAAATGGGAGCACATCACCATAAATTTCGTGGTATATTTGTCAAAGTCATAGCAAAACCACGATGCCATTTGGGTAATAGTGGATCGACTCACCAAGTCAGAGCATTTCATCGCCTATAGCATGATGTACCCAATCGAAAGATTGAGCCAGATGTATCTACAGCAAGTTTTACGACTGCATGGGGTACCTGTCTCAATAGTATTAGATCAAGATTCGCGCTTTACCGTAGAATTCTGGAAGAGCCTTCAGACAGCAATGGAAACTTCACTAAACTTGAGTTCAGCCTTTCATCCACAGATAGACGGTCAGATAGAACGAGTCAATCAAGTGATAGAGGATATGCTGCGAGCTTATGTCATTAAATTCGAGAGTTAATGGGAGATGCACCTCCCTTTGATCGAGTTCGCCTACAACAACATCTATCACACGAGCATAGGGATGGCACCATTTGAAGCTCTATATGGAAGACCTTGTCGATCACCGTTATGTTAGGCCGAAGTTGGAGATACTCAACTACTTGGGCCTGAGATGATTTAAGAGACCAGCGAGAAGATCCAAATTGTACAAGAGAAGATGAAGACCGCTCAATCCAGACACAAAAGCTATGCTGACAAACGACGCAAAGACTAGAGTTTACAGTTAGAGATCATGTACTGCTCAAAGTTTTGCCAGTTCGAGGTATCGTCAGATTTAGACAGAAGAGAGCAAGATATCGTCGTAATTCATCGGACCATTCGAGATCCTAGAACGTGTTTGGAAAGTAGCGTACAGACTTGCATTGCCACCAAAGATGCTAGGAGTGCACAACATTTTCCACATCAGCATGTTGAGGAAGTATGCCCACAGCCTAGCGCATGAGATCAGTTTTGAAGATATTGCGGTGAACAAGAACGTGACATTCAATGAAGGACCAGTACATATTCTAGACCGAGGAATGAAGAAGCTCAGAAACAAGGAAATTCCGCTAGTGAAGATTCAGTGGAAGCATCACGACGAAGGAGAAGCTTCATGGGAACTGGAGTCAGAGATGCAAGAGAAGTTTCCATTTTTGTTTGAACCCTGCTTACTTTGGATTTTGAGGACAAAATCTTTAATAAGTGGTGGATGATGTAATACCCTATATTTTTGTAATGTATTATATGAATAAGACCTTGTATTCTTCTTTTTAATGCTTGTATGGATTTTGTCTTGCCTTTGGTATAATCTGCATTCCAATCGATTAGCAAGTTTACCAATCGATTGCCTTATCTTGGATACCAATCGATTGGAGCATTTAATACCTAATCCCAATTGATTGCCATTTATGCCAATCAATTGGAAGCAGCTGGACATATTCCTTTGCATTGGCTGGGGTTTGTCCACGTGAACCTATATCCTCTATATATATGAGAGCCATTTTGGGCATTTTCTATTTTAAAAAATAGAGAGAGTGAGAGGGAGTATCTTGTGTGTGTTTTGTATATATACACTCTCATATATATATATACACATATATACATCTATACACTCATACATACACACAGATGGACTGAAAGATAGAAGAATGAGACCAGAAAGAGAAGATGAGGTGAAATAAATAAGGGAGGATCAGACAAAAAATAAAAGGAGAGAGATAGAAAACCCCCCATTTGAAGCTCCAAGCTTCAATACACACACCCTTGTAACCTATAGTGAGTTCTAAACTCACTGGGTATCACCATATTGATGTTAGGACCTGTTTAGATGAAGAAATGGAGTTTAAATCATGTTTTCCTGTATTTATGTTGCTGGACTGTCTTCACTGTGAAGAAGAAGAAGGCCCAATCGATTGGAACTTTTCCCAATCGATTTCCAGTGTTGAGATCCCAATTGATTGCCAAAGTTAGCAATCGATTGGCATGGATTGTGACCCAATCGATTGGACATTTTTCTAATCGATTGTTACTGTTTTTATACTAATCGATTGGACCCCTATCCCAATCGATTGGCAGTTTCAGAATGTTGATATTCTTGTTTAGTTTATATTATAACTGTTTAGTTGTTTATTTATTGTTCAGTAATCACTGCATGCTATACTATTGTAATACAAACATGATAATGAGTTAATGTGACATAGGAATTGTAGTGACGATGAGATTAATGAATAATGGTTGTAACGTTAGATACCATATCATTGTAAATCCTTTTGAAGTTGTCGTTCATTTCATTCAAAGTAGTCAGGCCACATGGGATTGTCACGTATCGATGTTAGAGTTGAACTTAGGTAGGTTTGTTAAGATTCGGGAATCTTGCGTAGGTGGGCTTTGGTCGATCATATGGTCTTAAAAGCGATAGACAGACGAAGGTGTCTATGAATTGTGGTGAACCGGATCAGTAGCCCTAAGATAGCCAGATGATCTAATCATATATTCTTAAAAGTGGTAGACAGAGGAAGGTGTCTATGACTTGCAGTGGACCATGATCATTGGTAGACGTCGTTAAGTCGTGGCATTAGAATAATGTACCATTACTTAAAGTGTTATATCCCTATACTGCGGTGAACTGTGCATATGTTCTTAAAAGCTGGGGATGGACTAACGTGGTATCCATAATATGCGGTGGACTGTGCACATGTTCTTAAAAGCGGTGGACGTTTCAATGGTTTATTATAGAGTGAAGTACTGTTGAGTCTGTTCTTCTATCGAAATGAATTGTTGGTCTTAATTTAGTAAGATGTTAGTAATTGGATAATCGGTTTGATTAAAGAGAAGATACCCTCAATGGAATCAAATTGTTATCGTTCATAACTTGTATTAACTTCAATAGTTGATACCCTGTTAGTATCTAATTCACTCAGCTTTCATTAAGCTGACGGCATTTATGCTGCTGGACATTTTGACGTATCAACGCACCATGGTTATGATTATACAGGTGGAGGACTTGTGAGCGAGGACTACTATGCTGGTGATGATGTTCCTATGGAAGATTATCCCGATGGAGGTCAGATAGATGAGGACTACTATGCCAAGGACTACCTCTACTCCAATTGAAGATTAGACTAGATAGTAGTCTAATTATCTTTACTGCTTTCCTAGATCTTTTGCAATTGGGCATATGTTGCCTTAACATTTGTATTTCCGTTATGCGTTACTCTGATTTGGGACTCTAATTTGAAATAGCTAGTAACTTTCTTTTGACCTTAAGTTACATTATTATCCAGAACCTAGATTACATTCATGTTATCTCTATTCCTTATTATTGTTTAGTACTACGTGGTGTGGACAATCATGTGATTTCACCAGTCGCTGCCTTTGGACCTAAAAAGGAAATTTTTTTTCTCTCTATTTTTGCCATTCCGGGGCATGACAGACATCATATTAGAACTCACTTTAGGCGATGAATTAAAATTTCATCGCCATAGGCATAACTCTAGGTGACGAAATGTTATTTCTTTGCCGTACATCACATTAGAACTCACTTTAGGCGACAAATTAATATTTCGTCGCCATAGGCATCACTTTAGGAGACGAAATGTTATTTCGTCACCATAGACATCACATTAGAACTCACTTTAGGTGACAAATTAATATTCGTCACCATATGCATCACTTTAGATAACGAAACAATTTTTCATCGCCATAGACATCACTTTAGAACTCACTTTAGGTGAGGAATTAATATTTCGTCGCCATAGACATCACTTTAGGTGACAAAATATTATTTCGTCACATAGACATCACATTAGAACTCACTTTAGGCGACGAATTAATATTTCATCCCCATAGGCATTACTTTAGGTGACAAATCAACATTTCGTCGCCATAGACATCACTTTAGGTGACGAAATATAAAATTTACACTTTAGGCGACGAATAGAATTTCATCACCAAATTTATGTTTTTTCAGCCTTTTAGGCGATGAAATTTATTTTTTGTAGCTAAAACTATACTTTTGGGGACAAAATTTAAATTTCGTTGCCATGTTTCATCGCTAAAGCCCATTTTGTTGTAGTGCATGCTATAACGTTGATGCACGAGCAGGGCTTTACCTCCTTAAGATTCCTTATTTAAAAAATGATTAAGTTCAGAAATGGAGACACTAGTCATGTAAGTCGTACATGACTTGTGGTTTGATTAACGTTACTTACTTTAAAGAATAGAAATAATTACTATTTAAAACAATGAACTATAATCAATAAATCAAGTATGGGATATTTAACATGTTAATCATATAAGTTCATCGAGTGAACTAGTTAAAAGACTTGAGTTTCAAATTCTGTTTGCAATCTGAACTTTGGAAAATCAATTTGGTTCAAGTATCTGAAACAACAGTCACTGGAATGCAAAAAGGGTTCTGCCCAAGATATGTGCCTACCAATCGATTGTCATAGACAGCAATTGATTGGTATAGAATGTCCCCCAATCGATTGGCATATGATACCAATCAATTGGCTTTAAATCAATAGTAATCGATTGGGTTCTATTTCCAATCGATTGCCATTGATTCTAATTCTGAAACATGGCGGTAGCTGGGTAATAGTGTTTCATTACATTGTTCCCAACTAGGATTCTACTCTAACAAATTAAGAGATGCAGAAACATAAATAAATTGAGGCATGCTGTAGAAATTAAATCTAAACATGGATTTAATCGTGAAACTTGAAATTACAATGGAGGTTCAAAACAAGAACTAGAATAAAACTATGACTAGAAAAATCCAAAACAACATAGCTAAATAAGTGAAACCTGATTTATACGTATTATGAAACCTGCTTACAGAACTCGAAAGCTTCACAAAAATGGAGAAAACTCTAGTTAGTCCTACAAAAATACTAATCACAAGAATGAGACTCTCAATGAGACATTAGCGTATTTCAAAGAACGATAAGAGTTTATGTGATTAACCCTCAGAATTGAAGAATGGCTCAAAACTCACTAGGATTTAAAGTTTCCACCCCTAGTCCAATCACATAACAATCATATTTCACTCCAATCAAAGATTTTTATTATAGCTGTCAACTCGTGCAAATGTTTTCAGGATATATTCATGCTATGGATATATAACTAGATTAGCAACATAGAGACATGTAATCGAGATCCATAACAAGACAAGAAAGAAATTAATGCATCATTGCACCATAATTAGCTAAGAGATATGAAATTTCCAAGAGTCATAAGC
This sequence comes from Hydrangea macrophylla, assembly GCA_033977485.1. Lineage (NCBI taxonomy): Eukaryota > Viridiplantae > Streptophyta > Magnoliopsida > Cornales > Hydrangeaceae > Hydrangea > Hydrangea macrophylla. The sequence continues at coordinate 92,603,285 of CM066988.1, read as the reverse complement.
TTAACAACCAATTTTTTTAAAAAAAATTTAGTTTTCCTAAACACACCAAATAGCTAAAACAGACATTATAATACATAACAGGTGTAACAAATTCAGTTTAAAATAAATAGGTGTGTATCTACCTCCTACCCCTAACTAAAATAAACATTGATCCCAATGGAAGTATTTCAAAACACAAGGTAGATATCACATGATACAAGCGTTGCAGTTCACACAAACAAGATCACCTGTTAAATTAAAACAATCCCTACAAACAACCAAGATCAAGAGATAACTAAACAAGAATACAAAGTATAACAATTAAAATCCGAATCCATGAGCAAAATGTACTATCTGTATAAACATGTCCAGAAAATTAAACAGAAAGTTCATATACAGATAAATAAACATCCAAATCTCCAAATATCCAAAAATATAAACTATTGAGAGAGAAAGGAAATAAAGTACATCAATAATGAAAAACACACTCTCTCACTCCTCCACTCTATCCTATGTGTCTGGGGGTAATGCATCACCAGAAGTCTAAGGCAGAATGTCCAAAGTGGGATTCGTAGCCTCACTACCACCCTTAGTAGCTGTCTCAGCCTGGATGATAGCTGCCAGGTCACTTGTAGCCTGTGTAAAAAGAGAAGCACTAGCTGGGGGTGGTGGAGATGAAGGTCGCATCTCAGAATTATCGACCTTTGGTGGTACTGAAGTAGAGGCAAGATCTATGAATGTAGTCGCCTGTGTGGAACACAAGGACTGATCTACCCCCAATAGAACCAAAATCTGCTCATGAATCCCGTAAGCTGCCTGAGCTACGTCGTCATCTGTCTATGCTCCATTGTCGACAATTCCTGCTGGGCAACTAACTAACACAGTGTGCCCTCAAGCCTCACCTGTGCCTCCTTCTCACTAATCAGAATATCGTAAATTGCTTAGAGGGTGGCAGGGGTTGCAAGCTCGCGCCTTTGTAACTCATACTAACCCTCAGCCTCAGGACGCGTCCCTATGTCCTCCTTAGAATGGTGGTCAGTACCCTTGTCCTCCTGATCTTGACTCTCTGACTCAGGCGTCCCTGGGTCTTTCTCTTCCTCAAAATGATCTCCTGTCTTTCATTCTTCCCTTTTTCTTTCTTTTTGCTACTTGGCTCCTTTACCTTTTCTTTCCTTTTTTTGACTTCTTAAATTGTCCCTCAGATCTCCTTACCGTGGCCTCACAAAATATCCCGATCTTAGGCTTCTGAGTAGGAAATCGGCAGGAAGAGATGGGATGCCCGCCTCTGCACAAACTCGATGAATAACCTAAGCACCTTTGAGGTGCTGGGTATGTGCAGTGTGTCGTGTGCAGTCAAAAAGGAAGTCCAGGAAGAGACGGGGTAGATAAACCAATTTCTCGGTTCCTATGGCATATAGGAATTGGCAATACCATCCAGCTAGCTCTTGTTTATAAGTCGTTGGAAGAATGCAGTCCACGATAGCTAGATGAAGGAGATGGTAGTCTGTGGTGAGGTCATGGTCCTCAAATGCCTTATCTCCATTCCACTTCTTCACTCGTCCCCCTAAAATCTCTGTGGCAATCTATACCACCCGTGTACAGATTCATTGCATTTCATTACATTATCATGCATGATAATGTGATGTGTTATGCATTTGTGGCACATGTGTGAGTGAGTTTTGACTCACGAGTCAAATTGGGTGTCTATGTAAGAGAACCCTCTGAGATGGTGTGAATTGAATGTTTTGTTGTTGTGACGTCTCTCCGGGAATGAGACGGTCATTGTGGAATACCTTAAATATTGATCTGAAAGTAAATGTTTACCTGTGTATTTCACTATCTGTATTATTTCTGGATTAGAATTTATTTCTGATGCAAATTTTAGTATCCTTGTGAGGACGAATTAACACGCCACTAAATTGGTAGGCTAATTAGCAATTTTGCAAAATCATGTGTGACTGTGTTTTAGCAACCAAACAAAACTTAGTGAAAAACTAGTAAAGTTAGATATTTACTAATAGGGGTGCTAAATCGAAGGTTTAAGACCTTAAGGGGAGTTAAATGATATTTTGAAAAGTTTGGCTATAAATACAAAGAGGTGAGATAATTTAGTTACAAAATCCATTTTGACTTCTAAAAGGATAGGAGAGAAAATGGAGATTTGATCTTCGAGCTTGCGATGCTCATTTTCGACGATCCGTCAGTTGATCAAAATATTTTATTAGATATTCGAACTTATCGAGGTAAAAGCTTCGTTTTGATGTCCACTAGGTCGTGTTTGGATAAGTTTTTCGAAAACTCATTTTCTAGAATTTTCCTAAAAAGTTGTTAATCGGACTTTTGATCCATAGGAATCATACTAGATAGACTTCTGCACGTTCTTTGTGCTCGAGTTTTCTTTGGAAAGAATTGGAGGAACGCTATTCAGAGGTGAGTGATTCAACTATGTGTTTTGGAATGATTTCTTGACATATATTCATGTTGTGTATAAAAATCATGTCTTATTTCATAGATATATATTGTTTAGTTCATACTGGGCGTTTATATTGATAAGTAGGCCCAATTGTACGGTTAAATGTTTTGATTTTGTCGATAGCATGGTGAAATGTGATTTGAGCAAGTTTAGTTACTTATTTGGGTCAAAGGAATGCATGTATCAAGCCATCGTTTTGGAGCTATTATAGGCATTAGGTCACACGTTTGAAGAAAAGAAACATGGGTCTTACCTTTTCGCGTGGACTGATTGGCGAGGAGTCGTGGATTAGGAATATGGAACGTACTCGTGGGATCTCCAGAGACTAGTATGAAATGTAGAGATGTAAATGCGAGCATGTTTATCATTCATGTGCATTTGTTATTTTATTCACTAAGCATTAGCGTAAACATATTGAATATGTGTGGTTATTTAAATAACCATTCAAGTGTAAATGCCGACGAGGAATCGGAGAAGTGAGCATGTGGGTTTAGGAGTTCTTGAAGAAGATGACTTATCATGCCTATCTCGTAATTTGGAATTAGAAATGTTGTATTAAGAATTTCATGACTTTTGACTATGTTTAACTTAGTATCTTAAAACGGATTAATGACGTTGTAATAGATTGTAATCTTGTATAATTATGTTTTAACAATATTATACTTTAGTTAGAATGATTTGTTGACAGAAAACAGTCGATTGGACCCTTTTTGTGAATGAGACACTACATCAGTTACTGTCGACTGGTCCCCCGACACAGTCGACTGGTTTATGTTTTTCAGAATTTATCTTTCTGCTTGATTGGATTTCAGTCGACCGAACAGACTAGTCGACTGGGAATTTGGCACCTCAGTCGACTAGACATAGAAAACAGTCGACTGGATTAGGTTTCAAAAATCAAACTTTCTGTTGGACCAGTCTCAGTCGATTGGGCACGAGGTGTAGTCGACTGGATTGTTGGTTTTATAAATGATTTGTTTTCTGTTCCGCTGCGTGTGTTCTTAAAACTAACTTTTGGGAACGTTGATGAATTGGTTTAGCCTCGGTGGCATACCAAGGGCTTTGGTTCCGCTATGTGGGACCGGGCTGTGACATTTAGTGATATCAGAGCTATAGGTTTAAAGCCTTGGGAACGAATGACGTTATATGTTGAGTGACGTTGAGTAAACCATTAATCATGGTAGAGATGCCTTATATGTTTGCATCCGTTGATTGTGATAATGAATTGTGTGCATACATAAATTGTGGCATAGAATGCATAGTCTTTATGCATTGTACACAATAAGATGAATACTTGGCCCGACATGACTGAACCGATAAGAGAATTGTCACCACATTCACATATGGATTAGATAGTGATTATGGCGGGAACTTTGTTCAAGCTGTGAGTGAACGAGATCAGATGAATGTTCAGGCTCCACCAGTTGAGGTTTGATATGTTAATGCACCACCAGTACCACGACCTCAACACACCATTGTAGAACAGTTCCACAAACGGAAACCGACTTTGTATCATGGACAAACTGATATAGACTTGGCCAATCATTGGATGATGGACATGGAAAGACATTTTTGCATAGTGACATGTACTGACGAAGATAAGATTCTTTGTGCATCTGATACATTGATGGGAGAAGCATTGGATTGGTGGAATAATGTGCTTGAGCAAGGGAAACCAACTACGTAGGAAGCATTCAAGGATGAATTCAACAAGCGTTTCTTTCCGCGATCGGCTCATACTCAGAAACATCAAGAGTTTGCGAGTTTAGTTTAGGGAGATATGACCGTGGGTGAGTATATCTCCCATTATAATGCTTTATTGTGTTTTGGGAAATCTATAGTTCAGACTAATGATGATAAAGTTTGTAAATTTGAGGAAGGGCTTAGGGAGAATATTCGTAGCCATGTGGACATGTTGCAACACCCGACCGTTTCTCTAGTTGAAGAAGCCACCCGTATTGCTAAGAAAAGTGTCGAACGATATTGATAGGGACAATAAGGGAAGAGAGCCAATAATAATAAGGACAAAGGACAAGGGAATACGAAGAAACCATTCATGCAAAGCTCAGGATCAAATGTAGGTAGCTAAGGAGGGAGTATGTTCGTCGGAGATGCGAGACCGTTATGCCTAACGTGTAATATGCGACACAAAGGGGCTTACTATTTCAAGCACCTGTTATCTCTACAAACAACTAGGACACATATCTCGTAATTGTCCTATGAATACGAATACGAATACGACTACACCAAGCACAGATTTGTACACCAAGAGCTACAATTCAGAGATGAGAGGGAAATGCTTCAAGTGTGGCCAACCGGGATATATAGCAAAGAATTGTTTGGGTAAGAGACAACTGAGAATGAGTACTGGGGCATTGAGTATGCCAAGCAGATCAAACGCAGTAGACAAAAGAAAAGGAGTTGAGCAACAACAAGGATGATATTTTCAGCTCAGGTCGAGGAATACGGATGATACGGTTGTATCAGGTATTCTTCCTATCCGTTCATACCCCGCACTATACTCATGGATTCTGGTTCAACACATTCATTTGTGTCACATGATTTCATTAAGCATTTAACTGTTAAGTTTGAACCATTAGGGCATGAACTATGCATATCATTACCTAATAGTGAACCTTTAGTAACTTCTTCGGTATTCAAGTCGTGTGAGATCAAGATAGGTGATAAAGTTTTGAGCATCGATTTAATTCCATTGAATGTGAATTACTTTGATGTTATTTTGGGTATGGATTGGTTGTCAGTCAATCAGGTAAAAATTGATTGTGAACAGAAACGGGTTAGTTTCCATCTGCTAGGTCGAGAAGAGTTTGCTTTTTAGGTAGTGGTATGACCGTACCACCGTACTTGATATCGACAATTCAAGTGAGTAAGATGTTGAAGAAGGGTTGTTCGGGTTTCTTATGTTCGATTGTTGATACGTGAGTTCTTGGACCACTATTGGAAGACATTCCCGTAGTTCGAGAATTTCTCGATGTTTTTTCCGACGAGTTACCTGACGTATTGATTGAAAAAGAGATTGAGTTCACAATAGAGGTAATACCAGGGTCACAACAGTTATCCAGAGCACCGTACCGAATGGCACCAGTAGAATTAAAGGAATTGAAAGTTCAGTTGCAAGAGCTGCTGGAGAAGGGTTTTATCTGACCTAGTGTTTCGCCTTAGGGAGCTCCAGTCTTGTTTATAAAAAAGTAGGATGGGACAATGTGTATGTGTATCGACTATCGAGAGTTGAACAAGTTGACCGTCAATAACAAATATCCGTTGTCGCGAATAAATGACTTGTTGATTGCTAGCAAGGAGCTTAGGTATTTTCGAAGATTGACTTGAGATCCGGTTACCACCAGTTGAAAGTTAAAGAAAAAGACATTGAAAAGACAGCTTTCAGGACTCGATATGGTCACTTGAAATTTTTAGTTATGCCATTTGGAGTGACTAACTCGCTAGTAACGTTTATGGACTTGATGAATCGTGTTTTCAAGGACCATTTAGATGAGTTTGTTATTGTGTTCATAAATGACATCCTAATCTATTCCAAGAGTGTTAAAGATCACGAATGTTATTTGCGATTAGCTTTACACCGATTATGCGAGAAGAGTTTATTCAGAAAATTGAAGAAATGTGAGTTTTGGTTGACGGAGATTGCTTTTCTTGGACATATAGTATCAACAAAAGGAATTTATGTAGACCCACAGAAGATAGACGCATTTGCAAATTGGTTGAGACCGATGAATGTGTCAGAGATTAGAAGTTTTTTGGGATTAGCTCGGTATTATCGGAAGTTTGTAAAGGACTTTTCACGTATAGCAATGCCGATGACATAGTTAATGAGAAAAGATATTGCTTTTATATGGAGTCTGGAATGTGAAAAAAAAATTCAAGAGTTAAAGAGTCGACTAGTGAAGGCACCAATATTGGCCGTTCTGATGGGGACTGAAGGGTTTATCATTTACAGTGATGCTTCATATAGAGGTTTATCATTGCATATATGTCGAGACAACTCAAACCACACGAGAAGAATTATCCGACACATGATCTAGAATTGGCCGCCGTAATTTTTGCATTGAAGATTTGGCGTCATTACCTGTATGGGGAGAAATATAAGATATATACAGATCATAAAAGTTTGAAGTACTTGTTCACGCAATAGGATGAACAAGAGGCAAAGGAGATGGTTAGAGTTAATGAAAGACTATGATTTATCGATTCACTATCATCAGGGCAAGGCGAATGTAGTTTCCGATGCTCTTAATCGTAAAGCACCAACCAACATGGCATCAGAACTGACTTCTCAGAGAGAATTGATTCACAATATGGAAAATTTAGAACTTGAAGTGATTCTGGAAATTGAAAGTGGCTTGATGTTGACAATCGTAGCACAACCACTCTTGATTCACAAGATCACAGAGAAGCAACTTCAAGATGTAGCTTTGAAGAAGATATGTGATGAGATTCCAATGGGCAAGCAACCAGGATTCACTTTTGAAAATGATGTTTTGAGATTAAGGGGTAGAATTTGTGTCCTAACGAGAAAGGTTTGAAACGGAACATTCTAGAGGAAGCGCATAATACGGAGTACACCATTCATTCGGGGAGCACCAAGATGTATAGAGACTTAAAACATGTTTATTGGTGGCCGGGAATGAGAGAAAATAGCACACTATGTTTCACGATGTACGAGTTGTCAACAAATGAATGCCGAGCGCCAAGTACCTTCATGATTGTTACAACCATTACCGATAGCTAAGTGAAAATAGGAACACATTACAATGGACTTTGTTAGTGGGTTTCCGAGATCGAAGAAATTGAATACTATCATTTGGGTGATCGTTGACTGTTTGACAAAGTCGTCGCACTTCCTACCAGTTCGAACAACTAAGCCGCAGACTTTAGCTAAGTTGTATATCCGAGAGATTGTGAGACTACATGGTATTCCAGTTTCTATTATTTTGGACAGAGATAATAGTTTTACATCGAAGTTTTGGAGGGCCTAGCAAGAAGCAATGGGTACCAAATTGTATTTCAGTACCGCTTTTCATCCTCAGACCGATGGTTAATTGGAAAGAGTAATCCAGATTTTGGAAGACATGCTTCGTTTATGTGTACTTGATTTTCAGGGTGATTGGGAAGACCACTTGTCATTGATTGAGTTTGCATATAATAACAGTTTTTAGTCAAGTATTGAAATGGCTCCTTATGAAGCTTTGTATGTCCGCGTATGTCGTTCACCGATTAGTTGGACAGAAGTTGGGGAAAGGATGATTGAAGGACCGAAAAAGTGTACAAGAGACGATAGACAAAATAAAGATAATTCAACAATAATTACTGATAACTCAGAGTAGGTATAAGAGTTATGCCGACAAGTGTAGGCGACCGTTGGAATTTGATGTGGGAGATTTGGTTTACTTGAAAGTGTCACCTTCAAAGGGAATTACTAGATTTGGGAGATACGGAAAACTCAATCCGAGGTATGTAGGACATTTTGAAATCATTGGGAGGGTTAGACCCGTAGCATATCGATTGGACTTGCCAAGTGAGTATGCTCAAGTTCATAATGTATTCCATGTATCATTGCTATGTAAACGCTTAGCGGAGGATAGAGAATAAGTGATGAATCCGACACCGCATGAGATTCAGAGTGATTTGACATATGTTACATATCAAGTAGAGATCTTGGATGGGAGGGATCAAACCTTACAAAAACAAGGTGATATCAAAGGTTAAAGTGTTATGGCGTAGCCAAACGACTGAGGAGATGGCATGGGAAATAGAGAATGAGATTCGTACTCAGTATCCGCACCTATTTGATACATGAGGTACAAGTTTGGGGACAAACTTCTTTTAATGGGAGAGTATTATAACACCCGTGTACGGGTTTATTGCATTTCATTACATTATCATGCATGATAATGTGATGTGTTGTGCATTTATGGCACAAGTGTGAGTGAGTTTTGACTTACGAGTCGAATTGGGTGTCTGTGTAAGAGAATCCCCTGAGACAGTGTGAATTAAATATTTAATTGTTATGACGTCTGACGTCTCTCCGAGAATGAGACGGTCATTTTGGAATACCTTAAATGTTTATCTGAAAGTAAATGTTTACCTATGTATTTCACTATCTGTATTATTTCTGGCTTAGAATTTATTTCTAATGTTAATTTTAGTATCATTGTGAGGATCAATTAACACGCTACTAATTTGGTAGGCTATTTAGCAATTTTGTAAAATTATGTGAGACTGCATTTTTGCAACCAAGCGGAACTTAGTGAAAAACTAGTAAAGTTAGACATTTACTAATAGGGGTGCTAAATCAAAGGTTTAAAACCTTGAGGGGAGTTAAATGATATTTTGAGAAGTTTGGCTATAAAGCCAAAGGGTGAGATATTTTAGTTACAAAATCTATTTTGATAAAAGGATAGGAGAGAAGAGAGAGAAAATGGAGATTTGATCTTCGAGCTTGCGACGCTCATTTTCGGCGATTCGTCCGTTGATCAAAATATTTTATCGGATATTCAAACTCCTCGAGGTAAAAGCTTCGTTTTGATGTCCACTAGGTCGTGTTTGAATAAGTTTTTCGAAAACTCATTTTCTAGAATTTTCCTAAAAAGTTGTTAATCGGACTTTTGATCCATAGGAATCGTACTAGACGGACTTCTGCACGTTCTTTGTGCTCAGATTTCCTTTGGAAAGAATTGGAGGAATGTTATTCGGAGGTGAGTGATTCAACTATGTGTTTTGGAATGATTTCTTGACATGTATTCATGTTTGTGTATGAAAAGCATGTCTTAATTCACAGATTTATATTTTTTAGTTCATATTGAGCGTTTATATTGATAAATAGGCCCAATTGTACGGTAAAATGTTTGTGTATGATTAAAAAGATAAAGTTATAGTCCCGCACTATAGTATCAATTGAATTAGTTCATTGTGGTTCTTGGTTTCTAAATTGATTTTAATAGATGTCAATCTATTTCGCAAAATCAAAAATCCAATATGCATAGATATAGAAAACTATGCATGAAATAATAATCAATGGAAGGGGTATTTCAAATTGAGGTCTAGTATCAATTAAAAATCATTCACTCTAGTATCAATTGAATTGAGGTATAGTGTCAATTGAATTTGTTAATTAAGGTCCTTAGTATCAAAATCGATTTAACAGATGTCAACATGCTTCAATTTATGACCATCGCTTTCAATAGTCCACAAGGACCACAACTGAGCTAATGTAAGAATCACGAGAATTACGTGATGAAATTAATAATATATGTTCTAATTGTACGTACCACATATTGTGATAGTGATAGGTTTGTACCATATGGTATAACTGATAGTGCATCTGAGAACTGATTTCGGATTCAAAATTTGGAAATCACGTCGTTGGGTCGATTTTTAAATGATTTGTTAGTTGTACCACGTATTGTGATAGTGATTGTTGGTACCACACAGTATAACTGTCAAAACATTTGAAAATAAAGTTATGGTCGTTTCATTTATATTATGTGTTTGTATACAATTTTAACAATTAATTGATAAAGCATTTGTATAAGATTATTTATCATGCCCCGAAGAAGCAAAAATAGAGAAAATAAATTCTTTTTTGGTCCCGTAAACCCGTGACTGTTGAATAATTGCATTGTCATCTATTCAAACCAACAATCACAACGATAGAGATGATGCTATTTAGAGAACATATCTTATTAACATAATCAGAGGCAACAGCAGAAATATAAAAGGTTTGGAAGCAACATATGCACAAGTACCAATTATAAAAGTCTACTAAATCTATTACAACAGCTGACCTATAGTCTGAAACCTATAACAATAATAACAGCAGTACCATAAATAAACAAACTAAATATTACAAAGCGACACGTCTTCGCCTTCAAGCCTTCAACTCCAAGTCTAGCTGAATATCAATCTTCTATCCTCAATACCTGCAAAGCTTTAGACATTGGAATGTCCATGGCATAAATGCCATCAGCTTTGAATACAAAGCTAAATGAGTGCATCAAACACACTCCTCACCCATTATTGTTCAGCATCTTAAAATGTGGTTAATCTCTTATTGATGACATCACTCACGGACATAGCAGACGTCTCAATAAACTATACATGTAATCAATGATAACATGGATAATAGGAAACATATTAAATATGACAAAGATACAGATCATGGTATAACATCTTATCATGCTTCTCAACGTCTAGCATTATCACATCCATGCATGCAACTCATGCATCCGTCCCATGCATCTATCATTATGTCGGGACACTGAATCCACGACCGAACCATCATCTTACTAACCATTCTCATATTCACATCCATTTCAATGTCCATTCATCGATACCAATACCATTCTGTATCCATACGTCGATACCATAATACCATTTTGTATCCATATGTCGATACCATAATACCATTTCGTATCCATACGTCGATACAATAATACCATTCTGTATGCATACGTTAATACCATAATACCATTTCGTATCCATATGTCGATACAATAATACCAATCGGAATCACCCGACTAGGCAGTAGGTCCCACAATCCCTTGATAGGGTTACTGGCTATCTACACGGTACCACCTATCTGTAAATGATGGAAGTGGCACAACGGACGTCTTCTATGCTGTGTATATCCTCACTGGTCGTCTACACGGTAAGAATACATTAGGGCACTAGCCGTACGTAATCGTCAATGGTACACTGGACGTCTTCAATAGTGCATACACATCACAAGACGTCTTCAACAGCGAAAGACGTACTAGGAACTCTAACTGTCCCACGTCCACCTGACTCATCAGTCGTTGATCCCATGGATCCAAAGTACACATATCACATATTCCACATTGAGGCACAGTTCCCGATTCTCATCATATTCTATCATCTCTTCATATTACTAACCCATGCATGCTGACCACATGTTGTACAATGCTCATGCTCTAGATATAGGAATTACCACATGCTCGGTATTTATCATATCTACTCGTTATCCAGTTATTAACATGCTAGCTTATTCCGTTCTACTATTCAGTTTAGCAATAGCAATAGCAACATATAGCAGTTAAATAGTTCATCTTGTTACAGTGTCGTATTATTTCTTAAATTAACAATATCGCATATTGCAGGCATGCATCAACATTTAAACAGCTAAATAGTTCATATCATAATCCACAGGAAATAAATTTGTTCTGTGAGGTTCGATCAATTGAAGAACCATTAAGTTCGATCAATTAAAATCTGTTCAATCGATTGAAGAAACATTAGGTTTGATCGATCGAAATCCTTTCAATCAATTGAAGTCACACGAGTTCGATCGATTGAACACAGTTCAATCGCTCGAGAGTTGTCTTCTACCTAGAAATTGGGCAGAGATGAATTGGGGTCTCGGGGTCACTATATACACATCTAAACACACATAAAACATCATATAATCATCCCTTGAGTGAGTTAATGAACTCACCTCACTCTGGCTGTCCAATGGCGGCGATCCGAGCTTCGCGGCAGCGGTTACAGTGATGGCGAGCTTTCTCTCCTTCTTCTTTGTCTTTCTCTTCCTCTTCTTCTCCTTCCTTCTTCTTCCTCCTTCTTCCTTCTGCCCGAGATATATATATATACACAACACACACACATGGTTATATATATATGGAACTTACATACACACACACACACAAGCTCTCTCTCATTCTTCTAACCTCTAAACTGCCTAAACATCCACACATACAAATAACACACACATATATATATATATAGAGGGAGGGAAAGGGCAGGTGGCAAACACATAAGATAAGAATAATAACACTTTTGATCGATCAAAGTGAGTTCGATCGATTGAGAACAGGTCGGTCAAGGTTCGATCAATTGAAAAGAGTTCAATTGCTTGAGAAAGAGTCCACGTCACAGAATCAGGTCGGCATGGGTTTGATTAATTGAAGGAGCTTCGATCAATTGACAAAGTAGTAAGTTCGATCGCTCGAGAAGACTTCAATCGATTGAGAAAGAAACAAGGTCAATCGATTGGGAAGAGTTCAATAGATCGAGAATAGCTTTACACCAAGGGTTCACACAAGCATACAAGATCTTATTCATATAACCATGTATTCGGAAAAACAGGGTATTACATTGTTACAAAAAGGGTTATTGAGGCCTAGTATCAATTGAATTAGTCATTCACTTTAGTACCAATTAAATTTCTTAATTAAGGTCCTTATGTTTCAATTTAATAGATGTCAATATGTTTCAATTTAGAGATATATCAATTTAGATAGATTAAAAATTATTATTAAAAGAGATTATTAATTTGAGAATTTTATTATTTACAAGAGATTATTAATTTATCAAGTATTAATTTAAAGAGGTTATACCGTATTGTGATAGTGATTGGTGTACCACATATTATGATAGGTGGCCACATGGTATATTTGACAAGCATTTGAGAACTAGCTTGGAATTCATTTGGCTACATGGTAATTGAATGTACCACATATTAATTTCAAATGTTATTGTGAGATACAAATTGAGTAACCACTCTCAATTTAAAATGTTTTTACTTCTGAGTTCTGAGTGGACTCTGTGGAGATATATAAAGGTGCCCATCTCATATAGTTATGTGTCAAAATTAGGATTATGTGTCAAGAATTTCATGAGGATTAAGACTACAACAAATCTGACCTTTAGCGGCGAAACATTTAACCGCAAAATTATTTTCGTCACTAATAGTATACTATTAGTGACGAAATCATCATTCGTCGGCAAAAGTGTCTACCTTTCCCGACGAAAACAATTTCGCTGGTAAAACTCGAACAATTGCCGGCGAAAATTCTTTTCGTCACTAAAGTTCGTCGCTAGTAGGCCAAAATTTTGGGGGGGGGAGGGGGGACTTTAGGCGACGAAACATTATCAATTGGTGAGGAAGTTTTTTTGTCGGTAATTGCTTTACTTTTAGTGACGAAAAATTTCGTCGGGAATTGTTTACCCTTTCATGAAGAAATTTTTTCGTCAGGAATTGTAACCATTGGTGACGAAATACGTTCGTCGGTATTTGTTTTACATTTAGTGATGAAATATTTCATCGGGAATTGTTTAACCTTTCGTGACAAAATACTTTCATCGAGAATTGTTATAATTGGTGACGAAATCCTTTTGTTGGGAATCGTTTTACTTTTAGTGACGAAATATTTCACCGGGAATTATTTAACCTTCCGTGACGAAATAGTTTTGTTAGGAATTGTTACAATTGGTGACGAAATTCTTTCGTCGGAAATTATTTTACTTTTAGTGACGAAATGATTCGCCGGGAATTGGTTAACCTTTCATGATGAAACTTTTTTGTCAACAATTGTTACTTTTGCCGATGAAAAAATTTCGGCGGGAATTGTTTTACTCATAGTGACAAAATTTTACTTTTACCAACGAAATATTTCATCGCTGGCTAATACCCATTTTTGTATTAATGAATCTGATTGTCCTTAACTCTAAAAAATATATTTCATAATGTGTTTTTCACTAATTGTCCCTAAAAAGTTTATATTAATCACATAATTTTAAAGATTGTGATAGTGATGAGTGGCACCATATATGACATTACTCAGTTCCCAAATGCTTTGTTAGTTGTACCATGTATTATATAACCTCTATAAAGTAATAATGTTGAGACCACCTAAATTATTTTAATTTAGAGAGATGTAAATTTATCGATAAGGTAATAACTATTATTAAAAGAGATAATTAATTTGAGAATTATATTAATTTACGGAGGTTATACTGTGTTGTGTTAGTGACAGGTGGCTACATGATATAACCTCTCTCCCTCTCTCCCTAAATCTCTCTCTCGAACCTGAGTTGTCGCCATCACCCAAAACCACTAATCTACCCAAATAACCCTTTTCACAAATAAAAGCACTGGCCACAGCTTCCAAAATAGCCGCAACACATGCCACAACGTACAACACATGCATGTGAGACCCTCTCTGTGCACACTGATTTCAATACCTTTGGCGCTTTCTTTTTTCTATAAAATTGCTATCTTCCTCACCATTTCCTCCATAATTACGTTCATGTGGAAGGTAAATGGCTAAGTGGACCATGACATCAAAGAATGTAGGTGGGATGATTGCTTCTAGCTTGCACGTATATTTTCAATAAACATATACATGAACTTCAATTTGCGTAACTACTTTCACCTTTCAATTGCATACATCCAACGGTACTACAATGGTCCTGCAACTATTGCCTCATGTGGAAGGTAAATGGCTAAGTGGACCATGACATCAAAGAATATAGGTGGGATGATTGCTTCTAGCTTGCACGTATATTTTTGCAATATCATTCTCAAGTTTCTCAAGCACTTGTAACTTCAAAGTCTTACAACATAGTTCTTTGAAGAAAAAGCTTAGCTCAACTAGCACGGTATATAAGTCCTTTGGTAAACATTTTTGGATTACAATAGGTAAAAAGTCATTGTAGTAGAATGTGACAATCGTGCTTTTCATCCCTGATACCTTATGATCCTTATCGCTCACGCAACGAGCAATGTTAGAGGCATAACTATCTGAAAATTTTACTGACTTAAGAAATTCAGCAGTGTCTCGCCTCTCATTATGTGTGTATATATATATTTAGAAAATTATACATAAATATTAGTTATATGTGTTTTTGAATTTGGAAATCTTGATTTATAGGAGTAGGGCTTGATTTATGGGAGTAGGGGTATTTATGTCTTTGAAAATACTGAAGGACTATTTTCTAGTTCTTGTTTTAGAAATGACCTATTTGTAGAAGGCTTGCTCTATTGCCAGAGCAGCAATGGCTAATACCGGAGCAAAAAGTGTTGCTAAAAGTTTTAGCGACACTTTTTTTTGTCACTAAAACTTTTAGCAATTCCTTTTGCTCTAGTATTAACCATTGCTGCTCTAGTAGTAGCATTACCCTTCTAGACAAGGCCACAAAAAGGACTAAAATTTAAAGCACTCTTTTTAAAAATCTCTAAACAAACATATCATGTCCACGTTCTTTCAAAGGCCAAATGTCATCATATAACTGGGGGGTCACACCACGTCAGCATGATGGCATAGTGTGATGGGGGCACTGAATAATTTTTCCTATTTTTGGGCCAAAATCATTTATTTACGCTCCAAAGATGTGGTTTTCTCTTTTTCTCATTGTAAGAAAGATATGTCCCCTGAGCAACTTTTTGTAAGAAATTCATTCAAATTGTAGTTTGTTTCCAAATTATTAGAAGAAAATCCACAATCCTAGCTTGAGCCTAACCAAAGTTAGTCTATTCTGGATTCGTAGAATCAGACTATGAGACTTCATCTTATCGTGTAAATAGTTGTAACCAATATTGCAATTGTGCTTACATGTACTTCAACTTTGAAAGAATTTTCTCTTTTCCTTGGTGGATTCGTAGTTTCCATTCGAGATATATTTGGGTGATTCATTTTTCTATCACACATGCACATTTACACACACACACACACACACACACACACACACACACACACACATACACATATAGTGTAATTAATCAACACTTATAAATGTGACCAGAAATTTTAGGAGTGAAGGAACTTGGTTTTGAAAGTTTTTGGCCTTGATAAGAACACTTTTATTGGTTTATCTTATGGAGACTGTTCCAACTGGGCAGCCTTTACCATTAGACCATATGTCTAACGTCTTATTTTTTTTTGTTGGAGCTTCATTGTTGCTCTGCCCCTTGGGATATGAAGAAGGTCTCGCCTACATCATGGCACGCCACAATAATCTCTAAGTATCCATGACATTAAGTATGCACAAGAAAGATTTATCAAGGAGGAGAGAAATTAAGAAGGCTATTTATAAAAAAAAAATGCACAAAAACAAAAGCAAAGCCAACCTGAAAGTTGTAAGTATGATTTTCAAGTAAAGGATGATCAAAGACTGGTTTCTTGTAGAATCTATGCAAATCATATATGTCCCCCGTATTTTGTCTATAAATATCAAAAATAAGAATATCGGATCAGTTGTTCATAGATTCATATAGAGTAACAACTAGGGCGGGCTAATTAACTAGAGCGCAGTCCAAGCCTAACACAAACTTGGAAGGGGCTTGAACTACATCTTCTAAATTTCTGACGTACTTGGGCTAAAAATCACAGGTCCGACCTAATTTCAAGTTGGGCTAAGGGAGCGGCATGAAGCAACACTTGTGATCAAACTTTAAACTTATGACATAAAACTTTATCAACGTACAAAAAGATATATCTGCAAAATTAACTTGGTAAACTCTACTAAAACTACTGAAGCCAAGCTTGGTCCATTATGAATCTTAGAAAGAGTATATGAATACTCTTATCTGTTAGCTTATTCAACACTTTATCTTTTATTCTAGATATTCTTCTACTTCCTTCAACATTGTTGTAGCTGAGAAGAAGGCAGGTCATAAGTAGAATTAATTTGATATTACAAAATTGCCATGGACACAATATTTTGTTGTTGTTGTTCTTCTTCTTCTCCTTCTCACTTCTACAAAATTTATAGTTTGAAAAATATTACGTTGAAAATATTAGTTGGATGCATTCTCATATATGTATAGTACATACGTCTAGATTACAAATTAACCACCATAAAAGCACAAATTACATCTCACTCTGTGGATATCGACATTTGGAGTCACGTTTGTTTTTTCAAAACCAAATAAGACTCGCCACTTAGTTTTAAGGAAATAAATTAAGAAGTCATTTTCAAAGCCACTGTTCTTTTGGAAACTAGAGATTTCTAGGTTCAGGGATTATGGATGAGAGGGGAAGGAGCCCGACACACTAAAACACCCCCTCTTATCCTATCTCGCGATATGCCTCTACTCAACATCCTTGTAATCGAATTAATAATTAAAATGTGCCCTCAAATAATACATAGATATGTGAATATATCAAATAATCAAGAGAACAACAAAAGGGAAAAGAGAAAAGAGAAAAGAGAGAGCTAGGAATTCTCACACCATGAAAATCAGAATGAATCATAATGAATAAAAGAAAAGAGAACAAAAGAATATAACTAGGCATATACAATATTACCCTAAAATAAAGAAAAAGACTAAACTATCCTAAACACTAAATATTAATATTCTAATATCCCCCCCTCAAACTCACGATGCTGCAACTAGAAGCATAGAGAGTTTTCCAACCAAAAAACGAAAATGCTAAATCGGATATGACTTTGTAAACAAATCAGCAATCTGCGCAGAAGAAGAAACAAAAGGTAAAGTAATAGTTCCATGCTTAAGGTGATGACAAGTGATATGACAATCAATCTCTATATACTTGGTCCTCTCATGAAAAACTGAATTGTGAGCAATCTGAATAGAACTCTTTAGTGGTGTCAAACGGGTCGGGCCGGGCTCGGTCAAAGCGGGCCTAACCGGGCTAGAGGGCCGGGCCGGGCCTAAAATCGGGCCGGGCCAGGCTTGGGAAGGGAGGGGAGATGTCCGCCCCGGACCGGTGGCCCGGGCTCACTAAGGCCGGGCTTCGGGTCGGGCCGGGCCGGGCTAGTGGACGGGATCGTGAACGGGTTCGTGGACGGGTGCACAGCCGGGTCGGGCCGAGCCGGGCCGGAGTTTTGGGGGGCAAAAGTTTTAACTTTTAAAGTTTAATGTTTGGGAATTGAGGGGAGTTTTTACCTTTACTCTTTTTTTTATATATGTTTAGTTTATGCATTAATGATTAGTGATTACTAAAAAAAGTTTGTTTAACAAAAAAAAAAAGTAAATAATATTTATTATTCAATAAAAATTAATGAGATTACTATCATTTGATATTTAAAAATTATAGTCTAATAAAAAATAAAGATTACTTATCATAAATTGTACAATAAAAAGTAAAGATTTATTCATTAATGATTAGTGATTAGTAAAAAAAGTTTATTTAAAAAAAAAGTAAAGAATATTTATTATTCAATAAAAATTAAAGAGATTACTAGTATTTGATATTTAAAAATTGTAGTCTAATAAAAAATAAAGATTATTATCATTAATTTCAATAATTTGTATAATAAAAAGTAAAGATTTATTCATCAATGATTAGTGATTACTAAAAGTCTAAAAAAAGTTCATTAAAAAAATAGTAAAGAATTTTTATTATTCAATAAAAATTAAAGAGATTACTAGTATTTGATATTTAAAATTATAGTCTAATAAAAAATAAAGATTACTTATCATTAATTTGTATAATAAAAAGTAAAGATTACATTTTACAGAATTGGATTTTTTTTTTTTAAAAGTCGTTCACAGTTTATACTCATGCGGGCCAGGAGTATTACAATTGATTTGTTTGGAACTAAATGATCTTCAACTCTCATATTCATTCTTCAATTCTTCATTCTTCAATTTTCTTCCGTAACTTCCAAATTTGCGAAGTCTTCAAGAATAGGATCTTGGTGGTTTTGAGTTCGATATTGTGCACGGTCCCAATCCTTCAAGCAGATCAAGCAGTCAAGCATATCAGGAGATAATCTGCTTCTCCTTTCCTCTAGCACCCTTCCACCTACACTAAAAGCAGACTCCGATGCAACTGTGGAAGCCGGAGGAGTTAGTAGATCACGAGCCATGATGGAAAGAACAGGGAAAGCTCTTACATGTTCTTTCCACCATGTCAAAAGATTTAAATCGACCAGTTCCTCGTTGGTTAATCGGCTTTCCCACTCGGTTTCTCGATACTTATTTAATTCACCAAGAATGTTAGAGCTACTTACAAATGATTGACTAACACCCTTTTGTTTCTTTCGACTGAGAAACTGGCTCGCTCAAGAACCACCTGACGCTCCCGAACTTAACTCAATATTAGAAGTAGAAGAAGAAGAAGAAGTAGCACTTTCTTTATTTGTATATTTTTCATAGTAAATACGAAATAAAGATTCCAAAGTATTTTCCATTTCAAAAGTAGTTATTTCTAGACCAGGCTCACCATCTGGTCTTTGCATCAATTCAGATATTTGTTTAACCATTTCACAAACACAATCAAAATTGATTCTAGGATCCAAGATTGCAGATAAGTAAAATACAGGTGGAATGTTAAACCAATATTTTTTAAACTTTTTTTCCATTTTCTCACAAATATCAATAAAAATGTCATTTTTTGTTTATAATTATGAAATGTATGAGCCATATTATATAATTCCATAAGAACTAAACAAGAAGTAGAATAGTAAACATCGGAAAGTTTATTTGTAGCATTGTAAAATACTTCTAAAAATCCATGAAAGTCAAATGCCATATCCCAATTGTTTGAAGTCAAGTTTAGTGATGGATAATTAACATTAACAAATTGAGTAATAATATTACTATACTTTTTATAAGAATCTATCATAAGATAAGTAGAATTCCAACGAGTTTTAATATCAGTTTGCAATTTCTTTGGATTAAGACGATTTTGATTACAAACACCATAAAATGCTTGTAGACGGCTAGGCGTTGAACAACAAAAGACCACTGCCTCTCTAATTTTAAGTATGTGATCATTAATTTTTGTTAATCCATCTTGGATAATCAAATTAATGATATGACATACACAATGACCATGAAATAATTTTCCATTCAACATTGGGCGCATAAGATCTTTAAACATATTAATAGCATTTGTATTAGCACTAGCATTGTCAAAAGTAATGCTTATAATTTTTTTCATAATATCATACTCATTAAAAACATTGATTATATAGTTATATATATTTTCACTAGTATGAGGATCTAATGCACGAAAAGCAATGACATTTTTATTCATATTCCAATTTTCATCTACAAAATGCGCCGTTATACATATATATCCCGCTTTATTACAACCAGTCCACAAATCAGAAGTGCATGCAATTGTACAATTAAAAGTAGAAAAATCCTCAATTAATTTTTTTTTGGTTTATTGAAAAACAGATTGTATATCACTTCTAAGAGTATTTCTAGTAATAGGTTGATAGGTGGGTTGTAAAAAAGTTTGAATAAAATGTGTAAAGCACTCTTCTTCAACTAAAGTAAAAGGCATATCGGATGCACAAACAAATTTTGCCAAGCCTTCCCTCATTTTTTTTATTATAAAGAAAAGTTTCAACACTTGTGCCAGTAGAAGCAGAAATTTGGGATTGTACTAGGCCGCCCGCTTGAGCGGTACCTGCTTCCCATGCACCTTTATGTTTGTTTATGATGTGCCTTTTAAGTGTATTATTTCCTCCACCTTTGTAAGAAAATTTGAGTCCGTATATTTTACAAATGGCTCCATTTTTTTCGTCATTTAATTTAAAAAATAACCAAACAGGTGATTTTAATTTTCTTTCAGTGGTGGGACTGGGATCATTAGGATTTGAAGGAGATGGTTCAGATGGATTATAGACCCCATAATTTCAACGTCGTCATCATCCTCCAATTCCAAATCATTAATCTCATTTCTTTCCCCATAATCTAAATTTTCAAAGTCATAAGTTGGGCCTTCCCTAGTTTTTGAAGATCTTGAGTGAGATGCCATTTTTTTTTTAAATAAAAAAAAAAAGAGGGGAAAGAAATATAAAAGATTAAAAATAGTAACAATTAAATAAGCAACTAATAAAGCAAGAAGTGAAACAATAAATAAATTTACCTCAACTTATAGTAGTAGAAGAATAAGTGAACAACTATAAATTATAATAAGACTTGAGACTTGAGAGCTTGTAAGTTCAACTGTTCAAGTTGTAGAAGACTAGAACTGCCTTTACAAATTAGAGCTTTGATAATTGAATCACAAACTTGTAGAGTAGAAGTGCTTGTACACTTGTAGTTTATGGAGTAGTATAGAGAAAGTAGAGAATAGAGAGAGATAATTGATTTTTGTATGAGAAAATATGTTGTGGGAGGTTTGGTATTTATAGAAAATGGGCTAAGGGGCATTTTGGGAAGTCAAAAAGTACATTTATATTTTTACCCCAAAAACTAGCCGTTTTATAGCTGTTAGAGGGGTAAAAAGTGGAAAAATATTTGAAAAAGGGCCAAACTAGCCGTTATGGGCTCGGGCGGGCCTACCGGGCCGGGCCACTTATCCGGGCTTTTGGGCCGGGCTAGCGGGTTAGCGGGCCGGGCAGGGTTTCGGGCAAAGGAGCGGGCCGGGCCGTGGACGGGACTAAGGGTGTCCACCCCGGACCGGACAAAAGTGCTCGGGCCTAGCGGGCCGGGCTTTTAGCCCGGAAAAATCGGGCGGGCCTCGGGCCGGGCCGGGCCAACCCGACCCGATTGACACCTCTAGAACTCTTATTGTCACAATACATAGGAGAAGGGCGAGGAAGAGAGACACCCATATCTGTAAGTAGTCAACGTAACCAAATAACCTCACAGGTAGTCGAAGCCATAGCACGATACTCAGCTTCTGTGGAAGACATAGCAATAACATCTTGCTTCTTGCTCTTCCAAAAAATTAGAGAATCACCCAAAAATATACAAAATCTAGTAACAGACTTGCGATTTATAGGATCACCGACCCAATCAGCATCAGAGTATGCATGCAGCTCCAAGGAAGAAGATGACAAAAGTAAAAAACTTTGAAACTGAGTGCCCCTCAAGTACCTCAGAATACGATGAATAGTAGTCCAATGAACTATAGTAGGGGGAGTAACAAACTGACTAACAACAAGAACATCATGAGCAATATCCGGACGAGTAATAGTCAGATAAACCAAGCTACCAACAATAGTGCAATATAAGGTAGGATCGTGCAAAGGAACGCCATTAGTAGGGGTAAGACGAACATTAAGCTCCAAAGGGGTATCAAGTGAGGCGAGCACACTCAAGAATGTCACCTGTGTACTTCGATTGAGAGAGAAGATAACCTTTTGGAGAAAAGGCTACTTCAATCCCCAAAAAATACGTAGTGGACCCAAGTCCTTCATTTCAAAACAACGAGCTAATTCAGACTTCAACACTGCAATACCATCAACATCATTACCAGTAATAATCATGTCATCAACATACAAAGAAAGCATAATACAACCAGCAGTGGTACACCTGATAAAGAGAGCTGAATCATACTTACTCGGGGAAAACCCAAATGAGGTAATCACAGTGGAAAACTTCTCAAACCAAGCTCGAGGGGCTTGTTTAAGACCATATAAGACTTTCTTAAGCCTACAAACTTCACTAGGACCATGAGGAACACCCGGAGGAGGAACCATATAAACCTCCTCTTGGAGGCCTCCATTCAAGAAAGCATTTTTAACATCCATCTGAGTTATATGCCACCGACGAACAGATGCAACTGCAATAAGAGCAGGAACAGTAGTCATTTTTTAGCAATAGGAGTAAAAGTCTCCTTATAATCTATACCATACTACTGGGAAAACCCCTTGGCAATCAATCTTGCTTTGTACCGCTCAACAGACCCATCTGACTTGGTTTTGATTTGTAAACCCAACGAGAACCAATAGCACTCTTACCAAAAGGTAAGGGAACCAAACTCCAAGTGTCTATCTTATACAGTACAGAGAGTTCCTTTGCCATAGCCTGCTACCAAAGAGGATCAAGAGTTGCCTCTTTATAGGATAGAGGCTCAGAGAGATCATGAACTAAGTCTAAAAAGGAAGCAAAAGAATCCAATTAACAAGAATAAACAAAATCGGGTGATTGAGTGGACTTACGAGTGCGAGGAGGATAGCGAGAATGAGGTTCCACAGTCTCAGTAGGTGCTTGGGTGGCCTTAGGAGGGGAGGTAGCATCAGGCGGCAAGGTACCAGTATTAGTAGAAGTAGAACCATGAGGTGAGATAGTATCGGTGGTGCAAGGAGCCTGAGAGGGTAAACTATAGATATCATCAGAGAATGGGTCAAGACGGATGAGATCAGATTTAGTCAACTCATGATAATTATCAGGAATAGAAAATAAGGGTATTGTAGACACCCCATTTTGTCGGCTATCGGATTTAGGAGACCCATAGCTTGGTGGTTCACAATGATCGTAAAAAAGGGACTCCTGGAAGTCAGCTCTATCTCTCAGAATGCTCAGATTGACCAAAATGCCCCTGAAAGCCCGAAGACTCCCAGATTTGGTCCCAAAGTTCTGAAAACATGCTATGTTGTAAGAAAAATGATAAAATGAGTTTTTAAGTAAAATTGGAAGAAATCGTCAGCTCCCAGAGACCCCCGGAAGTCCCGGAAGTTCCCCGAAAGTCCCCGTTGACCGGTTTGACCAAAGTGTCACGCCCCGCAGTAGCAAAAATAGAGAAAATAAATTCCTTTTTGGACCCGTAGGCCATGACAGTTGAAAGTCACCACATTGTCCACAACCAAAGTCAAACCATCAGAGTAATGATTCAAACCACACATTGGAAAGTTATAGGGTTGATATATATAATCAGAGTTCGATACTAACTATTACAAACCATAAGTATCGCAGAAGTACAAATAAAGTATTACGGCAACATATGCCGATTACAAACTTAACTATTACAACGGTCTCTAAAACATAGGCATAAACTATCAACAGCAAGCTCCAAGTCTTCAGCTTGCGTAGTAGTCAGCACCAGCATAGCCTCCATCATCGTAGGCTCCTTCCTCGTGGTACCTACCCCTGTATGCATCACATGCATACTCATAACCCTGGCCAGCTGGACGTTGAATATCCAGCGGCATAAAACGCCGTCAGCTACGAAAGCCGAGTGAATGCAAATACTAACAGAGTATCTACAGATATGTAGTATATAATGACAACATCAATAAAAGGATCATCTCATCGTTCGTATGCATGTATGCACCAACCCAATATCTAACAACGGACATCGTCCCAAATCTCCCAATACATAACATAGACTCTTGGGTCCACATTAATCAGACACGTAGTCCCATACCTACGGTCTGTTCACTCTTGACACGCAGTCTCACACATAACATAGACTCTTGGGCCCACATTAATCAGACACGTAGTCCCATACCTACGGTCTGTTCACTCTTGACACGCAGTCTCATATAATCTAGCCAAATGCCCCGATATACTTTAGCCAACACACCCCATATGTTACTCTGGCCAACTCGCCCATTTTGTTACACTGGCCAACTCGCCCATGATGTTACACTGGCCAACTCGCCCATTTTGTTACACTGGCCAACTCGCCCATGATGTTACACTGGCCAACTCGCCCATGATGTCACACTGGCCAACTCGCCCATTTTGTTACTCTGCACACAGCACTATTGTTACTCAGCACACAGCTCTTTTGTTACTCAGCACACAGCACTTTTGTTACTCAGCACACAGCACTATTGTTACTCAGCACACAGCTCTTTTCTTACTCAGCACACAGCACTTTTGTTACTCAGCACATAGCTCTTTTGTTACTCAGCACACAACACTTTTGTTACTCAGCACACAGCTCTTTTGTTACTCAGCACACAGCACTTTTGTTACTCAGCACACAGCACTATTGTTACTCAGCACACAGCACTTTTGTTACTCAGCACACAGCTCTTTTGTTACTCAGCACACAACTCTTTTGTTACTCAGCACACAGCTCTTTTGTTACTCAGAACATTACGGCCACCTGCCCCAATACATAATACCCAACACGAAGTCCTACTACTATAGCCTCCCATATCTGACACGTAGTCCAACTCTATCATACGTCGACCAGACACGAAGTCACGAACCTGTCCCAGCACCTGGGATTCCACACTCAACATCATACGGTCTTAGTGACCGCATTCACGCGCACCCATAAATAGTATCGACCTCTGCGGTCGATAGACCCACTAATATGTATGTCGGCTTCTCAATCTCGTCATTATCTCATATATATCAAAAGGATGTAACAATATAAGGAAAATACAGGGTATTACACATAACAACATTCAAACCAAAGCTAGAATGAAATATTAGGCATCGTGTATGATTCTAGTAAAAATAGGGCACAGGGGTATTTTGGTCATTTTCCAGTTTTGTACGTCCACAACCGAATTTTATAAAAGTTCCGTGAGATTAAATAAATAAGTATTCATGTTGGAAGTTAAGAGTTTTCGATCCTCATTAAGAATCCATCTCAATTCCAGTCGTATTTTGAAAATACCAGTTTATCGTATTTATACCGTATTTGAAAACCAGAATACCGTATTTATACTATATCATAATACTGTATTTATACCATATTATACTATATCAGAATACCATATTTATACCGTATTATACTATATCAGAATACCATATTTATACCGTATTATACTATATCAGAATACCATATTTATACGCACAAAAAATATAAATACGTAATATAATACGTATATACATCACATAATCATAATCATATGTTCATAACAAAGTGTAATGTAAATAGCTGAGTGAGTTGGAGACTCACCTAAATTCGCAGAATAATAATGCCGAGAAAACCCGAAGAATCTTCGAATATAAAATTCCGGCTTCAAGTAGCGTTCTTGGTGTTCTTGGTGTACTAGGTGTGTTCTTGGTGTTCTTGGTGTTTGTGTGTGCGTTCTTGGTGTTCTTGGTGTTTGTGTGTGTGCATTAGGATGACTTCTCAACCTTATATGTCTAAGGATAAATGTAATGGAATGGTCCCATATATATAGGAACCAAGGAGGGACCTCACCTTGCAATTACCAAGAGTTAAAGGTTCAAAGGATAATTATTTCCTTAGGGCATGTTTGGTTGGAAAATCATAACTGGTCCACATATACCAGATATTCACAAATCTGCTAAATTTCTGTTTCTAAAAATTCTGAAAATTTATAAACGAGTTCTATAAATACTGAATATTATAATAACAACATAAAAACACTAATCATCTAGGGAAATAAATATTTAAAAATAGCGGGTATTACATCATCCCCCACTAACTGAAGATTTCGTCCCCGAAATTCGAACTAAGTATCGTTGAACAACTCCGGGTACTTCTCACGCATCTCTGACTCTAGCTCCCATGATGCTTCTCCTTCGTCGTGAAACTTCCACTGGATCTTTACCAACGGAATTTCCTTACTTCTCAGCTTCTTAATTCTCCAATCCAGAATTCGCACTGGTCCTTCATGAAATGACACATTATCCTTAACTTCAATGTCCTCAAAGTTGATCTCATGACTCGGATTGTGAGCACACTTTCTTAACATGCTAACATGAAACACGTTGTGTACTCCCGACATCTTAGGCGGTAACGCGAGTCGGTAGGCAACTTTTCCTACACGTTCAAGGATCTCAAATGGTCCAATGAAACGCGGTGCTAGCTTTCCTCTCTTCTGCCCAAATCTGACAATTCCTCGCACCGGAGATACCTTAAGTAGCACATGATCTCCAACACTGAATTCCAAACTCCTGCGACGTTTATCTGCGTAACTCTTGTGTCTACTCTGCGCCGTTCGCATCCTTTCTTTCACGATCTGTATCTTCTCGTTAGTTTCCCGAACTAATTCCGGTCCAAGCAGTTGATTGTCTCCGACCTCTGCCCAACACAAAGGCGATCGACACTGTCTTCCGTATAATGCCTCAAAGGGTGCCATTCCTATGCTCGAGTGGTGACTGTTATTGTACGCAAATTCTATCAGCGGTAGATGAGTCTCCCATGAGCTCTCAAAATCAATAACACACGCTCGAAGCATGTCCTCCATCACTTGGTTAACTCGTTCAGTCTGCCCATCAGTCTGTGGATGAAAGGCAGTGCTCAAGTTTAACGAAGTCCCCAATGCTGTCTGTAGACTTTTCCAAAACTCTGCAGTGAATCTTGAATCACGGTCTGATACGATTGATACAGGTACACCGTGCAGTCGCACAACTTGTTGTATGTACATCCGACTCAAACGTTCGACTGGATACGACATACTATAAGCTATAAAATGCGCCGATTTGGTAATTCGATCCACAACTACCCAAATAGCATCGTGGTTTTGCTGAGACCTTGGCAAACCCACCACGAAATCCATAGTTATATGTTCCCACTTCCATCCGGGAACTGGTAATGGTTGTAGAAGTCCTGGAGGCTTCTGATGTTCCGCCTTCACTTGCTTGCACGTGAGACATTGAGACACGTGTTCCGCAACTTCTCGTTTCATTCCTTCCCACCAGAAGTTTCTCTTCAAATCTTTGTACATCTTTGTGCCTCCTGGGTGGATAGTCATTCGCGACTTGTGCGCTTCATCCATTATGTCTTTTCTAAGATTATCTTCATCTGGCACACAAAGTCTGCCTCTGCATCTGAGTGCTCCATCTGAACCAATACTCCAATTCTCTGGTTCCTTCACTGCATTGCTCGCAAACCACTCTTGAAGTCCTTCATTCTTCCTCTGTGCTTCAAGGATACGACTGATGAGTGTCGGTTGTACTACCAAACGTCCAAAGTGTCGTCCCTCACCTGAATCTGAGGCTTGAATACCGAATTCAGCCAAAGTTTCCAACGCTTGCCATTCTTGTATCATAAGAGAAGCTACTATTATCCTCCTGGGTTTTCGACTTAAAGCATCAGCTACTACGTTTGCTTTCCCAGGGTGATACTGCAACGTGAAATCATAGTCTTTCAATAATTCCATCCAACGTCGTTGCCTCATGTTCAACTGCTTTTGAGAGAATAAGTATCTCAGACTCTTATGATCCGAAAACAGATCGAACTTCTCGCCGTAGAGATAATGCCTCCAAATCTTGAGAGCAAAAACAATAGCGGCTAGTTCAAGGTCATGCGTCGGGTAATTCAACTCATGAGGCTTCAACTGCCGTGACCCATATGCGATTACCTTCCCATCTTGCATTAAAACACATCCGAGTCCTTGGTGTGATGCGTCGCTATAAATGGTGAACTGCTCCCCGCTCTTAGGTATCGCAAGTACTGGCGCTGTAGTCAATCTCTCCTTCAATTCTTGGAATGCTCGTTCATGCTTGTTACCCCATTCAAACTTCAAATCCTTCTTCGTTAGTCCGGTAAGAGGAGCTGCGATCTTGGAGAATCCTTTCACAAATCTCCGGTAGTATCCAGCTAGACCAAGAAAACTTCTGACTTCCGCTGCAGTAGTTGGTGTATCCCAATCCAGAATTGCGTCTGTCTTTGACGAGTCTACTGCTATTCCATCTTGTGAGACAACATGTCCTAAGAACTTGACTTCCTTCAGCCAAAACTCGCACTTACTGAACTTCGCATACAGTTGGTTATCTCGGAGGGTCTGTAGTGCGATCCTTACATGTCCCTCATGTTCCTCCTCGGTCTTGGAGTATGTCACATCCCGCTTTTCACTACCAAACATAAAAGAAATATTTACATTAAAATTTCAAATTGTCAAGTGTATTTTAAAACAACAAAAATAATTACACTAGAGTGCCCAAAAATTACATTTAAATTCATTTACAAGACTAAGACCCATATAACTCGAACCCACACGGTACTCTAAAGTGCTCCAATTTGACTGCTACCAATGGTACCTGCATCTAAAATAACACACGGGGAAGTATACAATATGACAGGAATAATAAAGGCTCAAAAGTACAATGAACAACCACGACGACATAAAAGTTGCTAGGATTAAATAAAATAGACCAATCACTCAACCCACCCGTTCACACAATTTACCCGCTCACCCACAAGAGCCTCATACCAGGTTCCTCTTGGTCACATAGCAAAGAGTCACCTCACCTCACCTCACCCGTCACCATTCCTTGGTCCCTGAGGCCTGTTGGACTGTTGGTAGGTGCTCATTGCTCATGTACCCTTTAGTCCCATAGCACTTAGCCAAAATAATATATTAATATTATTTAACCAAAAAGACATGGATTCTAATAAACAGACAACATAAATCAAAGAGAGTACAAATAGGGATATCAAGAAAATACTCCGGAGATTTATGAGCATATTGTACACAACCCCGTACCTTAAAAATAATGTTGAGCAATTTCCAAACTCTCTGAAATATATGATTTTGTGAGTATATATGTAACTATATGTGTGTGATATGTGCTGCCGAGAGAGAGTTGCTGGGGGGAATAGAGAGTCTGATGAGAGTTTAGAGCTTATAGAGTGTATAAATAATAAAACAAAAGCTTGGCCTCCACTCACAAAACACACTCCACATTATTCTCCACTCACAAACTTTCCAACACATCTTCCACTTCACAAACACCCACCACAAAAACACACGCACACACTGCACAAAATTATTTGAGTGGATTCCAAATGTTCATGAGGTACCCTTGTGTGTGTTGAGCTTACGCGATGATACACACACGCAGGTAAAAGTTATACTGCTCAAATTTCAAATCTGATATATATATATATATATTTTTAAATAAAAAGCGAAAATAAAATACGGGGTATTACACTCTACCCTCCTTAAAAGAATTTCGTCCGCGAAATTAAAGTATAAATATTTTGACAAACAACTTGAAATTTCAAAATATATTTTTTTTTTTTTTTTTTTTTAGAGACAAAAATCCAAATAGTACAAATAAATAGTACTACCCTCATTGATTCCCCCAGGTGATGTGGAACTAAATCCTATATTTCCGGCTGGGTACAGGCTCTGATACCAAAATTGTCACACCCCGCTTTTCACTACCAAACATAAAAGAAATATTTACATTAAAATTTCAAATTGTCAAGTGTATTTTAAAACAACAAAAATAATTACACTAGAGTGCCCAAAAATTACATTTAAATTCATTTACAAGACTAAGACCCATATAACTCGAACCCACACGGTACTCTAAAGTGCTCCAATTTGACTGCTACCAATGGTACCTGCATCTAAAATAACACACGGGGAAGTATACAATATGACAGGAATAATAAAGGCTCAAAAGTACAATGAACAACCACGACGACATAAAAGTTGCTAGGATTAAATAAAATAGACCAATCACTCAACCCACCCGTTCACACAATTTACCCGCTCACCCACAAGAGCCTCATACCAGGTTCCTCTTGGTCACATAGCAAAGAGTCACCTCACCTCACCTCACCCGTCACCATTCCTTGGTCCCTGAGGCCTGTTGGACTGTTGGTAGGTGCTCATTGCTCATGTACCCTTTAGTCCCATAGCACTTAGCCAAAATAATATATTAATATTATTTAACCAAAAAGACATGGATTCTAATAAACAGACAACATAAATCAAAGAGAGTACAAATAGGGATATCAAGAAAATACTCCGGAGATTTATGAGCATATTGTACACAACCCCGTACCTTAAAAATAATGTTGAGCAATTTCCAAACTCTCTGAAATATATGATTTTGTGAGTATATATGTAACTATATGTGTGTGATATGTGCTGCCGAGAGAGAGTTGCTGGGGGGAATAGAGAGTCTGATGAGAGTTTAGAGCTTATAGAGTGTATAAATAATAAAACAAAAGCTTGGCCTCCACTCACAAAACACACTCCACATTATTCTCCACTCACAAACTTTCCAACACATCTTCCACTTCACAAACACCCACCACAAAAACACACGCACACACTGCACAAAATTATTTGAGTGGATTCCAAATGTTCATGAGGTACCCTTGTGTGTGTTGAGCTTACGCGATGATACACACACGCAGGTAAAAGTTATACTGCTCAAATTTCAAATCTGATATATATATATATATATATATTTTTAAATAAAAAGCGAAAATAAAATACGGGGTATTACAGAGTAGATCAGAATATCGTCTATGAACACGATAATGAACTGGTCCAAGTAGGGCCTAAATACTCTATTCATTAGGTCCATGAATACCGCTGGGGCGTTGGTTAATCCAAAAGACATAACCAAGAATTCATAATGCCCATACCTCGTCCTGAAAGCAGTCTTTGAAATATCCTCAGGTCGAACCAACAATTGGTGATATCCAGATCGTAGATCGATCTTCGAGAAAGTCGTCGCTCCTTGCAACTGATCAAACAGATCATCGATTCTAGGGAGTGGGTACTTATTCTTAATCGTGACCTTGTTGAGCTCCCTATAGTCAATACAAAGTCGCTGAGTTCCGTCTTTCTTCTTAACAAATAACACCGGCGCTTCCCAAGGTGAGGTGCTGGGTCGAACGAACTTGAGATCTTCTAGCTCTTGCACTTGCTTCTTCAGTTCTTGCATCTCCGTTGGTGCCATCCGATAAGGAGCCTTCGATTTCGGTGAAGTGCCAGGCACTAACTCGATACAGAAATCAATCTCCCGCTTAGGTGGCAGTCCAATAATACTCTGAAACACATCCTCAAAGTCTCGGACTACAGGAATCTGTGCAACAGTGAGTTCCGAACTCGAGCTCTCAATAGCTGCTAGACGACTAGTGAGAAAAGCATCACTAGAGGGGTTGCACTGAAAATCAAAAGACTGAAATCCTGGTACCGAAAAGGAAATCATCCTATTGGCACAATCCAACTTGGCACAATACTTCGTGAGCCAATCAAATCCTAAGATGATGTCAAATTCCTTC
This sequence comes from Hydrangea macrophylla, assembly GCA_033977485.1. Lineage (NCBI taxonomy): Eukaryota > Viridiplantae > Streptophyta > Magnoliopsida > Cornales > Hydrangeaceae > Hydrangea > Hydrangea macrophylla. The sequence continues at coordinate 92,571,437 of CM066988.1, read as the reverse complement.
ATTGACAAAACGATTAGATCTGCGGGAAGAATTCTATCCTCGAGGGTTAAAGTACAGTCCTTGCACACCTTCCATAATCTTACGGATACTCCCAAAGGTGATACCGCATTCAGGGCTACATCAAGCGCCTGGAGTACTAAACCCAAAAATAATCATAGAAAGCAATCCGCACTAAACATAATAGTAGCTATAACTAGAATCACATTAATAGCATGGAGAATTCCATAGGGATGATCTCCAAAACACAAACTTAGAGTCAATCCTTATCTCAAGGAATCTTAGGTTCAACTCAAGAAATGTTGGACAATTGGTGAACACGACTACAAAACCTAGGCTCTGATACCAAAAATCCTGTCACGCCCCGCAGTAGCAAAAATAGAGAAAATAAATTCCTTTTTGGACCCGTAGGCCATGACAGTTGAAAGTCACCACATTGTCCACAACCAAAGTCAAACCATCAGAGTAATGATTCAAACCACACATTGGAAAGTTCTAGGGTTGATATATATAATCAGAGTTCGATACTAACTATTACAAACCATAAGTATCGCAGAAGTACAAATAAAGTATTACGGCAACATATGCCGATTACAAACTTAACTATTACAACGGTCTCTAAAACATAGGCATAAACTATCAACAGCAAGCTCCAAGTCTTCAGCTTGCGTAGTAGTCAGCACCAGCATAGCCTCCATCATCGTAGGCTCCTTCCTCGTGGTACCTACCCCTGTATGCATCACATGCATACTCATAACCCTGGCCAGCTGGACGTTGAATATCCAGCGGCATAAAACGCCGTCAGCTACGAAAGCCGAGTGAATGCAAATACTAACAGAGTATCTACAGATATGTAGTATATAATGACAACATCAATAAAAGGATCATCTCATCGTTCGTATGCATGTATGCACCAACCCAATATCTAACAACGGACATCGTCCCAAATCTCCCAATACATAACATAGACTCTTGGGTCCACATTAATCAGACACGTAGTCCCATACCTACGGTCTGTTCACTCTTGACACGCAGTCTCACACATAACATAGACTCTTGGGCCCACATTAATCAGACACGTAGTCCCATACCTACGGTCTGTTCACTCTTGACACGCAGTCTCATATAATCTAGCCAAATGCCCCGATATACTTTAGCCAACACACCCCATATGTTACTCTGGCCAACTCGCCCATTTTGTTACACTGGCCAACTCGCCCATGATGTTACACTGGCCAACTCGCCCATTTTGTTACACTGGCCAACTCGCCCATGATGTTACACTGGCCAACTCGCCCATGATGTCACACTGGCCAACTCGCCCATTTTGTTACTCTGCACACAGCACTATTGTTACTCAGCACACAGCTCTTTTGTTACTCAGCACACAGCACTTTTGTTACTCAGCACACAGCACTATTGTTACTCAGCACACAGCTCTTTTGTTACTCAGCACACAGCACTTTTGTTACTCAGCACACAGCTCTTTTGTTACTCAGCACACAGCACTTTTGTTACTCAGCACACAGCTCTTTTGTTACTCAGCACACAGCACTTTTGTTACTCAGCACACAGCACTATTGTTACTCAGCACACAGCACTTTTGTTACTCAGCACACAGCTCTTTTGTTACTCAGCACACAACTCTTTTGTTACTCAGCACACAGCTCTTTTGTTACTCAGAACATTACGGCCACCTGCCCCAATACATAATACCCAACACGAAGTCCTACTACTATAGCCTCCCATATCTGACACGTAGTCCAACTCTATCATACGTCGACCAGACACGAAGTCACGAACCTGTCCCAGCACCTGGGATTCCACACTCAACATCATACGGTCTTAGTGACCGCATTCACGCGCACCCATAAATAGTATCGACCTCTGCGGTCGATAGACCCACTAATATGTATGTCGGCTTCTCAATCTCGTCATTATCTCATATATATCAAAAGGATGTAACAATATAAGGAAAATACAGGGTATTACACATAACAACATTCAAACCAAAGCTAGAATGAAATATTAGGCATCGTGTATGATTCTAGTAAAAATAGGGCACAGGGGTATTTTGGTCATTTTCCAGTTTTGTACGTCCACAACCGAATTTTATAAAAGTTCCGTGAGATTAAATAAATAAGTATTCATGTTGGAAGTTAAGAGTTTTCGATCCTCATTAAGAATCCATCTCAATTCCAGTCGTATTTTGAAAATACCAGTTTATCGTATTTATACCGTATTTGAAAACCAGAATACCGTATTTATACTATATCATAATACTGTATTTATACCATATTATACTATATCAGAATACCATATTTATACCGTATTATACTATATCAGAATACCATATTTATACCGTATTATACTATATCAGAATACCATATTTATACGCACAAAAAATATAAATACGTAATATAATACGTATATACATCACATAATCATAATCATATGTTCATAACAAAGTGTAATGTAAATAGCTGAGTGAGTTGGAGACTCACCTAAATTCGCAGAATAATAATGCCGAGAAAACCCGAAGAATCTTCGAATATAAAATTCCGGCTTCAAGTAGCGTTCTTGGTGTTCTTGGTGTACTAGGTGTGTTCTTGGTGTTCTTGGTGTTTGTGTGTGCGTTCTTGGTGTTCTTGGTGTTTGTGTGTGTGTTCTTGGTGTTCTTGGTGTTTGTGTGTGTGCATTAGGATGACTTCTCAACCTTATATGTCTAAGGATAAATGTAATGGAATGGTCCCATATATATAGGAACCAAGGAGGGACCTCACCTTGCAATTACCAAGAGTTAAAGGTTCAAAGGATAATTATTTCCTTAGGGCATGTTTGGTTGGAAAATCATAACTGGTCCACATATACCAGATATTCACAAATCTGCTAAATTTCTGTTTCTAAAAATTCTGAAAATTTATAAACGAGTTCTATAAATACTGAATATTATAATAACAACATAAAAACACTAATCATCTAGGGAAATAAATATTTAAAAATAGCGGGTATTACACAAAGTTTGACCAGGTTTGACCAGAGTTTGACCAAGTTTGACCGAAATCGTCCGAGTTCACCGGAATCATTAAAAAAGTATTAAAATGAGTTCTAAAAGAGAATCGAGCGAAAACGTCGGCTCCTGGAAGCTCCCGGAGGTTCCCAGAACTTCCCGGGAATCCCAGGTTTGACCAGTTTGACCAAGATTTGACTTTAGAATCGGGGCACCGAAACAATTTTCAAATATTTTTCATGGATACTAGAGGTCAATAACTTTCCAACGGTATATCGCACATAATTCCTGGATTTAAAACGAATTTATTATGAATTTCTAAAGCCGGAAAAGGCGATCAAATCAGCTTTTATCGCGAATACCGTAAAACTTTTCAAAGTGTCCTATCCCCGAACTATTTTTTATGTAAAGTAGACTCCATTACCTTTCCAACGGTATATCACAACCTCAATTTGGAGTTCGTACGCATTTTCTGTGAATTTCGGACGAAATAGGGCCTTTTCGCGAATACCGGAACTTCAGGGGGCCTAAATAGCATTATCTTGATGAGGGAGGAGCAGTGCCACCGTGGCACTGGCCCACTGCCGTCGCGGCACTGGCCCAGTGCCGCCGCGGCACTCCCCTCCAGAACAGTGTATTTTTGTAATTTGTTTTGTGGTCCCATTTTGATTAATTAAAAACCAAAACGACATAGTTTTATGATTTCAGATGTTTGGAGCCAATGGGAGTACTTTCTAAATCCCAAAACCATCCCAAGTTGGCCTATTTAAACCCCCCATTGCTCTTCATTTTGGGGGGAGTCAAATGCAAGTTTAGAGAAAGTTGTAGAGATAAGGTGAGAATAGAGAGAAAAGAAGCTTTCTTCTTTGATTTTCAAAACAAAAGTGAGTTCTAAACTTTGTTTTTACTACATTACTCCCATTTACTTCAACATTCAATAGACCCAACCACCATTTTAGTGAGCATTTAAGAGAGTGGAAGCTTCTTCCATGTCCAATGTCATTACATATGAGTGAAACACCATGCTACAAGTTCAATACTTCATGAATATCATCTATTGATCATCATCTACTTGCTTGTTTATTCATTGTTTATCTCTTCTTACCTCATTTCTTTTTTATTTTCTTTATTTACTTACTAGTTCATCATCATCTAAATGATGACATGAAGTTTGGGGTGAGTGAATTCTTATGGATAGTAGCTCTTGACCTCAAAAACATGTTTGATAGATGATGATCATAACTTCAATACCTCCAAGGTATCCTTGAAGTGTATTGAAGTTATGCTCAAATAAAAATGAGTTTCTCCAACAATCTTGGAGGTTCTTGATGATGAGTTGAATGTTGGCATTTTAAGTGGCTATAATCTTTATTGAGTATTAAAAATTCACTTTCAAAACCTCCATTTCAAAACCCCCTCAATCCCTCTCATTTTGATTTCAAGAAAGAAAACCTTATTTTCCCCAAAATCTTCAAAATAGTGAGTTAAAACAGTGAGTGAGCTGAGTTCAAAGATTTCTCTAGAACTCAATACTCAACATATAGATGCAAGGCCACTTGGAAAGTCTTCCTAACTCATTGGAGAACACCCATGATTTTTGGTTTGACTTGGAAGTACTTGAAAATGGTCCATTTGGACCCAAACATTCCTTCCAAACATTCTGCCTCTGCTGTCACAGCAGCTTGACTAACTTCCACTTCTTTTTCAGAAATATTTTCCAAAAGGGGTGGTCCCAACTTATTTTTCCCTCAATCTTCAATGTCTTAGGAAACTTTATGTATAAAATGGTCCCCTAGATCATTCGTTTTCATTTTCTAAGATTTTTCAACATTTCAGTCAACAGTACGGACTCTGTTTCTGAGTGACATATGTTGTTCATATGATTTCTCTCACTCTGTGATAGTTATTAAAGATTGGCTTTTTGGGTAGTGTTCCAGACACAATAAGGAACATCTCCATATAAAATCATGTATTGAAAACGTTCCTAACCCCTCTTTTCAATTTTCCAAATATCATGTTACTATTCTGTCCACTATTCACAGCAAGCACATTTTAACTTTCATTCTTTGATTTGATGCTTATATGCCTTCCAAATTAGTTCATATCTTAGGAAGTAGTTCATACCACATTTGTACATATCTCATGATGATTTCATTCATTCATTCATACACATTATAGACTTCTAAGTCATTCTAGGAATCCATGAACACAAAGCACACTACAACCTTGGCACATTCTAGATACATACATTGCATCCATGCAAGATTTGGGACCTTCATGGCTCCTAATCTAAGAAGATTATAAGGAATGAACTTGATCACACGTTCATGCTTTCCCTCGATCTAATCATCCTTTCTCATCCGTCCCGGGGATTGAGAGGTCTTCTTTTCTCAAAGATTAACATGCATCATACTAGCTTGCTAAGCATATTTTGATTTCTTTGTTTATTTGTTTCAAGAACAATTCATGCCCCCTTTAGATTAGGAAGTCTTGATTATTTGATACATGATTAGACGATTTTTCCTAGGTTTATTTGTGTGATTTTCACTTTACATTGTATGATATTTGACTTAAATCTTATGAATGATATCTTATCTTTTGATTTTCAATTTCAAGATTCTTATGTGATGTAATATACTATCATAGTATTAATTGCCGAACCATACATAGTATAAGATGATTATTTGGATGCTAATTGAGGCCTGTCGAGAGACGGGGCGAGTTGAGGGTGTTTTAGTCGTGACAAAGGCTCCTTCCTCTCTCGTACTAAAACCCCGAGCCAAGTTCTTTGGTTATGAAGGGCCGGTGCCCTTTATCCATTTGGGTGAGTCAAAATTAGGTTTCTTGGTTCCTTAAAGACCAAGTGGCGACTCTGTATCTGTTTTCAACAGACCTTTTCTCTTTTCTTGATTCAAAAGTCAAACAAGTTTCAAAAACAAAACAAAGCGGTAGAATCCCGGTATCCACAGATATGTGCTCAAGAAACACAACATGGCAAGAGACATATAGTTTCTTAGTAACTAGGTCAAAACAAAGATATCCCTTCTAACCCTCACCATAACCTAAAAAAACACAAATAGCAAACTTTGGCAATAATTTGGTACGCTCTACACGAGGTCGAAGGACAAAACAAGTACAACTAAATACCTTTTAGGAAGAATAATCAAGAGTATGTCCATACAATTTTCAAAAGGTGACAGACCTGAGTAGTGAGAAGACAGAATTTTATTAATCAGATTGACAGTAGTAAGGACAGCCTCTCCCCAAAAATCACTAGGGACATATGTAGATAATAAAACAGAGTGAGCAATTTTAAAATATGCCGATGTTTCCTTTTAGCAATACCATTTTACTTAGTAGTGTCAGTACAAGAGGACTGGTGAATAGTTCCATCTGAAGCAAGCAACTCACAAAATTAATGATAAGTATACTCTCCACCTAAATCACATCTAAAACATTTTATGACAGCAGAATGTTGAGTTTTGACAAAAGCACGAAAGGTATTGTAAATATCAAAGAAGTCTAAACGATGTTTCATAAGATAAACCCAACAATAACGAGTGCAACCATCAATAAATGATACATAATATCGAGACCCTCCTCTTTTAGTAAGAGGAGAGGGTCCCCACACATCAGAAAGAACTAAATCAAATGGTGCAAGAGAATAAAAAATACTTCTATTAAAAGGTAAAGCTGAAAATTTTGCCAGTTTATAACCACTACAATCAGGAATGTCATGAGTTTGTAAATCTCCTCATTTTCCCGTAGAAGCTAAATATTTTAAATGAGAGGCTGAAACACGACCAAGGCGAGAATGCCATAAATAAAAACTAGACGAAGATGAATTCAAACGAAAGGATGACAAGTCAACACTAGAAGCTGCAACTACTGGTACATTGAGCTTATCCAAGATGTACAATCCCTTTGCCTAAGGCCTATCCTAATCAGCTTCTGAGACTGCGGATCATGCACATGACAAAAAGTAGAAAAAAAAAATGAGACTAAGTAACCTGCATCACAAAGCTGACCAATAGAAACAAGATTCATAGTAAGACTGGGAATATGATAAACACTAGAGAGAGTTACATAAAATGTGAAAACAGACGCAACACTTGTTAATGGCATGGGAGTACCATCAGTAGTTATAACAGGTAAAGAGGAAGTAGGACATAAGGAAGCACAAGAGGACAAGTCAGGACTCATGTGATTAGAAGCTCCAGAGTCTAAGACCTAAATACCTGAGGACATACCTGAAGACATACCTAGAGTAGAGGTGGACATAGCATGTGGCTTTGTGGCAAGGAACTTCTGAAATTGCTCAGCAAGGGAGGTCATAGATAGAGTGGATGGTAAAGGATAACTGAGTCCAAATGAGTCTGATGGTGGTACAACTACTGTAGTGTTAGGCTGTGGAGGCCTATACGAATGCTAGTGAGATTGGTTGTCAGATTTCTAATGAGACGGCTGAGGTTGCTGCTATTGTGGTGGTCGACTATGTGAGGGCTAGTTTGCTCGACCCAACCTAGGACACTATGCCTTCCAATGACTCTTCTCCTTATAGTATCTGCATACATCACTACCAACTCTCAAGTAAGGCTTATTCTAATTGTTGGACGGTGGCCGAAAATAGGCTGCTAAAACAGACGAAGTAGATTTGGGGAGAATTTCCTTTCTGGACTGAGTCTTGAGACGTATTTCCTCGACTACTAACTCATGGACAACAGAATCAACAGACGAAAGTGGGCTACGATGGAGAATGGACCCATGAAGGCCCTCAAAATCATCACGTAGGGCCCTATATATTTATTGTACTTTTATTACCCTTTATATATATATGAGATTCATAATACTTGTATTTACCTTCCCTGTAATTTCAGTCTCAATCGATCGAACCCACTTCGAGTGATAAAAACCCATTCGACCTGAATTGATGACATGTTCTTATTCTCAAGCGATTGAACCCTTCTCAATCGATCGAACACTGATTGACCTATGCTAAATCGATCAAACTCACTTCGATCGATTGAACATTGTATTATCAATATACGTGTTCTGCCACCTGTACCCTTTCCCTTCCCTATATATATGTTGGTTTTGTGTGTGTGTACGGGTTATTGAACCTTAAGAGAGTTAGAGAGAGAGAAATCTATACAGAGTATATATACACACTTATATATACACACACAAACACTCACACATATACACACTCTCAGTTAAAGAAACGAGGAGAAGAAGAAGAAGATGAGGAGGCAGAGAAGAGACAGAGAAGGAGAAAGAGAAAGAGGAGGAGAGAGAGGAGATCACCTTGACACCACCCGTGGCCACCTCGAGGTCGCCGGCATCATCGACTTTAACGGTGCTGCGTCAAAGACTTTAGTAATGAGTGCCTATACTCAGTTAGTAACGTAGATACGTAGTTACATATATGTTTCGACAAGAAAGAACGAACCCCGAACGTACACAGGAGGTCCTGTTCAGTTTGGGAAGAAAATCCATTCTCAATCGATCAAACTTCTTTCGAGCGATTGAGCACAGACCGAGTTCAAGCAATCGAACGTAGTTCAATCGATCGAACTTCACTTAACTTCAATCGATTGAACCCAGTTTTACTTCAATCGATTGAAATGACTTCAATCGATCAAACTTGACAGAATGTTGAATGTTTAGTTTGTTTGTATCTGAGGGACTATTAACCTGGTTATTATCATGCATTAATGTTGGAAAATTGTACTGGAATGATATACATGTGGAATAATGGGTTAATGAATTGAATAGTGAAACCAATTGTATAATGAAGGTATAATGTTATTAATCAGAATGAGAAGCCGATGTGTATAGTAGTGGGTCTATTGACCGCAGAGATTGATACTATTTATATGTATGCGTATAAATGCAGTCGCAAAGACCGTATGATATCAAGTGTGGGATCCTAATAAGCTGGGATAGTCGGGAAAAATGAATCAAGTGTGTCGGTCATAGTCAGGTGTGGTTGATTGTAATGCATGGGAGTTTCAGGGAGGGTCGTGAAAGCTAGGACTACGTGTCAAGTTGAATGAATCAGGGCGGGCTGTCCAGTAGATGTCAGGCATATTTGGCCAGTATGTGCTTGGGCGTGATGACCAAAATGTAATGTAAGAGGGGTGTTGGCCAGTATGTATCGAAGGGCGTGTTGGCCATAACGTATCTGGCGCAATGACCGGAATGAATCGAGCGTGTTTGCCAGGACATAGGAGAGGCGTATTGGCCGGAGTATGTCAGAGTATGAGGTGCGCATTGGTCATAAAGTATACCAGGGTAGTTTGGCCAGTATGTGATAGAGCGTATTGGCTGGGCGTATTGGCCAGAGTGTATCAGGGGCGTGTTGGCCAAAGTATATTGAGGTTGTTGGCCAGAGAGTTGGGACTTCATGTCAAGTTGATAGTTCGTGATGGTATTATAAAGTTATGTGCCGTATTATATCAGGGCTGCATGCCATATTGTTATATCAAGGTTGTGTGCTGTAGTATTATATCAGGGCGGGTTGGCCAGAACGTTAGGACGGTGTGTCGGGATTGGATAGACTATAGGTATGGGACTACGTGTCTAATTAATGTGGACCCAAGAGCCTATCTTATGGTAAGATTGGTTGGGATGACGTCCGTTGTTATGTGTTGAGTTGGTGCATACATGCATACGAATGATGAGAGGATTCTTTTAACAATGATGTTTGTGTATACTGCATATCTAGAGATACTCTGTTAGTATTTGCATTCACTCGGCTTCCGTAGCTGACGGCGTTTATGCCGCTGGATATTCGATGTCCAGCTGGCCAGGATTATGAGTATGCAGGAGAGGCATACATAGATAGGAGGTATGAGGAGGGAGCCTACGATGACAGAGGCTATGCAGATGCTGACTACTACGCGAGCTGAAGACTTGGAGCTTGCCGTAGCCTTTTTATGTTTATGTTTTAGAGACTCTGTAATAGTTAAGGTTATAACCGGCGTATGTTGCCGTGAGACTTTACTTATGTTTGGCAGATACTTATGGTTTGCAATAATTAGTATCGAACTTTACATATGGTGAACATAGATATCCAATGCGTCATTTGATTATTACTCTGATGATTAGAGTTGGTTTATGGACAATATGGTGACTTTCAATTGTCATGGCCTATGGGTCCAAAAAGGAATTGATTTTCTCTATTTTTGCTACTGCAGGGCGTGATAGTAGAACTCCTAAATGCTCAAATTTTTTTGTTCAAGGACATGAATATCACATTCTAATTGGTACCTCTTTGCAAAATTGGACTGTGTAAATAATTTGGCCAAATGATCACACACCTCCTTTGCATATTCAAACTTCGCCAATTGCATACCTATCGAGGGCGCAACAGAATTGTTCATCCAAGTAATGATTTTTGAATTGTTTGTTTTCCAAACATCTAGCAATTCTACATATTTGTCATCCTCTTCATTCTTAGGTTTACTATAATCCCCATTGACGTAACCCCACAGCTTCTTCTCCTTCAGAAAATTTTTCATCACAGAATTCCAATATGCAAAGTTCTTTCCATCAAGTTTAACACTAATCGCTTGAAGCAAAAAATCTCGTTCACCAGCCATTACGAAAATGAAACAATCACATAAAACAAAACAAACGAACTAGAATCAAAGACAGATCCAAAAAGACGAACTAGAATCAGCGAGAGATCCAAAAATGAATCTGAATCAGCGAGAAATCCAAAAAATGAACCAGATTCATCTGAAAAAATGTGAATGGGATTCGAACCTACTTTGATACCATGTGAATATATCAAATAATCAATAGAACAACAAAAGGGAAGAGAGAAAAGAGAAAGCTAGGATTTCTCATAACATGAAAATCAGAATGAATTATAATGAATAAAAGAAAAGAGAACAAAAGAATATAACTAGGCATATACAATATTACCCTAAAATAAAGAAAAAGACTAAACTACCCTAATACTAAATATTAATATTCTAATAAGATATAGATATACATTTCAAAAATATGTTGAAAGGGTGTAAGATTACTAACGATAAAAGGCCACACAAAACCAAGTAGGTTCATCTAGTAAGCGAATGATATACGATAGAACAAGAAAACTTACCCGGGATCCAGCTGTGAAATAGGAAACGTGCTATGCATGCAAAAAATAGAAAACCTTAAAAAAGGGTCTCTAATTTATATATACACATAAGGCAAAACCCTAATCTAATGTGTCGCGCATAGAGTCGAAAAATTGATAAAATCAAATAATGTAATAAATAAGGGAAAATTCAAGGAATCGTGCCTCGATAGCGCTAAAACAGAAGTTAGTCCACATGCTTGAACACAAATAATATCAATTTTTTTACCTAAATCTAACAAGAATGAGGGAAAATTGTCAAAGTCTTGAATCCTTTCCAACCAAGGAAATCGTAACGCTTCTATGGATATACAAGTCTGAACTAAAAGGTCCAAAGGGACCTTAACCTAGAGCCAATGCAATGTCCACATAAAAGTGACACAAAATCAACATGGTTGAAGAGAATTCATGACTAAGTTCAATCAATTGCAATTTATTTCTATATTCTACATTCTAATATTCCTAAAATACAAGCAGTGCTTCTAAGCATGATAAATATGGATGCATGAGAATGAACAAAACATGAATTATTTATTGATTTGGATCCTTTTAATCTCTGGATTTAAGTTCAATTATTCTTATTCGAGACACGACTCAAGCCTTAAGGCATGAGAAAATCATTTAGATCAAAGTGGGTAAGATTTACCAAATCTATCTCAGGATTTCAAAATTTACCGAGAAGAAACTAGACTTTCAAAATAGGAAAATCATGGTTCCTATGGTTGATCTTAGTGATTTTTTAGTATGATATGTCTCTGTGAGTCTAGTATCTAGTTCAAAAGAAAATCAAAGATCACATGGTCCAATCTCTGGGAATTGGACCATGACCAGACATTACTCAGAATTTACCAACTCTCAGTCTAGAGATTTGGTATGATTTATTAAAAATAGCAAACTAATCTCAAACATTTCAAATTTCTTGGAGGATGTGGTCAACTCATTATAGTTCATATGAAAAATAATTTAAAACCTAAACTACTTGGTTAAGGCTCTGATCCAAACATTTTAAAATAGGTTCACTGTTCTGGAAATTTGGACAGAGAATGACTAGATTACAAAACCTATGATCAAACCATGTTAACCATATAATTAGGACAATATAAAAATGACAGTGGTAGACCTCTATATTATGAACATATTCCAATTAGTCTCATTAACGGATCATGATTTAACTAAAAATCCATGATCACAGCTTGACAATGAAGTCACTGCACCATTGTTGAATAGATGTTCAATATTTGAATCCAACTTAATCCAAAATTCTAGAGAGAATTTGGACCAAAGTGTTAGTCATGACCACTAAGACAACAATCAAACACTAAGGACCTTCATGGATTTGACCTTGAAGAGACCATAATGACGATCTTCAAGGATTTACTCAATCTCATGAATATGCCTAAACACTTGGACTTATTTGAACCTAACAACCAAGCCATGAAAATCGGCTTGTTATAAGTTCAATTCCTCTCTCAAGTTGATGATCCTTGAGGAATCATGACTTATTTTATTTGATTCTCCTCTCAAATCAATGATCCTTAAAGACTAAGAACACTAACCCACATGAGTTTCAATGAAGTGTAAAGGGGGGTTTCATGAAACTTCTAATTGGAAAACCCAAGACATGAATATATATATATATATATAAGACATGGATCCACCAATTATACATAAATATAGTCAAGATCGATCTTAATTCTCATATAAATCATTAATTTACAGAAAATTAAGAGATCAAACTCAAAGAATTCAAGTGGAATATTGAAAATTCCTTGAATTCCAAGAGAAGATCATGAGTAGAAAGAGGTGAAATCTAAACCAACTTAATGATCCCAAGCAAATTTCACATAGAAAAACTTATTTCATATCAATTCCATAATCAAGTAGATCCAAATCATCAAGTATAAATGAAAATTAAATCACAATTCAAGTGGTGTGTGATAAAAGGGGAATAGAAGAGACTTTTTGAAAATGTGTAAAGATCCTAGTTGAAACTATGAATTGTGATTGAATTATGAGAAGAAATGAACTTAGATTAGAGAATTACCTCTAAATGACCTTAGATGTTCTGGGTTTTGTGAGGATCTTCCAAGGTCTTCAAGCTCTCTTCAATGACTTCTTTTCAAATTCCTCTTAATTCTCTCCAAATTCTCTCAAAATTCACCAACCCCTTGCAATGAAGATGTATATCTCCTTATATAGACCACTTTGAAGGAGGTTATTTAGGTAAATTCAATGTGTTTTCAGCACGTGATGGGTGTTCAATATGCACGTGAGATTTTAGAGACAAAATAAAACTATTACAGGTCGCGGTACTCAGTGAGTTATATGCGGCACTCAGTGAGTGCCGTCGCGACCGTCGTGTGCCATTTTCTTTTCTTTTCTTTTTATTTTTTTTGCTTTCCTTTTCCTTTTTCTTTTTCTTTTCTTTTCTTTTCTCTCCCTTTTTTTTTCTTTCAAAATTCTCTTCTTTTCTTTCTTTTTCAAAATTCTTTACTTTACTTTTCTTTTCTCTTTTGATAAATGATTTTCTTTTTTTATTTCGTAGATATATTTTCTGGATTAATCTTCTAAACTGACTAAAAATAGCCATCCATGTGTATTTCACACCCAAAATCCTCTCAACACCTTGTTTCTTTCCTCCTTTTTGATTTTTGCAGTTTGGGAGATTGATAGGCTTTCTGAAGGGCATGAATTACCCTTAAAGATCTCGAATTTCGTCGGACATTATCGTCATCAGTTTTGGAGGTATTAATCCCCTAAATTCGACAATCGGTCAAAATCGGGGTGTCTAGACACTCAAAAATTGTTTGAAATGTTGATGACTTGTTCTACTTGCTTGAAATGTTGATGACTTGTTCTACATAGTAACTAATTAATAATGTATTGGATTAGAGCTAGCACAAACAAGTTTAATTGCGTTGAATGTTGATTATCGTAATCCTTTTGTAATGTGAGTGAATCCAATTTACATTGACTTTACACTACCATTCTAGATTTTGAACAGTACCAACTAGATCTCCCAAACTCGTGCATTCAACGGAGTGTAAAAGTTAATGCTATTACATAATCTAATAATAAGTTTAGTAACAAAAAAATCTCCCATATTAGATTATAAGAGTTTAATGGAAACCCCCAATTTTTTATTCAGTCAAAAGTCCAATATGATTACTAAAACTTAACTAAATCTCATCCGTATATTACAAAATTTCACAAAATTGAGTCAATTGACCCAAGGGACTAACTAGGGGTGGCAATCGGGTTGTGTCGGGTCATTATCGTGTCGGGTCATCGTCGTGTCGGGTTATAATCGTGTCATTCTTAACGTGTCATAATCGTGTCGGGTTATAATCGTGCCAGGTCATATACGGGTCACCCGTTTAACCCGTCTAACCCGTGTAGGGTGTCATCGGTTCGGTTCGGTTCGGATTTCGATTTTTTTTTTCATGTTTTGAAAACCAACCGAAGTGGTCGATTCGATCTATTTTGCCAATTTTGGCGATCAGTTCAATTTTTAGTTGTAAGTAATTTAAGAAACCCAATCGGTTAGCTCGGTTCGGCTATTCAAAATAAGCTTACAGCCCCACTAAGAACACAAACAAGTCTTCCATCAAATGTATCAATTATTAACACGTATATCTTAAATACCAAATACTACAAATATATCAATATCTAACTATTATAAACTTAACACCCAAGCACATCCACACAAACTGAATAAGAAGAAATATTGTTTTTACTAACAGTATAAAAAAATTTCTTCACTTGACATCCATCAAAAATCAAGATTAACAGTTGTATTAATCTAATTGACTAATTTGTCTCCCTCCCAATCCAGCAATCCTAGCGGGCTTCCTCCCTTTTTTTTCTTTCTTTTTTATTTTTTATTTTTATTTTTTATGCAATGCTTGATGCATGAATGCTTCCAGGCTCCAGCTTCCTTCGTCCCATATTAGTTATTAATTATTATTTTTTATTACATTAGTTATTAATTATTATATATAAATTTATTTGTTTGGTAAGTTGGTAACTACTCTTTTTTTTTAGAAAAAAAAAAACAATTTTAGTTTATATATATGTATATATATTTTAAATATTTTTTTCTCTAAAAAAAAAATTAAAAAAAATATATTTTTTTTTTAATTTTTTTTATATTACTTTTATTTTAGACTTTCAGATTATTAAAAATAATTTTTAAAACAAAAACAAAAAATGCCCCAACTGCACTTAAATACTTAATCGGGTCAAACGGGTCAGGCGGGTTGACCCGCTTCAACCTGTTTATTAATCGTGTCAAACGAGTCGACTCGTTTATGACCCGTGCCCTTATACGGGTCATCCAAACCCGTTTATTTTCGTGTCGAGTCGTGTCGGGTCGAAAATTGCCACCCCTAGGACTAACCGATCGAAGCACTGACAATTATGAGAATCAGTTCATGAACTTACATATAACGAACATGTACATTTAATAATACCCTGATGTATTTAACAAAATTAGTTAGAGTATCTCTAAGGGATATGTCAAATTTTGGTATGCCAAATAAATTTGAGAGCTTATGTGACAATTTAGTATATTAGAATTTGACATTTCGATTGGAGTAAATGATACCCCTACTTGGCAAATTTATTATTTTATAATTTTTATATATTTTTCTACATTAGTTAGGGTATGTTTGATAACCCAATTAAGTGCTGAAAATGAAAAGGTTCAGCACTTATTCTTTTTCAGTGCGTTTGATAACATACCACTTAATTGAAAAAACAGCCAAAAAATCACTGAAAACTTTAAGTGAAAATTTTCTACTGAAAATAATCACTGAATGCATTCTTTTTCAATAGTTGAAGCACTATTTTTAGTATTACAAATTCAATCACTTAAAATTTTCAGTACTTAAAATTCAGTACTTAATTTTCAACACTTAATTTTCAGTTTTATCAAACGCACCCTTAGTATATTGATCACGTCATCAACATTGAAGTGAGTTGTAATCTATGCATAATCTCCACCTATGAGATACTTGCGCATCCGACTAACTTTTTTTTCAGATCAATCTTTGTTGAACTATAAATACTTGTAGCAAACTTGTAGAATGAGGAGAAGAAGAAGGAGAACAAATTAAAATATTATGTCCATGGCTATTTGCAACATAAAAATCATTCTACTTATAACCTATCTTCTTCTATGCTATAAGGAAGTTGAAGGAAGGAAAAGACTATCTAGAACAAAGGATAAACTGCTGAATAAGCCAGTAACTAAGAGCATTCGGGTACTCTTATAATTAATTAGATACACAAATCTAGGGCTACAACCCGAATTGGCCAAATCTAATTGTTGATATTTGCAGACAAAATACGGAGACATATATGATTGCATTGATTTCGACAAGCAACCGGCCTTTGATCATCCTTTACTTAAAAATCACACTTACAACTATCAGGTTTGTTTACTTTTGTTTTTGTTTTTTGTTTTTTGTTTTTTTTTCCAATAGCTTTGTTGATTTTAACTACTCCTTGGTGAATCTTTCTTGTGCACTTGGCATCACTGATACATAGAGATTATTATGGTGTGCCATGATGTAGGTGAGACCTTCCTCATATCCCAAGGGACGGAGTAACAATGAAACTCCAACAAGAAAAAGTAAGACATTAGATATATGGTCTAATGTTAAAGGCTGCCCAGTTGGAACAGTCCCCATTAGGAAAATCATTAAAGATGATCTTATCAGAGCCAAAAAAGTTTCAAAACCAAGTTCCTTCACTCCTACAATTTCTGGTCACATTGTAAGTGTTGATCAATTACACTATTCTATATGTATTTACATGCTTAACAGAAAAATGAATGGCACAAAGTGAAAGCAAATCGACCGAAATCGAAACCGAGCCTTTTCGGTCGGTTTTTCAAAATGTACTCTAAGTCAAAACCGAACCGACCAAAATCAACATAACCGAGCATATTCGGTCGGTTTTTATATTGTCAAAAAACCGAATCGAATCGTTTTACCCCTAGCACAAACATATCTCGTATGGAAACCTAAAAGTCCACCAAGAAAAAGAGATATATATTTTTTTTTTTAAATTTGAAGTATGTGTAAATACACTTACAATGTTGATTACAACTATTTACACAAAAAGGTAGCCTTGTTCTTAGAAAAAACATACTAAAAAGTTCAAGAATAGGCAAACAATAGTTAGGCTCAAATTCAAATATTGGATTTCTGCTAATATTTTTTGGAAACAAACTACAATTGAAATGGAAATTCTCACAAAAAGTTGCAAAGGGGACAAAACTTTCTTAACAAGCACTTTTTTGGAGCCTAATAATTTGGCCAAAAAACAAAGTGTTGGGATTTTCTCTCCTTGTGGCATTTATTCACATTGGCTTTTCGTGCTCAGTTCGTTTTGAGTTTGAAAATTATGTGTGATATACCGTTGGAAAGCTATTTGCATTTACTATTTATGAAAAAAAAATTGAAGTAGCAGTGGTGTTTTGATTTTTGGGTCAAACTTTGGGTCAAATCGGTCAATCCAGACATTTTTCGGGAAGTTTTGGGAATTTTCGGGAGCCTCTGGGAGTTGACGTTTTCGTCCGATTTTTTTTTAATACTTTTTTGGACTTTTTAGACGACACCCGGCTGGTTGGCGAAGCCCATCTCCTGCAGCCAGAGAAGCTCCGGTGCAGCAACTCTCTAGCTGCATTGAACCCGAATGATTTTCAAACTTTTGGACCAAATCTGAGATTTTTGGATTTTTAGTGGTTTTTTGGTCATATTCAAATTCGTTGTTCACGTGTTTTGCAAGACTATCAGGCACTTCCTCCGAACAACTTTATGTGAAAGGTAGTATTGTGTCATATTTAGAGTTGGAATTAAAGTGCAAAACATAGCAAGGGTAAACCTATTTACACATACTTATGTTCTCTTTTGATAGCAGACCCCCAAAATGTCCTATGCAATTGACATTTGAATATTGCCAAGGTGATAAAAAAAAAAAAAAAAAAAAAAAAAAAAACTCTAATCAATCACTGTGGAATTAGTAAAAGGATCGATGTTGTAATTAATGTAGCCTTTTGTAACGCAGCATGCTGTAATTCGAACAACCAATCCAAACAGGAAGTACAATGGAGTTGGAGCAAACATTGCCTTATACAATCCACATCTCGGCCATACTGATCAGTACAGCTCAGGTCGAATAAAGATTCAAAATGGTGGTGACAGTATTCAAGTTGGCTGGACGGTAAATTTTGATAAATGATTTTTGAAGTATTAAGTGTTTTACTTTTGGGAGGAAGCTAGGTTTATTTTAGTGAAATTATTTATATATTTTGAAGAAAACAAATTGGATACTACAAGGAGATATTAATTGACCGAAATTAATTAATAAACTCGTAGTAATTAGACTTCTAATGTTGTTGGAAAAGAAGACTGATTGTTCTCCCTATAATCTATTTTGATCTGGTTAAATTAGGTTTTTAATTGGCTAGTAAGAGAGTTTTGATAAAGAACGGTAGACATATATATATATATATATATATATCAACAATGCTAGGGGCACAAAAGGATACAAAAAACTTCCACAAAATGAGTGGAAAGTCTATGTGGCACAGTGGGACCCGCCAGTAATTAAGCATTGTTTCCATTAATTGTAGAATCTAGTTTCCTATACGAAAACTCTAGAGTCACGTACATCCTTTGAATAGGAGACTACCATTGGAAGAGGAAAATGCTAGACTCACACAGTGAATCATACATTTTTATCACACATAGCTTTAAATGCATGTACTCTATGCTGTATAAGTGGTGCACAAAAAAGTGTAAAAAAATTCAAGGGTAAATTACACTAACCTCCCCTGAGGTTTGACGTAATTACACGGACCTCCCCTTTAGTTTGCAAAATTACACAAACCTCCCTCGAGGTTTGTAATTCGGTAACAAAATACCCCCTCCACTAACGTTCCGTTAGTTTTTTTTACATTTGCCTCCCCTGAAAATTATAATTAGCCCCCCTATACTATAAAATTGTCATACTAAGCCCCCTTTCTCTTATATTTTTGTTTTAATTATAAAATCCCTCCTCCCTCCTACGTTTTTGGGTTAATTTTTTTAGCATTAATTTATATCTACACAAAATATACACAAAATACATATAAATAAGTCCAAAAAATTTTTTTCCAAGAACAAACCTCTGTCAAGTCCCCCTGTATTAATTTTCTAGATCCGCCCCTGCCCTTATGCTTCAAAAGTGGACACTTAACCCCCTGTGATTGTGGACTAAAATGGAACTGTTATGATTTCACTCAAAACTGACGAAAATTCTAAAATTGGTTAAAAATATAAACACTTAACCCATTTTGTGATGTTAATTTTGGGGTTAACGCTCTTTGAGTGAAATTTATAGCGAGGAGAACGAACTCCTTACCACTTGGCCAACAGGTCATTGGTAACATTAATTTATATCATCTACACAAAATATACACAAAATATATATAAATAGGTCCAAAAAAAATTTTTCCAAGAACAAACCTCTATCAAACCCGCCTGTATTAATTTTCTAAATCCGCCCCTGCCCTTATGCTTCAAAAGTGGACACTTAACCCCCTGTGATTGTGGACTAAAATGGAACTGTTATGATTTCACTCAAAACTGACGAACATTCTAAAATTGGTTAAAAATATAAACACTTAACCCATTTTGTGATGTTAATTTTGGGGTTAACGCTCTTTGAGTGAAATCATAAATGGGTTAAGTGTTTATATTTTTAACCAATTTTAGAATTTTCGTCAGTTTTGAGTGAAAACATAACAGTTCCATTTTAGTCCACAATCACAGGGGTTTTAAGTGTCCATTTTTGAAGCATAAGGGCAGGGGCGGATCTAGAAAATTAATACAGGGGGACTTGACAGAGGTTTGTTCTTGGAAAAAAAAATTTTGGACCTATTTATATGTATTTTGTGTATATTTTGTGTAGATATAAATTAATGCTAAAAAAATTAACCCAAAAACGTAGGAGGGAGGAGGGATTTTATAATTAGAACAAAAATATAAGAGAAAGGGGGCTTAGTATGACAATTTTATAGTATAGGGGGGCTAATTATAATTTTCAGGGGAGGCAAATGTAAAAAAAACTAACGGAACGTTAGTGGAGGGGGCATTTTGTTACCGAATTACAAACCTCGAGGGAGGTTTGTGTAATTTTGCAAACTAGAGGGGAGGTCCGTGTAATTACGTCAAACCTCAGGGGAGGTTAGTGTAATTTACCCAAAATTCAAATAGCACAAGATACATGCATTTAAAGCTGTGTGTAAAAAAATGTGTGATTTACTGTGTGAGTCTAGTAGTGCTCATTGGAAGATAATTGTTGGGACTACTACAAATTTGTAGATTTAAAATACACAATTGATCGAATTTGCTTTGTCCAGGTAAATCCAACTTTATATGTAGATAATCGCACTCGGATGTTTACATATCTAAGTGTAAGTTGACTTAAATGTTTGCATTTAATTAACAACTCAATTCTATATATATAATATTTCTCCATCTGTTGCTTCTAATAGTACTGTTTGGTTTTTCTAATAGGCTGGTCAATCTCATTGTTTCAACACTCAATGCCCTGGGTTCATAATAGTGAACCACCACATACCTTTGGACTTTGTTTTTGACACCATTTCTGACCAAGTAACACAATTTGACTGGAAATTCTTTGTTTACCGGGTACAGCTTAAGTAACTGTACGTTAGGCTCAATTTGGTTTGCATGTATATATATTGTAGAGAAGCTAGAAAAAGGAAAGGCAAAGGAAAATAAGAAAGATCGAAACTGCTTTATTAGCGTGTCCTCAATGTTTTCCTCCACTCTTAACGGTCCGTTTGGTTCATGGATTCTTAGGGTGGATTTTGATTCCACTTGAAGATTACTAGTAATCTTAAAATATATTTTTGATTGGTTCGTGGAATATTTAATAAATTGTGGGTTCTACTGAATTTAGAATCCACCCAAAGGTAGAAAATAGGGTGGATTCTTAATCCTAGCTTGGAGGTGGTATTCTTAAAGATTACTGGGGTTTTGATTTACTATTTTCATAATGCCTAAACTAGCCTTCATTAGACTATTAAACAAACAAATAATGCGATCAGAAGAAATTTACGATTATAACTATTATTATTTTCTAAAATGGAGAGATTGTTAGATGAGATTGTTTATGATGATTTATTATGCTTGAAACATTATATTTGATGTTAGTTTAATGACTGAATTCAAATTTTGGTTGCTAAATGTTAATGGTTGAAAAGTCTATATGATATTACAATAACTACATATTTTGCATATTGTGATTTGTACGTTAGACCTATACATGTTTTATGCTTAAAAATATAATATATCTTTTGTTATTATTCAAATATATTTTAACTACATGTAATAGTTAAGACTCATGTCATGTCTTAATTATTCTATTTATCTCATTTTTTATGTGTCATTAATTTTTAGATTTATACCATTGTTTTTTTTTTTAATCACCCTACATTTATAGAGGGTTGACAATTTGATTTTAACTCATACATTCTTTTAGCCTTCGAGGGTAGCTTAGGTATTTAACAATATTTCCATTTCATTTTCCTTGACCCAACCAAACACTGGTATCTAAATCCAGCTAGAATTCTATTGGTGAACCAAACATTCTGCAAGGATTCAAATTCCTGGTAAAGTGATTACTGGTATTATGATTCCTAGTAATCAAAATCCACCTAAAATAATCCGTGAACCAAACGGGCCGTAAATAACACGTGAATTAGAGCTTTCTTAATATGTATAATAGAAACACTAGAAAAGAGGAAATTAAGAAAGTGAATTCCAAAATATGTTATTCATTTTCGATCATCCTATTTCCTTTTGGGTAATGCTATTGTGAGAAGCTTCTCACATGAGAAGGCGGGTTTTAACCGTTGGATGAGCATCTAACCTTAAGATTCCTAAGAATCTGGGGAGAATCTTATAGCTAGATGCTCATCCAACGGTTAAAACTCGCATTCTCATGTGAGAAGCTTCTCACAATAGCATTACCCTTTTCTTTTTCTTCCTAATTTTCCTTTTGTCTTCCTTATTAGTAATTATTAGTCTCTGTGAGTATGTTTGGCTTGAAAATTTAGAATAGGTAAAGAAAAAAGAATGGAGAACTAGTTCTCTCGTTCCTCTTCCACGCTTGAAATATATTAAACATTTTAAATATTTAAAATATATTTTTCCTTAATAGAAGGATCAGGGAAACTACTCACCTTAACTTAAAAAAAATTTAATTATATAAGTTTTCATACATATATTTTTCTTAATATATATATATATATATATTTTTTATCATGAACCAAAGTAATGTGTTTTTCTTTACTTTTCCTCACTAAGGCTTAGTTTGGCCCCCACGTGGTGCTTCTCCTTTTTTAAAGCTAATTTCATGTTAATTCATTTGGTAATTAGTTTATGAGTTTTGCAAAAATTAAACTTAGGGCTTTTTTGGAGGGAGCTTTCAAAAGCTCTAAAATGGAGGCTCAAGATTGCTTTTTGGTTTCATGATATCTTTTTGAAGAGTAGCGTGTCACTTGTATAAAATTATGAAAGAATTTAGTAATAAATTTCATAAGCTCCTTTTAATAAAAGCCACGTGGGGGGGACCAAACTAAGCCTAAATCCATGAACAATAAAGATCTTTAGTGTTTATCTTTTCCAATATTAATAGCTCACTAATTAAATCTGTGAAAGCAACTTGATTATATTGATTGATTGATTGATTTAATTATCAATATTCCTATTGCTTTAATTTATCTATTAATGGGAATCTCACGTACATCGATCAGGATTCATCAACGGGGGACTGGTGGTTGAACTTTGGAGATGATGATACTCAAGTTGGATTTTGGCCAAAACGTATATTCACCACCGGCTTAGGAAATTTAGCTTCTTATATCGATTGGGGTGGTGAGGTTTACAGCCCCCCAAATCATGATCATCAACCAGCTCCATATATGGGTAGTGGTCATCCTCCTTATGGTGATTCAACATATGATGCTTTTTGCAGGCACACTACATTCGTAAATGAAGCTCATGAGATTGTGCCTGCAACTGATACACAACGTTATGTAGATACTATACATTTCTATGGTGTTTCGGATTGGTGGGACGAGGATAGTTATTGGGGTCACATAGTGGTGTTTGGTGGTGGGCTATGGCGCCTCAATTGAAATTAACCTTTCATATATTATACTATAATTTACATACTTCTATGTTTACGAAAAAATCTCCAAAGAGGGCGTCCGATGGTCTCTGTTTTGGCCGTCGGATTGTGTTTTTAAAATTGTGAAATGACAAAACTGCTCTTAATGAAAACCACGATTTGACGGCCAAAACAGAGGCCATCTCTGTAATAAAGAGAGAGAGGGCGCCCTCTCTGGCTATGTTTATGCCAATTATAATGAATGGAAATAATTAGCTTTACTTGAAATTTATAATGAATTATATTCCCCTAACAAGGCTCTAATTATATTAGTCCCTCCATCCCAAAATTAGAGTCCATCTTTTGGGAACTCAACTTTTTAAGGAGATAAAAGGAATCTACACACACTTTCCACAAACACCCCTAATCATTATAACAATCTTTTGTTTTTTAAAGGTTTCAAGAAAGGGTAATTTTGGAAAGTTGGTAAATTTTGCTTATCAATTTAGGAAAGCACTGGACACCGTTTTGGGACATCCCAAATTAAAATATAGGACTCTAATTTGGGACATATGGAGTATTAAGTATTATACTGTCCATCTTGTTTAATTTATGCATCCAATGTCGCATTAGAGGCAACATAAAAATATGGGTAAATTACAATAACACCCCCATCAACTATGATTGTTTTTCAAATACCCCTAAACTACAAATTATAAGTAAACATTTCGCAATTACAATCTTAAAATGCTTCCAACTATTTCTAAAACGAACCTACCGTTCTAAAGAAGATAAATTTTGTTTTCAAATTATTCGTAGGTTTAACCAATGACCATAAATAAAAACTAATTTGACATCACTTTCTCTAAAATTGGATTACTTGAAATTAGTTTCGCTTTCCTAAATCCTTTCTATTGAATCACACCGGACTTAAATTAATAATTGAAATAATTGCGATTATTCCTCCAAGTATGAATCTCATGAGCCCCTCCAGGGGCTTTTGAGAGCTTTTCTATGAAAGGGTTATTTGGTATTTTAATTAACGGGGTAGTCAAAATTGCTCTCTGTTTTAGAAATTGCACCCACAATTAAGCACAATAAAGGATGCTTCATGTACGGTTTCTCGATCTCAATGCATCTTGTGAGTGTTTAGAGAAAAATGGTGGGTACATTTAAAAATTCCCCTCACTTTTAGATAAGTTTCACATATCACCCTCATAATTCTTTATAATTGCATATGAAAAAGGTACTCCCTCCGTCCCTTTTTTTTGAGTCCATCTTTGGAAACTCAACTTATTAAGGGGACAAAAAGAATCTACATCTACTTTCCACAATTGCCCCTAATCGTTACAATAACTTTTTTAGTTTTGTCTTGGAGTAGATTTCAAGGAAGGTTAGTTTTGGAAAGTAAGTAAAAATTGTATATCAATTTAGGAAAATGGACACTCAACTTATTAAGGGGACAAAAAGAATCTACATCTACTTTCCACAAATTGCCCCTAATCATTACAATAACTTTTTTAGTTTTGTCTTGGTGTATATTTCAAGGAAGGGTAGTTTTGGAAAGTAAGTAAAAATTGTATATCAATTTAGGAAAATGGACAATAATTTTGGGACATCTCAAAATAGAATATAGGACTCAAAAAAAGGGACGGAGGGAGTATAATAATAAAGCACATAAAAAAGTCTACTTTATTAACTTTAAGAAAAGGCTATTTTATCATATATAGAGCTGGAAAGAAATCTTTGATTATTATTGTTATACATTTACTTGCCCTATATGTAGAGTACAAATGTTTGTACATAGAAACAGTCTGTTACAGATATCTTTGCATATATATACGATGTAACAGCGAGGCTCTAAAGATGGCGTCCTCTCTTAATTAAAGAGAGGGCCTTTATTTTGGCCGTCGGATCGTGTTTTCATTAAGGACAGTATTGTCATTTCACAGTTTTTAAACACGATCTGACGGCTAAAATAGGCGCCCTCTTTTTAATAAAGAGAGGACGCCCTTTTTAGAGCCTGACTGTAAGATGTAAATATTGCTAAATATATAATTGTTGGTTTTCTTCACAAACTCCAAGTAACACGTCCACGAGCTCATACCTGTGCCAATTCAATGTAGAGAAATGTTATTTGAACACTTTGTTTCGTCAACATTGTTTACTTAGATACACTTTTGGTTTTCACTGCAATAAATTTGAAATATGAATGGAGGGTCATGAATTTTATAAATGAGCAAGAAGATTTAGTGACAAGTTTTAAAATTTTGAATTTAATGAGGAGATATTTAAGGGATATATTTCTTGATATCACTTATTAGTTTGAGGGGTATTTTGGACTCAAGAAAATAAGAGTGGACATATTAATAGAACAGTTTTGGACAGGGATCTATAACTAAACAAGGTTCAAATTTTGGACTTATAACCAAATGACCCAACTTTTAGTCACTTTTCAGATTTCCTGTATTGATTTTGAAACTTTTACATTAATATCATGCCATGTGATTTATGGTAATCATTATATCCCCGTAAGAAGTTGAAGAAATCCCAAAAGTGGATGCATACAATGGGATGGAGCTTCTCATGTAAGGTTGCCTCAAATAATGTGAAAAGATAATAGTTTGTCCAATACTCTTAAATCCCTTCAACCAGTGTCCTAGATGATAAAACTAGAAAGGGCAAATTACACTTTAGTCAATTAAACTATAACACATTTTCAATTGGGTTCCTAATTTTTTTTTATTTTTTTTTTTGCAATTGAGTCCTTGAACTTCAAAAATTCATTCAATCAGACCCAAATTGTGACATTGTTAGCTTAAACTATTAGAAATTATCACGTACGTACAGTGTGCGTAATGCTTACCTGTCACATGTTAGCTAGGTTATCAAACATAGGAGATTGTGAATAGTGCAAAAAATCGCATTCAATCAGATCCGAAATCGGGTTTAATCAAATTCGAAAACACATTCGACTAGATCTAAAATTGCATTCAATCATACCCAAAATCACATCGTTTTTTAGCCATTCACAGTCTCCTGTGTTTCTTAACCTAACATGTGACAGGTAAGCATTACGCACAACGTACGTGACAATTTCTAATAATTTAAGCTAACAGTGTCAGAATTTGGGTCTGATTGAATGAATTTTTGAAGTTCAAGGACCCAATTGCAAAAAAAAAAAGTTTATGGACCCAATTGAAAATATGTGTATAGTTTATTAGACTAAAGTGTAATTTGCCCAACTAGAAATTGCATGCACTTGCCCATGGGCACTACCAAAATAATGAAAAATTTTGTTTAAACCTAAACTAATTATATTTTTATAAGAAATTAATTTATAATATTTATAATATTTAGACACAAATTTAGATTAGAGAGAAGAGAGTATTGAAAGAGGGGGAATAATGCATAAAGAGAGTGGAGGAAAGTGCAAACGGTGTAAAAAGTAGGGGAATCTTAAAATTTTCAAAACTAAAATTTTAGATAGTAGTGAAGAGTGGAAACAATTTTGGATCCTTAAATAAAAATAGGCTTAATTGCACTTTACTCCCTCTTACTATACACGTGTTTTCAATTGGGTACATAAACTTTTTTTTTTTTGGTAATTGGATACATGAACTTTCATCCCCTTTCCAATCAAATCCAAAATGATGACTCCGTTAGTTTAAAACTAACAGAATTGCCCAGAATTGTCCTTTCTTTGCAATTGGGTACATGAACTTTTATCTCCTTTCCAATCAGATCCATTCGCCAACGGCGTGAAATTTTGTTGGACAGAATTGTCCAAGTGTCCTTCCTCCAAAAATGGTTAAATCCGAACCTCTTTTTTTCATTTTATCTGCCAAAATAGATGATTTTATCTGTCGACAAATAGATAATATTGAGCTAAACAATCCTAATTTTCTTATCTTTTGGCCTTTTGGGATGATTTTTTTATTTCAAGTATTTGTTTGAGATCAACGTAATGAGCTTCAAAATTTCACAAAAAAAATATACGTTGCAGCCTTATTTTGTTTAGCTCAATATTATTTGTCTGTCAACAGATAAAATTATCTGTTTTTGACATATAAAATCAAAATATGAGGTTCCAAATTAGCCATTTATCTGTTCCAGCGATGGGGTTTTCTCTCCTTTTGATGTCGAAAAGTAATAAAGGGATTTATAAAAAATGGTCAAAATTTGGAAGAAGGACACGTGGGCAATTCTAACCAACAAAATCTCACGCTGTTAGCGAATGGATCTGATTGGAAAAGGGATGAAAGTTCACGTACCCAATTGCAAAAAAAGAACAATTCTGGGCAATTCCGTTAGTTTTACACTAACGACGTCATCAATTGGATCTGATTGGAAAGGGGATGAAAGTTCATGTACCCAATTACAAAAAAAAAAAAAAAAAAAGTTCATGTACCCAATTGAAAACATGTGTATAGTAGGAGGGGGTAAAGTGCAATTAGGCCAATAAAAATATATATCAAGTGTCCAAATTGTCCTAGTTAGCAAAACCATTCCTCCTATATTATATAGATATTCAAAATTTGAGATTCTCAAAACAATTAGCAATTAAAAATAGAGGGATCAAAATAAATTTTTGACCAAATTATACTCAAGGTGTGGTTTTAAGCCTAATAAGTATCATGTCATGAATATTGTCTCAGCAAAAAAAAAAAAGTATCATTATCGAGTATTGACAACACCTACCAAGTGTTCCAACTTGTTTTCTTATTCTATAGAGTGTTTAGATTTCAAGCACAAGGGTACATGTTGAAGTGAAGTTAATGCTGGGTTTTTGCCAGGTTTTGGTTATCCCACAGAGCTCGATTTATCATCAAATTATGGGTCTTGACAGAAACAATATTCTTTTACCTTTTTATTTTCTTGCTACTGTCATTATTATTGTCATACTGTGATTGACATCTCTTGGCAAAGAAATTTGCAAAATATGTACTCCCTCCGTACCAAATTGTTGGGTACTTTTTAGGGAATCCAACTTTTTAAGGGAACATCATTTATTACACTGTATTCATGTTCAAATATTCTAAGTTTTCAAATTTACCCTTAATTTAGTTTCCCTATAAACTAAGATTGTGGGAATTGTGAAAAAAAAATGGCAAAATAGGAAAAATAAAAATTTGGTGTGTTGACTTTTCAAAATGGACAAGTATTTTGGGATAGCCCAAAATAAAAAGAGTGCCTAGCAATTTGAGACGGAGGGAGTAATCATTTATGTATACACTCATACACACTTTTGAATATATATATATATATGTGTGTGTGTGTGTGTGCCCATTTAATGATGTTCCTAATATATTAGTCCAAACATTTAATATTTTGCCTTCCAACATCAGATTCTTGTATGTAATTCTCATATATGCCTAAACTATGTTTAACATATATCATACAATTGAAAGCCTTAAACTATTAGTTATTTAAATTGAACTAATTCTCTAGCAAATTTGGGATAATGATATAGTAAGCATCTTTTCATGTGAGAAAACATCTTTTAACTGTTGCATAAAGATATGGTCTCAAGATAGTAAGTAAAAAATATTATTAAATAATTACAAAATATGCATAGGTTGGCATAACTCAAGTGACAAAAGTGCTTAGCATATATAAGTCTCTTCCAATGCATGGGTTTGGTGTTCGAACCTCATCCCCCTCCCCCATATTTAAAAAAAAAAAAAAATGCACAATATCTTCATCTCATAGTTAATAGCTGATTTCTCACTTGAGAAAGTGCTTACTATGTCATTATCCATTCAAATTATATTCTGTATCACTCTTTCCATTGTAATTGTAAGAATTAAGCTGTACATGTATACTCAATTTTGTCAATTTACTTATTGCTCATGTTGAATGCTATAGTAATTACCCATTGACACAAGTTGTGTGTGGTTCAAATTTGAAAAAATGGACAATTATATTTATCGAATAAGATTATAAGAATCTTTAACATTTGAAGATCAATTTAGAAAGGTAATCAATAACAATGGTTGCTAATTAATATCTTTTATTGGTCATTTAATGAGTTGATGAGTAGGAGGTCTCATTAACAAGAACCCAGCTAAGTGCTATCTGAAAACAATAAGTCTCCAAATATTATAACTATCATATTTACACAATCTATTGCAATTTATGTGTACTTTTGTCTCATGGGTGGAAAACTAGCTGCATTCATGACCCTTTCTAACAAAGTACATAAGCACTTTGTCTATTAGATAAATCAATAGTTTACTAAGTTCAATTGCACAAAATGTAGGTTACTGTTTTTATAATTTTCCTTTATTGGAGCATGTATTTCCTAAATTTACCTGACAATTTACTGAATTTGAAGCCAAAAGTTAGATATAATTTTTTGAATAATATCCTACTTTAGTGGTTTTTTTAGTTTTTTTTCCAACTATGAATTTTTAGAACAAAAAAAAAAAATTGTTTGTAATGGCTAAAAAACTCCATAAAAGGTAAAATCTAGTGCATAGAAAATTGCGGGGGTCTGAGGAGACTCATTAAAAGATATGTTTGAAAAATCATATAAAGGTAATTTTTCGAACACATTTTTTGAAATGGCTCATTAACTGATCTTGTGTCCTTACTGGAAACTAATTGGGAATTAGACAGTTAATTGCACTTTATCCACTAAATATTACACTATTTGCTTACTCCTTTATTTTGTTTTAAATTGTTGAGATAATAAGTAAGAAGTTATTCAGTGTGATCACCGTTATACCACATAATCACGCTGATGTGATACTGGCCTCAATCACATAATCATCTGACCTCTCAAAATTGGAGGCATGTGACAAGTATTAGGGACATAACACATGTTATTTAAAGTGAATAACAATTATTTAAAGTGAATAACAATTTTTTGACTAAAAATAAGAGCCAAATAAACCCATGTTTTTAAAACATTAAAATATTGCATTAGCATGATAAAGTGGAGATGTGATGGTCTCAAGAGATAATTTCTCCTAATGAAAGGATCAAACAAAAGCCAAATCGAAGTCTTACAAAAACCAAAAATGCTACAACCATATCTAACTAAATTAACACCAAATTTTACACCCAACAATTTTGGCTTACAAAAAATACCTTTCTTTAATGACATGTCATGACCTGATTGGTGAATCGTCACACACGAGGGCTGCGCTTTCCGCAAACTTCTGGCCCCACACAATCCGTGGACCCTCGTGGTGTCAACCCAGGTCCACCCTTTTTCTCATAACTATTTAAACTCCACTCTTTTCTCTCTCTCTCTCTCTCTCTCTCTCTAGAAAAGCCATCTTCATTCACTTTGTCCCTATTCTTCGGTTTCTTTTGCATGGCCAGGTCACTAGACTCACTACTTCCTGTTAACAACTAATGTACCTCTCTCTCTCTCTCTCTCTCTCTCTCTCTCTCTCTCTCTCTGTGTGTGTGTGTGTGTGTGTGTTTCTTCTGGTTGGATTTGGCAGTAGTCATGGCCTCAGGTGGACAGTGGGATGCTCGGAAGATGTAAGTTGATTGTATATATATGCTTCAATGCCATCTTTTTTCTTTTTTTCTTGTAAAAGAAAAAAAGAAGCTAACTAATTCTTTGGGTTTTTTTTATTTAATTATTATTATTTACTTATTTATTTTTTTATTATTTTTATTTTTTTTTTGTATATGTTTTGGGCCGGGGCTTACAGGCTTGACCTATACATACATGATTATATGGTGAAAAAGAACATGCTTATTTCTGCTGAAGTGTTCGCGAGAGAGGCTAATGTTGATCGAAGTGTTGTTGGTAAGTGTTCTTAACATATTGGTCGCATTCTTTGCTTTTTTTTTTTTTTTTTGAACAGCAGACAGATTTTATAAAAAAGACCTCCAAGGCCAAAGGAACAACCAGAACAGCCCAAGACAAGAACAAACAAAAGCCCCTAACAATTGATACAAACCGAATCAAAGCAAGAACCCACACAGCCCATAGAACCCCAAAGAGAAAAGAACCAGAACAGACAAACCAAACAGCCTAAAAACAGAAAGCAATCAAAAGGCAAAAGCCAAGCCTCCTGCCCTATCAGCTGCTCCCCTCGCACAACCCAACAAGGCTCAACCCATAAACAAACCAAACAAAAACAAGAGGACTAAAAGCCAAAAAGAACAGCACCAGCTTGGCAGCAGAAGCAGCGAAAACTGGACAGCAATGGCACAAAAGACAGACACAAACAGCAGCAAACACTGCATATCAAAAAGGAACAAGTCTAAAAAAAACCTGCATCAACACTCAAAATCTGAGCCTATGAAAGATCACTCCACAAAGAACCCATCAAACAAAGATGCGACAAAAAAACACGAACAAAACCACCTCACCCAACACCCCAAGCAGCAAGAAAAGACCCACATACCCACGCAAGCCCAAAACAAAACAAACAACCCACCGCCCCGGAAGGCAGCACCAAACCCCCACACCACCTCAAGAAACAAAAGACAACACCCCATCGGCATAAACACATGCTATGAGCCATTCTGACCTCTCTCAAACTCATCCCAGTCTCTGTTTTCCAACTCTTGTAACCTGGAAATAATCTCCTCTTCCTCACCATTAAAAGACAAGCCAACGGCTCGCCCAAGTTTCCACGTTTCCATAGCTTCCCTTAGGATAATCTCATTCCGATTTCTAATGCATCCATCCGAGATTGATCCCATAGTTCCTGCTTCCAATAGAGAACAAGCCTCTTCCATACTCAACCCAGTTTTTTCCTTCTTAGCATTATGGGATGCAGAAGAGATCACCTTAGGCTTGACAGAATTCTTCCAGCAAACACCCTCCCCACAACTCTCGTGAATTAAGTCAAGAGCTTTTCTTCTCCCAAAGCGTTTTTTAAGTCTTTCATCCTCAATCCTATTTTGAACATAAAGAGAATCATCCTCATTCGCTTCATCATCAGTTTCCCATTCGGACTCTTCACAATCAGCCCTATCTCCTTCACCATCCGAGATAGCCTCCTCCTCATCCCTTAAGGATTTTCTGGAAGAATTCTCAAAATCTCCCCCTTTCAGAACAGACGTCGGAGAATCAAGAACATCACGAGAAAACGAGGGCTCGTTGGGACAATTTGTCTGCACT
Organism: Hydrangea macrophylla; assembly: GCA_033977485.1. Lineage (NCBI taxonomy): Eukaryota > Viridiplantae > Streptophyta > Magnoliopsida > Cornales > Hydrangeaceae > Hydrangea > Hydrangea macrophylla. The sequence continues at coordinate 92,539,010 of CM066988.1, read as the reverse complement.
CCCTTGTCGGACTTCGAACACGGGGACGCCAACCCTCCAACCGATTCCAAAAGATGCTCAATTGAGCCTGACACAGCACAAGGACTGAAATATCCCTTATCACATCCGTCCACTAAGCCCACTTTCAAGGGAGAGAGCTGAGAGTGGGCAGCGATGTTGGTACAATTGGCAGGTTCCACATCCACCTCCAACTCCATATAGCCGTCCTTATCCGACTTATCTAGTTTCATATCGTAACCTCGTTCCTTACCCGAACTAAACATTGTCTCCGAAACTTTTGACATAGGAACCTCACCCAACACACAAGGAGGGTCCCCAACCAGCTCCTTAACAGATACACCATAAGCTCTCCCATTCACAACAACTTCAATCAGCTCATCCACTCTTGCCTCGTCCTCGACAGAGACCAAAATATATCCATGCTGGAACTGGATATACTTAATAGTCTCCCTCGCAATATAAAGAGATTTACCCTAGAGACCACCAATACAATTAAAAGTTTCCTCTGACCAGCCAATCAAAGGCACTCCGGAGCATTGAAACCAAGAACACCTTCGTGGTGAGATGAATTCTTCATTCCACTGCTCGATACTGATAAACCAGGTTCGCAGCCATATCCAACCATCCGCCTCCATTGATTTGAGCACCTTACCATCTTCAAAGGTCAAAAGAAACACCCTCTCAGAAATCGGTCTAACGTCAATATCAAAGACACATTCCCTACAAAAGCATTCCTTTATAGAAGACCCCTCCATCCTCTTCAAAGAAAACCCCACCACACTATTACTGAGGAACCCAGTAATTGCATCATTAACAGAACCCTGACAAGATTTGGTAGAGCATCTTGGTTGTAAATCCGGCTTCTTTAACAAATTAGAATGAGCTCCAGTTAAGACCTCCGTGAAAGACCGGCCCTTACCACGTCCTAAGAGCAGATTATTCACAATAGGTGCTGAAGATTTAGGACACTCAGATCTCCGACACGTCATCTCAGTATTCCTAGAACCCTTAAAGGCAACCACACTCCTATCAAATCTGGCCATGTTGACCCCCAGACGATGGTGCAGCAACCACACCCCGTCCAGAGAAGAAATAGCTTCATCCGCAGAGAGTTTCTCAAAAAATCTAACAAAACCAAACCTCCTGCCACCCGTATTCTTTTTGAGTGGAATATATGCCTCCGACACTCTACCATATTTTTTAAAAATCCCATACAACCATTTCGCATCTACTGACTCTGGTATATTATTGACAAAGACAGTAAATACTTTTTGAACCTCCATACACACTCAAATACAAGAGAGGAGCCACCAAACAAGTCAAAAACAACAGCCCAAAAACAGAATCAAAGCAGAGCACCAAGAACTAAGAGAAAAAACCTCAAATGCTGTAAATGAGCTGCAAGAGACTCCACGAAAAAACCTCAAATGCCGAAAACGAGCTTCAAGAGACTCCACGAGATCACACGAAAGCAAATCGCAATCCACTGACTCTCAAATGCCGTAAACGAGCTCTAGGAGACTCCAAGAGAACATAGAAAGCTGATCGCAGCAAATCAGGAACAAACTTGAGCCAAAGCAGATCTGCCACTTCAGAAATGGTAAGGAACGGTACACAGACCAGCAAACCCAGAAGGGAACCCCAACAAATACAGGGCAAAAGGGGGCCGCCGAAACAGGGACAACCCGCCAACCGGGAAGCAGATAGAGAAAAGAGAGGGGCGACGAGAAGAACGGCGGAAGGGGGCGGCGGAAGGACGAAGCCCTAAAACTTTTAATTTGGTAATAGAGCATGTACTACTTGAAGCTTTTCCATCGACATGTCTAAACTAACTCCATGCATTCTTTGCTTTATATGATTCTTTTAACTGTTACTCTCTCTCTCTTTTTTTTTTCGATATCTGCATACTAATGTGTGTGTCAGTGTGTGTTGTATTTAAGGGTGTAAGTGGTCGATTTCGTTCGTTTTTTTTTATATAATAAAATTGACCAATAGTTTAGCTCGATCGGTTTTTAATTAAAGCGTTAATTGGTCGGTTTTTCGGTCACTTTAGCATACGTTTAATAAATTGACCAATTAATTTTTTGGTCCGTCAGTTTTCGGTTTTCGATTTTTTTGTTCACCCTAGTTGTATTGCTTAGTATTCTGTTAGTGCTTTTTCATCATGAATATAAGGATTTAATGCCTAATTATTTAGATGTTGATGTTCCGAATATTTGTATGCTCGTTCTTTATTTCACTAAGAATAAAAATGGATTAATTAGTGGCGTGTTACCTTTTATTTTAAATATAATTAATTCGAGTGTTACGTTCTACTTTAATGATTCTTTGAAAAATGGGTTCTTTAGATTTCAGTCCTTTATTGTAGCTTTTTTTATAAATAGATCCAATCTATAAGTCAACTTAGGAATTAGTCCCTCACCTATTTTAAGGACCAAAATACCCCCACTCTCACGAATCAAGGTTTTTAAATGCAAAACCCATATAACTATAACTATAACTATATATATCAAATATGGGTTTTGAAATTCAAAACTCATATAATATACATACACTAGGTATTGCCCGTGCCCGAGGGCACTACCGGTAGCGTTTAAAATTGTTCGGTTCGGTTCAGTGCGATTTTTAATCAAATCGATCGGTTTTGATTCGGCTTGGATCGGTTCGATTTAGTGTAAATGTTTGGTTTGGTTCGATTTTTCCACTGAATGAAAATTTAGAAAATCGACTGAACCGATCAGTTATGTTACACCCCTAACTACCGGAAAGAAAGAAAAATGATTTATAATATGGGGAGTAAAAAATTTTTATAACTTAAAAAAGAATTCAGCATAAATATTCGATAAAGTCAACTCTGTTATTTCGATATTACATCCTGTGAACATGCATTACCAAAATGATGCATGCATTCACTCAGTATTTAACTCCATGTGCCATCGGCACTTAATACAATTTCACATGCATTTAATTAACAAAGAGAGAAGGATACAATACACTTATCCAGTAATACCGCAACTGGTAAATTCAATAGAAATGTATCATAGGCTCACATTTGGTACAACTGTCATCGTCAATTAGATATTGCCCATGCCAAAGGCACTATCCATTGATTTTAATACATGTGTTTGGTTGTTAGCTTTTTAAATTTCGTTGTCACTTAATAAATTATTCATCCAATATAGATGGTCTTATATTAGATACAAAATTTCATACCTTTCTCTATATAATAAAAACCAACCATAATTTTTATTGTCGTAACTAAATGTTTGATCACAAAGAAACAATAACATAATCCATCATTAAAATTCTCAAGTATTACAAACAGAAAAGTCTTAATAAAAACCATCACTATCCATTGATTTTAATACATGTGTTTGGTTGTTAGCTTTTTAAATTTCGTTGTCACTTAATAAATTATTCATCCAATATAGATGGTCTTATATTAGATACAAAATTTCATACCTTTCTCTATATAATAAAAACCAACCATGATTTTTATTGTTGTAACTAAATGTTTGATCACAAAGAAACAATATCATAATCCATCATTAAAATTCTCAAGTATTACAAACAGAAAAGTCTTGCATCCTAAAATTCTGAAATATGACAATAAGATTCATCACAGATACGAATATAAAGAACATAAAAAGAGAATTATGATTTTCATTTCTTGGATGATCCTTTAAGATCTTCGGGCGTCTAACCATACATTTTCCTCATCATCCTACAGAACGAAGTTGTATCCAATACAATACACCTTCCCATGTGAGGAATATACACAGCAAGCTGATTATGTATTCAACAAAGAAATTAGTACTAAAAATGTGTATCACTATTAGTAAAATTAATTTATATAGATAGGTTTAACTTACCTCACTATTTCCTTTCCATCTGAAAAGCCTCGGTTTGTTTATCCACTCGGAGTCCCTACACATCTTGTTCCAAACCTACAAATATTTATTTAAATGTAAGTAAACTGATAATATTTTTTCAAGAGTTTGTAATTTATGAACATTAGAATAATTTACCTTTATACTAAAGAATTACACTATAATAAAACCTCTGGGTAAACGATGTTTGTCGTAGTATCAATTCCATCTTCTGGTAGAAGAACACTTACATGATCAGAATTTGTACATCGGGATAGTGCAACATATAGTTGTCCATGGCTAAATACCGGTGTGCGCAAGTCTATCCCAACATACTTCACAGATTGTCCTTGAGATTTATTGATCGTCATGGCATATGCTAACCGGATTGGAAACTGTCGTCTCGTCATTGTAAAAGGTAGTTCCGAAGATGACGGAGTTAATGATATTCTCGGAATGAAGACCAAATCTCCAGATTTATCTCCAGTCAGAATTTGAGCTTGAATTACACGCGATTTAAACCCGACAACCATCAGTCGTGTTCCATTATAAAGTCCATTCTTTGGGGCAATGTTTCTCAACAACATTATTGGGCATCCTACTTTCAAGTCCAACTTAAAGGGTGGTAGTCCAGTAGGATCCAACGAATTTAAGTACTCATTCGGATATCTGGTTGTAATGGTACGATCAACTTCATCATCTTCAGACAATTTGTCAGCAGCGAGATACGAAACTACCTCCCCAGGAAAAAGATTCAGTGCTGCAGCATTGATAGCACTAACGTCGTCATTACGCGCAGACAAAATTGTGCGCTCAGTTAGAAATGTTGGGGTCACCGTACTAACGACATTCAACTCCGGATAAACAACGGATAATAGTTCATTTAGGTTTTGGCACTTGCGTATTGTTGATGGATGTTGTATGATTTCTTCTGGATTGGACCCAATCTAATTAAAATTAGAAATGATAAATTAAAGTGTCATAAATGAATATAAAAAAATAATTTGGTGGTTGAAAAATTACCTCGATCAAGAACTTTGCAAAAGTAGTATTTGCATGGTTTGTGCTTGTGAGACGCATGTTCACGTTCAAGGTCAATGTGTGTATATTCTGCCAGAGATTAGACCGTCTTAGTGATGCAGCCACAATCTGCTCATGAACCCCTCTTGGTATAACTGGTAAGATTTGTCGGAAGTCACCACCAAGCACAACGGTGATTCCCCCAAATGACATCCCATTCTCACAAATATCTTGCAGTGTCCGATCAACTGCTTCAACGCAATATCTATGCTGCATTGGAACTTCATCCCAGATAATTAGCTTTGTTTGTCTAAACAAATCTGCCTGAGCCGATTGCTTTGAAAACCCACAAATTGAGTTTTCTAGCACATCCAAAGGAATGCTAAACGTAGAATGCGCAGTGCGACCTCCCACCAATAGCAGAGAAGCAATACCCGATGAAGCCACTGTAACAACAATATGTCCAAGGCTACGGCATTTAGCTGCAACCGTGTTGTACAAAAATGTCTTCCCTGTTCCAGCACCCCCATTTAAAAAGAAAGTAGTTCCCTTAGTTTCGAGTACTGAAGAAGTTATTGCATTGTAAGCGCTACGTTGTGCAGTATTAAGGCGAGACACATTAACTTCTGTATCCGTTTGTAGCGTATCACTCTGGAGTTGTCGATGTTCCCATATCAATCGGTTTCCAACTACAGTATTCCAATTAGTCACCGGTTGTGGCATGGGCGGGAAGTCAATTAAACTTTGGCCTGATTCTTGCAACAACTGATTGAGAAGGTACAAACCATAATCTTCAATTTGAGCATCGGTTGGATCAGGAATGCAAAATAATGTACGAAGCTTGTGTCCAAGATCATCGCAAATAGACACTGAGAATTTATTCCATAACTCGTGCGGTTGTAATGGATGGCATTGCGTTAGATTAACACAGAATAACCTTCTCAACTGGTACCCAGTATTCATAACTGTGGCCTCCTGAAGACATTGTATCCATTCCTCATCATCTTCTAAAAGGCCTCTTGCAACACATGCTAACTTGAATGTGTCATACAAAACACCATTGACCGTACGTAAGCACTCAAATGAAGTTGGTCCTCTGACAACAGTTAGCAACAACCGCAGAAAAAATCTCTCTCCTGAATTAGGGCTAGCAAAGTGCATTCTACCAATCGCATAGCCTCTTTGTCTTGGCGTCCATATACGTTCTTTCTCATGCCAAACAAAGTATTGCGGAAATTCTTGGTAAGTGTAGATGCGTGCACTTACATTCGCAGCACAATACGCAAAAAAGGCAGTTAATTTTGACGACTGATGCTGAGCTCTGGAAATGATCGAATCCATTGACTCGGCAGGATTAAAAACAACACGATGATTTCCAGGTAAATGGACATCCAAACGTACAACCGTCGGAACCTCTTCATGTAAAGGATTACCAAATATTCGCCAGGCAGCTTCCGGCAGTCCAATATACCTCGCATCTAAATATTGTTGGATCTCATCTGCACCACCCAATACCATTGTTGTACGATCATGTCCTTTGTAAATGTACTTATGGATATATTTCACACATCTCATTCCCACACAAACTTCCACATTAATATGACAGTTAAACATTTTAGAGAGATATGCATTGTATGGTACGACATCTCGATTATCGACATCATGTCCATTCACATCAAATGTTCGGCCATCATTGCGACGACGATAAATAGGATATCCATCTTGGTCCATAGTTGTTGCTTCTGAAAAGGCTCGAGGGTATTTCTTAGTGCATCTACCATTTTCCATACAGGGTGCTTGGGGTCTACGAAAACCACATGGTCCGTGTACCATACAACGCTTGACAGTATCAAAAAGTACAGGATCGTCGGCTGGATTAGGAAATTCAGCGCACACGGCTTTGTCTACTTGAGCACATGTTTTAATCTTGTCAGGACCTTGAAGAAATAGTAGAACGTGCATATGTGGTAATCCGCGCTTTTGAAATTCAATTGTAAAAACATGTGCAACTTTGTTACCGAACACTTTCTTTCTTTCAATCTCTTTCATCAATCTGTCTCTCTTCAACTCAAAAACACGGGCTACTAAATCTGGACGATCTGTGGAATTTTGATGCGACAACAAAGCTGAGGTAATCTCAGGCCATCTGGGATTTGCTGTCATAGTTAGGAAAATATCTGGGTGTTGGTTATATCGTGTGATTGCCATGGAATCTTGAAAAATTTCAAACATATGTCTTGGGCTACCAATGAATGACGACGGCAAAATCATCCGTTTACCAACTTGGTCAGGACCTAACCCGTCTACAGCAACATCTGTAAGATCTTTGTAAAGTTCAGCACGGAGTTTTCTTTGATTAAGCTTGTAATATGTCAATCGATTTTGCTCAGTTGCGGCCCAAGCATCTACCAAAAACTCTTGGAATAGTTTACCAGCTCTGAAAATTGTTGAGTACTCTGTAGGTCGTTCAAACACACGATAACTGTAAAACTGCATCTGTGTGAGTCGCACAGTTGTATGTCTACTATGTACGACGTCCCATTGTCTCATTTCAGGTTCCCATCCAAGCTCACCATACGGGAACAGTAAGACATAATGCAATGGCAAATATGCTGGGTGGCATTCATTAATCCGCATAAACTGGTTATCTCCTCTAAGATGCAAGACAATATCCCTCATTGCGCTACACTCACTTCCATCTCCTGGTAAAATCACCGCAATCTCTTCTGTTGCTGGTAGTCTATACCTTCGTCGATCTATTTTTGTATTATAGTAAAGATGAGCTCGTACATTATGGTCTCTCACATTCGATTGTTTAAGAACTGCAGACGCTTGACGAAATTTATCTGGGAAAATATTATATTGCAACAAACAGTCCTGAATAGTTTTTAACACGTCTACTCTTAAGTGTGGATTTCGACGACTACGAACATCCAAAGCAGAATCAGGATCATAAATGTACAATTGAGCATACGCTGGATCCTGACCTGATTGTGGTAGTATTGATCCTGTTCGATGATGCAACTCACCATGAATAGTGAATGCTGCAGGACCCCTTCCACGAATGAGTCTTGCATCCATTTTAACACCCAGACTTGTAAAAGCATTAGATGCATTGTACCCTCTAGTATAACGGCGAAATGAAGTCGATTGCAGGCTCACTTCATCATACAACTGTTGAAGTTGTTGAGGGGGTGTTTTAAGAAGAGGAAGCTTGATTTTTCCTTGCAAACAGCATGTTCCAAAAAGAGGATTTCTCTTAGACGAATTGACTAATTTTTCATCAATCCAATGTAATGCAGAGCAGTAAGGGCATTCCATATCCATCTCACCCAGAAAATGTTGACCTGGACTTATCTGTACCGGAGCAACAACTCTTGTGATACCTTCTAATTCATCACCACTAATATAATCTTCCTCCATGTACTGATGTGTCGTAGTTGGGCTACACATTTATTTAATTATATAAATGGATTAAAATTGTGTGGTCAATAGAATAAATATTGCAAATAGACGGGTAATATACGTACTGAATATTTTGTGGAGATGAGGAATGTTCAGCAGGCGTTGTAATGGCTTCATTTATCTCAATAACAGCAAATTCTTCACCAAGATTACGCGGAGGAAGCATGGAGTGTAAGTGCACTTGCGTTGGTGGTATATGACAATTTACCACGCTATCTTCCATAGGTAGTGGAGTTCTTCCACAAACAGAACTGTAAACCTGATTAGTTGTTTCTGGAGGTGTTGTGCACGTAGACGATGGCACAAAAGAATTTACGACCGTTGGCCGTTTAGAAGGATTTGGAGGTAGTTCGCGTCGACGACGACGACTCGGTGTCGTAGAGGGTTCAGGTAGTTCTTGTAAAACAGACTCCTCGCGTCGACGACACCTCGGTCTGGGTAATGGACGTGTAGCGCACCCTTCATTTCGTTCTCGTTCTCGTCGAGCGCGTTGAGCTAACGAAGATTTTGATAGAGAATTATCATTGGGCTTCATTGGAGGTAGTTCTTGTAAAATAGAATCTTCGTGTTGAAGACGGCTCAGAGTCAAAGAAGGAGAATCAGTTGGTCGGGTTAATAGATGTGTAGAGCACGATTCATTCCGTTCTCGTTCTCGTCGAGCACGTTGAGCTAACAAAGCTTTTGATAGATAATTGTCATTCGGTGCCTAAAAAATATTTCGTAGAGATAAATTTCATCTATAATCTTGAACTACAAGAAAAAGTATTTGCAATTTGTAGTGAATAAGAATAATTCGAGATTGCTGGCAAAACATTCATGATTTGAATAAAATATTTGATGGTGAGGAGAACTATGTGCTACTGTGTGCTCTTGGAAACGTAAACTTTGAGGTTCGAAAGGTAGTGAAGTTGAAGAAGAAACAGAGTAAGGAGTCCAGACACTTTGGTTCGGTAGTCCTCTCTTATTGATGCTCCGGCCATTGTTGGACAAGTCTGGCGGTCATAATTCCACGACAGATTAATGTGGCCATTTTTATGGATCTGTATTGTTGTGAGAGAGAGAGAGAGAGAGAGAGAGAGAGAGAGAGAGAGAGTATTCAAACATACTCCTGATTTATTACACTAGCCTACAATTTAGGACCAACACATGCAATTAACCAAATTCCTAATATCACGTCTGAAACCAACGGTTATGAAAATCTTGAAATAAGCAATTAATATACATCGGAAAAAAAAAAATCAAGGGTATATAAGTCATAAAATAATCGAAAAAAGACTAAATTTTAAATCAACTATTAAATGAGGTATCAATTTATATCCATCCAATATCAAGAGTACTAAATCTAGAATAAATGCATATTGAAGGAGGAAAACTAATATTTCTATTGAAAAAGTCAATGTATGTACTTTATTTACACACTTTTCAAGTTTATTATTTATTAAAAACTCTCACTTTTTTCTTTGATATGACGCTAGAAATTAATTTTTTTTGCTACTTAATATGACACTAGAATTTGTAAATTGAAAATGGGGCAATAATGAAAAATTGTAAACTTTAACAACAATTAAAGATCCCTTAAAATTAATGTTGGAATTCCCAAAGGGACTCTTAATATTGTGGATGGAGTACATGGTTATGAGAGAAGTAATTTGATGTTGATCTCTTATTTGGGAGTAATTATCCCATGAGACTGTTAATGTGTGATGGTAATCGTGATTTATCGTTATCGTGGGATTCATGGAATCCTCAAATTGTAATGGACTTCACACAACTGTGATGACATTCATTATTTCTCCATTGTCGTGGAGCTCACAGAGTACTCAAATCATAGTGAGTGTCAGTCAGATGTCACGGTTGCATGAGACAGTTTCTCATTAATTGTCAAAATTATCTCATGTCACCGTTTCGTTGCATCATGAAAACGTTCGTGATTAATTTCTCCATTATTGTGGAACCCACAAAGTACTGAGACAGATTCTCATTACAGATAAAAAATTATCTCATGTGACAGTCTTATCGTGTCACCATAAGATTTACAGAATATATATTCAAATATAGTGAGGATTTCACAAATGTGATAGTCATCACATAAGGTAGTTCTCATTAGTCATTACTTCGAAGAAATTATCCCATTTGACAACCGTGTTGTGTGGCGGTACTCGTGTGTTCTCTATTACCGTGAGACCCACATGAAATTCCAAAAGTACTCTAGTCTTGATGAACATCACAAAGATTGTGACGGTCACATAAGACTTTTGCTCTATGGAATGTATTCTAAGAAATTAATGATGTCCCAACTATAAGATGTTTAAATGTGGATTACAAAAATCTCATCAATCACTAATGTAGCTTCCAGAGAAGAACCTGTGATGCTCTACTATAGATGTGGGTCAAATAAAACACAAGAACATCAACTCACAGACAAAGAAACACATTAATTTTTCCTGTTTTGGTAATACATTAAATCACATTTGCTCTATTTTATGCATTCTCAATGTATTATAATACATTTTGGTCCGCATATTTCCAAAACTAGCTATAAAGTTTCTGAAGATTAATGATACAAACTTGGTGTTTTGTTCAGTTATTGATTGTCCTGAAGGTTTCTTGTACGAATGGTGGGCAGTATTCTGGGCTTCATATATATTCCATTAGGCCGCAGGTGTTATTTTCTTTTTATTTTCTAAAATTTGAAGTTATAATGAATAATATTTTTAAGTTGGACTAAAATATATTCTAGTACACTGCATGTAATTATATCAATGTTTCATTTTGGTCGTGCATGTATTATTAATTGGAACCCTTATTAGGGCTCTCAATTTGTATGTGCATTTTATTTAAGAACAACCCGTTAATGGCACCAAGAAGAAAGTAGCAGAATGGACCATTTACTTACCTCAAAAAAGTCGAGGCTAAAAAATATTTTAGCACCCAATAATTATACCAAAGTTTCATGGTACCATTTAGAGTAATGATACACAGACACTTCTCTACACCACACAATCCTGTCCATTGATCCTAATAAACTCCATGTAGATTTCACATGGATCTCACGCAAGAGTACATGGGGTCCACTAGAATCAATAGTCAGAATTGTGTAGTATAGAAAAGTGTGTGTGTATCATTATTGTACAATTTAATTACGCCAAAGTTTCGTTTAGTGCCCTCTACATGGTCCATTCGGCCATATTTTAGTATGTCATTAACTATCGTCCTTAAATGACACATGTTTTTAAATTGAATGCCTTAAGTACTCCAATCAATAATATAAGGCCAAAAATGAAAATTTTGAGTTAGAGTTTTTATTTAATTTTTTATTTGATTTCATTTAGGCTTCACAAGTAGTGGGAAATGAACTTCAAGGTATTTATCCTGTGGTGCTACAACCAAAGATGGATTTACAGAGTGGGGGCCAGTCTCTACCAATGGGTGGTGTGGAATACTATGGTACTAAGAATCTAAAGAGTGCTGGCAAATTACCTATGGGTGTGGACAATGATGCTATGATGGGTCCACTCGCAGCAGATTTGTTTGCTGCGAAAATGTACGAGGAAGAGCTTTTTAAGCCTCCAGCCAAAGACTTTGATCCCAATATGAGGCTTCTTGATGTTGATAAGTTTGTTTTCTCAAGGCCATCCTCAAGCAACGCTAGGTACTTTCAATAGAACTATATAGGGTTTGTGATTAATTCTTTGTTATGTACCCTCTTTGAGAAATTATTCAGTGAGTCTATCACACCATCTTAGAATTGATGTATGCCCCAGTCATAAGGGTCACTTGTCCCGAGAAATTTTTGGGTACTTCTTTGGTATCATGTGACATGTCACTTGATACCCGTACCTAATAGAAGCGTGTCACACGAACAATAAAACTCACCACAAAAAATTTAAATGGCCCAACAATCTTGTGTGGCACTACCACATTGGGTGTAGGGCACTACATAGGCGCTACCTTAAAGGTACACAAAAACTTCTCCACGTGCCCCCATATATTTTGGAGGCATATGACAAGTAAATGACTGACACTACGCAACATGTCATGCCCCACTACGTGTTATTTGCCTCCTACTTTTAGGGGGCAGATAACGTACCATAAATGATTGAGTCGTCACACCACGTCAGTATGATAAACAAGCTCACTAAATAACTCAATTAATGAGAACAAATTTTGAAGCAGAACATCTGCTCTGAGACCACAAAATTGTGTAGGTTGTTTTTTTTTTTCCTTTTTCTTTTTCTTTTTCTTTTTTTTCCTCCTCAAAAAATTGGTTAATTAAACAAAAAAGAGAGTACAAAAATATAAGAGACATACCCCAAGATATACAATAAAGCCAAAAGCATATCTTAGATAGTCTAGTAAACATGGGATGATGGACTTTCTAAAGCTCAAAGCACAGCAAGGAACCATCCCTCAATAGAAGGAAAAAAAAAAGGAGAAAATGTCAACCAAGTTTCCAAGGCCTTCCTGTCTTCTTTTCACAACAATCTTTTGAGGTCCCCCGCATTGAAAATATCATTCAATAAATCACAGTCCTCGTCAAAGGGAGCTAGATCCTCATCTTCACCGTCCTCCGAGAGGAGGGTTTGGAAACCTTAGACTTGGTTTAGTCTTAATGGCCAATCTCATCTGAATTTTTATCAGCGCCAAGGTTTTGTAGGACAAACAGGTAGTTTTAAGAGAAATATTAGGTTAGGCATAAACTCTTATCCAAAACGCGAACGTTATCCAAATCTTGAATTCGTAAAATCGTTTCATCTATGAACCATATAGCATGTACTTTGCCTAATTTCTAAAGACTCTTGATATGAAAAGTAAGGTACATACAAGTGGTATAAGTGTGCAGTTGCAGGAGAAGTAAGGAAGGATTTACATACATGATTAGTCTAAGATCTATTGCTTTAGAGCCACTCCAATCATGTTATGCGATTATGCATAATGGGTAATTTTTGGTGATAACTTTCATACAACCTCCTAAAAGATGTGTTTATCTCTCTTCTGTGATGTCACTGTGATGTGTCTATCTCTCCTGTGTCACTGTGGGGTCCGGTGACATCACAGGAGAGAGATTGACACATCTTTTTAGGAGGTTGTATGAAAGTTGTCACCAAAAAATTACTCATGCACAATATATAACATTGCCCAAATACTATCATTGCACAGTGAATTTGATTTACATATATAAACACTCCAATCATGTTACGCAGAGAGTGGCCCTTGGCCCATGCAACCAAGCTGTTGCATTGGGCCTTTTGTAGGCCTATTTTTTTCTTCTTCTTTAGCACTTGTATTTTATGTTTAGGCCCCCCTCAACTCATGTTTAGGCTCCCAAAGGTGCACAAGGCCCAATTTAGTATCATCAACTACATATATTAATATACATGTATATACAACTCAAAAGCAAAGGCCTCTAGAATTTTGAAAATTACACTTTTAGTGTAAGAATTTTATGACTTTTTGAAATAAGCCCCCTAGAATTTTGAAAGACACCATACAAAATTTACGTATCACCAAATAGACTCATATTATAAGTAGATCCCCAACAAAATCGCCAATTATGTATAAGTAGATGCTAAAAAAATCATCAATTATATATAAGTAAACCCCATCACCTCAGGGGGCCCCTAAACCCCAGTGTAGCCTAGGCCCCCCTGACCAAAATTCCTGGCTCCACCCCTGACAGCATTGATACTTTTGCTACTCAAAGTGCAAGGCGATCACATTTACTTTGATGTAAAGTTGAGTTTTGATTTTTGGGGCTAAAGTGTTGTATGTTTTGGAACTAAGTTGATCAACAATAATGTAATTATGCGCTTATCGTCTCATTTTAATGAAAATTATCACGTACTCTTATAAAAATTTTGGCTTGTGAAATTTAATATAAAGGGGTCCACCTTTAAAAGTTCATATGAGACCTTATAAAATTTTAAGAATCTCAGGGCCAGCCCCGATTATGCATTTTGGTTATTTAAACGGTCATTTTATTAACGGTTATATTACAACGGTCATATTTTAACGTCTATATATATTGCACGGGTGAAGTTTAGAAGCTATATTGTGTTGTTTATAAATATGATGATTTATTCTATCAACCACACTTCTACTATAAATGCCTATTCAAGGACCAATTCTAATATTTCTATAAATTGTTTCCGAACAAAAATATTCCAAACTCTCATTTCAATCACCACTCAATTGTTATAGCTAAAAATATTACTTGCTGTTTGGAGCGGTTGGATTTGGAGCCTAATGCACCCTTGGTCTGGCAGTGGTGTTGTCAGAAGCATTGCAACACTTCAAGCCTATGCATATATGAATTGTAGGAGGGGAACAAGAGAATTTTCATCACGCTTACTCTTAGGGCCCATTTGGGTTTTTTTTTTTTTTTTTTTTTTTTACTTTTGCATTTAGGTAGAGCTTGATCAAACCTCTAATCACATGGGCACTATGGGATTTAAGTAAATTAATCGAAATTCAAATTTACTTCTTTTATCTCCTTTGATCAAAAGCACCTAGATCCGCTTAAGCCAAAACGTGTTTTTAACACTAAAGTGTCTCTTAAAATTTAGAGTTAAATACATTTACCACTTGAATTGACAAATTCATTTCATTCACAACCACACAAGTGTTAAATATCAATTTTTGCACCATAAGAGGTAAAGTGAAAATAAATATAATCACAGTGGGTCAAAACGTATTTATTGGTTAACGGTTTCATTTCAATCGCAATCGCAGATAGCTAAGTGTCAAGTTTTGAACCATAAAAGGTAAAGTTAAAATGTATCTAACCATAAGCAATTAAAAATGTATTTAACTCTTAAAATTTATTTGAAAATGTTAACAAGAGCAATTTGGATTACATGGCCGGGCAAATTTGGATCCAAGCTTCGAAGGGTCTCCAAATAGGACTAGAGGGTTTGGCAATTGGAGCTCCTAAGTGATTACGAAACTCCAAAAGCTAAAATGAGACTATTTGGTGAAATGAAATTCTATGATTTAGTCGCAAAAAAATGTGAGTCAATCGCAAATATTTATAATTAGGCAAATGCTACATTTTGTATATTTCAGTCATTTTTTTTTTGTTTTTTTACAGAATAGAAGCACAAGCTGTGCCAAACACCCTTCAATATTTTGTCAATCTAGCCTTCCTACATCCTGTCAACCACAGCTAGTAGGGGGGGAGTAGGCATGGAAAAAGGCTGCTCAGCCCCGCCCAGTTGGTGGCAGGCAGAGGGCTTGGAGACATTGATCGGACCAGGCTTGGGAATTATTGTTAAAGAGGATCACACAAAATAAGTAATCAAATATTGTAAATTGATACTCATTTATTTACTTTCTTTTCTTGCTTTTGATTAGGCGTAGTTATGGGCAAGAGAATAGGATCATGATGTACAAGATTATGTATATATCTAGCTGTAACCTTTGTATTTGAACAGATCAATTCAATTCTTCCAATTTTGGTTTTTCTTGATGGTATCAGAGCAACGATCTGGGTAAACCTAACCAAATACAATCACCACCCTAACCAACGCAGTCATGGGTGAGATCACCAAAAAGTCAACCGGTTCAGGCATGGCTTCAAATCCAAGATGGGAAAACACCAACCACCCGCTCTACCTTCATCATTCAGACCAACCTGGTGTAGTTCTTGTCTCTCAACCTTTGGTAGAAGATAACTACAGCACGTGGGTTCAGTCCATGAGTATGGCCTTAACGGTCAAAAACAAGATCGGCCTCGTTGATGGGTCGATTAAAGAACCAAGTGAGGATGAACCTGATGAATTACAGCAATGGAAGCACTGCAACAACTTAGTCAAGACATGGCTGTTGGGATCGATGTCGAAGGAAATTGCTGGCAGCGTCATTCACTGCAAGGACGCACGTCAGATGTGGCTTGATCTACAAGAGCGATTTTCTCATATAAATACCGTTCAACTTTTCCATAGCGAGAACAAAATCCATGATTGCGTACAAGGCAGCATTACTGTAAGTTCTTATTTTACTAAACTTAAGAGCCTTTGGGATGAACGAGATGCGTTGTGCTCAATCCCGGCATGTAGTTGCGGAACAATCAAAGAGATTGGTTCATACATCGAGACTCAGAAAACAATGAAATTTCTCATGGGTCTGAACGACTCATATGCCACTGTTCGTAGCAACACACTTTTGTTGAAACCATTACCCACAGTAAACAAAGCATATTCGCTGGTCCTTCGACATGAAAGGCAGGCAGAGATTTCTAATGGGAAAAGTTCTACTCAACCAGAAGCAGCTGCTTTTGCCGTGAAGAACACAAGCCGTGAGTCCGAACCAGAAGAGCAATGTGCAAAGTGCAACAGGACAAATCACAGCACCAAGAATTGTCGTGCTCATCTCAAATGCACCTATTGTGGTTAGAAAGGTCACACTTTTGATTATTGCCGTAAGAGAAAGGCGGCATTAGCGGGTGAGCAAGGCTCTCTCTCATCCTCAAAGGGCAACCAGGTTGCATCTGACAAGAAGGAGGCAACGTCCAGTTTCCCTTTTTCTGCAGATGAATGTAAACAGATTCTTCACATGTTGAGCAAGAACAAAACCCCTATGGCCAATCAAGTTGGTAATTCTTCAACCCATGAAGAACTTTCAGGTAAAACTTTTTCTTTCAATCATAATGGGAAGAAGAACATTTGGATTTTGGATAGTGGCGCTACGGATCACATGGTTTGTAGCCCTGATTTGTTTACACATTCAAAGGCAGTTGAAAATCATACTGTTGAATTGCCGAATGGTTCGTTTGCTAAAGTCACTCATATTGGACAAATAATTTTCTCTCCCAATTTCATCCTCAATAACGTCCTATGTGTACCACTTTTTCGGCTAAACTTGATTTCTATTAGCAAGTTGGCCTCTGATTCCTTTTATATCACAGTATTTCTAAGCCAATTTTGTGTCATACAGGACCTACGCTCGGGGAAGATGATTGGGACGGGATTTGAGCGGGAGGGACTTTACTATCTCGATCAACCAAAGAAAGGGACATGCAACTCCGTTCGAGCTCTAACTTCTGGTCTTTGGCATCAACGTCTTGGACATCCGTCAAATAAAGTTTTTCAGTTATTCCCTTTTTCAAAGAATAAATCTTGTGGTACAGACAAGTGTTTAATTTGCCCATTGGCTAAACAAACAAGATCACCGTTCCCGTTGAGTTCCATTTCCAGTAAAGTATGTTTTGATTTGATACATGTTGACATTTGGGGAGGTTATAAAGTTGCTTCTCTTTCTGGTGCAAAATATTTTCTCACCATCGTAGATGATTTTACTAGGAGTACATGGGTCTATTTGATGAAACATAAATCTGATACAAGGGATCTTTTAGTTAAATTCATTCACATGGTTGAGACCCAATTCTACTCTAAGGTCAAAATAGTACGTAGTGACAATGGCCATGAGTTCAAACTTGAAAATTTTTATGCTCTCAAAGGCATTGTTCATCAATCTAGTTGTGTCGATACACCTCAACAAAATGGTGTTGTTGAACGTAAACATAGGCATTTGCTTAATATAGCACGAGCCTTGCTATTTCAAGCCGGGTTACCTAGACAGTTTTGGGGGGATGCAATTCTTGCATCAGCATATCTTATAAATAGAACACCAACACCTCTTCTTCATGGCAAAACGCCATATGAGAAATTGTTTCACCAAGCTCCTAATTATTCTCATTTAAGGGTATTTGGTTGTTTATGTTTTGTCTCCACCCACGCACAAAGACCTTCAAAATTTGACCCTCGTGCAACTCGTTGCATTTTTCTTGGATATCCTTATGGTCAAAAAGGGTATCGTGTTTTTGATCTCAATCTCAAAAAGGTTTTTGTCTCACGGGATGTTACTTTCTATGAAGAAATATTCCCTTTTCAAAATCACGCTCATTCCGCTGCACCACACCCATTGCCACAACCTAATGCCTCTCTTTTGACATTTGATGTTGACTCTTTCCCAGAGCTCCAACCTTCAGAGGAGGCTCTCTCTTGTCAAACACCACAAGCAGACGTGATCACCCCATCATCTGATAATCCACCTTCACCGTCTATCCGAGGGGACTCTCCATCATCTCCTACTCCACAACCTTCACCGTCACCCAATTCTTCCTCTCCAACACCACCACCGCTACGACGTGGTGCCCGCCAAACCAAACCACCAACCTTTTTGCAGGACTTTCATGTCGAGGCAGCCCTCCCATCAAGAACCGACCCTACATCTTCCACGAATGTGGTCAAATCTTCAGGTACTGTCCATTCTATTTCATAATTTTTATCGTATGATCGACTTTCTCCTAATTATAAGGCCTTCACCACTCATCTCACTCTTCTCAAAGAACCAACAAGTTTTTCGCAGGCAGTTACAGATCCAATGTGGAGAGATGCCATGCAAAATGAAATTGCAGCTCTCCAAGCTAACAATACGTGGACTCTCATGCCATTGCCATCTCACAAACGCCCAATCGAATGCAAATGGGTTTACAAAATCAAGTTCAACCCAGATGGGACAATCGAGCGGTACAAAGCTCGGTTAGTGGCGAAAGGGTACAGTCAAATAGAGGGTGTTGATTACAGGGAAACATTTGCTCCTGTGGCAAAATTGGTGACTGTTCGTGTCCTTCTTAGCATCGCAGCTTTACAAGGATGGCATTTGCACCAACTAGACGTTAACAATGCGTTCTTACATGGCGATCTTGATGAGGATGACTACATGTCCTTGCCTCCTGGTTTCGGACGAAAGGGGGAGACTCGTGTCTGCAAATTAAACAAGTCCTTGTACGGACTAAAGCAGGCATCGAGACAATGGTTTCTCAAGCTGTCAACCACTCTCAAAGCTGCTGGATTTCATCAATCATTGTCTGACTACTCATTGTTCGTCCGAAATCGTCAAGATAGCTTCATAGCGTTACTTGTCTATGTTGATGATGTGATATTGGCAGGCAACAACTTACATGACATTGAGGACACTAAACAATTTCTTTCCAAGCATTTTAAGCTCAAAGACTTGGGTCAACTCAAATATTTCTTGGGGATAGAGGTTGCAAGGTCAAAATGTGGCATCACTTTGTGCCAACGAAAGTATGCGCTGGAAATATTGGATGATGCAGGGTTCCTAGGTGCTAAACCTTCACGGTTCCCTGTGGAACAGAATTTGTCGCTCACACAGATGGATGGGAAACTATTGAATGATCTATCTTCATACAGACGGCTTGTAGGTAGGTTAATTTACTTGACCATCACAAGACCTGATCTTGTTTATGCGGTTCATGTATTGAGTCAATTCATGGATAAACCCCGGCAGCCACACCTTGAAGCAGCGCATAAGGTTCTCAGATACATCAAGCAAACGCCTGGACAAGGAATTTTACTACCCTCCATAGGTTCATTACAATTACGGGCATTTTGTGACGCCGATTGGGCTCGATGTAAGGATACAAGAAGATCGATAACTGGTTATTGCATTCTGCTTGGCCAAGCACCAATTTCTTGGAAAACAAAGAAGCAAAACACTGTATCACGATCAAGTGCAGAGGCGGAGTATCGCTCTATGGCTACTACTTGTTGTGAGATTACATGGCTGAAGAACATCCTGAAGGATTTGAGAGTAAATCACACACAACCAGTCATACTATTCTGTGACAATCAAGCTGCTATGCATATTGCTTCAAATCCGGTATTCCACGAACGAACAAAGCACATAGAGATAGATTGTCATCTAGTGCGCGAAAAGATTCAAGAAGGGATGATACGAACAGCTTACATACGAACCATGAATCAGCCAGCTGATTTGTTCATTAAGCCATTGAGTTCGACACAATTTGAATCACTGCTCAGCAAGTTGGGTGTCATAAACATACACTCCAACTTGAGGGGGAGTGTTAAAGAGGATCACACAAAATAAGTAATCAAATATTGTAAATTGATACTCATTTATTTACTTTCTTTTCTTGCTTTTGATTAGGCGTAGTTATGGGCAAGAGAATAGGATCATGATGTACAAGATTATGTATATATCTAGCTGTAACCTTTGTATTTGAACAGATCAATTCAATTCTTCCAATTTTGGTTTTTCTTGAATTATGGACCCAACGCCCTCAATTTAGTGTTTTTTTTTTTATTTTTTTTATTTTATAAAAGCACTATTTCACTTAGAAAATTAAGAGATCAAACTCAAAGAATTCAAGTGGAATATTGAAAATTCCTTGAATTCCAAGAGAAGAGCATGAGTAGAAAGAGGTGAAATCTAAACCAACTTAATGATCCCAAGCAAATTTCACTTAGAAAAACTTATTTCATATCAATTCCATGATCAAGTAGATCCAAATCAACAAGTATAAATGAAAATTAAATCACAATTCAAGTGGTGTGTGATAAAAGGGGAATAGAAGAGACTTTTTGAAAATGTGTAAAGATCCTAGTTGAAACTATGAATTGTGATTGAATTATGAGAAGAAATGAACTTAGATTAGAGAATTACCTCTAAATGACCTTAGATTTTCTGGGTTTTGTGAGGATCTTCCAAGGTCTTCAAGCTCTCTTCAATGACTTCTTTTCAAAATCCTCTTAATTCTCTCCAAATTCTCTCAAAATTCACCAACCCCTTGCAATGAAGATGTATATCTCCTTATATAGACCACTTTAAAGGAGGTTATTTAGGTAAATTCAATGTGTTTTCAGCACGTGATGGGTGTTCAATATGCACGTGAGATTTTAGAAACAAAATAAAACTATTACAGGTCGCGGTACTCAGTGAGTTATATGCAGTACTCAGTGAGTACCGTCGTGTGCCGTTTTCTTTTCTTTTCTTTTTATTTTTTTTTTGCTTTCCTTTTCCTTTTTCTTTTTCTTTTCTTTTCTTTTCTCTCCCTTTTTTTTTCTTTCAAAATTCTCTTCTTTTCTTTCTTTTTCAAAATTCTTTACTTTACTTTTCTTTTCTCTTTTGATAAATGATTTTCTATTTTTATTTCGTAGATATATTTTCTGGATTAATCTTCTATATTTTTATTTCACACCCAAAATCCTCTCAACACCTTGTTTCTTTCCTCCTTTTTGATTTTTGCAGTTTGGGAGATTGATAGGCTTTCCGAAGGGCATGAATTACCCTTAAAGATCTCGCATTTCGTCATACATTATCGTCATCAGTTTCGGAGGTATTAATCCCCTAAATTCGACAGTCGGTCAAAATCGGGGTGTCTAGACACTCAAAAATTGTTTGAAATGTTGATGACTTGTTCTACTTGCTTGAAATGTTGATGACTTGTTCTACATAGTAACTAATTAATAATGTAGTGGATTAGAGCTAGCACAAACAAGTTTAATTGCGTTGAATGTTGATTATCGTAATCCTTTTGTAATGTGAGTGAATCCAATTTACATTGACTTTACACTACCATTCTAGATTTTGAACACCGATCTCCCAAACTCGTGCATTCAACGGAGTGTAAAAGTTAATGCTATTACATAATCTAATAATAAGTTTAGTAACAAAAAAATCTCCCATATTAGATTATGAGAGTTTAATGGAAACCCCCAATTTTTTATTCAGTCAAAAGTCCAATATGATTACTAAAACTTAACTAAATCTCATCCTTATATTACAAAATTTCACAGAATTGAGTCAATTGACCCAAGGGACTAACCGATCGAAGCACTGACAATTATGAGAATCAGCTCATGAACGTACATATAACGAACATGTACATTTAATAATACCCTGATGTATTTAACAAAATTAGTTAGAGCATTTTCAAGGGATATGTCAAATTTTAGTATGCCAAATAAATTTGAGGGCTTATGTGACAATTTAGTATATTAGAATTTGACATTTCGATTGGAGTAAATGATACCCCCATGGCAAATTTATTATTTTATAATTTTTTATATATTTTTCTACATTAGTTAGTATATTGATCACGTCATCAACATTGAAGTGAGTTGTAATCTATGCATAATCTCCACCTATGAGATACTTGCGCATCCGACTAACTTTTTTTCAGATCAATCTTTGTTGAACTATAAATACTTGTAGCAAACTTGTAGAATGAGGAGATCGAAGAAGAAGATAACAAATTAAAATATTATGTCCATGGCTATTTGCAACATAAAAATCATTCTACTTATAACCTATCTTCTTCTATGCTATAAGGAAGTTGAAGGAAGGAAAAGACTATCTAGAACAAAGGCTAAACTGCTGAATAAGCCAGTAACTAAGAGCATTCGGGTACTCTTATAATTAATTAGATACACAAATCTAGGGCTACAACCCGAATTGGCCAAATCTAATTGTTGATATTTGCAGACAAAATACGGAGACATATATGATTGCATTGATTTCGACAAGCAACCGGCCTTTGATCATCCTTTACTTAAAAATCACACTTACAACTATCAGGTTTGTTTACTTTTTTTTTTGTTTTTTTTTTTTTTTGTTTTTTTTTCCAATAGCTTTGTTGATTTTAACTACTCCTTGGTGAATCTTTCTTGTGCACTTGGCATCACTGATACATAGAGATTATTATGGTGTGCCATGATGTAGGTGAGACCTTCCTCATATCCCAAGGGATGGAGTAACAATGAAACTCCCACAAGAAAAAGTAAGACATTAGATATATGGTCTAATGTTAAAGGCTGCCCAGTTGGAACAGTTCCCATTAGGAAAATCATTAAAGATGATCTTATCAGAGCCAAAAAAGTTTCAAAACCAAGTTCCTTCACTCCTACAATTTCTGGTCACATTGTAAGTGTTGATCAATTACACTATTCTATATGTATTTACATGCTTAACAGAAAAATGAATGGCACAAAGTGAAAGAAAATCGACCGAAATCGAAACCGAGCCTTTTCGGTCGGTTTTTCAAAATGTACTCTAAGTCAAAACCGAACCGACCAAAATCAACATAACCGAGCATATTCGGTCGGTTTTTATATTGTCAAAAAACCGAATCAAATCGTTTTACCCCTAGCACAAACATATCTCGTATGGAAACCTAAAAGTCCACCAAGAAAAAGAGATTTTTTTTTTTTTAAATTTGAAGTATGTGTAAATACACTTACAATGTTGATTACAACTATTTACACAAAAAGGTAGCCTTGTTCTTAGAAAAAACATACTAAAAAGTTCAAGAATAGGCAAACAATAGTTAGGCTCAAATTCAAATATTGGATTTCTGCTAATATTTTTTGGAAACAAACTACAATTGAAATGGAAATTCTCACAAAAAGTTGCAAAGGGGACAAAACTTTCTTAACAAGCACTTTTTTGGAGCCTAATAATTTGGCCAAAAAACAAAGTGTTGGGATTTTCTCTCCTTGTGGCATTTATTCACATTGGCTTTTCGTGCTCAGTTCGTTTTGAGTTTGAAAATTATGTGTGATATATCGTTGGAAAGCTATTTGCATTTACTATTTATGAAAAAAAAATTTGAAGTAGCAATGGTGCTTTGATTTTTGGGTCAAACTTTGGGTCAAATAGGTCAATCCAGACATTTTTCGGGAAGTTTTGGGAATTTTTGGGAGCCTCTGGGAGTTGACGTTTTCGTCCGATTTTTTTTTAATACTTTTTTGGACTTTTTAGACGACACCCGGCTAGTTGGCGAAGCCCATCTCCTGCAGCCAGAGAAGCTCCGGTGCAGCAACTCTCTAGCTGCATTGAATCCGAATGATTTTCAAACTTTTGGACCAAATCTGAGTTTTTTGGATTTTTAGTGGTTTTTTGGTCATATTCAAATTCGTTGTTCACGTGTTTTGCAAGACTATCAGGCACTTCCTCCGAACAACTTTATGTGAAAGGTAGTATTGTGTCATATTTAGAGTTGGAATTAAAGTGCAAAACATAGCAAGGGTAAACCTATTTACACATATTTATGTTCTCTTTTGATAGCAGACCCCCAAAATGTCCTATGCAATTGACATTTGAATATTGCCAAGGTGATAAAAAAAAACTCTAATCAATCACTGTGGAATTAGTAAAAGGATCGATGTTGTAATTAATGTAGCCTTTTGTAACGCAGCATGCTGTAATTCGAACAACCAATCCAAACAGGAAGTACAATGGAGTTGGAGCAAACATTGCCTTATACAATCCACATCTCGGCCATACTGATCAGTACAGCTCAGGTCGAATAAAGATTCAAAATGGTGGTGACAGTATTCAAGTTGGCTGGACGGTAAATTTTGATAAAGGATTTTTGAAGTATTAAGTGTTTTACTTTTGGGAGGAAGCTAGGTTTATTTTAGTGAAATTATTTATATATTTTGAAGAAAACAAATTGGATACTACAAGGAGATATTAATTGACCGAAATTAATTAATAAACTCGTAGTAATCTAAGAAATTAATGATGTCCCAACTATAAGATGTTTAAATGTGGATTACAAAAATCTCATCAATCACTAATGTAGCTTCCAGAGAAGAACCTGTGATGCTCTACTATAGATGTGGGTCAAATAAAACACAAGAACATCAACTCACAGACAAAGAAACACATTAATTTTTCCTGTTTTGGTAATACATTAAATCACATTTGCTCTATTTTATGCATTCTCAATGTATTATAATACATTTTGGTCCGCATATTTCCAAAACTAGCTATAAAGTTTCTGAAGATTAATGATACAAACTTGGTGTTTTGTTCAGTTATTGATTGTCCTGAAGGTTTCTTGTACGAATGGTGGGCAGTATTCTGGGCTTCATATATATTCCATTAGGCCGCAGGTGTTATTTTCTTTTTATTTTCTAAAATTTGAAGTTATAATGAATAATATTTTTAAGTCGGACTAAAATATATTCTAGTACACTGTAATTATATCAGTGTTTCATTTTGGTCGTGCATGTATTATTAATTGGAACCCTTATTAGAGCTCTCAATTTGTATGTGCATTTTATTTAAGAACAACCCGTTAATGGCACCAAGAAGAAAGTAGCAGAATGGACCATTTACTTACCTCAAAAAAGTCGAGGCTAAAAAATATTTTAGCACCCAATAATTATACCAAAGTTTCATGGTACCATTTAGAGTAATGATACACAGACACTTCTCTACACCACACAATCCTGTCCATTGATCCTAATAAACTCCATGTAGATTTCACATGGATCTCACGCAAGAGTACATGGGGTCCACTAGAATCAATAGTCAGAATTGTGTAGTATAGAAAAGTGTGTGTGTATCATTATTGTACAATTTAATTACGCCAAAGTTTCGTTTAGTGCCCTCTACATGGTCCATTCGGCCATATTTTAGTATGTCATTAACTATCGTCCTTAAATGACACATGTTTTTAAATTGAATGCCTTAAGTACTCCAATCAATAATATAAGGCCAAAAATGAAAATTTTGAGTTAGAGTTTTTATTTAATTTTTTATTTGATTTCATTTAGGCTTCACAAGTAGTGGGAAATGAACTTCAAGGTATTTATCCTGTGGTGCTACAACCAAAGATGGATTTACAGAGTGGGGGCCAGTCTCTACCAATGGGTGGTGTGGAATACTATGGTACTAAGAATCTAAAGAGTGCTGGCAAATTACCTATGGGTGTGGACAATGATGCTATGATGGGTCCACTCGCAGCAGATTTGTTTGCTGCGAAAATGTACGAGGAAGAGCTTTTTAAGCCTCCAGCCAAAGACTTTGATCCCAATATGAGGCTTCTTGATGTTGATAAGTTTGTTTTCTCAAGGCCATCCTCAAGCAACGCTAGGTACTTTCAATAGAACTATATAGGGTTTGTGATTAATTCTTTGTTATGTACCCTCTTTGAGAAATTATTCAGTGAGTCTATCACACCATCTTAGAATTGATGTATGCCCCAGTCATAAGGGTCACTTGTCCCGAGAAATTTTTGGGTACTTCTTTGGTATCATGTGACATGTCACTTGATACCCGTACCTAATAGAAGCGTGTCACACGAACAATAAAACTCACCACAAAAAATTTAAATGGCCCAACAATCTTGTGTGGCACTACCACATTGGGTGTAGGGCACTACATAGGCGCTACCTTAAAGGTACACAAAAACTTCTCCACGTGCCCCCATATATTTTGGAGGCATATGACAAGTAAATGACTGACACTACGCAACATGTCATGCCCCACTACGTGTTATTTGCCTCCTACTTTTAGGGGGCAGATAACGTACCATAAATGATTGAGTCGTCACACCACGTCAGTATGATAAACAAGCTCACTAAATAACTCAATTAATGAGAACAAATTTTGAAGCAGAACATCTGCTCTGAGACCACAAAATTGTGTAGGTTGTTTTTTTTTTTCCTTTTTCTTTTTCTTTTTCTTTTTTTTCCTCCTCAAAAAATTGGTTAATTAAACAAAAAAGAGAGTACAAAAATATAAGAGACATACCCCAAGATATACAATAAAGCCAAAAGCATATCTTAGATAGTCTAGTAAACATGGGATGATGGACTTTCTAAAGCTCAAAGCACAGCAAGGAACCATCCCTCAATAGAAGGAAAAAAAAAAGGAGAAAATGTCAACCAAGTTTCCAAGGCCTTCCTGTCTTCTTTTCACAACAATCTTTTGAGGTCCCCCGCATTGAAAATATCATTCAATAAATCACAGTCCTCGTCAAAGGGAGCTAGATCCTCATCTTCACCGTCCTCCGAGAGGAGGGTTTGGAAACCTTAGACTTGGTTTAGTCTTAATGGCCAATCTCATCTGAATTTTTATCAGCGCCAAGGTTTTGTAGGACAAACAGGTAGTTTTAAGAGAAATATTAGGTTAGGCATAAACTCTTATCCAAAACGCGAACGTTATCCAAATCTTGAATTCGTAAAATCGTTTCATCTATGAACCATATAGCATGTACTTTGCCTAATTTCTAAAGACTCTTGATATGAAAAGTAAGGTACATACAAGTGGTATAAGTGTGCAGTTGCAGGAGAAGTAAGGAAGGATTTACATACATGATTAGTCTAAGATCTATTGCTTTAGAGCCACTCCAATCATGTTATGCGATTATGCATAATGGGTAATTTTTGGTGATAACTTTCATACAACCTCCTAAAAGATGTGTTTATCTCTCTTCTGTGATGTCACTGTGATGTGTCTATCTCTCCTGTGTCACTGTGGGGTCCGGTGACATCACAGGAGAGAGATTGACACATCTTTTTAGGAGGTTGTATGAAAGTTGTCACCAAAAAATTACTCATGCACAATATATAACATTGCCCAAATACTATCATTGCACAGTGAATTTGATTTACATATATAAACACTCCAATCATGTTACGCAGAGAGTGGCCCTTGGCCCATGCAACCAAGCTGTTGCATTGGGCCTTTTGTAGGCCTATTTTTTTCTTCTTCTTTAGCACTTGTATTTTATGTTTAGGCCCCCCTCAACTCATGTTTAGGCTCCCAAAGGTGCACAAGGCCCAATTTAGTATCATCAACTACATATATTAATATACATGTATATACAACTCAAAAGCAAAGGCCTCTAGAATTTTGAAAATTACACTTTTAGTGTAAGAATTTTATGACTTTTTGAAATAAGCCCCCTAGAATTTTGAAAGACACCATACAAAATTTACGTATCACCAAATAGACTCATATTATAAGTAGATCCCCAACAAAATCGCCAATTAT
Organism: Hydrangea macrophylla; assembly: GCA_033977485.1. Classification (NCBI taxonomy): domain Eukaryota; kingdom Viridiplantae; phylum Streptophyta; class Magnoliopsida; order Cornales; family Hydrangeaceae; genus Hydrangea; species Hydrangea macrophylla. The sequence goes on along the minus strand of CM066988.1, from coordinate 92,511,042 downwards.
GTATAAGTAGATGCTAAAAAAATCATCAATTATATATAAGTAAACCCCTTCACCTCAGGGGGCCCCTAAACCCCAGTGTAGCCTAGGCCCCCCTGACCAAAATTCCTGGCTCCACCCCTGACAGCATTGATACTTTTGCTACTCAAAGTGCAAGGCGATCACATTTACTTTGATGTAAAGTTGAGTTTTGATTTTTGGGGCTAAAGTGTTGTATGTTTTGGAACTAAGTTGATCAACAATAATGTAATTATGCGCTTATCGTCTCATTTTAATGAAAATTATCACGTACTCTTATAAAAATTTTGGCTTGTGAAATTTAATATAAAGGGGTCCACCTTTAAAAGTTCATATGAGACCTTATAAAATTTTAAGAATCTCAGGGCTAGCCCCGATTATCACTACAAGGAAAAAGGCCTTTTATGTCACTTAAAAAGTGACATAAATAGGTATTTATGTCACTTTTTTTTCTAGTGAAAAGTGACATAAATGGAGGCGACATAAATGTTTTAAAAGTGACATAAATACTTTATAAAAAGTGACATAAATGTTTCATAAAACCAACACATTTGTTAATAAAAAGTGACATAAATACTTAAAAGTGACATAAATACCATTTTATTTATGTCACTTTTAACATAAAGTGACATAAAAGTAGAAAGTGACATAAATACCAAACAAAATTATAACATCAAAAGTCTAAAAAGTGACATAAATACTTAAAAGTGACATAAATACTATTTTATTTATGTCACTTTTAACCTAAAGTGACATAAAAGTGGAAAAGTGACATAAATACCAAACAAAAATTAATACATCAAAGTCTTAAAAGTGACATAAATAGTTAAAAGTGACATAAATACCATTTTATTTATGTCACTTTTAACCTAAAGTGACATAAAAGTAGAAAAGTGACATAAATACCACCCTGTAAAAACAATATATACCACCCTGTACATATATACAATACAATGCATGCACCCTGTACAAAATTAAATCCAACTCAATATTTCAACTACTAAATTTCATAGATTCATCTCAATATTAACCAATTAATTGGGATAAACAAAAAAAATATACAATCAATCTGAGTCAAGTGCAAATCTAATAACATATACATAATACATATTCATCAAAAAGTACTAACAAACCTATAGCGATAGCTTTACTTTTAAGCCCTCCGGATACATAATGCCGAGCTAAGGTACTTAAAGTTTGAAGGTCAGGTTCAATTCCGTCGGCCTTCATGTTCTTCACCAAGTGCTCCATCCCTATAATGTCATTTGCCTCGCCTTTCGTGTTTATCAAGATCTTATAAGTAAAGAGCGATCGATTGATGTTTTCTTTTTCCATTAATACTAAGATATCGGAAATTCTCTTCTTGTCAAGCCTCTTGTAGAGAAGGATCATCAGATCACAAGAAAAGATAGTGATTGGAACACCGAGCTCCCTCATTCTGTTGAACACTTGCTCTGATTTCTTCATATAGATACGGTTGACACAGTTGGCTAAAAGGGTTCGGTAAACAACTTCACCTCTGAAAGATTCCGGAAGCTTCTCAATATACTTCTCAGCTTTCTGGATGCCCCCTACTTTGGCAATTAAATCAACCCGAGAAGCATAATCTCTTTCAGTGAACTCAAGCTGCTTATTTGCCTCCAGCCACTCCAGGAACTGTGGATCATTAAAATGTAGTAAGAAAAGAATGTCTAGAAATAATAACCACATCATTTTCACGTTTATTGTGAACATCACCGACATCAACGGTTGTGACCAATCAACAACCAAACGAAAGAAAACTAAAAACAAATTCTATGATGGAGGAGAAATATACAATCATCAATGAAATTCTAGCATAGAGATCGGGAGGAACTGATTGTAAAGATTTTTACCACATGAGCCAAAAATGAAGGCTACATGCTGATAAGATGATTACTATAGCAACCTGGAGAACCAACTACCTCATTATTGGACAAATTGTTCACTAACAATAAATAAGTAAATTGAAAGATCTAACTGATAGAACAAGCAAAATACAAAATCCAAAATCCAATAGAAAGAATTACAAAAAAAAATAAAAATATATACATATATATATATAAAAACTCTCAAGAAATAAACATAAGTCTTAGTGAAACAAGTTATGATTCCCAAAGAGTTTGATACTTGGGGTTCTTGACGTTTCGGAAACAACTTAACAGATCTGAGAGGGATCAATGAGCCTAATATGGCCACTGATTATCAAAGCAACTAAGCCTTGTGCAGGATCCATATTCTAACTATGGACTGAACTCCTGGAAAACTAAATCCTTTTGCTTTGTTTGGTTTGCAGATTTAGTTCCCAAAGAAAAAGGGAAGGGAAAAAAAAACCCCTAGAATTTTCTCCTATCATCAAGGAATATTAAATATTCTAGAATATGAGTTAAAATTCGAGAAAAATGAAAAGGAGTTGGAAAGAAAAAAATAATTCTTTTTATTTTCCCATTTTTTCTCTTTTCCTTCCTGTTTTCCTCAATTCTTTCCTTGATAACCTAACAAGGAACAATGTGTTCCATTGAGTTTTATTATTTTCCTTCCCTAAGAAAATGAACCAAATGGAGCCTTATAGTACGAGCATGAACAACAAACCACGTATATATGTTCTATATCTGTTTCCTAACAAGCAAGGGCTTCTTTCCATGAAAGAATTCAGAATATCTTAGTGCAATATAAGTGAGAAGACATAACAGTACAGGGTATTTGTTCAAAACTGAAATTACTGTGTCATCTCCTTTTAACTTGTAGTATCATAATTCAGGAAAATACAGCTAAATACCATTATTAATTCAGAAGAAAGAAGTATAGGAGACATAGGGAACTGTGGAACGCCTATACAAACCATTAAGCTTTGTGAATATCAATGCACGTGTCTATCTGTGTTTTGTTAGACATATATGCCCTCGAACAACGATATAGGATTATTAATTACATTTAGTTGCTAAGTTGAGTATTGAAATCATTTGTTTATTTTAATTGCCTTTCATACCTATATATTTCTATGGTTGCAGAATCATGAAGTGTGAGCATACTTCTTGTAGTGTTCTTTACACTCATTTTTGTTCTAGCCATCAGTAAAAAGAAAGATATTTTACTTAGAAGCTACTATATCATGCTTTTACACCTTTGGAATGGCATGTTTCGATCACTTGGAAATGTAGATTCCCAAGCAAACACGTTGCCGCATATAATTTAGCATGAGAGTCGAACTGCATCTACGTCTCACCATCTCGTGTCAAAACAATGGAGCAATGCTTCTGTACTGGTCCTTACACTTGAGAGGTTCCAACAACTCTTAGTATGATGTGATGAAAAGCTTATCAGGCTATTTCTCAAAAATTTTTGCTTAAAATTAACATATGTAAAGTATAAAACATTTTTTACGAGTTCGACAACCGACTAGCGTTAGTAAACTCTTGAAGGGGCCCAAGGGGGACACTAAATATGAGTGTCTTATATTAGCATAAAGATAAGTTGAGGACTTCTAAATTGAAAAGGGACTCACTTGCGAATATCCCATCTTCTAGTGTTACTTTATAACTATGTTGGTGGATGTATATGACTTTTGAGCTATGCAGCTTCTGAATCATATATATAAGATTATTATCTTTGATTCAGAGCTATGAAGCTTCTTAATCATATATAGGATTATTGTTATCAAATCATTAATCTAACCATGAACCGATTTGAACATAGTGAGTAATAATGGAGAAGAAAACAAGGATATAAATGCAAATCATCAGTTTTCTGTCTCGTTAGGACATGCTGGTGGATCATTCCAACCCACCAGCACACATCCAAGAAAACAAGGATACAAATGCAGTCTCTAATGGAATAAACATTAGGAAACCATATCGCATTCAAGGTTCAGTTGATTTCTCAAAACTAGTAAGCAACTAAAGTAAGAAAATAAGACAAAACATACTCGATAGCTCCTCCATGGACGCCAATAGAATAAAGTTCCTCTGGTACTCTCCCTCCCAATAAGTTATCATTCAATATCCTGACATAAGGGAAAATACTTGGTGAAAAAAGAGAGTAAATGACTGGATAACATACAATGCTTAACTAACATGAATAATATGATCAAGCATGCTAGCGTTTTAAGTAACACGGTCAAATATAGAAGACATCTTTCCCGCCATTTTTTTCTTATTCATTTTTGGGGCAATTAAGAGCCCGTTTTCTTTAGCTTTTAGAATAATCACTTTTTTTTGTAGTTATGGAATAGGAGTATTTATTAAAAAGCTAGAAATTGGAGCTTCTTAAATAAGCTATTTTTTAGCTTTAAAAATGAATCATTTTTTAGAAAGAGCGGGAAAAAGCTAATCCAAAAGGTATAAGTGATTGTTGGCCCTGAAAAACTATTCGAAATGAGCTCTAAATAGGCAAGTTGATAGCGAATTAACAAGAGTTGAGGATAATGTAATTGATTGTTAAGTGTCTAAACTACGTCACTGTCATAGAAGGATACCTTATTCTATTGAATTAAGGAGCCAAAAGCAAGGACGTGCATACGGAACAAACCGAACAAGCATACATTTGCTTTCAGCCAAAAAAAAAAAGCATGCATTTGTTTTGTTTTATTTTATTTATTGAAATATTCAGTGGGTAAAGAGAATACAACTTACACAAGCTGCAAATTTGAAGAAGCAAGACTTTCTGGTATGGACCCAGTTAAGTGATTGTTTGACAAATCCCAGCATCGAACAATCCAAACCATGAACAGTTGCAATAGAAAAAGTGGTGAAAGGAAATCTCATGGTTGTACCAAAACTTGATAAACCATTAGATAGTTAGCAAGACTGGGAATAAGAAAAATCAGGCCTAACAACTGACATATCTGATTTGAAGCTTGAAATATGTTGCAGGAAAAGAAAATACCCCCCAAAAAAACAATAAGAAGAACAAAGAAAACATGTGAAAAATAAATAAATAAATAAAATAAGAGGATCATGACATAACTAATCATATAATGTAATGAACTCTGCAACCTTTACGCAGTGTAAGTTTGAAATCTTACATCTTTATAAGAGACTTTTGACCCAGGCCTGAGGATAGAGTACCTCCCAAGGAATTAGTGCTTAAGTTCCTGCAGTTAAAACAATGTTTACAATAGTTATATCCATCCTGAAGAGCACAAAATTGACATCCAAAAAAGACAATAGCACGAGAACTAATGAAGTCACAACAGATGGAGTGGAGTTCAGCAAAGAAAAAAAAAACCAACTGCTGCAAATTAGGATTAAAAATACGATAATGATACACACACGCACAATTCTACAAACTTTTCTACACCACACAATCTTGGCCATTGATTCCAGTGGACCCCATGTGCTCCAGTGTGGGACCCATGTGGGATCTACATGGGGTCCAATAGAATCAATGGCCAGGATTGTGTGGTGTAGAAAAGTGTGTAGAATTTTGTTCATTAAAATACCTTGATAAATACTCCTATTCCACAACTACCTTGATATCTTGATAAAGGAAGAGAAAGCTGTATCATCTTCGGATTTGTCATTCCAAGCAATGCTCTCAATGTTCAATACTTCAAAGATTGAATCAAACTTTTCTCAACTAGGGGAGAGTGATGCAGTCATAATGTTGGGTAAAAATGTTAAATTTTACTAAACACAATTTTACTCATATAAAAAAAATATGAGTTTTTATTTGTGTAGGTTGTACCCATTCAAGATATAACATATCTATTAATTACAATCCTTTATTTCAAAGGAACACCCTTTGATTCCAAATGTGATCGTTGTAAAAAATTTTGGTTAATTTAATTTTATAGCTGTGCCTATATTAATTATTTAGGTTGCCTACGTACCCATTAATGTGATCAAGCCAATTCGTAGTTCTAAAAAGAACTTGAGGAATTTATAATTTGAATTAAAGAGTGTAAAACTCTTAAAGGAGACAATGTCTCCAAATTCTCCAAAGACTTTATTTTAAGTGGAGTCAAGGACTCCATTCATTTGTTGAGTTTAGAACTCAAATAAAAGTTAAGAGTCAAGGACTCTTGAATTGGAAGAACTAGAATTGTTGTGAAAGGAGTCAAGGACTCCATATTGTTGTTCCACCACCTTGTCCATATTTAGAGAGTTTAGAACTCTTGTGTTCAATGAGGAATCAAGGATTCCATAATTGTCTTAGGAAGACATGTTTGATAAACAGAGTTGAAAACTCCAAAATTAGAAGGGTTGTCCAAGACATTTGAGGGGGAGAGAGAGAGAGAGAGAGATACCTTTCTGGAAGTTTGTATCTTCTTTCTCCAAAACCCTTTTTCCTCTTTAGTCTTGCTCCTCTTTTTTTTTTCCTCATGTTTTGTTGTCTCAACCTCTTTCAGTTTCCTTTTTTTTTTTTTTTTGGTTCCCTCCCTTTTTCTTTTGTTTCATCCAGCAAGGCTTATTTATAAGCAAATTAAGGAGGTAGTGCATGTAGTGGGAGGTTGAGTAATCCCACTACCCACTTCACACGTCACACATTATTGGTGACCACACCTTACATGTGTGTAAATATCTATACACATATATTGAAGTCTTATCATCCGGTCAATTACCCACCCATTTTTTTTATATGCCTTATTTAGGCTATTTAGGTATATGGTTGGGATAAAGGGTGGGAATAAAGGCCACATTTTCTATTTGGTCGTGTGGACCCTTAGTATAAATGTATTTTTATCTTTTTCCCAAGCACTAAAGTTTATCATTTAACACATAAGAACTTGAAGAAAAAGCAAAGCAATAAATACCAGAAGTCCAGAATTGGTTCAATTTCAAGACAAGGACCAGTTGAGACGTGTATTTTAGTACGATACGGTTAGTTTTACATATGTGTTCCCTCATTTTAAGATCTAATTTGTTAAAAATTCTACTTTTGTTGGATATTAATTGTAGCAGTAATAACCCATAGAGAAAAAGTGATAAAGGTCGTATAGTTCAAGGCGCTCAAATAACTAGGGTAAACCAAAAGTAACGTGCAAAGTAGCGAGTGAATTGAGGCACAAGATAGAGAAAAAGTGATAAAGGTCGTATAGTTCAACCCAACTAGGTAAGGTTTTTCTTAGCCGAAGTATACAGTAACACATTACATGACATGTTCATATGAAATAGCAATGGACAAAGAAGCTATCAGCCTATCAGACGTAAACTCTCTTTTGGCACGATTCATCTCTCTGTATATCTAAACAAATTATCCAAAATCAGGACTTGAGCAATTAATCTTTAAACATGCAGAAGTTATGTGTCAACATAAAAATGTTTTTACATGCATCAGAAGTTGATAGATGGTACTTACAGGCTTACCAAGTTTGACAGAAGACCAATTTGGTCACAGATATACCCTTTCAAGCCTCGACTCGCAAGATCTCTGTGGCATGATAAATAAGTACATAAATATTATTAAAATGTAGAAGAAACAAATGTAAACGAAAACAATAACTGGTGGTTGTGGCATCAATTTGTCCTATACAGAAATTACAAGAAGAAGAAGAAAGTAGTATAATGATCAGTACCAATCTCTCAAAATATTATTCATTTATTGAGTGTATGAATACATAAAAGCAATCTGCAGAGATATTACAATAGCCGTGAAACAAAGTCCACCAGTAACATCATGTCAAGAATTCAAAAGCTTAAATATCAAAATATAGAATTGGCAACTATTCAACCAACAAAGCAAAGAAATAACAATAAAAATAATAGGAAGAACCTCCTTATCTAAGTCACCACTCACATTTTAATATAGGAATGCAAAAGTTTTGCTATCACTTCTACACCATAGATTAACATTTACTTATTTTCTAATCGGGAAATGCAAGGCTGAGTTGGTCATTCACCCTCTTTTTTTGTTACTTAATTTTGCTAATAAACAACAGCAGTATATTATAGTTTATATATATCATTTCAAGGGAACAAACATAAAAGTTCTCACTATCCTGAAATAGACTAATTTTTCATTATTCCTTATTAAAAATCATCAAACGACTATATACAACTTCTTCAATCAACAATAATTTAACAAAACTAGTACATCAAGATGTTTAATATAAGCAAATGCTTCATAAGGTGCTCTGAATGAGCATGAGGATACCTGCGTAATGCAATATATGTATGTGTGTGTGTGTATGCGTATATATATGTATATATGAATGCAAATTTCTCAAACACACAAAGGAAATTCCCTTGGCCTAACAATTAGAATAAAAAACAGTCTGAGATCATGCCTACATGAATTTTATCAAGAATGCAATGATAACAAAGATGCCTCTTAATCTATACTACTATAGAAAGTCAAAGAGAGGGGTACCTTTCCTTCTTTTACTAACAAACATATTTACAGAAAAACCAAGATACTTTGGTTCACAAAAATAAAGTTGGAGGGTATTAAAGAGTAATTACATAACATAAATGATTTTTAAAATGAAAGAGATAAAATCAGCCAACAACCTCCCACGGCCCACGCCTCTCTCTCTCTCTCTCTCTCTCTCTCTCTCTCTCTCTCTCTCTCTCTCTCAAGAAAACTGTTCCATAACTTCTAAATCCTAACCGTCTCTCCATAATTTTTTTTTGGAAGAACCGTCTCTCAGCCTCCTATCTATTTATTCAAGTCTCTCTCACACACGTCTCTCCAGTCTCCACTTCTAAAAACGACCATTGAGATCTTTCACAAACCTTCTTATTCAAAACTTTCTACACCATCGTCCTCTCAATTCTCTCATCTTCTGAAATTCTAAAAACTGAACCGCCGACAATGGCTGTTTGCAACATCGTTTTGGTGGCAATTGTTAACAACCAAAGGCCTATAATCTAAGAAAAATACTCTGCTGCAACGGGCGGCCATTGCAAGGTTGGCCAGTCAATTAGAGAGGCAACAAGTGGGATTCATAGATTAGAGTTCACCCTGACTAATACTACTATCGGCAGACGTGACATATGGTGGATACAATCATCTATAAACTTTCAATTAAAGGTCGTTACTGACGTTAATTTTTGGTTCATTATTAATGCAATGTCATGTTTTGTTCTAATTCTCTAGGTTGAATTCCCTTTCAGATTCTTGAAAGACTTCAATATATGTGCCATACTGGAACTTGATATGGGTTTAATAGTGTTTAGTTTTGTTTGGGAGAAGTAAGGAAAAATTCTACAATACAACCAAGCATTTTTGATTGTATGATCCAACTAATTTTTTTGGGTCTCAAATTGTAGTAAGAAAGTGTAGTTTAATTGGTAATTTGGTGCCAAAAAATTGAATTTTTTGGCTTAAATACTAGAATTTGATTATAACAATTGCTTTTGGTAAAACTCGTAGGTGCTATTTGTTATTAATTTTGTATAGAGTGATGTAACTTGGGTATATATATATATCATACAACCAACTCGGTATATACTCACATGAACATACAATCATTTGTACTGGTATGTACTCCAGTGACATACAATCATAAAATAAAATTTCTCATTCACAAATCTATTTGACTTTGTAATTTCTAAATCCATCACTTTGATTTACAACATACACAACGAGTTACACACGCATCACGTGTGCCCAACCGCTAGTTTAAAGAAAGGCACTACACCATACGGGGAAAAAAGAACAACAATAATTTATTTATTATAGAAAGGCCCAAGTGGGAATATAATGGAGGTTGTGGTGTCACTTTATTTTGTTTTATAAAGTTCTTATTTGTTTCTCTGGTTTTAACTCCTATGATTGTTATTCATCTGGACGAGTTGTGTGTGTGTGTGTGTATGTGTGTGAATAAATGTGTGTATATACTCAATCTCAATTGTGGGCTTTTGGTACATGACTAATTAAATGGAGAACACAAAGGCTCATGGAAATTAATGTAACAGCATACACAAGAGTCTATTTCGGTTTGAGCCAAATGTTCCTATGGAAAATCCACAGTACGTAACTGACTTAAAATCTACAAGCTCGAAGATTAAATTCAAATAATCAGATGTATAATGTGACTACAGAGCACACCAAAATGTACAATTTTTTTTTTACCATATCCATCTCATTTTTATTATTCACTACCCATAGCCATTTACCTGACGGACTGAATCTCATGAGTAATGGTGTGGTTCCAATCTGATGAGCAAGTAGGGGTTTGAATCTAGAAGAAGAAGAATATGTTAGACATCTAGGGTTTGAGTCTAGAAGAAGAAGAAGAAAATATAAGGTTTGTATCTGATCTAGAAGGAAGAAGAAGAAGAAGAATCTGATTGAAATAAGGAAGAAAGTAGAAGAAGAAGGAAGAAGAAGAAGAAGGAGGGTGTACCTTCAGGAAGTCTTCGAAGACGTCAGGTGGTCGGCGACGTCCACTGATCGGCGGCGTGTGGTCGGCGGCGGCATGGATATAGGGCGACAGCTCCTTCCCCCTTTCTCCTCTCTCTCCATTCTCTCTCCTTTTCCCCTTTCTCCTTTCTCTCTCCTTTATCTTTTTGTGAAACAAATGAGTGATTAAGATCTCATCGGCGGTGTGTCTCATCGGCGGGAGAGGGAGAGGATGGCGGTGGTGCTCAGCGGCGGCGGTAGAGGCGATCGTTCTGAGCGGCAGTGGTTCTCGGCGATTCTTCATCTTCCCCTTTCCCTCTCTAGCTCTTCTCCTTTCCCTCTAGATGAGAGGAGATGAGGAAAAAGAGAGGGATTAAAAAAAATCGAGCTTCTGCGTGCACAGGTTTCCCGCGCGCCCAATTGTTTTTTATGTCACTTTTTCAAAACAATAAGGATTCTTCTAAAATAAAAGGTTTTTATGTCACTTTTTTTAAAAAGTGACATAAATAATCATCTTTTTAAGTCACTTTTTATAAAAATGACATAAAAATAAAATGTTATATTTACAAAATTGCCACCGCGTTTTCATTTATGTCACTTTTTAAAAAGTGACATAAAAACCTAGTTATTTATGTCACATTTTTTAAAAAGTGACATAAATAATCAGGTTTTTATGTCACTTTTTTGAAAAGTGACATAAATAATTAGGTTTTTATGTCACTTTTTTGAAAAAGTGACATAAATAGTCTAAAAGTGACATAAAAAGGTTGAACAAGAAATATTTATGTCACTCACAATAAAAACGACATAAAAAGAAATTTAAAAGTGACATAAAAATCGCCAATTATGTATAAGTAGATGCTAAAAAAATCATCAATTATATATAAGTAAACCCCTTCACCTCAGGGGGCCCCTAAACCCCAGTGTAGCCTAGGCCCCCCTGACCAAAATTCCTGGCTCCACCCCTGACAGCATTGATACTTTTGCTACTCAAAGTGCAAGGCGATCACATTTACTTTGATGTAAAGTTGAGTTTTGATTTTTGGGGCTAAAGTGTTGTATGTTTTGGAACTAAGTTGATCAACAATAATGTAATTATGCGCTTATCGTCTCATTTTAATGAAAATTATCACGTACTCTTATAAAAATTTTGGCTTGTGAAATTTAATATAAAGGGGTCCACCTTTAAAAGTTCATATGAGACCTTATAAAATTTTAAGAATCTCAGGGCCAGCCCCGATTATGCATTTTGGTTATTTAAACGGTCATTTTATTAACGGTTATATTACAACGGTCATATTTTAACGTCTATATATATTGCACGGGTGAAGTTTAGAAGCTATATTGTGTTGTTTATAAATATGATGATTTATTCTATCAACCACACTTCTACTATAAATGCCTATTCAAGGACCAATTCTAATATTTCTATAAATTGTTTCCGAACAAAAATATTCCAAACTCTCATTTCAATCACCACTCAATTGTTATAGCTAAAAATATTACTTGCTGTTTGGAGCGGTTGGATTTGGAGCCTAATGCACCCTTGGTCTGGCAGTGGTGTTGTCAGAAGCATTGCAACACTTCAAGCCTATGCATATATGAATTGTAGGAGGGGAACAAGAGAATTTTCATCACGCTTACTCTTAGGGCCCATTTGGGTTTTTTTTTTTTTTTTTTTTTTTTTTTACTTTTGCATTTAGGTAGAGCTTGATCAAACCTCTAATCACATGGGCACTATGGGATTTAAGTAAATTATTCGAAATTCAAATTTACTTCTTTTATCTCCTTTGATCAAAAGCACCTAGATCCGCTTAAGCCAAAACGTGTTTTTAACACTAAAGTGTCTCTTAAAATTTAGAGTTAAATACATTTACCACTTGAATTGACAAATTCATTTCATTCACAACCACACAAGTGTTAAATGTCAATTTTTGCACCATAAGAGGTAAAGTGAAAATAAATCTAATCACAGTGGGTCAAAACGTATTTATTGGTTAACGGTTTCATTTCAATCGCAATCGCAGATAGCTAAGTGTCAAGTTTTGAACCATAAAAGGTAAAGTTAAAATGTATCTAACCATAAGCAATTAAAAATGTATTTAACTCTTAAAATTTATTTGAAAATGTTAACAAGAGCAATTTGGATTACATGGCCGGGCAAATTTGGATCCAAGCTTCGAAGGGTCTCCAAATAGGACTAGAGGGTTTGGCAATTGGAGCTCCTAAGTGATTACGAAACTCCAAAAGCTAAAATGAGACTATTTGGTGAAATGAAATTCTATCATTTAGTCGCAAAAAAATGTGAGTCAATCGCAAATATTTATAATTAGGCAAATGCTACATTTTGTATATTTCAGTCATTTTTTTTTTTGTTTTTTTACAGAATAGAAGCACAAGCTGTGCCAAACACCCTTCAATATTTTGTCAATCTAGCCTTCCTACATCCTGTCAACCACAGCTAGTAGGGGGGGAGTAGGCATGGAAAAAGGCTGCTCAGCCCCGCCCAATTGGTGGCAGGCAGAGGGCTTGGAGACATTGATCGGACCAGGCTTGGGAATTATTGTTAAAGAGGATCACACAAAATAAGTAATCAAATATTGTAAATTGATACTCATTTATTTACTTTCTTTTCTTGCTTTTGATTAGGCGTAGTTATGGGCAAGAGAATAGGATCATGATGTACAAGATTATGTATATATCTAGCTGTAACCTTTGTATTTGAACAGATCAATTCAATTCTTCCAATTTTGGTTTTTCTTGATGGTATCAGAGCAACGATCTGGGTAAACCTAACCAAATACAATCACCACCCTAACCAACGCAGTCATGGGTGAGATCACCAAGAAGTCAACCGGCTCAGGCATGGCTTCAAATCCAAGATGGGAAAACACCAACCACCCGCTCTACCTTCATCATTCAGACCAACCTGGTGTAGTTCTTGTCTCTCAACCTTTGGTAGAAGATAACTACAGCACGTGGGTTCAGTCCATGAGTATGGCCTTAACGGTCAAAAACAAGATCGGCCTCGTTGATGGGTCGATTAAAGAACCAAGTGAGGATGAACCTGATGAATTACAGCAATGGAAGCGCTGCAACAACTTAGTCAAGACATGGCTGTTGGGATCGATGTCGAAGGAAATTGCTGGCAGCGTCATTCACTGCAAGGACACACGTCAGATGTGGCTTGATCTACAAGAGCGATTTTCTCATATAAATACCGTTCAACTTTTCCATATCGAGAACAAAATCCATGATTGCGTACAAGGCAGCATTACTGTAAGTTCTTATTTTACTAAACTTAAGAGCCTTTGGGATGAACGAGATGCGTTGTGCTCAATCCCGGCATGTAGTTGCGGAACAATCAAAGAGATTGGTTCATACATCAAGACTCAGAAAACAATGAAATTTCTCATGGGTCTGAACGACTCATATGCCACTGTTCGTAGCAACACACTTTTGTTGGAACCATTACCCACAGTAAACAAAGCATATTCGCTGGTCCTTCGACATGAAAGGCAGGCAGAGATTTCTAATGGGAAAAGTTCTACTCAACCAGAAGCAGCTGCTTTTGCCGTGAAGAACACAAGCCGTGAGTCCGAACCAGAAGAGCAATGTGCAAAGTGCAACAGGACAAATCACAGCACCAAGAATTGTCGTGCTCATCTCAAATGCACCTATTGTGGTTGGAAAGGTCACACTTTTGATTATTGCCGTAAGAGAAAGGCGGCATTAGCGGGTGAGCAAGGCTCTCTCTCATCCTCAAAGGGCAACCAGGTTGCATCTGACAAGAAGGAGGCAACGTCCAGTTTCCCTTTTTCTGCAGAGGAATGTAAACAGATTCTTCACATGTTGAGCAAGAACAAAACCCCTATGGCCAATCAAGTTGGTAATTCTTCAACCCATGAAGAACTTTCAGGTAAAACTTTTTCTTTCAATCATAATGGGAAGAAGAACATTTGGATTTTGGATAGTGGCGCTACGGATCACATGGTTTGTAGCCCTGATTTGTTTACACATTCAAAGGCAGTTGAAAATCATACTGTTGAATTGCCGAATGGTTCGTTTGCTAAAGTCACTCATATTGGACAAATAATTTTCTCTCCCAATTTCATCCTCAATAACGTCCTATGTGTACCACTTTTTCGGCTAAACTTGATTTCTATTAGCAAGTTGGCCTCTGATTCCTTTTATATCACAGTATTTCTAAGCCAATTTTGTGTCATACAGGACCTACGCTCGGGGAAGATGATTGGGACCGGATTTGAGCGGGAGGGACTTTACTATCTCGATCAACCAAAGAAAGGGACATGCAACTCCGTTCGAGCTCTAACTTCTGGTCTTTGGCATCAACGTCTTGGACATCCGTCAAATAAAGTTTTTCAGTTATTCCCTTTTTCAAAGAATAAATCTTGTGATACAGACAAGTGTTTAATTTGCCCATTGGCTAAACAAACAAGATCACCGTTCCCGTTGAGTTCCATTTCCAGTAAAGTATGTTTTGATTTGATACATGTTGACATTGGGGAGGTTATAAAGTTGCTTCTCTTTCTGGTGCAAAATATTTTCTCACCATCGTAGATGATTTTACTAGGAGTACATGGGTCTATTTGATGAAACATAAATCTGATACAAGGGATCTTTTAGTTAAATTCATTCACATGGTTGAGACCCAATTCTACTCTAAGGTCAAAATAGTACGTAGTGACAATGGCCATGAGTTCAAACTTGAAAATTTTTATGCTCTCAAAGGCATTGTTCATCAATCTAGTTGTGTCGATACACCTCAACAAAATGGTGTTGTTGAACGTAAACATAGGCATTTGCTTAATATAGCACGAGCCTTGCTATTTCAAGCCGGGTTACCTAGACAGTTTTGGGGGGATGCAATTCTTGCATCAGCATATCTTATAAATAGAACACCAACACCTCTTCTTCATGGCAAAACGCCATATGAGAAATTGTTTCACCAAGCTCCTAATTATTCTCATTTAAGGGTATTTGGTTGTTTATGTTTTGTCTCCACCCACGCACAAAGACCTTCAAAATTTGACCCTCGTGCAACTCGTTGCATTTTTCTTGGATATCCTTATGGTCAAAAAGGGTATCGTGTTTTTGATCTCAATCTCAAAAAGGTTTTTGTCTCACGGGATGTTACTTTCTATGAAGAAATATTCCCTTTTCAAAATCACGCTCATTCCGCTGCACCACACCCATTGCCACAACCTAATGCCTCCCTTTTGACATTTGATGTTGACTCTTTCCCAGAGCTCCAACCTTCAGAGGAGGCTCTCTTGTCAAACACCACAAGCAGACGTGATCACCCCATCATCTGATAATCCACCTTCACCGTCTATCCGAGGGGACTCTCCATCATCTCCTACTCCACAACCTTCACCGTCACCCAATTCTTCCTCTCCAACACCACCACCGCTACGACGTGGTGCCCGCCAAACCAAACCACCAACCTTTTTGCAGGACTTTCATGTCGAGGCAACCCTCCCATCAAGAACCGACCCTACATCTTCCACGAATGTGGTCAAATCTTCAGGTACTGTCCATTCTATTTCACAATTTTTATCGTATGATCGACTTTCTCCTAATTATAAGGCCTTCACCACTCATCTCACTCTTCTCAAAGAACCAACAAGTTTTTCGCAGGCAGTTACAGATCCAATGTGGAGAGATGCCATGCAAAATGAAATTGCAGTTCTCCAAGCTAACAATACGTGGACTCTCATGCCATTGCCATCTCACAAACGCCCAATCGAATGCAAATGGGTTTACAAAATCAAGTTCAACCCAGATGGGACAATCGAGCGGTACAAAGCTCGGTTAGTGGCGAAAGGGTACAGTCAAATAGAGGGTGTTGATTACAGGGAAACATTTGCTCCTGTGGCAAAATTGGTGACTGTTCGTGTCCTTCTTAGCATCGCAACTTTACAAGGATGGCATTTGCACCAACTAGACGTTAACAATGCGTTCTTACATGGCGATCTTGATGAGGATGACTACATGTCCTTGCCTCCTGGTTTCGGACGAAAGGGGGAGACTCGTGTCAGCAAATTAAACAAGTCCTTGTACGGACTAAAGCAGGCATCGAGACAATGGTTTCTCAAGCTGTCAACCGCTCTCAAAGCTGCTGGATTTCATCAATCATTGTCTGACTACTCATTGTTCGTCCGAAATCGTCAAGATAGCTTCATAGCGTTACTTGTCTATGTTGATGATGTGATATTGGCAGGCAACAACTTACATGACATTGAGGACACTAAACAATTTCTTTCCAAGCATTTTAAGCTCAAAGACTTGAGTCAACTCAAATATTTCTTGGGGATAGAGGTTGCAAGGTCAAAATGTGGCATCACTTTGTGCCAACGAAAGTATGCGCTGGAAATATTGGATGATGCAGGGTTCCTAGGTGCTAAACCTTCACGGTTCCCTGTGGAACAGAATTTGTCGCTCACACAGATGGATGGGAAACTATTGAATGATCCATCTTCATACAGACGGCTTGTAGGTAGGTTAATTTACTTGACCATCACAAGACCTGATCTTGTTTATGCGGTTCATGTATTGAGTCAATTCATGGATAAACCCCGGCAGCCACACCTTGAAGCAGCGTATAAGGTTCTCAAATACATCAAGCAAACGCCTGGACAAGGAATTTTACTACCCTCCACAAGTTCATTACAATTACGGGCATTTTGTGACGCCGATTGGGCTCGATGTAAGGATACAAGAAGATCGATAACTGGTTATTGCATTCTGCTTGGCCAAGCACCAATTTCTTGGAAAACAAAGAAGCAAAACACTGTATCTCGATCAAGTGCAGAGGCGGAGTATCGCTCTATGGCTACTACTTGTTGTGAGATTACATGGCTGAAGAACATCCTGAAGGATTTGAGAGTAAATCACACACAACCAGTCATACTATTCTGTGACAATCAAGCTGCTATGCATATTGCTTCAAATCCGGTATTCCACGAACGAACAAAGCACATAGAGATAGATTGTCATCTAGTGCGCGAAAAGATTCAAGAAGGGATGATACGAACAGCTTACATACGAACCATGAATCAGCCAGCCGATTTGTTCACTAAGCCATTGAGTTCGACACAATTTGAATCACTGCTCAGCAAGTTGGGTGTCATAAACATACACTCCAACTTGAGGGGGAGTGTTAAAGAGGATCACACAAAATAAGTAATCAAATATTGTAAATTGATACTCATTTATTTACTTTCTTTTCTTGCTTTTGATTAGGCGTAGTTATGGGCAAGAGAATAGAATCATGATGTACAAGATTATGTATATATCTAGCTGTAACCTTTGTATTTGAACAGATCAATTCAATTCTTCCAATTTTGGTTTTTCTTGAATTATGGACCCAACGCCCTCAATTTAGTGTTTTTTTTTTTTTTTTTATTTTATAAAAGCACTATTTCACTTAGAAAATTAAGAGATCAAACTCAAAGAATTCAAGTGGAATATTGAAAATTCCTTGAATTCCAAGAGAAGAGCATGAGTAGAAAGAGGTGAAATCTAAACCAACTTAATGATCCCAAGCAAATTTCACTTAGAAAAACTTATTTCATATCAATTCCATGATCAAGTAGATCCAAATCAACAAGTATAAATGAAAATTAAATCACAATTCAAGTGGTGTGTGATAAAAGGGGAATAGAAGAGACTTTTTGAAAATGTGTAAAGATCCTAGTTGAAACTATGAATTGTGATTGAATTATGAGAAGAAATGAACTTAGATTAGAGAATTACCTCTAAATGACCTTAGATTTTCTGGGTTTTGTGAGGATCTTCCAAGGTCTTCAAGCTCTCTTCAATGACTTCTTTTCAAAATCCTCTTAATTCTCTCCAAATTCTCTCAAAATTCACCAACCCCTTGCAATGAAGATGTATATCTCCTTATATAGACCACTTTAAAGGAGGTTATTTAGGTAAATTCAATGTGTTTTCAGCACGTGATGGGTGTTCAATATGCACGTGAGATTTTAGAAACAAAATAAAACTATTACAGGTCGCGGTACTCAGTGAGTTATATGCAGTACTCAGTGAGTACCGTCGTGTGCCGTTTTCTTTTCTTTTCTTTTTATTTTTTTTTGCTTTCCTTTTCCTTTTTCTTTTTCTTTTCTTTTCTTTTCTCTCTCTTTTTTTTTTCTTTCAAAATTCTCTTCTTTTCTTTCTTTTTCAAAATTCTTTACTTTACTTTTCTTTTCTCTTTTGATAAATGATTTTCTATTTTTATTTCGTAGATATATTTTCTGGATTAATCTTCTATATTTTTATTTCACACCCAAAATCCTCTCAACACCTTGTTTCTTTCCTCCTTTTTGATTTTTGCAGTTTGGGAGATTGATAGGCTTTCCGAAGGGCATGAATTACCCTTAAAGATCTCGCATTTCGTCATACATTATCGTCATCAGTTTCGGAGGTATTAATCCCCTAAATTCGACAGTCGGTCAAAATCGGGGTGTCTAGACACTCAAAAATTGTTTGAAATGTTGATGACTTGTTCTACTTGCTTGAAATGTTGATGACTTGTTCTACATAGTAACTAATTAATAATGTAGTGGATTAGAGCTAGCACAAACAAGTTTAATTGCGTTGAATGTTGATTATCGTAATCCTTTTGTAATGTGAGTGAATCCAATTTACATTGACTTTACACTACCATTCTAGATTTTGAACACCGATCTCCCAAACTCGTGCATTCAACGGAGTGTAAAAGTTAATGCTATTACATAATCTAATAATAAGTTTAGTAACAAAAAAATCTCCCAAACTCGTGCATTCAACGGAGTGTAAAAGTTAATGCTATTACATAATCTAATAATAAGTTTAGTAACAAAAAAATCTCCCATATTAGATATTAAATTGTAGGAGTGAAGGAAAAGACTATCCAGAACAAAGGCTAAACTGCTGAATAAGTAAGTAACTAAGAGCATTCGGGTACTCTTATAATTAATTAGATACACAAATCTAGGGCTTCAACCCGAATTGGCCAAATCTAATTGTTGATATTTGCAGACAAAATACGGAGACATATA
Organism: Hydrangea macrophylla; assembly: GCA_033977485.1. Lineage (NCBI taxonomy): Eukaryota > Viridiplantae > Streptophyta > Magnoliopsida > Cornales > Hydrangeaceae > Hydrangea > Hydrangea macrophylla. The sequence continues at coordinate 92,491,654 of CM066988.1, read as the reverse complement.
TGATTGCATTGATTTCGACAAGCAACCGGCCTTTGATCATCCTTTACTTAAAAATCACACATACAACTATCAGGTTTGTTTACTTTTGTTTTTGTTTTTTGTTTTTTGTTTTTTGTTTTTTGTTTTGTTTTTTTTTTTTTTTTTCCCAATAGCTTTGTTGATTTTAACTACTCCTTGGTGAATCTTTCTTGTGCACTTGGCATCACTGATACATAGAGATTATTATGGTGTGCCATGATGTAGGTGAGGCCTTCCTCATATCCCAAGGGACGGAGTAACAATGAAACTCCAACAAGAAAAAGTAAGACATTAGATATATGGTCTAATGTTAAAGGCTGCCCAGTTGGAACAGTCCCCATTAGGAAAATCATTAAAGATGATCTTATCAGAGCCAAAAAAGTTTCAAAACCAAGTTCCTTCACTCCTACAATTTCTGGTCACATTGTAAGTGTTGATCAATTACACTATTCTATATGTATTTACATGCTTAACAGAAAAATGAATGGCACAAAGTGAAAGCAAATCGACCGAAATCGAAACCGAGCCTTTTCGGTCGGTTTTTCAAAATGTACTCTAAGTCAAAACCGAACCGACCAAAATCAACATAACCAAGCATATTCGGTCGGTTTTTATATTGTCAAAAAACCGAATCGAATCGTTTTACCCCTAGCACAAACATATCTCGTATGGAAACCTAAAAGTCCACCAAGAAAAAGAGATTTTTTTTTTTTTTTTTTTTTTGAAATTTGAAGTATGTGTAAATACACTTACAATGTTGATTACAACTATTTACACAAAAAGGTAGCCTTGTTCTTAGAAAAAACATACTAAAAAGTTCAAGAATAGGCAAACAATAGTTAGGCTCAAATTCAAATATTGGATTTCTGCTAATATTTTTTGGAAACAAACTACAATTAAAATGGAAATTCTCACAAAAAGTTGCAAAGGGGACAAAACTTTCTTAACAAGCACTTTTTTGGAGCCTAAAAATTTGGCCAAAAAACAAAGTGTTGGGATTTCTCTCATTGTGGCATTTATTCACATTGGCTTTTCGTGCTCAGTTCGTTTTGAGTTTGAAAATTATGTGTGATATACCGTTGGAAAGCTATTTGCATTTACTATTTATGAAAAAAAAAAAATTGAAGTAGCAGTAGTGCTTTGATTTTTGGGTCAAACTTTGGGTCAAATCGGTCAATCCAGACATTTTTCGGGAAGTTTCGGGAATTTTTGGGAGCCTCTAGGAGTTGACGTTTTCGTCCGATTTTTTTTTTAATACTTTTTTGGACTTTTTAGACGACGCCCGGCTGGTTGGCGAAGCCCATCTCCTGCAGCCAGAGAAGCTCCGGTGCAGCAGCTCTCTAGCTGCATTGAACCCGAATGATTTTCAAACTTTTGGACCAAATCTCAAAATTCTTGGATTTTTAGTGGTTTTCTGGTCATATTCAAATTCGTTGTTCACGTGTTTTGCAAGACTATCAGGCACTTCCTCCGAAAAACTTTATGTGAAAGGTAGTATTGTGTCATATTTAGAGTTGGAATTAAAGTGCAAAACATAGCAAGGGTAAACCTATTTTGTCACGACCCATCCCACTACGCGTGGAAATAGGACACGTGGCACGCCACCAAGGCTCAACCAAACATCATCTAATAATACGCAGCGGAAAGAACTTCTATAAAACAACCCTGGTAGTTTAAAACTTGGGAAACGTTCCCCTCTGTGTTTGTAAAATCTATGAAATTTGAGTTATAAAAAGTTTTGGCCATTGAGAACACATTCAAAAGAAATAGTTTTGAAAACAGAGGTTCAGTCGACTTCCCCGTCGACTGCACTAGGGTCCAGTCGACTGCTCCGTCGACTGTGTCTGACAGAAACTAAAACCCTAAATCCACAACAGAGGTCCAGTCGACTGCCCAGTCGACTGCTTCGAGAAACCAGTCGACTTCTACGTCGACTGTGTTAAGCAGAACCAAAAATACATCATATTGCAAAGGGGTCCAGTCGACTGCTCAGAGAACCCCAGTCGACTGTGTTATGCAGAACTAAAATTTAACATTGCTCATCAGGGGTTCAGTCGACTGATCAGGGAACCCAGTTGACTGCATTGGTTACTATTTGGATCAGTAGCAAAAATTCTACAGTGTTCAGTCGACTGCCCAAGTCGTTCAGTCGACTGCTTCTCTGATATTCACTTACAGTATCCCAAAAACACGAGATCCAGTCGACTGATCAGGGGGTTCAGTCGACTGCTCCCCTGCTAACAGCCCTGTATTGAAATATCACAACTCATACCTCTCAACACCCACCGTGGTACAATCATAACTGATTTAACGCATTAAAACATAACTACAGATGTTCAATTACACGATTACAATACTATAGAAGCTAATACATGTTTCTATTACAACATACTACAATACTCAAATCCTTATACAAGTTTTAGGATTTAAAAACAAAACATTTACAAAGGCGATTCCCCGGCGTTCATCGGCCTCACTCCGCACACTTCTTCTTGTCTTTCTTTTTACCTGCAATGGAGTACATCTCCACTGCTCAGCTATATGCTGAGCGTACAATTCTAAATGTATGCTTATATGACAATTCATGGTTTAAGCATCTAAAACACATAGAAATAGTCTCTGGGGCGAGTGGTACGCATTCATCCGGTCGATGCCGTAGGAGGCCCACCTCTCCCACGCATCTCGTACACTGGTTGGGCCTTCCTCCATACCAGGTACCGTGTACTGGTTGGGCCCACCTCCAATCCAGACACAACCACAAATTCCAATTCCAACAAGATCACAATCCTCAAGGTTCGAGGAGCTTACTCCGAATGAATTTGCACCAAACTCCCCTTTGACCCAAGTAGACACATAACATGCTCACATAAACAGTTATACGTGCTTTTATCATAATTTCACGTGCATAATTAACGGGCCTAACTATTACATGAATTTCGCCCGGATCCAAGAATATCAAAAGTGATGTCCAAAACATGAAAATCCATATATTTCATAGATCTAGAATTCATACCTCGTGCGAATCTCTTCAAACTTTGAAGGATCGTCTAGGGGAATAAATAATCGTCGGATTTCGAATTTGGTATGATTCTTACAAGTTTTACCTGATTTTTCCCAAAAGTTTAGAATTAAGATTTTAACAAAACTTGGCCAAACATGACCTAAGTAGTATCAAAACGTAGGTCTTACCTCCACGAGTTCAAATCTTGAATTTGGTGAAAATCTGACAGACGAAAGGTCGCCGATCGTCGTCGCAAAGCCCGTTGGCTCAATCTCCCTTTCTCTCTCCTCTCTCAAGATATTTTGGCAAGTTTTGAGAAATGAAATCTTATCCTCCACTATTTATAGAAAAACTTCTCGGAAATCGTGTTTACCTCCCCGCAAGTTCCTCAAACTTCTAATTAGCTCTCGAAACTTTACGCACATCCATTTCACAACTTTACAAGTGAAAACTATAAATTTCAAAAGTTTTCGACTAGGTTTCGTTTGGGTCCAAAAATCACGTCCGAAAACTAAATCCAGTGAAATCTCTATCCAACCTACCTTTTTAATTAACGTATATCTCACGTTCTCACCACAGTTCTCAAAATGATATATAACAATATCACAATTACCAGAAATTACCAACACAGGTATAAAAATTACTATTCACAAAATACCAGATAAAGCCAAATAACATTTAAATCACATAAATGTCATTTACTTATGTCAATGCAATATGAGATACCATGTTCCCGTGTCCTCACTGACACTATACCGTTGACTCACAGTCAACCTCAATCCACCATTATCAACTAACATTGATAATCCACAAAATCTAAATATGCATATTAAAACCATGAAATTTTTGGAACGGGTGTGACAACTCTCCCCTCCAAAAAGGAAGTTTGTCCCCAAACTTAAACCATCTTCTCAAGTCATTAAGACTTCACACAAGCACAATCACTTTACCGAGAAATCCCAGTTTCATGAGGAAAATAAATCCTCAGGCTCTTAAGGAAAATAAATCCTCAGAGCCTCCGTCTCAATCTGATAAGAGATTCAAACAGAATCCTAACAATACTCCGAAGCATCTCGATAGATAAGAATATCAATACCTGAGTGAAACTTACCCAATAGTCATACCTGACATTAACTCACCTCACGACATCACAACGTCAACTCATGTATCATCTCATCGTACGTGTCACATTTTCTTTCCGGAATTCAAAAGTTTCATCACAATACTCAACCCAAGGAAATAACTCATCTCTCCTTCACCTATCTTGCTTTTCGACTACAAGTCGTTGACAACACGTCTTAGCTGGTGCACAATCATATACGATTCTTCATCCCGAAGTGAACCACAACTGAGCACTATCATACATATATACCACGTCGATAAGTCAATGCTTCAATCAATTATTTCACATACTATGGATTCAATCCTTTACTCTGCCAATCCCCAACCACTTGTAGCACTATACGCATTTCAAACGACTTCCAAGTTCTTATCAATCACACTCTTTCTTCCCCAGAACGCCATATCACAATAACATCAATTCAATGAATAACACTTAGTCGGTAGTGCGTCGCACTAATATCCTCTCTATTTTTCATAACACTTATCATTCCATTCCTGTTTTACCAACCTCATACTATACTCCCATCACTTGTGCCTCGTAAGGTATCAATCAAATTCTCTATTGAAAATTTCACACCAGCTCACTCGTTCGAGTCTACACATGTCCCAATCACTTACAGTGAGGTCAAACACATTCGTCGTTCATCGCTCCCAAGTTTGTACTCGAACTATCGTCAATTAACATAGAAGGTTACCCCTAACATTCACTTTAAAATGTTTAACAAAGTCCAATACATTTCTCATTCAGATTTTAAAACAACTATTTTGAAATCTCACATAAGACCTCATCTCTTTCTCAACACCACCACCCCAATATCCATCGTAACGAATAACATTGTTAATCAAAATTTGACTTAGCCAATCATGCACGCACCACATAGTTTATCAAACATATCCTCTTGTTCAGAACATACCCTGTTTCTGTCACAATCCGTTGATCATTCACAATCCATCATGTTTAACTAGTGTACTCACACTCTAAGCCAATCACTTTTCTTCCGAAGATCTCAACTGCAATGTAGTCCATTCTCATATCAGTCCAGGTAGATCCATTACCGTTTATGTAGTTTACAACTCTATACGTCTCTGATGTTTCACTTTCACCTTAGCACAAATCCATATCGATCACACTTCTGTATCTCAACTCTCATCGAGTTCCTGACAATCGTTCACACTAAGCATATATTCTTCGTATAACTTCATCAAGGCACCATACCTTATTTCGACATCCAATGTTTCATAACCATAGTTGAATTTGACTCAATTTTTTTTTTTTTTTTTTTTTAATTTAAACTCTCTAGTCCTTTATTTATGCTATCCGGGTCTCCCATCCATTATTCTTGGATAACCTATTGCTAACAGCATTAATACAATCCCCACATACAATCTGAGGATAAGCCGGTAATTAAATCTTCCCACAAAGTACTATAGCATCACTGTGTTCAATAAATTCTATATCGAATTCCAATTCACATACCTTTCACGACAATACCCCAAGGTAAATTCTCACTCTGATCACCAATGTCAAACGATTCCTAACTGTCATCTTTCAAGTGCTTCACACTTTGCGAATCTCATCGAGTTCTTGATTGATCAAAGCCTCAAATCATTCATTACTTCAGGTTACTCCAATACTTCAATCAAAGTCGAGCCCCCCCCTTTGGAACAATACTCACGACCACTCCTTTAAAGTCATACTTCCCATTAGCCAACTTTAGGTACACGACCTTTCACCAACTCCGTTAGAATTTCTAAATTCAGAATCTGCTCACATAGAACTCATTCATTTGACAACCACCATTATGTCCTAAACACTAAGCATACCATATACTTCCACGATACCGTCTTTCAAGGTCTGCTTGATACCTAATCACAAGTATTAAAACAAAAATTTTTTTTTTTTTTTTTTTTTTTCTTACTCAACGAAAGTTTTATTTTAAAACATTTTAAACACTTTAAAATTTTCTTAGGGAGAAATTCGACATTCTCAAAATCCTCCAACCTTGTTGGAATTCAAGACAACTGTGATAGCTTCCCATTGCATCTAGCACTGTACTCTATTAACCTCACATTCCCGCTATCATATCTGATATCGTACTCAACGTACTACCAAGTCTTCATTCCACACAACTGTCCCCGTTCATTTACTCCTTAAAGCTTCATTTCCTCGATTTATATTTTTCACTTCTCTACATTGACTTACCCAAAGTCTTTCTACTTGTTTATCGTTCCCACAACCGCTCTTGTTCATTATCATAATACCCGTTGTACTCTAGATTCCTGCTGATAGTATCTTGTGGTAAATATTCAACGATATTTTAAAAGCATTCAAAGGAAAGACTTTTCGTTTTATTTTGAAAATACGTTAAAAATCCAGGTTTGAAATTGCCTGTACTTCACCCCTTTGTGATAACCACCTTCACGACAAGCTTCTTATCAAAGTACTCTCATCCCCATGATATCCAAATATCCACTCGATTTCTCTGAGTTTCTTATCACGTTCCATAATTCACACTTATCTTTTATTCCCAGTCTCATAATCTTATTCCCTTTATTCTATCATTTATGGTCTCGTCTTCTTACTTCTTTTATTCCATTTCCTTTGGAGAACCATCTCGAAACACCAATGAAATTTCATTCCTATACATGTCCATTCATTTGTTTCTCACCAAGACCTCTACAATTTCTCCTCCAACCTATGTCGTCCTTCAACATCAGTCATCATCCTTATCGTTGCATTTCTACGGTCATAACCATCGAGTCTAGGCAACCACTCTAGAAGTCTCATCATCTCATCAGTTAACCTTCGACTATCTATTAGGCTCAAACTGTTCACTCATACTCTATCATTTCCATTCATAATTCTCATCTTAGGTCAACCTTCAATCCCCACAATTCCCTTTATACTATTAACTCGATAGCATTTGCTACAAATTCCTACACTGCATCTGCATCTGTTATAGCGCTACGACTATTTGAAACCAGGTTTAGTTGAGAGATTCCTCAACAACCACAATACTGATAACCCGTAGAGATATTGCCCAATCCCCAATACATTCCACAAGATAGGTTGAGAGATTCCTCAACCGTCCAATACATACCGTAAGATAGGTTGAGAGATTCCTCAACCATCCAATACATACCATATACCGCACAATAAGTTGAAAGATTCTTCACTAACCAATACACACCGTATATACCGTAAAATACATCATAAGATAACCTCGTACGATTATACCGTAGGTTAACATCATAAGATAAGGTGAGAGATTCCTCACCGGTCCCATACACGAGCAATACATACTGCCGAATTATTTTTCTGTCATAAACCCCAGCTGGTCATCCTTTTTTTCTCACATCATGACGTGCATCCCATGTCTGAAGTATACTTCTAATCTCAAAACTCAACCACAACACTCACTTTCATTCTCTAGGTGAACTATACGGAAATCTTCTCTGACGTTCGCTACTCGACTTTGTTCTCGGTTAAATCCCCCAATGGACACTCGTCACTATTATTGAATACATCAAACGATTCGATCATAATCATTTCAGTTTTCATTTAGAAATCCAATGGTTCCTCACTACCAATATACTATTTCTTCCTTCACCAGATCTAAGATAATGCACGGTAAGCCTCATCCCATCACACAGCTCTACTTCCGTACGATTCCACCGATTCACAAATGCATAAATACTATGCATGTATAACAATATCATAATCATGTATGTATAACAACATACTACATGCATCAAACATCTCTACAATATGTGGATGCATTCTAGAATATGTGACAATTCACTCAACACTCCACTCAACGTCGAACGTTCCCAAAGTTTTGTTACCTATAGCTCTGATACCAATAAATGTCACGATCCATCCCACTACGCGTGGAAATAGGACACGTGGCACGCCACCAAGGCTCAACCAAACATCATCTAATAATACGCAGCGGAAAGAACTTCTATAAAACAACCCTGGTAGTTTAAAACTTGGGAAACGTTCCCCTCTGTGTTTGTAAAATCTATGAAATTTGAGTTATAAAAAGTTTTGGCCATTGAGAACACATTCAAAAGAAATAGTTTTGAAAACAGAGGTTCAGTCGACTTCCCCGTCGACTGCACTAGGGTCCAGTCGACTGCTCCGTCGACTGTGTCTGACAGAAACTAAAACCCTAAATCCACAACTGAGGTCCAGTCGACTGCCCAGTCGACTGCTTCGAGAAACCAGTCGACTTCTACGTCGACTGTGTTAAGCAGAACCAAAAATACATCATATTGCAAAGGGGTCCAGTCGACTGCTCAGAGAACCCCAGTCGACTGTGTTATGCAGAACTAAAATTTAACATTGCTCATCAGGGGTTCAGTCGACTGATCAGGGAACCCAGTTGACTGCATTGGTTACTATTTGGATCAGTAGCAAAAATTCTACAGTGTTCAGTCGACTGCCCAAGTCGTTCAGTCGACTGCTTCTCTGATATTCACTTACAGTATCCCAAAAACACGAGATCCAGTCGACTGATCAGGGGGTTCAGTCGACTGCTCCCCTGCTAACAGCCCTGTATTGAAATATCACAACTCATACCTCTCAACACCCACCGTGGTACAATCATAACTGATTTAACGCATTAAAACATAACTACAGATGTTCAATTACACGATTACAATACTATAGAAGCTAATACATGTTTCTATTACAACATACTACAATACTCAAATCCTTATACAAGTTTTAGGATTTAAAAACAAAACATTTACAAAGGCGATTCCCCGGCGTTCATCGGCCTCACTCCGCACACTTCTTCTTGTCTTTCTTTTTACCTGCAATGGAGTACATCTCCACTGCTCAGCTATATGCTGAGCGTACAATTCTAAATGTATGCTTATATGACAATTCATGGTTTAAGCATCTAAAACACATAGAAATAGTCTCTGGGGCGAGTGGTACGCATTCATCCGGTCGATGCCGTAGGAGGCCCACCTCTCCCACGCATCTCGTACACTGGTTGGGCCTTCCTCCATACCAGGTACCGTGTACTGGTTGGGCCCACCTCCAATCCAGACACCACCACAAATTCCAATTTCAACAAGATCACAATCCTCAAGGTTCGAGGAGCTTACTCCGAATGAATTTGCACCAAACTCCCCTTTGACCCAAGTAGACACATAACATGCTCACATAAACAGTTATACGTGCTTTTATCATAATTTCACGTGCATAATTAACGGGCCTAGCTAATACATAAATTTTGCCCGGATCCAAGAATATCAAAAGTGATGTCCAAAACATGAAAATCCATATATTTCATAGATCTAGAATTCATACCTCGTGCGAATCTCTTCAAACTTTGAAGGATCGTCTAGGGGAATAAATAATCGTCGGATTTCGAATTTGGTATGATTCCTACAAGTTTTACCTGATTTTTCCCAAAATTTTAGAATTAAGATTTTAACAAAACTTGGCCAAACATGACCTAAGTAGTATCAAAACGTAGGTCTTACCTCCACGAGTTCAAATCTTGAATTTGGTGAAAATCTGACAGACGAAAGGTCGCCGATCGTCGTCGCAAAGCCCGTTGGCTCAATCTCCCTTTCTCTCTCCTCTCTCAAGATATTTTGGCAAGTTTTGAGAAATGAAATCTTATCCTCCACTATTTATAGAAAAACTTCTCGGAAATCGTGTTTACCTCCCCGCAAGTTCCTCAAACTTCTAATTAGCTCTCGAAACTTTACGCACATCCATTTCACAACTTTACAAGTGAAAACTATAAATTTCAAAAGTTTTCGACTAGGTTTCGTTTGGGTCCAAAAATCACGTCCGAAAACTAAATCCAGTGAAATCTCTATCCAACCTACCTTTTTAATTAACGTATCTCTCACGTTCTCACCACAGTTCTCAAAATGATATATAACAATATCACAATTACCAGAAATTACCAACACAGGTATAAAAATTACTATTCACAAAATACCAGATAAAGCCAAATAACATTTAAATCACATAAATGTCATTTACTCATGTCAATGCAATATGAGATACCATGTTCCCGTGTCCTCACTGACACTATACCGTTGACTCACAGTCAACCTCAATCCACCATTATCAACTAACATTGATAATCCACAAAATCTAAATATGCATATTAAAACCATGAAATTTTTGGAACGGGTGTGACATATTTACACATACTTATGTTCTCTTTTGATAGCAGACCCCCAAAATGTCCTAAGCAATTGACATTTGAATATTGCCAAGGTGATAGAAAAAAAATAATTCAAATCAATCACTGTGGAATTAGTAAAAGGATCGATGTTGTAATTAATGTAGCCTTTTGTAATGCAGCATGCTGTAATTCGAACAACCAATCCAAACAAGAAGTACAATGGAGTTGGAGCAAACATTGCCTTATACAATCCACATCTCGGCCATACCGATCAGTACAGCTCAGGTCGAATAAAGATTCAAAATGGTGGCGACAGTATTGAAGTTGGCTGGACGGTAAATTTTGATAAAGGATTTTCGAAGTAAAGTGTTTTACTTCTGGAAGGAAGCTAGGTTTATTTTAGTGAAAATTATTTATATATTTTGAAGAAAACAAATTGGATACTACAAGGAGATATTAATTGACCGAAATTAATTAATAAACTCGTAGTAATTAGACTTCTAATGTTGTTGGAAAAGAAGACTGATTGTTCTCCCTATAATCTATTTTGGTCTGGATAAATTAGGTTTCTAATTGGCTAGTAAGAGAGTTTTGATAAGGAACGGTAGACATATATATATATATATATATGATCCAAGTAGAATCTAGTTTCCTATACGAAAACTCTAGAGTCACGTACATAGGGCCGGCCCTGCCTACAGGCGGGGTAGGCGGTCGTCTAAGGCTCCCAAATTTTGTTCATTTTTTGCTCTTCAATAGGGTTCCGAAAAATACTGAGTAGGGCCCAAAATAAAATTTATTTATTTATTTATAATATGTTGAACAAATTGTAATAGAGTTCAAGAAAATATTGGAAACCTCCAAATTCAATACATACAATAAGGATTACAATTACAGTTCTAAAAAAAGATAGAAGAAAACTCGCAAACAGCACTATAATATATTTAATTATACTTACAAACATATGTAAATAAACCCAAAAATTTTCGCTTCGGGGGCGCTGCCCCCGAACTCCCGTTGTTCAAAAGGCCACGTCTTAATGTTCGCCTAAGGTCCCCAATTTGTCAGGACTGGCCCTGACGTACATCCCCTTTGAATAGGAGAGTACTATTGGAAGATAATTGTTGGGAGTACTACAAATTTGTAGATTTACAATATTACACAATTGATCGAATTTGTTTTATCCAGGTAAATCCAACTTTATACGGAGATAATCGCACTCGGATGTTTACATATCTAAGTGTAAGTTGACTTAAATATTGCCTTTAATTAACAACTCAATTCTATATATAAATTATTTCTCCATCTGTTGCTTCTAATAGTACTGTTTGGTTTTTCTAATAGGCTGGTCAATCTCATTGTTTCAACACACAATGCCCTGGGTTCATAATAGTGAACCACCACATACCTTTGGACTTTGTTTTTGACACCATTTCTGACCAAGTATCACAATTTGACTGGAAATTCTTTGTTTACCGGGTACAGCTTAAGTAACTGTACGTTAGGCTCAATTTGGTTTGCATGTATATATATATATATTGTAGAGAAGCTAGAAAAAGGAAAGGCAAAGGAAAATAAGAAAGATCGAAACTGCTTTATTAGCGCATCCTCAATGTTTTCCTCCACCCTCAAATAACTCGTGAATTAGAGCTTTCTTAATATGTATAATAGAAACACTAGATCGAAAAGAGGAAATTAAGAAAGTAAATTCCAAAATATGTTATTCATTTTCGATCATCCTATTTTCTTTTGGGCAATGCTATTGTGAGAAGCTTCTCACATGAGAAGACGGGTTTTAACCGTTGAATGAGCATCTAGCATTAAGATTCCTAGGAATCTGGAGAGAATCTTATAGTTAGATGCTCGTCGAACGGTTAAAACTCGCATTCTCATGTGAGAAGCTTCTCACAATAGCATTATTACCCTTTTCTTTTTCTTCCTAATTTTCCTTTTGTCTTCCTTTATTACTAACTATTAGTCTCCGTGAGTACGTTTGGTTTGAAAAATTAGAATTGGTAAAGAAAAAAGAATGGAGAACTAGTTCTCTGGTTCCCTCTTCCACTGCTTGAAATATATTAAACATTTTAAATATTTAAACTATATTTTTCTTTAGAGTAATACTTGGGGCACAACCAAAGCCACAACCTTTTGCCCACAACCTCCATTTTGTGTCTATCTCTCTCCTTTAGGAGAGAGATAGACACAAAATGGAGGTTGTGGGCAAAAGGTTGTGGCTTTGGTTGTGCCCCAAGTATTACTGTTTTCCTTAATAGAAGGGTCAGGGAAACTACTCACCTTAACTTAAAAAAAAATTTAATTATATAAGTTTTCATATATATATTTTTCTTAATATATATATATATATATACAAATATTCTCTAAAGAGGACCACCTCTCTTTATTAAAGAGAGGACCTCTGTTTTGGCCGTTGGATTGTATTTAAAAACTGTGAAATGACAAAACTGTCATTAATGAAAACACGATCCGACGGCCAAAACAGAGGTCCTCTCTTTAATAAAGAAATGGCGCCCTCTTTATAGCCTGACTATATATATATATATATATTTATCATGAACCAAAGTAATGTGTTTTTCTTTACTTTTACTCACTAAGGCTTCCACGCTTGAAATATATTAAACATTTTACATTTTTAAACTATATTTTTCCTTAATAGAAGGGTCAGGGAAACTACTCACCTTAACTTAAAAAAAAATTTAATTATATAAGTTTTCATATATATATTTTTCTTAATATATATATATATATATATTTATCATGAACCAAACTAATGTGTTTTTCTTTACTTTTCCTCACTAAGGCTTAGTTTGGCCCGACGTGGTGCTTCTCTTTTTTTAAAGCTAATTTCATGTTAATTCATTTGGTAATTAGTTATGAGTTTTGCAAAAATTGAACTTAGGGTTTTTTTGGAAGGAGCTTTTAAAAGCTCTAAAATGGAGCTTTTAAAAACTCAAGGTTGCTTTTTGGCTTCATGATATCTTTTGGAAGAGTAGTGTGTCACTTGTATAAAATTATCAAAGAATTTAGTAATAAATTTCATAAGCTCCTTTTAAAAGGCCACGTGTGGGGCCAAACTAAGCCTAAATCCATGAACGATAAAGATCTTTAGTGTTTATCTTTTCCAATATTAATAGCTCACTAAATCTATGAAGCAACTTGATCGATTATATTGATTGATTGATTTAGGGCCTGTTTGGTTGTCCCTTCAAATTGAATGGTTCCATTCAAATTTTGTATAGAAGGTAAAGGCAAAATTCATCACCATGAATGAATCCATTTACAAATATGGGAGATTTCACCATATTTCTTCTTATGATGCAATTTGTACATCTTTTTAGAATGCCAAAATTCATGATTGCAAGCCTCATTTTTGAGACGATTATCCGTTTTCTAAATAAAACCATTCATGTTCTTCATCTTTTTATATAAAATTGTGTACAGAAACATGAATGGAATTATTTCATTCAAGGACAACAAACAGTCCCTTAATTATCAATATTCCTCTTGCTTTAATTTATCTATTAATGGGAAGAGTAATATTTGGGGCACTAACAACTTTCACTAACACTTACTAACACACTCTATCTCTCTCCTAGTGGTACTGTGGGGTCCGCAGTGGGCCCCGCAGTACAATTAGGAGAGAGATAGAGTGTGTTAGTAAGTGTTAGTAGAAGTTGTTAGTGCCCCTAGCATTGCCCTAATGGGAATCTGACGTACATCAGGATTCATCAACGGGGGACTGGTGGTTGAACTTTGGAGATGATGATACTCAAGTTGGATTTTGGCCAAAACGTATATTCACCACCGGCTTAGGAAATTTAGCTTCTTATATCGATTGGGGTGGTGAGGTTTACAGCCCCCCAAATCATGATCATCAACCAGCTCCATATATGGGTAGTGGTCATCCTCCTTATGGTGATTCAACATATGATGCTTTTTGCAGGCACACTACATTCGTAAATGAAGCTCATGAGATTGTGCCTGCAACTGATACACAACGTTATGTAGATACTATTCATTTCTATGGTGTTTCGGATTGGTGGAACGAGGATAGTTACTGGGGTCACATAGTGGTGTTTGGTGGTGGGCTATGGCGCCTCAATTAATGAAATTAACCTTTCATATATTATATAATTTACATACTTCTATGTTTATCCATAGAGGACTCTCTCTCTTAATTAAAGAGAGGGTCTCTGTTTTGGTCGTCGGATTGTGTTTTTAAAATTGTGAAATGACAAAACTGTTGTTAATGAAAACCACGATCTGACGGTCAAAACAGAGGCACTCTCTTTAATAAAGAGAGGGCACCCTCTCTATAGCCTGACTGTCTATGTTTATGCCAATTATAATGAATGGCAATAATTTGCTTTACTTGAAATTTATAATGAATTATATTCCCCTAACAAGGCTCTAATTATCTTAGTCCCTCCGTCCCAAAATTAGAGTTCATCTTTGGGAACTCAACTTTTTAAGGAGATAAAAGGAATCTACACACACTTTCCACAAACACACCTGATCATTATAACCATCTTTTGTTTTTTAAAGGTTTCAAGAAAGGGTAGTTTTGAAAAGTTGGTAAATTTTGCTTACTAATTTAGGAAAGTACTGGACACCGTTTTGGAACATTCCAAATTGGAATATAGGACTCTAATTTGGGGCGGAGGGAGTATTAAGTATTTTACTGTCCATCTTGTTTTATGCATCCAATGTGGCGCTAGAGGCAACATAAAAATATGGGTAAATTACAATAACACCCCCCATCAACTATGATTGTTTTTCAAATACCCCCTAAACTACAAAACTCGACAAGTTGACCCCCTCAACTATTACATTTATCCACTAACACCCATTCCGTTAAAATTTTGTCCAAAAAACTAATATTTTTTGTATCATATGAGCAACATATGATGCAAAATATTAACAAGATGAAATTTATTTATCAATGTTTTGAACTGTTGGAAAATTTAGGATAAAATTACCCTTTGTTGCACACAATTGCCCTATGATGTACACAAAATTTTAGGTAATTTTGGTCTAATATGTTCAACGAGTACTCAAAAGAGAGACAAAAATGTCACATTGTTAACACTTTAAATTATATCATGTGTTTGTCACATGATATATAACTATTGGTTGTTTTGGACAAGAAGCTAACCGAATAGGTGCTAGTGAAAAATTGTAATAGTTGAGGGGTCAATTTGTCGAGTTTGAAAAAAATCATAGTTGAGGGGGTGTTAGCATAATTTACCTTAAAAATTTATACCATTGGTGGGGCAATTTTCCTACAATTTTTCGAAAGAATCTTTGGCATTACTAATATATTTTTTCCGTTACAAATAAAAAAAGGTGTTCGAATCTTCTCTGGCATTAAAGAAAACTGCTCTAATTTTATAACTTTACTAGGTTTGGAACACTTGGAAAGTTTAGTCATAAATGAAATTTCATTATCTGAAATTACTTTTTTGTGTTTGGTGGATGCGTAATTAAATTTCTAAATATCTATGAATCACTTTTTTTTTTTTTGGAGGTTCGTAAAAAAAAAAATTCAAGGAATTATAATCTCTATAAAGAAGTGGCCTTTTGATTCCTTTCTCTAGACTAGAAATTTAGCAGACTTATTTCATCCATTTAACTAATCAGTAGTGGTTTAATTTTAAATTAACTAATCTTATGATTAAATGGTTGCTGAATTTTTATATTATTGTCTTGCAAACCATGCAATCACTATAACAAAATAGGTTTTTTAAGACAGGAAAAAGTGTTGCAAAAGGTCATAAAATGTGTCACTAGTTGTTTTACCAATACTTACTTAAGTGTCATAATAGGTACTGTCGCTAAGCATTGTTGAGACACTTACCCAAGTGTTGGTAAAACTGTCGGTAAAGGTTACTTTGTAACGACAGAAAAAAATTGTCATTAAAAGTGTCACTAAATGTTACTTTTGAAGTGACATATAATTGTGAGTAACGACAAAACGAAAGTATCATTAAAACTGCCACTAGAAGCTACTTTTACTAACATATATATATTTTTGTGTCACTATGAGTGTCACTAGAAATTGCACCAATTTTTTTTCCTAACAGTCTACCAAGTTTTGAACTTAAGACCTCCTTGAATATATTGCAGTCTTGAATCCGCTTGACCAAGTAACCAACTTTCAACTATGTCACACACGTTCCAGAATTTCATGGTTTTAAAACATGCATAAATTGAGATTTGTGGAATTATTTATGTTATTAATAATTTGATTGAGTTGAGTTGACGTGAGTCAACGGTGAGGTGTCTAGTGGAGACACGAAGACTTGGTAACGCCTGTTGCATTGGCATGATTAAATGACATTTATATGACTTAAATGTTATATGACTTTATCTGGTATTTTGTGAATAGTAATGTTACCTGTATTGGTAAATTGTGGTAATCTTTGATATTGTTATATATCGATTTGAGAACTGTGGTGAGAACGTGAGTGTCACGTTAATTGAAAAGGTAGGTTGTGTAGAGATTTCCACAGAATATAGTTTTCGGACGTTATTTTGGACCCAAACGAAACCTAGTCGAAAACTTTTGAAATTTATAGTTTTCACTTGTAAAGTTATAAAATGAACGTGTGCGAAGTTTCGAGAGCTAATTAGAAGTTTGAGAAACTTGTGGGGAGGTAAACGTAATTTCTAAAGAGTTTTTCTATATATAGATGAGGATGAGATTGAAATCTCATCCACAACTCCTAAATATCTAGAGAGAGGAGAGAGAAGGGAGATTTTGTTGCCTCGGGCTTTGCGACGACAAACGACGACCGTTCGTCCGTCAGATTTTCTCCAGATTTCAGATTTGAACTCGTGGAGGTAAGATCTACGTTTTGATATCACTTAGGCCGTGTTTGGCCAACTTTTGTAAAAATAGTAATTTTAGACTTTTGGGAAAAATCAGGTAAAACTCGTAGGAATTGCGTATAATTCGGAATCCGACGATTATTTATTCCCCTAGACGATCCTTCAAAGTTTGAAGAGATTCGCACGAGGTATGAATTCTAGATCTATGAAATATATGGATTTTCATGTTTTGGACATCACTTTTGATATTCTTGGATCCGGGCGAAATTCATGTAATAGTTAGGCCCGTTAATTATGCACGTGAAATTATGATAAAAGCACGTATAACTGTTTATGTGAGCATGTTATGTGTCTACTTGGGTCAAAGGGGAGTTTGGTGCAAATTCATTCGGAGTAAGCTCCTCGAACCTTGAGGATTGTGATCTTGTTGGAATTGGAATTTGTGGTTGTGTCTGGATTGGAGGTGGGCCCAACCAGTACACGGTACCTGGTATGGAGGAAGGCCCAACCAGTGTACGAGATGCGTGGGAGAGGTGGGCCTCCTACGGCATCGACCGGATGAATGCGTACCACTCACCCCAGAGACTATTTCTATGTGTTTTAGATGCTTAAACCATGAATTGTCATATAAGCATACATTTAGAATTGTACGCTCAGCATATAGCTGAGCAGTGGAGATGTACTCCATTGCAGGTAAGAAGAAAGACAAGAAGAATCGTGAGGAGTGAGGCCGAGGAACGCCGGGGATTTCACACTTGTATATGTTTTGGTTGTTTTATTTTAAATCTGAAACTTGTGTAAGGATTGGTAATATGTTGTAATAGAACCATAGATTAATTCTATAGTATTGTAATCTTGTAATTGAACGTTCGTAGTTATGTTTAATACGTTAAAATCAGTTATGGTTGTACCTATTGTGGGTGTTGAGAGGCATGAGTGGTTAATATTTCAATACAGGGCTGTCAGCAGGGGAGCAGTCGACTGGGCCCCAGATCAGTCGACTGGACCTCGTGGAATTGAGATACTGTAAGGGAATAATAGAAAAGCAGTCGACTGGGCCCCTTGGACAGTCGACTGAACACTGTTTATTTTAGCTACTGCTTCCATTAATTGAAAAGCAGTCGACTGGATTCCCAGATCAGTCGACTGGACCTCTTTGCTATATGATGTATTTTTGGTTCTGCTTAACACAGTCGACGGAGCAGTCGATTGGACCCTAGTGCAGTCGACGGGGCAGTCGACTGAACCTCTGTTTTCAAAACTATTTTCTTTGAATGTGTTTTCAATGGCCAAAACTTTTTTTATAACTCTGATTTCAATAGATTTTACAAACACAAAGGGGAACGTTTCCTAAGTTTTAAACTACCAGGGTTGTTTTATAGAAGTTCTTTCCGCTGCGTATTATTAGATGATGTTTGGATGAGCCTTGGTGGCGCGCCACGTGTCCTATTTCCATGCGTAGTGGGATGGGTCGTGACATTTATTGGTATCAGAGCTAGAGATAACAAAACTTTGGGAACGTTCGACGACGAGTGGAGTGTTGAGTGAATTGCCACATGTTTTCAATTGCATTCATGCATCTTAGAGATGTTTGATGCATATGGATGTTGTTTTACATACATACTATTGTTATTGTTGTACATGCATAGTGTTTATGCATTGAGAACTACAGGACTATAATCATGAGTGACGAAGAACGAGAATTATCGCCACATACTCGCCGAATGAATGAAATGGCTGAAATGATGGGGAACATGGGAGAGATGATACGGAATATAGCGGAGCGATTGCCTCACACACCCCATATCGAAGTAGAACCAATAACTGTAGTACATGCACCCGAAAATAGGGGTATGAGATCAATATCTGAACAGTTTACTCGAAAGAAACCGATGGAATTCCATGGGATTCCTGATACCACATTGGTAGAACATTGGGTTATGGACATGGAGAGAATTTTTCGATCTATTCCGATGTCAGATAGGGAGAAGGTTGAGAATGCAAGTGACGTACTGAGGGGTGAAGCCCAGAACTGGTGGGTGAATGTCCTAGATCAAGGAGCACCGATTACTTGGGATGGGTTTAAGGCAGAATTCAATCGCCGATTCTTTTCGCGAGCCGCCTACAATGCAAAGAAGCGAGAATTTGATAACCTTAAGCAAGGAGACATGACTGTGACAGAGTATACTTCCAAGTATAATGCATTGTTGAGGTTTGGTAAAGGTTCTGTGCCAGGAGAGGAAGATAGGGCAAGGAAATTTGAAGAAGGCTTAAGGGAAAATATCCGTTTGAGAGTAGAAACCTACGAACATTCGACTGTGGCAGCAGTACAGCAGACGGCACTTGTAGCCGAAAGTGGAATAGAGAGATCGAGACAAAATCACCAAGGAAAGCGAAGTCATGAGGGTGGTGACCGAAGTCAGGGTGGATCTTTTAAGAGGCCGTTTTCACGAGGCTCTAGTTCTGGTTTTAATGATTCCAGGAGAGTACCAAGTAACATACCGTTGTGTTCACTTTGCAACCGACCACACACCGGTCGATGTTTTCTGACCAGTTTTCAGAACAGATCTACAGGGGGAAACAGTGTGAGTTCTACGACTCATTCGCAACTCAAGTGTTTTGATTGTGGTACCTTGGGACATCGAGCGAAAGATTGCCCAAAGAAGCGTTCTCAACAAGGGGCAAGTTCTATGGCCTCTAGTGGTTCGAAGCCTAAGCAGTCTAGTGACGGAGGACAAAGGACGGAGCAACGTCAGGGAAGATCATTCCAGATGAACCCTGGAGACGTGGCTGCTACTGATACAGTGGTCTCAGGTATGGTGCTTGTATGTTCACACTTAGCACGCATACTCGTTGATTCGGGATCTACTCATTCATTTGTATCTCATAACTTTGTTGAACATTTGAATGTTAAGTCCGCGCCACTAGGATATGAATTGTCTATCGCTGTGACACTTAGTAAGTCAGTAGTGACATCTACTGTATATAAGAACTGTGCAATCAAACTAGGCGAGAAGTTGATGACTGTAGACCTTATACCGATTGTAGTGAACCATTTCGATGTGATACTAGGAATGGATTGGTTAGCTCTTAACCACGCCACAATAGACTGTGAACGGAAAGAGGTTAATTTTCGATCACCGGTACATGGGAACTTTTGTTTTCAAGGGAGTGGGGTTATACCGCCGCCGTATTTGATTTCAGCTATCCGAGCGGGAAAGTTATTGAAAAAGGGATGTCATGGATTTCTATGTTCAGTGACTGATGTCTCAGCGACCGAATTAAAAGTAGAAGACATTCCCATAGTACGAGAATATTCAGATGTATTTCCCGATGATCTACCAGATGTTCTTATTGAGAGAGAAGTGGAATTCACTATTGAGGTTATATTAGACTCAAGGCCAGTATCTAAAGCACCGTATAGAATGGCACCAGTAGAATTGAAGGAACTGAAAGTTCAATTGCAAGAGTTACTTGACAAGGGTTTCATTCGACCAAGTGTATCACCGTGGGGAGCTCCAGTATTGTTTGTGAAGAAGAAAGATGGCTCCATGCGTATGTGTGTTGATTACCGGGAATTGAACAAGTTGACAATCAAGAACAAGTATCCACTACCCAGAATTGATGATTTATTTGATCAACTTCGTGGGGCACAAGTGTTCTCCAAAATAGAACTAAGATCAGGTTATCATCAGTTGAAAGTGAAGGTTGAAGATGTTGAGAAAACAGCTTTCCGAACGCGTTATGGACACTATGAGTTTTTAGTTATGCCATTTGGGGTTACTAATGCACCAGCTGCGTTCATGGACCTTATGAATCGAGTATTCAAAGACTATTTGGATGATTTTGTGATTGTATTCATTGACGATATCCTTATCTATTCACCTAGTGAGATAGAACACGAGAACCACTTGAGGTTGATACTCCAGAGATTACGAGAGAAGCAGTTATTTGGGAAATTCAAGAAATGTGAATTTTGGTTACCTAGCATTACTTTTCTTGGTCACGTGATTGACAAGAATGGAGTATCAGTTGATCCTCTCAAAACAGAAGCTGTATCAAATTGGCAAAGACCGACTTCCGTATCCGAAATTCGAAGTTTCTTGGGATTAGCGGGATACTACCGCCGTTTTATTGAAAATTTCTCGAAGATTTCATTGCCTATGACAAAGTTAATGAGGAAGGGAGTTACATTTGAATGGAGTCAGGAATGCGAGGACAGTTTTCAAGAATTGAAGTCACGGTTGACGAGAGCACCTATTTTGATAATACCATCCGGAACCGAGGGGTTTGTGATCTATAGTGATGCTTCACACAAAGGGTTGGGATGCGTGTTGATGCAAGGGGGTAAAGTGATTGCTTATGCATCTAGACAGTTGAAGACACATGAGATTAATTATCCGACTCATGATCTGGAATTAGCTGCAGTAATTCATGCCTTGAAGATTTGGAGACATTATTTGTACGGAGAAAAGTGTGAAATATTCACAGACCACAAGAGTTTGAAATATATTTTTACCCAACGGGACTTGAACATGAGACAACGAAGATGGTTGGAGTTGATGAAGGATTATGATCTTTCGATTGAGTACCATCCGGGGAAGGCGAATGTAGTAGCCGATGCATTAAGCCGAAGGACGCCGAGGAATTTAGCCGACACGCTAACGCAACAAAAAGAGTTGGTAAAAGAAATGGAACGCTTAGAATTGGATGTGATTCCAGGGACCAACGATGACTTGATGATGGCGATTGTAGCACACCCAGATATTATTGATGAGATCAAGAAGGAACAATTTAACGATGTTTATTTGTGTAAAATGAGAGATGAGATATCTTTGGAAAAACGACCTGGTTTTGTATTAGAACAAGGAACGTTGAAACTGGGAAATCGGTTATGTGTACCGAATGTGAAAGACATAAAGGAACGACTCTTAGAAGAAGCTCATAGTACTAGATATTCAGTACACCCGGGAAGTAATAAGATGTACCGAAACTTGAGAGAAAACTTCTGGTGGAAGGGTATGAAGCGTGAAGTCGCTAAGTTTGTATCCGAATGTTCGGCATGTCAACAAGTCAAGGCAGAGAGACAAGTACCCGCGGGGTTACTACAACCTTTGTCAGTGTTGGAATGGAAGTGGGACGAGATCACCATGGACTTTGTTTCAGGATTTCCACGATCAATCAATAAAAATGATAAGATTTGGGTAATAGTTGACCGATTAACAAAGTCAGCTCATTTTCTACCGATCAAGACAACTAAACCGTCCAAGTTAGCGGAATTGTATGTGAAAGAGATTGTAAGACTACATGGAGTCCCAGCTGTGATTATATCCGATCGCGATAGTAGTTTTACGTCAAGATTTTGGGGAAGTTTGCAAGAAGCTATGGGTACGAAATTGAGTTTCAGTACTGCATTTCATCCTCAGACCGATGGACAGTCAGAACGTATGATTCAGACGCTAGAGGATATGTTGAGACTTTGTGTATTAGATTTTGGGAACGATTGGGAGCACCACTTGCCGTTGATTGAATTTGCTTATAATAACGGATTTCAGTCAAGTATCGGTATGGCACCGTATGAAGCTTTGTATGGGCGTAAATGTCGATCACCAGTTTGTTGGACCGAGGTTGGAGAAAGGAAGTTGTTAGGACCTGAGTTAATACAGGTGACTACTGAGAAAGTGAAGTTGATTCAAGAGCGACTCAAAGTAGCTCAGAGCCGACATAAGAGTTATGCAGATTTGAAACGACGACCGATGAATTTTGAAGTAGGAGATTTCGTATACTTGCGGGTATCGCCTTCGAAAGGCATTGTACGATTTGAAAAGAGGGGAAAGCTCAATCCGAGATTCATAGGACCTTTTGAGATCCTAGAGAAGGTTGGTCCAGTAGCTTATCGTTTGGCCTTGTCATCCGAGTTGGAACATGTGCACAATGTGTTTCACGTGTCTATGTTGAGACGTTGTATGACTGACACGAGTAAGATCATTGTACCTGAACCGTTGCAAATTCAGGGGGACTTAACTTACGTGGAACAACCAGTGGAGATTCTAGATCGCAAAGAACAAGTTTTGAGAACCAAGACTATTCCAATGGTGAAAGTGCTATGGCGTAGTCATACGTTGGAAGAGGCTACATGGGAAAGTGAGGAAGACATGCGGAATGAGTATCCGTACTTGTTCGACGCTTGAGGTAAAGTTTGGGGACAAACTTCCTTTTTGGAGGGGAGAGTTGTCACACCCGTTCCAGAATTTCATGGTTTTAAAACATGCATAAATTGAGATTTGTGGAATTATTTATGTTATTAATAATTTGATTGAGTTGAGTTGACGTGAGTCAACGGTGAGGTGTCTAGTGGAGACACGAAGACTTGGTAACGCTGTTGCATTGGCATGATTAAATGACATTTATATGACTTAAATGTTATATGACTTTATCTGGTATTTTGTGAATAGTAATGTTACCTGTATTGGTAAATTGTGATAATCTTTGATATTGTTATATATCGATTTGAGAACTGTGGTGAGAACGTGAGTGTCACGTTAATTGAAAAGGTAGGTTGTGTAGAGATTTCCATAGAATATAGTTTTCGGACGTTATTTTGGACCCAAACGAAACCTAGTCGAAAACTTTTGAAATTTATAGTTTTCACTTGTAAAGTTATAAAATGAACGTGTGCGAAGTTTCGAGAGCTAATTAGAAGTTTGAGAAACTTGCGGGGAGGTAAACGTAATTTTCAAAGAGTTTTTCTATATATAGATGAGGAAGATTGAAATCTCATCCACAACTCCTAAATATCTAGAGAGAGGAGAGAGAAGGGAGATTTTGTTGCCTCGGGCTTTGCGACGACAAACGACGACCGTTCGTCCGTCAGATTTTCTCCAGATTTCAGATTTGAACTCGTAGAGGAAAACTCGTAGGAATTGCGTATAATTCGGAATCCGACGATTATTTATTCCCCTAGACGATCCTTCAAAGTTTGAAGAGATTCGCACGAGGTATGAATTCTAGATCTATGAAATATATGGATTTTCATGTTTTGGACATCACTTTTGATATTCTTGGATCCGGGCGAAATTCATGTAATAGTTAGGCCCGTTAATTATGCACGTGAAATTATGATAAAAGCACGTATAACTGTTTATGTGAGCATGTTATGTGTCTACTTGGGTCAAAGGGGAGTTTGGTGCAAATTCATTCGGAGTAAGCTCCTCGAACCTTGAGGATTGTGATCTTGTTGGAATTGGAATTTGTGGTTGTGTCTGGATTGGAGGTGGGCCCAACTAGTACACGGTACCTGGTATGGAGGAAGGCCCAACCAGTGTACGAGATGCGTGGGAGAGGTGGGCCTCCTACGGCATCGACCGGATGAATGCGTACCACTCACCCCAGAGACTATTTCTATGTGTTTTAGATGCTTAAACCATGAATTGTCATATAAGCATACATTTAGAATTGTACGCTCAGCATATAGCTGAGCAGTGGAGATGTACTCCATTGCAGGTAAGAAGAAAGACAAGAAGAATCGTGAGGAGTGAGGCCGAGGAACGCCGGGGATTTCACACTTGTATATGTTTTGGTTGTTTTATTTTAAATCTGAAACTTGTGTAAGGATTGGTAATATGTTGTAATAGAACCATAGATTAATTCTATAGTATTGTAATCTTGTAATTGAACGTTCGTAGTTATGTTTAATACGTTAAAATCAGTTATGGTTGTACCTATTGTGGGTGTTGAGAGGCATGAGTGGTTAATATTTCAATACAGGGCTGTCAGCAGGGGAGCAGTCGACTGGGCCCCAGATCAGTCGACTGGACCTCGTGGAATTGAGATACTGTAAGGGAATAATAGAAAAGCAGTCGACTGGGCCCCTTGGACAGTCGACTGAACACTGTTTATTTTAGCTACTGCTTCCATTAATTGAAAAGCAGTCGACTGGATTCCCAGATCAGTCGACTGGACCTCTTTGCTATATGATGTATTTTTGGTTCTGCTTAACACAGTCGACGGAGCAGTCGACTGGACCCTAGTGCAGTCGACGGGGCAGTCGACTGAACCTCTGTTTTCAAAACTATTTTCTTTGAATGTGTTTTCAATAGCCAAAACTTTTTTATAACTCTGATTTCAATAGATTTTACAAACACAGAGGGGAACGTTTCCTAAGTTTTAAACTACCAGGGTTATTTTATAGAAGTTCTTTCCGCTGCGTATTATTAGATGATGTTTGGATGAGCCTTGGTGGCGTGCCACGTGTCCTATTTCCATGCGTAGTGGGATGGGTCGTGACAAACTACAAGTACGAAAATTATTTATTTGTATATAATAAAATCATGTACTATTCACATATATTTAAAGTATTAAACACTAGTAGTAATATATGTTATATTACTAATATATTTATTTTTTTATATTATATATTACTATAGTTATTATTATCGAATGTATTTATTTAATTAATTATTTAAGTAATTAATTTTTATTAAAATTAATAATATGGAGAACTATTTAAAATAACTATGTGTACGAAATAACTATGTATTCAATACAGTCCAGGGGCATAATTGTTTTTTGAACATTTAAAGCCACTTTATTTTTATGTCACCAAACACCTACTTAATACATTCATCCACCGTAACCACTTTTACAATTCATTATTCAAACACCACAACTATTATAATCTATTCTGACAAAAGCAATTTCAAAGCTATCGCAATAGCAAAGCGGAAACTACCCTAAATCGAGCTGTATATTTTCCCTTGTGATGTCCTTCATGTTTAAATAACATTAAAGATTAGAAACATTAGACATAAATACCGACGTCGTTTTATTAAGGTAGGACAGAGGGCAAACGTTTAAATTTCAAATGCTGTTAATTAACGACATTGGTTTACAAGCGCTGCTAATTATCGGTATTTTGTATGAAAACGATGTTAAGTATCGGCATTTAACTACCAAGTGCTGGTATTTGTGAGTGTTCTTTAAAATCTTGGTAATGAACAACACTTATTTTTAAAAAAAATAAATACTGGTAATTAAAGATATATTATTAAACGCGGGGACATGCTGTTTTTCTTGTTATGTTAATTTTTTTCTTATTTATTGAGATAATTCTCTCTTTATAAAGAAAAAAAATTAATAAATGTCGTTATTTTGTACTTTTGAATATACTTATTTTCTTTTGTAGAGACAGGAAATTATGTGTTTTTCAAGTAACTTTTAAAGTCTTGATTTTTTTTTTTTTTTTAGAGACGAATAACTATATGTCCTTACATAGAATTTCTACAGACACTTATTTACTTTTTTACAGACCAAAAATCATATGTCCTTATAAGTAACTTCTAAAGACAATTATTTTTGTTTGTAGAGACAAAAAATTATGTGTCCTTACAAGTCACTTTTAAAGACAATTATTTTCTTTTGTAGAGACGGAAAATTATGTGTCGTTACAAGTAACTTCTAAAGACACTTTTATTTTTTGTCTCAAAATAAATGTCTCTATAGGCCATTTTTGTTGTAATGAATGACATATAGACCATATAGAATACAAATATAAGTAAACATTTCGCAATTACAATCTTAAAATGCTTCCAACTATTTTAAAAATGAACCTACCGTTCTAAAGAAGATAAATTTTGTTTTCAAATTATTCGTAGGTTTAACCTATGACCATAAATAAAAACTAATTTGACATCACTTTCTCTAAAATTGGATTACTTGAAATTAGTTTCGCTTTCCTAAATCCTTTCTATTGAATCACACCGGACTTAAATTAATAATTGAAATAATTGCGATTATTCCTCCAAGTATGAATCTCATGAGCCCCTCCAGGGGCTTTTGAGAGCTTTTCTATGAAAGGGTAATTTGGTATTTTAATTAACGGGGTAGTCAAAATTGCTCTCTGTTTTAGAAATTGCACCCACAATTAAGCACAATAAAGGATGCTTCATGTACGGTTTCTCGATCTCAATGCATCTTGTGAGTGTTTACTGTTTAGAGAAAAATGGTGGGTACATTTAAAAATTCCCCTCACTTTTAGATAAGTTTCACATATCACCCTCATAATTCTTTATAATTGCATATGCAAAAGGTAAAATAATAAAGCACATAAAAAAGCCTACTTTATTAACTTTAAAAATTGGCTATTTTATCATATATAGAGCTGGAAAGAAATCTTTGATTATTATTGTTATACCTTTACTTGCCCTATATGAAGTGTACTACAAATGTTTGTACATAGAAACAGTCTCTTATAGATATCTTGGATATAAGATGTAAATATTGCTAAATATACAATTGTTGGTTTTCTTCACAAACTCCAAGTAACACGTCCACGAGCTCATACCTTTTTTTCTTTTTTTTTTTGTTAACCGTGGGTGTCCGGATCAGCTTGCGCGTACCTCGACTAATCCCACGAGGCCAGGGCGTCCGGGTGAATCACCTGTGGCCACACCCTTGAGATTCGAACTTGAGACCTCTGAGTATAACACCTAGAAGCCTTGCCATCCGACCACAAAAGAAGTGATTTACGAGCTCATACCTGTGCCAATTCAATGTAGAGAAATGTTATTTTGAACACTTTGTTTCATCAACATTGTTTACTTAGATACACTTTTGTTTATCACTGCAATAAATTTGAAATATGAATGGAGGGTCATGAATTTTAAAAAGGGCAATGCTAGGGGCACTAACAACTTCCACTAACACTTACTAACACACTCTATCTCTCTCCTAGTGGTAACGCGGGGCCCACTGCGGAGCCCACAGTACCACTAAGAGAGAGAGATAGAGTGTGTTAGTAAGTGTTAGTGGAAGTTATTAGTGCCCCAAATATTACTCTTTTATAAACGAGCAAGAAGATTGAGTGACAAGTTTTAAAATTTTGAATTTAATGAGGAGATATTTAAGGGATATATTTCTTGATATCACTTATTAATTTGAGGGGTATTTTGGACTCAAGAAAATAAGAGTGGACATTTTAATAGAACAGTTTTGGACAGGGATCTATAACTAAACAAGTTTCAAATTTTGGACTTATAACCAAATGACCCAACTTTTAGTTACTTTTCAGAATTGCCCGTATTGATTTTGAAACTTTTACATTAATATCATGCCATGTGAGTTATGGTAATCATTATATCCCCTTAAGAAGTTGAAGAACTCCCAAAAATGGACACATACAATGGAATGGAGCTTCTCAAGTAAGTTTGCCTCAAATAATGTGAAAAGATAATATTTTGTCCAATACTCTTAAATCCCTTCAACCAGTGTCCTCGATGATAAACTAGAAAGGGCAAATTACACTTTAGTCAATTAAATTATAATATATTTTTAATTGGGTTCATAAACTTTTTTTTATTGCAATTGGGTCCTTAAACTTCAAAAGTTCATTCAATCAGACCCAAATTGTGACACTGTTAGCTTAAACTATTAGAAATTGTTACGTACGTACGCTGTGCGTAATGCTTACGTGTCAAGTGTTAGCTAGGTTAAGACAAACATATTGTGAATAGTGCAAAAAATTGCGTTCAATCAGATCCGAAATCGCGTTTAATCAAATTCGAAAACACATTCGACTGGATCCAAAATTGCATTCAATCATACCCAAAATCACATCATTTTTTAGCCATTCACAGTCTCCCGTGTTTCTTAACCTAACATGTGACAGGTAAGCATTACGCACAACGTACGTGACAATTTCTAATAATTAAAGCTAACAGTGTCAGAATTTGGGTATGATTGAATGAATTTTTTAAGTTCAAGGACCCAATTGCAAAAAAAAAAAGTTTATGGACCCAATTGAAAACAAGTGTATAGTTTATTGGACTAAAGTGTAATTTGCCCAACTAGAAATTGCATGCACTTGCCCATGGACACTACCAAAATAATTAACAAATTTGTTTAAACCTAAACTAATTATATTTTTATAAGAAATTAATTTATAATATTTAGATACAAATTTAGATTAGAGAGAAGAGAGTATTGAAAGAGGGGGAATAATGCATAAAGAGAGTAGAGGAAAGTGCAAACGGTGTAAAAAGTAGGGGAATTTTAAAATTTTCAAAACTAAAATTTTATATAGTAGTGAATAGTGGAAACAATTTTGGATCCTTAAATAAAAATATATATCAAGTGTCCAAATTATCCTAGTTAGCAAAACCATTCCTCCCATATTATATAGATATTCAAAATTTGAGATTCTCAAAACAATTAGCAATTAAAAATACAGGGATCAAAATAAATTTTTGACCAAATTATACTCAAGATGTGGTTTTAAGCCTAATAAGTATCATGCCATGAATATTGTCTCAGCAAAAAAAAAAGTATCATGATCGAGTATTGACAACACCTACCAAGTGTTCTAACTTGTTTTCTTATTCTATAGAGTGTTTAGATTTCTTATTCTATAGTGTGTTTAGATTTGTTAATGCTGGGTTTTTGCCAGGTTTTGGTTATCCCACAGAGCTCGATTTATCATCAAATTATGGGTCTGACAGAAACAATATTCTTTTACCTTTTTTTATTTTCTTGCTACTGTCATTATTATTGTCATATTGTGATTGAAATCTCTTCAATTCATGGCAAAGAAATTTGCAAAATATGTAATCATTTATGTCTACACTCATACACACTTTTGAATATACTAGGTTAGAGGCCAGTGCAATGCACGGGTCCGTCAAAATTAGAAAATAAATTAGATGTATTTATTATTGATGCATTTATAGTTTTGTCACTTGAAACAAATTAAATCAAACAATACTAAATCCTAAAAAAATAAAATCAAACAACATTAAATCCTAAACGTATTAAATATGTACTACTAACAAAATAAAGTTGTAAACATACAAACTTCAATAATCCTGGATGGAAACAAATATATTTTATTTTCTTTATTTTTTTTTCATTTCCAAGTATTTCTTTAGTGTTTTCACTTCTGTTTGTTTTAGCATTTCTCTCCTTTCATTTATTTGTTTTTTTAACCACAATTTATATTGTATGAACTATGTATAAAACAATGCAACTACGTATAAACTTTATACAATAAAGTTGAGAGTATTATTTTTTAAAAGTAATGACTTATTTTTAATATCAAAACACGTGATATTTTGAAAAAACTTATCATCTTTTGTCTTTTGTCTATTGTCTTTTTTGTTTAATTACATATAAACTTCATACAATAAACTTGAAAGTGTTATTTAAAAGTAATAACTTAGTTTTAACATTATAACACATGATATTTTGAAAAATCTAATCATATTTGTTTTTTTTTTTTATGGGAATGATATGAAATTGCATGAAATTATAAATTTCAAAAACAAATTTATTAAATTTACTAAAACTATTATTATCATATATTTATTATGAGTATGTAAGTAATTGTAAATTATAATTTGTCTTTTAAGTTTGCAAAGTATGTCATATATATTTATTATGCATATGATAGAAGTGTTTGTGTGTGTGTGTGAATTAAATTTATAGGAATGCGTATGTAATAAAATATGATTGTAGATGTATATATTAATAATTGTAAATTACAATTTGTCTTTTCACTTTGCAAAGTATTTCTTATATATGTATTATTATTATTATTATTATTATTATGAAGAATTAAATTTATTATATCTATTATTATTAAATATTTATGAGGAGTATGAAATGATATGAAATTAAATTTAAAAAGCAAACGAATGTATGTGTGTGTGAATTAAATTTATAAGTATGTGTGTGTGATAAAATATAATTCTAGATGTATTAGTAATTGTAAATTACAATTTGTCTTTTAACTTTGCCAAGTATTTCTTATATATGTATTATGATTATTATTATATATTTATTATGAGTATGAAAAGATATGAAATTGTACGAAATAATAATTTTATAAAAAAAATGAATTAAATTTATTAAGTGTAAATTATATGTGTGAAAAGCCTTGCTTGGGAAAAGCCAAAATAAAAAAACGAAAACCAAAGCACAAAATCGATTTGCCAAACAAGGCACCGAAATTGTTGACTTTTGATCCCATATATGTGTGTCAAGCATTGTTTGGAAAAAAAAAAAAACAAAAACAAAGCACAAAATCAGTTTGCCAAACAAGGTAGCCGAAATTGTTGACTTTTGATCCATGGTTTTAGTGCCTTGTTTGGGAAAAAGTGGAAACAAACAAGACAAACGAAGCCACAACTGATTTGCCAAACAAACCCTATTAGTTTTTGAGTGTCTTGTTTGGGTTTAAAAAAAAGCACAAACACAAATACAGCCAAAATTCGATTTGCCAAATAAGGCATAGCATCTCAATGTATTAGTAATGACAAAATTACATATAAGGAGCAAACAATTTAAAGAATTCCAAGTTAGGACAAAATTGAAATTGAAACACCACTAAGGCTCTTTTATTATAGTGTAGATATATATATATATATATGTATGTGTGTGTCCATTTAATGATGTTTCTAATATATTAGTCCAAGCATTTAATATTTTGCCTTCCAACACACATTCTTGTAATTCTCATATGGTAATGCTATAGTAAGCAGCTTCTCATATGAGAAGGCGGGTCTTGACCGTTGGATGAGCATCTAGCCATAAAATTCTCAAGAATCTGGACATGCATTTATTGCTAGATGCTCATCCAACGGTTAAAACCCGCCTTCTCATATGAGAAGCTTCTCAAAATAGACTTACACATTCTCATATATGCCTAAATTATGTTTAACATATATCATACCAATTGAAAGCCTTAAACTATTAGTTATTTAAATTAAACTAATTCTCTAGCAAATTTGGGGTAATGATATAGTAAGCATCTTTTCATGTGAGAAAACATCTTTTAACTGTTGAATAAAGATATGGTCTCAAGATAGTAAACAAAAAATATTATTAAATAATTATAAAATATGTATAGGTTGGCATAGCTCAAGTGGCAAAAGAGCTTGACATATATAAGTCTCCTCCAATGCATAGGTTCGGTGTTCGAATCTGATCCCCTCCCCCATATTAAAAAAAATGTACAATATCTTCGTCTAATGGTTAAAAGCTAATTTCTCACATAAGAAAGTGCTTACTATGTCATTACCCATTCAAATTATATTCTGTATTACTCTTTCCTTTGTAAATGTAAGAATTTAGCTATATACATAATACATGTATACTCAATTTTGGCAATTTACTTATTGCTCATGTTGAATGCTATAGTAATTACCCATTGACACAAGTTGTGTGTAGTTCAAATTTGAAAAATGGACAATTATATTTATCGAATAAGATTATAAGAATCTTTAACATTTGAAGATCAATTTAGAAAGGTAATCAATAACAATGGTAGCTAATTAATATCTTTTATTGGTCATTTAATGAGTTGATGAGTAGGAGGTCTCATTAACAAGAACCCAGCTAAGTGCTATATGTAAACAATAAGTCTCCAATATTATAACTATCATATTTACACAATCTATTGCAATTTATGTGTACGTTTGTCTCATGGGTGCAAAACTAGCTGCATTCATGACCCTTTCTAACAAAGCACATAAGCACTTTGTCTATTAGATAAATCATGTAGTTTACTAAGTTCAATTTCACAAAATGTAGGTTACTGTTTTAACTTTCCTTTATTGGAGCATGTATTTCCTAAATTTACCTGACAATTTACTGAATTTGAAGCCAAAAGTTAGATATAATTTTTTTTGAATAATATCCTACTTTAGTGGTTTTTTTAGTTTTTTTTTTCTAAGTATGAATTTTTAGAACAAAAAAAAATGTTTGTAATGCCTAAAAAACTCCATAAAAGGTAAAATCCAGTGCATAGACAATTGCGGGGGTTTGAGGAGACTCATTAAAAGATACATTTGAAAAATCATATAAAGGTCATTTTTCGAACACATTTTTTGAAATGGCTCATTAACTGATCTTGTGTCCTTACTGGAAACTAATTGGGAATTAGACAGTTAATTGCACTTTATCCACTAAATATTACACTATTTGCTTACTCTTTTATTTTGTTTTAAATTGTTGAGATAATAAGTAAGAAGTTATTCAGTGTGATCACCGTTATACCACATAATCACACCGTTATACCACATAATCACGCTGACCTGATACCTCAATCACATAATTATGTGACCTCTCAAAATTGGAGGTATGTGACAAATAGTAGGGACATAACACATGCTATTTAAAGTGAATAACAATTATTTAAAGTGAATAACAATTTTTAGACTAAAAATAAGAGCCAAATAAAACCTGTGTTTTTAAAACATTAAAATATTGCATTAGCATGATAAAGTGGAGATGTGATGGTCTCAACAGATAATTTCTCCTAATGAAAGGATCAAACAAAAGCCAAATGGAAGTCTTACAAAAACAAAAAATTTTGGCCTACAAAAAAAATACCTTTCTTTAATGACATGTCATGACTTGATTGGTGAATCGTCACACACGAGGGCTGCGCTTTCCGCAAACTTCTGGCCCCACACAATCCGTGGACCCTCATGGTGTCAACCCGGGTCCATCCTTTCTCTCATAACTATATAAACTCCACTCTTTTCTCTCTCTCTCTCTCTCTCTAGAAAAGCCATCTTCATTCCCTTGGTCCCTATTCTCTTCTTTTGCATGGCCAGGTCACTAGACTCACTACTTCCTGTTAACAACTCATATACCTCTCTCTCCCTCTCTCTCTCTCTCTCTCTCTCTAGATCTCTGTGTGTGTGTGTGTGTTTCTTCTGGTTGGATTTGGCAGTAGTCATGGCCCCAGGTGGACAGTGGGATCGGAAGATGTAAGTTGATTGTATATATATGCTTCAATGCCATCTTTTTCTTGTAAAAGAAAAAAAAGAAGCTAACTAATTCTTTGGGTTTTTTTATTTAATTATTATTATTTACTTATTTATTATTATTTTTTTATTATTTTTTTTTTTTGTATAGGTTTTGGACCGGGGCTTACAGGCTTGACCTATACATACATGATTATATGGTGAAAAAGAACATGCTTATTTCTGCTGAAGTGTTCGCGAGAGAGGCTAATGTTGATCGAAGTGTTGTTGGTAAGTGTTCTTAATATATTGGTCGCATTCTTTGCTTTATATGATTCATTTAACTGTTACTCTCTCTTTTTTTTTTTTTTTTTCAATATCTGCATACTAATGTGTGTGACAGTGTGTGTTGTATTTAAGGGTGTAAGTGGTCGATTTTGTTCGTTTTTTTTTTTTAGATAATAAAATTGACCATTAGCTTCGATCGATCGGTTTTTAAAGGGTTAATTAATCGGTTTTTCGGTCACTTTAGCATACATTTAATAAATTGACCAATTAATTTTTGGTCGGTTAGTTTTCGATTTTCGATTTTTTTGTTCACCCTAGTTGTATTGCTTAGTATTCTGTTAGTGCTTTTTCATCATGAATATAAGGATTTAATGCCTAATTATTTAGATGTTGATGTTCCGAATATTTGTATGCTCGTTCTTTATTTCACTAAGAATAAAAATGGATTAATAAGTGGCGTGTTACTTTTCTTTTTTTTTTTTTAAATATAATTAATTTGAGTGTTACGTTCTACTTTAATGGTTCTTTGAAAAAGTCAATGTATGTACTTTAATTACACACTTTTCAAGTTTATTCCTGGGTTCCGATCCCATTTGTTGGGGAGCCAAAAAACATAATACTGTTGCACGGTCCTCCACCGAGGCTGAGTATAGAGCCTTAGCCATTACAGTAGTTGAGGTTTCTTGGATTCGCATGTCGACGTGTGATCTTCAAATTCCTATCTATCAAGTTTCTACGATTTTCTGTGACACCATTTCAGCTCTAGCACTTGCTTCGAATCCTATTTTTCATGCGAGAACCAAACATTTTGAGATTGATTACCATTAATTTCATTCGAGAAAGAGTAATCAACAAAGATCTTGCCATCCGTTATGTTTCCACTGAGGACCAATTGGCAGATTTCTTCACCAAAAGGCTAACATCTGCTCGTTTTTTAAAATTCCGGGACAAACTGATTGCTGCAGATCCTGTCCACAGTTTGAGGGATCTCAAAGCTTCTAGAAGCATCTAGATGCATCTAGCTGTAGATGACAGCTGTTCACCACTAGGATGAGATTAGTTAGCTACAACCAATTTTCTGTTTAGATCCAGAAAGTCTAACAAGTCTGTAAATATGTATATGTGGCGTACACTCTGTGAAAATAATGAGAAATTAAATAGATTTCATTCACTTCATCTTCTTCATTTTAGATTTGTTCTCTGCAATCTCTTGTGAGTATTCAACTAAAATTATCTCATGTGACCGTTTCGCTGCATCATGAAAACGTTCGTGATTAATTTCTCCAGGCCATTATTATGGAACCACAAAGTACTGATATTGCAGTGGGTGTCACACAAATGTGACAGTTGCATGAGACAGAACATTCTCATTACAGATAAAAAATTATCTCATGTGACAATCTTATCGTGTCACCATAAGATCTACAGAATATATATTCAAATATAGTGAGGATTTCACAAATGCGATAGTCATCACATAAGGTAGTTCTCATTACTTCGAAGAAATTATTCCATTTGGCGCTGTGTGGCGGTACTCGTGTGTTCTCCATTACCGTGAGACCCGGCCACATGAAATTCCAAAAGTACTCTAGTCTTGATGAACATCACAAAGGTTGTGACGGTCACATAGGACTTTTGCTCTATGGAATGTATTCTAAGAAATTAATGAGGTCCCAACTATAAGATGTTTAAATGTGGATTACAAATATCTCTCATTAATCACTAACGTAGCTTCCAGAGAAGAACCTGTGATGCTCTACTATAGACGTGGGTCAAATAAAACACAAAACATCAACTCACAGACAAAGAAAAACATTAATTTTCCTGTTTTGGTAATACATTAAGGCACATTTGCTCTATTTTATGCATTCTCAATGTATTATAATACATTTTGGTCCTCATATTTCCAAAACTAGCTATAAAGTTTCTGATAATTGATACAAACTGGGCGTTTTGTTCAGTTATTGATTGTCCTGAAGGTTTCTTGTACGAATGGTGGGCAGTATTCTGGGCTTCATATTCCATTAGGCCGCAGGTGTTATTTTCTTTTTATTTTCTAAAATTTGAAGTTATAATGAATAATATTTTTAAGTTGGACTAAAATATATTCTAGTACCCTGTAATTATATCAATGTTTCATTTTGGTCTTGTATTATTAATCGGAACCCTCATTAGGACTCTCAATTTGTATGTGCATTTTATTTAAGAACAACCCGTTAATGGCACCAAGAAGAAAATAGCAGAGTGGACCATTTACGTACCTCAAAAAAGTCGAGGCTAAAAATTATTTTTGCACCCAATAATTACACCAAAGTTTTATGATACACACACTTTTCTACACCACATAATCCTGTCTATTGATTTCAGTAGATTCCGTATAGATTTTACATGGATCCCATACAAGAGCACATGGGGTCTACTGAAATCAATGGTCAGAATTGTGTGGTGTAGAAAAGTGTGTGTATCATTATTGTACCATTTAATTATGCCAAAGTTAGTGCCCTCTACGTGGTCCATTCAGCCATATTTTAGGATATTATTAACAATCGTCCTTAAATAACACGTGTTTTTAAATTGAATGTCTTAAGTGCTCCTATCAATAATATAAGGCCCAAAATGAAAATTTTGAGCTAGAGTTTTTATTTGATTTCATTTAGGCTTCACAAGTAGTGGGAAATGAACTTCAAGATATTTATCCTGTGGTGCCACAACCAGGGATGAATTTACAGAGTGGGGGCCAGTCTCTACCAATGGATGGTGTGGAACACTATAGTACTAAGAATCTAAAGAGTGATGGCAAATTACCTATGGGTGTGAACAATGATGCTATGATGGGTCCACCCGCAGCAGATTTGGTTGCTGCGAAAATGTACGAGGAAGAGCTTTTTAAGCCTCCAGCCAAAGATTTTGATCCCAATATGAGGCTTCTTGATGTAGATAAGTTTGTTTTCTCAAGGCCATCCTCAAGCAACGCTAGGTACTTTTTGTAGAACTATATAGGGTTTGTGATAAATTCTTTGTTATGTACCGTCTTTGTGAAGTGACTCCCTCACGCTATGTCAGAATTAATGTATGTCCACGTGACATGTTATTTGGTACCTCGTACCCAAAAGAAGTGTGTCACACGAACAATAAAACTCAGGATAAAAAATTTAAATGGCCCAACAATCCTGTGTGGCGCTACATCATTGGGTATGGAGCACCACATAGGCGCTACCTTAAAGGTACACAAAAACTTCTCCACATGCCCCCATATATTTGGTAGGCATATGACAAGTAAATGACTGACACTACGCAACATGTCATGCCCCACTACGTGTTATTTGCCTCCTACTTTTAAGGGACAGATAACGTAATTGAGTCGTCACACATGTCAGTATGATGACATGGTACGACAACCTACACTATTTTGTACGATAACCTACACTATTTTGTGGTCTCATTAAATAACTCAATTAAAATGAGCACAAAATTTGGAGCAGAACATCCGATCTGAGACACCACAAAATAGTGTAGGTTGTTTCTTTTTTTTTTCTTTTTCTTTTTTTTTCCCCTCGAAAATTTGGTTAATTAAATAAAAAAGAGAGTACAAAAATATAAGAGGCATACCCAAGATATACAATAAAGTCAAAAGCATATCTTAGACAGTCTAGAAGACATGGGATGATAGGCTTTCTAAAATCCAAAGCACAGAAAGGAAGTACCATCACTCAACAAACAAACAAACAAACAAACAAACAAAAAAGAGAATGTCAACCAAGTTACCAATGCCTTCATGTCTTCTTTTCACAACAATCTTTTGAGGTCCCTGCAATGAAAATATCATTCAATAAATCACAGTCCTCGTCAAAGGGAATTAGATCATCATCTTCACTGTCCTCCGAGAGGAGGGTTTGGAAACCTTAGACTTTGTTTGAAAATGTTTAAAATTGGATTTGGTTCAGTCTTAATCGCCAATCTCATCTGAATTTTTATCAGCGTTAAGGTTTTGTAGGACAAAGAGGTAGTTTTAAGAAAAATATTAGGTTATGCATAAACTCTTGTGCAAGAAGCGAACATTATCCAAATCTTAAATTTGTAGAATCGTTTTATCTATGAACCATATAGCATGTACTTTGCCCAATTTCTAAAGACCCTTGATATGGAAAGTAAGGTACATACAAGTGGTATACGTGTGCTGTTGTAGGAGAAGTAAGGAGGGATTTACATGCAGTGACGGACCCAGGATTTTGTATTAGGGGGGGCCAAGTTTTATGCGGGCTGTCCCCCGAAATTTTTTTTTTGGGTCATTTATACATATTTTTATTTTTAAGTGAGACAGAGAGTCGAACGAGTAGTTGTGACAAATTCGATTGAGGCATTGTTTCTCTTGAGCTGAATAAGGGGATATTACTCTTCCTCTTCACTAATAATAAGGACTTTTAATGTCACACTAGTAGATATTGTTATTAATCCTGCAATGTTATTCTTCCTAAATTTTTTTTAACCCCAAATGTGATTCCTAACACATTACCATTTCAACATAATGAAAGTCAAGTGAACACTATGTGTTAAAAACCTCCACATGTAAAGTCACAACTTTAGGGGGGCCACTATGTAAAATATTTTCAAATTTTCAAAATTTTATATAGACCTCCAAACTTTTCAAATTTTTTGCGAGGGCCGTGGCCCCCCCGGTCCCTTAATGGATCCGCCCCTGTTTACATGCATGATTAGTCTAAGATCTATTGCTTTAGAGCAACTCCAACCATGTTATGCGACTATGCACAATATATAACATTGCCCAAATACTATCTATGCATAGTGAATTTAATTTACATATATAAACACTCCAATCATGTTATGCAGAGGGCGGCCCTTGGCCCATGCAACCAAGCGGTTGCATTCGGCCTTTTGTAGGCCCATTTTTTTCTTCTTCTTCTTTAGCACTTGTATTTTATGTTTAGGCCCCCTCAACTCATGTTTAGGCCCCCAAAGGTGCCCAAGGCTCAATTTAGTGTCATCAACTACATTTATTAATATACATGTATACAACTCAAAAGCAAATGCCTCTAGAATTTTGAAAATTACACTTTTAGTGTAAGAATTTATGACTTTTTGAAATAGCCCCCCTAGAATCTTAAAAGACACCATACAAAATTTACGTATCACCAAATAGACTCCTATTATAAGTAGACTCAAAAAAAATCGTCAATTATGTATAAGTAGACGCTAAAAAAATCATCAATTGTGTATAAGTAAACCCCATCGCCTCAGGGGCGCTGCCCCTAAACCCCGTGTAGCCTAGCTAGGCCCCCTGACAAAAATAATTCCTGGCTCCACCCTTGACAGCATTGATACTTTTGCTGCTCAAAATGCAAGGCGATCACATTTACTTTCATGTAAAGTTGAGTTTTTATTTTTGGGACTAAAGTATTGTATGTTTTGGAACTAAGTTGATCAACACTAATGTAATTATGTGCTTATCGTCTCATTTTAATAAAAATTATCACGCACTCTTATACATATTTTGGCTTATGAAATTTAATATAGAGGGGCCTGCCTTTAAAAGTTCGCATGAGGCCTTATAAAATTTTAAAAATCTCAAGACCAGCCCTAATTATGCATATTTTGGTTATTTAAACAATCATTTTATTAACGGTTATGTTATAACGGTCATATTTTAACGTCAATATATATTGCACGGGTGAAATTTAGAAGCAGTATTGTGTTGTTTATAAATATGATGATTTATTCTATCAACCACACTTCTACCAATTCTTTCCGAACAAAAATATTCCAAACTCTCATTTCAATCACCACTCAATTGTTATAGCTAAAAATATTACTTACTGTTTGGAGCGGTTGGATTTGGAACCGAATGCACCCTTGGTCTGGCAGTGGTGTTGTCAGAAGCATTGCAACACTTCGAGCTTATGCATATATGAATTGTAGGAGGGGAACAAGAGAATTTTCATCATGCTTACTCTAAGGGCCCATTTGGTTTTTCTTTTTTCTTTTCTATTTTTTTTATTGTTTTTTTTATTTTTATTTTTGACCTTTTGCATTTAGGTAGAGCTTGATCAACCTCTAATCACAAGGGCACTATGGGATTTAAGTAAATTAATCAAAATTCAAATTTACTTCTTGTATCTCCTTTGATCTAAAGCACTTGGATCCGCTTAAGCCAAAACGTGTTTTTAGAACAATAAAGTGTCTCTTAAATTTTAGAGGTAAATACATTTACCGCTTGAATTGACAAATTCATTTCATTCACAATCACACGAGTTAAATGTCAACTTTTAAACTATATAAGATGTAAAGTAAAAATAAATCTAATTACAGTGTGTCAAAACGTATTTATTGGTTAACGGTTTTATTTCAGTCGCAGTCACAGGTAGCTAAGTGTCAGTGTTTGAACCATAGAAGGTAAAGTTCAAATTATCTAACCATAAGGAATTAAAAATGTAGTTAACTCTTAAATTTATATGAAAATGTTAACACGAGCAAATTTGGATTACATGGGCAAATTTGGATCCAAGCTTCGAAGGGTCTCCAAATAGGACTAGAGGGTTTGGCAATTGGAGATCCTAAGTGATTACGAAACTCTAAAAACTAAAATGAGAATATTTGGTAAAATGAAATTCTACGATTCAGTCGCAAAAAAGTGTGAGTCAATCGCAAAAATTAATAATTAGGCAAATGCTACATTTTGTATCTTTCAGTCAGTTCTTTTTTTTCTTTTTTTTTTGGCTAATTTCACTTTACCCCCTCGTACTATACACGTGTTTTCAATTGGTTACATGAACTTTTTTTTTTTGCAATTGGGTACATGAACTTTCATCCCCTTTCCAATCAGATCCAATTGATGACACCGTTAGTTTAAAACTAACGAAATTGGCCAGAATTGTCCTTTTTTTGCAATTGGGTACATGAACTTGCATCCTCTTTCCAATTAGATCCATTTGCTAACGGCGTGAGATTTTATTGGATGGAATTGCCCACGTGTCCTTCCCCCAAATTTTGACCTTTTTTATAAACCCCTTTACTACTTTTCGACATCCAAAAGAGAGAAACCCCCCTCGCTGGAACAGAAAAATAGCTAATTTGGAACCTCATTTTTTGATTTTATATGTCAAAAACAGATTATTTTATCTGTTGACAGACAAATAATGTTGAGCTAAACAAATAAGGCTGCAATGTATATTTTTTTTGGGTGAAATTTCGAAGCCTATTGCGTTGATCTCGAACAAATACTTAAAATAAAAAAATCATCCCAAAAGGCCAAAAGATTAGAAATTTTAGGATTGTTTAGCTCAAAATTGTATGTTTCTCAACAAATAAAATCATCTATTTTGACTGATAAAAAAAAAAGAGGTTCCGATACCATTTTTGGAGAAAGGACACTTGGACAATTCTGTCCAACAAAATTTCACGCCGTTAGCGAATGGATCTAATTGGAAAGGGGATAAAAGTTCATGTACGTACCCAATTGCAAAAAAAAGGACAATT
Organism: Hydrangea macrophylla; assembly: GCA_033977485.1. Classification (NCBI taxonomy): domain Eukaryota; kingdom Viridiplantae; phylum Streptophyta; class Magnoliopsida; order Cornales; family Hydrangeaceae; genus Hydrangea; species Hydrangea macrophylla. The sequence goes on along the minus strand of CM066988.1, from coordinate 92,449,979 downwards.
CTAGGCAATTCCGTTAGTTTTAAACTAACGGCGTCATCATTGGATCTGATTGAAAAAGGGATGAAAATTCATGTACCCAATTACAAAAAAAAAAAAAAAAAGTTCATGTACCCAATTGAAAACACGTGTATAATACGAGGAGGTAAAGTGCAATTAGGCCTCTCTCTTTTTTTTTTTTTTTTTGTAGAATAGAAGCACAAGCTGTACCAGATACCCTTCAATCTTTTGTCAATCTAGCCTTCCTACCTCCCGTCAACCACAGCTAGTCGGGGAGGAGTAGGCATGGAAAAAGGCCGCTCAGCCCCGCCCAATTGGTGGCAGGCAGGGGCTTGGGCAGGCTGTTGAGGGCTTGGAGACATTGATTGGGTCAGGCTTGGGAATTATGGACCCTACGCCCTCAATTTAGTTTGTTTTTTTTTTTTTAATTTATAAAAACACTATGCAAGTAAAATAACAATTCATTTAATAGTAACTCTTTACTTGTTAGTTTTAGTTACAAAATGAAATTAAAAAAAAAAAAACACATTTAGTGGACAAAAGTTATACAAGTTTAATTGAATTGAGTGGTTTTTAAAATTGCAAATTTACTATACAAATATTCAATTAAACAAAATCATTTAAAGTTTTGTTAATAATTGAATTAAGTGATTTTTTTTATCAAAGGAGAACCAATTTCATTCAACAGACAGATTCCACAAGATAACAGGTACAAGCTGATTACAAAGTGGAGAAACAAATCACAACAACAACAACAGCAAAAAAACCAAAAAACACAGCAACAAAGCAAACAAAAGAACAGACACACAACATCACCACTTGTAATGTTGTACTACAACCTCCAAACCCAGATAAAACCATCTGTAGTGCAGCTCAAAACCGAACCGGCTGAGGAGGAAGCTACCAAAGACCCGTACCAAAGATCATCCCAAACCGCATCAAATATGCGAAGAGACCCGCCAAAACTTCAGATCTGCAAAGAGGAGGCCAGATCTAACCACAGAGAAAGCAGATCTAGAAGATGTGAAGACACACACCAAACAAACAAAGAAGAAGAAAAAACCACAAACCCCACAAAAAAGGGGAAAATCCCTCACAAAAGAGGAAAAAGGAGGGACAAAACCCCACAAAGGGGGACAAATCTCTCATATCTCATAAAGAAAGAAAAAGAAACAAAAATATATACAAGAGGATTTGCCATGGAGGGAGAGAGGGAACTTAGAGAGAGGTTGGAGAGAAAGTTAGAGAGGTTGGAGAAGGCAGTTGAAAACTTAGAGCAACCCTAAGAGTAGTCATCAAATTTGGGTATCCAAAATACTATTTGGTTACTTGAATAGTGTTTTACATACCAAATAAATCTCCTGCACTCCAACCATAGCATCCAAAACCAGTAGCCATTTTATTGTTTAATATATTTTGATGTATCTCAATCATAAATACACTAAAAATATTATATTATTCGCAAACCAATGGCTAGGATCTTCCCACCAAATATGGATCCCTCTCACTTTCTCTCTCCAAAGGCTATAAGTTTAAAGACCTAAACCATGAGTTTTCATAATGAATCCCCTTTTGGATCCCCCATTGGAGTACAATTTTTGAGATGAAGGGATCCATTTTGACATCTTTTGAATTTGAATACCCATTTAAATCCCCCATTAGAGTTGCTCTTACAGGATTTTTGAATTAAGTGATTTGAAAAATACAATCGATTTAAAAGCGTAACTTGGGCCGGGTCTTGGCGGGCAGGCCAAAGACTTATTTTTTCAGGCTTGGGCTTCGGGCCGGGCTTTGAATGGAAGAACTCTTAACCCGCCCAAGGGTCTACGAGGCATAGCCCGAGGTACGGACCGGGCCGGGCCATATTTCCAAGGGAGGTAGCTTGATTACTGAGAATAGCAGAAAGGAAGAATTGAGGAGTGAAGTCTATGAATTCTATCGTAGGGGCAACGCAGTTTCATGTTTCTTTTCTTATGATTATGATCATTCGGACAAACCAAACTGTGAATAGAGAAGAAATGGATTCACTTGCTTTGCTCTTCAATAAGTTGATGACGGGTATGTAAATTTTGATATTCTACTTCCATTGCCCAACAATTTAATTTACCTCAATGAACCCACTAAATATGAAAATATGAGACCACCCTTGTGCTTGTTTGAAAGGTCTGATCAATTTAATCTCCATATAATAAAATAAAAAATAAAGGGTATCTGATTTATTATTCATTATTTTGCATTTTATGTGTCACAGCTTCCCCAATGTGCATATCCCTGACAAGGCTCCACAGCAGGTTCCCATAGTATGTTTACATGTGTAATACCTGTAATTTTCTTTTCTTTAATAATAATAGTTTCCTAAATTTTTTGGCATTTGACTGTCTAACTTTATATTATTATTTTAATATTGAGATGATTTTGACGTATCATAAGATTATTGACTAGACTGTAGTGACCATACCGCCTCGACCGTAATTAGAATTAACTTAGTCCTGTACCTGGACCCGGACATTAGAAATAATACCCGTCTGCACGTAAACCGAGATCGACACGCATAACGAGGAACTTATGCATGCAAACCGAGAAAGTAGCACGCAACCCAAGGTGGGCCCCACATGGCCGGCCACATGGAAGCTACATGCAACCCCATTGACACATGTCACCACCCCATGTGACACTTGTCCACTTGTAGGACACTTGTCCTAACATGCATACATGCATGTGACATCTAGCATAAGTCTTGCATTATATAAGCTTCCATGCATATGCATTTTTAGTTCTTTTAGTACATTACAATCTGCATTTAGAGAGGAAGTTAGGAGACTTGCATGTCCATGAGAAAAATAGAAGAGAAGAAAGAGGATTAGAAGAGGAGGAAGAAGAAGATTTCATCACTTGAAGCTTGTGTCCAAGCTTCCTAAGCTCTAATCCAAAGGCCAAGCTCAATTTCAAGTTTAAGTGAGTATTCTAACTCACTTTAGAACCTATATAGTATGTAGTAATGTTTCTAACTCTCATTATATATTGCTACTAAATCATTTTCTTGTTTGGTATTTTGGGCAAAATTTTCCTTAATTTGATACGAAAGAGACGTTCGATCAAAATTGAATCCAAAAAAAAAAAAACCAAAAAAATCACTGCCACAAGTATAAAGAAAATAGTCTTGATTTGTAAATATGGTAGTTTGTTGATAGGTTTCTCACCTATACCAAATTAAAGGTGTTGGCTAATTGCAACCTTCCGGTAGTGATTGCAAAGAAATTGGACACAATCATGGTTCAAAGTATCGGTTGGTACCTCCATGAGATGTTCGATTCGTCTCTGTATCACTGAGACTAAGACAAGAACTCAACTTCGTCAAAGAGTTAGCAGAAATGCATTCTCTCACTTGGTGTTGTGAGATGGCTCAATTATCTCGCCCAAGACAATTTATATGGCAAGTTGTCTCGCCAGACGTCTCGATAGACTACAACGACTTTGTGAGACATGTGGTTTCGCTTAAGCAGTATCTAAAATACATATATAATCTTGTCTAAAACCATTAAGTTCCACTCACTTAAAACTCTAGATAGACTCCTCTCCAACAAACTTTTGTACGCTAGGTTTTTCTTTTTCTCAACAATGCACTCACTAATAATAATTTAAACAGACACGATAATTAAAAATTTTCAACAAGAAACTGGGATATAGTTTACACTTGTTTTCGTATTATTTGTACGTGATTTTGTTTATGTTTGTCTTGTTGATAGACTCAGATGTTAATTCCAATCGATGAATATCAAACATTTCTTATTCTTTGTTTTATTATCCTTTGAAGGAGTAAACAAAGAAAATTTTCATTAGACCATTGTAGATTTATGATACATTTATGAGGAAAATTTCATATTAATATGCATTCTTAACAAGTACGATATAGCATCTTAGCCAGTTGGTGCTTATGTACTCACTTTAACTATCTTTTATGAGCTCCATTGTACATTTTGTTTTAAATGAAGGGCAACTTATGTTATTTTTCTTTGAGAAAACTTTCCTAATTTTGAAAAGTACTCTAAGCCCAATTCCATGACTGAGTTGTCTCGAACGCCTCCAATCTCGTAAACAAAAAGGTGACTTTGAACCATGGATGGAATCCTACCTTCATTACGATTGAGGATTGCATATGTATGAATAATAAAAGGAAAGAAAAAGAGAGAGAATAAATTGAATAACAAGTTAATAAGAATGCCATTGAATCATATTTTACTTTCTTCTATGAGTTATGGTAACCTAGTTTACTAGGATGAGAAACTGAAATTTATAGACCACTAGTTTGTGACTTTAATTTGCGTTAGTTTAAAAAAAAATCCCTTCTGATGGTCTCAAATCAAAGTTTTGGTGCATATTGATGTGTAAAAGAGGTAGGTTTTTACTAAAATGTGTAACCCCACACCCCCCACCACCACCTACTGTGCCGTATTTGGCTGTAATATCTAATTACGTGCTTAATGGTGGTGATGCATCAAAATTTCATCAGATGCTTTCCTAATAAATACATTCAGACATGAATTTGTGACTTTTGATGTCTAGAGGAGTTTGAGAGTTATGCATCATGTGAAGTTTGAAAAATGTTATAGGTTAGATGTAATTCTACTCTTAATTAAGAACTAGTAATCATTAGACACGATTTGATTTGATTTTTTGTTGTTGTTGTTGTTATTATTATTTTATTTTTTTGCGGGGGGGTGGGGGGTGTGGTCCATGGTCGTACGAGTGTCAGATCGCTTGTCAACCTGTCACGGTGGATACACGTGTCCAAGCTTGATAACAAACGTATTCTTGACTCCTTTTTTGATGAAAAACAGAAAAATCAAACCCCAAGAACTGTATATCTGATTGCAAAGAAGAAGAAGAAGAAGAATACCACATCAAGAGAGAAGGGTAGAGTTACTCTTGGTATGTGTTGAGGAGTTTGACAGTCTTTGTGAATTGTGTGTAAGTGTGAAACTATGCTCCAAAAATGGAACATTACAAGTGAGATGTAGTTCTACTCTTAATTTGGTGAATCTCTCCTTTGACTTTCTTGATGCCATATAAGAACTTATAGTCATTAGTTGTGCGGGTGGGGGGTCCATGGCCCCACTAGTGTCAGATCACTTGTCGACACCTGCCAAGATGGACACACGTGTCCACACTCAATTAGAAACATATCGTTGACACCCTTTTTGATGAAAGATAGAGAAAAATCAAACACAAGAAGAAGACGTCAAGAGAGAGAAGGGTAGAGGGTGTTAAGACACCAATTTCTCAAAAAGCTCAAGCTGCTAGAGAATGGGAACCACCAGTTGCTCAAAAAACTTAAACTGTTAGAGAATAGGCCAATAATGTATATCAAAATTCAACAAGGATGTCATTATCAGTAGAAGACATAGCAGCTTTGCCGCATCCACCACGATTTCACCATGGTGATCTTTAACTCTACTGGTTCCTTTTTGTATTCCCCTCCCGATTATTCTTCGATTTCATTTTCTTTTTCTTTTTAATTGGTTTTCTAGTTAGATAGGGCCCTTAGTCTTGGGCTTCTCCTTTCATCGAATGAAAGAGATTTATCTAAATGTAATTTACCATATATGGTTGTTTGAGCCATTACTTTCTTGTATACCAAAGCCCACATAGAATAAAAAATTACCCCTATACCAGTAGCATATATATATATATATATTTGGATTTCACCGTTGTCCATGGTAACCGTATTAAATAAACCCCGCTGAAGATATTTAGTTACATTAGAAACCCCCGTCTCGATGTTCTTTCCAATTTTCCTTCTCTTATATTAGTAGTCAAATGGACACCTTTACTTGAACATTTGCAGAAAAACTTAGGAAATTCTAGACTTCATCAAACAAAATACAGGTAAAACAATTGATGTGATGTATTTGTGTGTATCTATAATAATGTAATTTTCTTTACATTTTTGTATTTCTTACTCTATATTTTTTCTTCATGTCTTTTCTTGAGGTTTCCCGCATAAGATAACCCTGTGTAAATTTCGATGCTTAAAAATTGTGGCCATGTATACAAATAAAAATTTATTAGGAAAAAAACTCTATTTGATGTGAAGATGGAAACCATATGTGTGTGTGTGTGTGTATGTGTTTCAAATGCATGAGAGAGAATAAAGTAGGAGAGAAATTAGAGCATAAATTAGGTGCGCGATGGAAATGAGGGTAAACCTATGTGATAATTGGGGAAAATTAGCTAAAAAACCATGTGTATGTACAATCACCTTCCTTTCTAGTTTTAGTCAACATAACATCTTTGTCTCAATTTGTCTATGGTATGGTATTTCTTGGTTACCACTTGCAACATAAATATGCAATAGGGTAAAGTGATGGAATGCTCTGTTTTGTGCCATACTATTTATTTATACATATATACCTCTGGAATTTCTATGCTCCTTTAAGTTACTTTCCTTTTAGTTCATGTGTTTTTGTTTTGTAATATTAAATGGTCCCAACCATTGATTTTCCTTTCTAGGGATGATAAAAGGGGTGGATCCAATGCCGCTGAGCAGATTTCCTATAACTGTTAGTGACATCCCAAGTTGTTCTCACACTATTTCAGCTGAAAGTTGCACACTCTTACTGGTTTTTCTGCCTTGCATCAACTTAAAAGCTCGGTTTATTCTGTTATATCTCTTATCAGGGAATCGACCAAATTTCCCCCGACTTGCAGTATCCAGTATTAAACTCTCTTTTACCAGTGCCAAACCAGAAACAAAATTTTCAGGTGCCAGCCGATCAATGTCAGGGTGATAATATATCTCAAGTAGCTGCACAGACACCAAAGAATCCATTATCTTCCTTTGCAGAAAGAAGTAGTAATTCGGGCATTACTACACGTCCGAGGAATGAATTAAGTGGAAAAGATGGACCGGTAAGTTAAAGCACGAATGTCTTAGTTTCACTTGGTTTATTTCTTTAAATTCCATAATGTGAAAAGTTTGCATTTCATGAAGATCTTATTTAGGAAACCTTTCTTTTTCCTTTACAAGAAAACTTATCATCTACAAGTTTAAAATTGCAAAATTTATTTTATCAGGCATGCAAACATATGTTTATATACACAGATGTGTGATTGTCTCAAGATGTGTATGCAGCAATTAGATGGCTATTCAGCATATAGCACCGCAGAATTTTTGTGGACATGAAGTGAGACGCCTTATCTTCATGTTGACATGTATTTTTGTTTCACTTCACAGTATTTTCACAACATAAAAGAAAAAGAATACCCTGGGGATTCTTGCTCCTTGCAATATGTAAGGGAATGTATTTTGGGTATTTCTTTTCATTGCGTTTGACTATAACATTTAAGGTAAAAAATTTAATTGCATAATGTCTCTCCTTCAAATGGAATGTTAGACCTATTTTAAGTAAAGATTGAGCGAGTGGTCCTCAATTCGCGGCTTTTATATCTTATATTAAACCAATTTAAAATAAAAGTTGACTTCGGTTATTTCTCTATGCTTATAATCGTGACCGTAATATTAACCCCCACCCCTACCCCTTTTCTTTTTTTGTTCTTTTGGTAATTTCAGTTTTCTGGCATTATAACTAAATGAAATGTCATTTGCTTTTGGAGGAATGTAGCTAATCTTTCTTTTTCTAGAGACTTGGCCCACCGGCCCAACCAGAACAAACATAGGGCTTGGGCTAAGAGCCTGTAGTGCCTGCAGGGACTATGTTTTTGGGCCCAATAAAATTTAACGTAAAGTGATATATGATGACTTAGATGATGATCCCAACGAGCCAAACAGCAGAGAAGCAAACGGTGGTCCCTATGAGACAAACACTAGAGCAACAAATGGTGGTCCCTATTGGACAAACTGCAGGGCAGCAACAGAACGTTCAGCTGAAGCAGCACCGGTTATATGAGGTTTGCTTGGATCGTATGGTATTCATTTATTCTGATAGGTCATGGGCTAACCCTGCAACTGAAATCAATAATGAAAGAGTAAATATTCGCGCACGATGCTTTATTTTATTTGATTGCTAAATTTTGGGTCATCCGTTACGATAAAAGACAAAACAAAATAGGTATAACGCGAAAGTATATATAATTATGTATATAATCTATAGATAGAAATACGTTTTGGGGCATTCTATTTGGTAGGAAACATAGTTTCTGTTTTGTTCGTAGATTTAGAGGGGAAGGAAAAGGAAAACTGAGGCTTTGTTTGTTTCTTGGATTTAGTAAGGGACAAGAAAAGCAAACATAGGGGAAAGCCTTGTTCTTTGTTGGGTTAATGAGGAAAAGTATGAGGAAAATAGGAAAGAAAAGAGAATAAGTTGAGAAATAAATAAAATATTTTGACTGTTGCGAGTCATTTTCCTTCCTTTATTCGTATATTACAGTTATATCTTAGAAAATTTTATTTTCTTATGGTAGTTTAGCATATAATGGCCCGTTTGGTTCATGGATTCTTAGGGTGGATTTTGATTCCACCTTATGATTACTAGTAATCTTAAAATTTATCCTTGTTTGTTTCATGGATTATTCATTGAATTGTGGGTCCCATTGGATTTAGAATCCACCCAAAGGTGGAAAATAGGGTGGATTCTAAATCCTAGCTTGGAGATGGTATTCTCAAAGATTACTGGGGTTTCGATTTCCTAATTTCATACTACCTAAATTAGCCCTTATATTTGTGGAAGGTATAAGTTAACATCATTCCTATTATGGATAGCCTTCAAGGGTAGTTTAGGTATTTAACATCATTCCTATTTCATTTTCCTTGACCCAACCAAACACTGGATTCTAAATCCAGCTAGGATTCCGCTCGTAGACCAAACACTTTGCAGGGATTCAGATTCCTAGTAAATTGATTACTAGTATTATGACTCCTGGTAATCAGAATCCACCTAAAATAATCCATGAACCAAACGGGTCGTAAAGGAAAACATAAGGGAAGACACGAGAGAATTAATTTTCCTTCTTGTTTTCCTTTCCCTTTTCTTTTCCTTCTCTAAATCCGCAAAGCAAGCAGAGCCTGCGTAAAACACTTTTCTATATTTGGTTAATGAGGAAAACAATGAAGGAAATAAAAAGGCAAAGAAAATAGGGTGAAAATAAAGTTAAAACTGTTGATTTTTCTAAGTAACTTCCATTCCTCTTTTCTTGAGTTAATATTATATTTCAAAAAAAATTGATTTCTGATGTTAGGAGGAATACATTAGGAACCAGTTTTTCTTCTATCTACCCTTTTCTTGAACTTTTCCTTCTCTAAATCTGCAAACCAAGCGGAGCCATAGAAGGGGGAGCTTTTCCCTCTTGGTGGAAGATGAAGGAATACACTTTTCATTGCTCATGTTTCTTTAAACATTCCTGTTTAGGATCCGAACAACGGAAATACGAAGAGCTTCTCATATTCCAAGCCGAAGACAATGCTTTGATACAAGGATGGATCTAGGGGGGGGGGGGGGGGGGGTTGTTGTTGGGCGCGAGAGTGGGGGCGACCGCCCCCCCTTAGATTTGGAAACAAACACTTAATTATACTAATATTATTCGTAAATACACGTTAAGTATATACACTTGCCCCCCCCCCCCATATAAGTAAACGCCAAAAAAAAAAAAATTTCGGGGGCGCTGCCCCTGAACCCCCGCATGTTCCCCCCCCCCCCCCCCCCCCCCCCCCCCCCCCCCTAGGCTGGATTCCTGGATCCGTCCCTGCTTTGGTAGGTCGTACCACCTCATTGGAAAATGTGACGCTTTTGCCTTATTTCAAAGCTATCATCATGGTTTTCAGAAAATAGTTTGATCGTGAGGATCAATTCAGGTTTCCATACAAATCTAATATGACTCATGATTCAATACAATTCAGGATTCATAATTTTGAATTTTTAAGTCTTTAGTCGTAAGTGGAAAACTTTCAACATTTTGACCCTTGATATTGCATGAAACTTGTCTGAAACTGTTATTTTGTTCATTTTAAGCAGTGTTTATAAACTTCTCATGTATAGATTGTATATTTCATTTGTTATTTTATTAAGAAGGCAAATCCAACAACTAACGGTTAGATTTACTATTTGATAGTGATGGGTATCATATTCATGGAAATTTTCAGAGAGAGAGAGAGACTATCATCATTTTTGTTGATTTTCTCTCACCAAAATATAAGCTTTCAATATGAATTTCATTTTCAGTGGTCTTCTTCTTGTTAAAAATGCAGAATAGTGAGGATGCCGAGGTAGATAAAACTTTCGATGAGAACTTTGAGTCATTTTTTTCCATTGATGGTGACCATGCTGATATCACGAGCAATTCATTCAGCACTTTACAACGATCTTCCGCATCATCTGACAAAAATGAGCTGGAAGGTAAATTAACACTGCCTAGCTTTACGATAGAAAATAGTAGATGATTGGCACCAGAACAATGGCCCCTAGGTTCTCTTTGTTTCATGGATTTAGTGAGGAAAAATAAAAGAAAACACTGAGGAAATCAATTTTATTTTTTTATTTGGTTAATAAGGAAAACACCCGAGGAAAATGGGAAGGAGAAGAGAATATTGTGAATATTTTGAAAATTGCTAATCTCTAATGTTATTTAAGTATGTAATAAACAATATGTGGGCTTGTTTGCTAATCTCTAATGGTTGGTTATTTCTTTCTCATTGTTTGTTGTGGAGCTGAAAATTCTCTCTGTAGTATACATCGTGGAGATTAATAGAAACACTATATCAACTTCAGTATGTTATTGTAAGATAAGAACTCGTTTTGGCATGCAGAATTCTCTTTCAAGGAAGTTGGTTCACTTCACTCGAGCAAAAGCAAGGTCCTATGCTACCAGTTTTCATCAGATGGAAAGCTATTAGCTACTGCTGGACATGAGAAGAGGGTTCAATCCTATAACTTCTTAGTGCTCGTTTGGATCAACTTATTTGGGACCAACAATCACTTGTTTGTGATTATTGAGAGATTTCAGTCTGTATGGCAAAACTTTTTCAAAAATCTGTTCTTGGTAAAGCTGAAAAAATAGCTTAAATCAGGAAGAGCAATTTGCTGCTCTTTTTAATATCTTTCGAAGCAAAATTTCTAATTTCCACAGCAACACCAAATCGGTTCTCAATGTTGGGCTTAAAGTTCTTAAATCATTTCTCAGGGTTTTTCTCATGTCTATGCCTTGATTGCATTCTTTCTGTACCAGGTCGCGATATGGACCATGAAGACTTTTGTGTGCACACGTACAGAAGAAGATCATTCTCACCTCATTACAGATGTTCGATTTAAACCAAATTCTACTGTTTTTGGTACATCTTCCTTCGACGGAACCGTGCAAATATGGGATGCAGAGACAGTAACTCTTTGCCTATCCTTATTTCCTTTTGATGCTTTTTTGTCACTTTTGCTTTACATTTCCTCTTAGAAATTTTCCTTTGAACTGAAGTTCCATATAAATTTTGCTCTCCTCGTGTGGGCAAAGTGTCATAGAGGCCCTATTTCTTGGCAGAATTTTATATCTTTTTCTCCTCGTTATCCTTTTCTTTTTCGTTGGTCAACTTATGTGCCGATCTCCCCATAAAATACATCTGTTTTACATGCAAATAAATGTGGAGATTTGCGAAATTAGAAACTTTCTTTATTTTTCCTGATTTTTCGCACATAAAAAATCAGCATTATGGATTTAAATTCAGTTCAACAACTTCACAAGCACGTAAATATTGATTAGAGTGCCTAACTTTGGGAAGTCCTCATGTTTGACACGTAGATGCCCTATCTAAACTTCGGAATATAATCTCACGGCCGCCTCAAATCATCCATAAAGATGGAAAATATAAGATTATATTAAAATTTTCTCTTAGAGGTTGTGTAGGTTTGTGTTATCTTCCAATGCATACAGAAAACATATACACGAATTTTTTTGGTTGTGCCTAGATTAAATTTTCTGAAAACTGGGTTTTTTTTGCAAATTAATGTTTATATGTTGGAAATCTCATTCAGATTGTGAATGAGAAAAGCTCCCAAAGAAAGATAGTTTGTTCTTAATCTGGTTATATCTTTGGGTCTCTCTCCCTCTATTCCTCTTCTTTGATCAATTTGATATGTGAATGCTTACTTATTTCCTATACATAATTGTAGCCAAACAATTCATTATCTAACCTTATTGGGCACAATGAACAAGTGATGTCATTTGATTTCCACCCAAGAAAGTCAGATCTCCTTTGTTCTTGTGATAGTAATGACGTGATCCGACTATGGAACACTCACAAGTGTACTTGCTCACGTGTCTTTAAGGTTAGTACATATGCTTTTACAAAAAGCATCTCCGTGTTTGTCTAATATTGTTCCATTATTCAACTCCATATATTTGTGGAATTGGGTGATGTGTCAATCAATTCTACATTCATTGATGGAGATTTTCCATGAATTGTTTGGAATGGTGGCTTCTATGTAGGTTTTGTTTGCTTACTGAAAATTGGTTTCTTTTGCAAATTGTAGTAGGGTCATGTGAATTGCACATGCACATACAACGACCTCAATACTTGCGAACATTTTTGGCTCTATTTGGTTTGCAAATTTAGAGAAGGAAAGGAAAACAAGAGAAAAGCTAGTTCCCTTGTGTAGTGTTTTCTTCCATGCTTAAATAATGGTGAAATTTAAAAAATAAAATAAAAAAATTTTATTATGAAATATAATTGTAACTTCAGAAAAATGAAAGGACCCACAAAATGAAGCCTTACTGTATTTTTTTCCCCCTATTTTTCTCATTGTAATCCTCGTTAACCAAACAAATAAAAGTGTTGTTCTCGGTGTTTTCCTTTCCTTTCCTTTCCCTCAGTAAAGCCATGAGCCAAAAAAGAGCCTAGTGGAATACTAAAGTCAAGATCTTGAAATCTATATCCGGGATTTTCCAACTAGATGCTTAGTTTTTATTACCTGATTAATCATTCTTCATGATTGTAAGATATCATAGTCCTATACCATATGACATGGTATTTTTGATCCGACAGCTCCATAACTTATTTCCAATGATGTATCACGTCTCTCTGAACTTTGTAGTTATGCTGCTTTGAAGAGATATTAAGGCTCCGTTTGGTTTGCGGGTGAAGGAAAAGAAAAGGAAAACAAGAAGAAAGCTGATCTAGTGTTTCACTACATGCTTAAATAATACAAGAAATTTAGAGTTTTCAAAATATAATTGGAACTCAATAAAAGAGGATAAGAAATGACTCAGCACATTCAAAAAAAAAATTTCCTCACCCTATTTTCTTATATTTCCTATCTTGTTTGTTGTTTTCCTTATTAACCAAAAAAATAAATTGTTCTCCTTGCTGTTTTCTTTTCCTTTTCCCTCGCTAAATTCGCAAACCAAACAGTGCCTTAGTACTCTAGGTATTCTTGCAAATTGTACCTAGATCTCCATAATTTCAGGGAGCTACAAGACAAGTTAGATTCCAGGCCCGCGTTGGTAACCTTTTGGCTGCTGCTTCTGGAAATGGTATCAGTTTATTTGATGTTGAGACTAGCAGCCTTCAATACTACTTGGAGGTATGTACGATGATGGTTGTAGTTCTGATGGAATTAAGGATGTGTTTGGAAAATGATATTTCCGGAATACATTCTCACCAATTATAATCATCTTTGTTAAGTCAACATTTGCTCCAAAGGCTTAAATTGTTAGAGAATGGGTCAAACAGTGTATATCAAGCTTAAACACTCTCCTTCACGTGCGACACCGTCTCGAATGTGGAGAGGAAACAATCCAAACTCCATCGTAGTGGAGACAAATAACAAAGTGCAAATATGAACATCTAAGCGGAGATAGAGAGTCAAACCCAAGACCTCTCAATAAACAAAGCTCTAGTACCATGTTAAGCCACCAATTACTCCAAAAGCTTAAGCTGTTAGAGAATGGGCCAATGACGTATATCAAGCTTCAACAATCTTCATTTACAATTTATCTTAAACATCTCTCTCTCTCTCTCTCTCTCTCTCTCTCTCTCTCTCTGTGTGTGTGTGTGTGTATCTATATATATTTATATATATGGCTATAGTATATTTTGACACATTTCTTCTGAAGAAAAAGTCACTATGGTACCAAATGCAGCATAACATTCTTCTTTACGTGCATTACACGTCAAATTTTTTTTATTTTATTTATTTTTATTTTATTTTTTAATGTTAATTCTAATTTCTTGATAGTTGAGGCAATTTACTGTGTTATTCTTGACTATAGGGACATGTCAACAATGTCCATTCATTATGCTGGGATACAACTGGCAAATATATTGCGTCTGTGAGTGAAGATAGTGCACGGGTTTGGTCAATTGGGTTGGGCGGAAAATGCATACATGAATTGCACTCTAATGGAAACAAGTTCGAATTGTGCACTTTCCATCCCGGATATCTCTACTCTTGATAATTGGTTGCTACCAGGTATGAGTAATTTTTTATTTTTTATTTTTTGAATCAACAATTCTCACTATCTTATTTCTGAGGGTTATTATTTTTCCCTAAATGCAAAATTGGAGTTATACTTATCCTTAATTGTTCATCTCTATCCAGATTGACTTTTCCTTTGATGAGGTCCATTGCTCCTCGTATAAATATTGTATTTTTCGAGGTTATGAGGATCAGGTTGATTCGAAATTGACAACAAAAAATAGAAAATTATGTTGATGAGACGTGCTTTATTCTCGCTGTACAAATTATTACAATTTGTTACTGATTTCTAAATAAAGGCTGCTGGTCCATAACCTAGAGCCGGCCGAAAATGCTTAAGCCCAAGTTACGAGTAGCAAGCTTGTGGGATTCTTATAATCCAATTACACTACACTTAGCAAACCGATGTGAATATCACATATTCAAAATTATATTTGCTAGTAGAAACATTATTCTATTTATTTCTACCGAAAATATATACTACAATTGTATAAAAAATAATGCATTTCTCCAAGATATCAAGTACACACTTGTCCTTGCAATAGAAAATTTTCATTTAAACCATTAATATTTTCGGAGTTCCTTTTTCTTAAAACTTCCATGAGAGACGTATCTGCGGTTTTTTGCCAAAATAATTTGCCTGCATTGCATGCTTCAATCACGTATTCCATTTTAGTTTCATTAAGTAGGGACCTGAATAGATGTTTGTTAGACTTCCAATCCTGTAGAGCCGGTTATAATTTTATACAGTCAGGCTCTCCAACACACTGGTAGAGCGTTGTGACGACGCACTATGATTAAAAAGCCATAAATCCACCCCGCCGACCCGCGTGTGTATGGAGTAACCCGCCGCATCTGTTTTTTTTTTTTTTAAATCCTAGTGCGTCGCCCAATGCGCTCTACCTAGTGTGTTGGAGAGCCTGACTGTATGTATATATATGAACGATCTAATGTCTTCCGATTTCACGGTGAAATCGAACCTTATTGTATGAATTGTTCCTGCAGTCAATAGAACTGTGGAATCCAACTGAGAGCAATAGAACTTTGACAGTTGCTGCACACAATTGTATAATTGCTGTATTGTCTGATTCTCCTTAGAACGAATTGATTGCCTCAGCAAGTCATGACCAGTATGTGAAGAATTGGAAATGACGCCTCTATGCGTGTGTGTGTGTGTGTGTGTGTGTGTACATGTGGATACAATACATATGGGGTTTGCATCTGATTCTTTGTGCTGCCCAAAGTTGCACCATCAGGAATAAAGTCATATATTTGAAGAAGATACAACTTTTCTTTTAGAGGTTACAGCTATACATGCATGGACCACAGGAATAGATGTCAATATGTTATAGTTTTGTAGTGTTTGACACTGTTTTTTTTATTTTTGATTTTGATTTTTTTATTTTTTTTGGGAATTCATGACTGTAATTTTGAACTTTGGATCATCTCAAACTTATGGGAATAATTTTATTTCTGTGTTCTGTTAGGTAACAGCAAAGAATGGAAGTAATTCCATTCTGTTTGAATTGAGAGTTTACAGAAGTCGGTTGTTTTTAGTGGTATAATAAGTCATTTTGTTCTTCATTTCTCCAATTGAGAGAAGGTTTGTTTTTTCAAAGGAAACTGTAAGTCTTGGAAAGCTATCAAATTCCTAGAAAATAATCTTCTAAAAAGTTTGAGTAGTGCTATGGTTTTCGAATTTTGTTTCCCAAGTGTGCTTTATATATTGCAGTGGGCTTACTTGATTTTTATTGGAGAATGTTGAAGTGACCCTATCATTATTGAAGGTGGTCGTACCATCACTGATTATTTTACCATAATAGGTTTTGTCTTTAGACAAAGACTTGGGCGGCTTTGTACTATTTGAGATGTGAATGATTTTCGAATGTAGATTGGCACATGTGTGGTAGAAATGGAGACTAATCTCAAAATAGAACAAAATGTGCACGAGTATTGAAGTCAAGGGCGGAACTATGCCTAGGGCCACGGCCCTACGAATTTTATTAAAGCTTGATTGCGAATATATAATTTGTAGATTTTACTATTAATGTAGGTATTAACTCCTTCAAATGTTTAACTTTTAAAAGTTGTTCATGGTAAAATTACAACACTCATTGTGATAATCCATAAGCCAAAGGATTACAATAGATAATAAGAATTGCAAATACCAAACCTTCGAACTCTCAAACAGGTTATAAAAAAAATAAAATAAAATCCCTCACATAGTAACACTTTAATCTTGTAAATACAAAAAATAAAGATCGAAAATATGTATGAATAGATTCAAAAAAAAAAATCGCATCAAGGGCGCTGCCCTCAATCCACCTTGTGTCCATGTTAGGTAGCCTACCTAGTAATTCGATCTTCAAGTGCAAATTCCTGATTCTGAATGTTGTCCTCGTATTGATCTATATATTTGGTGGCTTGAAGTCGAAGTTAATTAAGGTAATAACCAAGATAAGTAATAGTCCAATAAAGTTTATCCAACTTTTTCCGTTAACCTTCACTAAAATTGCTAAATCAAGGTATGAATGACACTAGGTAGGAAAATCAACAATAACATGCATTCTTTGTTCAGATTTGAAGTGTATTTTAGAGAAATGAACTTCCTTAGAGACTTGAGAACTCACGTGCACAATACTTAGTGCACGCTGTCAACTTCTAAATATTGGAAGGGCATTTCTTTTAACTTCTATTATCTTTGAAATTTTTTTTTTAAATAAATAAACACTGCATAAAAGAATGAAATCAAAAGCATGTCATAAGCTGATTATAATCATTCACAGTCTTTCATGAGCAGTAACTGAGCATAATGAATACATGATAGATCATGTAATTGTTACTACACATTCATATAAATTGTAGCTTTCTTGGCAGTTAATAGATCATGTAATTGTTACTACACATTCATATAAATTGTAGCTTTCTTGGCAGTTAATAGAATTCCAAAACAAAACATATGTTCATATTAGGTATGCCTCATAGCATTTATGCTTATTTGAGATATAGGAGAAAACTAAATCAATTATGTCATTGAATCAATTATATGTGGGCATGAGCCAGTACATTATATGTGGATACCAGCCAATACATGGATTGTAAGTACCTTGCGACACTTGTCCACGAGTTACTGTTGAGGAATTTTCAAAACAAGGAATTAAGAGTGAGTGTGATTTGGATTAATAGAAATCATGGGTCGCAACCATTGGGGTTGAATCCGAACTGATGGGTCGCAACCATTCAGATTCGATTCAAATTCAAGTTCAAATTGTATCCCTTGAATCAATAGTCACAGGGCTAATAGATATGAATGTTTATGAAGGAACACTATCCATTCTATATATAGAGTGTATCAATTCTCATTTGGAGGATGCAAAAAATCTCGCTCTTCTTCCTTATGGAAAATTAGGAGTTTAAATTACGTTATTTCTTTGGATAAAATATATATTTTTAGAATCTGTTTTCTGCATAAATAGAATTCTAGAACTGACTTTTATTTCTTGGTAGATATTTTGAGCTATCTTCAATAGTGCATATTGTAGATAGGTTAGCTTCGTTGTACCTTGAATACAGATTTGCGGAATACCCGTTTGCACACCAAATTATAATTATGGTGGGGGCAAATACTCTATTTAGGGAAGTGTCTCGTACATGCCTTGAAGCATATGTTATTGGTGTAATAACCTGCATTTTCATTTAATTTCTTGTAATTGCATTTGACATATTTAAATTCAATTTGAATTTTCATGATTAATCTGTATTGTTAATCTCATTTTTATTTACAATTCTTATATGTTAAATCTGATTTCTTGTTTTATTTCACAATTAATATTCTTTTGGGGTCAAACTGTAATTTTTACAAATTTAGCAATACCTGTGTTGAATTTCAAATCTGTATTTCAAAACGGTGAAAGTAATTTCTTTTGACTCAATCAGTATTTTTATGAAACCAGGAAATCACTTCTTACACTAAAATGAAATTCCTGTATTTTTGTGGTGACCACCGAGCCCCGAAAATACCAGTTTATGTTCAAAACTGTCCACGCTATGTTGAACTTCTACAGATTTTGGAAGTGACTGATTGGACAATTGCTTTATTTCTAATTATGGAAACTCATCATTGGATAAGGCCTTGTTTGGTTGTTACATATGTGAGTGTGCATTGCTAGTGCCATAAGCCATGTTTCCCAAACACCCCAAAGTTTGACCCCTACATATCTAGCTTGGCTCTTGGAGGATCTGTGGGTTGTATATGCAGTGTATATACGTAGATACATATATGCTGATCATTGTGGTTATATTGTAATTGAATTATTAACTCAATTTGTTGAGTATTCCTCAATTTGTTTGGAGCCCAAGCTCATCCTTTGGCTTCTCTATTTATACACTACACACACACACACACACACAATTTCAGCAGAATGAAATTCAGAGAGAAAAGAGAGAGAGTTTGAGAGTTAGTTTCAGAATTTTAGAGAGAGTTTGGACCTCCATAGCTTAAAGCTTCAAAGGAGTTCTTATATTGCAAATCCTTTCTCAACATATTATCATCTCTTCATCTCTATCACAGTGAGTATTCTAAACTCACTCTAGAATGTAAATTCATGCTTAGTTACTGAATTTGTGTATGTATTAAGATCCTCCATTGCTAAATTCGTCCATGGAAGCTTGAGCTTCAAAATCACAATTTCTCAAACTCAACCAAAATCCGTTGTTAGAATGAAATATGAAAGATTATACATCCTACATGCCATATTTAAAGTATTAGACCTTAATTTGTTCATATAAGAAAGTATAAAAGAAAATTAGTTTTGACATGTTTTAGTTTTTTATAAAATTGGAGAGCTATGGATCAAATGGTGTTTCATTGATTATGGATTTGAATTCCTTACGAAAAAACTGAAGAGAATCATATATTATAAGGCCTAATTACTTCCGAAATTGAAAATGGGTCAAAATGGACCCTTAAAACTGAAACAAGGGAATTCTGGGGAAGAAGACGAAGCCTCAGCATCAGCTCGCGACACGATCGCGCGGGCGAGAATCGCGCGAGCGGCCCGCGCGAGCGACCCCTCGCGCGAGCGGCCCGCGCGCGCGAGGCATGCGTCTCCAGGCAGACAGAAAAGTTTATATATATATATATATAAAATGAAATTTAGACAGGTCGCGCAAGCGAGGGTCACGCGAGGGACCCTTCGCGCGAGCGATCCGCGCGCCGACCTTGGCTTTTTCAGGCAGACAGAAAGTTTATATAAAATGAAAATGGGGCATATCGCGCGAGCGACCCGTCGCTCGAGCGGCCCGCGCGTGCGACCTCCGGCAGATTCTGGTTTTTGTCTGTTTTGTATTTAGGGACTGTTTGGTTCAATTTTTAAGTACTGTTAAGGTTCTGTTTGGGAATTTATTTAATCAGAACTCTATTGGTTATGTTTGAGATAATTAAAACATTGTATTATGACTTATCAATCCCCGTACGTACATTGTTCCTTTAATTCAGCGATTTACTTTGTGTTTAAGTTCACGTCATTCATGTGGGGTCAGTGGTACATGCATGTGGGTGTTAGTCAGTGTGGAAAGAGTATGAGATTGAGATTGAGGTTGCGGTTGTGGTTGTGGTTGAGATTGCGGTGAGGGTATCTTTGAAATGCGACGGTGGCAAATTTGGACACTCCCTGACGCCCATGGAAGCGTTAAAGTGTGTGACGCCGAACTTGGACATTCCCTGGCACCCATGGTAGTGCTAAAGTGTGGCCTACGGACACTCCCTGATACCCGAGTCTGGATACTGCGTGAGGTTGCTCCGGTATTTGCATGGCGGTTTAGGTATTCAAAGTGTGAGGCAATGGACACTCCCTGGTACCCCGGACCAAAGTGTGAGGCAAACTGGACACTCCCTGGCGCCCCGTTGCTAAAGTGTGGCTATCTTAGTGTTTCAAAGATACTAGGAGTAAGATAGTGGGTTGTTGTGTCTGTCGAGAGAAAAGTGTCGGCAAGATGAGTGTGGTGCATTGTCTCATACACAATTATATGTTTCATGAATGATCGACTTTTAATGTATTCCTTGTTGTTTTTATAAAATTAAATTCTCTCTATGTTAAATTATTGATTTTACAAATTGAAAATGGAAAAAGGTAAATGAGTATGTTTTACATTTAAAGTTATGCTTTTAATACTCACCAGCTTCTTGAAGCTGACGACGTTGATGCGTCCTGGACATTCGTGTCCAGGCTTTTCAGGTTACAATCAGGAGGAATCTTATGACTACGCTAACTGAGAATGGCTGCCTTTGGAATGAGAGAACTATTTATTGATTATATGCTTTAAGTTATATGTTTTAAGTTTTAAACTGTTTGTTTTATAAGGATGACTGTAATAGACACTAAGTTATTGTTTTATTTTAAGGCGGTCTGTGCCTTAGTTGACCCCGTATCATAAGATGTAATAAGTTAGAAAAATTTTATAAGCCTTGATTGCTCTGCTCTGATTATTATGTTTTGTTTGTTCGACGTTTGGGACGGAATCGATCCATCAAACTGTCGCGACCTACGGGTCCATAAAAGAAATTAAACGCTTTCCTTATTTATGCTACGTCGGGGCGTGACAATTGGAGTACATTTTGTGCGGTTTTGTTTATAGATGGATTTTGAAGACTTTGAAGACCAAATTTTCCAACAATGTAAATACAGTATTTTGAGATTCATCTTCAGTAAACTTCGCCAAAGGACAGTGATTTACGATAAGTCATTTCTTCTCTTACTTCGTTAAATCTATTATATTTATAGCATACAGTATCGTTATGATTCATAAATACTAGAAAATATATATGATTCTTTGTGAAGTTTCAAGTTTCAATACTTAATTACTTATACATCATACACTGATTGGGTTCTGATATTGAATAGTTGCACCGTCTGAGAATAAGAAAGTATTTTAACAATTCAATGGAATATGCATATTTCTGAAACAATGAACTCTCTACATATATACATGGTGGCTCGGAAATAGGGCTGGCATTTATCAATTTAGTTTAAATTGTGATTCTTCTGAATTTAAAGGAAGTTGGACTAATTAATTTGGTTTTTATTTATCTTACACTCAGACCTTAAGTGTGTTTTTTATCTTGATTCTTTCTGACGGTAAACACAAAATCTTACACATCCACTCGCAAAGGAAACGAACGGTTTGTGTTGTTTCAATAAATCTGAATCGGTGCCAGAAATAATGAACGATATACATATATGAATATATATATATATATATATATATATGTGTGTGTGTGTGTATGTATGTATGTGATATATCTCGTATTTAACCAGAATATTGGTTGAACAATAAACAAAGGAAAAAGGTACTTTCAACATTACCAATAAATGCAAGAAAAATCAGTTATAACTTAACAACTATATTGGTATATTGGACTTAATTGTTCATAATTGGGAAAGAGTTCAGTATTAGATCAAAATTACTTATAGGACAATGCACTTCTTATCAAACAATGAATCTTGCTTTGACATATTTTAAAATGGTGTGTAATACCCGCAAATTTCTGTGAATAATAAATTAGTTCCCGCATTTTGTGTTCGTAATTTCAGTATTTTAATTTCGTAATCCCAGAAACCTAAACCTATATATCTGCGTATTTATTTATTAATTAACTTGGACTGTAAGTTTTAACCCGGCCTGACTTTGCACGTTAACCCGTAAAATCTGCATTTATACCGGACTGTCTTGCACGTAGTCCCAAGCGACGGCTCAACCATACAAAAATGGAAAGTTAGAATCTTACCCTAAGTAGTATATGTACTAACTAGCCTACCTATACCCTTTGGATAATGGCATTACCCAAACAACCCTCCATGGACCGCCAGACCATCACCCACACCTCCCCAAACTGCCGGCTTCATCTCCATCTCCCTAGGATGCCAATTAAATCAATCTATCATCCCCATCCTTGTCAAACAGATTGCAAATCTGTATACCTATATGTATAGGGGTGTATGCACATATGAGGGTGTATATAGGAGAACTTGAGAATTTGAGAGAGTATAACCGAGAGAGAGAGAGAGAGAGAAGCACTCCCACACACATACTCCTTCACTACCCTCTGTTCCACTATTACACGCACACCCAGAAATAAAGAAGAAAGAGGAACCAAACAGAGCCTAAGCTCTCTGTCAACCCTGATATCACCATTAAAGCTCCTCGCCGGAGCTTGATTTTACAAACATCACAAGGGCGCCTAAAAACTAGGCCAAACAAACCCTTAAGGTCCCAGAAAGACCCAGTAACATCAGTTTTTAAATTAGGACTCGTTTGGTTAGCCATGCATTGCATTATTCCCGAAATACCGAAAAAGAATAATTGATTAGTGGGAACCTTAAATGAGTAAACCCCTGTTCCAGCTTATAGTATGTTATAGAGGACCCTAAACCGAGCCTATTGGCGTTGGTTTCACGAATTTTCATAGAGAGGTGAGAGAGTTACGAGCTTGGGAAGATTTTCCGGTGAGACACGACGTCACCGACGGCGACTTGGTGTTGTTGAAGAAGACGCAACCCGTTGGGTTACAGGTTATATCATTTACCCATGGACCAGGTCGGGTTTTGGGTTGGATAGGGTTAATATGTGTGTATAAGTGGTTGCGAGTTTGGATTGTGTTAAGTAGAATGAATTCGGGTCGAACCTTTTAAGTTGGATCATGCTGAGAGTGTAAGCGGGTGACCCGCTAGTTCGGGTTGGGTATGGGTTTAACCCGCGGGTTTTGTCTTTGATTAATTAGTTGTTTTATATTCTTAATTAATCTGTTAATCCTGATTTATGATTTATAATCCGTTTTTGATTTTAATTAACGTTTTAATTATTCTGTTAACTCAGATTAGTAATTACATGTATTATTTATTATTTACTATATATTAATAAATAAATATAAATAGTTATAAATGGTTTTTAATAGTTTAAATTATTTTATAAATAGATTTTAAATGCCAAAATTTCATTTTAAATTATAAGATATTATTTTAAATAATACTGATATATTCTGAAAATATATTATAGAGTATTTTATACTCTAATATTATAAGATATTAATTATCATGTGTTTCAATTATTATTTATTTAAACCTAAATAAATAATAAGAAATAGTTTATAATTCTAATAATTATGTGTTAAATACCTAACGACCAACTTTAATTATAGGAAAATTATACCAACTTTTCCTAAGGCCTAATGCCTTTATTTTATAAACTATTATTTATAAAACCCAAATTTTAGTAATTCTAATAATTATTTATTATTATGAAAGACCCGTTTGGTTGTATTTAAATTATTTAAATACCAAACGAACTCCAGAAATTATGAGAAAATACCACTAGCCTATTTTGAGGCCTAGTATTTAATAAAAATATCTAGGAGGGCTCAATGTCTCCCTAAATTATATTTTACAAATGTGAGACCTCGCAGTCTATTATTAGACGTTTAGAACTTCAATAATTTACAGAAAATAAACCGTATCTCAGAAAAAATACGTGGTCAGTTCCTAGAGTCTTAGAATAATGACTAGGCCATCCCCTTAAAGTTTGGTGACCTTTCGACTCGGTCAAAAATACAGGTTATCTTTAGGGCCCACACTGGTATAGAAAACTCAACCTTTTAAGCGACGGACTCCAATTTGAGTCTAGTCAATGGCGTTAGACTCACAATGATGTCCAGATCACAAGGAACCCACCCGGCACAATTACCATTATGCCCTTGATATTAGTGCACATATTAATCAACGTTCTATGAATCCATATACTTTGTAGGAATCACCGCTACGCTTGCTTTTACGCACCCGCATCGAGGTAAGTCGTCCTAACTCACTTGGTATATTATAGTATTACTCTTTGGACAATTTGTAAATATCCAGTGTGGACATATCTGATAAGTATTATTTATATGAACGTTCAGAATTACTGTTTATATGATGAACGCATGTCTAAATACCTGAACTCCATGCTTAGTTATTAACTGTGGTCATACATGCTCATTATGATTCACAATTATACAATCACATAGACATTCATATGAACATAAATGAGCCATGATGTCAACGTTGACATCTGCATGGTTAGTCAAGGGTACTAACCCTGTCAGTATGTCATACATATTGTGTGGACCGCGAAGGTCCAAGAGTCGAAGGGATTTGAGTTGATAGATAAGGTTATGCCGCCCTGGCCCACGAGAGAGGTCAAGGGGTATATCGATAATATTGCTTTAGTCCATGAGAGAGACTGCGAGATACATCTAAGGAAGCATGTCGATGATATCGCTTTAGTCCACGAGAGAGACTACGGGATACATCTAAGGAAGCATGTCGATGATATCGCTTTAGTCCACGAGAGAGACTATGGGATACATCTAAGGAAGCATGTCGATGATATCGCTTTAGTCCACGAGAGAGACTACGGGATACATCTAAGAAAGTATGTTGATGATATCGCTTTAGTCCACGAGAGAGACTACGGGATACATCTAAGAAAGTATGTCGATGATATCGCTTTAGTCCACGAGAGAGGCTAAGGGATACATATTAATGCTATCGCCTTGGTCCATGAGAGAGGTCAAGGGGTATATCATTTGTAAGAAGAAAATATTGTATCATGGATGCCGCTTTGGCCTACGAAAGAGGTCAAGGGGTATGTTAGAATTATGGTCAAGAGTAGTTGAGTAAAATCGAATATATCGATATTGCATTGTGTCATCATGCTGCCATGCCGTATGCCCATTCAATGTTCATTTCCAAGATACTTGTATTTGCATATTATTACTTGTATTAGGAGTGATCGATTAAGACGATCTCACTTAGCTTCAAAAGCTAACGGCTCCTTCCCTGCCCTGGACATTTTACGTCTAGGTTATGATGAGGAGAATTATCAAGGTGACCCTAAAGATGAATATAACTATCTTCAAGATGGGAACTATCAGGAAGGTGATCCTGAGACAGACTATCAGGAAGAGTATGATAACGAAGGGCATGGGTATGCCAGTTAGGAAGAGGACTTTGGCCTACCTCTGTATTAAGTCTTCCTTTATGTTTTAAGAACTATCTTTTGTTGATGTAATAAATTAAGTGGCGTCGATCGCCCAACTTATCTTTTGTGGTTTTCATTTGGAACTTCTATAATAGCTTAAGTAGCAAAACATTTCAAGTTCCCCCATGAATACCATTAGACTGTATGAAATTTCTTACTCTGATATATATATGTTAGAATGTTGCATGGACAGGTCAGTTTTATGTAACTCGTCATTCCCTACGGGTCCAGAAAGGAAATTTTAAATTTTTCCTATTTTTGGCTACTCCGGGGCGTGACATGGTGCAACTTCTGTAAATCAATTTTTGTAAAGAACTTGATCGGTGCATGTGGTTCTTAATCCTAGTAATAGTATCATAATCTTAAGTAAGAGTGAATAACACTACAGCTAATTTGTTCCAGTGAATAACCGGAACTTTTTCAATTTTCACCTCAATTTTGCCAAAATATGTTGCAAATATGAAAATCAACAAAATCAAAGTTGAATCCTGCTATATCAATATACTTCATGAATCTGTTTCGGTGTGCTTATAAATCTAGATAGTTGCGTAATTGCATTTTTGTATATAATATGTATTGTCACATATATGTACTATCACGTCATTTCGCGTACACATCATTTATAATCTCTATTTGGTTAATTTATCAAACTAGTAATCAAACTGGTTTGGGTTTCATGTTTGTTTATCTAGTAAACTACTAGAATTGGAGTTTTGTGATCTATTACAAAACAGTGTACCTTTTGGTATTCTTTAACAAATACTCCGTAATAAACATTGCACTGATTTGGTCAATATGTTTGAAGTTTGAGGCTTATTGTCTTTTCCAAAAGACATGACTTTTGTAAATGGAGATTAGTGGCCAATTCGTCTAGTAATTTTGGTTTAGACCTCCATTAGCTGGTTAATTACAGTTTGACACATTTATTTTCAAAATTTATGTTTTAACCTCTAAATGTTTATAAGTTTTTGTTCAATGCTTATTTTTAAATTCTTGACCTCTTTGTGCACTTTGTTACATGATTTCATGTTTTCTAAAAACCACATTTTGTATACTACGATCTGTATAAATTTGCACTTTTGGAAAATTGCTTTGATCTTGAAATATGGTCTATGTTTTTCAAAACTGGTTTTTATGATTTTGTGTAAACTAACTGGAACTTTGGTTATTATAGATAAAGTTGTTCTTATCATCCTTATAAGTGGACAAATCTGGACATTTGGAAAGTTTAAGATTGACATGTATTCACATATATGGGACTTGTGTCATTTAGAGATTAGTTACACTTAGGTTCATGTTTAGAATCACCTCTTATTATAGTTTTGGGTTCTTGACTGTAGGAAATATGTGGGCCATACGGGCACCCACATATCATTGGACCGGGTCCAATAGGCTTTGGCTCTTGAAGTCTTAGGGTTTGGTTGTTATGTGTGTGTATATATATGATATAAATACACATATTAGTGATCCCTAACGGATTGGGCAGCCTCTCTCTCTCTCTCTCTCCCTCTCCCTTCTATCTCTCACGATTTTCTCTCTCTAAGGCCATCACCATTAGAGCCATGGGATTTATCGCATGACATTGACGGAGACTGCTCTAATAGCGTCTTCTACGACTTATGCAAAGCACAAGAAAGTACACGGAGGCTAACAAGGAGTAGTAGTTTGTGGGTGAAGTCGTTGGGCTCGTAACAACATCATTCGGCAATCCGTTGGGTTATTCCGCTAGGTAACGAACTTATATCCGACTCGTATGCTTGCGTGCATATTTATTTACATTGGTATTAGAGCCATCAGGCTGTTGATTCACTCATATAATCACCCAAACAAGATCTGCCATGAAAGCTTGTTGAAGCTTCTATCAAAATTTTGAAAAATTGATTTTTAAGTGGGTCTAATACAAAACTTCAATATTTGTCCTATTTTTTTATATGGTTGTGTTCCTTATGACCCCCTAAGAGTCCCTTATGAAATTTCATAGACTGATTATCTTGGGTGAGGAAGATATGGCAAACCCTAGATCTGTTTTGATATTAAAATTTTTAATACCTTTTGTCACAATATTTTTGTGATTCCGTATGGATCTTGTGTTGGCGGATTAGGTTCACAAATCGTGGCTTGTGACCAAACTGTGACCAGATTTTAAGTTTGTGTGGGTAGTAGCGCAGCAATAGAGCATGCGCCATGCACCTAAACACTTCCAACGTGTTGTTATTTACGAAGAAAAAATGGAAAAGTTTTTTAACTGGAATTTTTTTTGGATTGCCAAGTGCCTACAAGGCCTACACGTGCCCAAAAAATTCTTGCTGATAGTGTTATCTTGCATGTGTCATGATAGGCATGTGCAATTAGGGATGGCAACGGGGCGGGTATGGGACGGGGCCCCCATAACCCACCCCCACCCCTCTTGAATTAACCCCCACCCCGACCCCGCCCCTCCCCTCCCCTCCCCTCCCCTCCCCTCCCCGACCCGAGGGAGACCTCCTCCAAACCCCGACCCCGACTATAATCGGGGAACCCGTCCCCGCCCTGCCCTGATTAGCCCTGTTCTTCCCCCCTTTTTTCTTTTTAGTTCCTGTGTGTGGGGGCAACCAATCAACTAATCAAATACAATAAAAAAAACATTTCAAATACAATCCACCATCTCACACGCACTGCACTACCACCATTAATGATTAATCAAAGCATTCACACAATAAAAGACTCAAATTCTTCGGTCTTCGTCTTCCTCAAAGACTCAAAAAGTCTTCTTGTGTCTTTTTCCCATAGAAAAAGGAGAAAATTTTCTCATTTCAAGCCATGACCAACCAATCTACTGAAAAATTCTCATTACAGAGCACTGGACTCCAGTCGAGCTTCAATGGCCGCAAAGCCTCTCTATGGCAATGACACAATCTACAGATCTCCGAGACCATCCATCTCTCCCTCCTCCGACCCAAACCTCTCTCTGCTTACAATGATTAGTAGTTTGTATAGATGAGAGCCTTGAGAGTGAGATGTCAGATGAGAGCCTTGGGAGAGATGAGAGGCTGCTTGTGAATCTGAAGCCCTAATTCCATTAGTAAGTATATATAGTAGAAGAGTTTTATGTAATAGTTAAAATAAATAAGGGTATAAATGTAATTTCTATGTATAATTGGGGCGGGTTCGGGGGGTTTGCTCCTTACCCCGACCCGGGTCGAGAAAAATTCCCCCATACCACCCCTACCCCAAATTAGCCACCCCCATACCCTACCTATTCGGGGCGGGGCGGGGCGGGGCGGGGCGGGGAACCCGAAAAACCTGCCCCATTGCCATCCCTATGTGCAATCAGATGTGGCTCATTCTGTGTTATTGTATACTTAAGGCCTTGTTTGTCTTTTGGCATATTTTGACCTTGGACCCATTGATTGTTTTTTTTTTTGGTATATTATCTTACTTTTGGACATATTTTAAAGCATAAATTATGTGTTATGTATACATTATTAATTGCTTAAATATATAATTTTAATTGTTAATTTTGGGAAATTAACATTTAGTGTTTAGTACTCTGTAAGCGACTCTAAGATAATTTTTGTGTAAATTATCATGCATTTTTGGTATTTTTAGAGCATATAATTTATGTTTTTGGGCATTTATTTAATTGCTTAAAATAGCTAAAATACATTATTAATTTTTGTAATTGATAAGGGACATAAGGGACACTGTTTTGAGACCATGTAAAATTTTGTGGGACCCATAGATAATTTTTGAAAAATTATCTTAATCATATTAATATTTTAGAGCATATAATTGTGTGTTTTTGTACACATATTAAATTGCTTAAAATATTTTTATTAATTATTAGTTTAGGGAATTAACATAATGTGTTTAGAACACTAGTGGTAGCTTGAGAAAATTATTTTAGTGGATTTTCTCAATTTTTGGGACATATTTTAGAGCATATATATTGTGTTGAGTACGCAATATTAATTACTTAAAATATAACTAATTAAAGTTGTTATTTCTTGAATCTTATGTATAGTGTTTTTATACACTGATTGGAGACTTGAGAGAAAAAAATTTGTGAATTATCTCATTTTTGTTTTGGTATTTTAGAGCATAAAATTTATGCTTATAGGCATTTTTTTAATAGCTTAAAATAGCCAGTATAGACTATTAATTTTTGAAATTAATATGGGGTGTTTAAAACACCACATTAGACTACTGAAAATCCTTGGAGAACAAATTCCACAAAATTTTTTTATTTTTGGAAATTTAGTTGCTCGTTGTTAATTTTGTTTAACTAGATCAATTTATTTTGTTAAATTGATTCAAAAAACATTTTTGGGCCTTGATGAAATTTTGGAAATTTTTTATTTATAATGAAATTTTTTTTTTCAGTTAATTAATTTTTTCCATGAGGTATTAAATTAATTTGTTAATTTAAATGCCCTTAATGAATTGGTTTTAAATTAAATTTTAAGACTGAAAATTGTGTTAAAATTAATGAAAAATCCAAGATTTTTCATTGATTTTACTTGGCTTATTGGAACTATCCGGGCGGTGCAATAATCATTTTATTGCACATTTTATCTTTTTTTTAGAGGCTCATTGCATTAATGGTCACGTTTAATTACTGTTGTTTGTGATTGAATGATCCGAGACCTCTAATCCCCCTCTTTAAATAGAGTGATTGATTAGTCCATTCATTTAAAATAGACCACATGAGTGCTTGGAGTATGTGATTAATATCTATTTTAATCTGGCTTAAATGAATGGACAATAATAGACAATTTATAGAGATTGTGTCCTCATGATGTATGTTTAAGGCTATTCTTATATATGTTTATGAACAAAGCATCACTGTTTTTTTATGGGCTATAAATGTAATGTGAGGACGAGTGTTTTATTTCTTGTATTGAAAAAGCCTACTTGTAGAGGGATGGCTTTCTTTGTTCATACATCATACACTTGAATTACCTTAACCTGAGCTCTAAGTTGTCAATTCAGACCCACGTGGGGGTCCATGCGCACTTTTGTTGTATAGCACACTTTATGTTATTGTGGATGATCTTAGATAGGTAATTGTACTATCTAATTGATGTTTGTTTAGAAAAATCAATTATAAAAGGTTTTTCTTGATTTACAAAATTAAGATTTGATTAATAAGCAATAGCAAATTTTTTGGTCTTCAATTATAAAGAGGGGAAAACTCATTTGTAATTGGATTTTAAAGCAAACTTTATGAAATGTGCAAATAATAATGTCAATCCCTTGCGCATGTTCTTAAGTGTTTTTTTTAAACCACACATCGTTAATCTTTACAAAGATAACAAGTTTAAAAGGGACTATTTTTTGTATTATGGCACTGCAAAGTAACACACCTACAGAGTAAGTAAGAGCTTATGGGCTTTAGACTTACTCTACAGTCTAATGGGCCTCTTGCCCAATTTCATTATAAACCTTGAAAGCCTATGACACTTGGCTTGAGAAGGATCATAGCACGCGTTTTGTGATAAGCAGCATGCACTATGATCTTGTTGGGAAGTATAAGTACTACCCAATAGCCAAAGTATTGTGAGATCAACTCGAATTTGTTTTCGATGACACATTCACTACTAGATTAAGCATCTAGTTATGAAGTTCGGGAAAGTAAAGGAAACGTTCCAAGTACACGATGACTGGGCATCTAAGGTCGATGACAGGTATGATTCGTGATTTCAGATTACTCAAATTTGTTTTCGATGGCACATTCACTACTAGATTATGCATCTAGTTATGAAGTTCGGGAAAGTAAAGAAAACGTTCCAAGTACACGATGACTGGGCATCTAAGGTCGATGACAAGTATGATTCGTGATTTCAGATTACTCGGAACATCTTTACTGGCGAACTGTAGTTTCAGGCTATGATTAGTTTTTTGCCTGATTCGCAGGTAGAAAACAAATCATGATCCACAACGGAAATGTTAAATATTTTGGTTTTTGACATTTTTCGACATGTTGAGCTGAATACGAAGCGCCAAAAGGTAAGGTGAACCATATTACTACACTCTTCACCACAACTTTCATAAGTGAAAGTCAGCGCAAGGCTAATGCGCCTAAAAAAATGGTAAGGGTAAACCCGCCTAGAGGCAGGGTGGGGCTAGCAAGTTTGCGCCCAAGGCTAACAAGGTGGGAGAATACAATTGATGGCGTTTCTCCAATTCGGTAGTAATAGGATGGATATTTTTAGGTGGTAGTGTTACTAGGACATAATTATCTAGGGATAACTACTTAAGATTTGTTTTTATAATTTTTAGTTTCCTATGTTATTGATTTATTCTGAGACATGGCATGCTAGACTTGAATGCATATGATGAGATAGGATGACTTGATTAACTCGAGAAGCACCTTTTGGGTCCACTCGCTAAGGTTGACCTACCTATGTGTGAGTCTTGCTTAGTTGGCAACGCATGCCGATAACCTTTTAGAATGGCCATTAGAGCTACTCCAACATTAGAACTAGTTCACTCAGATATCTATGGACCTACGGTTGTAAAGGCACATCATGGCGCCCCTTATTTTCTTTCTTTTTTAGATGATTTCACGCGATATGAGGATCGCGAGTACTTATCTAATCAGTTTTGGGAATTGTGTGAGAAAAAAGGGAAAACACAAACAACTTCCTATTCCGGATACTCTGCAACAATATGGTGTTGTAGAAAGAAGGAATAAGACATTCCTAGATATGGCTAAGACTATGTTGGCGCAAGTCAACCTCCTAATATTGTTTTGGGGGGATGTACTATTGATTGCTGCCTACATACTAGAGTGCCTCTTCTCAGTCAGTTCCTTTTACCCCCTTATGAGCTATGGAAAGGTGAAAAGCTCATTTTGGAGCATTTGCGCCCATAGAGCTCAGGAGGTTATGTTCACTATACCTCGCATAAGTGTGAGAAACTACGCCCAAGAGCTAGAAAGCATATCTTTACAAAGTATTCTAATAGCTCGACAGGCTATGTTACTTATAATGAACAACCGGGTATAGGAATGATAGAAATGGTATCACTTGATATTGAGAATGACTTCCCCATATTGGTAATACTAAGAGATATCTTGACCTCTCGAGTTAGAGGATGTTGAAGACAACATACCATCTTTATGCGAGGGTGGGGAGATTGAGATTCTACATCCAGTAATTGCTGAAAAATGGTACTAGTCTCCAGCCGAGTGGGAGTACACCGCTAGACGCTAATGGGAGTGTACCAGATAGTGGGAGTGCGTCACTAGGCACTCAAGATTCTCAGGAAATACAATGTATGGTGATGAGGAAAAAGTTCCATATCACTGTTTTGAAATTGAGGAAGACATTTTCATATGTGTGCAAATGTGTGCACAAGTAGATGAGGATGAGCTTGCTTCTTTTGTTGAAGCATTTTCTTCGTCTGCTGAAGCTTAGTGGATAGTTGCTATGCCAGATGAGATGAACTCTATGGACGCGAATAAGGTCAGGGAGTTAGTTGACATTCCGCCTGTGGGTAAGATTATTGGAGACAAGTATGTTTTCAAAATCTAACACAAGGTAGATGGTTCAATTGACAAGTATTAGGTGCGCCTTGTGGCGATAGTTTGTACCCATAGATGGTATAGACCATGGAAACATGTTCTCCCAAAGGGTAAGATCTGACTTCATTCGCCTTATCCTAGCAATTATCGCACATTTAGTTTTGGAACTTTTTAGTTGGATGTTTAAACTATTCTTTTTCTCAATGGAGAACAAGACGATGAGATAAATATGGATCAACCCATTGGTTTTGTGACCAAAGGGAATGAGCGCCAAAGTTTGCCTTCTCAAATGTTCCATTTATTATCTCAAGCTAGTGATCGTCTAGGCAGTGGTACAATGTGTGTACATTAAATGGTCCAAGAAAAGTGTTCTAATTCTTTGTATATTGATGACATCCTGAAAGCTGGGAATGAGATGAGTTCCATTGTCACCACTTGAGAATGGTTATCCCCTCAGTTTGAGATTGAGGATATGGTTGATGTCAACTATATGTTGGGAGTTTAGATTGTGAGAGATCATTCTTAGAAGCTTCTCTCGAGGGTTCTTGAATGTGTTTTCACATGAAAAGCTGTAAACCCATTGACATCCCAATTTTAAAAAGGGACTCACCTTGACCTTAGTTCAGTGTCTTAAGAATAATGAGAAGAGGAAACAAATGTCTAATTTTCCATATGCATCCGCAATAGGGAATCTAAAGTATGCTAATGTGTGTACTCGGTCAGATGTTTGCTTTGCAGTTGGTTTAATTAGTTGTTGTTGTAGCAACCCTGGTCCTATCACTAGAAAGTAGTGAAGAGGATCTTGCGACATGTTCGCAGGACTATAGACCTTGCCTTATGCTGTCCACGATGGAAGCATAATATGTGGTATGCTCTGCAGTTGTTCGAGGAGCTATTTTGGTTGAATAGTTTTTGCAGTGGCTAGCTTTTCACCTCATAAGCGACGAGGTTGTGCTGATCTATGGTGATGATACATAAGCATAAACATATGCAAAAGATCTCAAAAACCATTCTTGCACGTAGACATTCATTTTTGTCACATTTGAGATATAGTTTGCGCAAAGGGAAGTTGTCTTGAGGCACATCTCCACTTGGGGATTTGATATGCTTAGACATTTCATTGTGGTATTGACATTATTATTCAAGTTTTATTATCAGTTAATAATAAACTAATTGGTTTCCATACATATATTTGTTATATGAATGGAATGAATGCACATTTCTAATATGTCACCGGGCTTGAATCGACCTGCTCACACGGGTGATTCACCTTGGCGCCGAGATAGTGAACTAGGACATGTGTGTCCATGGCACTTAGATGACGAGCAAGATGAGACATTTGTGTTCATGGCGCTTAGATAGCTAGTTAGGACATGTGTGTCTATAGCGCTTAGAAAGCAAACTTGAACACTTATATCTATGCAGTGTAAGAATAGCGAGATGGATATAAACCCTTATTATTTCTATATGTCGCCTTAGATGGAGCTAAGATGAGACCTTTATATTTGGTCGAACATAGAGAGATCCCACGACTCTATGTAACCTGTTTATAGTCGAATGTGAGTTTTCAAACGGGCGCCAAGAGTGGCGAATATGCTGGAAAACTTAGGTTAGATGTTTTGTGTAACGTCAAGACTAAGATTCGTATGTCGTTACTTGTTTTTTCAAACACATAGTGACATGCCCATTTTTATGGAAGAACTCCATAGCATACATTTCATACTGTATGTACTTTTGCGATCGACTGTGGAGCTGTGAATGGATTCCTGTTCCTTGCTATGTGAGCCACGTAGCATATCCAAGACATTGGTTATCCTACAAATTGGTTGCCTTCACGACTTGAGACTATGTCATGAAGAGGACGCTTGATGACAGCTACTTTAGCATGCTATCCTAGGATAAATAGATAATTCTTTTCTATGGGGTGTGTCTGGGCAAGCGGTCAGGTTAGTCAGATTGACATGTAGGCTCAGGAAAGACCAATCAATAACACACCATGTTTTTGTGACTCATTAGCAGGCCTGCGACAATCGTATTTCGTTTCTAATATGTCATAAGTATATTACATTGAGGTGGTGCAGCACTTCTTTTCACCGAGGGATTAAGAATGTTGTGTCCGGTGTGGTTGAATCGTCTAAGGCATACACATAAAGCTTCCGAGTGATGTGTCTTGCTGGTTATGGTGATGATTTGGCATTACACTCCTATCGCTGTACTTTCTTTTCGTAAGGTCGCACGTTCTATTTCCCTGTATGAAGAGATGATAAGTTCTGTTTCGAGAGATTGGTTTTAGTACTAGCCCTATGTGGGTGAGTGGGAGATGTAGGAAACATGTGGGCCATATGGGCACCCACATATCATTGGACCGGGTCCAATGGGCTTTGGCTCTTGAAGCCCTAGGGTGTGGTTATTATGTGTGTATATATATATATATGATATAAATACATATATTAGTGATCCCTAACAGATTGGGCAATCTCTCTCTCTTTCTCTCCCTTTTATCTCTCACGGTTTTCTCTCTCTAAGGCCATCACCATTGGAGCCATGGGATTTAGCGCATGACATTGACGGAGACCGCTCTAGTAGCGTCTTCTACGACTTATGCGAAGCACAAGAGAGTACATAGAGGCTAACAAGGAGCAGCAGTTTGTGGGTGAAGTCGTTGGGCTCGTAACAACACCGTTCGGCGATCCGTTGGGTTATTTCGCTAGGTAACGAACCTATACCCGACTCGTATGCTTGCGTGCATATTTATTTACATTGACGCTACCCAAAATGTATATATATATATATCAGCTAGTTAGAAAATATTTAAGGAGCACTTCAGATCTCCAAAAGCACGTTTTGCTAGAGTTGGTCTAGAGGTGGTTCAACCCAAATGTAGTGCAAGGTAAAGATCGTGGTTTTCATGAACTCTTGTGACCCCTTTGGGATAAGAACTTCTACTTATACCTAATAGCAAAAGTTGAATTAA
Organism: Hydrangea macrophylla; assembly: GCA_033977485.1. Lineage (NCBI taxonomy): Eukaryota > Viridiplantae > Streptophyta > Magnoliopsida > Cornales > Hydrangeaceae > Hydrangea > Hydrangea macrophylla. The sequence continues at coordinate 92,414,017 of CM066988.1, read as the reverse complement.
TATGTTATTTATTATTCTCTTTCGAAATTATTTTGTATACTAATTTTATTAGTAGTATTGTACTAATTGTATAGTTATTTAAACGGGTCTCTTAAGACTATTCTATTTAATTTGCATAATAATTTTATATTTAACTTCATTGGGTGTCAAGGTTTTGGGAATAAAACCAAGTCAATCCAAGTCTCGTTGTTGTTTTGCTAATTAGTGAACACAGTTTATTGTGACAATATCAATATGTTTGCAAATATTTGAGGCATGTTTTGAATCAGAATTACAATTGCTTAATTGTTGGAATATGATCATGTATGCTATAATGTTATAATACTATAATATGTAATAGGCCTAATAAAAGCCTATGCATCTGGTAAACCTAGTATAGATTCTAGTAATTCTAGTTATTTGCATTAATACGCACTAATAGAATATAGATGCCTGTTGGAACTAAGCGGGGAGAATGATCATATATCAAGGAGTGGATGGTTTTCCATTTTTGGTGGAAGAGTTGTCTTATGGAAAAAGAGACGCACTTGTATAGCTGAATCCACCACGACAACTGAATTTGCAGCATTAGCTGAAGTAGAAAAGTGTCACGCCCCGACGTAGCATAAATAAGGAAAGCGTTTAATTTCCTTTATGGACCCGTAGGTCGCGACAGTTTGAAGGATCGATTCCGTCCCAAACGTCGAACAACAATAAACAATAATCAAAGCAGAGCAATCAAGGCTTACAATATTTTTCTAACTTAATAAATATTACAGCACGGGTCATCTAAAGGCACAGACCGCCTTGAAACAAAATAATAACTTAGTGTCTATTACAGTCATCCTTAACAGTTCAACTAAAAGCATATGGAAGTAAATTCTGTTTCCAGCAGTTGTTTCTCAATTCGCATAGTCGTACTATTCAGCTTGATCATAACCTGAAAAGCCTGAACACGAATGTCCAGGACGCATCAACGTCGTCAGCTTCAAGAAGCTTGTGAGTATTAAAAACATAACTTTGAATGTAAAACATACCCATTTACAAATTTTCTCTTTTTAAGTTTGTAAAATCAATGGTTTAATCATTGGAAGAATTCAATTATAAAAATAACAGGGAATATATTTAAAAGTCATTCATTCATTACAACATATGACCATGTATGAGACAATGCACCACACTCATCTTACCGACTCTTTTCTCTCGACAAACACAACAACCCACTATCTCACACCAGTATCTTTAAAATACTCCGATAGCCACACTTTAGCACAGGGGTGCCAGGGAATGTCCAGTTTGCCTCACACTTTGGTCCGGGGTACCAGGGAGTGTCTGATGCCTCACACTTTGAATACCTAAACCGCCATGCAAATACCGGAGGAACCCTCACGCAGTATCCAGACTCGGGTATCAGGGAGTGTCCGTAGGCCACACTTTAGCACTTCCATGGGTGCCAGGGAATGTCCAAGTTTGGCTTCACACACTTTGACGCTACCATGGTCTTCAGGGAGTGTCCAGTTTTGCCACCGTCGCATTTCAAAGAAACTCTCACCACAATCTCAACACGTCACACTTTGGTACACAATAACCAGGGAGTGTCCACTACACAATCTCAATCTCAATCTCATACTCTTTTCCACACTGACCATTAATCTTTTTCACACTGACTGACACCCACATGCATGTACAACTGACTCCACATGTATGTCATGAACCTTAAACATAAAGGAATTTAATGAATTAAAGGAACACGTACGTACGGGGATTGATAGGTCACAATTCATTGTTTTAGTCATCTACACATAATCAAATAGGATTCTGCTTTAATAAATTTCCCAAACAGGGCTTTAACAGTTCATAAAAGTTGAACCAAACAGTCCCTTATCACAAAATAAGCGAAAACTAGAAACTGCCATAAGTCGCGCGCGCGGGCCGCTCGAGCGAAAGGCCGCTCGAGCGAAAGGTCGCTCGCGCAGGCAGCTCGTGCGATGTGCCCAATTTTCGTTTTATTATAAAAACCTTTCTTTCTGCCTGATATCAGCCACCTCGCGCGCGCGGGTCGCTCGTGCGAAATGTCTCTCGCGCGACCTGCCTATTTTTCATTTTCTATATAAAAAATTTTCTGTCTGCCTGAAACCACGCAGCTCGCTCACGCGAAGGGTCGCTCGCGCGAGATGAAACAGAGGCTTCATCTTCTTCGTCAGAACTGCTCTGTTTCAGATTTTAGGGTCTTTTTGACCTATTTTTGATTCTGTAAGTTACCCTACTTTATTATATATGAATCTCTTCGGTTTTTCACAAGGATTAAGAATCTACAACTAATTTAACATGATTTCAAATGCAGTTCAAGAATTTAATGAAAAACTAAAAGATAACAAAACTTAATTTCTAATATACTTTGTCCTATGAACGAGTTAGGCTCTACTAATTCAAACATAGCATGTATATCATGTAATCTTTCATTATTATCCACAAGAACGGATTTTGGTTAAGGTTGAAAAATTGAGTTTTCAAGCTATGGAGTTTCATGAACAAGATCAACAATGGTGTCTCATCAATTAAGCTATGCTAACAGTATATAAGCATATATTACATTCAAAGTGAGTTGATGATACTCACTGTGATTAAGAGAGTAGAGAGATCTTTGAGAAAGAAATGAGATATAGAAATTTCCACCACAAGCTTTGGCTATGGTGATTTAGTTCTTCAAGTTCTCCCTTTCCAAAATTCTGAATTTAATCTCTCAAACTCTCTCTTTTCTCTCTGTGTATGTGAAGTGCAGAATGTGAATGTGTGTGTGCATAAGTGGTGTATAAATTGACATCACAAGGATTGAACTTGGAGGCCAAGTAAAATCTTGTTCACTCAACAAATACAATTTGGTTTTAATTACAAATATAAACACAAATGATCAGCATATATGTATCTACGTATATACACCCTTCACAGATTGAAAGGGTATATAGATCACTAGGGGCCACATGAAAGTGTTTCGGTAATTAAGCTTATGGCCTTAATATTACACACACACACACAAAGCATTCCCAAACACTGCCTTAACCAATGATGAGTTGCCATAAATGGAAATAAAGCAAGTGTCAAATCTTGCTTTATATCACTTCCAAAATCTGTGGAAGTTTAGCACGGCGCGGACAGTTTTGGAAGTAAACTGGTATTTTCGGGGCGCGGTGATCACCACAAAAATATGGAAAAATTCATTTTAACGTAAGAATCGATTCCCTGGTTTTATAAAAGTACTGATTGAGTTAAGAGAAAATATTTTCACCGTTTTGAAATACAGTTTTGAAATCCCACACAGGTATTACTAATTTTGTAAAATTGCAGTTTAACCCCAACATGAATTTTAATATGAAATAACACAAGAGGTAAGATTTAGAACATGAGAATTATAAATTAAAATCAATAATACAGGTTAAATATGAAAAATGACAATTTAAAATAATTAAATGAAATACAGGTTGTTACAAAAAGAGGCAGCGTAGTTAAGGAATTTAGTTTTGGAAATTCCAGTTTGGCCTAAACTTATGCCTCATATATCTATCTACTAAGATAGTGAGTTTACACTTTCCAGAGTCAATAGTAAAGTCTATAACAGTAAGTCCAGACACATTGGACTTAGACACAGTTGTTTGAGGCAGTTACATTGTATGATAATTGTGGATTATGTGACGTTCTGCCAAAATCTGGCAAGATATATTCACAAAAGAACTTGCAAGGAATTTGGTGTCTAAGACATCGGTAGGGATGGAACTAAAGCCCAACGAACATGGTCACTCTTGATGGAAACTCAACTTGACACTTGACATTTCAAGTCCTCAAGTTCAACAAGTAAAGTACATCATATGTCGTGATTGTAAGCACTTTAATTTATATTATGTATATGTATATATATTTCATCCTAATGATAAGTGCTTGGTACCTGTAATGTGTTCAGGAGGAGGATGAACTATAACGCTCTTAATAGATTTATAACAATTGTGTTGGAGTGTTTTAGTTACAAGGACACCTCTAATAAGTCTACCTATTTGAGTGTGGAAGTGGTGCCGCTTCCTATGCGTTCAAGGCTTGACATCTGGAGCACTCACGAAATCAAGGTATAGACACAAGGCCTAATTCATGTGTCGGCTTATATGAATATCCACTATGTTTAAAGGTTTATGTGTGGGGATAAGTCTGGTTAGTCAATATGGATTGCCAGTTCAAAGACAATGTCTACTAAGCTCTCCTGATTAGCTTTGACGAGTCTTCATAGGGTAATTGGTTCAAGTTATAAGACACCATTACTTATACATAAATCTTATAGCCTTTGTTGTTCAAAACTTATTTAAAAAATGGTGGGGGATTGTTGAGGAATTTTCAAAATAAGGAATTAAGAGTGAGTGTGATTGTGATTGGGATTAATAGAAATGATGGGTCGCAACCATTGAGGTTGAATCAGAACTTATGGGTCACAACCATTCAGATTCGATTCAAATTTAAGTTCAAATCCATGAGTTGTATCCCTTGAATCAATAGTCACAAGGCTAATAGACATGAATGTTTATGAAAGGACACTATCCATTCTATATATAGAGTGTATCAATTCTCATTTGGAGGATGGAAAAAATCTCTCTTTTCTTCCTTATGGAAAATTAGGAGTTTAAATTACGCTATTTTTCTTTAGATAAAATATATATTTCTAGAATCTATTTTCTGCAGAAATAGAATTCTAGAACTGACTTTTATTTCTTGGTAGATATTTTGGGCTATCTTCAATAATGCATATTGCAGATAGGTTAGCTTCGTTGTACCTTGAATATAGATTTGCGAAATACCTGTTTGCACACCAAATTATAATTATGGTGGGGGCAAATACTGTATTTAGGAAAGTGTCTCGTACACGCCTTGAAGCATATGTTATTGGAGTACATTTTCTGCGGTTTTGTTTATAGATGGATTTTGAAGACTCTGAAGACCAAATTTTCCAACAGTTACAAGGCAAGAAATTTTTTTTAACATTTTTAATTTTGTGTTAATTTTGTCATTTTTGGTCAAATCTTGAATGTCTTATGGCCATATTGTATCCAATCTTTCTTAAAAAGTCAACTTCAGTGGTGTATTGCTCTGCGATTTGTAAGACAACCTTTCATACCCATGAAGGCCACTACGAATTCTTAATAATGCCCTTTGGGCTTACAAATGCTCCTTCAACCTTCCAAAGTCTTATGAATGTAAAAATTTTAAACCATATATCCTTGAGAAAAAGTATACTGGTCTTCTTTGATGATATACTCATATGCAGTAGCTCCCTCTTAGAACACTTAATTCATTTGAAGCGAGCCTTTCAACTATTGAGATAACATTCCTTGCTAGCTAAAAGAGTAAATGCAATTTTGGAGAAGCCTAGCTAAGTGGAGTAATTGGGCAATTTTATTTTAGTTGAAGGGGTATCTACTGATCCTATTAAGATTCAAGCTAGTTTAACTTGGCCTATTCCTAAAAAAGTGACTCAACTAAGAGATTTCCTTGGGCTTACTGGTTATTATAGAAGATTCATCAAGGAAAATGGTAAAATTTGCAGACCCCTACAAACACAGAATTTATGGTGGAAACAGATGCTTATTGGAGCAGTATTAATGCAGAATGGCCATCGTATTGCTTTTATTAGTAAAGCACTTTCTACCAAACAACTATGTATTTCAATTTATGAGAAAGAAATCTATGCAGTGTTGTATCATATTGAGAAATAGAGTCATTACTTGAGTGGAAGGCATTTCAAAATCCAAACAGGGCATCAGATTCTACAATTTTTACTTAAACAGAGAATCAACAATCCTAATCAGCACACTTGGCTTACTGGTTATTATAGGAGATTCATCAAGGAAAATGGTAAAATTTACAGACCCCTACAAACAAAGAATTTATGGTGGAAACAGATGCTTATTGGAGCAGTATTAATGCAGAATGGCCATCGTATTGCTTTTATTAGTAAATCACTTTCTACCAAACAACTATGTATTTCAATTTATGAGAAAGAAATCTATGCAGTGTTGTATGATATTGAGAAATAGAGTCATTACTTGAGTGGAAGGCATTTCAAAATCCAAACAGACCATCAGAGTCTACAATTTTTACTTAAACAGAGAATCAATGATCCTAATCAACACACTTGGCTAACAAAACCTATGAATTTTGATTATGAAATTTGTTATAGAAAAGGGAAGGATAACGTTGTTGCAAATACTCTTTCTAGGCTCACCAGCTCTGAATTTGATCTCACGGCTATTTCTACAGTTTCATCATCCCTCTTTCAGGAGGTTCACCAACACTAGCATGATGATCCTAAATTGCAGGAGATTATTAAGTCATTACAAAAAGAGTATCAACCAATTTCTAAGTATATCTGGCAGTCTAATGAACTCAGAAGGAAGGGAAAATTGGTGATTGGAAATAATATGGAACTACAACTCAAAATTCTCAGCTTATATCACAGTAGCATCCCCATAGGACGACATTCTGGTGTATAAGCAACTTTAATTTTAAAATGCTCAATACATTGTTCTAGTGGAAAGGACTACATAAAATTGTGGGACAATTTGTTAGAGAATGTGATGTATGTCAAACCTAAAAATATTGCTTCTCTTGGTTTATTGCAACCTTTACCAATACCTGAGGGCATCTGCACTAATGTTAGCATGGATTTTATTAATGGGTTGCCAAAATCTAATGGAAAAGAAGTCATCATGGTGGTAGTTGACAGATTGAGTAAATATGCTCATTTCATTCCTTAAATTCATCCATACACAGCAAAGACAATAGCATAAGCTTATATGGATTATGTTTTCAAACTTCATGGCCTTCCCAATACTATATTCAGTGACAGAGATAATGTATTCATCAGCACCTTCTGGAAGGAGTTGTTTAAATTACAAGGTGCCGAACTCAACATGAGTTCCTCCTATCATCCTCGAAGTGATGGTCAAACATAAGTGTTGAATAGATGTTTGGAGACATATTGTCATTGTATGTGTGTGGATGATCCAAATCAATGGGCTAAGTGGCTCTCCCTGGCAGAATATTGGTATAATACTAATTACCATACAACTCTTAACTCAACACCATTTGAAGTTCTCTGTGGATATCAATCACCTCTGCATATTCCATATTTTTCTAAGGATTCAACTGTTGAAGCTGTGGATTATTTGTTGCAAGAGAAGGAAGGTGTGATCCAAAATCTGAAATATCTCTTAACTAGAGGCGTTGCATGAAGCAACATGCAGATAAGCATAGGTCTGGCAAGACCTTTTCTATAGGGTAATTAGCATATGTTAAATTGCAACCTTATAGGCAGATGACTATGGCTGCAAGGCCCTCCCATAAATTGGCCCCTAAATTTTTTTTCCCTTAAAAGATTTTGGACAAGATTGGGACAGTTGCTTATAAGCTTGCTTTACCTCCGAAAGCTCAAATGCATCCTATATTTCATGTCTCTCAACTTAAGAAATCCGTTGGGCCGCATCCTTATAGCTCTACTTTACCTTCCATATCTTCTCATCAAAATGAGATGCAACCCTTAACCATTTTGGATCGATGAATAGTTAAAAGGGGTAATGAACTAGTTGCTCAATTAATACACTGGTCGCATTCCAATCTAGCTGATGCTCTGATGAAATCCATCTTCATTTCCTACATTTTTCACTAGAGGACGAGTGCATTTTCTAAGGAGTGTTATGTATGTTAATATAATATACATATAAGAGTGTATTAGGAAAAATAATACTGAGAAACATTTTTTGAAAAAATATTCATTTTAAACTAAAACAGTTTTTTTAAACCTTGTATTCCCCACATTTTTCTTTAGCTAAAACATGTTTAGAGATTCAATGTGCAGCAGTCAAAAAAATATTTAATCTCCCAACAGGCCTTAGACCAACGTTCATATTTGAAGCCTATATAAGGTTGTGCATGTTTAGAGGTAAAACACACACACACACACACACACACACACACACACACACACACACACACACACACACACACACAAAAACAAAAACAAAAACAATCAGTACTCTCACATGAACTAAGATCCAAAAGCTAGTTCTAATTCCTAGCTAGTAATGGTAGAAAAAATTATTCAGCAAGTTATATCTCCATTAAGTGTTCCATATTTTCTTTGAGTGTTCTATATCCTCTTCATTTCTTATTACCAAGAGATCAATCCGAAAAGATGATTAGTTTTCCAATTTATTTTCATGCAAAAATAATAAATTAAGACAAAGATGATTTCTGGGGTGTTTCATCCTGGGGACAACCGTGGTATATCAACAAACTGCTTGCACAATTTTGGGCAGAGCCGTGAAATGTCTTAAAGAGAGAGAGATCCGCGACTCAACACAAAGAACTGCTACACATATTTTAACCCGATAATTTTGTTCTATTCTCCCAACTTTAGTTTCAACAATTTTAAGACGTTTTTTCTGCCATAGATTCTGGTTCATCTTCCTCCAAGTCCCCTAACCTCAATAAGATTTTTAAGTTTGAAGGACTTCATTTTAAAAGATGGAGACAGAAAATGCTTTTCGTTTTAACTACAAAAAATGTTGCTTCTTATACTACATCTGAAAAATCTGTTGAACCTGAGAACCCCACTTTGGTTCAAATTTGAGCCGCAGAAACTTGGGTTGAAAATGACTTTCTTCGTAAAAAATATATTTTAAATGGGATGTCCGATACTCTCTATGATTACTACTCTAGTAGTAAACCGCCAAAGACTTTTGGGACGCCCTACAAAAGAAGTATGACACGGAGGAAGCCGGGGCCAAGAAATTTTCTATTAGTCGCTATTTAAAATTCCAAAGTTCCGATGATAAATCCATTAAAGCACAGTCCCATGAGCTTCAATAGATTGCTCACGATATTATCTCTGACAGAATAAAATTAGCTGATCAATTTCAAGTGGTTGTTATTATTGACAAGCTGCACTCTAGTTGGAAGGATTTTAAAAACACACTCCGACACAAGACTAAATAATTTTCTTTAGAAAGTTTGATCAACTCTCCTTCGAATTGAGGACGAAACTTAGAAAAACATATTTGAAAGAGAATGTTCTAGTTGTTAACAACAACAATAACACTCCAAATTTTAACAAAATCAAAACTATAGTCAATAGTTCCTGTAGTACATTCTAATGTATCTAGACTTCTATACATTTATTAACAGTTCATGTAGTCAATAGAACTGTGGAATACATATGGCCATATGGGGTTTACATCTAATTACTCAGTGCTGCCCAAAGTTGCACCACCAGGAATAAAGTCATATTTGAAGAAGATACAACTTTTCTTATGAGTAAATATTGGTTGTAACGGTTACATCATGTCATCATCTATAACATCACTAATACAATAGCAGTTTTTGCTGATGTGGAATGGAATTCCCCTGAAAATAGAACAAATGGACTGATAAAGAAATCTAATTGGCTTGGGGATACCAAGTCACCATTATAACCGTTGCAACCAATATTTTTCCTTTTTTTCTTATTACAACTATGCATACATAGACCCCAGGAATATAAACTTTACTAGATGTAAACATGTTATAGTTTTGCAGTGTTTGACACTATTTATTAATTTAATTTATTAATTTTTATTTTTTTGGAATTCATAACTATATTTTTAAACTTTGGATTATCGTTCTCAAAGTTTTGGTTATTTTAACGTCACACCCCAACCCACCCCCGACGGATTAAGACACGTGTAACAAGAGTAACCGCACCCAAAACACACTAATTAGAAAGAAAATGTGGATAAACCACTTTAAAGAACTCCATTGCGACAAAACAGCCCCCAAGGGCAAAATGGTCATTAATAAAGTATGTAAAATTTTTATACCAAAATTTAGATTTTTGAGTCCCGGTTCCAACGCAACAAACGGCGCGCAAATTCAAATTTTCTAGAAAGAGTTATGCACGTTGCCGTAAAAGCGGACGTGCTGTGAAAAATACAAGCGGATCGATCCCTTCATAAAACCCGGATCGATCCATTTCTTGTGTTTACTAGCAGAATGTCCCTCAGAGAAGCCGGATCGATCCCTTCACAAACCCGGATCGATTTGCGACCTGCAGAACAGGTTCTGCTGCTAAATTTTGCTGTCAAACAAGTTTCAAACTTACCAAAACACAACCAAATCACATGGAAACCTTATGAAACTTTGGGAAAACATATCTAACACATTTCCAAACACTTTTAAACTTAAATCAAGTTTGGATCACACAAACACATTCACAATTTGATCAAATCAATCATAAACTCATCTAATTTGATCCAAAACAACTTTTGAACTTTAATACTCAATTCACATCCAAAGTACATGAAACTTGTTGGGAATTAAATCAAAGTTACCACCCACATTACACATACATATTTAACTTGCCAACAACACTTGCGACTCATCTGGACTTGCCAAGATGGTCCTAACTACTAACTTGCACCACTTGCGCAAAACAAGAGAGATTACACATAAGTTCTCAAACTCATTTCCAACTCTCTAAAATACAACTTTAGGATCCAAATTCCTTTTCTACAACCCAATTATTAACATTAACATGAAAGAAACCATAATTTACATCTTTTTACAAGTTCCAAAGGATGCTCATCTACTCAATATCCAAATCTCTCCCATCTCTCCCATCGCGCGTCATTTCCTCTTAGGATATAGCTCCGAACCTGCGGTGGTTATTATGTACCACAACAGAAATAGGAAAACGGTTTTCTTAAGCATTACGCTTAGTGAGCATTCTAAACATGATTGTATGTTTAACACGTGCAATGCTATAATTAACACATAAAACACAAACGTAGTCACCGAGTCACCGGTTATATGGTTCATTCAGACCCGAAGACCTCCCTTGGTCCCGTGGCCACTTCTATTCCTTAGACTTCCGTATTTATCGGATTCTTCCTCTACACCACCCTTATTACTCCCAACAATGAACCATTTCCCCGGTGATCATTGACTACCACTTAGACATATAAGCACATATAAACACATATACATGTATAAACATATAATCTTCATGAAATTGATACAAAATTCATAAATTAACAACAAAATAGCCTTTAGCATGAGTTCATATTCCTAACATCATCAAAGCCTTGCACCCATTAAACACAATCATTGGGTTTGTATAGAAAACTCACCTTATACAGATTTTACCCAAAATTACACCTAAAAGATGCTGAATTTCACCAATTTAAGCTCAATTTCCTCTCCAAGTAAATCCTACAAGAATTTCGGTAGACGGTGTCTCACCACTTAGTGTGAGCTACCAAAATCCGACAATTTAAACATAAATTAAGGGTATAGAAACGTTCGTCTCACCTCCACAAGTCCGAAAATGGCTTTGATTCGTGAATCCGACGAACGGCGGCGACGGAACGGCGAGATTTCGATGTCGGTGACGGTTTCTCCGTTTCTCTCTCCGAGCTCTCCTCTTTTTCTTGTTTTAATTTCCTGCAGATTTTGAGAGTCTAAGCTCTCTTAGTGACACACACACACATCACATGCATGTGATGTGTCACAAGTTTTTCCTATTTTCGTTTACACCCCCGATTTTTCTTAAGTTCCTATATTGAAATCCCCCAAACATTCCATTAACCACCCAATTATCTAATGAGTGTTTGTATAAGTTCCGTATGGGTCCCAACGTGGGTCTCACATATTTTGTGAAATTGCTATCATACCTACTCATTTTAAATCTTTCCATTTATATCCTTATTTGGATGTCCAAGCTATCACCAAATACTAACACCTATATCATCATATAATATTGAAGCATTTTAAACAAATATTCATGTATTCATATAAATGCATTTAATCACGTAAAATGCAAATATTTTCATTTAGGCCCATCATTGGGTCCCACTTCCAAACACGTCCCACCTCACTGGGAACTTTTCCAACTAGTGTCTCTCTCTGAACACTTTTTACATGGGCGAATCCAAGTCTTCCCTAAATCCGTTTTATACAATAATTATATTAATTAATGCATATGAAGATAATAATTAACCCGTTTCCCGGGTACGGGTGTTACATTTAATTTCTGTGTTCTATTAGGAAACATCAAGGAAAATGGAAATAATTCCATTCTGTTTGAATTGAGAATTTAAAGAAGTCTGTTGCTTTTACTTTTTAGTACTATAATAAGTCATCTTGTTAATTCTTCATTTCTCAAATTGAGAGAAGGTTTGTTTATTTCAAAAGAAACTGAAAGTCATGGAAAGTTATCATTTTCCTAGAAAATAATCTCCTAAAAAGGATTATGAAGAATTTTATCTTCAGTTTGCATCTTTTGTCATCTTCTATTTTTATTTTTATTGTTATATTTTTTTCCTTTCGAAAGGTAATAATAAACTCTTCATTTGATAAACATTAATTCGATTATCAATAGTTGAAGAATATGCTTAAACATTGTAATATATATCATAGAAATGTTTGTATACTAAAATCTCACACGTTTCTTCAAAAGCCAACACTTGCATGATGTTTGGGTCACCGACAAGTGATTTTGTAAACTGATCATTTTATCCTGAACTGAATTGTTTTTAGAGATATGATTAGTCTACATTTGCAGATTGACATGAGTGGCAAAAATGTAAACTAATCTCATAATAGTACAAAATGTGGATAAGTAAATTTTGAAGTCAGGGGTAGAACTATGCATGTAGAGGCCCAGGGGTCACGACCATACAATTTTTGTTTTAAATTTTGGTTATGTAATTTTAATGTGTAGAATTTTAGTGTTAATTTACATATTGGCCCCTCTAAATTTTTAACTTTTAAAAAAGGTTCATGCCTATATACATTACACAATTACAACACTCCCTATGATAAACCATAAGTCAAATGATTACAATAAATAGTACAGCTTGCAAACACCAACCTCTGAACTCTCAAACATGGCAAAATATATATAAAAAGATCCAAAAACAAAATATGGCCTCGGGAGAGCCATGTATGTCCTTGTTGAGTGTGGGTCCTCTGCATACAATTGGGGTATTGTTGGATTAGGACGTTTGTTGCTGGGTGGGCAGCACCCATGTAGTATTTGCAGGACCACATTTTTTTTCTAAAAAAAAATTTTTAGTCCTGCAAGTGTCACATGGATGCTGCCCACCCAACAGCATCCCTTTGGCTATCGAGGTAGCATACCTAGTAACTCAACTCTCTAAGTACAAATTTCTTGCTCCGCCTTGATTGAATATTGTTCTTATATTATTCTCTATATGTTTGTTGGTTTGTTGTCCAGGTCAGTGAAGGTAATAACTAAGAAAAGTAATATTTCCACAAAGTTTATCTATTTTTTCAGGTAACCTTTACCAAATTGTGAAATCAAAAGTATGAATAATTGTCATGTGGTGATCATAATCATTCATACAATTTCATGAGCAGTAACGGAGCATAATGAATGCATGACAGATCATGTAATTGTTACTATCTTTCCATATAAATTGTAGCTTTCTTGGCGGTTAATAGGACTTCAAAACAAGACATGTGTTCATATTGCGTATGTCTGAGCTTTTATGATCATTTTAGATATAGAAGTAAAACTAAACTTACGTTATTATATAAACATGTCGATACCCCATTAGATAAACCATTTGCTAAGCATTGCCACTTGGATAGCCTAGATGCACGGTTGATGATAAGTAATAGAATGACCCTCCATTACCAAGAATAGCCACAACAACAAAAAATCATGTGAACATTTTCACACTATACACACACAGAGAGAGAAAGATCACTACCCTTTCCCTATGGCTTTTGTGGCAACTAGATCTGTTTTCTTTTCTTTCTTATATTCTTTTTTTTAACCCCCTTTTTTTTTAAATATGAAATAAGGGCCTGTGTGGGATAAATGGTCTGATTTTTAGTGCTAATATTACAAACTTGGTAGGCTTAACTAATGGACACTTACAACGGTAACGAATTAACAATACTTATGAGATGATCACTGCAAAATCATTGTCAGCTTAGTACTAAAAATGCACTGCCAAGTACAGACATTGTGACCATATTTTATCGCATACCAATTTGACTCATACCAGGTGCACTCACTATATATTCCACTATGAAATTAACAAAAAAAAACCCTGGAAACCTGCAAAAATAACACAATTCGAAAAGTAAAAGGTTTATAATTATATGAAGGTATCTTCCACAAACAAATACTATAAGCAGTCCTAGAAAGAAATAGTTAAGTAATTCAAGTTCATATTTGCAAACTTAATTCAAGAGATATGACTTTCTGAATAAGGACAAACTGATTATTTATCCTGAACATAATTGTTTTTAGAGATATGATTCGTCTACATTTTCAGATTGACACGAGTGGCCAATAAACTAATCTCATAATAGTACAAAATGCGGATAAGTAAATTTTGAAGTCAGGGGTAGAACTATGTAGAGGCCCAGGGATCACGGCCATTTTGCTTTAAATTTTGATTATGTAAATTTAATTTGTAGAATTTTAGTGTTAATTTACATATTGACCCCTCTAAATTTTAACTTTTAAAAAACGTTCATGCCTATATACATTACACAATTACAACACTCCCTATGATAAACTATAAGTCAAATGATTACAATAAATAGTACAAATTGCAAACACCAACCTCCGAACTCTCAAAAATGGCATAATATATATAAAAAGATCCAAAAACAAAATATAGCCTCCAGAGAGCCATGTATGTCCCTGTTGAGTGTGGGTCCTCTGCATCCAATTGGGGTATTGTTGGAACAGGATGGGTGTTCTGGGTGGGCAGCACCCATGTAGTATTTGCAGGACCACATTTTTTTTTTCTAAAAAAAAAAAACAAAATTGTAGTCCTGCCCACCCAACAACATCCCTTTGGATATCGAGGTAGCATACCTAATAACTCAACTCTCTAAGTACAAATTTTTTGCTCTGCCTTGATTGAATATTGTCCTTATATTGATCTCTATATGTTTGTTGGTTTGATGTCCAGGTCAGTGAAGGTAATAACTAAGAAAAGTAATATTTCCACAAAGTTTATCTATTTTTTCAGGTAACCTTTACCAAATTGCGAAATCAAAGTTATGAATAATTGTCATGCGGTGATCATAATCATTAACACTCTTTCATGAGCAATAACGGAGCATAATGAATGCATGACAGATCATGTAATTGTTACTATTTTTTCATATAAATTGTAGCTTTCTTAGCATTTAATAGGACTTCAAAACAAGACATATGTTTATATTGGGTATGTCTGAGCTTTTATGATTATTTGAGGTATAGGAGTAAACTAAACTTACGTTATTATATAAACTAGTTGATACCCCGTTAGATAAACCATTTGCTAAACATTGCCACTTGGATAGCCTAGATGCACGGTTGATGGTAAGTAATAGAATGACCCTACATTACCAAGAATAGCCACAACAACAAATTATCCTGTGAACATTTTCACACTATATACACACAGAGAGAGAAAGATCACTACCCTTTTCCCTATGGCTTTTGTGGCAGCTAGATCTGTTTTCTTTTCTTTCTTATATATATTTTTTTTTAACCCCCTTTTTATGAAATATGAAATAAGGGGCTGTGTGGGATAAATGGTATGATTTTTAGTGCTAATATTACAAACTTTGTAGGCTTAACTAATGGACACTTACAACGGTAATGAATTAACAATACTTATGAGATGATCACTGCAAAATCGTAGTCAGCTTAGTACTGAAACTGCACTGCCAAGTATAGACATTGTGACCATATTTTATAGCATACCAATTTGACTCATACCTGGTGCACTCACTACGTATTCCACTATGAAATTAACAAAAAAAAACCCTAGAAACCTGCAAAAATAACACAATTTGAAAAGTAAAAGGTTTATAATTATATGAAGGTATCTTTCACAAACAAATACTGTAAGCAGTCCTAGAAAGAAATAGTTAAGTAATTCAAGTTCATATTTGCAAACTTAACAATCTTCAAGAGATATGACTTTCTGAATAAGGACAAAAACAAAAGTTAAGCTAAATCAAATAAGTCGGCCAAAATGCACCATGGCTAAGAATAGCTTTGCTAAAAAGGCACATGAAGCCACAAAAAACATAATTTGAAACTAATGGTTTCAAATTATAACCACAACGGAATAACAGAGGAAATCATAATTTGGGGGAGAATAGAATTATACCTGTATAAGTTGTAGTTTCCAACTTCTCAATGGAATCACAGAGGAAATCCGAATTTGGGGGAGAATAGAATTATACCTGTATGAGTTGTAGTTTCCAAATTCTTTACCTAAAAGAAAAGAAAGGGGGGGGGGGGGGGGGGGGGGGGGGGGGGGGGTGGAAAGAAGAAAAAGTCTTTCTTATGAGCAAATCCTCTGAATAATACAAGAAAAGTTTACCCTCTAAATTTTATACCATCTCGCTGAACGTAGAGCTCTACTTGCATGTTCATTTCAATTTTTGCAAGCTGAAGTCAATCGGAAACCTGCAAATTAGTTATTCAGATGTTCAAGCTTAGAGGTCAAGCAAAATTTCATCAATAATGTGAAGGTCAAAGTACTACCAATTAATGCATATCTCAATAGATATATGTAGATACAATCATGAGCTTGTGAAAACTTGACAGGCCCGTGGCCTCGTTTCTAGGGTGTGTACTTTCTTCATTAAGGCCTTGGTATACATGGTCCAATAGTTCATTTTATTAGATGAAAAATTGACAATAAACTATTATTATTCTCACGAAATTTTATGTTTTACTCTTTCTGGATTTGCAATTCCCTAAAGATGGAGGGAACAAAATTGTAGAAACACACTACCAAGCTAGCAAAACACTATAACCTTACATTGTACATATACCCATAATTCATTTTATTAGACAAATAACTAATAAAACAAACCTATACCCATCAAATAGGCAATTGGATTCTACAGACAAATTTAGTCCTAGAAACAACAGGAATCCCTTCCATATAACCCCATTCTAATATTTTATTGTTAAATGGCTTAAATATCATTCAATCACTTGCTCACGAAAATCGAAACAAAGATGCAAATTCAGCAAATTATCAAAACTAACATTTAGGAATCAATTAAAAACAGTAGTAGTACATTTCCATATATACCCAAAAATAAGTTCGATGTCAATTTGCATAAACATGTATAATGCAAATCTTTGATCATTCCTTATTTTCTTATTCTCCTCTTAATGTTTTTTAAGGATAAACTCAACTTGACCACTCTCCATCCATTGATATAGGAATTTTTAAGAAACAGACATTTATTCTTCATGAAAATTTTTGATTCATACGACATAGAATACTTTCCAAATACACATGTATATTAAATTCCTCCACACTAAAGTCCCATAGATTACAAATTTAAGTCATTGTCCACAATAAGATACAGATAAGCTAAAATTGGAATGGTCTTAGAACCTTGTAGAATAATTTTATTTGTTTTCTCATGCTTTATGAAACAACAGGAAATCCATATTACATAAAGGCAGTCATGAAAAGCATAAATTTATGACATTTGACTAAAAGCTTAACCCATATAACTTGGGGTTTGATGAGAAGTATGAGGTAATTTTGTCAAGTTTTAATCATATTTGGTAGAGCATCATTTTTCCTTACGCTATTATGTATCCTTAAATTGAATGGTATGATATCATTGTATTTAGTATTTACATAGATAAAAAACATATCTGCATATATCAACATTATAAAGCTTAATATAGCAAAACCTACATTATTCGGTAATACTTGTTGAAAAATAATTTGTCAAGTTGCCCTTCTTGGTGGTTCATTGGAATGACTATTGTAAGAGATCTTCTATGAGAGGAAATGTACCAATATTGAGATATTAAGTTCTATCAATAGAAACTTTGCATAGTCCTTGTGTGCATTGCTAGAGTTTGAAAATTGCTAATTGGCGTTAGTCATTGAATTGAGAATTTTCAAACCGAATGTTTGATTGAAGGGAGTAGTTTTTAAATTTAAAATAAAGGTCCATTCATGGCATTTATAATCGAAATTGTGTCCATAACAAAGTAACATGGAGATTATAGGAAAGCTTTGTGAAGAAAACATTGAATGTAATTAGTGAAATACCTTTTCAACGCGTGTTTTTCCTCTTTTGCTTCCTTCACTTTTCTGTGCTGCCTTTTCACACGTTGATATGGGTTCACCATGCTGCAGATTATAAATTGTGTATTTTCATTTTTAGGTTAAACCATTATATACTATCGATATCATCAAATTGTAAGCCTTTCACCAACAAAATATAAAGAAAAATTGGGGAAGAAGCTAAATGGAATACCTAATCTATGATATAAATGAAGGTATATACCAAACGATAATGATTAAAGAGAAATAGGGCACTCACCCAGCGAAGTGGCCCGAAGAGGGAGTTGACATCGTCAAGCTTCATTGGAGATGGCGTGGCTGGAGAAGAACAAGCACTAGGTTTTACATCAAAAGCTTTTTTTTTTTTTTTAATGATGGTTTTGTGAGTGAATTGTTAGGGTTTGAAAATTGATTTCCCCAATTGTTGTGGTACAAATACAACAATAGACCTAAGGAAGCATAAAGCTTAACTCAATTGAGCTAAATACAACACTATTTATAGTTTAGTTGAGAGGTACACTAATTTTTTTCTTTTTTCTTTTTTTTTTGTGGGGGGGGGGGGGGGGGGGGGGGGGGGAGAAGCCCGATCTGTTAGGAATGGGCCCACAATCACAACAAGAAAAATCACACCCACAAAGATGGAGATAAATAGAACAAGAACAACACAACCACGAAAGAAAAATCAAGCAAACCAACACAACAAGTTTTAAATGTGATTCGGCCCAACAATGCCTACGTCCACGTGCAAAGGCGATCACCTCAATTAATATAAAGATTACAAGCACTCAAGACCTCACATGTATAACTCTCCAACCAAGTTATATGACACACACAATTGCTAGAAACTAATCTTTCCCTCACTAGTTTGCAGCCCTCTCTTGCGTATGTAGAAGATTTCCAACCAATCTTATCAATCCCTTGAGTAAGCCCTATATTTATATAGATTGTAGAGTCCCAATCCTAGTTGTAGTAGGAGTTACCCCTATGGTAAGTCTTGTACAACAAGGAATACTCTCACAAACATTTCTATATAAACTAGGTAACTTCCACCATCAAAGGAATCCTTATTTGATAAGGAAAGCACCAAATAAGGAATTAATTAGGAAATAATTTTACTAATGGAATTTTAGGCACAATCCTAACAATCTTCACCTTGCCTCAAATTCCTTCCCATCAGTCCTCAGAGTCTTCCTCTTGTAATCTTCAACTTACACATCGATAGTGCATTGCCTTTGCCATCCCCCAAGCTATTCAGCTACACCATTACTCAAATTCACACCCCCAATGAACTTGAGCATATCAACTTCCGACTTGTTATCTTCACAGCACAATGCATCCTCTATACCTTGTTGCACCAAGGCGTCCTTCATACGTACTTGCCACATGTTGAAATTCTTCTTGCCATCGAACTTTTCTATTGTCATTCATATCCCCAAGCGAACTATCTCTACCTGCCATGGATTCTCAACCTGGCTCTGATACCACTTGTTGGGAATGGGCCCACAATTACAATAATAAAAACCACACCCACAAAGATGGAGATAAATAGAACAAGAACGACACAACCACGAAAGAAAAATCAAGCAAACCAACACAACAAGATTTAAATGTGGTTCGGCCCAACAATGCCTACGTCCATGTGCAAAGGCGATCACCTCGATTAATATAAAGATTACAAGCACTCAAGACCTCATGTGTATAACTCTCCAACCAAGTTATATTACACACACTGTAACAACCTGCATTTCACTAATTAATTTCAATTTCATTTCCATATTTAAATCCAATCTGTATTATCTGTGTTCATTTTATTTCAATGGTCATGTTTTATAACCTTATGACCTATCTTAAACTACAAATTTTATAAAATTTAGCAATACCTGTGTTGGATTTTAAAACTGTATTTCAAAACGGTGGAAATGTTTTCTTTTAATTCAAACTGTATTTTTATAAAATCGGGAAACCATTTCTTACGTTAAAATGAATTTTCTGTATTCTTGTGGTGATCACCGCGACGCGAAAATACCAGTTTATGTTCAAAACTGTCCGCGTTGTGTTGCACTCCCACAATATGGGATTCTCCACCAATCAAGATGTGACATGTGCTTTTCCATTTAAGGCAACTAATCATTGTCTATATCTTGTTTGGGTAGTGCTTTTGTGTGTGTATAATCTTATGCCTATAATCTACTTTTGCCAAACATATAAGTGATTTTTCCTAGCAACTTGTTAGTACCCAATTTGGCTACACTTTATTAGAATGTGTTGATATTAGCCGTAAGCTCCTTTTTCCAAACATCTTGTTTGCCCCCTATGGACCTACTTGACCCTTGACTCAATTATAGAGTTACTATATATGTATGTACGTATGTGACTGTACAGTGTATATTGAATGTGTTTAGAGATTTATTTAGAAAATCCTTTTGTTGAGTGTAATAGGATGAACTTGGTGACCAAGTTTGGTGAAATCTCTATTTAAACATGACTTATGCACACACACTCTGGGTCTTACAATTTGAGGATATTCAAAGAGAAAAGAGAGAGTTTGAGAGTTCTTTGTTACTGAAAATTTTCTAGTAAGAAAAAGCTTATACTCTCCATAGCCAAGTTTCTTATTGGATTTTCCCTATTTACTTCCCTCTCAACAAACACTACTTCTCTCAATCACAGTGAGTATTTCTAACTCACTATGAATGTAAATCATACTTACTTACTGTGTATTTGATGGATATTGAAAAACTCCCATTGATATGGTCATCCATGGAATCTTGAAGCTTCAATACTTAATTTTTCAACCTTAATCGAAATTCGTTTTTAGAATGGAATATGAAAGATTATAGCATATAGAGACTACGGTTACAATATTAGTTCTTAATTCGTTCGTATTGCGACGTATGCTTAAAATGAAGTTTTATCATCTTTTAGTTTTTCGTAAAATTAGTAATCTACATTTGGATTCATGATAAATTGATCATAGATTCTTAATCCTTGTGAAAAACCGAAGAGATTCATGTATAATAAGGTAAGATAACTTACAGAATTGAAAATGGGTCAAAAGACCCCCTAATTTATGAAACAGAGCAGTTCTGACGAAGAAGATGAAGTCACTGCTGAAACTCGCGCGAGCGGACCGCGCGAGCGATCCGCGCGCGCAATCTCAGTGAACTCAGGCAGACAGAAAAGGTTTTAATACGAAAACGAAAATTAGGTATGTCGCGCGAGCGACCTTCGCGCGAGCGGCCCGCGCGCGCGACTTCTGACAGTTTTTAAATTTTGCTTATTTTATGTTAAGGAACTGTTAGGGTGATATTCCATGGACTTTTAAAGCGCTGTTTGAGAAATTTACTAAAACCGAATCCTATTTGGGTATGTTTGGACGATTAGAACATTGTATTATAACTTATCAATCCCCGTACGCACGTCGTTTATATAATTCAGTGATTTGCCTCATGTTTTAAAGTTTCATGACATACATGTGGAGTCAGTTGTACATGCATGGTGAGTGTGAATGTTGGTCAGTATGGAAAAGAGTAATGGTCAGTGTGGTATAGTGAGTGCGGTTGAGATTGTGTTGTGGACACTCCCTGGTAAGTGAGTACCAAAGTGTGTTGTGATTGAGATTGCGGCAAGGGTGTCTTTGAAATGCGACGGTGGCAAAATTGGACACTCCCTGATGACCATGGTAGCATCAAAGTGTGTGAAGTCGAACTTGGACACTCCCTGGCACCCATAGAAGTGCTAAAGTGTGGCCTACGGACACTCCCTGGTACCCGAGTCTGGATACTGCGTGAGGCTTCCTTCGATATTTGCGAGGGGGATTAGGTACTAAAGTGTGAGGCATTGGACACTCCCTGGTACCCCGGACTAACGTGTGAGGCAAACTGGACACTCCCTGGTACCCCTGTGCTAAAGTGTGGCTATCGGAGTATTTCAAAGATACTGGTGTGAGAAAGTTGGGTTGTTGGGTTTTGTCGAGAGAAAAGAGTCGGTAAGATGAGATGGTGCATTGTTCTCATACACGGTCACATAAATGTGAATTATAGCTTTCAAATAATATTGTGGTTGTTTCCTAAAATGAACTCTTTACTCTAATGTAAACTTGTTGAATTAAAAGGAAACTTGAAAATGGTAATTGAGTATGTGTTACATTCAAAGTTATGTTTTTAATACTCACCAGCTTCTTGAAGCTGACGGCGTTGATGCGCCCTGGACATTTGTGTTCAGGCTTTTCAGGTTTTGATCAAGCGGAATATTATGATTATGCAAACTGAGAACGGCTGCTTTGGAAGTTAGAACTGTTATCAATATCCTACGCTTTAATTTATGAACTGTTTTGTAATAAGGATGACTTTAATAGACGTTAAGTTATTGTTTTGTTTTAAGGCGGATTGTGCCTTTAAAGACCCCGTGATGTAATAACTATTAAGTTAGAAAAATATTGTAAGCCTTGATTGCTCTGCTCTGATTATTATGTTTTTGTTGTTGACGTTTGGGACGGAATCCATCCTTCAAACTGTCACGACCGACGGGTCCATAAAGGAAATTAAACGCTTTCCTTATTTATGCTACGTCGGGGCGTGACACACACAATTGCTAGAAACTAATCTCTCCCTCACTAGTTTGCATCCCTCTTGTGTATGTAGAAGATTTCCAACCAATTATATCAATCCCTTGAGTAAGCCCTATATTTATATAGATTGTAGAGTCCCAATCCTAGTTGTAGTAGGATTTACCCCTATGGTAAGTCTTGTATAACAAGAAATACTATCACAAATATTCCTATATAAACTAGGTAACTTCTACCATCAAAGGAATCCTTATTTGATAAGGAAACCACCAAATAAGGAATCAAATCATAATTAGGAAATAATTTCACTAATGGAATTTTAGGCACAATCCTAACACGATCAACATAAAATATGATAGATTATTATTCATCAAAGTTTCTAAAAAGAAAACTTAATATCTATTTCCTATTTTAGGCATTAAAGATGTGGATAGCCCTTACCTAGTCAACACCATTGCCTTTATTCCTCTGTTCAGTATTCACAGAGACCTTTGCAACCCTTTACGTGTGAAGATCTACACTACTCTAGAATTTCTATATACCATTCAATACTCGTATAGTTATACAATATTATACATACATAATTGATTGAGCTTGACATAGATGAAGCAAAAATTAAGATAGAGAAAAAGAAATAGTTGCCACTTGGTATTCAACATCCATGATTTGCAAGAACAGAGCACTTCAGCCTCCGTGTTTCCTATTTGTCACAGACCGCAATATGGAACCCTAGGTTTGTCAGATCAGTAGTAAACACCTATATAAGAAAAACCAGTTTGTGGTAAAATCTCTGAATACGATCATTTTTGTGTTTGAAGAAGAAAGAAATCAGAAGAAAAAAAAAAAGAAAAAAAAAGCTATGGCTAATATCTATTGCACTACATATGAAAATTAAAATCCATAAATTTTTAACCCATATCAAAATATAGCTATATACGTATATTATATATATGCGCACACTCGATTTGGTGGTGAAATTACCTGGAGAGATCATAACCTACAGAGAGGGGAGGCTCTGGACGGCAAAACGGCTTTTTCAGATAACTTTTCACTCGCAAAAATTGGGTGAGTTTGGATACACTTCAGAGACGCCATTTTGATGAAGCTGCTGAATCTTTTTTGGGGAGGGTTCTTCGATTTCGAGGCTAACAATTTGAGGGTTCTGTTGCGCCATTGTTGTGAATCGAGAACAATATGAGAATTGATTTGGGAATATGCAAAGAATGGAATTGAAGAGTTTGGAAGATGAAGAATTGCGTTTATGTAGAGAGAGATTGCACCGTCAAAGAGAGAGAGAGAGAGAGAGAGAGAGAGAGAGAGAGAGAGAGTGTGAAGAGAGGCATATTTGCCACGTTGGATTTTTTCCCTGTAGAGTACAACGTTGATGTGGCAAGATGTGGGGGCTTTGTTTGCTTCAGCTTTTATATATATATATATATATATACTAGGTTATGGACACGTGCTTTGCATGTGTCTATCCCCTATTATTATCTTCTTTGAAATATGAGTAAGCCATACTTTCGAAATATGTTTCCACAATATCTTGTGTGGTCCTATCTATGTGTCTATTTGATTTTGACATGACCACATTATTTATATCCATGCGGTCAAATAACTAAAACCTTCATTTGGTATGTATTGTAATTGTCATACTGATATCAACTATTCTTTTTTGAAGGATATGAGTTCATCATTTCTATGCATTTGAGTATAAGATTTGAATAGTATTGTTTCAATTTGGCATGAGATTTGAGTAAAAGTTAATTTGGTGTGGATTTAGTTCTAGGATTACTATGCATTATATTCAAAGTTCGAGAAAAGGAAAAAGCTACAGTAAAAAAAAAAACCCCACAATATATTAATCCTAAATTTGAAGACAAAAGTTGACGAAAATGTCAATATTGCTGACCAATACGTAATTAGCAATTATTATTGTTTTTTGTTAAAGTTAGTGATAAATATGCAACTAAATGTTGACGTATTTGGAATCATACATGTTACTATATGAATCTTAAACTTGAGGGAAGAAGTTGACCAGAATGTAATTATTAGTGACCAATTCATAAATAGTCACTAAAATAGCAACTTTTTTTTTTTACTTTTTTTTAAGCGGATTGTAAATATTCCAGAACTTGTTGACCCAAATGAAATTACTCACAATATTGTTGATTGAAATCTCATTATTATATTAAATAAAATTGCAAAAGCTGACCTAAACCTAATTCCTTATTTTGACATGACCAATTACCCTCACACAAATTAATACATCCTTATGATGGGTACAGATGCATGATTAAATATGGTATAGTAGAGGGGGCAAAATGAACCTAAAGAAAGGTTGTAAAACTTGGATGATAACGTATGCTTTTTTGGCACAAATATACCAAAAAAACCATCCAAATTAGATAAAAAGTCATATCAAAGACTAAAGGGTAAGGGAATAGATGGAATAGAAAAGGGTAAAATGGTGTTTCAACTTATGATGGGTACATATGCATGATTAAATATGGTATAGTAGAGGGGGCAAAATGGACCTAAAGAAAGATTGTAAAACTTGGATGATAACGTATGCTTTTTTGGCGCAAATATATCGAAAAAAGCATCCAGATTAGAACAAAAGTCATATCAAAGACTAAAGAGTAAGGGAATAAATGGAATAGAAAAGGGTAAAATGGTATTTCAACTTACGAATTAGGTGAACTATTGTCACTAAGCCTCTTATATATAAGGGTATAGATATATAATAGATAGAGTATATGTGGACATGAGGTAGTACATAGATTTTAAGTGTTTTGGGATACTTGTCTATGTGAGTAACTAGGCAAGAAAAGTTTTAAATGTTTTTTATTTTGTGTTAGTTTTGTCCTTTTGATTATATCATTTTTGGCCTCTTATTCGGTTATTTCTTCAATTTGTCTTATGGCCTCTGTTTGATGTTTCAAAACACGTAAATTGGCCCAAAATACCACGAGCAAATTTGGTGTAGGTTCTATTGCCTCAATTGAGAGAATTTTTTACCGTGTAAAAACAAGAACAAAGATGTAAAGAATAAGAGGATGGTAGAGTTCGAAGGATGCCTTTGAAGCGGTGATTAAACTATGAAGAAAAGTAAAGGAAATTGTAGGCTAAGAAACTAATTAACTAGAATCTAATCTAGTGCTAGAAGCTAAACTAAATATAAACTAATGTAATGTCCATAAATTTCCGTTAAAAAATTTGTCCCCGTATTTTTTGTTCGTATTTTTCCAGTGTTTTGATTTTTGTAATCCCAAAACCCGAACATATATGCATGCGTATTTAATTATTAATTTCTTAGACTGTAAGTTACAACTCGAACTGACTTAGCATGCAAACCCGTAAAACCTGTATAGATATTAGACTGCACAGCACGTGGTCCTAGGCGACGACTAATCTACACATTTTTGGTAGTAAGGAATCTTACCTAAAATGGCATTTATACTACCACATCGCCCTAGACCCTTGGGTATAAGCATTACCCAAACAACTCCCCTTACCCGCCGAACATAACCCACACACCTCCCCAACCGCCGGCTTCATTCCACCTCCCTAGGCACCCTCTCAATCAATCTCACTCACAGCCATTTCAAACAGATTCCCAAATTTGTTCATGGATACCTGTGTATATGTGACTGTGTAAATATATATTTAGGGGTGTATAGAGAGAAAGAGACTAATAAGTTAAGAAGAAAAGTAACCCAAAACTCTTCCCCACTTTCACTCTCTGCCTCAAACACAACCCACACACCCTCACTGCTTCCTCTATGTTCCACCCTCTTTCACACAAACATACACACACACACACACATATACACACACACACACATGCACACACGCAAACTAAAAGAGAAGAAGGCATAGAGGTGTTTCCACCCAAAAACCGTCAAAGGTTTTTGAGCCCGAACGGAGTGTTGGAATGGGCTTAAGAGCGGCCGGCCTAGAACTTGTCTCAGATTGGCCAGCCCAGATGCTACAAGGATCCGTCAGGCTAAAGGAGATAACGTCGAACATTGCCAAGGCTGGGCTGCTATCCAAGCTAAGGTATGGCCCGATAGGCAGTCTGGGTCATGTACTAACCGGTCGGGCATCCTCTTCGTAATGAATGAGCAATGGCAAGCATCGAAGCCCGATTGGGAGGCTAGGCAAGGATGACAGTGATCGGGCACCCGAGAGGCATAGGTTGATGTCAGCGGAAGCCTGATGAATAGTTAGAGGATATACACTTGGCAATCGGACACCGTACTGAGGAAAACGGTAAAGGCTAGTTGTGTAAGCCCGATTGGTCATAAGCCATTGGAGGGTCATCATCGGGCATGGAAGACAGAAAGCATAACAGATGGTGGTTGTACGAGTCCGATAGAGCTACATGCAGGATCATGTGAGCCCAATATGCCAAAAGGGGAAGGTGGTTCAACTCTTAGCTGTAATGATGGCGTCACCCTGAATTTTAGGAAACGGAGTACGTTTGGGAAAGGAATCTGTTCACGTTCAGCTGGATTTAGAAGGTTAATCCCTTAAATAGTGGGGTTGTGTCAATCAAGACTCCGGATAAGGCAGTAGTTGAGATTTGGAAGGGTTCTAGTCAATCAATCTGCTTGGGGCGCAAGTTAAGGAATCATTGCCTCATCTAGACTACAGGAAGGCCGCTATAAGTATAGGAGCAGGCCAACCGTGTTAAGGACTCCGCGTCACTCTCGAAAAATAGCACTCAACATCATTCACATACTGCATTTAAGGCATTCAAACCTTTTGAGTTCTTGTTATTTCGCATTCATAGCAAATAGGTCTGCCTCTTTGTTATTTTATTTTCATTCTTCTGGATAATCAGAGCCTGTTCTGATCTTGTTCTTTGGATTTGTTTATTTCTCCAAACACTTAATAAAATATGCATTTTATTAGTCGTTTGTGATTGTTTACATAGTAAACTCTTGCACTAATTGGCTTGTGTGCTTCATTACTGCCAAAGGATTTTGGATGAGGGTACTTTCCTACTTGTCCCACACAATCACCTTTAGAAGTCAGATCTAAAGCCTTTAGTATCACTCACTCAAGCAGATAGGAAATTAGTTTGCACACATACACCGAGCATGTTTGGCTCTGGCACGCCTGCGCAAATTACAAGAAAACAAGAGGGGAGAGAGAGAGAGAGAGAGAGCTCGTCGGAGAAGAAGAGAGAAGATCCGAGACTCCTATAGGTAAACCCCCACCCCCTATTTACTTTTGTACTCACACACTTTCACACACCTCCCTGGACCCCTCACGCCCGAACCAAACAGAGCCTAAGGCTCTCAAAAATCTCCGGTCAGCCATTAAAGCTCTAGGTTGGGCTTGATTTTCAAACTACCACTAGAGCCCCTAAAAGTTAGACCAAACTGACCCAATAGGCCCCAGATAGAACCCCTAATCACGGTTTGAAGATTAAACCATGTTTGGACGTCTATGCATAGGGCTATCTTCCCAAAACCGAAAAAGAATAATGAGTTAGTGAGACACCTAAACAAGTTAACTAGGAACTCAGCTTATACTATGTCGTAGAGGGGACCAAACCGGTCATTTTGGCGTTGGTTAGAAGAACCTACATGGAAAAATGGCCAAGATATGGCCATTTGAAAGTTTTCCAGCGAGGGTGAGCGACCTGCGTAGCTCTAACGAAGAAGACATGACCTGTTTGGGTCCAGGTTATATCGTTTACCCGTCAGGTCGGGCCGGGTAATAATATGGGTGGGTTTAATTGTTTGTATAAATGGATATTAGGTTGAGTTATTTTAATCAAACGGGTTTTGGGTCGGATCTTTTAAGTTGGATCTAGGTGAGTGTGCATACGGGTAACCCACTGGATCTAGCCTGCCCTCGGGTCTGGGAATAATAACATTCTTATTATTATTATTAACATTTATGTTTAGTTAAAATATTTATATATGTTTATTAATTGTTTTAACTTTATAAAATTGTTTTAATCATATTTCAAAAAAATCTGGGATACTGTGATTAATGTATATAATATTCTGAAATTATTATTTTCATGTACATAATGTTAATTATCTACTATTTTAAATAAACAATAATTATTGATTCTATTTCAATAAATAGATATAGTATTAGTAAATGATTTTTAAATCATTTAAAATAGTTTTAAATAGCAAAAGTAAGTTTTTAATATTCTGAAATATTATATTAACTAATATCCTTATATGCTAATACTAGTTATATAACATACTTATTATTTATTTAGTCAAAATAAATAATAAGTAATTATTTTAAATTAGAATAATTAGGTAATAAATATCTAATGGCCATTTTAAAAATACAGAAAAATTATATTAAATTTTCCTAAGGCCTAATGCCTTTATCTTATAAATTATTATTTGTAAAATCCACACTGTGATATTCTAATATTATTTAATTATTTATAAAGGACTCGTTTGTGTGTATTTTAATTTATTTAAATACCAAACAAAGTCCGAAAATTATGAGAAAAATACTATTAGCTTATTTTAAAGCCTAGTATTTAATAAAAATATTTATAAAGGTCAAACATAGTCCTAAAATATATTTTGTAAATATGGGAGCTCGCAGTCTATTTTCATACGTTTAGAACTTCGATAATTTATAAGAAATAAATCGCAGCTCAGAAAAATACGCGGTCAGTTCTTAGAGTCTTAGAATAATGTCTAGAACATCCCCTTAAAGTATGGTGACCTTTCGACATAGTAAAAAATACAGCTTATCTCTAGAACTCACACTGGTATAGAAAACCCAGCCTTTTATGCGACGAACTCCGATTTGAGTCTAGTCAATAGCGTTAGACTCAGAATGATGTCTAGATCATCATGTTGAGGTTTAGGGACCCGTCCGGCACAATTACCATTATGTCGTTGATTTTAGTACGCATATTAATCAACGTTCTATGAATTTATATACTTTGTAGGAACCACCGCTACGCTTGTTCTTACACACTTACAACGAGGTGAGTCGTCCTAACTCACTTGATATATTATAAAATAATTCTATGTGTATTATGTGAATACTCAGTGTGTCCTGTGTGGACATATCTTATGAGAATTATATATGTATACGTTTAGATTTACGGTTTATATGATGAACGCATGTCTAAATATCCAAACTCCATACTTAGGTATTAATTGTCGTTATACATGACTAATATGCTTTACAATTATACAATCACATGGACATTCATATGAACGTAATCAAGTCATGATGTCAATGTTGACGTCTGCATGGTTAGTCAAGGGGACTAACCCAGTCATATTGCCAAACATGTTGAGTGGATCGTGGAGGTCCGTATGGTACAGTCAAATCAATGGGTACAACGATAAAATGCTATAGGGACATGCAAGGCAACGATAGCAAAGGTACCCCTTGAAATCATTGATGTGGATTATGAGTTGATGGTTGATGCGCTATAGGGCCATGCTAGGCGACGATAGCAAAGTATCTATCTGACCTTTGAATACAATAGTTACCTTTCATAATGCTATAGAGCCCTGCTAGACGACGATAGCGATGTAACTATTCTATTCTTCAAGCAAGGTCACGAGGACCTAAGAGTCCAATGATTACACTCTTTTTAAAGACCAAAACTGCTATAGGGCCCTGCTAGGCGACGATAGCAACATAATCATTCTACTCTAAGCTAACGGTGTTACACTGGTAATGTAACAAGTCACATGAGTCAGCATCAGTGGTTGAGTAAAGTCGAATATATCGATACTGCATCATGTCATCATACTACCATGTCATATGCTCAATTAATGTTGTTTCAAGATATTCGTTGTACTTGTATATCCTTAATTGTATTAGGAGTGATTGGTTAAGACGAACTCACTTAGCTTCAAAAGCTACCGGCTCTTCCCTCTGTCCTGGACATTTTACGTCTAGGTTATAATGAGGAGAATTATCAAGATGACCATGAAGATGAATATTACTATTCTCAAGGGGGGGATTATCAAGAAGGTCATCCTGAGGAAGACTTTCAAGAAGAGTATGATAATGAAGGGCATGGGTATGCCAACAAGAAGATTCTGACCTACTTTCGTATTAAGACTTCCCTTATGTTTTAAGTAACTATCTTTTATTTATGTAATAACTTAAGTGGCGTCAGTCGCCCAAACTTATATTTATTTTGTGGTTTTCATTTGGAACTTCTGTATTAGCCCAAGTAGCAAACATTTCAAGTTCCCCCATGAATACCATTAGACTTTGTGAAAATTTCTTACTCTGATATATCTATGTTAGAATATTGCACAGACAGGTCAATTTTATGTAACTCGTCATTCCCTATGGGTCCAGAAAGGAAATTTTAAAATTTTCTTATTTTTGGCTACTCCGGGGCGTGACAACTAAAGTGGTCATGGTGGCCTAAAAAAAGGAAGAACAATATAGAGATGATATATTTATGTAGTTGATGTTGGTCAAGGACCATTACAATGTAGTACAATACAAGGCATTTATAGGGAAAGTCTACTACTACTTTGAATTTGAATTACTTCCCTCCAAAATAACTTCCATTTCAAATTCCTACACCTTTAGTTTGAAGTTCATCCTACGATGCTAAGTGTCCTCTAAATGATCCACTCTTGAGCCACCACATGCCGTTGATCCAATTAAGTTGCTTCCATAGAAAGCTAAAATAATATATAAATAAAATAAAATACATAAACTATAGAATTATTTTTTATGGTACAAACAGCCCCATTTGCTACTACAACTTTAATTAGGTTGGTGGGCTGAATTTTACTAGTACCTAATTTCTGAGCAGTAACAGGATCTAAAAAGTTGTGGGTACTCCCACTACATATCCACAAAAATTAGAAGGGTATTTTATTTATTTAATTTTTTTTTGAATAATGATTGGGGCACCAAAGGATACAAAAAACTTTCACAAAATAAGTGGAAAGTCTATGTGGCACGGTGGGACCTGCCAGTAATTAATGGAAATAATGCTTAATTACTGGCGGGTCCCAGTGTGCCACATAGACTTTCCACTCATTTTGTGGAAGTTTTTTGTATCTTTTGGTGCCCCTAGCATTGTTGTTTTTTTTTTACACCTTCCCAAAACTTGATGGTCTGTGGACTGCCGCTATCCATCAAAGCGTGAATGGATATAGTCATTTCAGGACTGAGTTCTATGCATCTCCACTAGACTCACCCTCTTTTACCCCTGAAAATTGACTTACCAATAATAGTTCCCAAATTCCTGAATTCTTTTCATTGAATAAGATTTGTTGTTTTATTTTTTTATTTTGGTAATCAGGGGTGTCCAGGCCAGCTTGCGCGCACCTCGACTAATCCCCCGAGGCCTGGAGGCGCCGGGTGAATACTCCAGTGGCCACGCCCCCATGACTCGAACACCCTTCTTAGTTGATGTTGGTCAGGGATATATTTTTGTTGTTGTTGACTCCATTAGTGTTATTTGATACAGTACTATGATGAATAGTAGGTGCCTTGGATTGATATGTAAGTGGATTTGTTTCCACAGCTGCCAAATACCCTTCTTGCAACCTAGCCAAATTAATGGCTTGAGTTGAGAAAGTGTTCTAGTGTTGGAACATTTGTACTAGATGCCCAAGTATATCATTTCTTAATCTGCTAACAAATGGTGATTATTAGAAAGTAATCTTCAGTTAGACCCCAGTTTCTTGCCAAGATTAGGGGTTTAAGCCCTTCAAATTGACTTTGACAATCCTCAACTGTCCCTCTTAGCTGGAGCACTTTCTTGAATTGTCCAACCACATCATTAAACTCACATTCTGAAAATCTGGGTCATTCATTTCGGTGGAGTTCATGCCTATATGCATGGGACCCATCGAAATTAATGGTCCAGATCTTTATGTGCACCAATCATCGCTCTATTGTGATTAAAAAGAAATATACCATTTATGAATTCACGCCCGCCCTTCATTAAAGCCATTAGCTGCTCTGCACTCCCTTTGTTCATGACGATAATGAACTGGTGATCATCCTACATTACTTCTCTCAGGACCCATGTTTGAGTTTCTTCCCACACTTTTCTCTGAATTGGGTAAAACACCCATGTGCTCTTTTCCATTTTCCATAACCAATTGATTGACACTTCCCAAACTGTCACCATATAAGTTGTTGGTCTAATAGGGAGGGGGTGTCCAGCTGAGAAGATGCTACATGGGAGCTGTATGACGATTTCGTGCACCATTTTCCAGAATTTGTGTTCGAGGACAACTCATTTATGAAGGAGAGAGTATTGATACGATTCCGTAATCGCAGCCCAATTAGAATATTGGATTGTTGTTGTTTCGAACTTTCGATGCTGGTGGTGATTTGGTCGGTGCGTGGCGACAAGAGGAAGTGGGTTCGATGGCCATCTCTTTGTCAAATGCCCATTTTGCAAGTGAGGGTGAGAGAAAATGTGAGAGGGAGATGAGAATGATAGTTTGTGTGTGTGTGTGTGTGTGAGATGGACTCAGGTTTGTCTGAGAAAATGGGGGGACTTGGGAATGTAAATTACAAATTTTGAAAAGGATATATTCATAAGTATAATATATGAGGTCATCAATGTGATTTTTGTTAGGGTAATTTTGACATTTCAACTTTATAATATGCTGATGTCATCAAAATCTGTCAAACTCCGTTAATAACAATTATCCGAAGGGAGGTCACTAAAACATAGTTTCGATTTGAGTAATATTTGGGACACAACTTTCATACAACTTTCATACAATCTCCCAAAAGATGTGTCTATCTCTCTCCTATGATGTCACTGACACATGAAATAGATAGACACATCTTTTGGGGAGGTTGTATGAAAGTTGTATGAAGGTTGTGTCCCAAGTATTACCCTTTTGATTTTAAGGGAGCTGACTGATATTTTTCAAAATCTCTAATATATATTGAGCAACACTCTCATTATGTAAAATAGATAGATTTTTAGTAATATAACACTGTTTAGGAGATTTTTTCTTGATTACAAACTTGAAAAGCAATTATGCACATTATGTAACACACATTTGTGGCCTTTTATTTTCAGTTGACAGAATGAATAAAAGTGATAACACTTTATTATAACACTCACAGTGAGCGTTATTTTTTAAGCACAAAAAAAGAAAAAGTGAGCGTTATTTTTCTCATGGACCGTAGGGTATAAAATGGTGTTATTTCAGAAACTCAAAGCAATATTCTCAATCAACTGAATATTCAACAACTCAAATAGGTTTATAGAAACAAAATTCATCCAATAGTTAGAAGCTTGAGCTTGAATCTTAGAGAAAGCAAGTGGGCATGACACTCTCATCCAGCTTCAAATAATTTCATAAAAACTTCGGGTAAAGCCAGAAAAATCCAAATTACAAATTACTGGCTGAAAAAAAAAAAAAAAAAAAAAGAGCATCTATTACTGGAATAGTTTTTCGTACAAATTGGAACTAAAAAAATGACCGTAAATTATCATATAATCACTTCCAGAGTTCTTCCATGGGAATTCCGCGCTCCTGAGCCACTTCACTGAATTGCCTCATTTGTTGAACGGCAACAACTGTGGCTCTGGCGTTGTTGAGAGCATTGTTACTTCCGAGCTGTTTCCCCAAAGCATTCTCAACACCTGCCATTTCTAGTACAATTCTAACAGCTCCTCCGGCAATCACTCCAGTACCGGGGGAAGCAGGTCTAAGCATCACCTTCGCTGCCCCATAATCACCCTCAGACCTGCCATACACATACGAATGTATTGCACACGTGTGAGTATGTACGTGCTTTATAGAGTTAATAACAGTAATGGATGGCATAAAGAGACAGAATCAACGGACTGTTTAAATAAACTTAAAAACTTGATGAGAAGTCTTCAAAAATCATAATCAAGATATGCTATCATACGGCAAAGTAACCTGTCCAAAAGAGTTCAATCATGTTTCATTAGCCGAAGCCAGGACACGAGCAAAATCATTAACATGACAACTTTGATGAATCTTTGACCAAAAAAAATAAAAACTTTGATGAATCACGCCATGACTCATGACAGAGTAGTTATAGAAGCTTTCACAATATTTTAGACAAAACATAAAAAGTCAGAAATTAGTATCCATTGCCCACAATACAGTAAAAAATCTGGGGGAGGGGGGGGGGGGGGGGGGGAGTCTCTCCAAAGAGACTAGGGAGAAAGAAAAAAAAGAAAAAGAAAAAGAAAAAAGTTGCTTTCCAGTTTCTATGCAGAAAATCAAAGATAAGAGGAAAAAGTTGTTTCTTTTATTTGGTGAGAATTGGAGAGACCCAGTCACCCAGGATTGTTAAACACCTCTCAGATTCCTTTGTATTGCCTGCATCTCGATAACTATCTCAAGCTTCCTCTCCACCAATGTGCTTCCATTTACCGGGCAAACAAAGGTTTGACCGATAGATACTCCTTCCGTCCCAAAATAAGGGACCCTTTTGGGAATTTTAATTACTTAAGGACGCTTATTTTATTGTGGTGAACATTTTCAACTTTTCATTGGTGCCTTTTTAAGTTTAAATTTCAGTGACACATCATATGAAATAAGAGAGAACCTTCATATAATGAGGGGTAAACTTGAAAAGTGAGTAGTTAAAGTACATTGACTTTTCAAAGAGGATTCTTAAATTAGGACATCCCAAAATGGAATAAAGGACACTTGACTTAGAACGGAAGGAATAGATGACAATATGGTTTTATACTCGAACAAACTCCTAAGAGGCTAAGAGTCCAAGACATTCACAAAGGTGTAGAGCAAAACCAAAGGTTTCCAATGCTAATAGAATTCATTGTGAATACAAATCTGATCTGATTGAATTAAAGCCAAAGTTGATCTTGCAAGTTGCAACTCTAAATACCATTGCTAATTAATAGCCCTGCCAGAAACCAGTTTGAATTCCCAAGGAATCGACAATTCAACATATAATGAATAAATGAAAGAACTGAATGAAACCAATTTGACTTCCTAAAAATCCAATAACCAAGTGCATTAGGAATTACTTGTAAGTACATTCAAATCAATTAGCCTAATTAAGGTCATCCAAGCTTTCCAAACACAACAATAAAGTACAAGTTCTATCAGGGGATTATCCAATGGGGGAAAAAAGAAGTTACTTGGACCTTCAGGAAACTCACTGCACGCATCAAGCACAAAACTATCTCCGATTTGTCATATTCTAAATAATTAAGGACACATAAAATTAAAACCCGCAGGTTCCTATGTTGTTTAAACACGAATCTTCACATGCATTCAGAGGGAACAAATCGGAGCCACTCCAAACAGATATGAAGCAGATAACCACCAGCTAACCCCACAAACAAAGTATTTCTAAGAATGCAAGTATTCTACTTGTAATGCAACCTAGGAATCACCGACACTTCTAAGAAGGTCGTGTGTCGTATCTTGTCTGACACAAGGACATGACACTTCGCGGACACTTTTCTTGGAGTGTCAACATGCAACATTTTTAGGATCTTGTCATGTCAATGTGTACGTGTCGTCGGTGTCCGTGCTTCATAGAATGCAACTCAATGATGTCCTACTACAGTATGGCAATCTATCAACAAAGATTAGACATCCTTGGCAGAAATGCTTAAACACCTATCTTGACAGCCAATTCTTATATAACTTGAACTAGCCAACCCATGTAGTCGCTTTATATTCTTAACATAATTCTCAAATTTAAGGTTATGTAATAATTAAGCACCTCCCAAGCATGCACAATTAAACATGTTGTGTGCAAGCCAAGCATAAAAAGCCGTGAAGTTCAAGTAGTCAAATTGATCCACCAATACTACATCTTTTCTTTCGTCATCTAAGCTATTGACCTTTATTTACGTATATAGTCCAAAACAAACTCCACATATTCTTAACAAATTAGAATTTTAATTCAAGCATCAACACAACAATCCCTATGTGTAGAAAAATCAGTACAAGAAAAGGTCCAAAGGTATACTTTCCAAAGAAAATTCACAAAATCAGAAGTCATGATTGCTTAAACCACCAAATTTTTGTAATTGCCCCTCAAAATGACTACTCATCTAGCCATAGCAATAGACTATGCTAGTGTGTCTACACACATACATTACCCAAAAATCAACTTATCTCAGTTTTCACAACCAATTTCAAGAAAACACGGGAACAATGCTACAAAATTCCAACACAAATGCAAGCAAAAAATTCAATATGAAACCACAATTACCTGTGGGGAAATGTCAAGTACTTAGGCTTAGTTTGGCCCCCACGTGGCTTTTTAAAGGAGCTTATGAAATTTATTATTAAGTTGTTTGATAATTTTATACAAGTGACACATTACCCTTAATAAAAACATCATGCAACCAAAAAGCAATCTTGGGCTTTTAAAAGCTCAATTCTAGAGCTTTTAAAAGCTCCTCCAAAAAAGCCCCAAGTTCAATTTTTTCAACGCTCATAAACTAGTTACCAAATGAATTAACATGAAATTGTACTTTACAAAAGAAGAAGCACCAAAATGGGGGGCAAACTATGCCTTAGTCATAG
Organism: Hydrangea macrophylla; assembly: GCA_033977485.1. Taxonomy (NCBI): domain Eukaryota; kingdom Viridiplantae; phylum Streptophyta; class Magnoliopsida; order Cornales; family Hydrangeaceae; genus Hydrangea; species Hydrangea macrophylla. The sequence continues at coordinate 92,376,794 of CM066988.1, read as the reverse complement.
GCACTCTAATTATGTTCCTTTTAAACCCATAAACAAAGTACTGCTAGGAATGCAAGTATTTCTACTTGGAATGCAACTCAATGATGTCCCTTGGCGGAAAAATGCATGAACACCTATCGTGACAGCCAATTCGGACATTACTTGAACTAGCCAACCCATGTCGTCGCATTATATTCGTAACATACTTCTCAAGTTTCTGACATAATACTCCATCCCCCAAGGTTTGTAAATTTGTAATGATCTGCTTGACACCTCCCAAGTATCACAATTAGAAGTGTTGTACGCAAGCCAAGTATAAAAAGCCATGAAGTTCAAGTACTCAAATTAATCCACCATGATTAAATCTCTTCTTTTGCATAAAACCACCTAAGCTATTGACCCTTATTTTCGCCTCTAGTCCAAAACACACTCCACATATTCATAACAAATTAGAATTTTAATTCAAGTACCAATACAACAATCCATATATGTAGAAAAATCAGCACAAGAAAAGTTCCAAGTCGGGTTCCCTTTCCAAAGAAACAATCACAGGATCAGAAGTCGTGATTTCTTAAAAATCACCATTTTTTTTAATTGCCCCTCAAAATGACTACTCATCTAGCCATAGCAATAGACTATGCTAGTGTGTCTACACACATACATTACCCAAAAATTAACTTATCTCAGTTTTCACAACCTACTATTTCAAGAAAACACGGGAACAATACTTAAAAAAATTCCAACACAATAAGCAACAAATTCAATAAAAAACCACAATTACCTGTGGGGAAATGTCAAGTACTTAGTCATGGGCACTCTAATTTAGACTAATTATGTTCCTTCTAAACCCATAAACAAAGTCTGGCTAGGAATGCAAGTATTTCTACTTGGAATGCAACTCAATGATGTCGCTTGGCGGAAAAATGCATAAACACCTATCGTGACAGCCAATTCGAACATAACTTGAACTAGCCAACCCATGTAGTCGCATTATATTCGTAACATACTTCTCAAATTTCTGACATAATACTCCATCCCCCAAGGTTTGTAATGATCCACCTGACACCTCCCAAGTATCACAATTAGAAGTGTTGTATGCAAGCCAAGTATAAAAAGCCATGAAGTTCAAGTACTCAAAATAATCCACCAAGATTAAATCTCTTCTTTTGCATAAAACCACCTAAGCTATTGACCCTTGTTTTCGTTTCTAGTCCAATACAAACTCCACATATTCATAACAAATTAGAATTTTAATTCAAGTACCAATACAATAATCCATATATGTAGAAAAATCAGCACAAGAAAAGTTCCAAATCGGGTTCCCATTCCAAAGAAACAATCACAGGATCAGAAGTCATGATTTCTTAAAAATCACCATTTTTTTTTAATTGCCCCTCAAAATGACTACTCATCTAGCCATAGCAATAGACTATGCTAGTGTGTCTACACACATACATTAGCCAAAAATCAACTTATCTCAGTTTTCACAACCTAATATTTCAAGAAAACACAGGAACAATACTTACAAAAATTAAAATTCAACACAAATGCAAGCAAAAAATTCAATAAAAAACCACAATTACCTGTGGGGAAATGTCAAGTACTTAGTCATGGGCACTCTAATTATGTTCCTCCTCGCATTTGTAGCTGACTTCTGAACAGCTGCAATGACTTCCTTGGCCTTCCCAACACCAACACCCACCTGACCCTGTTTGTCACCCACCACCACAACAGCTCTAAAATGCAGTTGCTTCCCACCTTTCACAACCTTGGTGACCCTTCTCACCTGAACCACTCTCTCATCGAACCCATCTCTCACTTTCTCTTTCTTTATCTTTCCACCCAACGAAGTCACCTTCTTTAACTTAGAATCCATCACATGGATGTCATTGCCCAACACACTCACTCCACTGTAAGCTGGGCCGTAGAGTTCTTCGTACGCGGACGCAATCTCAGACTCCGATTCCAAGGGGCCATCGTCGAATGACGGTGGTTGGACGAAGTCATCGGGGCGATCCGGTGGGTTGAATGCGATATCGTCTTCTGGGTGTAGGTCGTCTTCAAAGAAGGTGGTTTCGAGGTCGGAGGGATTGACGTTGAGTGGCTTGAATTTGATGGGTTTTGAGGAGAGAGAAAGGTGTGAGGGTTTGGGGATGATGTGGGTGTTGTGGTGGAGAGTGGTGGTGGTGGTGGAGAGAGAGGGTGGGGAGTTGAGGAGAGAGAAACGACGGGTGAGGGTAGAGAGAGAAGAGAAGGTAGAGAGAGAAGTTGCAGAGGCGGCCATGGTAGTGGAGATTGGTCAGTCAGTGACTCAGTAGGGTGTGGAGAGCAGTCTTATCCGAAACTACTCTCACTCAAATGGGTTTGTTCGGTTGATAGAACAATACAAGACGAAGAAATTAAGAATTAGAAAAAGGGTTAATTACACTTTACCCCGTGATTTGTCCCGATGTCACTTTACTCCACGTGGTTTAAAATTGACCATTGAACCTCTTTGTACTTTCGGATAAAATATCATCGCTAGAAAAAATGTTAATTTGACACTTTACTCTGAAAGTACATGGGGTTAAAATATCATCGGACCAAATCATAGGGGTAAAGTGTCATCAAACTAAACTACAAGGGATAAAGTGGTCACTAATTTTAGCGTTGACACTTTACCCGAAAGCATAAGGGGTTAAGTGGTCAATTTTAAACCAGAAGGGGGTAAAGTGGCATTGAGTCAAACCACAAGGGGATAAAGTGTAATTAACCATTAGAAAAACAAAGGCCGAGTTTGTTTGTAAGCTTGTTCACGAACTCAAATGAGTCGAGTTTTCAAGTAATTGTGAGTTTTCATGTTAGTTTTAAATTAGTTTTTTTGCGCGCCCTTTTAAGATTATATAGTTTCATAATTAATCAGTTCCTTATCAAGTTATTTACGAGGTTTTCATATTTTATCTCAAATTACATAGTTTTATAATAAATTGTTTACAACAAAATTCTGTGGTGGTGTGTTTGGGCGTGCCATAGTCCACTTGGACTCAAAAGAGATTGTGAGAACCTAATCTAACTTCCAACTCAAATGACTATTGTTAAAAACAAAATTAATAACAATAATGGGTCTTTGCTCTACTCTGATGCAAGTAAGTAATTACAAATAAAACATATAAAAGAAACAAACGAACACTTGAATTTAAAATACCTCTATGAACATCATCCATTGACTAGACTGAACGGTAATAATAATCACTTAGGAAATAATGAAAAAATACAATCACTCAAGAACGAAAACAGTAACACTAATGTTTTGAGGAAAAATAAACAAATCTGCCTAGGCGGAGGTGGTGTGTGTTAGCCTCCTTGAAATGTTGCACATCCTGCCCTATTTATAGACACGTTTGACAGTTGTTCTTGTTGGTGGGAGTGTGGTTCCTACTTTTAAGGCATTACTTCTCAACTACCCTACTACTCATCCCATGATCTCTCTGATTTTGCCACGTCACGTCTTTAGTGGCCATCGTAACCCTCATTGTTCCTCTATTCACGGTTGATACAGGCCCATGTCTTTACATCCTTAACTGCATTTCAGCCGTCCCATGGATTCATTGTCAACCATTCTCAAAGCCCGATATTACATTATTTCGCTTTCGTGCTCTGCTGATTACTATCCCTCGATCTTGCAACTACAGAACCCTCATGGGTGGTCATCGGTCTCCATTGACTGATATCATGGCTATCATTGCACCTACTTTGCAACCTTGGTCTTGCTTGTTGAGGCCGAGGTATTCCTTAGAGAAGCCCAGTGTCATTCCGTCCGCAGTCTTAACACCGATATACATGTGTTGGTTATATCATCCCTCCAGGTAGGTGATACAGGAATCGGCCTCTTCTCTGTGCTCGGGCTCCATTCCTTGTCCCTTTTTCTTGGATGGCTGGCTGCTCTTGTGATGACATCACCAAGCCACGTGACCGTTATGTGACCTGAGAAATTCCAAATTAGGGTGTAAACAATGCCCCCCAAACATCTTGTCAAACGTCATGCAGCAGTTTGATAAGACGTTTGAATTTCAAATCTGTTTTTACCGTTGAAAATGACAGTGTACTGCTCCACGCATCACTACCCTGGTGGTTCATCATGTCTCATTTTGAAGGACCGATGCATCCCTCTTGGGAATGCGTTCCAAAGTAATGATGATCCCCTTCTTTTGCCTATATAAGGTACCATTACTTGTCACTTTTCACCTTCCTTTGGCCTTCAACTTTCCTGGAAAATTTTCTTTATCTTCTATCAACAAACTTCCATGGCCTCTTCTTTTGCAACCAGTGCTTCACAAGCTGCCGATTCCACTACTTCTTCTCCTGCTGCTACTGATACTGCACCAGCTACCAAAACCACTAATGCCAAAACAGGCCCTTGAAGCCACTCCTGGGTTAATAAACCCTCAGGTATTAATTTATATGCCCTCTGGTTCTTCAACATGGATTGGTCATGCTTTTAACTCCTTGCCTCCCCCTTATTTAGATCCTTTTTCTTTCCTTTAATCGTAGAGGAAAACGAATTGCTTTATCAATCAGATTCTTTTGAATATGGTTCGCAGCATGCCCCTTCAAATCCTTTAAGGAATTGACCCCTTCCATCTACTGATTGGATTTCTTAGGTAGTCTGAGAGGCCGAGGTAAAAAAGGACATGTGAAGGGCCCTTGATATCTATGACACCATCATTCTTAGCCAAGATAAATTCGCCAAGAGAAATTCTTCCTAGACAAATCCCTTTTCTTCTCTTCGCTCTTCTTCTGGTCGACCTCGACAAATTCTTTCTTTTTCTGCTGTGGCCTTATGAGCCCGACCATTCAAGACACCTGCTTTCTCACCGGTCTTCCTGCCCATGGTGAGGAAATCACTCATAGTTTCTCTTCTTCTCTTGAATTTGAGCACCCTAGGACCGATAAAGGTATGGGGTCTAGGTATACTACTGCTTTCGGCCAATTTATCCCTGCTGCATAGGACAAGGCGAGGTTACGGATCAAGAACATATTGCCTTTATGATCTATTGGCTTAAATGCTTCATTTTTTGCTCAGCCTCCTATGGTGTTACTAAGGAGTATCACCATATCGCCCTCGCCTGGGGCTCGGGTCAAAAACTTGCTCTTGCTCCCCTCGTTCTTTCTCATCTTTACCGTGGCATTCTTGAACTCATTTTTTTTTAAACCTATGGTGGAGCCCTCTGGCTTCTCTAATGCTGGCTCCAATCATACTTCCCTGAGATGAGCATGGTTGATAATTTTGATCCCAACACTCTCCCAGAGCACTCTTCTGCTTTTTCTTTTCATTTTGCTGGTTTCGGCCCGAAGGGTCTTTCTTTGGCCATATATTTTATTTCTTTTATGAACACATGGGTACCCAATTGCCCCATCAATTTCTCCCTTTTCACCCTCGACTTCGATGTTCGAGCTGGCTCCTCCATAGTCCTGGCACCTCCATAGTCCTTGCCAAGCTCCTGAGGCTGAGAGATATGATCATGAAGCCATCTGGGCTAGCTTCTTAGTTGGCCGAGATCTCTTATACAGCCCGATCATTCCTCAACACAACAATAAATGCGGAGTAGAATATTACAATGCTCCAGCCTTAGCCCGACAATTCGGGCTTCGACAATTAATCCCTATTCCTCCTTTCAGGACTTTTAACCTAGCCATGGTCGGACGATCTCTCTTTTCGTTCCAGCCAAGATTGGGAAAATGCGAGTCTAATAACATGGCTGATCGGGCAGGCTTGGAGTTTTTCCCATTTCAAAAGCTTCCTTCAACATCCACCGAGTTTAACACTAGGTGATCCAAAATCATTTCGGGCTTGCAATCTGAGCCCGTTTTTTCTATACTCAAACGTGTTTCTCCTCCCATCTCTGAAAATTTTTCTCATTCCACTAACCCGTCTATGGAAGGCTGCAGGTTAGAAGAGGAAGGCCCCAGCGTCCAAAGGTAATTCTACTTACCATGAAGTTATTGCATTTGAGAAGTTTTTTAAATTCAAATTCGACCAAAGAGTGCCCAAGGTCATGCTACCTTGCAAACAACTCCTATCGAGGTCACTCCAGCAATGACCTATGATCAATTGATGGCCAAGCTACAAAGGTTAAGGGGACTCGATGAGGCTCGGCAGGCTATATTGAAGGGTACAACCAATGTTGTGACGTCCAACACCAATAGCACAACTGTCGGTGATACTTTGGAGACCACTGAGGATGAGAGGCCACCAGAATCTAACCACAATGATCCCATTGACCTAGCGACCCTAGGGTTCCCCGTGTTGCAGAAATCTTGGTCGAGAAGGAAGTCACCAATCAGCCTCCTTCCACTAGTAGCTCTCATACGGAGACATCGGCCTCTCCTCTGATATAAGTACAAGACGTAACGTTCCACCACCACCGCCGACAACCTCTTCGACCAGCTCCCCCACTGTTCAGGTAATTTGGCCTCTTCCCTTGTTGACCTTCGAATGCTTTTACAATTGTCTTTATCCTTATTGACTTTTACCTGCAGGTTTCTAGTTCTCTTTCTATACCTGATTTTAGTTCGGTCTCATCCATCAAGGCCTTCTTTGCCCTTCTGAACCCTGAACAGCTTCTTTAGGCCAAACCAATGGTGGCTCAAGCCAGTGCGACTCCTTCTCCAACTGAATATCAACGGACCGAGGTGTGGTTCAGGAGTACGGTCTAGCGTAATCTCTCTCAACTCCCAGACTTTGAGGAGTTCCACTCGGCCATGGGCGTCTTTCTCTCTTGCCTAGACATATTGGAAGAAATGAAGGCTCACCTTAGGGATCTTCAAGTGAGCCTGCCAGATTATCTAAACAGACACTGGGCTGCCACCAAGATGTATCTGAAATCAAAGAAAAATCAAGGGTACGCAAAGCCCAAGTTGATAGTCTGGGGGCTTGCAAGAAACAGTATGAATCCTCCAAGGTCATGAATGAGCATTTTTTTCAAGAGAAGTCACGACTCGAGACCGAGTTGACCAGAATCTAGGCCGAACTACAGAATACTGATGCTAGCCTTGCGCTCTCTGAAAAAGCCATCCTCGAGATTGGTCGAACCGTGAAGGGACATATAGAGGCCCTGACTGAAACTGCGGCTACTACGAATAAGTGGGAAGTCAATAAGGCTAATGCTGAGAGGGAGCTTAAATATCTGGACCAAGCCTGGGAGGAGCTGAGAGTAAAGTTTACCAAGAAATAATTGGTATTGATGTATATATTTTTTATATCAGCCGTTTGTTCACACAACGGCCACCTCGTACACTTTCCAGCTCATTAATGAAAATTTTGTATTATATTACTCCTCCAATCTTGCTGTTTTCCAAAGAAATGGTACATACTGCTTTAAATGTTTTCCATTTATCGATCTTGCGTGCATTTCACCATCTAAGTCCATTAGCCGATAGGCTCTTCCTGTAATGACTGATCATACTTGATATGGTCCTTTCCACTTAGCGGACCATTTCTATATCGGCCATCATTTTTACCCAGCGACAATACAGCTTTCCAAACTAGGGTCCCTCGCTAAAGCACTTGTGCTTGACCATTTTGCTATATGCTCAAGTTACTTTGTTCTTCTGTGCCTTAATGCAGTCCAAAGCTTTAAGATGGATGTCATCGAGCTCTTCCAATTCGGATAACATAGTTTCTGTGTATTCTGCAGATTCGAGTTCGAGTTAGAAAGCTCGCCTTGTTGATCGAACTATGACCTCCATAGGTAGCATAAAATCATAACCATAGGTTAACATGAATGGGGCTATATTAGTAGTCATTCTTTTCGAAGTCCGGTATGCCCATAACGCTTTAGACAACAGATCATGCCATACCCTAGGATTGTCTTCTACCATCTTTTCCACTATTCCTTGGTTTTGTTTGAAGACTCGGCTTACCCATTTTCTTGAGCGAAATACGGGGTTGAATTAAGTATTTTGATACCTCAACTTTCAGCAAATGCCATGACTTCATCTCCCGTAAAGACCGATCCTTGATTCGCTATGATGGTTTCTGGAAGCCCGAATCGGTGGATTGTATGCTCGTTAATGAACTGATCATGTAGGCTTGGTTCACTGATTTTGCTGGCACCACTTCCACCCATTTTGTGAAGTAATCGGTGGCCACCACAATGAAATAGTGTTGGCCTGGTGATGGTGGAAATATTTTACCTGTCAAATCTGTGGCCCAACCTCGAAACGGCCATGGCCTTACGATTACCTACATTTCGGTGGTTGTCACTCGTTGTATTGGCCCATGTTTTTGGCAAGCCTGGCATCCTTTGGCGTAATCGATGCAGTCTTTTAGCATACTCGGCCAGTAGTAATCGTATCTTCTGAGAAGCCATTTCATCTTCGTACCTACTTGGTGTGCCCTACATATGTCTTTATATACTTCGGCCATTGCTTTCATGGCTTCAGGCTTGTCCAGACACCTTAGCAAAACTTCGTCTTTTAGGCTCTCCTTGAATCATTCTCCATCTAGTAAGACATAGTTGACTGAAGATAAATTTGTTTTCCTCTCGGTTTGTCTACTCAGACACAGAAGGCACTTGATTATCGGGACTCTCCAATCCTGGTCGTCCATGATCACCGAGAAAGCTTTTGTTGCCATTTCTTGTTGTTTCACTGATGGAAAAATCCTTCTCTGCACTTTTATTAGTTTTTCATTATCAATTACTTCCAACTTAGTCCCTAATGTGATCTACGCTAAATTGTCGATCTTGGAGTTATAGGCTCTAGTAATATGTTGGACTCTAACGTCATCAAACTCACGTAATAATTCAAGAGCAATTGAGTTGAAGGGCAACAACTCCCAGCTCTTGCATATAAACTCACCATTGAGTTAGCTAATAATGAGGTTTGAATCGCCGATAACATAGACCGTTGATACATTCAACTTGGCCATGATTTTGAGGTCAATAATTAACGCTTCATATTCATCTTGGTTACTAGAATACTCAAATTCTAGTTTGAATGAGAAGACCGATTTTCTCTTCTTTGGAGATATTACAATTATTCTAGCCCTTGCCCCATCAGTATTTCTTGACCCATCAAATATTAACATCCAAGGGGTTAGAGAAATTGTTGATAATAGGGTCGAATTGTGGAATCGATTGCTTCAATTAATTCGGGGCCGATATCCATACACGAATGATCGGCTAGGAAATCAGCAAGGGCCTATCCCTTCACCAATCTCTATAGAACAAATTGAAATGTGAACTCCATCATTGACAGAGTCCATTTACCGATATGCCCATGCATTATTTGGTCTTGATAACATGTATTTAATGACGTCAGTTTGACAAATCAAATAAACCAACACAGGAAGCATGTATACTCTTAATTTCTGTGAAGCAAAGTACAAAGCTAGGCATAATTTCTCTAATGGTATATATCTACGCTCAATAGGAGTTAAGACTCTACTTAAATAGTACACATCTTGTTCTTTCCCCACTCATTGCTCTCTGCTAACATGTATGCTATAGATTCTTCAGAGGCCGATAAGTATAGCTTCAACGACCTTTTCTTTCTTGGAGGCATGATTACTGGTGGTTCGGATAGATACCGCTTGATGGCTTTAAAGGCTTCTTGCGGCTGAGTCTCCCATCTGAATTCTTCTTCGGCCTTGAGCATGAGCAGCGGGGACCACACGTGTGTCTGTCCCGTGCAATTTGAGATAAACCTCCATAAAAAAATTGATTTGCCCGAGGAGCCTTTGGAGTTCCTTCTTGTTCCTTGGGGGTTCAGTTGACTAAATGGATCGGGCTTTATTCTTGTCTATTTTGATGCCTCTTTGGTGTATCAAGAAATCGAGGAAGTTCCCTGCTGATACTCCAAAAGCACATTTCAAAGGATTCATTTTCAACCTGTGGGTCCTCATTCTTTCGAATGATCTCCTTAAATTATCCAAATACTTCTCTTGTGTACCACCACGTCATCGATGTAAACCTCCATGATTATCCCAATCATGTCATGGAAAATGGAGTTCATGGCTCGCTGATAGGTGGCTCCGGCATTCTTGAGCCCGAATGGCATTACCACCCATTCAAAATTTCCAATGGATCCTGGGCATCAAAACGCAGTCTTTGGCACATCCTCCTCAGTAATAAATATCTTATTGTACCCCGAGTGTCCATCCATAAAAGACAGAATTCGGTGATTGGCCGTGATGTCTATCAACTGGTCAACCATTGGCATCAGATACTCATCCTTCCGGGTTTCCATATTTAGATTTCTGAAGTCTATATATATACTCAACTTGCCATTCTTCTTTACTACAGGTACGATGTTGGAAATCCAATCAATATACCTAGTCGTTCTGATAAAACCCGCCTTTAACAATCGTTCGATTTCTTCTTTAACTTTTTGAACGATTTTCATGGACACTCTCCTCGGCAACTGCTTGAACGGCCTAAATCCTTCATTGATCGTAACTGATGTTCCACAAGATCCCTTGCCAATCCTGGCATTTCATGGTAATTCCAGGCAAAACAATCCGTGAATTCCCTAAGGAAGGAAATCAATGATGTATGGAAATCTAGATCAAGCAATTTGTTCACGAAAGTGGGTTAGTATTCTCCGCTTGCCCCCAAATTCACCTCAAGGAGAGGATCTTATACATCAGCTTTCAAGTCATCAAGCTTCGCGGGAGCCAATGCTAACTCATCTAGGTTTATGCAGTCTTCCAGATTTCTTCATCATCTTGTAAGACATCGGCCGTATTGGCTGATGACATCTGCACTCATTGTCTTCTAGAAAAGGTTGCATTTTGGCTACACTAGCCTTCACGGCCAGTACCCTTCTAAGCTTTAATGATGATGGGCTTTGGTCCATCGAGAACGTCGAGTTCTTCATCATTGTTAATCGGTGTAATCACGATTGATGGTCGATCGAGTTGTTTATCCACTTGAATCAACTGATTCTTCAGTTCTTTCACCATGGTGGCCGATTTTGGCCTATCATTCTTATCTATTCTAATAAATTTAACAGGGCCGATATCATCTTCATATATTACAGCCTCTGAATAGTGAATTCTTACAATAAAGGGCTTCTGATCAGCCCACACCACCTCGACCTCATCACCATTCAAGAAGATTAGGAACTGATGCAGGGTTGATAGGATACACCAACAAGTGTGAATCCAGTCTTGGCCTAGTAAGGCATTATAGGATGCCCCTGAATCTACCACAAAGAAGGCCGTCATGGTTGTCTTCCTTCCGACAATGAATTCTATAGGGATGATCCATTTCGTCTTTATCGGCGTTCCCGTAAACCCGCAAATGGTGAGTTCAGAAGGGATCAACACACTCTCGTCCTCTACAATTTTATTAACATGATTGATGGCAAAAAATTCACCGTTGCTCCATTATCGATCAAGATTCTTGAATATGGCACCCCATCGATAGCTACGTTGATGTATATTGGCTTTATACGTTGTGACATCCTTCTGCAGGCTTCTTGAATATGACTTTCGCAGGCTTCTTCCCTGTTTTACCTTCGGTCTTTGGTTTTATCACCGAGATTCTTGGCCTCTCTGGTTTATCCTCGTTCTTGGTGAATACGAGCATTGATTGATCATTGTGGTCTTCAAACACATCACCATCCATTCGATTTTTTTGGTTAGGCTTCACCCCGAAGGACATTGGTAATGTGTAAACCATGTTTACCGAAAAGTCTCTCGACATGCTTCCAAATTGGATATATCTGTCAACCTTAGAATCTAAGTCCACCATCTCGATGTCAGATTCCTTAGTTCCCGAAACTTCAACTTCCTTGTCTCATTACTCACATTTTTGATTTCGGTCTTTTCCTTGCCCTCTTGGCTCAGAATCACTCCTGGCACAATATCTTCATCTTTTTTGTTTCGCAGGTTTGCTCATTTTTTCTCCAAACGGTATTTAGCTTTCTAATCCTGAGCAGATTGCCTCAATCTTTGTATTTTCCTTTTCTGTATCTTGGTGAAGTAGGCTTGCTCTGGGAACTTGGGATGCTCCACCTTTCTATAATGGTTTGGTTCTGATCGAAGGGGAACAACCATCCTGGGAGCCCAACAAGGACGTCGGTGATCCTCTCGCCGCATGTCTTTCATGTCCTACCTCAGTTCCTGATGAAGATATTCACATCTTTGAGGCTTGGGCCTCTCATATTGCTCTTGATCAGGATAGCTAAACGACTTTGTATCGGCCTTCTTGGGCCTTCGGGCTGATAATCCTTCTCCTCTTTTGATTCAGGTTGAGTAGTTATCTCGGCCTTACACCTGGGGCATAGTCCTTGTTCAATTAATTCAACCATCCATTGTAAAGTTGGGTTTCGGCTCATATCTGTTTTGGCTACATCAGAAGTAAACTTAGATGCTATTTTTGCCTTCTAAGTTTATGCGTTCTCTCTTGAATTGGTTTCCTCGGATCCCAAGTCAACCTCCCTCCTTGGCCTTTTGGAGGTCTGCAAAGTTAGGTGCCACTATACTTGTTCCTACCACTGCTGGAAATGGATTACTACCAACCCCCATGAACTCTTTTTCTTTTTCTGCAAAATTCAAGTTTCCTTTATCGACCATATCCTGCAAAACATTTCAGAATACAAGATAGTTGTTAGTGTTATGTCGCCAAGAATTATCCATTTGCAATACTCCTTTCCTTTCAGCTCATTAGCTGAAGGCAGCTTAACTCCTTGTGGTAACCGAATCTGTCTATTGGTTATCATAAAATAAAAAATTTGATCAGCCATTGCAATATTAAAAGAATACTGCTTGCCGGTCTCAAACGGGTGCTTCTTGACTGACGACAACTGTGCTTCAGTCGGCTTTGGCAAAGGCTGGCATAAATACGACCGTTTTGATACGATCTCGGCCACATCCACTTCAGTGTTAATCTCACATTTAGTAGCGTGTATATCATAATTGGGATCCCAATAATAGGTTCCCTTAGAAGAATTCTTTATTTCATTTTCCTCTTCCAGCATGCGTTCATATCGGCTGCCTGATTGCCAGCTCGAATAGATCGCGAAAACCCATACCTTCAAACTTTTTCTAAGTTCAAAGGTGAGCCCCTCCCTAGAGCTACATTGATAAATTTTTCTTCATATAACATGAACTTATAATGATGTTTAGCCCATTTAAATCTAGCAATATAAGCTTCAGCTGACTCATTTAAAAGCTGATAAAGTCTGAATAGATTGGCCATAGAGACTTCAGGCTCTATCCGATAGAATTGGGCATGAATATCTTCCTCCATCTGGTTCCAAGTATGGAAAGAATTTAGAGGTAAATTGATACACGAACTGAAAGCTACCCCGTCAAAGAATTAGGGAACAACTTTAACAACATATCACCTCGGTGACTTATTTCCCTTCTCTGGATAAAAAAACAACTGATATGCTCAACGGTTGATTGGTCACTTTCACCAGAGAACATTGTGAAGTTGGGAACCTTATACCCTTATAGGAGAAAAACCCTCTCCATGGCGTCACTAAGCAGCCTCCTGTATACGGGTCGCTGGGTCCTACGGAGTATACCACCGAAATCTTGATGGATAGCTTCAACGATCTGCTCACGATCAACCCTCACTGTTTGAGCAGGTGGCCCCATCCTTTGACCAACTTTGTGTCCTAGGATTGTCTCTTATAATTTAATGGTTCGTCGTTGATTTCCTCAAGGTTACCAAACAACGGGTTGAGTTTTCTCCACTGTTGGTCCAACCCCCGCCCATTCTGGCCGAGCGTTGGTTCTTTGAAGGTGATTCCTACTAGGGTCGAGGTCTATTTTTGGTTCATGGTCTCCCCTAGCACCTTTTTACCATTCCTCTTCTGAGGGGTAATGTATTTTTCAGTCTGGGTGGAAGAAGGGACATTCTAGCTTGCCCCAATCCAACCTGAGACAGCAAGGTTGGTGAAATTGATGGCTGTGAGGGGACACTCTCCTAATGTTCTTTCCATTCTTTGAACTCATGGAACATTACTTCACTTTTTTGCTCTGCTGATTACTATCCCTCGGTCTTGCAACTGCAGAACCCTCATGGGTGGTCATCGGTCTCCATTGACCGATATCATGGCTATCATTGCACCTACTTTGCAACCTTGGTCTTACTTGTTGAGGCCGAGGTATTCCTTAGAGAAGCGCAGTGCCATTTCGTCCACAGTCTTAACACCGATATACATGTGTTGGGTATATCATCCTTCCAGGTAGGTGATACAGGAATCGGCCTCTTCTCTATGCTCGGGCTCCATTCCTTGTTCTTCTTCGTGGCTGGCTGGCTGCTTTTGTGATGACATCACCAAGCCACGTGACCATCATGTGACCTGAGAAATTCCAAATTAGGGTGTAAACATAAATACACATATAAAAGTCAGTATATAAACTCTTTATCAAGTTTATTAACGATCTTTTTCATGAGCCTGAATTAAACATGTTCACAAGCTCTTTCGAGTGAGCCGACCCAAGAGCCCTTATTGAGTGGCTCGGCTCGTCTACACCACTAGTTGAGACTAAATAGACTATTTTTTCTATTAAATAAACCACCGTGTACTGTTAAAAGATGAAAATTTTGTTAGTGAAGGTGGTGTATTTAGTCTACACTAATTAGAGTATTGTAATTTGTTCATTTTATTCCTATTTGGGAAGAATAATGCAATGCTTCTCAAATTTAAATTCCAAATTTGATTTTCTAATGGTTCTAACATTTATATCACACTCGTGATGATACCAGTTGTACCACATGTGTAAAGCATATGATACAACTGACAAAGCATTTGTAAACCAAATTTGAAAGAAAAAAAAAAAGAAAGAAAGAAAGAAAGAAAAGAAAGGGAAAAAAGAAAGATATTGGGTATCACAGTGATAGGAATGATGTGGTATCTCAACTGAATGAAACTCTTTTATTCAAATGTATGACCCCCTATTTTTAGGGGAATTTCTTCTCTTATCGACCCAAACTCTATCCACATAAGTCTACAATTTCTCTTATATTAGAAAGGTTACAAAATCCCATGTGGTATCACCATGATACCCAATATTTACTCCCAAATTTGGGCATAACTTTACTCAATTGGGAGTTCATAAATTAAACTTCTTCTTTTCTTTTCTTTTTTTTTTTTCTTTCTTTTTTTTTTTTTTGATGATACGGGATAAGGAGGTTCGAACTTCGAACCAATACCGTGGAGGTGACTAAAATGGGAAAATCTAGGGTACACCCCCTCAAAAAGGGGTTGATGACAACCGCACAACTTGTGGCTCACAATCAACCACATCACCAAAATCATTAAAAAAAACTGTTAAAAATGGCATGTTCTTCCAGTTTTCTTCTGGTCAGAACCACATTCTTCATAACTGGATCATAACTACATCAACATTACTCATAACTTGATCATAACAGAACCACATTTCTCATAAGAGAGCCACATTTCTCATAACCAACTTTAAATTATTACTGATAATGGTCCACCACGTGGCCACAGACCATGCAAATCATGATTAGCCATGTGGCAGCACTTGCACATGACAACGTGTGATTGATGCTGGTCCATGACTCCATGGTCACTCGGTGGAGTAGGAACATTGAATAATTTATCCACTTCACATATGCATTCCTCATATTAACCACCACTTTACCATTTCTTATTCATAACCAACACCACGTTTCTCATAGCAAGAACTACTTTTGCTCATAACCACCCCCTTTTTGTGTGTAAGATTACCAATTTATCCCTTATCCCCTTATACATACATGTGTGTATGTGTGCGCGTGCATTAGATAAAATAATATATCTATTAGCAAATTTTACAGATTCAGAATTATAGTATTTAGCACTAATTTTATAAAAATGAAAATTTACAAATTTATAATATTTTACAGATTTAGTTTTTTTAATGTTAAGCCATTAACTTTTTTAGAAATATATTGTTTAGTCCCTTATAATGCAGTATTTGTATATTGACTGCATCTAAATTAGGTAATTATGAAATCAATCCCTTAATTGGTGCACAGTTCAGGAATTAGTCATTTCCCCTAATTTTTATTTTTTATTACCTTTATATCCTTTATCTATTTTAAATAGAAAGTAATTTGAATTTGTTTTATATTTAGACATTTTATTATAGCAGAAAGTGGAGGAATCATGCAGTCATGGCTTCCTAAAATATCGGTAGTTGATTGTGTGAGCATTAAACGTGATCTTGAACAGAATCATATCTTGATAAGAATTTAAGAATTCCACTCGTGTTCTTATAGTTTCTAATTAAGGATAAATTTATCACATATACAAATAGTGATTATAGTTTCTAATTCATGATAAATGTTTTTGTTTAGAGTAAACATGTGTGACAAATTTATCACTGATGATAATGCCAAAATTTGGATAAGATAAAGTAGAGCGGTTTTAGGAGAGAGAGAGAGAGAGTGAAAGACCGGTTTTTTGTATGTGGTTCGGCCCTGTTAATGAAGGAACCTACGTCCACGTGTGTGTCTGAGCACGTTCACTATACTATAAAAAGCCGGGGACCTGTGGTGAACTAATAATAGTCTGGAGCTACCGTAGGTCAACCGGGCGAGTTGATGACTGCTATAGAGGTGCTGTATAGACTGAAAAGTTGATCCCTTTCTATAGGGGTGAGGGGTCTCTTTTATAGGTGCAAGAGACCCACTACTATATGGATAAAGAAATATAATTCCATTAAGATTGATTGGCACTAATTGTCGGGGTTTCCTAATTAGATTAGGAAACGATGTGTACTTCCATTAGTCTTCTAACTTGATTAGGAAATAGCCTAAAATATTCTGGAGTGTGTCTCGCGGGCCTAGCTTGACTACACCTGTACGAACCGTGCTTGCGCGGTCTTCCCGACCTGTTGGTCAGGTCGTGGATGAACTGCTCGGGAGGCCTCGGGTAGACCAAACTGCCCGGGCTGATGCTTATCCAAGGAACTGTGCATGATTTGACTGAGATAGGGGTCGGCCACTGAGTGGAACCGCTCGGTCATAGGATAGAGCCAATTTTGGGCGTATCAACTGCCCCCCCATTTCCAAGGTTGGCCGGATGCCATATCCGGGCAAGTTTGGAAATCTTTTCGATGCCGCTTACCATTGCCTAAGTGCTCAGGAAAGCTGCTTCGGAGCTTCTGAGTCTTGTGAATCTCGGGAGCTAGTTAAGAGTTGAGACTCAGCCTAGCTCGAAACCTTTTAGTGCTCGAGAATTGGCCAAGAGTTGAGACTCGGCCTAATTCGGAGTCTTTTGCTTGAGTTAGCTCCCAAGATGGTTATATTCTACTCGTAAGCCTTCGTCAAGGTTGTGGGTAGAAGAATTTGACCATGTTGGAAAAGTCGACCTAAAGCGTATTGCTTTAGGGTCCTTTTATGTTAACTCCCTAGGATGGTTATCTTTCTCCCAGTTAGCCTTCGTCAAGACTATTGGAAGAAGAGTTTGATCATGTTGGTGGAGCCGACCTAAAGCATGTTGCTTTAGGGTCCTTTACTCCTCTATCGTGGGCCAACCTAAGAGGTTTTAGTCACTTCTATCGTCGGTTTGGACCTAAGTAGAGTTATTTCCTTTGAGTACTGTAGGCACCCGGGTTGTTTAATCGTTTAACTTAATTAACCCCAAGGCTTGTAAATACCTGCTGTGATTGCCTATTTAGTTCATTGTGCCTTCCTGCCCCCAAGCTTTTGCTAAGACGGGGGTCTGTAGGGGCTATGACTGTAGGTAACCGACCTGGAACGTGGGTGGTTGCATGGTCTTTTAAAGTTTGCCATCATCAGCCACCTAGGGGGATTTTCCCCATCGTAGGTTATGAGCCTAAGCGAAGTCGACACCTTGGGTGCGATCCCGAGGTCTTTTTGGTGCCTCGGGTGTGATCCCGAGGTCTTTTGCCATGGATGTGATCCCGAGGTCTTTTGTCAGCTGCGTAACAGTGGTCTTCAGTTGCCTCGAGGTTAAGCTCGAGGTCTTTTTAGCGCATCGGGAGTTGCACCCGAGGTCTTTTTGGTGTACTCTGGGGATCGACAAGGAATTGATAGGCGATCTGAATCTTTGCATGAGTTCTCTTGTAGTCTGAGCTTTGCTCTATGATCGGGAAAAAGTACCATTGTAGTTGATCTCATATGGACTGTTGGAGACAAGAGGTCAGGTCGGGATGACCGAGCTCTTGGTTACTCCAAGCTGGAGGCAAGGTCGGAACCACTGGATCCTGACTGCTAAAAACTGGAGGTTAGGTCAGGCCTGCCGAACTCAAACCGATGCAAACTGGAGGTCTGGTCGGGGCTTCCGAACTCAGATCAATACGAACTAAAGTTCGGGTCGGGGCTGCCGGACTCAGACCGCTGTGAACTGAAAGAACTGCTAGAACTATCGGGCTTCTTTGCGTCGCTCCTCTCGGGCTGATCTCGCTTTCGCTTATTTCTTGAAAGCTCGTCGTTTACGTGCCCGAGTTTAACCAAGGTATTTATAAATTCTTCAGTGTCGACATACTTTCCAAGCTTCTCTGCGAGTTCAACCAAGGTTTCTAGTTGGTTTCTGTGAAACGACGTGGAGCATTGGTGTGTTGAACTTCTAAGCAAAAGGCTGTAATTGCGACGATTTTGTCAAGATCATAGATCCCGAGCTTCTCCTGGTTAAACCGGTCGGTGAACTCCTTGAGGGACTCATTATTCCTTTGCCTGACAGTCAGCAACTGTATGTGAGGCTTTGGCCGTTCATGCATATCGATGAACTGGTTGATATACTGCTTACTTAGCTGCTTGAAATCTTTGACCGATCGGGGTTTCAGGGAGTGGAACCATTGCGCGGTCAGGCCTTTCAAAGTTCTAGGAAAGGCTAGGCAGTATAGTTCATCGGCATTGGTGGCTAGAGCCATCTGGGCCTTGTAGGTCTGGACGTGGTTGACCGAGCTCCCCGAGCCATTGTACAAATCTAGGTGGGGCTGTTTGAATTTGCACGGGATGTCGAACCTCGTAATTTGGCTGGAGAACGGTGAGTCTATCTCAGTATTGACATGGTCCTGAGTAGCTTTCTGGCCTAGCTCTTTGGCCATTCTGTCGATCTGTTTCTTCAAACTCTGAAGATGGTCCATTACACCTTCCTGACCGATATCCGGGGGGTTGGTCAGGTTGGTGGAAGAGGCTTCTTCTTCATGGCGGTGCGCTGTCCTCTGGGATCGAGATCGATTATAACTCTGACTGATCGTGTGCCCAAGGCCACCTCGGCTCTTGATTGAGTGACCTTGGACTGATTCCCGGGCCATATGCTCCTGCTTCTCCTCTCGGGCAGCACGCCTATCGCTGATGTCTGTGGCATCCTCAACGCGAGATAGGTTGGCTCGGGTATGTTGTCTAGTCAAGATCGGTTCCCGACCGTACGCAATGTTCCCGAGCCGTTTCTTGGCCACTGGAGGATTGCTTTGTTGGGCCAGCAGGGCTTTGATCTGCTGCTGGGTTTGACGTTGTATCTTCAAGAGCTGTGCGAGGGTCGCAGAGATTTGTTCCGGTGTCAGGACCACTGCAGCCAGCGTCGGGGCCGGCAGAACATTCCGGTTGGCCTGCTGCGCAGCCTTCTTACCCTTCTTTAGAGGCATCTTCGGAGGCATGACAATTAGTTAAGTGTTTTATGTTCTGAGAAATCTGTCGTTCCTACAGACGACGCCAAGCTGATGATGCCAAAATTTGGATACGATAAAGTCTCTCAGTTTTAGGAGAGAGAAAGTGAGAGACTGGTTTTTTGTATGTGGTTCGGCCCTATTAAAGAAGGAACCTACGTCCACGTGTGTGTCTAAGCACATTCACTATACTGTAAAAAGTCGGGGACCTGTGGTGAACCAACAATAGTTTGGAGCTACCGTAGGTCGGCCGGGCGAGTTGAGGACTGCTATAGAGGTGCTGTATAGACTGAAAAGTTGATCCCTTTCTATGGAGGTGAGGGGTCTCTTTTATAGATGCAAGAGACCCACTACTATACGGATAAAGAAATATAATCCAATTAAGATTGATTGGCATTAATTGTCGGGGTTTCCTAATTGGATTAGGAAACTATGTGTACTTTCCATCAGTCTTCTAACTTGATTAGGAATAACCTGGAATATTCTGGAGCATGTCTCGCGGGCCTTGCTTGACTACGCCTGTATGGACCGTGCTTGCGTGGTCTTCCTGACCTATTGGTCGGGTCGTGGATGAACTGCTCGGGAGGCCTCGGGTAGACCAAACCACTCGAGTTGATGCTTATCCAAGGAAATGTGCATGATTTGGCTGAGATAGGGGTCGGCCACTGAGTAGAACCGCTCGGTCATAGGATAGAGCCAATTTTGGGCGTATCAACTGATATGTTTGTTTATGAAGGATTATGGAGCATTTTGTAAGTCAATGTGCTTGTGACAAATTTCTCACTGATACATCACTGTTTGTTAGTGCTTGTTAGTAAATTCTTGTTTGAGTAATACGTACTTACAGAACATTGCATAAAAATATGTACATTACTGACATGTTTGTTTATGAAGGATTATGGAGCATTTTGTAAGTCAATGTGCCTGTGACAAATTTCTCACTGATACATCACTGTTTGTTTAAGTGTACGTTTGCTACATACACCTGAGAACAATAGCTAAATGTAGTTCAAATCAATGAATAAGGTCAGACTCAAATGCTTAGATGCAAAAAAATTTCATATGTAATTATATGCATAAACTATCTAGTAGTCCCAAAATACATCTATTTCGTGTAGTCTATCATTGCATAATGTACCATACGAGCCAAATGTATCCATCTAAAGTAATTCAGCAGTTCCAAAATATTATTAGATATACACTAGTGGACTCATAGAATAGTAGATTGTATCAGTCATCTTGTTGGAATTGGATTTCTCTAGCTTTATGGAATGCTTCATACCCCTCCTTTGTCCACGAACGTTTAGGTGTGTTAAGTAAAACATGGATGAGGCCAGGCATAATTGATAAAAGGTCGTAGTTTCAATTCATTCAATGTCTTCCCGAATGCTAAAAGGATGCATCTAAATTTTTTCCCATCGGGAAGCCTTTTCTTTTGGTTGCTCTTACCTTTGTTTGAATGAACTACAGGGTAAATACCATGTGTTAGAAATTACAGGGAGTAAGTTTATACTTTATACCATAAATTCAGTGAGAAATTTCACACTCCCAAATTTAGTGGGAAATTTCTCACACTATTAAATTCCATACTCCCAAATTCATTGGGAAGTTTCACACTCCCATATTCAGTGACAAATTTCTGTCAAGTGGAGTGTGGAAATTTTGAATCTAAAGTTTTACATTTATATTGATCTTGAAAAATTATTACATGATTGAGAAATTTAACACTGCTAATAATCTTGTTTGAGAGGTGGAATTTACATCTTTAGATTTTTTACACTAGCGAAATCGATGAGTGTGTCAAACATCAAATTTTCAACTTTCATCATATTGTGTGAAATTATTAGATGAGTGAGATATTTCACACTGTTAAAAAAAATTTATGTGCAAGATCATATTTTACAGTGGCAATTTCAAAAAAAGCAATACGATTCCATTGTAAAGACAATCCCATTATTTGCATACATGGTTGAAGAAATATATCACTGTTTTTAACCATTGATGGTCTGTTTAGATGATTTTTACAAACTATCATTGATTTTTAAAGTAAACCCTACTATTGAAAATTTGCAGAATGAATATCGAGATGGA
Organism: Hydrangea macrophylla; assembly: GCA_033977485.1. Taxonomy (NCBI): domain Eukaryota; kingdom Viridiplantae; phylum Streptophyta; class Magnoliopsida; order Cornales; family Hydrangeaceae; genus Hydrangea; species Hydrangea macrophylla. Next base: position 92,355,139 of record CM066988.1, on the reverse strand, counting down.
ATCAAATCAAAAAACGTCTCAGATGGAAAACCGTATCTTGTTTTGTATACATTTTGAAATATATTTCTCAAGTTTTTAGCGATTATTAACACCGGAAATTAATCTCAGCTTTTTTCCCCATAGATGATCTAGAATCGCAGAAACCGTAAGTTCATAATTGCCCGCTTCAAAATCTTCGAGAAATTTCAATGAATCGCAGAGAAACACAGATGATCTGGAATCGCAGAGATTGACACAGCGTTTGGAGTGAGTTTTTTGGAGAGATATTTTTGTTGAACGATAAGAATATCAAATGGCGATTCTCAATTGATAGATAAAATTTTGGTGATAAATTTAGAAGTCATTAAATTTCCTAGATTGTCGTGTAGATTTGATGGATTTTAAATGCAGATCATCATTAGTTTTAAAATTTGATATTATATTGGTGGTGTATTGTAAGCGCGCCAAACGAGTCTCTAAGGGTAGTTCAGTCAATATAAGACGTGAGAGGTTACGTTTTACCAGACACATATTTCTAATATTAGCTAGTATAATGGACTATTAACAAAGTATCCCTAACTTTTTTGTCCAAGTAGTAGGTGAAAGACATTAAAATATTTATTTAGAGTAATGCTATGCTTTCCAAATTTTTATCCTAAATGATATTAAAATAGGACCATTGTGGAACCATTTTAATATCAACCAATCAAATTTAACTAGGTCTATTACCACATGTGTTAGGAAACACTTTTGGGAAAGAAATTTGAGAAACATAGCATTACTCTTTTTTTTTTTTTTTTTTTGGAACGACCATGCCACACTTTTTTTTTTTTTGAACTGCCACAGTTTTTTGTTTTGTTTTTTCTTTTTTGACACAGTTTTTTTTTTTCCTTTTTTCAAACAGCTACTACCACAGTGTTTTTTTTTTTTTTTTGCCCAAGTAACCGGTCACTCCATTTGTAAGTAATATCCTAATTAACAATTCAAGAGCCAAAGATTATATTGACTTGATCTATGGTGAAAAATAAGGGGGTGGATGTCAACCCCTTTTACAAGGGGGTGTATTGTAGTCTAGCCCGAGTAAAATATCAAGCTTTTTGCCACTTGAGCTATACTTCACTTGGTTAAAAATTACACTTTTTTTCTCAATTGAAATTATTATGTTTTTTTTTTTTTTGGCAACAAAAATAATTATAGTGATTGAGATAGGATATGTTCAGTTAAGTCTCATTTTTTATTCAGTTTGGTGAGAATTAAAGGTTATGTTATGCAAGAAATAAATGTTTACCAAATAGGTTTTTTTTTAATGAGAAAGAACTTCAAAGCCAATTCAAAAATTCACATTCTCAAGCTCAACAAGAGACTGAATGCACGGAGGAAAATCATCAAAGAAAACAACCTCTTTTCTATGAATATTAGCGAGACGAGCAAGAGCATGAGTCCCCTAATTTCCTTCGCCGACGCACATGAACGACCCCATACACATCCACATTAGAGAGGTGTTGTTTGCGCCTCAATAATATGACAGCAAGGACAAAGGGAAGGAACCCCCCTTCTTTAGCAAATTTACCACATTCAGGCTTAGCTTGCCCCCACATGGCTTTTTAAAAGTAACTTATGAAATTTATTATTAAGTTGCTTGGCTCACCTCCTCCCAGTAGCGTTCCACAAAGTCAGCCACTACTGGCGCCAACCAACCACCTCTTCAAACGCCCTCTTGTTCCTATCTCCCCATATAGCCCATGCCGTAATCAAGAAAACTGAAGCTCCGTCAAGTGATTCAACTTCAAGACATGAGCCAACCAATCGAATACTTAAGCAGCGAGCACCAACAGAGTGAAAACTATCCGCGAAATGCCGTTGCCACACCGGCTGAGTGAACGTGTTTCAAATAGTTAATGTTAATAGTATTAGCTTTATTGACTTGGCCATATATTAGGTATCAAAATAGCTTAAGCTAATCCTCTAATTTGTTGTTAAAACATTTCAATTGCGATTTTCAGTTTTGTTATTTTTGTTTTCAATTTGCAAAACTAAAACCGTGTGTGGTATTCGATTATGTTCTCTCTTTCTTTCTTTCTTTCTTTTGTAACAGAAAAACGTGCTTGGAAGTTGTTTCCACTTTTCTTTTTGAATAAACAACAAAAAAAAAATTTGGTCAAAAAACGAAAATAATAAAACTTAATAATTTTCAGTTTTTATTTTTGTAAAAGTAAACAAAACGTTGTTTACGTATTCAGAATTTAGAAAACGGGCCCTAATTAAGATCTTCGAAATCCTACTTTAGAATATAATGAAAGATTGAGACTCAAAATACACCTCGAATTAAAATTAAAATGAAAAAAAAAAAAAAAAAAATCCTCACTAGCAGTATATGCTGCTTGCCTTGTTTAGAACACACAACTCTAGTTCCTGTCAAGATGCCTTCTTTAGAAGAGGCTGTCAATTAATATTTACAAAATGAATCCACCAGCACTTGGCAATTTACATGTCTCATATTCTGTAAAATATGGAAGATATCAAATATATACTCTGGACTATAATATGGTACTCAAAAAGAGAGATTACAAATATGCGGGAAGAAACCGAATTAACTAAAAACTGCGATTCTCCTTTCCTTTGTCGTCCTTGTCAACAAATTCAGTTTCCCATGGCTCCACATTCACCACCTGAAAGAGGGAAAAAAATAAAATAAATAAACACATACAACGCCGGTTAAATTATGGATAGAAATTTTTAAACACGTCAATATTAATTCAACAACTTCACAGCAAAATTTCTCGACCGTAAGAACACAAGGCCTAACTGTATTTGGCAAGTGAATAGAAATAGAGTTCTCAAATATAATGAACCATCATAGTTCGTAAAAATAGTAGGGGATGAAGAAAATGGTCTAAAATCACATCACACTAAAGGACTTTAACAAATTTCAATACCATAGCCAGTGAGAATTCATGAAACAAGAGACTACTTTAACTTGTACCATATATAGTATATACCTTTGCATATCCGATGTAGAAGCAGACATATTGGTAATTGCTGTATCAGTCAATCTGATACATAAATAGTGTTGCAATTATATTCACAATGATTCTAAGAAGGAAGCCCAAATGGGGTTATTTAGCCCTAGCCTCAGTAGGTTGTTTTAGCTTGGCTACCACATTCTACATTCACCAGAACCGCATTTTATGTTGAACGATGAGTCGAATAGTCCTTTCTATCAATCTGAATGAACATTCCAAGCCTCAACCTGTTAACTAACAAATCAATTAACTATAATGGAACTAAAAATCAAACAGCTACATAAAATGTACAAATCATGCAAACCGGTAACTATATGAATGTCATCCAAACTATAGGCTACAGCAGAACAACTAAAAAGGAGAAGTAAATGTCATGCTTTCCCACACCAAAATCAAGCTTCATTTTTAAACAGTTTTTGACTCAAATAAACGACTCCTTATCACAAGGACAGAGAGCACTAACGAATCTTTTTTGCCCATCCTAAGGCAACTCAAAAAAATTTAGTATTCTAATTAAAAAAACACGAGTGCAAACCCAGTGCATGAGGCTCCCTTTACTGCAGGGTCTGGGGAGGATTCTATGCACGCAGCCTTATCCCTGCATGCAGAGAAAGTGTTTTCACGATTCCAACCTGTAACCTCCAGCTCACAATAGAGCAACCATTCCGTTGCGCCAAGGCTCGCTGTCAATGAACAATAAAATTTCCAATTCACAGTTGTGTCACATTACAAATCAGAAATTCATTAACTTGAATAAACATAATACACCAGTAACAAGGAGACTGTATGTCGCCTTTTTGTTCTCATTCATTTTGTCACCCGTGTTTCTATCAGGTAAAAGGACATGTGTAATGGTAATGGATTTAGCAAACAAGCACAATCCACAACACAAGCATACAAAACCATACAAAACTCCATATAAAGGAGATGGAAACTTCCCTCTTTGATTATGAATCAAATGTGCATATCAAGCATATAAATTATTCAAACAATTAAGACTAAGCATTCAACTCGGTTTACGCGTTCAAATCATACCTCAAACTTTGTATGGGGAATATCAACCGGTTTGGATACCCTAACACATGGTTTGGAATAGTAATATCATTCATATGAACAACAATCACACCAGAAACCCTACATGTTGGAATGATTATTAATGGTAGGAGTGGGAAACAGAAAACTAACTGAGCATCCAAAGCTCTATCTTGCTTCAAAGTTACTCATACCACAAATACAACGCAAATGAAGATTAGCGTTAAGGTAACCCAATTAAGAAGAGTTGGCATGAAAAATGACTTCATAAATACTACCTCCGTCTCATTTTATGTGTCCCATCTTTCCATTTTGGGATGTCCCAAAATTATTCTCCACTTTCCTAAATAGTATGCAAATTTTACTTAGTTTCCCTAACTACCCTTCCTTGCAATCAACACCAAAAAAAAAAAAAAAAAAGTGTATTGATTATGGGCAATTGTGGCAAGTAGGTGGAGATTCTTTTTGTCCCCTTAAATAGTTGGATTCCCCAAGATGGACACATAAAATGGGACATGATTAAAATTTTAAAAAAAATACAATTCAATCAGAAAAATCTGTTTTAAGATACCATACTGTCTTAATTAGTGATTTTCATATATACTCTTAACGCCTCTGAAATCTGATAGCATTTGCCTATGGAAGCCTATCAAAGTCGGGGCTACAGTCCTTGCCTCCTCGGTCAAGCATAAAGAGATGACAGATATGCTGCAAAACAAATTTAAGTATGTATTTGGCAAACTTGCACAGGCAATAACAAACTGCCGCAAAATGGCAAAGAAGCGTATCTACAAAAGACAAATTAGAAGGTGGGAGTGGGACTAATTTATGATTCATGTCTGTCTTGATCGTTTGCTCAACAACCAAATTAAACACCGCATATAATTGACAATTTCCTGAAATTATGTTCTGACACCCACTTTGCCCTTCTGGTCACCCTCCATAGCAGCCCCAAAATTCAATTGGCCAACTTTATTTTATCCTCTCCTCTCTTTCTTGGTCTGCTTCCAAACCTGCCTCTCTCCTTCATTTAGCTTCATCGTGTCATTCTAAGAGATACAAGTTAGGAATCAACTTGTGTAACAGAGTTAATCGACTAAGGTATGGAGCAGCGACTTTAGGTTCCTAAGCTACTAACTCTTCTCTGTAGGAAGTAAAGCATTTTGCAAAGATTCTATATAAGATTTTATACTAATTACAGAGATATGAACTTTCAGAAAATTCTAACGATTTGAGGAAATGTCTATGATTTATTCTTCTGACAGTTGAAGAAGAGATAAAACTAAAAGCTGATTTAATAATCTCTGTGAGAAATGTGCCATACAGTTTGGCAGTGGGTTGAGGACAGGCATGTGAAGATTGTGAATAGATAGAAAGGACAATAAAAAAATTTGTCTGGTTCTGTTTATAGACATTGGCATCTTCCTAAATCCTACCTAACATGATCTCCACTTATCTCCTATTTAGCTAACCGAAAAATGCCATTGCCATAGTCATAGATCAGTACTCAGTGGTATCAAGAACTTTGAGAGTTTAATGAACTGCTTTTGGAATTATAATAATCCTCGCAGTCGATATGAGAGAAGAGCCTGTAAAGTGAATACTCTCAACTTTCAATAAATACTGCTGTCATTAAGATATTGAGAGAAGAGAAAAGAACTAATAGTCTGCATAATATGAGAAACTACAAATGGAAAGGGTAGACTGAGCACGACAGATATTGTTGGCAATAGGAAGATATTTTTTACCTGTTTTGTTTGATAGTGTATGAAGGGAAGGTGTGCCCCTTGATTTTACCATTGTCCACTTACATATTAGCGCAAGAAGGTATTTAAATGGTTCATTACTCAGGGGAGGTCCTGGTCATGTACGATGATGGGAGAGGTAGGTAAGAATAGATACAGAACTAAACCTTCGTCATTTTTGCACAATTTGACTATTTACTAAGAATCTATAGTTATATTACTTGAAGGGAAGACATGGAAAAGATCCTTTCCACCCACTTTTGGACAGAAAGGTATGCACCCAAAGGGAAACCACCCCCTTCCACCTTTACTGGCTCTTCCCTTGTCTCCCTCATAAACGAAGGAAACTCTCACCATCCCTTCCCTTTTTGCCCCTACTTTCCTTCTACACACTTTCTCCTAAAAAAGATGGACTATCGTCAACATTGAATAAGGTAATTCCCTAGGGAAATTTCTTGTCAATAAACTTGTTTTTCGGAGGACTGTCACATTCTAACAGCCTTCCCAGTCCCAAACCACCCAAAAATAAAAGTAAAAAAAATAGAATAAGTGACGTTCTTGTTAAGGCTTGTGCGGCTGTATATGAAACATGTTTGCTGCCTTTCTGATCTCATTACTAGTTACTCGCACTTCCTCATATTGGCTGCATTCATCATGCACATGTCTTGAATTATATTGCCTCAAACTAAAGAAAAAAAAACCTCACCAAACTTATAATTGGTGCATACTATTTTCCTTGCCATTGATCATCCAAAACTCGTGCATTTCATTCAAAATATAGGAAGGAGAAGAGAGAGTTGAAAAATAAAGAATGTATCTTTTAGTCTTTCCATTTCAATTCTCTTTCCCTTCTCTTGATTTCCAAATATTATGAGAAACTCCTAGTTTCTAGAATTATGTGTATAGGAGGAGAAAACTCTAGGGTAATCGATTGTACTTTTCCTTTCCTTCGCTTAATTTGTAAATGAAGCAGGGCATTACAAATACCATTTATTGGAGAGACAGACATGAAGAGTTTAGTTTTTTCTTTCTTCCTCTTCCTTGAAATATACGTAAGCTATCCTCCTATATCAACCACACAACCAAAAAGGGAAAAGAATTCTTGCATTGGCATTCATTCTAAAACCCCCCAAAACAAAATAAAACAATAATTAATCACAAAACAAACGGTTATTGACTACATTAGATGCCAATCCTTTCCTCTCATTCATCATTAAGAAGGTCATTTACAAAGTGAGCAGGGAGAGACATGAGAGCTGCTAAATGCACCCACCCAATTCTCTCTGCACTGACATTATGCAGCGAGGAGTACATGCAGCATCCCATGTTGTCCATGTGGGATGTAGAGAGAAATTTGGTGGGTGCATTTAGTAACTCCTGATAGCCAATTCTAATTACTAAGATTCAGGAGGGTACCAAGGTTCGCAAAGCAATTGTCTAACTCAGCCTGATGATCATCTACCTCCATCCTTGCACTATTCAATGATGAACAAGGTTCGATTGCCTTCACTTGTTCACAGTTACCAAATGAAGATGCATCATCCAAGTATGAAGTCATAAGGCTATTGGATCCTTCTCTATGCTCAAATTCTTTAATAAGAATTTGTAAAGATAAGTCTTCCTCATCAAGAGCTTCCTTAGAAAAGGATCCGCTAATGCAGCTAATAGAGGCACTTTTTAGATTGTTTGTGGGCTTTGCTGCTACTTTTTGTGCCTTGCTTATGGAGAAATACTGCAAAAAGGAGAAAAGAGATCATAGTTGAAGATCAACAGGGGAGATCATAGTTGAACATCAGCCATGATGATGACAGTTATGAAGAAGCAGTGTACATGGCTGTTTAGAATTGCTTCTCAAAACTGCTTTTGGGACCCAAAATGAATACATTAGCATGTTCGTATTAAATTTGGGAAGCACTTTAGAGCCCCAAAAGCACGTTTTAGTTTAGACAGGTTCTACAAAATCTTATTATTCCAATAAAGCATCATCTTTCATGTGTTCATTAAGCCGCCAATCATTTTCATACATTTTTTGTACATACTCTTTCGCCATTTCTTCACATTCTACCAAACTAATCGCCCTTCACAAGTAATTCTGATAGGTACTACAAACTATATTCATATTTCATTAACCAAAACCATGCTTTTTTTCCTTTCACATCAAACATCCATTTCTCAGATAACAATGACGTTCAGAAGACTGTATGATCAAGTAAACAGCAAGAAAAACTTACAAGATTCTTGCTTTCATCCTCGTAGAATGTAATGTAATCTCCGCTCTCCAGTCCATTATTCTCCACGAATTTTCCTGTATATCAATAGATATATGCATAAAGATAGAGTCTCTTTCTTCCCCTCACACAAAGGGTTCGTACCATCACCAACAAAAAAGTGCAAGCATGAACTCACGCAGACGCACTCTCACTGCATGAGTGAACTTATAGACATACAACTTGAAATGCAACCTAAATTTTGGAACCCGGGCTGTCTGGGAAGCCAAAGAACCAGTTCTATGGTTCATAAGTGAAGCGATTCTAGAAACTCGGGTGATTTGTATATTCCATATTATTGCACATGAGTCCGTGCCCAAACCCAAAAAATCTTAAAATTGGTTCTTTCTAACATGACTCTGGTTCATATAAAAACTAGATAGAAAATAACACTTGGATTGAACCAGATACTAATTTATTTATTCCCAAACAGGCCCATAGAATCGGTAATTGGGCTTACCTAAATTATCGAGGACATACATCCTACCCTTGTTGTTTGACCAGAACCTATAGTAACAAAAGGAAACATACTTCAATAAGAACAAACAAAAACACAATGTTTAAATTTGGTTCAAAATCCAGAAGTCATTAATCAGATAGACAAGAATATTCTTCACCTGTATCTCATTTCCCACTCTTGGTTAGAGTACACTTCTTTAATCACTATTGGGATTCCTTCTTTTGAAGAAAGGCTTGGTAGATTTTTCTCTGCCTCTCTCTGCAGTTTAATTTTGAATAGAGCACAAGATGAACACATGTTATCGAGTTTAACACAAAATATTAACTGATTACTTACAAGAGTTAACCAACAATTTTGCTCAATAACGGCAATACCTCGGAACTTGTGAGTTAAAGGTTACTAAGACTCAAATAACATTACAGGTTATCAAGAAGAGGAAATTGTATAAAATATTGTTTCTTAGAATTTACAATCTTCAACCTATGTTTTTTTGTCTACTTGTGGCAGTAAAATTTTTCAAAGGAAAGTATAAGATGACCTCACCTTTGGAAGAACAATCCTTCCGGGAGTTCCCACATCACTGTTCTTTAACTCCTTCTTCAGCAACACTTTCAGTTTCTGTTCCAATGTATACATACATTCAATTTTCATACATATCTAAATATATGTAGACAGGAGCATACATATAACTTGTAAATATACGAAATTGTATATCCCATTAACAAACAAAGTCTTATACACAACAAACACACCTTTTTATCTGGTGTGCAGAATGTATAGAGCTCCTCCTGTTCATTGTGGTGGTTGATGTCCTGAGGAAGAAAAGCAGAAGTGGTTTTCATAATTGCAGATGGCAAACTAGAAGAACTACCATTCGAAAATTTTCTCTTCAAACTAGCACTTCTTTGGCGTGCCAGCTTTCTATTAGACCTTGCTACTTTGCTTCTCATTGAATGCAATATTCTTTCTTCCTGAAATTTTTGGCACCCTAATGGCTGCAAGAAGTGTGGACTTTGTACCCTATACAGAGCCTGTCCATTGGAGAGAATCCAATTTGGGTGCCCCCTCAGAGTTGAACTTGACGTTTCAATTTCCTGCTCAACTTGGTATGGATACGACTGTAACACCAATGGAACAACATACCCAGGTGGATATACGTATGGGACTTGAGGGGTTTCATGAGGGGGAAGGCAGTGTGATGCATTGTGAAACTGAGAATGAAACATAGGAAAGTTGCAATTTGGAGTACAGGCCATATCTGATCTCCATAGATTGTGTAGACTTGTGGGCTGTTCTTGGTGAGAGACGGTGTTGGAGGTGGTGGTGGTTGTGGTGGTAGCAGGCACATTTAAGTCCTCCATTGAGATGAGTACAAGAATTCGTAATGACTGTGATTGTTGTTATGGACAAGCTACAGATAGATGAAGGTCGTCAGAATGGGGCAAGTTGGTGCTGATATATAGCATGACAACCGTGTCTAGTGATATTCAGAGGCATTTGTAGAGAGAGAAGGCCATGGGAGGGTCAGAGAAAGAGTCTAGAGCGTGCCAACGAAGTGCAGCAGTTGACAGATGTCTGGAAAGTGGGTGTTTTCGGATGCCCATCTGACCTGTGTGAGTTGCAGCACTCAAAACTTGGCACCTCTTTGGTTTGGACGTGGCAGACTTGGGGCTGTGTCCTTGTATTCAAGACCATTCCTCACCAAACACCAACTTATATGTCTGTCTCTCTCTCATTGTTTGAGTATGTGTATGTGTATGCAAATGTATTCACACTAACACACAAAGTGTATACCGAAAACCCTCTCTCTCTCAGTGATTAACTATTACAGCACATCTAAAGGAAGTTCAATTTTGTCTCATATGGTATGTGGTGTAAATAACTTAAATATCACATAAGACAAAGATAAGACCAACAAGGATAATAAATGGACAGTTACAATTAAGTGCTTTAACAGTGTGCAAATATATATCCATTATACAAATGATCCCAGCGGTGCTCTAATTTTTATTTTTTACGTCATTCATTTCTTAAGGAAATTGACCACCCTAGAAATTTTGTTGGATAAGCACTAGATAGCATATCAAGTGTTCTTGAAGGAGAGAAATTTTCAAGACCTTGTCAAGGAGTTTCAGTTGTCAAGTGATATACAAACAAGGAATAGGAGAGATGCAAGAAACAAATTTTTTCCAGTATGAAAACTTGAATTAATGATAGAATCAACTGAATTGTACCGACTAAATGGTAGTAAACAATCTACATAGCCTTAACCATCCACCATGCTCTTATCTCCACCAAACTTTTGAATCTTTGCAATGAAATATAAAGCTTTTGAACAAAGAACCAACCAAGAGTGAAAGTATGGCTACCCAATAATGATGAAATAAAAGGTAAGTTAAGGCCAGTAAGGAACGGATGTCAGGTTTCAAATCTAGTCATTCGTTGTCTGGCACAACAATGATGGCGATGATTACGATAGTGAAGAGACAGGTACAAGGTAAGCTAATGAAGAATATTTCATAGCCCATTAAGAAAATTATTTAGGGTAATTCGTTGGTGACAAATTTCATACAACTTTCATACAACCTCCTAAAAGATGTGTCTATCTCTTTCCTGTGTCACTGTAAGGTCCAGTAACATCACAGGAGAGAGATAGACACATCTTTTTAGGAGATTGTATGAAAGTTGTATGAAAGTTGTCACCAAAGAATTACTCAATTATTTATTACAGCAACATAAACAAAAATAAATTTAACCTTCTCCTTCAATCAAAGGCTTTCCATTTTTCCATAGGTAAATAAGGAAATTTCGGACATTAACTTTCCTTTGCCACTTAGGCACAAAAAGAAAACTTTATTATAAAGAAAAATGGACAAGAGCATTTATCATAAGCCCCTACTTAAAACCCCCAAAACCTGTAGCAAATCAAGTATCAGTACACAAAAGCAACAATTCACTCAACCTTTCGAACAGAATGGACATCCCATGTCTATGATTTTGGCAACCCTATCACTGGTTTGTTCAATTTTTTAATGTCAGTAACAAGAATCAGATTACGAAGTGTTTGAATGTTTTATTTGACCTGAGAATAACTATCTTTTATCAGAGTGTTTGCTTTAAAGTTGTTCCTATGTTTGATTTCTTCAACAAAATTGCTAAAGATAAATCTTTCAACTGTGACTTTACTAGTATAGGTTGCGGTTATGAATATGGGTAATTCGTTTCTCTGAAGGCTCGTGTTCAATGTAGAAACGCTGAAAAGAAAGAAAGGAAAATGAAGAAAAGAAGAAGAAGAAGAAGAAGAAGAAGAAGATTGATAATCAAGGAATACAAGGGTGGGCGGATTTTTTATTTTTATTTACTTATTTATTAATTTTGGGTGGGGACGCTGGGATTGGACGTGCCTGTAGTCACAGATCTATAGGGGGGTTTGGGGAGCAGCATCCCCGAGGTATTTTTTTGGGTCTATTCATTCGTATTCTTGGGTAGAATTTTCTGTATCACTTTTTTTTTCGATAGTCAAGGCTTGATCACTTATTGTAATTTGTAAAGCTTGACTGATGGTAAAACAATTTGGGTTGAATTAAATTGAGAATTGATAAGAAAACTTGATGGGACAAATGTCTAAGTTGCGCTGAATAAAAATTGGGCCAATATTTTATACACAAACCTTCTTGTTCTTTTTCTTCAAATTGCGGGAGGGACTAATTACACATATAATAATGCTTTTCTTTCCATATAAATTTGCTTTGTCAAAAATTTGGGGGGAGGGGTTGGCACTACAGCTCACCCCAACCCTCTAGAAGGTCCGCCATTGAAGGAATAGTTGCATTATGTAACAAGGGATAGAGGAATTGTTTAAACCGTATGTCAAAAAATAACACATTGATGTTCGACAAATTTTGATGCCATAGTACATAGAGCTGGCTAAAACTTGCTCCTTCCACAGTTATTTACATATGCAACAGTAAATAGAAAAGATAGGGGAAAACAGTTTGTATTACTGACCAAAATATGTAAGATACGGCACCCCAAATGATGTTTCACAAATCAAATAATGGGAACAAAATGGGCACCAAGAAAGCATTCAATTTGAAAAGCAATCATGTTACAGACAGTCCAGCTATAAAAACTCACTTCAAAATCCAATTTCATCTTAAATACAGGAAAACACATTTTAACATCAGTCCATTGAACTCACCTGTCTCATGTCCCAGACTTAAATTACAGATCGTTGTTCATTGAAGTAGATGCCTTCCGTAAAGAGACGTCTGGAAGGTTACGCTTCCATTAATCTCTGTTTGTGTGCAGTTAGGATCCACTTGAACAGCTTCAGACAGGCGAGAGTGCTGAAACTCTCTCTCTCTCTCTCTCTCTCTCTCTCTCTCTCTCTCTCTCTCTCTCTCTGTAAGGATCCACTTGAACAGCTTCAGACAGGCGAGAGTGTTGAAACTCTCTCTCTCTCTCTCTCACACACACACACTTCAAGATATCTAATAAGTGTTCTTAATTTGCTGGAAGCCTAAGTAGTCTTCTCCTCTTCTTTTACTACCATTATTTTTTTTAAGTTTGGATCGAAAAATGGAAAAGCTGAGACTCAAGTTGTTTTCTTTCTTGGGAACTCTAAGATTTAGGCCAAATTGTAGTGAGCAAGAACAGCAAATCCAGTTAAAGCTAATGGTTGGCTCTCTGATTTCTTATCTTATATTAAGTCTTTTATAAGGGAAAAAGGAACAGAAAGAAGAAAGTAAACACAGAGAAATTAAAGCTAATACAGGTCCATGATTTATCTGGCGAAAACAAGAAAACCTCACCTTCGAAACCACGATCTTCCCAAACTCCACCATCACTTTCTTCAACTCCCCAATAACACTCAGTTTCTGTTCTGAAATATAAAAGAGTCAGTCGTGCGGAAAACCCCATATGGGTAAGAAACCTATCCTAATCAATCTCAAGATAAAATATATTCAAACCATGAAACCAACCTTTGACAACATAGCTTCTGTGATACCATCTTTGGTTCATTGCCAATCCTTTGACCGCATTATGAGGATTAAGAGCCTGGTTGAGGTAGCTTTTAAACAAAGTGATTGTTTCAGAAGTCCGTTCCATTAAATTTAACAGATTTACTAACGGTGACACTTTAGTTGAAAGTACAGGGGGTTTAAGTGTAATTTTCCCTGTCAAAAAATCTGTTTCCTTTTTAAAGCTAAAAAACAGCTTTTCGAAAAGCTCCAACATGTAGTTTTGAAAATTTTTCTTATTCCAAAAAGTGATTAATTTAAAGCTAACCCATACGGGCTCAAAACCCATTCAAGAATCCATCCTGCATCAATGGAATTTTCTTTATACAGTGTTATCGGTGGAGGATCAAACACTTCTTCCATGAAATAAGTATGAAAACTGGCAAATAATGTAAATCTATTAATGGGTCAACGAATAATAATGAAAGATTATGGCTATAACCAGCCAAAAAAGAAGAAGAAAGAACGACTAAATGCTTCAGCACGTGGTTACTGGAAACATTTTACTTGTCCAATTTTCATTATTCGTTAACTGGTTCGACTTTTAGTGGAAACTTCTGACTGTTTGATGTTTCATTTGAGTATAAGCCTGCATACAATCTTCCCAATAAATGAATATAAATAATCTAACTAAAAGGGCACAGCTATAGTGCATGTCAGAAACTACTCCTACATTGCTCGGCATCATGCTTGCTTACAACCCTTGTCTTAGACTTATAGTCAACAACAAAAGGAAGATGAAACCTGTATATATCGGATCTATAATGTAAAAAATTGAAGCCCTCGTGAAAGACCTTATTTTGTTGAGATTGAGAACCATATCTTCTAAAGGAGCACTTTAAGCAAGAATTCTAGACATTACAAACATGTTCTTTAATGCTTCCTTGACACCATTTAGAGCCTTCCAATTCACACGAATGCACCACTATCATTTATCCTTAGTAAAAACGATGAGAAACCATAAGGAGATACCAACATTAGTTTTACATGAAATTTAGTTTAGCATGTCAGAAACATTACAGGATCAGCTAAATAAAAAGGAACTAACCAAACAAACGTCACGCAGACATACATGCATACAACTCTGATTGAAGCTTTCAAATAATCGATTTGATAATACATTTCTCAATACAAAATTAGTCAAGCAACCTTAAGTGTAAATAACAACAACATCACAAAATCTTATAAAAGCATGCAACTTAATTCTCCATATTTATTAGCAAATGATCACATACCAACACTCACAGTATATTGGTGGATTTTATACAAAGAGAAAGCTATTTTTTTTTTAGTGCGAAATATACCTCATTTTTGCAAATCAACCTCATGTCCCTCGTTATTAAATTTTGTAGTAATTTTTTCTGAAGTGGGTATATTATAACAAAAAATTGAAAGTTGGTCATTCAGGATCTTAGGACCAACCAATAGAAAATTTGGTAATTACATAATGGAATAAGTAGCATAAACTCCCACCCCAAACTGTGCAATTTCGAGCTGCTTTATGGGTGCTTTTGTATCACATTTATTGGGAAAAAAAACAACAAACCAATGAAACATTTCAGGATTCTCCGGATGCTTTTCACGTAGCAATTCGTTGCGCCTAATATAAGCGGAGAAGAGGATGGACAAATGCAATGTACATAAGTAACAACATATGTGAAACTTTCACAGTCGTAAGCAATCCAGTCCGCATACCAACCCTGATGAAAATTGCCCAATTTGTTTCTTTGGAAAAGACAAATAGGTAAAGCTAAAATGAACTCCGCAATCTCATTATCTTTTGTTTAATTTTCTTTCTTTCTTTTTCTCTGATAAATTTCTTTTCCCCACATAAGAGTGACAAGACAAATGATCACCTAAGAAAGACATATTTACAAAGTTGATCCTACTTTAGAGATGAAGTAGCCCAATAAAGCAATCAGCTTAAATTAACTGGAGAAAAATCAACCAATTCAGAAGCATCAACCCAGGGATTTAAAGTTGTAGCATTGCTAGCAATTATGTGGTGGCATCATGCATCCAATCAGTTGCACAATCTTACAGCAATGGAGGACCGATTAGGTAGGGTGTCGGGAGTAGACTAGAGACATGCCTAACCGTTGGCTTCATTTTTTTTTTCTTTTTTCTTTTTTCTTTCTTTTTTCTTATGCAGGAAGTCTAGGTGTTGGACGCTCCCAAACTCAAACATGCAATCACTCGCTTTTCAGTTCAAGCCTTTACTATTGCACCAAGCAATGACCGTATTTAGGAAACTTAGCTTCTAGGTATGATCCACTGTCAATTTTGAGGGCCATTACCCAATGGTGGTCCTGTTAAGCCGAGTCCTAAGTGGGACCATTGCAATTTTTGGATATGATCCACTATTAAGGCAACCTAAAACTATAACCCTATGAAACAAATGGAATAATCAATGTAGAAGAGGTGGGCACATCCCTTCTTGGTGCAAAGCTAACCATGCAATCCACAGACGCAAAAATAAAGAAACAATCAAGTATGAAAGCTAATTTGAAACTTGCTTTGCCCATTAGAGAGGTGTAAACGTAAATTCGATAAATAGTGAACTCCTGAAAGAAGAATTGATTTGCAAAATTTGGCACATTTGTCTAAAAGAGCAAGCAAAGATTTTCAATTTCAGCATCGTTGTGAATCCTTATAGTTTTAGAATTGAAGAAGTTACGTACTTACGAAACATTCGGGGAAAAGGATGACAAATATGGTTAAATGTAGTAGGAAGAAAATTTATAGATACGAATAGAAATGGACGATCTTCTGATGACAATCCAAAATAACTTGACACAATTCAATGAAAAACAAAACCTGCCAAAACTGGCACAATAATTATCAAACATGGAGAGTGTAACAAACACCATTGTGAAAGACCAAAAACTTATATTCTAGAAAAGACAATTGTAAAAGTGGAATAAGTTTCACTTTTTCCTCCATTTATAATAAAACTGCAACTTGCTGCAGACACACATCCTACTCTCACAAATTACAGATCCCAGTCATACAATTGCCCGAAACCACTAAAAAAAGGAACCACTGTCGACCCTCCATTCGTGACTATTGCTCGTAGTATTAGTTGTTGTAATAGTGAATTAGCGATCATATCATTCCGTAGGGAGCATCAAATGAAAAAGTGTGGATTATCAGAGTGGTGAAAATTTGTATGGCCTAGAGCCAAGATCTGCTAATGTAAGTCGTATTATGCAGAAAAAAGGTAGTTAAAACTCCAAACACAGGACATTCTTGATAAAGAAATAAAAATTCCACTAATTAATTCAAAATGAAACACTCAACCTACAGAAAGAAAATCGAGCATATAATTTATTTTATGGATGAAGATATTAATCATGCAACTTGGTTCAGCATCAAAGTTGAGAACAAAAGTTAAATTGGAAAGGGCCATTAACAGAGAGCCTCACCATGCGGTATGGAGCATTTGACTCCCAAAGGAAGCGGGCATTTTCCGCTTCTGGTGAAAAATGACAGTACAGCGTTTTAGGAAATCAATCTGAAACTCATCACTGCCATGATATTTAAGGAATAACAATGAATCAATTGGCTATTAAAAAAAAGAAGAAGAAATTTTGGTAGAACTGATATGCAAGGAAACTTTCACAATGAAGTAACCGTGGAGGGTTTCTGCAATACTCTGCAACAACTTGACTTTATATAAGAGGGAAAAGTTACATAAGAAAGTTGCAAACGCTTAGGTGACGATACCTGTCAAACTCTTGGGATAAAACTTGTCAACCATGCATAACGAGGCGACAAAACTGCCCGGAATCTTTTTGTTGCAAGAAAGACAATGTGCATGGGCGGACCTACGTGGGGGCGAGAGAGAGCCCTGGCCCTGCAAAATATTTGGAAAAATTAGACACCTACATGTAATTTTGAAAATCAAAATCCTAGTCCCTAAAAACTTTTGCAAAACTTCTGATATGTATATGTAATTTTTAAATGACTATTCCAGAATTTTAGAAAATTTCAATATGTACATGTAAATTTATAAATTCAGTCCAGCCAAAATTGTTTTACCATCTATCCATCTTTACAAATTACGAGCAGCAATCAACCCTTATTATCCAAAACAGGTGATATACAAAAAAAATTACCCGGAAACATATATAAATAAACCCAAAAAATTCGCCTCTAGGGCAGCGAAGAGTTCCGCCACTATACGTACATCCATTCAATCTTCTCCCACCCGCACCCGCACTACCCCCCCTCCAAAAAAAAAAACCCCCACCACTCCCAACTGTAAGTTTCTGGCGCCATCACAGATCATGTGGTAAAGTATTGTAAAGTTATCGTTGCTCTATAAGCTTGCTGATAGAAAATGGCCCAACAATGTATATCAAGTTTCAACACCTCCCTCTCGTGCAACCCAGCCTCGTATGTGGAGAGCCAATAAAAAAACTCCGTCTCAATTGTAATGGAGACCAACAACAAACTGCAATATGCAAAGCGGGAATGGAGATTCAAACACAAGACCTCCCACAAACAAGGCTATGATACCTTGTCAAGTTACTAGTTGCTCTAAACGCTTAAGCTGTTAGAGAATGGACTCAAAAATATATAACAATTTTCAACAAACAATTTATCATGTACACTAGAATTTCATTTATGTTTAACTAGGAACTGACCGTACCAATCGAGTCCATTTATGACCCTACGGCCACGCTTAAACCTGGATCCCCTACACGGCATTTCCGTGACAAGTTTTCAATTTCTCACCGGGTGTGTGGCCCCAAGGTTCGACCTTGGGACCTCACTGCTTGTATCTGGTTAGAAAGACAATGACTTCCTTGAATTTACTTTTCAACCTTAAAGGAGTGCCTCTTTAAATCATAGTTGAAATTTCCCGTCTCCTTGCAACAACACACAAAAATACAAAGAAATATGTATCAACAAAAAATGGTCTTTTGCCATCTGAAAATGAAATTCAAAGCCATAATTTTTTAGATTTGAGGCTAATTTTTTTTTTAAAGAAACTTGAAAGATATCTCAGACATATTTCTTCGATGCCATAAAAACATAATTGAATGAGTTAAGATAGTGGTCCAATCAATATTTTAATAATTAAAATAAAATCAATTATAATTAATGCAGCATCTCCTCTGATACGAGCTTACGTGCACTAAGGACAAATATGCTACCATATACATCGCAATACACAATAATTAAGAAAGTTGAACCGGTATGGAATGTGGTATAAGATCTAAAATCATGTCTCAATCAATCTACACAACAGCAACATTGAATTGAGATCCAACAGCTCAATTCCCAGTTCATTAATAATAAGGCCCGAGAAAACTAAGATGGATGGAATTCACATCTCTTTATGGGTCCATAAACCAGAAATTTGATGTAAAAAACTTCCAGTGTATAAGAGCTACCTAATAATCCATAACCTACATCTAATGTTCGAGCTGGAAATCATTCCATGAACAAAATTTCTACAACATAATGGAATAATAAACACAAAAATTATACAATGCACACTATCTGCTGAGGAAGCTAGAGTAGGGGATAAATGATTGATACAGTTATAGAGTTAAAACAATACAGGTCAAAAAGGAAGGAATGCTGCTGACAGCCTGACACATACCTCTGAATGAAAACTAGAATTTCCAATCATATTCATAGGACAAAACATTAATATGACAAAATATTAACCACTAAGAAACAACATATTAATGAAACGGGTGTAGGAAAAATATGAATACCAAGATAGATTTGTGGTAAATAAGAAGTGACAGAACAAAAAATTAGCCCATCCATAAGATAGGGGAATTGTGTCAAAAGAAATGAAAAGAAAACTTAATAAGATATTTTGGAGTGTTAAGCATGTACAAGTAGGACCAGCAACTGCACTAGTTAGGAAAAGACAATGATCTTGGAAAAAGGAACCCCAAACTTGAAATGGGAAGATGTCAAAAGCAAAGACATGATGGTGTCGGTGTGTAATTTGAGTGAGACCATAACCTTAGAAAAGTTAAATAGAAACACAAAGATCATATAGACGAACCCCAAATAGTTTGGGACAAGGCTTCAATGGCTTTAGTTGTATGTTTGAATTGTTAAAAACTTGCTTTGCATATCACAGTGAGATTCTTACCCTTCACAAGTTTCTCTTAACTAAGGGTAATGGTAATTGTTGAGTTGCCAGTAGTCACAAATCAATGATGTGAATGAGTAAATCACTTTCCATTAGGAGGTGTTTCTTTAGTATCTTCAAAATGTTGCTTGTTTAAGAGTGTGCAATGAGCATAGATGTTTATAGCTTAAGATTTTGTTTGAGGGCGATATTATAACTCACTGTAAGTCACAAATTGTGTATGCCCCACTAGGGTTGCATAAATGGAGGAAAAATATGCCTATTGGCAGAGCCATAGCGATAAGATATACATCTAATAAGAACCCCTATAAATTTTTGGAATCCCAAGGCTTTACATAACAACCTCAGTATTCTGCTTGGTGCCGCTTGGATGATCATCAAGATGTGGTCAAAAACACCTTTCACAACATTAAGAAGGAGTAATGACTCATGCGCTGTACTATTTTACTTTTGACTTCAGTTCTTCTCTCCATATTGTCACAAGTTAAACTGAACTTTCATCAATGTCGGCATTCTAACAAGTTGTCGGACACAGGGGCATCGAAGAGCCTAACAAGGCCAAAACATACCCATTAAGCAAACCCATTTGCGTCTAATTCGAATTCCACTTTTATGTGTTTATACTGTTTCTTGGATACTTGATTCTGTTTAAACAATCCATCAGTCAGAAGCCCCTATGGAGTTAGAAGTCAGCCAAGAAACTAATTCACAGACAAATTTTTTTATAAAAAAAATCGGTTCCTTCTACTTTGATGCCCCCATCTACATTGGTTGATATTGTTTATCAATTTGTGTAAAAATGCCTAAAGAGTAAAATAGAGAGAGCAATAGCAGAACATTGTGCAAGACATCCCAAACCCAACCAAAATCATGAAAATGCTAACAGTTATTCAGAGACAGTTCATCCAACTACTAAAAACAATCTTGTGGTTGAGACGCGTAGTGTTAATTCCATATCAAATACATGATACACACACACACACACACACTAACATGATGGATCATTGCGCCTCAAATTTGCAAAAACCCAAGTATAAAAATATAACAGGACGCTCAATCACGTGTGATAAGATTGTGCAACAGAGTTGAAAATTGTTATTTGCAATTAAAAAAAAAAAAACATCTATCGACAGAAAATTAAAGCATATACCTCAGGATTAGGGAAAAAAAAGCAGTGGGAAACAAAAAACCTAAATTTGAAAAATGTAAATTCGAAGAGAACAAAAATGCTGTTGTGCAGAGACATACCAAATTCACGCGCGAGAAGTCGCCATTGCAGCCTTGGCAAGACTTATTTAGTTAGAATACATTTTTAATTTTTTAAGTAGGAATAATGTTACACCCACAACTTTTTTCATAATTATACATCATGCCCTTGATTTTGGTAGACTCCATCAGCCTCCCACATGAGTCTCACACGGAACCCACAAATCAAAAATCAAAAATAGGATGTTTTGGTTGTGAAAAAAAGGTTATAAGTGTAGCATTTTTGATACATTTTTCTCATTTAATTAGGCTCCTTTTTTCTATTTTCCAGGTTGTTTTCAGATTTTTAGAAATCCAAAACCCAAATATTGTGGGGTAATAGTCTTCGATTTTTTATTTTTTATTTTTTAATAATTTATTTAGAAAATTGAAATACGTATTTGTTACTTGTTGCTGTTTTTTGTTTTTTGTTTTTTGTTTTTTATTTTTTTTTTTGTGTGTTTTTTTTTTTTTTGTCTCGTTTTTTTTTTTTAATTTAACAACTAACTGGGGACATTAAAAAAAAATGAAAACAATGACATGCAACGCAAAGGGCTCGCATGGTAACGTTGTGATTTTTGGTTTTCAGTTTTTGTTTTAATTTTTTGCATTGGTGCTTGCCTCTAATTCAATACAAAAAATGAAAACTAAACACCACAACATTACCATGCAAGCCCAAAGTTTTCAGCTTTTTATTCCGAAAATGAGAACTGTTTACCCAATTTCGTTATGATTGAAAAAAAAAAAAGCATATTTTATTTCATTTTATTTTTTGACCCAAAAAAAAAAAAAGAAAAGAAAAGAAAAGAAAAGAAATAGTTGCCAAACACGTTTTTGATTTCCTTTCTCTGAAAAAAGGAAAAAACGATAACGGTTACCAAATTTGCTTTGAGTTTCATTTTCAAATTCAAGGAAAAGCAAAAACAGAAAATTGAAAAGAGCACTGTTATTAACGGGCACTAAAAGTAGTTTTTGAAATTTAGGATGTGTTTGATAAAATTGAAAATTAAGTGGAGTACTAAATTTTAAGTACTCAAAATTTTAAGTGTTTGAATTTTCAGTACTAAAAACAGCATTTCAAGTAATGCAATAGATTGCATTCAGTTATTATTTTCAATAAAAAAATTTCAATTTAAGTTTTCAGTAAATTATTTTTTTTCCTCATTTTCAAATTTTAATTGGGTTGTCAAACACACTCTTATAAATCAAAAACTAAAAATGTGGGCCCTTAGTAACTTTTTGTCCATTTTTAAGATGTTATTAGTTCGCCGATGTGCCACGTGTAGGTCATATAAACCACACGTACACATGAACTAATAATTTCTTAAAATGATAAGAAAAATTATCTATGAAATGAGATGGCAATTTTGCTCACTCCAAAATTGCTCACATATTGGTTAATGCAGTGAGGCCCAATACTTTATACTATTAATTAATTCTCATTTAATCTTGGATTCCACTACATTAGCCAATAAGAGAAGTGGGTGAGCAAATTGAATAATTTTAGTTGAACAAAAATTTATTCATGAAATAACCCAACTTTTTTTTGACTTCTTTTACTGGTGTTTTTTTTAAGAATTTAGCGTACTTTCAAAATAGTAACGAGATGAATACCTCTGATTACATTGAGTAAGTTTTTTTGGTACAAACAAATCTCACAAACATAATGCACAAATACTATAATACGTCTATTTCTCTCATATGTGAAACTCACAGTGTCAGTGAACCCCACCAAGAAAGAGATAGACATATTGTAAAATTTGTAGATTGTGCTTGTGAGATTTGTTTGTGCCCAAAGACTTACTCATTAACATATTCCTTCTCTCACAAATTAAAGTACTTTATTTTATATTTTAATTTGAAACTCTCTTTTAAAAATCAATATACCTCAACTAGTGATAGCTTGTTATAAAACTAGTCATAAAACAGGGGCACAAAAAAACAATCACACCAAGGGACACAAATATTTCAGGTGGTTCAGCAATTTGCCTACGCCCACTGTGGAGGGGGGAGCTAATGTATTATTGAGGGATTTGTAGAAGTACAACCCAAACACACTCATAGAACTCTCAATATTACACTTCTCTATTTTCTCTCAGGCTAAAGCAATGGTAGTCCGTAGTTGAAGCAAAAGTGGTAGTCAAATGCTTCCACCTTCTTACTGTAGGCATTAAATTCTCACTGCAACCATGACTTTGGTTTGTGTGAGAAACTAGACATCCACTTTATTGATACATTTAATAACACTCCCCCTTCGATGCTTATCTCAAGGATATTATTCATGTATTAAGCACTCCCCCTCATCTTAATATGAGTATGATTTCTTCATAAAAGCACTTTGAGTCGACACATTCCAATGTTGTGCACTAACTTCTTGAATGTTGTAGTTGGTAATGCCTTAGTGAATAAATCTGCTAGATTGACATTGGAGCGTATTTGCTGAACATCGATTCCACCACTCTTTTGAAGCTCATATACATAGAAGAATTTTGCTGAGATGTGCTTGGTTCTGTCTCCTTTAATGAACCCCCCTCTGATTTGTGCAATACAAGTAGCATTATTGTCACATCCCAACCCGCCTCGTACTGATTAGGACACATGTAACAAGAATATACGCACCCAAATACACACTAAACCTTGTTAGTTATTAAGGAAAACATGATTTAAACCATCAGAAAAGAGCTTGCTGTGCTAAAAATAGACCCAAGGGCAAAATGATCATTAATAAATTATATCAAATTTTATACCAAAAGATAGATTTACGAGTCCCGGTTCCAATGCAAAAAATGGCGCGCAAATCCGAATTTTCTAGAAAGAGTTATGCGCGTTTCCGTAAAAGTGGACGTGCAGTGAAAAATACAAGCGGATCGATCCGCTCATAAACCCGGATCGATCCATTTATATGATTCTTCCGCAGAATGTCCCTTTAAAAGGCCGGATCGATCCCTTCTTTAACCCGGATCGATCCGGGTCCCCCAGAACTTGTTTTTGCTGCTAAAAACACTGCTAAAACTTACCCAACTTATACCCAAACCAAACCAAACTTCTTGGGATATTAAGAAAACATTTCAAACACATTCATAAACATGTTTAAGCATTACCCAAACATGTATCACATATCCACAACTAAAATTTGATCAAAATCATTCATGAACTCAACTCTTTTTGAATCAAAACAACTTTGAAGCCTTGAAACTCAATTCTTAGAAAAAGATCATGAAACTAGTTGGACTTGTACTCAAAATCATAACTAACATCATATCCACAATTAAGACTTGCCTACAACACTTGCGACACATCCGGGCTTGCCGAAAAGGTCCAAGTTAGCCACTTCCGCACAAACAACCAAAACATAGAATTTTACATAGGTTTTCCCAATTCAACTCCAAACTACCAAAATACAAGTTTAAGGATTTAAGCTCCATAAATACAACCACATTACCTACATTGTTACTAAAGAAACTACATTTTACATCATTTTGCAAGTTCAAAGGAAGATCATAAGCATGAGTCCGAAATCTCTCCCATCTCTCCCATCCATAAGTCAAGACTTCAAGCCTCAAGTTAAGGACTTCAAGCCACTAGTTACACTGTAATATAGGTTAAAAACAAAATTACAAGTTCCAAAATCCTTTTCCCCTTTACTCGAGCATGTCACTTCCTTTCTGGATATTGTTCCGTATCTGCGGTGGTTGTTATTTACTACAACAGAAACAGAAAACGGTTTTCTTAAGCATTACGCTTAGTGAGAATTCTAAACATGATTGAATGTTTAACATGTGCAATGCAACAATCAACTCATAAATCATAATTGTAATCGCCGAGTCATCGGTTATATAGTTCATTCAAACCCGAAGACCTCCCTTGGTCCCGTGGTCACTTCTATTCCTTGGACTTCCGTATTTATCGGATTCTTCCTCTTCACCACCCTTATTACTCCCAACAATGAACCATTTCCCCGGTGCTCATTGACTACCACATAGATATATAAGCACATATAAATGTATCAACACATAATTCTCATACAATTGATATGAAATTCACAACTCAACAATATAATTGCTTCTAAACACGAATTATCATCTCTAAAATCACTTAAAGCCTTGAACACATTAAACACAATCAGTTTTGGTGTAGAAAACTCACCTTACTCACAGATTATACTCAAAATTAAGCTACGGAAGTGTTGAATTTCACCAATTAGAGCTCAATTTACACTCCAACAGGATTCCTACATGAATTCGATAGACGACGTCTCACCGTTAAGTATGAGCTACCAAAATCCAACAATTTAAACTTAAATTAAAGGTATAGAAACGTTCATCTCACCTCCACGAGTCCGAAAATGGCTTCGGTTCGCGAATCCGACGAACGACGGCGACGAAACGGCGAGATTTTGTTGTCGGTGACGGTTTCTCAGTTTCTCTCTCCGAACTCTCTTCTTTTTCTTTTGATTATTGCTGTAATTTGAGAGACTCTCCCTCTCTTGACACCTCCATTGACATGCATTGAGGTGTCAATACCTCAATTTCGCACTTTTTCGTTTACACCCCCAGAATTTCTTAAGTTCTTATTATGGAATCCCCCAAACGTTCCATTAACTACCCAATTATCTAATAAGTGTTTGTCTAAGTTCTAAATGGGTCCCAACGTGGGTCCCACATATTTTGTGAAATTGCTATCGTACCTACTAATTTTAAATTTGTTTCATTTATACCCTTACTTGGGTGTCCAAACTAATGCTAACACATATCAACATGTAATATGAAAGCATGTAAACAAATATTCATGTACTCACATAAAATGCATTTAATCATTTAAAAATGCAAATTACCAATTTACCCTTCGCTGGGTTCTATTTCAATACCTGTCCCACCTCTCTGGGGACTTTTCCAACTAGTGTTCCTCTCTGAACACTTTTTACATGGGCGAGTCTAAGCCTCCCCTTAATCCCTTTTATACACTAATTATATTAATTAATGCATATTAACACAATAATTTACCCGTTCCCTGGGTACGGGTGTTACAATTATCTTCGTATAACATTGTTGGGATGCCTTTGATTGAAGATAAGACACAAGATTCTAGAATATGTTGGATCATAGATCTCAACCAAATACATTAACGGTTGGCTCCATGTAGTGCAATGATTTCAAAATGGTTTGATGAGGTGGCAATTAATGTATACTTCACATATTGCCACGAGATTGTTGTATTACCACAACTAAACATATAGCCTGATTGTGATCGAGCTTTGTGTGGATTAGAGAGAAACTAGCATCTGCATACCCGACTAATGGTGATTTGGATCCTTTGGGATAAAATAATCTCAAAGATAACGAAAGATGTGCTTGATACCATTCCAATGTCTTCAAGATGGAGCTAAGCTAAATCTAGCTTGCTAGCAAATTGACAGGAATTGCAATATCTGGTCGTGTACAATTTACAAGATACATAAGAGCACCAATAGCTGTCAAAAATGGTACTTCAGGACCAAGTAGCTCCTCATCATCATTATGAGGTTGATAGGGATCCTTCTTTACATCAAGTGATCAGACAACTATTAATTGGAGTACTCAATGGATGAGCTTTATCCATATAGAAATGTTGCAAGACCTTCTCAGTATAGGTTGAATGATGAAAGAAAATTCCTTTGGGGAAATGCTCAAGTTGTAATCCAAGACAAAATTTTGATTTTCCGAGATCTTTCATCTCAAATTCCTTTTTCAAATATTTTGCAGTTTTTGTGATCTCTTCGAGAGTTCCAACAAGATTAGATCATCAACATATACAGCCAATAATTGCAAAGCCAGATTGTGATCTCTTAATGAACACGCATAGACATATAGAATTATTTATATCTCCTTCTTTCAACAATATTCACTCAATCGATTGTACCACATGCGTCCGGAATGCTTTAACCCGTATAAAGATCTTTGCAATTTAATAGAGTACATATTTCGTCGTTTTGACTTACATGCTTCAGGCATCCTCATATGTATCACTATATAGTGATTCATTCAAATATGTTGTAATAGCATCCATTTAAGACATATCAAGTCCTTCGGAGACTGATAAACAAATTAAGAATCGAAACATAATTGCATTCATAACAGGAGAATATGTTTCATCATAATCGATGCCAGGTCTTTGCGAGAAACTTTGTGCCACAAGTCTGGCGTTGTATCGCACAATCTCATTTTCCTCATTTCGTTTCCGTACAAATACCTATTTGTACCCAATGGGATTTACATCTTCAGGTGTAGAGACTACCGCCCAAATACTTCCCGTTTTTCTAATAAGTTTAACTCAGCTTGGATAGCATCTTTCCACTTTGACCAATCCTTGCTACATTGACATTCTTCCACAGTATGTGGTTTAGGATCTTCATCACTTCAGATTTCAAGTACCAATGTAAAAGAAAATACATGATCAATGACAATATCACTACGATCGCATACATTTTTAGTGGACATATAATTTATCGAGATATCTGTATTGTCAAATACTTATGCCTCTTTCGGGCTACTTGTTCCTCTTCAAGGGAATTGTTGGCCCGAAATGGAAACCTTAGGGGGGGGTGAATAAGATTTTAGCATAAATTTAACCTTTTTAAAACATAATACAAATTAAACACAATCACAAACAATTATGTAAAGAGAAAAGGGAAGAGACACTTGCAAACTGAGTTTTCAAGTGGTTCGACAATCCGCATACCGCAGCCTATGTTCACCCCTCAAGAACACCTCTTGAGGATTCCTTTAATTGATCTACTTCGCAGGTATAGACCAAACCATTATAAGAGCCTTCAATCTCTTCCAAAGAAGAACACCTCTTCTTTGCACGCATAAGTTTTACTAACCTTCACTCTTTACAAATGAATAATTTGGGTACAAATGATAACTCTCTCTCTCTAGAGTGGATGGATACAATTATAGCTCACACAACAACTCCTTAGTGAGTGGATAATACAAATGAAAGCTTACTATAATTTGCTCTCTCAAGAATTGCAATTGAAATCTAAAGGAAATTAATTTTTCACTCAAACTAGGGCTCAAATAGAAATGATGATTAACCAAGCTGTTTGAATGATTTTGTTGATCTTTTTTGTTCTTCATAACCCTTAAAAACATCCCTATATATAGTTTTTGAAAGATTATATCCGTTGGGAGTGGTTGGGGGGTATAAAGACAATTTTTGGAGAGTTTAGAAAACTAGCCATTATGTTGTAATGCGTGATTTAGTCGACTGAATAAGCGATCTGGTAGACTGGAAGAGTAAAGTAGTAGCTGCCAATAAAAACATAAATCATTCAAATGATTTATGGTCCAATCGACTAGATTTTGAACCCTTCAGTTGAGTGTATAAACAGTCCAGTCGACTATTTTGGCAGACTGACAGCTCTTTACTAAAACGCGCATAACTCCCTCTACAAAACTTGTTTTTGCAATCCGTTTAAAGATTCAAAAACTAGATTCAAATATCTTTTCAACCATATAAAACTCAACATCTAGTTACTTACCAATTAGATCAGGTTTTCTTTTAAAGACCACCCATTTGCAAAGGGTACTTGATTTTGACTTAGCCATTTGAAAACTTTTGTGAAATGAATTTAATTGAGTGGTCTAAATATGTTTAGGTCCTTGAAAGTAATTTAAAGTGTAAGAGAAAGGATCTTAAAGTCCAACTAAAGTTACTTGAGCTCCTATGAGTGATTGATCAAAATGCTTACAAATAAATCCTAGTCTTTAACCAAGGATGAAAAGTCTTTAAGTCTTCAAGCTTGATCCTTATTGAGTTCCATAACTCTTGGACTTTACCATATGCTATTTCATGATCTCAAACAAAGTTAGAACATTTAAATGCATGAATCAAGAGTTTAACAATTTCCCCCTTTTTGATGATGTCAAAACATGCAATAGAGATATAGCAATTAAAGCATAATAATAGTCATTTTCATGTTATCATTCAAAGTAGCAAGAATTAAGAAGTATGAATCCAAGAATGATAATGTCACACCCGTTCCAGAATTCCATGGTTTATCATTTCATATTTGAGATTTTGTCGCTTATTAATGTTTATTAATAATCTGAGGTGGAGTTGACTGTGAGTCAACGGTGAAGTGTCAGTGAGGACACAGGAACGTGGTATATCATATTGCATGGGCATGAGTTAATGGCATTTATGTGACTTAAATGTTATTTGACTTATCTGGTATTTTTATGAATAGTAATTTTACCTGTGTTTGGTAAATTCTGGTAATTTTGATATTGTTATATCATTTTGAAAACTGTGGTGAGAACGTGAGTGATCGTGATATAAAAAGGTAGGTGGTACAGAGATTCCACGGAGATTTAGTTTTCGGACGTAATTTTTGGACCCAAACAGAATTTAGTCGAAAACTTTTATAAATTATAGTTTTCACTCGTAAAGTTATAAAATGGACGTATGCGGCGTTTTGAGACTTGATTAGAAGTTTTGAGAACTCGAGGGGTGGTAAACACAATTTCTTGAAAGTTTTTCTATAAATAGTAAAGGATAAGAATTCATTTTCCAAACTTTCTAAAAATATCTAGAGAGAGGAGAGAGAAGGGGATTTGTTGCCACGGGCTTTGCGACGACGATAGGCGACCTTTCGTCTGTCAGATTTTCACCAAATTCTAGATTTGAACTCGTGGAGGTAAGATCTACGTTTTGATACTACTTAGGCCATGTTTGGCTAATTTTTCTAAAAACTCTAATTTCTAGAATTTGGGAAAAATCAGGTAAAACTCGTAGGAATCGCGTATAATTTGAAATCCGACGTTTATTCGGGCCTCTAGTCGATCCTTCGAAGTTTCGGAGAAATCGCACGAGGTATGAATTCTAGATCTATGAAATATATGGATTTTCATGTTTTGAACATCAACTTTGATATCCTTGGATCTGGGCGAAATTCATGTATTAATTAGGCCCATTAATTATGCACGTGAAATTACATGAAAAGCACGTATAACTGGTTATGTGAGCATGTTATGTGTCTACTTGGGTCAAAATGGAGTTTGGTGCAAATTCATCCGGGGTAAGCTCCTCGAACCTTGAGGATTATGATTGTGATTGAATTGGAATTAGAATTGTGGTTGTGTCTGGATTGGAGGTGGGCCCAACCAGTACACGGTACCTGGTATGGAGGAAGGCCCAACCAGTGTACGAGATGCGTGGGAGAGGTGGGCCTCCTATGGCATCGACCGGATGAATGTGTACCACTCACCCTAGAGACTATTTCTATGTGTTTTAGATGCTTAAACCATGATCTGTCATATAAGCATACATTTGGAATTGTACGCTCAGCATATAGCTGAGCAGTGGAGATGTACTCCATTGCAGGTAAGATGAAAGACAAAAAGAATCGTAAGGAGTGAGGCCGAGGAACGCCGGGGAACTACAATTGTATATGTTTTTGGTTTAATCCTAATCTTGTGTAAGGATTTGTAATTATAATAAGTTGTAATAGATCTTTGGATTAGTCCTGTAGTATGGAAACCTGTAATTGAACGTCTGTGGTTATGTTTAAATGTTGTAATTCAGTTTTGGTTGTGATTGTTGTTGGTATAGAGAAGCATGAGTTGTTAATTTTCACAACAGGGCTGCCCAGCAGGGGAGCAGTCGACTGGACTCTGGATCAGTCGACTGGATCTCGTGGAATTGAGACACTGAAAGTGAATAGTAATGGAAACAGTCGACTGGACCCTTTATCAGTCAACTGAACACTGTTGATTTTTGGCTACTGCTTTTATTAATGGCAAAACCAGTCGACTGTACCATAACTCAGTCGACTGGACCCCTTTTGAAAACTGATGAATTTTGGGTTTTGGTTTCTGCTAAGTACAGTCGACTGGACCCTAGGCACAGTCGACTGAACCTCTGTTTTCAAAACTGATTCTTTTGAATGTGTTTCCACTTGGCCAAAACTTTTTATAACTCTGATTTCAAGGGAATTTTAATTCAAAGGGTAATGTTCCCTAAAGTTTTAAAATACTCAGGGTTGTTTTAAAGTTCTTTCCGCTGCGTATCGTTAGAGGATGTTTGGATGAGCCTTGGTGGTGTGCCACGTGTCCTATTTCCACGCGTAGTGGGATGGGTTGTGACAGATAACTCTCTAAAACTCTGTATTATCATTTTCTCTTTATTTTTAAAGATCTCTATCCTATCATTATCCTAATTTTACATCTCTATCAATTTCTCCATTTTTGACAACAACAAAAAGATTGGGGGGTTTGAACTAAAAGTTCCCCCTCAAGATAAGCAAACATGTATAGCAGGCAATGAGATACCAAAACAACTAGATTGAACATAGTAACATGTTCTCCCTCAATATATGCATATATGAATAAATATCAATTATAAGATCAAAATTATGCATTACCCCCTTATTAGGGGGATGGGTATTTGAATACCAAAATAACGTGTCATTCAAGATGCAAGCATGATTTCACAATCAAAACAAATTAATGTGATAAACTAAACATGATTAGCATGCTATCAAAATCAAGAGAGATATCAAAACAAATTAATCTATCCTACTCCTACTAGGCTTAAGGTAAGAGATGTAACCATTGTCCAAACGCCTCTTGGATGCAATATTTGCCAAGGAGGTAGATTCTTTCATAACCCAAACCATGTTAATTTTTCTTTTATGTGGACATTTTTAATTAACATGCCCCTTTTTTCATGCAATAATGACAAGTTACATGGGGGAGGGTCTCATTTGAGATTGATTCCTTAACTAAGAAATTCTTGTGAAAATTTTGAGAATTTGAAGTAGAAGGTGTGGACTTTATAAAGAAGTTTTTGTACTTCTTTTCCTTGTATGTGGGATTAAATCCCAAATCGGCTTTGTCAAAAACACATTTTTCCTTTCCCAAAAGCATATTCAAATTTTGTTCACCTTGTGTGAATTTTGCCAAATTTTTTGTCAAATCATCCACCTCTTTTCTCAATTTAACCTTTTCTTTTTCAATAGATTCACTTGAAGGTTGATTGGTTGAAACAAGTTTTTCTTTTCTCAAAATTTTATTTTGAGATTTTAAATCATCCAGCTGCCTTTTCAACTCTAAATTTTCTTTTTCAAGCTCATTTGAAGATTGTGCTCTTGAAACATGTTTTTTTATTTTCAATCTTGAAATATTCATTTTGAGATTTCAAAATATTTAACTCATTTGAAAGCATTGAAAAGTTCTTTTTAAGAGAAATAAATTTGATTCCCAGATTTCTAACTCCTCATGTAACTCCTCAAATGCACATTGAAGCTCATTATAGTTAGGAGGTTCAACAATAGATGTAAGATTAGAGTTTACCAAATTCTCTTGTGCACCTCTTGGGCACATGAGTCGTCATCGGATGAGTCATCATCATCCCGAGTGGCCTCTTTTTCCATTTTCTCATTCTCATAATCTTCATTTGCAAATAGGCACACTTTTTCGTCTTCACAAATTTAGTTAGTAGTAATATAAAAATTAAGCATAACCAAATTTCATGTGCACTAAAGCATGAACAAATTCTATCATATGAAATATCATCTAAAGAATTATGTAGAATTTTCATAGCTCTATGATTCAATAGAAAGTTGTTTTGATCACATTCATTTCATTCAATCTTTGGTTTAGGAGAAAAACCATTTTTGAAAATGTTCCAAAGATTTAGGTTAACAAATTTCTATTCTCCTCTTCCAATGATCATACTTATGATCTTTCAACGATGGAGAAGTTGTAATGCAATAACCTTCTTGAACTTTTGTTTCTATAGAACTTGACTCAACATTTTGAAATTCAATAAAGTCATTAGAGTCATTTAAAGAGCAAGAAGTAGATGTTACCCCATTTTTTTATTGCCATGAGGCAAAGGTTGACAATCTCATCTTCATTTGAGTCATCTCTCGAAGATTCACTATCGGAGCTACTTTGAGTGGCCTTCATTGCCTTCTTCTTGCGTTTTTCATCTTTGGAAGACTTCTTTCCCGATTTTTCTTTCTTTAGAAACTTTACGAATTTTTGGGTGATCAAACCCATATCTTCATCCTCATCAATCTCATGATCTTTGTCCCTTTTCTTTGAGCTTGAAGATTTCAAAGCCATGTCTCCTCTTTTGATATCTTTTACTTCCTTTTTCTTGTCTTCTTTGATAAGCATGGCTAACTCCATTTCATGGGTAATGAGTGATTCCATGAGTTGTTCAATTGACAAATTTGTCAAACCCTTTACTTCCAAATGGCCGTGACCTTCGGTTGCCATTGCTTTGGTAAAGCCCTAAGAATTTTCTCAATAATTTCCTCATTAGCATAAACTTTACCATAATTTTTCAACCTATTGATGATATTTGAAAACCGGGTAGACATATCACCAATAGATTCGAAATGCAACATTTTAAACATTTTCATAAGATTGAACAAGCAAATTAAATTTTGACTATTTGACTTGGCTTGTTCCCTCATGAGTAGGGGCAGACCCAAGATTTTTGGTCAGGGGGGTCTGAATTATACATGGGTTCGGGGGCAGCGACCCCGAGGCAAATTTTTTTAGGTCTACTTATACATAATTATGTGTAAAATTGGTTTAACACCTCTAGTTTGGGGTAAATCATGCAATTTTAGGGGGCCTATTTGTTAAACTTGTAATATATTACATATAAATCTAAAATTTTCAAAAGTTCCGGAGGGATTGTGTCTAAAACCTATAAAATATTGGATGTAAATCTAAAATTTTTAAAAGTTCAGGAGGGGCCAGTGTGAATTTTAGGAGGACTTACTTGTAAAATTTGTAAAATATTACATGTAATTATGTAATTTTCAAAAGTTCAGGGGGGGCCTGTGCCACCCCTGACTTGTACTTCGGTCCGCCCCTGCTCATGAGTCACTTCAAGTTTAACCCAAATTTCTTTTGCGGATTCGCAAGATGAAATTCTATTGTATTCATTTGGGTCTAAACCGCAATATAATAAATTCATTGCCATAGCATTCATTTAATGAGTTTCTTATCGGCATCATTATACTCATTTTCCGTTTTTTGGAATAAATGTACCATTTACAATTTTTTTAGGAAGATGATGACCTTTGACCAATATTTTCCATAAATCAAAATCTTGAGAAATCATATAGATTGTCATTCTATTTTTCCAATAAGCATAATTTGATCCATTAAAGCACGGTGGTCTATGTGTCGATTGACCCTCACTATAAGAGATGCGAGAAGTGTTGGTTTCTATTTGGATCTTAACTCAAAAAATTTCAAAAACTTTTAAAAATAGAAGAGCCGAGGCTCAAATACCAATTATTGGCCCGAAATGGAAACTTGAGAGAGATAGAGAGAAAGAGAGAGAGAGAGGGGGGAGGGTGAATAAGGTTTTAGCGAAAATGTAACCTTTTAAAACTTAGTACAAATTAAACACAATCACATACAATTATGTAAAGAGAAAAGGGAAGATACAATTGCAAACTGAGTTTTCAAGTTGTTCGGCAATCCGCACACCGCGGCCTACGTCCACCCCTCAAGAACGCCTCTTAAGGATTCCTTTAATCGCTCTACTTCACAGGTATAGACTAAACCGTTACAAGAGCCTGCAATATCTTTCAAAGAAGAACACCTCTTCATTGTACATAAAGGTTACTAACCCTCACTCTTTACAAATGAATAATTTGGGTACAAATGATGACTCTTTCTCTCTCTAGAGTAAATGGATACAGTTATAGCTTACACAACAACTCCTTAGTAAGTGGATACTTGTAACACCCGTACCCAGAGAACGGGTTAATTATCATGTTATATACATTAATTAATATAATTAGTGTATATTATGGAATAAAGGGAGGCTTGTACTCGCCCGTGAAAAGTGTTCAACAAAGGACACTAGTTGGAAAAAGTCCCCAGTGAGGAGGGACAAGTTTGGAAGTGGGACCCAGTGAAGGGTTTGAATAAAAATATTTACATTTTACGTGATTAAATGCATTTATGTGATTACATGAATACTTGTTTAAATGCTTTTATATTATATGATAATATATGTTTTAGCAACTTGTATTAGTTTGGATAACCAAATAAGGGTATAATTGAAAAAAAATTGATAATTAGTAGGTATGATAGCAACTTCACAAAATATATGGGACCCACGTTGGGACCCATATGGGACTTAGACAAACACTCATTAGATAATTGAGTAGTTAATGGAATGTTTGGGAGATTTCATAATAAGAACTTTAGAAATTTCGGGGGTGTAAACGAAAAGTGGGAAAATTGTGTGTTTGACAACACAACATGCATTGCATGTGTGTGTCAATAGGAGAAGACTCTCCAAACTAAAAATAACAGAAAATTAAAAAAAAACAAGAGAGAGAGCTCGGGAGAGAAGACGGAGACGAGACGCCGACACCGTTTTCTTGCCGTTCCGTTGCCGTCGTTCGCCAGATTTACGATCCGAGACCACTTTTGGACTCGTGGAGGTAAGAGGGTCACATGCACGTAATTTGTTTGCATTTTCAGCAATGTTTTTTTTGGCAACCGTTCTTGATAAATGATATTTGTTGTACCAAAGTCATGTAGGATTTACTTTGGGTAAGAATTGAGCAAGATTTGTGAAGAGATTCTTCATTTCTAGCTTGAATTTGGGTAGATCTTGCTAAGGTGAGTTTTCTACACTAAAGAATGGTTGTGTTTAACTATGTTCAAGACTTCAATGATGTTAGAGATCATACTTTATGCTTAGAAACCAAGAGTTTGTTCTTATTGTGTTGATTATTCATGTTTAGAAAACATGTAGTTACTAAATTGTGAATTGCGTGTCAATTTTATGAAGAATATATGTGCCTACATATTTATGTGCTTATATGGTTATGTGGTATTCAATTAGCTCGGAAAAATGATTCATTAATTGGGAGTAATAAGGGTGGTGAAGAGGAAGAATACAAGAAATACGGAAGTCCAAGGAATAGAAGTGGCCACTGGACTAAGGGAGGTCTTCGGGTCTGAATGAATCATTGAACCCGTGACTCGGCGATTACAAATATGGTTTATATATTAATTGTTGCATTGAACATGTTAGACATTCAACCAAGTTTAGATTACTTACTAAGCGTAATGGTTAAGAAAATCGTTTTCTGTTTCTGTTGTGGCAAATAACAACCACCATAGGTACGGAGCAATACCCGGAGAGAAGGTGATGCGCTTGGGAATGGGGGAGAGAATTAGAACTTGTAAATAAGTTTTAAACTTGTGTTAGAGTGTAACTTGTGGCTTGGGATCCCTAACTTGTGGATTGAAAACTTGACTCATGTGTTTAATGTTAACATGAAGGAACTTATGTAATTTTCTATGTTAATGTTAATATTGGGTAAGTTGTATGTTTTGATTATTCCGGCAAGTCTGGATACGTAAGTTGTAGCTTTTGGGTATGTTCCGCGTTGGAACTAAATGCTTTGGAATGGTTGTAACCAAATGTTTTAAACAATTTGTAATCTTTTCCAGAAAGGCTATATGAATGGTTGTTCTTGAAATCAACTAGGAGTGATTAATTTTTTGGCTCATTTGAGGTGGTATACATTTGTTTTAAATGAGGGACAGAACTTGCACAGAAACTTGTCATGTCTCCCAAAGTTTTTGCTAAGTTGGGAAAGTGTTGGTTTGAATTGAATCCATTGCTAATAAGTTCATGTAAAAGGGTGTGATTTAAAGGAAATTGTTGGATTGATTGAGGTTATGTTGATGAATTCTTCTTTGAAGAGCTTAAATTTATGTTAGAGAGTGTTCCTAAATGGTTTTAGAGTCGTCCCTTAAAGTTCCATGAGGTTTGGGTTGGTTTTGTATATATTGTAAAACTTGCAACAAATTTGTTTTCTTTAGCAGCAGCAAATTACTTGTTGCTGAAAGTTGGCTCAAGCGACCTCAGCCCTGGGTTGAGCGAATTGTAGGCAGAATATCCTTGGGTGTATTCTGCTAAAAGTTGGATCAAGCGAACTCTACCCTAGGTTGAGCGAACTCTAGTCAGAATGTCCTTGGGTGTATTCTGCTGAAAGTTGGCTCAAGCGAACTCTACCCTAGGTTGAGCGAACTCTTGGCAGAATGATGTAGTGCTTGAATGTAGTCAATCCAAGATAAAAATGAACGTAACTTGGTCTAGGAAGTTCATATTCACGTGCCGTTTTCAACGTTGGGTTCTTTAATTAGAAAGCTACCTTTTGAGATGAAAACTCCACAAAATTTTAAAATGACCATTTTATCCTTGGGGTTAGTTACATATAAATGAGTTTTATTACGAGTATAAAGAGAGTTTAAGGTTGTTTAATGCTATATCGATTGGGGACTTGCCTTGGTGGTATTATTACATGTGTCCTAATTCGTCTAGGGCGGGTTGGGGTGTGAAAATTTTTGGTATCAGAGCAGTAGGTTAGAGCCTTTGTGGACGAGAGACGTATACGACGCGTAGTGTGCACACAACAACACGTAGTTGCAGAAACATGCAAACACGTTTACTTAGCATGCTTTTAATGTTGATTAGCATGTCATATGTTTCATAAAAGTAATGTGCATGTGTACTATATGTGGGTGCCAGGCATTATGTGTGGGGGTGACACCTCAAACTGAATGGAACGGGTTGAAAGAGCAATCGAAGGGTTGGTACAAGTAGCTGAAACTCATGTGGTTGAGGATAGACCGGTACAACCAAATCCAAATCCGAGGGAAGAAGTTGTTACCCTTTCAAAATTTCATAAACAAAAGCCGACCATATTCCAAGGAGAAGCCGATCCGATAAAAGCAAACTTCTGGATTTCTGATATGGAAAAGATCTTCAGAGTGTTACCATGCACCGAAGAGCAGAAAGTGCTATTTGCAACTGATACATTGAAAGATGAGGCAAAATATTGGTGGCATACTAAACTGGGTCCGGGTCAACCGACTACTAGGGATCAATTACTTGAAATATTTAATGAGCAATACTTTCTGAAATCGTTTGGGGATCAAAAAGCTCAAGAGTTTATGGAATTCGTACAAAGGGGAAAGTCAGTTCGGGAATACTCAACACAATTTACTAGTTTGGCGAGTTTTGCTTAGGATATTGTAACGACGGAGAAGGAGAAGGCAAGGAAGTTTGTAGCAGGACTCCGGGGTGACATTCGAGGGCAAGTGACCGTATTTTGTCCAGAGACCTATGCTAAGGCATTATATATTGCTTCTATTGCTAAAAGAGATCTCGGGTATACTACAAGCATACCACCACCACCGAGTCAACAAAACAAGCAGATGAGATCTAGTCAGTTCAGTGGACAAGGAAGTACAAAAAGGCAGAGTTCAGTAGGGTCATCAGCTAGTAGTGGAAGTGGTTCCAGTGGAAATAAACCGAGGTGTCAAATTGGTCAGAAATTTTATTGGGGCCGATATAATCAACTTCCAAACCCAATCATTTGTAATGTTTGCCGACAATCGGGATACATTGCCGGAAATTGCCCAAATCATAATGTTGATATGAGGGGTCGATGCTTTGCTTGTAAGGAATTAGAACATCAAGCTAAAGACTGTCCAACTAAGCGTTAGGGAGCTTCCGGTTCTGGTTCATATGCGGCTAGTGCTTTTACACCAAGGACTACTCAACCTCCGAGGAGGGAGCAGTGGGAAGCAAGATCATATCAGCTCAGGTCGAGAGAGACCACTTCTCCCAATACCGTTGTCTCAGGTATGGTTCCTATTTGATCACACCTAGCAAATATAATTATAGATTCGGGATCCACACACTCGTTCATATCACATCACTTTGCTAAGTACCTAGATAAACCATTAGAGTTTTTGGACTATGATTTATCTGTTGCAATACCATTGGGGGCTCCGATGATTAGCTCAGGGGTGTTTAGAAAATGTGATATAAACATAGGTGGTAGGAATTTAACAGTTGATTTAGTACCGTTAATCGTTCAGCACTTTGATGTTATATTAGGTATGGATTGGTTAGCGGATAATTATGCATATATCAATTGTAACAACAAAAGGGTAGTATTTCATATTCCAAATCAAGATGTGTTTTATTTTCAAGGCAAGGGTGTTGTGTCACCGCCATATATAGTGTCCGCCATTGAAGCCTATCGATTGTGAAGAAGGGTTGTCGTGGATTTCTATGTAGTATTCTTGATACTCGGGGTGTCGATCTTAAACTTGAGGATATTCCGGTAGTTAGAGAATTTTTGGATGTATATCCAGAGGAGTTGCCTAGTGTATTGATTGAATGAGAGATCAAGTTTGGCATCGATGTTATGCTAGGGACTCAACCAATCTTGCGAGCTCCATATTGAATAGTTGAGTTGAAAGAGTTAAAGATTCAGTTGCAAGAGCTGCTAGACAAAGGTTTTATTTGGCCTAGTGTGTCTCCGTGGGGTGCACCAGTATTATTTGTAAAGAAGAAGGATGGTACAATGCAAATGTGCATTGACTACCAGGAGATCAACAAAGTAACCATCAAGAACAAATATCCATTGCCACATATTAATGACTTATTTGATCAACTTCAAGGGGCTCAGGTATTTTCAAAGATAGACTAGAGATCGGGATATCACCAATTGAAAGTTAAAGCAGAGGATGTGGAGAAGACGGCCTTTAGGACTCGATACGGGCACTATGAATTTCTAGTGATGCCGTTTGGGGTTATTAATGCGCCAGCTGCCTTCACGGATTTGATGAACCGTGTTTTCAAATTGTACTTGAACGAGTTCGTTATTGTATTCATTGATGACATTCTCATTTACTTGAAGAGTTCGGTGGAACATGAACAACACTTGAGATTAGTTTTATAGCAACTTCGAGAGAAACAGTTATTTGGAAAATTGAAGAAAAGTGAGTTTTGGTTGACAAGTGTCACTTTTCTAGGGCATGTGATTTCTAAAGAAGGTATTTCTGTGGACCCATAGAAGATTGAGGCTGTTATGAATTGGTCAAGGCCAACAAATGTGTCAGAGATTCGCAGTTTCTTGGAGTTAGATGGATACTACAGAAGATTCGTTAAAGACTTTTCAAGAATTACGACTCCGATGACAAGGTTGATGAGAAAGGATGTACCATTTGAGTGGAACAAAGAATGTGAAGATTGCTTCTTAGCATTAAAGGAGAAGTTGACCATGGCACCGATACTTATTCCAGCAAGTACCGAAAATTTCAGAATTTATAGTAATGCTTCTCATCAAGGCTTAGGATGTGTATTAATTCAAGATGACAAGGTAATAGCCTATGCTTCAAGACAATTGAGACCACAAGAGAAGAATTACCCAACACACAATCTGGAGTTAGCGGCGGTAATTTTTGCTTTGAAAATTTGGAGGCATTATCTATATGGAGAGACATGTGAGATCTTCTGTCACGCCCCGGAGTAGCATAAATAGAGAAAAATAAATTTCCTTTATGGGTCCATAGGGAATGACAAGTGAAAGTCACCGATAATCCACACCACACAGTACTAGTCCAAACAGGAACAGTAAAACAACTGAAATATAAACACGGTTCTATCTATTACAAACATCAGAGTACGGTCCACAGGATCACAACAGGTCTGGAGACAACATATGCCCAAGTACCCGTTAACTACAAAGTACAACAGTAAAAAGAAAAGTAGTAATATAACTACTATCTATCTTCAGGTCTTCAGCTAGCGTACGGATAGGCGTCAGCATAACTGGCATCAGTGGGGCCATTCTCTACGTAACTCCCTTCAGGGTAATCGTTATCGCCATGAGTTCCGTCATCTGCATTGTAAAGGACAGGGTAGTCTGGACGGGGAATGTCCAGGCAATAAAGGCCGTCAGCTTGTTGAAAGCTGAGTGAGCACTAACTAACACAGTCTCATAGAAATGACATAATTACCATTATGAACAATGTATGACAGTGATACTAATTATATTCCTCACTCGTTTATTCAGACATATCATTAATCGATTATTATCGACTCCCATTCTAAGACTGATTCCACAATACCCAACTGACTATCTCGAACTGATTATATCAGCACAACATATCAGTGCTCTTGTTCACCGCTATACCGCTTTTAAGAACTCTTGCGAGCACCCATACATCGTTCTTATATAACGACTGGTCCATGGATATACCCATACTCTTGTTCACCGCTTTTAAGAACTCTTACTGTTCACCGCTTTTAAGAACGCTTGCGAGTACGATACATACACAGCTCTGGTAATTCAAATCATGGGCGTGCCACATCTACTCTTGTTCACCGCTTTTAAGAACTCTTACTGTTCACCGCTTTTAAGAACTCTTGCGAGTACTGTGCACCCATAATTCTCACGATCCTGATCAAATCCTTGACATACACTTATCGGATTCAACCTGAGCGAATCATCAGCTCGACTCACACAACCTTAAACATACAATTCCTCTTACTGACTCATTCCTCACTTATCCAATACTACCCAGTATTATCATCTCAAACTTTACTACGTTATCGCGTCGTACTATTACTAGCGTTCCGAACCCGATTACGTTACTCACCATGTTATCTCAATCTCATTATCGTATCCCATTACCTCCGTTATCCATAATATCGCATAATAGGAACATGAAACAACAATTAAACAACTACGCATTATGAATTATAAACTGAAAGGAATACATTCATGTTCTGCTAGGTTCGATCGATTGAGGTCATCTCGATCGCTCGAAGAAAGTGCTGTTCGATCGATTGAAGTCTTCTCGATCGATCGAAGTGAAGGTGATCTCGATCGATTGAAGTCATTTCGATCGATTGAGACTTAGTGATGTTCGATCGATTGAACTCAGTTCGATCGGTCGAACTTCGTCTTCCCCAGATTCTGCCAGTGAACGTGCAGAATATGTTAGGGGGTGTTTGGGTTATAATTAATACGCCCAGAATATGTAAAACATCATAACTAAGTTACCGAGTGAGTTTGGAACTCACTGAAAGTCGTTAAGGTGCGTTTGGGTAAGCTTTAGCTCCGAAGCTTTAATGGCGGCCACTCTCTCTCTCTTCTGTCTTGTCTCTGTCTCTCTCTGTCTCCTTCTTTCTTTCTCTCCTTCTTCTTCTTCTTCTCTTCTTCTTCTCTGCTGAGTATATATATATATAGATATGTGTGTGTATATATATAGATATATGGAGGTATGTGTATATATATGTATACCAACACACAAGCACACACTCTCAACTCTCTCTTGTCACAAGGTTCAGCAAACACACCACACACACGAATGCAGTGTATATATAGGAGAGGATGGGGTGCAGGTGGCAGCATTTGCGCAAAACTGGTATTCTGATATTTCTATTCTCGATCGATCGAAGGATGCTCGATCGATCGAACTCAGATCGGTCAGTTAGATCGATTGAAAAAGGGTTTGATCGATTGAAGTGGGGACCACGTATTTAATTTATGTCGGTAGGGTTTTCGATCGCTCGAAAAGGGTTCGATCGCTTGAACTGAAGGGTCTCGATCGCTCGAACTAGCTTCGATCGATCGAATATTGAATTTCATGAATGGTCAAATGAAGTATATAGAATCTCTCTGCATTAAATATTTATTAAAAAATACGGGGTATTACATCATCCACCACCCAACAAAAGATTTCGTCCTCGAAATCAGAAACATACAAAGTTAAAATAAAAACGGAAATTTCTCACGCATCTCTGACTCTAGTTCCCATGAAGCTTCTCCTTCATCATGATGCTTCCACTGAATCTTGACTAATGGAATCTCCTTATTCCTGAGCTTCTTGACTCCACGATCTAAAATGCGAACTGGTCCTTCGTTGAACGTAACATTGTCGTTGACTTCAATATCCTCGAAGTTGATTTCATGCGCTGGGTTATGAATACATTTCCTCAGCATACTGATGTGGAAAACGTTGTGCACTCCTGACATCTTCGGTGGCAGCGCAAGACGATAAGCAACTTTTCCAACACGCTCTAGAATCTCGAACGGTCCGATGAATCGTGGCGATAATTTGCCTTTCTTCTGACCAAATCTGACGATGCCTCGAACAGGCGAAACTTTGAGTAGCACATGATCTCCAACGGCAAACTCTAAGTCTTTGCGTCGCTTGTCAGCATAACTTTTGTGTCGGGTCTGAGCTGTCTTCATCTTCTCATGTACAATCTGAATCTTCTCACTAGTCTCTCGTATCATTTCTGGCCCAAGAAGTTGAGTATCTCCGACTTCAGTCCAACATAACGGTGATCGGCAAGGTCTTCCGTACAAAGCTTCAAACGGCGCCATTCCTATACTCGAATGATAACTGTTGTTGTAAGCGAATTCTATCAAAGGTAAGTGTGTCTCCCAAGAATTCTCAAAATCAATAACACAAGCACGTAACATGTCTTCCATTACTTGATTAACTCTCTCCGTCTGTCCATCGGTCTGTGGATGAAAAGCTGAACTCAAGTTCAATGTTGTTCCCATCGCTGTCTGGAGACTCTTCCAAAATTCTGCAGTAAAGCGCGAATCTCGATCTGATACGATAGAAACAGGTACCCCGTGTAACCGTACTACGTGCTGTAGATACATCCGGCTCAATCGTTCCACTGGATACGTCATACTGTAGGCAATAAAATGTGCCGTCTTTGTAAGTCGATCCACAATTACCCAAATAGCGTCATGATTCTGCTGTGACTTTGGCAATCCCACCACAAAATCCATGGTGATGTGTTCCCATTTCCATTGAGGAATTGGTAACGGCTGTAGAAGTCCAGGTGGTTTCTGATGTTCTGCCTTTACTTGTTTACAAGTAAGACACTGAGAAACATATTCAGCCACTTCTCGCTTCATTCCTTCCCACCAAAAATTTCTCTTCAAGTCCTTGTACATCTTTGTACCTCCAGGATGAATCGTCATCCGTGATTTATGAGCTTCATCCAATATGTCCTTCCGGAGATTTTCTTTGTCAGGTACACAGAGTCTACCTTTACATCGTAAAGCTCCATCTGTACTAACACTCCAGATCTCAGGTTCTTTTGCTGTCATCTTGGTGAACCATAACTTCAAATCCTCTGCTGTCTGTTGAGCTTCTATGATACGGCTGATCAAAGTTGGTTGTACCATCAGACATCCAAAATGTCGTCTTTCCATTGGTTCCACTGGCTGAAACTTGAATTCGGCTAAAACTTCCAATGCTTTCCATTCTCGAATTAGCAATGCAGCGATCACTAATCGAGGTTTACGGCTCAAAGCATCTGCTACGACATTTGCTTTACCTGGATGGTATTGCAATGAAAAGTCATAGTCCTTGAGTAACTCCATCCATCTTCGTTGTCGCATGTTCAACTCCTTTTGAGAGAACAAATACTTCAAGCTCTTATGATCGGAAAACAGATCGAACTTTTCTCCATAGAGATAGTGTCTCCAAATCTTTAAGGCAAACACTATTGCTGCCAATTCCAGGTCATGCGTCGGATAATTCTTCTCGTGTACCTTCAATTGTCTTGATCCATATGCGATAACATTCCCGTCTTGCATCAGTACACAACCCAATCCCTGGTGCGATGCGTCACTGTAGATCACATATCT
This sequence comes from Hydrangea macrophylla, assembly GCA_033977485.1. Taxonomy (NCBI): domain Eukaryota; kingdom Viridiplantae; phylum Streptophyta; class Magnoliopsida; order Cornales; family Hydrangeaceae; genus Hydrangea; species Hydrangea macrophylla. Next base: position 92,310,713 of record CM066988.1, on the reverse strand, counting down.
TTCTCCACTCTTAGGTATCGCAAGTACCGGTGCAGAAGTCAATTTCTCTTTTAACTCCTGAAATGCATCCTCATGCTTGTCCGTCCATTCATACTTCGTCTCCTTCCTTGTTAAATTCGTCAGTGGTCCTGCTAACTTGGAAAATCCTTCTACGAATCTTCTGTAATATCCTGCTAATCCAAGAAAACTTCTGACCTCTGTCGCATTGGTCGGTCTGTTCCAACTTAAGACTGCATCAATCTTAGATGAGTCTACCGAAATACCGTCCTGAGATATAACATGTCCCAAGAATTTGACTTCCCGTAGCCAAAACTCACACTTGCTGAATTTTGCATACAACTTGTTATCTCGAAGTGTCTGCAAGGCAATCTGTAAATGCTCCTTGTGATCCTCTTCTGTCTTTGAGTAGATCAGTATATCATCGATGAACACTATAATGAATTGATCCAGATATGGTCTGAATACTCTATTCATTAAATCCATAAATACTGCTGGCGCATTCGTCAATCCAAAAGGCATAACTAGAAACTCGTAATGCCCGTATCTTGTCCTGAATGCAGTCTTCGATACATCCTCTGGTCGAACTAACAATTGGTGGTATCCTGAACGTAAATCAATCTTGGAAAAGATTCTCGATCCTTGTAACTGGTCGAATAGGTCATCTATCCGAGGTAGTGGATATCTATTCTTGATCGTAACCTTGTTCAACTCCCTGTAGTCTATACAGAGTCGAAGTGTTCCGTCCTTCTTCTTTACAAACAGAACTGGTGCTCCCCAAGGTGACGTACTCGGGCGAACGAAACCTAAGTCTTCAAGCTCTTGAACTTGCTTCTTCAGTTCTAACATCTCAGTTGGTGCCATCCTATACGGAGTCTTAGAAATAGGCAATGTACCAGGTACTAATTCCACACAGAAGTCTATTTCTCTTTTCGGTGGAAGTCCTTTAATATCCTGAAATACATCCTGAAAATCTTGTACAATAGTAATCTGATCCATCGTGAGTTCTGTACTTGTACTCCCAATCGTAGCCAAACTACTCGTAAGAAACATATCGCTCGTCGGCTGACACTGAAATCTAATCGTCGGCCTTCCTTGTCTCGGAAATACAATCGTCTTAGTAGGGCAATCCAAATTGGCACTATACTTAGTCAACCAATCCATTCCTAGGATAATGTCGAACTCGGACATTGACAGAACTACCAAGTCTGCAGGAAGATTCCTATCTCCCAAAGTCAATGGGCAATCTTTACACACTTTACTCAACTTAACAGTCACTCCCAAAGGTGACACAGCATTCAGTGTTGACTCAAGTGTCTGGGGTTCTAATCCCAATTGACGCACAATCTTAACAGCAATAAATGAACGTGCGGCTCCAGTATCAAATAAAGCTTTAACTGGACTATGAAAGAGTACAAGCGTACCTTCCAAATGTTGCTGCTCATTAGCGTTAAAGCCTGCTTCTCCTGGAATGATAGCATTCATCCTTGTCTGATCTGGAGGTCCTTGTATCCCTTGAATCGATGCTCCGTAGTATCCTCCTTGTGGTGCACGACAATCCTTACTTAGATGTCCCGGCTTGTTGCAATTCCGACAGACAATATCCATTCTGCGGTTAACTCTAGGGGCTGTACAGAATCTGGCAACGTGCCCTGGCTTTCCGCAATTAAAACATCCTCCACTATTGCTTGGCGGTGCTGTCAGTAGTGCCTGCGGCTGTGATCCTTGCTGGCGATATTGCTGGGGTCGAGTATAGCCCTGTTGTGGCTTTCTGGTTCCTTCCCAGGTTCTCTTACTCCCTTGGAAATTACTCTGAGGTCTCCAACCTTGAGTATTCCTTGGTGGCAAGTTATGGAAATTCCTCTGTTGAAAACTTCTAGATGACTGTGATCGATTCATCTGTGGTTGTTGTGCTGGATAAGCATCTTTCTCTAATCCTGCAGCAAATCTGACAATCTCTTCGAATGATTGATTCAGATGACCAACCATCATATGTCTGAGGTGGGGATTCAATCCTTGGTGAAATCTCTTCACCTTCTTCTGTGGCGTGTCTATCATATGCTGAGCAAATCTGGATAGACGCTCAAACTGTGTTGTATATTCCCTGACATTCCATCCTCCTTGTACCAAATTGAGAAAGTTCCTTTCCTGTTGATCTCTCTCATCCTCTGGGAAATACTTCTCCAAAAATCGTCCTTTGAATGTCTCCCATGGCATAGCTTTAGCAGCATCGATCCCAATAGTGGCTCGCTCGGCTTCCCACCAATCTGCGGCGGCATAAGTGAGCTGAAAAGTAGCAAGGCGACGCTTCTCTTGTTCGCTGCATTCCAATGCTTCAAATATCAACTCCATTTCTCTGATCCATTGTTCCGCTTTCCATGGTTCTGTTAGTCCATCGAACTTTTCTGGACGTAACCCACGAAAATTTGCTAACAACTTATCTCCAGTCTGTCTTGGTGGCGGGGGTGCAAAAGGTCTCTGGTGGGTGGAATGATTATAAGTATCCCCCACATGCTCCATCCTCTGCATGAAAGCTTCGAAAATTCCCGTCGGATCCATCCCTTCTGGAATAGGTGCTCCATTACGTGCTTGGTGATTTCTCAAGGGTCCTACCATGATGATAACGAGTATTGCCTACAAGAGACATATTGATCAGCTGAAAGTCTTCTCGTAGAAACGAAACCAAGATAGAACGCGAAGTAACAAGAGCTAACAGTTCTACAAAACAATACATCAAACATCCAACAATCAATATCAAAAGTACTGCTCGTATATATATAGATATCAAAAGATGTACCATGGAGTACACAGTAACCATACCATGTACCACGTGGGACAAGGCTAAAACAGTACTAAGGTCAACTACTACTGTCTATACAAAGCTATGGTCAAATAGCTATCTCTCAAGCTCCCAAAAATCTAGTGGACAACATGTCCTGATAAAATCAAAAACTAAGCCCTGCAGGTCCTGACTCAAAAGTCGTCAACGTCTGATCCTGCTGGTGGTGCCTCGTCCTCTGAATCCATCTCCATCTCCTCGAGTGGGTCATCCTCAACTGGAGCAGCAAGATCTCCGACTACAACTCCTATATCCCAATCCTCTACTATCTCTGCATCATCATCCTCTATACCGTCTGCTATTGCCTGGTTGGCGACATCGACTGCTACTGCGGCGAATCCATCTGCTATATCAAGAGCTCCCGCTATGGCTGCCTCTCCCATAACAAAATCTGCTGGTTGTGCGACCATCTGAGCTATCCATCCTACTGCCATATCGGCCATAGCTGCCATATGCATAATGGGTCCAGCGGGTATCTGAAGCACAACTGGTGCCTCCGGCACAACTACCTCCTCATCGGGCGCATCCTCATCTACTACTATGTCTGCCTCAACAGCCTCTGGGTCCGGTACTGGATCCTCTGGCTCGAACTCTGGCTCCTCGGGGTCATCCTCAGGCTCATCATCATCTGCATCGTCTGCATGCTCATCCTCTACTGGGTCCTCGTCGTCTATCGGTTCCTCCTCTCCGTCCTCGTCCATGTCCTCATCGGCATGCTCAAGGTCCTCATCCTCCTGGATCGGCTCAGGCTCTGGAACTGGTACATCGGGTACCGGCGATGGTGGTGGTGTTGCTGGCACTGGTGCAACTACAGGCTCTGGTGGACCGGCTACAATAGCTCTCAACTCAATCTCATCCATCTCGGGCTTACTCTGAACTAACCGTAATATCTCCTGGCAAATATCTCTACCAATCCTCGCAGTATGGTAAGCATCCATACGCATCTGCGTCGGGTGAGTCCTCTCTGTCACATAAAGTGCTCTCCACATGTCCTCCTCCAAATGTCTACTAGCTATCTGGCACACACGCTCTCGATAAAACTCTGGGTCAGCTGGCTCCACGGTATCCCCATGGATCACGTGTCCTCCATAAGCATCGGTAACAAACTGATGAAACTCTGGATCCATGCTATCCTGCAAAGGAAAACTATCTATCGTCAGAAAGACGAACTTATCTTATACTCATATCTCATCTCAAGAAAATCTTAAATACTAGAACCAGATGGTGTGGAATCCATCAGTGAACGACAATATCAGAACCTAACCGTAATATAACCAGGCGCTCTGATACCAAAAACCCTGTCACGCCCCGGAGTAGCATAAATAGAGAAAAATAAATTTCCTTTATGGGTCCATAGGGAATGACAAGTGAAAGTCACCGATAATCCACACCACACAGTACTAGTCCAAACAGGAACAGTAAAACAACTGAAATATAAACACGGTTCTATCTATTACAAACATCAGAGTACGGTCCACAGGATCACAACAGGTCTGGAGACAACATATGCCCAAGTACCCGTTAACTACAAAGTACAACAGTAAAAAGAAAAGTAGTAATATAACTACTATCTATCTTCAGGTCTTCAGCTAGCGTACGGATAGGCGTCAGCATAACTGGCATCAGTGGGGCCATTCTCTACGTAACTCCCTTCAGGGTAATCGTTATCGCCATGAGTTCCGTCATCTGCATTGTAAAGGACAGGGTAGTCTGGACGGGGAATGTCCAGGCAATAAAGGCCGTCAGCTTGTTGAAAGCTGAGTGAGCACTAACTAACACAGTCTCATAGAAATGATATAATTACCATTATGAACAATGTATGACAGTGATACTAATTATATTCCTCACTCGTTTATTCAGACATATCATTAATCGATTATTATCGACTCCCATTCTAAGACTGATTCCACAATACCCAACTGACTATCTCGAACTGATTATATCAGCACAACATATCAGTGCTCTTGTTCACCGCTATACCGCTTTTAAGAACTCTTGCGAGCACCCATACATCGTTCTTATATAACGACTGGTCCATGGATATACCCATACTCTTGTTCACCGCTTTTAAGAACTCTTACTGTTCACCGCTTTTAAGAACGCTTGCGAGTACGATACATACACAGCTCTGGTAATTCAAATCATGGGCGTGCCACATCTACTCTTGTTCACCGCTTTTAAGAACTCTTACTGTTCACCGCTTTTAAGAACTCTTGCGAGTACTGTGCACCCATAATTCTCACGATCCTGATCAAATCCTTGACATACACTTATCGGATTCAACCTGAGCGAATCATCAGCTCGACTCACACAACCTTAAACATACAATTCCTCTTACTGACTCATTCCTCACTTATCCAATACTACCCAGTATTATCATCTCAAACTTTACTACGTTATCGCGTCGTACTATTACTAGCGTTCCGAACCCGATTACGTTACTCACCATGTTATCTCAATCTCATTATCGTATCCCATTACCTCCGTTATCCATAATATCGCATAATAGGAACATGAAACAACAATTAAACAACTACGCATTATGAATTATAAACTGAAAGGAATACATTCATGTTCTGCTAGGTTCGATCGATTGAGGTCATCTCGATCGCTCGAAGAAAGTGCTGTTCGATCGATTGAAGTCTTCTCGATCGATCGAAGTGAAGGTGATCTCGATCGATTGAAGTCATTTCGATCGATTGAGACTTAGTGATGTTCGATCGATTGAACTCAGTTCGATCGGTCGAACTTCGTCTTCCCCAGATTCTGCCAGTGAACGTGCAGAATATGTTAGGGGGTGTTTGGGTTATAATTAATACGCCCAGAATATGTAAAACATCATAACTAAGTTACCGAGTGAGTTTGGAACTCACTGAAAGTCGTTAAGGTGCGTTTGGGTAAGCTTTAGCTCCGAAGCTTTAATGGCGGCCACTCTCTCTCTCTTCTGTCTTGTCTCTGTCTCTCTCTGTCTCCTTCTTTCTTTCTCTCCTTCTTCTTCTTCTTCTCTTCTTCTTCTCTGCTGAGTATATATATATATAGATATGTGTGTGTATATATATAGATATATGGAGGTATGTGTATATATATGTATACCAACACACAAGCACACACTCTCAACTCTCTCTTGTCACAAGGTTCAGCAAACACACCACACACACGAATGCAGTGTATATATAGGAGAGGATGGGGTGCAGGTGGCAGCATTTGCGCAAAACTGGTATTCTGATATTTCTATTCTCGATCGATCGAAGGATGCTCGATCGATCGAACTCAGATCGGTCAGTTAGATCGATTGAAAAAGGGTTTGATCGATTGAAGTGGGGACCACGTATTTAATTTATGTCGGTAGGGTTTTCGATCGCTCGAAAAGGGTTCGATCGCTTGAACTGAAGGGTCTCGATCGCTCGAACTAGCTTCGATCGATCGAATATTGAATTTCATGAATGGTCAAATGAAGTATATAGAATCTCTCTGCATTAAATATTTATTAAAAAATACGGGGTATTACATCTTCATTGACCACAAGAGTCTAAAATATTTATTCACTCAGAGGGATCTTAATATGAGACAAAGAAGATGGTTGGAACTTATGAAGGATTATGATTTGAAGATTCAATATCACCCAGGAAAGGATTATGAAGGATTATGATTTGAGCCGGAAGTCGTCGGAAAACTTAGCTTATGCTTTGACAGGACAAGAAAGGCTAGTGAAAGAATTTGAACAATTAAAACTTGAAGTGGTTCCCAGAATTAAAGGTGGGTTAATGGTTGCAATTATGGCACAACCGAGTCTTATTGATGAGAAAAAATTTAATCAACTTCTAGATCTAGAGTTCAAGAAGATTGTAGATGAACTACCCGAGGGTAGAAGGCCGAAGTTTAGTTTTGAAGGTGATGTTCTAAGATATATTAATCGCTTATGTGTACCTAAAGTTGGAGATTTGCGAAATAACGTTATGGAGGAAGCTCAAAATACTAGGTATTCGATACATCCGGGGTAGTACCAAAATGTACCGAGACTTGCGAGAAATTTACTGGTGGAGTCGTATGAAGCGAGAAGTCGCAGAATTTGTGTCTAAATGTATGACTTGCCAAAAGGTGACACTGGAACATCAACGACCCGGAGGAGAACTACACCCTCTAGAGATACCAGAGTGGAAGTGGGAACATATTATAATGGATTTCGTATCGGGATTTCCAAGATCTAGAAAGTCAAATGATAGTATCTGGGTCATTGTTGACCGGCTGACTAAGTCAGCCCATTTTTTACCCATCAAAACCAAGGATCTGTCAAAGCTTGCAAATATTTATATTAGAAAAATTATTAGACTTCATGGGACACCGATTTCGATAGTGTCAGACTGTGATACTCGATTTGTATCAAGATTTTGGGAGAGTTTACAGAAAGCTATGGGGACATCTTTACATTTTAGTACCGCATTTCATCCCCAGACTGATGGTCAATCCGAGAGGGTGATTCAGATTTTGGAAGACATGCTAAGGGTTTGTGTTATGGATTTTAAAGCAGATTGGAAAACTCATTTGTTGTTGATTGAATTTTCTTACAATAACAACTTTCAAACTAGTATTAGAATGGCGTCTTATGAGGCATTGTATGGTAGAAAGTGTAGATCGCCGGTTTGTTGGACAGGAGTGGGTGAAAAATAGCTTTTGGGACCGGAGATAGTTCAAATCACTACTGATAAGATTTGATTGATTAAACAGCGGTTACAAACGGCTCAGAGTCGTTATAAAAGTTATGCTGATACGAGTAGAAGACCTTTGGAGTTTGAGGTTGGTGACTATGAGTTTTTGAAGGTATCGCCTTCAAAAGGTATAGCACGGTTTGGTAAGCGAGGTAAACTCAGTCCAAGATACGTTGGACCTTATTTGATTCTTAACTGGGTGGGACCGTTGGCTTATCGGTTGGAATTGCCACAAGAATTGGCGAATGTTCATAATGTGTTCCATGTGTCAATGCTTCGACGTTATGTGCCAAATTCGAAACATGTATTCGTTCCAGAACAGTTAGAGATTCAGGAAGATTTAACTTGTGTGGAGCATCCAGTGCAAATTCTTGATAGAAAAGATCAATTATTGAGAACCAAGGTGATTCCACTTGTTATGGTTCAATGGCGAAGCCATTCAGTCAAGGAAGCTACTTGGAAGCGAGAGGATGAAATTCGAGCAAAGTACCCACACTTATTCGATTCTTGAGGTAAGAGTAAGTTTGGGGACCAAACTTCCTTTTAGGGAGGGAGAAATGTAACACCCGTGCCCGGAGAATGGGTTAATTATCATGTTATATGCATCAATTAATATAATTAGTGTATATTATGGAATAAGGGGAGGCTTGGACTCGGCCATGAAAAGTGTTCAACAAAGGACACTAGTTGGAAAAAGTCCCTAGTGAGGAGGGACAGGTTTGGAAGTAGGACCCAGTGAAGGGCCTGAATAAAAATATTTTCATTTTACGTGATTAAATGTATTTATGTGATTACATGAATACTTGTTTAAATGCTTTTATATTTTATGATAATACATGTTTTAGCAACTTGTATTAGTTTGGATACCCAAATAAGGGTATAATTGAAAAAAATTGATAATTAGTAGGTGTAATAGCAACTTCACAAAATATATGGGACCCACGTTGGGACTCATACGGGACTTAGACAAACACTCATTAGATAATTGGGTAGTTAATGGAATGTTTGGAGGATTTCATAATAAGAACTTTAGAAATTCCGGCGGTGTCAACAGAAATTGGGAAAAATTGTGTGTTTGAAAACACAACATGCATTGCATGTGTGTCAATAGGAGAAAACTCTCCTAACTAAAATTAACAAGAAATTAAAACAAAACAAGAGAGAGAGCTCGGGAGAAAAGACGGAGGCGAGACACCGACACTGTTTTATTGCCGTTCCGTCGCCGTCGTTCACCGGATTTACGATTCAAAACCACTTTTGGACTCGTGGAGGTAAGAAGGTCACATGCACGTAATTTTCTTTCATTTTCGGCATTGTTTTTTTGGTAACCGTTCTTGATAAATGATATTTGTTGTACCAAAACTATGTAAGATTTACTTTGGGTAAGAATTGAGCAAGATTTGTGGAGAGATTCTTCATTTCTAGCTTGAATTTGGGTAGATCTTGCTAAGGTGAGTTTTCTACACTAAAGACTGGTTGTGTTTAACTATGTTCAAGACTTCAATGATGTTAGAGATCATACTTTATGCTTAGAAACCAAGAGTTTGTTCTTATTGTGTTGATTATTCATGTTTAGAAAACATGTAGTTACTAAATTGTGAATTGCATGTCAATTTTATGAAGAATATATGTGCCTACATATTTATGTGCTTATATGGTTATGTGGTATTCAATTAGCTCGGAAAAATGATTCATTAGTTGGGAGTAATAAGGGTGGTGAAGAGGAAGAATACAAGAAATACGGAAGTCCAAGGAATAGAAGTGGCCACTGGACTAAGGGAGGTCTTCGGGTCTGAATGAATCATTGAACCCGTGACTCGGCGATTACAAATATGGTTTATGTATTAATTGTTGCATTGAACATGTTAGACATTCAACCAAGTTTAGATTACTTACTAAGCGTAATGCTTAAGAAAATCGTTTTCTGTTTCTGTTGTGGCAAATAACAACCACCATAGGTACGGAGCAATACCGGGAGAGAAGGTGATGCGCTTGGGAATGGGGGAGAGAATTAGAACTTGTAAATAAGTTTTAAACTTGTGTTAGAGTGTAACTTGTGGCTTGGGATCCCTAACTTGTGGATTGAAAACTTGACTCATGTGTTTGATGTCAACATGAAGGAACTTATGTAATTTTCTATGTTAATGTTAATATTGGGTAAGTTGTATGTTTTGATTATTCCGGCAAGTCTGGATACGTAAGCTGTAGCTTTTGGGTATGTTCCGCATTGGAACTAAATGCTTTGGAATGGTTGTAACCAAATGTTTTAAACGATTTGTAATCTTTTCCGTAAAGGCTATATGAATGGCTGTTCTTGAAATTAACTAGGAGTGATTATTTGTTTGGCTCATTTGAGGTGGTATACATTTGTTTTAAATGAGGGAGAGAACTTGTATAAATACTTGTCATGTCTCCCAAAGTTTTGGCTATGTTGGGAAAGTGTTAGTTTGAATTGAATCCATTGCTAATAAGTTCATGTAAAAGGGTATGATTTAAAGGAAATTGTTGGATTGATTGAGGTTATGTTCATGAATTCTTGTTTGAAGAGTTTACATTTATGTTAGATAGTGTTCCTAAATGGTTTTAGGGTTATCCCTTAAAGTTCCATGAGGTTTGGGTTAGTTTTGTATATATTGTAAAACTTGCAACAAATTTGTTTTCTTTAGCAGCAGCAAATTACTTGCTGCTGAAAGTTGGCTCAAGCGAACTTTGCCCTGGGTTGAGCAAACTCTAGGAAGAATGTCCTTGGGTGTATTCTGCTGAAAGTTTGATCAAGCGAACTCTGCCCTGGGTTGAGCGAACTCTAGGCAAAATGTCCTTGGGTGTATTTTGCTGAAAGTTGGCTCAAGCGAACTCTTGGCAGAATGATTTAGTGCTTAAATGTAGTCAATCCAAGATAAAAATGAACGTAACTTGGTTTAGGAAAAGAGTTTTATTAAGAGTATAAAGAGAGTTTAAGCTTGTTTAATGCTATATCCATTGGGGACGTGCCTTGGTGGCATTGTTACACGTGTCCTAATCCGCCCAAGGAAAGTTGGGGTGTGACAATAATACAAATGAAGGCTCACTACAATTTGCTCTCTCAAGAATTACAATTGAAATCTAAAGCAAATTGATTTTTCACTCAAACTAGGGTTCAAATAGAGTTGATGATTAACCAAGTTGTTTGAATGATTTTGTTGATCTTCCTTGTTCTTCATAACTCTTAAAAACATCTCTATATATAGCTTTTGAAAGATTATAGCCGTTGGGAGTGGTTGGGGGGTGTAAAGACAATTTTTGGAGAATTTAGAAAACTAGTCGTTATGCTGTAATGTATGATTCATTCGATTGTATAAGTGATCCAGTTGACTGGATGAGTATAGCAGTATCTGGCAATAAGAACATAAACCAGTCGACTGATTTATGGTCTAGTCGACTAAACTTTGACCCTTTAGTCGACTGTATAAACATAGGGATGACAATGGGGTGGGTTTGGTATGGAGTAGCCTCTTACCAACTTCTACTCCTATTAAAAGTTATTTACCAAACCCGCCCTAACTCTATTGGAGTCGGATTTGGTCGATTTTTTATCGAGGCGGTGACGGTTTACCATCAGAGTAACTTAAATAAAATTTTAAGACTTATATTTTAGTAAATTAATGGATTGAATGATTAATTGACAAGTAACCATGGTGGGTTCTCTTATTTCATGAGTCAAACTTATCAATTTTTGCTCTATGTAGTGTTTTTATTTCCTTTTTATATGTCATGGACTCATGGTATAAGGTATATATGTATATATATATAAATCATGGTATTTTAGCAAATAAATGGAAAGTATAAGGGTATATTACTACATTAGACACTTTAATCGGGGCGGGGCGGGTTTTAATCGGGGGTATTTTCAATTATCACCTCCGCTCCAACTCCTATAGAGTTTTTACTTTTACTTACCAAACCCACTCCTACTCCTATAATGCCTCCTCCAAATCCGTTCCATTAGGGGCGGGGCGGGGCGGGGTGGGGTGGAGTTCCGGCAGATCGGGGATTTTTGTCATCCCTATCTAAACAGTCCAGTCGACTGTGTCGACAATTTTGGCAGACTGACAGCCCTTTACTAAAACGGCCATAACTCCCTCTACAAAACTCATTTTTGCGATCTGTTTGAAGATTCGAAAACTAGATTCAAGTAAATTTCCAACCATTTAAACTAATCATCTAGTTCCTTATCAATTAGATCAGGTTTGCCTTTAAAAGTGACCCTTCTGTAAAGGGTACTTGATTTTGACTTAGCCAATTGAAAACCTTTATGAAATGAATTTAATTGAGTGGTCTAAGTATGTTTAGGTCCTTGAAAGTAATTCAAAGTATAAAAGCAAGGATTCGAAAGTCCAACTAAAGTTACTTGAGCCCCTATGAGTGATTGATCAAAATGCTTACAAATAAAACCTAGTCTTCAAACATGGATAAAAATTCTTCAAGTCTTCAATCTTGATCCTTGTTGAGCTCCATCACTCTTGGACTTCACCATTTGCTATCTCATGATCTCAAACAAAGTTAGAACATTTAAATGTATAAATCAAGAGATTAGCACAATGAAAACGACTTGATAATAGTTTATAATATAACAATTACAAACATGCTATTACCAATAGATTTGTCATCATCAAAACAAATATAATTAATGCCTTAAAGAAATTCAAGTCTAACAAGAACCATTCGCACCAACGTTGGATTTATCAAGTATTTTGATCATGTTCTTTGAAGACTCTATGAGAGTTTCCACCTCATTAAGATGCCCTTTCAGTTTCCTCTTTCTGGGAACTTTGTCTTTTGCACCACTGGGTCTACCATGCTTTAAGCGTGCCATAGACTCACCTACAATTGTACTACTAGATTGTTCTACGGGGACTTTAATTCTCACTAGAGTGTTTGTAGCTGGTACATATGATTTTACCACTTTCTTGGTATTAGTGAATGCATCTGGAAATTGATTTGCAATCTTTTGCAAATGAATGATCCTTTGAACTTCGAGTTTACATTGATTAGTACAAAGATCAAGATGAGATAGTGTCGAAGTATTCTAAGAAATTTCATGCTGAGCTTCAGGCTTTAGCTTTCCTCCCCCTAATGGTGGGAATACTGTCTCATAAATGGTAATCTACAAGCCTTGCCGTAAAAAGATCTCCCGTCAAGGGTTCGAGATATCTTCTAATAGATGGAGAATCAAAACCAACATAAATTCCAAGGCATCATTGAGGACCCATTTGTGCACATTATGGAGGTGCAATAGGAATTGTACATCACAACCAAATACTCTTAAATGAGAAACATTTGGCGGTTGCCCAAAAACAAGTTGTAAAGGGGAGTATTCATGATAATAAGTTGGTCTAATTCGAATCAATGATGCAGCATATAAGATAGCATGACCCCAAGTAGAAACAAATAGTTTAGTTCTCAAAAGTAAAGGTCTAGCTATTAACTTGAGACGTTTGATAAATGACTCAGCTAACCCATTCTATGTATGCACATGAGCGACATGATCTTCAACACTAATGCCAATTGACATGCAACAGTCATCAAATGCCCTAGATGTGAATTCACCAGCATGATCAAGACATATAGCCTTGATGGGGCAGTCAAAAAATTGTGCCCATAATTGAATTATTTGGGCAAGAAGTTTGGAAAATGCAGTATTACGAAATGAGAGTAAACAAACATGTGACCATCTAGTTGATGCATCTAGCAAGACCATAAAGTAGTAAAATGGTCCAAATGGTGGACGAATGGTCACATGTTTGTTTACTCTCATTTCGTTATTAAGTGTTTTTAATAAGTATTCTATGTTTTGTAGGTTTTGGAGCTTTAATATGAAAATGCTCTAAAATCTAATGATTAATGGCTTTGGACGACATTTTATGCTCAAAAGGTGATTTCAGTGAATGCTAGAGACAATAGCAACCTCAGTAAATGGCATTTTTGACAAGGAATACTTTGGATTTGAGAATTTTTTTTATAAAATGTAGATCTTTGAGTTACAGACACATGGCCGCAAATGGTGAGTCAATACGAGATCCGAGTCAAAAGTTATCGTAATTCTACGATTGGTGCGCAAAGCTGAGAAAATATGAGAAAAGTTGGAAAAATGGCATCTCGCTAGAGCGACCCGTTGAAAAGTCAAAAATGCATATTTCGATGTACTGAAGAGCCCTATGCAATTCGAATTCGCTGAAGACGTCCAGAAACAAAAAAAAAATAGCAGTTTTAGCGCGATTAGGTTTAGAAAAGCCTCCTAATCCTTCCAAAATCTATATATATATATATATCCTATTCTAAATCAATTTTGGGGTTACACAACATTATGAACATCCTTCAACAACAAAAACTTCAACCATTGAAGAGGGAGAAACAAGGAGAAGAAGAAGAATACCAATGATTCCCATGGCCTCCTCCATCAACCTCTTGCCAATCTTTGATTCTATGGCCGCCTAGACTGATATCCAATGAAACCCTAGCCAAGTAATAGGGTATATTTTATGTTTTTCTTTTAGTTTTATTATGTATGGGTGATGATTACATGTTTAGAGGATTTTAATTAATAAATTCGTATTCATTGATTAAATCGTTACTTTCAAAATTTATTCTTGTCTTAGATCTATTTTGGATGTGATATGCTCAATAGTCTATATTTGTTGTGCTTGTATGGATTGTTTACATGTAATAGTACTTATTTGAATTGTGATATCAAGTAGTCGAATAGTTCATGCCTAGGAGAGACAGAGTATGCCGCAACCCTAGTTTAGTGTGAGACACTCCGTACTAATCGAAGATAAATTATGTTGATGCTTGAATCATAGTTATCTTCTTGACGGAGTAATCGGGCTTGTAGCTACAATTCTCCATTATCATTCAATGTAATAAGCTAATTGAATGCATAGATACCCTTATTATGAAGCTAGTAGTGGATTTGCAATCCTAGGTTCAATACACATATTTATCAAAACAACTTTAAATCGCTTTCATACTTCAATTATTTTCCTTAGTTTCTTAGTTTAATTAAAATCAAAATTAAAATTATATTTTCTTAATTAACTAGGTTTAGGTTTTAAAATTAAAGTGCTTTAGTATTTCAATCTCTGTGGGTTCGACCTCTACTTCTACACTTTGAATCTTTTAAAGTAGAGTATACTTTTATATCTTGATTTTGACGAGATCAATTTTTGGCGCCGTTGTCGGGGATTGGAAATTACTACCTTTAGTTTTAGAATCTTTGTTTAGTTAATTTGTAAATATTAGATTAAGTTTTATTTTTCTTATTTTCTGTCTTTGTTTTGAGTCACTAACTTTTCCTTTTATTTTGTAGTTCTCAAGTCATCAAATTCTAGCGTTTTGGAGTGGAAAATCTTAGCACATCAAAGGAGCTTATGTGAATCAATTATAAAAAATTGCAAAAAAGCAAAAATTCGAGAAAATCGCTTCCTTTAAAATTCACTTCAAACCACTGTAAGTCAGGGCACTAAAATGCACTATTTGTATTAGTTTAGGGGTGATTTACAAGTGCATTAGCTAGGAAACCTGGGGCGCTGGAGTTTGACGTGAATCACTGCATAACAGGATAATTGCATGCATCATAGTAATGTTGTATGCATGGTTTGTTTATTTGCGTTGTTTCTGAACTTATTGGTTTGAGTCAGACGTAGTTTAGAGTAGTTTTCATAGTGTATGTTCGGTACCCGATCGAATCAACCCAAGTTACATCCGCTTAACCCTGAACTTGAACGTACTTTAGGAGCCCTTAAATCCCCAACCCAAGCTTCTAGAGCTCGGTTGATGTTAGACGACGAATCAAGGCCTAAAACGTCGTCTTTGTTTGAGTCTAAAATCCAAAGCACTCTTAAACGCTTAAGAAAAACTAAAACTACTAATATAGAACTGATTCCAATGATCAACTGTGAAAATAATAGAAATAATCCTAATATACTTCAACCGCCTCCCTTAAAAGATTATTTCATTCCTATGGCCTACACGTGTAATACCTGTAATTTTTAATATATTTTATTTATATAATTTCCAGTCCCGAACTGTATTTGTAAGATTTTCACTATAATTAAGCATTATTTTTTAACCCATAATTATACCTGTGTTGGCCAACCCTCTTGTACCCTAAGACCAACCCCAAACAACCCCTACCAATTGTGTGTGTGTGTGTGTGTGTGTGCCGACTTGGGGGGAGGGAAAGAGAGAGTGAGTGGGTGAGTAAGTGATTGGGGGGTGTGCCAAGTGTTTATGTGATGAGTGTGTAGGGTGGTAGGGTGATGAGTTGTGCTAGTGTGTAGTTTGTCCATGTGTTGTGTATGATGAGTGAGTTGTGTGTAGTGTGCAGTGCATATGTGTGTGGCATGACAGTGAGGTGATGTCGGGAGTGTTCAATGTTTGTGTGTTGTGTCATATATATATATATATATATATGTGTGTGTGTGTATGTGTGTGTGTGTGTACAATATGTGTGTTATATATATATATAATATACATATATCCCAACCACCCCTCCCCTATATATATAAACCCCTCCCATTAGTGTTTAGGAAGAGAAAATAGAGAGAAACAGTGAGACCAAAGAAGAGGAAAAACGAAAGGAAGTTCACCCCAAATTACACCGCGATCTCGAATCCACGGTGAGTTCCTAACTCACTTGGTATACTGAGATTGATGCCCGTATTATCTTCCGTATTATTATTTATGGAAAATCTTGTGTTTAACATGTAGTGTCCCTAATCTAGGTCCGTATTATGATTTCTATTATCATTGTTATTATCACTACTGCTATTTATTATTATTATAATCTTATTAGTTAGCCGTTAAAACTCATGTTTTAACATATGGTGTCCCTAACCTAGGTCTGTATTATAATTGCTGTTATTATAATTATTATTGTTATTAGTATTATGATTATTATTTTTCGCTTATGATTATTATGATCCAGTTAACCTCGTGAAATAATGATATTATTATTATTATTATTATTATTATTATTATTATTATTATTATTATTATTGATTAAACTTCAGGCTTTAATATGTTGTACCCCGAACATATTAACTCCGTTATTATTATTATTATTATTATTATTATTATTATTATTATTATTATTTCTATTCGTTATTATTATCAGTCTGGTTAACCTCATGCTTAAACATGTGGTACTACGAGGTTAGAGCTCGTACTATATTTCAAGAATAAAATAGTAACTGTTTAATTAACTTGTACCTCGTGCATAACATATGATACACCTCACGTAGAAGTCGGTGTCGTAAAGTCAAGTCGACATGTATGAGTATAGAGTCGAACGGTCGCGGAGACCAAGTCCGTATGCATTTGGAAATATGTCTAGTCGACTGCGGAGGTCCAAAAGTTGATATGCAGTGAGTCGGTACCGTCAAATGGAATTACAGGATCGCATGTCGGTGATGATTGCTACTATGGCCACGGAGAGGCAAACACGATAGCAAAGTAACCATGTTGATAAGAATACATCGAGAAATGAATAAATACGGTTAGCCTGTAAGGCGAGATTACTACTGCGTTCGCGACGACTAACGATAGTAAAGTAACCGTTTCGCAATTCGGCAACGATATTCATAAGGCAAGGTCCCGAGGACCTAGAGTACATGGTTAGCTTGTAAAGAGAGATTACTATTATGGCCATGGAGAGGCAGACAACGATAGTAAAGTAACCATAGCTTGACCCATTGGGCGAGTCACTCTAAGCCAATAGCGTTACACTGGTAATGTAACAAAGTCAAGTAAGTCGGATGTTAAGTCGAGTGAAGTCGAATATATCGATGATGCATAGTTCATGCACGATCTCATAATAATTCGCTCAACCGACGTAACTCGTCATTGTGTACTTTCGGATGCATATTTTATATTAGGAGTGTTCGGTTAGGACGCTCACTTAGCTTTTATTAAAGCTAACAGCATACTACGCCCTAGACATTCTCATGTCTAGACTATACAGGATATGATTGTCCGAAGGAGGACTATCAGGAAGGATCCTACAAAGAGGAAACCTTCGAAGGGGAAGCCTATCATGCTGAAGGTCACGGCTACGCTAGTTAGAGTCGTGACTTCAAGAAAGAAGACTTAATTGTTTTTTATAGATTGTTTTGTCTATTCGTACTAAGTTGTAAATTGGAGTCACTCGCCTTACTTCAACGATCTTATACTTTCTTTTGTCTTTACATATAAAGATGTAAATGACATCTAAACGCCTTAATCTCTTTCGTTCTTTTATCTTTTGAAACTATGAACTCAGATGTAATAGCTAGTAATCTTTGATGTATATCTAGTTTATGCTTCCGCTTGAGTTATTTTTTTATTTATCTAGTGTGTTTGTGGACAATCAGTTAATGTAACTAGTCATAACCTACGAACCCATGGCCAAAGAGAAAGTACTCAATTTCGTATTTATTCCTTCTAATTTCTGCTACTCCGGGGCATGACAACACGCCACAAGCATCTATTGAATTACTAGTGGTGACGGCATTTCACTTTGAGATAAAGTCATCTACCATCGCGTTACTCCCCTCATTCCATGTCCGTATTAAAGAAGATCCTTATCATCACTTAGGAGAGTTCCAAGACATATGCTCTATATTACAAATCTAAAATCTAACTAATGATGAATTAAAATGTGTCTCTTCCCAGTCTCGTTAAAAGATAAAGATAATTATTGGCTCTAATCTCTTGAGCCAAACACTATTAGAATATGGGAAGTATTACATATCGCATTTTTACAAAAGTTTTTCCCCATCACAAGAACTAATCAAATAAGAAAATCTATAATGAACTTTGTGATGCAAGATGGGGAAACGCCCTATGACACTTGGGAACAATTTAAAGAACTATTGCACTCTTGCCCACATCATCAAATTCCCAAGTGGCAATTGGTGTAGATCTTCTACGAGGGTCTTGTTCCCTTAGTTTGTAATACCGTCGATGTCGCTTGTGCGGATGAGGCATGGAAACTATTTGAAACATTAAGTGAAAATTCAATGCATCAAGCCGTGTCAGTATGTCCTGAGGGGTGCCTTCCCCTTCAACCTAAACGATGGAGCGGTTCTAGTCAAGTCATTGAATTGAATTGCAAGAACTGTCTAAAAAACTTGATTGATTTATGATGATGAACCAAACGTCATGCTCAACTTTTTACGAAAATTTTCAAATATGTTTCGACCCTTCACATTCTACATTTGCATGCCCATCTGCATCTCAATTTTTGGAATTCGTGGAGTAACAAATACATTCTATTCAACAATTCCCACGAGAGAATTGTAATCCTATAACAAACAATCTGGATGCCCCATGCAGAAGTCATCCTAATTTCTCGTGGAGATCTAATAATAATGGGACAACTAATTTTTCTAATACTTACTGACTCCAGTTTCAACAAAGTCAATACCAACACCCCCCTCCTAATCCTAACCCTCCAAGGGATAACGCTTTTGAGGAGAAAGTGTTGGCGTCCCTTAAGAATAATGAAATGCAAGTACAAGCACAAGCACAAATAGTGCACTCTCACACACAATCCATTGCGAAGCTTGAGTCCCAAATGGGACAACTAGCTAATGCGGTGAGTCATAGAAATGAGGGTAAGTTGCCTAGTCAAACTATTCAAAACCCTAAGGGACAATATAAGATTGAGGGTATGAGTGATCAAGTAAATGCCGTCTCGACTAGGATGACTACACGAGAGGAAGAAGTTATAGAGATTTCAAGAGATGATTTAAAAGATGTGAACATTAATTCGAATCAAGAGATAGGTGAGGACACGAGTCGAATTAGGAAAGAAAATGAAACGGTCCTAACTAATTATATTCTGAAAATGCCTTTTCCACCTAACATCGACGAACCGTCACATTTTTCAAAGAAAGGTACAAAAATTGAAGATATTCTCGAGGTGTTTAAACAAGTGAAAATAAATATTCCATTCCTCGATGCTATTAAACAAATTCCTGCTTATGCTAAATATCTTAAAGACCTATGCACTCAAAAGTGCAAGTTGCGCAGTGATACTCCGAAAAAGGTCTTCCTCATAGAAAAAGTAAGTTTAATCTTTCAATACGCTCCTCCAAAATATAAGGATCCCAAAACACCAACGATTTCATGTGTCATAGGTGACACGATCATTCATCGGGCTCTCCTTGACTTAGGAGCAAGTGTTAATCTCTTTCCTTATACCATCTACAAATAACTAGGATTAGGTGAACTTAAGCCCACGACCGCTACCATACAATTAGCAGATCATTCTGTCAAAATCTCTATGGGAATCGTCGAAGACATCTTAGTAAAAGTTGAGAAATGTTACTATCCCGTCGATTTCATGGTCCTTGATACTGAACCAGTGATAGATGCTAGAAAACACACTCCCGTCATTCTTGATCGTCCATTCTTAGCAATCGCTATTGCCTGTGTCAACTGTCGAGCGGGGGTAATAAAAGTGTTGTTTGGGAACATGAACCTAAAATTAAATATTTTTTACGCTATTGATCAACCACCCAATGATGATGATTATCCATGTGTGAACTATTGAACAATGTAATAAGTAATGAGTGGACGAATTCGAATAATTCGGTTCCTAACGAGGATTTGACTCAAAAGGTGAAAAATCGATTTGAACATGATTAGGGAGAATCGTCGAACGAATTAACTCATAAAGATATTATTGCGGTCTTCAACTGTGGTCTTCCTCCTGTTAATAGAGGCTCAAAGTTTGAGTTTTGGCCTCCATAAGTCTTGAGCGTAGCACGGTCTAGTTGAAGATGTAAAAGACAGTGTTTCTTGGGAGGCAACCCTAGCTTTAATCGTTTCGTTCCCTCATTTTTATACACTTTTTGGTCGTTTTAGATTTTTTTAAAGTTTTGGACAGGTTTGGGGGTCGTAGGCTTTTTATTTTGATTCCATTTAACTTTCTAAGAGACAAGAGAGAAAAATGGGCTACTCGCGCGCGCGAGTTTTGGACTTAGAAATTTTTTTAACTTTTTTTTTTTTAATAAAACAAGCCTCAGTATTTCCTCGCACGAGGAATCGCGCGCGTGATCCGCACGCGCAAAAGGGTGGATTTTTGTGTTTTCTCTTTTGTTCTCTTCTTCTCACTCCCAATCCTTACTTATGTGTTTTTTTCCTTTCTTTTTGCTCTCTTGGGCTTCTTTTTAGAATAGTCCTACTTTGTTCTGATAGTTCCGTTTGTGCTCTTTTTTTTTTGTTAAGTCTTTCGGTTTCAGTTTAGTTTCTCAACAAGTAGGCCACAGTTTGTATTGCATATATATATATATATATATTTCTATTAGCTATCGTTGTTATTTTATTTGTTTATTTTCTTTTGTCAAGTATTGACAAGTGAATTAGTGGCTCCATTTGGAGCAATTGAACTTTATCACCTTATTCATATACGTTCACCTGGTTTGTGATTGCCGAGATCGAGGTAATGCCATTCCTTCCTTACGTATCCTCATTTAATTTGTTTTATTGTTTTATTGGGGACAATGAAAAGTTTAGGTTTGGGGGTATGCACTCACATGCACATTAGATTTTTCAAAAAATTTAAATACTTGTGCTTAAATAAACGATGTTACCAAAGTTTTTGCAATCTCAATTCGATACTTCTTGTTATCTAACTTGGATTGTTATAGAATGGTAAACATGAGAAGATGTGATTAAACATTTTTCTGAAGTCATGATGCGACGTTTATGATATGTATCATTCGAATCATAGTTTTATATCATAGATTTGCACACAAAGCTATACACTGCACATAGTCGCTTGAATACATGTTTGATGTGAACTATAATATGATTTAGATTTCTAGATAACACATAGTGTGGAGACTAAACCCGGTGAGCTTTTGAGCCTATCTTTTCTTTTTAGAGGGTTATAAATACATTTTGTGCTCATCGAATTTCATTGAAATAGCGCATTAGCTCGTTGTTTAGTTTCATTATTCTTGTTTTGGTTGATAGTCAAGTTAAAATATTTGCTAGCATGCTAAATAATCTTCCGTCGTAAACGTCGAAGAACCGTATCACCCTAGGACATGTGTAGACACCCCAATTTTGATCGAACTATTAAATTTAGGGGGATTTACCTCTGGAAATCAATGGTGAATGTGTCTCATCGGAATTAAGACTCTTACAAGCAATCTAATTCTCTTCCAAGAAGAATCTCGGTCCAAAATTGCCCTTTTCAGCAAAAAAAGACCAAAATTCTCATTAAATCGTCACCTTGTAGACCATGAGTTTTGAACACGTATAGAAGCACGGTATTGTTCTCAGAGCATCTTAAAAGCATTTTCAAAAGGAGAAAAATTCAGCATGAACCACGAAAAGGTCATCAAAAGTCAACAGTTGGCCCAGTGAAAAGTCAACAGGTCAAAGGAGGTCAATCGTAAATTTTTTGAATTTTGAGATGAAAAGTCCCGGTAATTGTTCATTGGGTCTCCCTCATGCTAGAAACGATTTTTAAGAATTTTAAATGAAAGGAAGCATTGAGAAATCGAAAGGTCTTTAGAAGAATTGTGCAGGAAATTGGAAATTTTGCCTTCGGAAGGAAAGTTGAATTTTTTTCCTTAAGGATTTTAATATTTTTAGATATTTTTATTGAATCCAAATAGGAGGTATTTCTTTAACTACATTTAATGTCTTAAGTAAATACATAAATTAAACGATATTTAATGAAATTAAGGTGCTGAATTGCTGTGAATAGTGCTGAACTACTGTGCAGCGGCACTTAAAGTGCCCGAACGGTAGTCAGTGAATGCCATTGCAGCACTCACTGAGTGTCGTTCGGCACTCAGCTAGTGCTGTTTCATCTTCATTGAATGCCGGTCTGGGCTAATTTGCATTTTTTAAGTCAAAATTCTTTTTCAATCTTTGATCAAATGAATGCACCAAACGATGCCCTTTGTTGTGTACGTGTTTACTACTCCTAGGTCATGCAAACCATGCTCCCACCATCCCTAATTGACCTATCTACCCTTGTCTTAGCCCTTAAGAGAATGAAAGTCTATAAAAATCCCATTTTCTCTCATTTTTAGGGGTTGGAGACTTGAATCTTGAGAGAGAGACTTGAACCTTGAAGATGAGACTTGAATCTTAGGAAGAGAGGCTGCATTTTGACGATAAAGTTTGTTCTTAGAGAAATATAGAGAGAGAAACCCAAAACCCCATGAAAATTCTACCCAATTCACCCAATTCCTCAAATCTCTATTGAAGAACCTTGAACCTTCAAGGAAGAAGAAGAAGAGTATTGCTTGTAAGGCTTGGATCTCTCCAAATCAATCAAATCCTGAAGCTTAAATCTTTATTCCTATACTTGTTCTACATAATTCAATCACAAATTCATAGATTTAGGATTCTTACACAATTTCAAAACCTCTCTTCTTGCCTCATTTCATCACACACCACATAGAATTTGTGATTGAATGATATTGTGTTATTTTCATTGATTTGGGTCTAAATGGAGCTTTGAATTTTAAGATTAAAAGAGTTTTTGACTTGAATTTTTCAAATAACCTTTGATTTCATTTCTTTTGTTTATATTCTTCTCATAGGATCTGTGAGATCTTCAATACCTCATTAGTTCTCTTTGAGTTTGATCCTCTAGTCCCTTATGATCTTATGATTTATATGGGGATTAAGATTGGTCAAAGTCATATCCACTCATGTTTGGTTGTTCAAGTCTTAGTCTATGATTTGGATCCTCCTACTAAGAATCTCATGGAATCCACTCCATATTCTATAGAGGCTTATGTGGATTTAGTCTTGTTTAGTCTCCAAAGACCACCATTAATTTGAGAGGAGAATAGGATATAACAAGTTAACATCTCTCAAGGATCATCAACTATGAGAGAAGGATTATCAAGTCAATATTGGTGTAGTGAATATATTAACCAACTGTGATCAAAGATTTTTTTATTAAATCATGGTCCATTGGAATAGGATGAGACCAATTGGAGGATGTTCATAACTCATATATGCATCACTAGAACTTTTGTTTCGATGAAATCTTAGGATGGTTTGGCCTTGTGATTTGTGAGTATGTTGTTCTCTGTCCAAAATTTCATAACAGTAAGTTTGTTTTAAAAGGATTAAATCAGAGCCTTAGTAAAGTTTTCTTGACCTCAAATAAATTTTCTAGGTAGTTCAATGTGTTAGGAAAATACTCTAAAAAGATCAAAGTGTTTCTGATTGTCTACTATTTTTAGAAAATCATACAAAAACTCTGGACAGAGAGTTGCAGATTCCTGAGTGCTGTCTAGTATTTTCCCAATTTCTAGAGATTCAACCGTTGGATCTTGGATTTTCTTTTTGGATTAGAAATTAGACTCATAGAAGAATAACATACTTAAAAATCATTAAAATCCAACCGTTAGAAGTATTTTATTTCTATTTTTGAAAGTCTGGTTTGTTCTCTGTAATTCTTACAATTCTGTCACTATTTTGATTAAACTTGAATAACTTTAATCTAATGGACTCCTCATGTCCTAAGACTCAAACCATGTTTTGAATAAGGTCAATTAAGATTAAATCCAGAGGCTAAACGATCCAAATCAATGAATAAGTTCATAGCTCATTCTTCTCTATGTCCATGCATTCATTCATGTATGTTGATACTTATGATTAGTACTAGTTCTTGGATAAAGTTGGATTTAGTTAAACCTAATTGAACATAATCATGGGTTCCTTATGATCATGTTGGGATTGTAGAATCTTTATATGGACATTACATTGGCTCCTAGTTGAGACTTGTATATCTATAGAGGTGTGATTCGTGTCTAATATTGCATTATTAACTTTATGATTTTACTCTTATTGGACACAAATTAGTACTTAAACCGGAGACTTAATGGATAAATTGTGCTTTTGATTGTTCTTGTTGTTACTCTCTTTGAGCTAATAAAGATCTCTTTCTTGTAGGTTATGCAAGCTTGGGTACAGTAGAACGCAACCCTTATGGCACTCCTGAAGTGAAAAGGCCAAGAAAATGATTTCAGGAAAGGCGGATCGATCCACGTGTTTAATAGGATGTTGCCATCAGATTTCGAAGAAGCGGATTGATCCGCTATTATGAAGGGATCGATCCGCGATTTTTCCATGACATTCTGCGAGAAACTTCTCAAAATGGATCGATCCGTCATAACAAGGGGATCGATCTGTGTTTTCTAGATGAAATTCCAACGGCTAAAATGAAAAGCGGATCAATCCGGCTTTATGAAGGAATCGATCCGCGAAGCCTGAAGTTGTTCCCTTTATATTACAAGTTAGCCATCATTTGTATATAGTATATATAGTTAGAGATGATTTTTATTTAGGGTTAGCTTTTAATTTATTTACATTTTGGAGGTTATAAACTCTCTCTCCCTCTAATCCCCCATCTCTCTCTCCCCCATTACTCCTCATCTACCACCATCTACTCCCATTTAGAGTCAGAGAGAAAGATAGTTGAAAGTATTGAATGCTTGCACTTTATATTGAAGATTTACTTTGAATTTCTATGGCATTTATTGTAGATTTCTCTTGTTGGTATAATTTGTCTTCCCTTCTCTTTAATATTAATTGCATTATAGTTATGAGTAGCTAAATCATGTAGGTTGGGGATCATAAACCCACCATTGGACCCATGTGTGTTGTAATGAAGGACTATCATATTTTGTAGCATATCTAGAGTTCATGGGTGCAAGGTTTGACTTCTTGAGACTCCACTTACAATGTCAAGTATTGAAAGTTATTAAATCTCTAGATTTCAAACCTATACTCATGTATTGCATTGGAACATCTATCAAGCATGTAGGTTGACTACCACATGTTTGCTAGTTTGCCGCAATGGAATTTTCTACTCTAGAAACTACTACAAGTATGAAGTTTATGTGTTGGTTGGTCCAAGGTGAGGGAATGCTCCCCAACCTCGATTTCTCTATTTGCAAAACCCCCAATTTTTAATTAAACTTAGCTTTGTTCAAAGTTACTTCCCATTTTCTAAATAGTCATTATAGGATAATTTTAACACAAATTGAATTAAACTTATAGTCGAAAAGACTCCTTTTTATTTCTTAGTTTGCTAAATGCTCCTCGCATTATAATTTGTTATTAAGCGCCCAACAAGCATTGTTGCATTCCAATCCCTGTGGACTCGACATCCTATTTCCATCGTACTACATTTTTAATAGGGTCAAACAAGAACTTGATTTTAACAACATCAAGGTCATCATCACCATAATCAAATACTTGAACCCTATTTGGCTCCTTTGAGTTGATGAGTCCGCGTAACTCCGTGTTTGTAAATAAGAATGCTTTGAGTCTATATGACTCCGTTTGCGCAAAAAGTGAAGTATGTTGAGTTTATGTGACTCCATTTGTATAAAAAGTGAATTTGTTGAGCTCGTGTGACTCTATTTGTATAGAAAGTGAATTTGTTGAGTCCATACGACTCCGTTTATCTAAAAAATGAATTTGTTGAACCTATGTGACATTGTTTGAATAAGGAAATGAAAATTTGAGTCCGCATGACTCCGTGTTTGTAAAATATGAATTTTGAGTCCACGTGACTTCGTATTTGTAAAAAATGGATTTTTGAGATTGCATGACTCCTTGTTTATAAAAAATGAATTTTTGAGTCCATGTGACTCCGTGTTTGGAAATTCAAGATCATATGACTCCCCTTTTGTAAAATGTGAATTCTTTAAGTTAGTGCGACTACCCTTTTGAAATAGAAAATGTTTTGAGTCGAATTGACTTCCGATTCGGAGATAGAAATTCGTTTGAGTCTGATTGGCTCATGATTTTTGAAAATAAGAAATCCTTTAAGTCAGATTGACTCCTATTGTTACAAAATTGAATTTATTTGAATCTGTTTGACTAATGATTTTAGGAGGTGAATTTAATTTAATTGAGTCTATTTGACTCCTGATAAAAACAATTTGAATTTGATTTGAGTCGAAGTGACTCCTGATTTGGCAAAGATTTGATTTGAGTTGGATCGACTCCAGATTTTGAAATAAAGATTGATTTGAGTCTGATTGACTCTCGATTTTGAAAATTTAAATTGACTCGAGTCCAAAAGACTCCAATTTTGAAAAGATGAACTGATTCGAGTCTGAATGATTCCTGATTTTGAGAATTGAATCAAATTGAGTTTGACTGACTCCTGATTTTTTAAAATTGGAATTCTTTGAGTCGAATTGACTCCCATTTTAGAGATATAAATTCTTTGAGTCAGATGGACTCCTATTTTTAGAAATTAGAAATTCTTTTGAGTCTGGTTGACTCATGATTTGGAATTAGAAATTCTTTTTGACTCTGGATTTTCGAATTTTAAAGGGTTAATTACAGAAACACCCCCTGTGGTTTGGCCTTTTATCAGTTACCCCCCCTATACTTTAAATTTTATCACTAATACCCCCTGTGGTTTGGACTAAAGTGAAATAGTCACTTTTTCCGTTAAAGTTAACGGAAAATTGGTAAAAATACGAAATTACCCCTATTACATGCTAATGAGAACACCCTTATATGCTTAAATATTTATTTAGGCATATGTGGTATACTATTATATTATTTTGATATTATATTTGTTGTTGGAGACAATCCTGTAGTCACTTTGAGGTACATTCATGAGAGCAAATTTATTTAATTTTTTTTTTATTTTTGATCTACCCTTGGACACACACACACACACACACACCACACACAGTCTTGGCGATATATTATTATCTTTTATTTTTTATTTTTATCTACTCTTAGACATATACAATCTTGGTGATATGTTAGTTTTTTTTTTTTTAATCTACTCTTGACCACACACAGAGTGAAACCCAGTGTAGTGATGTACTAAGATCTAAAAAAAAAAATTTATCCCCAAAATTTTGTGTGTGTGTGTGTGTGTGTGTCAAATTCGCTCTCACAAAGGTACCCCTAAGTGACCACATAATGGTCTTTAACAACAAATGTAATATCAAAATAATATGATAATGTTCAACTTATGCCTAAATAAATATTTAAGCATATAAGGGTGTTATTATTAGTATGTAATAGGGGTACTTTTGTACTTTTATCAATTTTCCGTTAACTTTAATGGAAAAAGTAACTGTTTCACTTTAGTCCAAACCACAGGGGGTGTTAGTGATAAAATTTAAAGCACAGGGGGGTATTCGATAAAAGACCTAACCACAGGGGGTGTTTCTGTAATTAACCCAATTTTAAAAGAATTGAGTATGATTGATTCCTTGATTTTAAGAATCTAAAATGATTTGAGTCTACTTGACTCCTGATTTTAGAAGAATGAATTGATTTGAGTTTGGTTGATTTTAAGAATCTAAGTTGATTTGAGTCTGATTAACTCTTGATTTTAGAAGAATGAATTGATTTGAGTTTGATTGAATCCCAATTTTGAAAAGATGAATTGATTCGAGTCTGAATGACTCTGATTTTGGAAAACACGAATTGACATGAGTCTGATCGACTCCCAATTTTGAAGAGATGAAATTGATTCAAGTTTGATTGACTCCTAATTTTGAAAACTGAATGAATTTGAGTCTGGTTGACTCCCGATTTTGAAAACTGAATGAATTTGATTCTGGTTGACTCCCGATTTTAAAAACTGAATGAACTTAAGTCTGGTTGCCTCCTGATTTTGAAAACTGAATTGATTCAAGTTTGATTAACTCCTAATTTTGAAAATTGAATGAATTTGAGTCTGGTTGACTCCCGATTTTGAAAACTGAATGAATTTGAGTCTATTTGACTCTCGATTTTGAAAACTGAATGAATTTGAGTCTAGTTGACTCCCGATTTTGAAAACTGAATGAATTTGAGTCTGGTTGACTCTCGACTTTGAAACTGAATGAATTTGTGTCTGGTTGACTCCCAATTTTAAAAATTAAATTAATTTAAGTTTAATCAACTCTAAATTTTGGAAAATTAAAAATTTTGAGTTGATTTGAGTTCATTTGACTTTCGATTCTAGAAATATTTTGAATTTGAGTTCGATTAACTCCTGATTTTAGAAAGTTGATTTGATTCAAGTCTGATTGACTCCCAGTTTTAGAAATAATTTGAATATGAGTCTGAGTGTTTCCTGATTCAGGAAAATTAATTCGAAAATGAATCTTGAATAACTCCTAAAATTTAGGAGTCGTGAATTGAATCAAGCCAGTATCAACCTTGCTTTGAGGGAATAAAAAATTTGCATTCTCGGTTCTTGCAACAAATTAGCATGCTGCCTGATTCAACTATGGAGTATAATATGCAAAGTGCATCTCAGTCGATCAGGTGATTCTCAAAAGACACCGAAATATAAGACACAAAGCGCATCTCAGTCTTTCAGCGTACTTCCTAACTCAGCACCAGAGTATAAAACCTAAAGCGCATCTCAGTCGATCAGATGATCCTCAAAAGACACCAGAGTATAAGGCGCAAAGCTCGGCTCAGTCTTTCAATACACTTCCTAATTCGGCACCAGAGTATGAGACGCAAAGTGCATCTTAATCGATCAGATGATTCTCAAAAGACACCAGAGTATAAGACGTAAAGTGCATCTCAGTCTTTCAGCACACTTCTTGATTCAGCACCGGAGTATAAGACGCAAAGTACATCTCAGTCGATCAGATGATTCTCAAAAGACACCGGAGTATAAGACGAAAAGTGCATCTCAGTCTTTCAGCACACTTCCTGATTTGGCACCGGAGTCTAAGATGCAAAGCGCATCTCAGTAGATCAGATGATTCTCAAAAGACACCGGAGTATAAGACGCAAGGCGCATCTTAGTCTTTCAGCGTACTTACTGACTCGGCACCGGAGTATAACACGCAAAGCGCATCTCAGTCGATCAGTATTCAATTAAATAACTGATGAAAATGATAGTCACGACTTTCCCAGGATAGGACGTCATCGGCATAGGAAAGTTTCAAGGCATAAGACGTGTTTTGCTACTAAAAGGGACAACATTGTCCTAAGTTATTTAACCCGAGAGCATAGAGCATGAATTTTCTTGAGCACATGCAACATGATAGGATAGGTGCATTCATCCGTATGCTTATTTGTGATTACGTGTGTCTGATCCTTGGCCCGAACTACGTCCTGGTGTAATTCCCGATGGGATACGTAGGCAGCTCACCATCGAGCGAGACCAGAACTGACCGTCTTCGCGAATGTTTTTTGCAACACATTTTATTTTTACCTAAGTTCAATAGCCCGGTCAAAGGCTTGTCTTCACACAGGTTTCTACAGTCACTTGTGATACACGTTGCTTCACAAGCTCTGCCGAAGAGAGGCAAACTGTATACACCCAAATTTTAACCGAACTATTAAATTTAGGGGAATTTACCTCTGGAGATCAATGATGAATATGTCTCGTCAGAATCAAGACTCTTACAAGCAATCTGATTCTCTTCGAAGAAGAATCTCGGTCCAAAATTGCCCTTTTTAGCAAAAAAAAGACCAAAATTCTCATTTACACGTCACCTTATAGACCATGAGTTTTGAACACGTATAGAAACACGGCATTGTTCTCGAAGCATCTTAAAACCATTTTTAAAAGGAGAGAAATTCAGCATGAACCCCGAAAAGGTCATCAAAAGTCAACAATTGACCCAGTGAAAAGTCAACGGGTCAAAAGGAGGTCAATCGTAAAATTTTTTAATTTCAAGGTAAAAAGTCCCGGTAATTGTTCATTGGGTCTCCCTCATGCTAGAGACGATTTTTAAGAATTTTAAATGAAAGGGAGCATTGAGAAATCGAAAGGTCTTTAAGAAGAATTGTGCAGGAAATTGAAAATTTTGCCTTCAGAGGAAAAGTTGACTTTTTTTCCTTTAGGATTTTGATTTTTTTAGATATTTTTATTGAATCCAAATGGAGGGTATTTTTCTAATTACATTTAATGTCTTAAATGACATGAATTGAAATTAAGGTGCTGAATTGCTGTGAATAGTGCTGAACTGCTGTGCAGCGGCACTCAAAGTGCCCGAAGGGCAGTCAGTGAATGCTGTTGCGGCACTCAGCGAGTGCCTTTCATCTTCATTGAGTGTCGGCCTGGGCCAATTAGCATTTTTTAAGTCAAAATTCTTTTTCAATCTTTGATCAAATGAATGCACCAAACGATGCAATTTTTTGTGTACGTGTTTACTACTCGTAAGTCATGCAAACCATGCTCCCACCATCCCTAATTGACCTATCTATCCTTATCTTAGCCCCTAAGATAATGAAATTCTATTAAAAACCCCATTTTTGTCTCATTTTTAGGGGTTGGAGACTTGAATCTTGAGAGAGAGATTTGAACCTTGAAGATGAGACTTAAATCTTAAGAAGAGAGGCTGAATTTTGAAGATGAATTTGTTCTTAGAGAAATATAGAGAGAGAAACCAAAAACCCCATAGAAATCCTACCCAATTCACCCAATTCCTCAAATCTCCATTGAAGAACCTTGAACCTTCAAGGAAGAAGAAGAAGAGTATTGCTTGTAAGGCTTGGATCTCTCCAAATCAATCAAATCCTGAGAAGATCTAGAGGTTAAATACTTATTCTTATACTTATTCTACATAATTCAATCACAAATTCATAGATCTAGGATTTTTGCACATTTCCAAAACCTCTCTTCTTGCCTCATTTCATCACACACCACATAGAATTTGTGATTGAATGATCATGTGTTATTTTCATTGATTTGGGTCTAAATAGAGCTTTAGATTTAAGATTAAAAGAGTTTTTGACTTGAATTTTTCAAATAACCTTTGATTTCATTTCTTTTGTTTATATTCTTCTTATAGGATCTGTGAGATCTTCAATATCTCATTAGATCTCTTTGAGTTTGATCCTCTAGTCCCTTATGATCCTATGGTTTATATAGGGATTAAGATTGGTCAAAGTCATATCCACCCATGTTTGGTTGGGTTCAAGTATTAGTATATGATTTGGATCCTCCTACTAAGAATCTCATGGAATCCACTCCATATTCCATAGAGGCTCATGTGGATTTAGTCTTGTTTAGTCTCCAAGGACCATTAATTTGAGTGGAGAATAGGATATAATAAGTTAACATCTCTCAAGGATCATCAACTATGAGAGAAGGATTTGACTTAATAATTTCTTATGAATATCAAGTCAATATTGGTGCAGTGAATACATTAACCAACTGTGATCAAAGATTTTTTATTAAATCATGGTCCATTGGAATTGGATGAGACCAATTGGAGGATGTTCATAACTCATATATGCATCACTAGAACTTTTGTTTTGATGATATCTTATAATTAGGATGGTTTGGCCTTGTGATTTGTGAGTAGGTTGCTCTCTGTCCAAAATTTCAGAACAGTAAGTTCGTTTTAAAAGGAGTAAACCAGAGCATTAATAAAGTTTTCTTGACCTCAAATAAAATTTTCTAGGTAGTTCAATGTGTTAGAAAAATGCCCTAAAAAGATCAAAGTGTTTATGAGTTTTCTACTATTTTTAGAAAATCATACAAAAACTTTGGATAGAGAGTTGCAGATTCCAGAGTGCCGTATAGTATTTTCCCTATTTCTAGAGATTCAACCATTGGATCCTTGATTTTCTTTTTGAGTTAGAAATTAGACTCACAGATGAATAACATACTTAAAAATAATAAAGATCATTACAATTCTGTCATTGTTTTGATTAAACTTGAATAACTTTAATCTAATGGACTCCTTACAGAACAGTTCCATCCAAAACAGTAAATAATAAAGATCATTATATAAATCTCAGAAACGTTAAATATATACTTAATAAAAAGCACAAGGGTCCTTACAGAACAGTTCCATCCAAAACAGTAATAAAGAAAGATGAAAAAGATTGAGATCTCTGAAATCTCAATCCAATATTAAAAACCCAATTATAGTATCTCAGATTTGGGTATTGGAAGTAACGATTTGGGTTAAGAGATGTAAAGATGTTGATTTTTTTCATGACCCATCTCTGTACTCAGTACAATGAACTCCGAGAAAAAGAAGAATGTATAGAAACAGAGCAAAGAAACTGAAGATTCAAAATAAAAGGTATGGTTTTTTGGAATGTGGTCAATGACTTTGCTGATCATGTATGAAATCACAATAAAAAAAAAAGGACCAATTATTGAATTGAATTTTCTCTTTTCATTGAAAAAGCAAAGTAACATGGCTATACACTTACATGAACCGATTACTGAACAGGAAGAAGATCCGGGATGGTATTCAAGAGCATCTGACTTTGTGGCAGAGCCTGTTATTGACATGGAAATGAATGTGAGTTCTTTTTCTTCTTCTTCTTATACAGCCTCAGTAAAGCACATCTCCTTGAATAAAGCTAGGTAGTATGTGATGTCGTTGTGGTAGTCATAGTACACTCTTTGGATCTGCGTGCTTGTAAGTTTTTCTTACATGCGTGTTCCTTAATTTCTATGCATTCTAGTAGTGCTGCTTGCTATTTCAAGACATTCACATGGTTTGAAACTATAATTTATAAATTTAATTTGAAAGGGGGAGGACAGTAGTTTTTTATTTTATTTTTTATTGTCATTATGAGACCCTTCATAGACAACCAGCCAATTTGAATTATTGGGATAAGGCTCTTTTTTTTTCCCCTCTTCTTGCATTTTTCTTCCATTTTTGATTTTCATTATAAGACCCTTCATAGGCAACTAGCCAATCTGAGTTGATTATCATTGTTCAACAAATCATTACTTTGAACTTCTTATCCATTATCTCTATTTGTAGGAACCAAACAGTTAAAAGGTTATTTTGAGGTCCATCAATTAAATGATTATTTCCCTTTGTTGTGATTTTTTTGCATTGCAATTAACCAGTTTCCGAACATATCCTAGACTTTTTATCTCAATTTGGTTCACGAGTCTTGTAGCTTAATCCAAAGGTTGATCTAGTCATAGACAATAGACATAGTTTTCCTGAGAGAAAGACTATTCCCACTGAAAATGGGAGCTTGTTGGAAACTCAAGATAAAGATGTATTAGAGGGCCTTGGCTCAGTTAGTGTATATGATCATTGGGTTGCACCTCCAATTTCTGGTCAACGCCCAAAAGCCCGATATAAGGTTTGGCTTGTCTTAAACTTTTAAGTTTTGAATTGCTTCTTTTTCCCTTTTGCCCCTCCCCTCTTTCAAACAAAGATTTCTCGAATTTGCAGCATGGAGCAGCAGTTATTGACGACAAGATGTATCCATTTGGCGGAAACCACAATGGACGATACCTCAATGATCTTCAGGTATGGAAGTTATTTGTACAAATGCATATTTACACGTGCAATGTAGTTTTATAACCGGTATTCATTTGAAAGAGAGTTATCCCCATTTTAATATTTTTGGTAATTTGGAATTATAACGAGTTGTTTTCAAATAGAGCCACTTTCTTAATCTAGTGTGAATAATCAATCCCCTATCTCTAACTTATTTTGATTTGATGTGATTTGATTTGTCTTTTTTTAATCATTCTGCGGAACGGCGCAGGTTCTGGATTTGAGGAGTTGGACTTAGTCTAAGGTTGTAGTTAAAACTGGGGCCGATTCTCTAGAATCTCCATCTCCAGTGTTAGTAACTCCCTGTGCCGGTCATTCCTTGTTTAGTATGAGGATGAGTCCCTTCTTCACTTCATGCATATTGGATGAAACATTTTCAACTAATATTTGGACGAGTACTTTTTATTTGTATGATAACATTTTTCATTCTAGTTCCGACTATGGTCTTTGGTGATTTTTCTTCTATAGATACCATTGGAGGGAAATAAGCTTCTCTCAATTGCTGGACACACAAAGGATCCATCTCGTAGTATGCAAGGTAAAACTCATTTTAATTAAATGATTTATCATTTGTCAAGGGGTTTTAATATTGCAGAAAATTCTAACTTAGATTGTTATATATGCACACAATCACGTGGAAATATAAACCATGCCAATCATGATAATCTTTATAAGGTTGATTACCTATTTAGTCATTTGTGAAATAAAAGTAGCCTTATAAATGAGCATTTTAATGTCTATAATGACACATAGTAGTTAACATGAAGACGTGTCCATAAAGTCTTAATTTAAGATGACACCTCATCTACTTGTGAGCTTGCTTTTTTGATCCAATCCACTGGATATCATACACCATTTCCTTTCTATAGTGTGGTCACATGAACTCTCCTATTGCAGACATTCATTGACTCACTTAAATAATTTGGCTTATCCTGTGATACACCCTCTCCTGTCCCGACTCATCCTGGGAGGAGAGTATAAGTACCAGGGTTTTAGCGTGAATCAAGTACCATCTGATAGATCTACAAATTTCAAGTTTGACCATGTGTAACATTCAAACTGCCCCTCTATATGTAGCCCTCGCACTAGGCTATTTGTGTTTAATTTGGATTTTCCACTTTGTTTGCTAACTACAATCTCAAACTAAAAAATAGTTCTCTCAGTTTTTGGATTGAAGTTTGGATTCATTCAGCAAGAGTTTAGTCGTTTGCAAATGTTCCCTACATTTTTTGGTGGCTGGTACTTTAAAACAAAATGACATTATTTCTATGTGGATTTTCATAATTTCTGTTAAAAAACAAGTTTTGTTTTGTTTTCTTTCTTTTTCCTTTATCTTCGGGAGTTTCTTTCAATCCAGGAAAGCTGGTAGTTACTGGATTTTTTTCATATTTCTTAAGTGTTAATCTGCTTCCTGTTTACTTCTTATGCTTAATCTTTTGTATCTTTTTCTTCTTTTCTTGTTTTCCTTTGTGGCAGTGAAGGTGTTTGATCTCCAAACTTGTACTTGGTCAACATTAAAGACTTCCGGAAAGCCACTGGTATGTTTTTATTTATTGCTCATCGTTTTCACTTCCCTTCCCGCCTTCCGATAGGGAAGGACTAAAGAACGCCCTTCTATTGGAAGACCTCTTGTGCCTCGGCCCTATGTAATAAAAGGGTCTTGAGTAAGTTCTCTTCCACCTTAAAAAAAAAACATGTTTCCTCACAATTTTTCACAATTTGCATACTTCACGTGGTGGCCAATCCGTGACCCTAATAGGCACAAGCTTAGTGATATTCGGTGGACAAGACGCGAAGAGATCTCTATTGAATGACCTGCACATTCTGGACCTAGAAACCATGACCTGGGATGAAATATAGATGCTGTGTAAGCTTCTCTCTAGAAATTTCAGTAGCAAGTTTATTTCTCTGCCTCATTTCCTAGTTTTTTTTTTGACATTGTTGAGATATTTTGAGGTTTCTGCATCTTCATAATTATGTAGGGGGCTTCCACCTTCGCCAAGGTCGGATCATGCTGCTGCAGTGAATGCAGAACGTTACCTTCTCATCTTTGGTGGGGGCTCACATGCTACTTGCTTCAACGATCTGAATGTTCTTGATTTTTAAGCTGTAAGATAACTTCATCATGGAAGTGTTGGTCATTGTTTCATTATCAGATTAATCATATTTATTATGTATCATGAATTTTGTAGATGGAATGGTCGCAACCTGTATAATAGGGTGAGATACCATCTCCACGGGCTGGCCATGCGAGCGTGACAATTGGCGAGAATTGGTTCATTGTTGGTGGCGGTGACAATAAGAGTGGTATGTATTTGAAAATGTAGCATTTAAATGGAAAATGCCCTGTAGTCACCAGAAATATTATATGCTGAAAAGTAATTTCGAGGGGTGATGTAGATTATTTCTTGAGTTCATCGTATAGGATGCCAAACTTGATGTTCAGAATACGGTTGCATACCCTTAATTCTTCGATTATTAGGGCCTTTTCCTGGCCCAAACACAAAAATTTTGTTGTAATTTGCCAGTTAATATATTGTTTTGGTCCTTTTGGACTTTTTCTTAAGTTTGGCCATTAGGCAGCCTTTGAAATTCCTAAATGTGCATGGAGACTTTCAATATGAGCAGTTTTATGTTTTTGGACTAATATTATTTCAGTAGGAGCTTCAAAAGTGGAAAATACCCAAATAAGCAGTCCAAACCTACCATGCGATCTTATTCTTTGTCTGGTTTACTATAATTTCAATCGGCTGCTTCAAATGTTGTCCTGTTAGTATCCAAGCCTATGACGTAACAATGCTCATTAGAGTCTGACTTTCTGAATGGAAATAGGATACCTTGCATTTGAGTAGTTAATATTCATTGCTAAAAGTTGCAAAAATGAAGTACTTACAAATTACAACGAGGCTGCGAATGGCCCAGTTAACTGGGTCCATCGTCTCCCTCAGTTAGGTGCGGGTTTGAGCCTCATCCCCCAATTCCGTTATGAAATTTGTGATTTACGTTTTTCTTTTACATTGTAGTCCATGTATTCAAGACAACCAGATGATGAAGTAGTTATAAACGCAATTAAAGATCTTGGAGGTATTTTTCAACTTGCATTTTGCTTTGGTCAATTTTTAGGATTTTTAGGAGGATTTAGTACGAGTATGCCTACGGGGTGGCGTTTTATGTGTTTTACTTGCTATTTAGGTTGTAAACCTTAACAAGTACGCCTGCAGGGTGGCATTTTATGTGTTCTTGCTTTGTCTCTTTCGATCACTTAGACTTGAAAAAATTTAGTTTTTGAGGTTTTGAGTAGTGAAATGGTAAACCGCTTAACCAAATGCCACGAAACCTTACTTATGCCTCAAACATGCCTAAAGAAACTTGTGGGAACTAACCGAATGCATAACAGAATCACGGTTTACAAATAATATGAAAAAATGACTTTTTCATCACTTAGACTTGAAAAAAATTAGTTTTTGAGGTTTTGAGTAGTGAAACGGTAAATCGCTTAACCAAACGCCACGAAACCTTACTCACACATCAAACATACCTAAAGAAACTTGTGGGAACTAATCGAATGCATAACGGAATCACGGTTCACAAATAATGCGAAAAAATGACTTTTTCATCACTTAAACTTCAAAAAAAAAAAAGTTTTTGAGATTTTGAGTAGTGAAATGGTAAACCGCTTAACTTAAATGCAATGAAACCTTACTCATATCTCAAACATACCTAAAGAAACTTGTGGGAACTAAACGAATGCATAACGGAATCACAGTTTACAAATAATGCGAGAAAAATGACACTTTCATCACTTGGGCTTGAAAAAGCTTAGTTTTGAGGGTTTTGATTAGTGAAACGGTAAACTGCTTAACTGAATGCCAAAACACTTACTCACACCTCAAACATGCCTAAAGAAACTTGTGGGAACTAACGGAATGCATAACGGATTCACGGTTCACAAAAAACGCGAAAAAATGACTCTTTCATCACTTAGGCTTGAAAAAGCTTAGTTTTGGGGATTTTGAGTAGTGAAATGGTAAATCGCTTAACCGAACGCCATATAACCTTACTTGCACCTCAAACATGCCTAAAGAAACTTGTGGGAACTAACGGAATGCATAACAGAATCACGGTTCACAAAAATGCAAAAAAATGACTCTTTCATCACTTAGGCTTGAAAAAGCTTAGTCTTGCGGGTTTTGAGTAGTGAAAGGGTAAACCGCATAACCGAATGCCATGAAACCTTACTCGCACCACAAACATTCTTCAAGAAACTTGTGGAAATTAACGGAATGTATAACAGATTCACGATTCATAAAAAATGGGGAAAATGACTCTTTCATCGCTTAGGCTTGAAAAAGCTTAGTTTTGGAGTAGTGAAACGGTAAATTGCTTAACTGAATGCCACAAAACCATACTCGCACCTCAAACATGCCTAAATAAACTTGTGGGAACTAACGGAATGCATAATGGATTCACGATTCACAAAAAATGCAAAAAAAATGACTCCTTCATCACTTAGGCTTGAAAAAGCTTAGTTTTAGGGGGGTTTTGAGTAGTGAAATGGTAAACTGCTTAACTGAACGCAATGAAACCTTACTCGTACCTCAAACATGCCTAAAGAAAATTGTAAGAACTAACAGAATGCATAACGGATTCACGGTTCACAAAAAAGGCAAAAAAAATGACTCTTTCATCACTTAGGCTTGAAAAAGCTTAGTTTTGGGGTTTTTGAGTAGTGAAACGATAAACCGCTTAATCGAATGCCACAAAACCTTATACGCACCTCAAACATGCCTAAAGAAACTTATGGAAACTAACGGAATGCATAACGGAATCACGATTCACAGAAAATGCGAAAAAAATGACTCTTTCATCACTTAGGCTTGAAAAAGCATAGATTTGAGGGTTTTGAGTAGTGAAACGGTAAACCGATTAACCGAATGCCAAGAAACTTTACTCATACCTCAAACACGCCTAAAGAAACTTGTGGGAACTAATAGAATGCATAACGGATTCACGGTTCACAAAAAATGCGAAAAAATGACTCTTTCATCACTTAGGCTTGAAAAAGCTTAGTTTTGGGGGTTTTGAGCAGTGAAACGGTAAACTGCTTAACCGAATGCCACAAAACCTTACTCGTATCTCAAAAATGCCTAAAGAAACTTTTGGGAACTATCAAAATGCATAACAGATTCCCGGTTCACAAAAAAACACGAAAAAATGACTCTTTCATCACTTAGGCTTGAAAAGCT
Organism: Hydrangea macrophylla; assembly: GCA_033977485.1. Taxonomy (NCBI): domain Eukaryota; kingdom Viridiplantae; phylum Streptophyta; class Magnoliopsida; order Cornales; family Hydrangeaceae; genus Hydrangea; species Hydrangea macrophylla. The sequence goes on along the minus strand of CM066988.1, from coordinate 92,271,655 downwards.
TAGTTTTGCGAGTTTTGCGGGTTTTGAGTAGTGAAATGGTAAACCGCTTAACTGAATGCCACAAAACCTTACTTGCACCTCAAACATGCCTAAAGAAACTTGTGGGAACTAATGGAACGTATAACGGATTCACGGTTCACAGAAAATGCAAAAAAAAATGACTCCTTCATCACTTAGGCTTGAAAAAGCTTAGTTTTGGGGTTTTGAGTAGTGAAACGGTAAACTGCTTAACCGAATGCACCAAAACTTTATTTGCACCTCAAACATACCTAAAGAAACTTGTGAGAACTAACGGAATGTATAATGGATTCACGGTTCACAAAAAATGCAAAAAAAGACTCTTTTATCACTTGGGCTTGAAAAAGCTTAGTTTTGGGGGTTTTGATTAGTGAAATGGTAAACCGCTTAACCGAATTCCACGAAACCTTATTCTCACCTCAAACATGCCTAAACAAACTTGTGGGAACTAACAGAAGGCATAACGGATTCACGGTTCTCAAAAAATGCGAAAAAATGACTCTTTCATCACTTAGGCTTGAAAAAGCTTAGTTTTGGGGGTTTTGAGTAGTGAAACAGTAAACCGCGTAATTGAACGCCATGAAACCATAATTGCACCTCAAACATGCCTAAATAAACTTATGGGAACTAACGGAATGCATAACGAATTCACGGTTCACAAACAACGCGAAAAAAATGACACTTTCATCACTTAGGTTTGAAAAAGCTTAGTTTTGGGGGTTTTGAGCAGTGAAACGTTAAACCGCTTAACTGAATGCCACAAAACCTTATTCGCACGTCAAACATGCCTAAAAAAACTTATGGGAACTAACGGAATGCATAACGATTCACGGTTCACAAAAAATGCGAAAAAATGACTCTTTCATCACTTAGGCTTGAAAAAGTTTAGTTTTGGGTGCTTTGAGTAGTGAAACAGTAAACCGCTTAACCGAATGCCACAAAACCTTACTCGTACCTCAAACATGCCTAAAGAAACTTGTGGGAACTAACCGAATACATAACGGATTCACGGTTCACAAAAAGCGCGAAAAAATGACTCTTTCATCCCTTAGACTTGAAAAAGCTTAGTTTTGGGGGTTCTGAGTAGTGAAATGGTAACCCGCGTAACCGAATGCCACGAAATCTTACTCACACCTCAAACATGCCTAAAGAAACTTGTGGGAACTAACATAATGCATAAGGGATTCACGGTTCACAAAAAACGCAAAAAAAATGACTCTTTCATCACTTAGGCTTGAAAAAGTTTAGTTTTGGAGGTTTTGAGTAGTGAAACAATAAATCGCTTAACCGAATGCCACAAAACCTTACTCGCACCTCAAACATTCCTAAAGAAACTTGTGGGAACTAATGGAATGCATAACGGATTCACGATTCACAAAAAATGTGAAAAAAATGACTCTTTCATCACTTAGGCATAAAAAAGCTTAGATATGGGTTTTTGAATAGTGAAACGGTAAACTGCGTAACCGAAAGCCACAAAACCTTACTCACTCCTCAAACATGCCTAAAGAAACTTGTGGGAACTAACATAATGCATAACGGATTCACGGTTCACAAAAAACGCAAAAAAAAAATGACTCTTTCATCACTTAGGCTTGAAAAAGTTTAGTTTTGGAGGTTTTGAGTAGTGAAACAATAAACCGCTTAACCGAATGCCACGAAACCTTACTCGCACCTCAAACATGCCTAAAGAAACTTGTGGGAACTAATGGAATGCATAACGGATTCACGATTCACAAAAAATGTGAAAAAAATGACTCTTTCATCACTTAGGCATGAAAAAGCTTAGTTTTGGGTTTTTGAATAGTGAAACGGTAAACTGCGTAACCGAAAGCCACAAAACCTTACTCGCTCCTCAAACATGCCTAAAGAAACTTGTGGGAACTAACGAAATGCATAACTGATTCACAGTTCACAAAAAGCGCAAAAAAAATTACTCTTTCATCTTTCCGAGTCCCTGAACACATTGTGGTCTCTCAAAACCCTCAAACATAGTTTATTCTTTTATTATTTTGTATACAACTAATTAATGAAAACTTTTTCTTTTTTGTAGGTACAAAGTTTCACACTTTAATGGATGGTTCTAACAAGCGAACCACTTTTTATGTTGAACTAATTCTTTTTTGTTGCTATCATAGTTTTGTTAGTACTTTTTGATGAATATGTATATGTTATTAGTTTAGCACTTGTCTCGGATCGATTGTATATTTTTTTTGTTCATCTCAATAAATTGGTTGATATTGAGATGAATCAATGAAATTTAGTAGTTGAAATAGATTATTGAGTTGGATTTAATTTTGTACAGGGTGGTATTGTATATATGTACAGGGTGGTAGATATTGTTATTACAAGGTGGTATTTATGTCACTTTTATAGTATTTATGTCACTTTTAAGACTTTTATGTAATAATTTTGTTTGGTTTTTATGTCACTTTTCTACTTTTATATCACTTTAGGTGAAAAGTGACATAAATAAAATGGTATTTATGTCACTTTTAAGTATTTATGTCGCTTTAAGACTTTGATGTTATAATTTTATTTGGTATTTATGTCACTTTTCTATTTTTATGTCACTTTATGTTAAACATAAATAAAATGGTATTTATGTCACTTTTAAGTATTTATGTCACTTTTAAGAATTTGATGTAATAATTTTGTTTGGTATTTATGTCACTTTTCTACTTTTATGTCACTTTAGGTCAAAAGTGACATAAATAAAATGGTATTTATGTCACTTTTTATTAACAAATGTGTTGGTTTTGTGAAATATTTATGTCACTTTTAAAACATTTATATCGCCTCCATTTATGTCACTTTTTACTAAAAAGAAAAGTGACATAAATACTAAAAAACTGACATAAAAGGCCGTTTTCCTTGTAGTGTTCTTGGATAAAGTTGGATTTAGTTGAACTTAATTGAACATAATCATGGGTGTTCCTTATGATCATGTTGGGATTGTAGCATCTCTTTATGGACATTACATTGGCTCCTAGTTGAGACTTGTATATCTATAGAGGTGCTATGTTCCCAATTAGTTAAAAGGAATTCATAGGTATGTCAATTCTCTTTCTTCTTGATAGATTTAAGCTAGACATTTTTAGAAATAATTATTTGATATTATATATCTTGTCTAAAGCATGTGGACTAACCCTTGTTTTGTAGCACTTTGGAGGTATGACTTCTCATCTCTTCTCTGGTTTATATCACTTTTTGATTTTATTGATTTTCGACTTCATGCGCGATACCTTAGAATTAGGTATTGCCCTATTTGTATATATGTGCTACAAACCTTTTCCTAAGATTTCTATTTTGTGTGCATTACACGTTTAATATTCGCGACGGGATCCCGGGTAAGTTTCCTAGTTCCCTATTTGCATATCATTTTGCTTGCTAATTGAACTATGTGATTTTGTATGCCTTTTATCGTTAGCAATTTTGCACTCTTTTGACATGCTTGTGCCATGTATACTTATATATATGTATTAGTTGAGGGCATGCTTAGATTAATAATTCGATTAAAAATGATATTTAGTAGAGACCTATCACAAGATAGGATGAAGGGGGTGTTTTAGTCCGCCGGGCTCCTTCCCCTTTCATTCCATAATCCCCGGACCCATTTTATCTTTGGTTTCACAAAAGATCGGTTTGCTTTTAAAATAGTTTCTTAATTTTCCTTTTAAAAATTAAGTGGCGACTCTTTGTATTTGAATTTGAATTTGAAAATTGTCTTAAAATTAAAAGTGGGCCCAAATGCTGGTATCCACAACATGATTTTAGGTTTTCTTTGTTTTCCACCCTTTAAGACCTATAACCTATCCAGGTAAATAATAAAATTTTCTTAATTTGCCCCTTTGAGCGTTGAAAGTGCCTCTCTTTCTTTAATCACCATGACCCTTTTTTTTCTGCTCTAACTTGGCCAACTTGGAGTTTACTATTGAAAGATTGATAAACTTTTAGTGGTAATAAGGCGATGTGTCGATTGAGAAGAAGAAGAAAACCAGATGATGTTTAGGGTAGTTGCTTTGGTATTCAATGAATATTCATTTCAAAAGTAACGAAAAGGAAAAAGAAAATTGTTGAAAGAAGAAAAGAAAAAAAAAAGAAGAGGAAAGAAATAAAAAGAAAAATGAAAGAAGAGAATGAAAAGATGAAAGTTGGTAGAAGAATAAATGAAAGAAATTGAACATGCCTTACAATGTCATTCTAAAGATTACTTGATGAATCTATTCTATACTTTTTCATTGCCTGAGCCACGTTACAACCTTTGAAAAGTTCTATTTGATCCTAAAAAACATGGTTTGGATATGTAAACGATGGGAAGGGGATTAAAACATGGTAATGACTAATTTTTTTAATTGTTGGCATCCTATCCATGAGACTACCGTTCTTTCGTGTCATTCGTCTTTTTTGAGTCATATGTGAGCGTTTCTCGTTTTGAAAACATATTTCCTTTGCTCTCATTTATTATAAAGATTACACATGTTTTGAATATTTCATTTGAGAGTGTAATTAACATTGTGAGATTCGTAGTCGAAGCATAGTTGGATGGTTATCCGAGTTATATTCCAAGTTCATGACATGCGTGTATTCATTTGACTACCACATCATACACGTGCAATTTTATGAGAAACTCTATTGATTTATACGATGCATGTGCTTGGGATTTTTTTTCATGACGTAGGTAAACGTTTGTTTCCATTTCTTCTTGTTCGTTATTCTATTTCAAGTCATTGTTTTATAATAAGGAGTATTGAATGTAATGTTTTTTGTTTTTAACAAAACTTTTCATGTTCAAGTTAATAAAGATGGTTGTAGGTGTCTTATTCAACGAGAACCCTCACGAGACTTCACTCATCCTACTAGGGACACCTAGGGGTTTAAAAGGCATGCTGCATATGCTAAATGCAATCGCGTTGCCTGTGACAGTGAGTTAGGATTTAATTGTACTTTAGATTAATTTTTATGTTTCTCTTTGCTCGAGAACTAGCAAAGTGTAGGTTTGGGGGTGTGATCGGGAATGAATAGTTCCCGTTTATAGTTTTGAAGATACGCTTTGTTAGCCTACTTCATTTAATTATTAAGTGTTTTTAATAAGTATTCTATGTTTTGTAGGTTTTGGGGCTTTAACGTGAAAATCCACTAAAATTCAATGATTAGTGGCTTTAGACGATATTTTATGCTCAAAAGGTCATTCCGGTGAAAGCTGGAGACAGTACAGCCTCTGTAAATGGCATTTTTGACAAGAAATACTTTGGATTTGAGAAATTTCTCCAGAGATATAAAATGTAGATCTGCGAGTTACAGACGCGTGACCATAAATAGTGAGTCAATATGAGATCTCAGTCAAAAGTTATTGTAATTCTACGATCGGTGCGCAAAGTTGAGAAAATTTGATAAAAGTTGGAAAATGGCATCTCGTTGGAGCGACCCGCGCGAGCAACTTGTTGAAAAAGTCAAAAACATGTAGTTCGATGTACTAAAGAGCCCTATGCAATCCAAATTCACTAAACACGTCTAGAAACGTAAAAAAAAAAATAACAGTTTTAGCGCGATTACGTTTAAAAAAGCCTCCTAATCCTTCCAAAATCTATATATTTATATATATATATTTATATATATATCATATTCTAAATCAATTTTGGGGTTACACAACATTATACAAATCATTCAACAACAAAACTTCAACAACTGAAGAGGGAGAAGCAAGGAGAAGAAGAAGAAGACCAAGGATTTCTATGGCCTCCTCCATCAACCTCTTGCCAATCTTTGATTATATGGCCGCCTAGACCGATATCTAGGGTTTTAATGAAACCCTAGCCAAGTAATAGGGTGTATTTTATGTTTTTCTTTTAGTTTTATTATGTATGGATGATGATTACATGTTTAGAGGATTTTAATTAATAAAATCGTATTCATTGATTAAATCGTTACTTTCAAAATCTATTCTTGTCTTAGATCTATTTTTGGATGTGATATACTCAATAGTCTATATTTGTTGTGCTTGTATGGATTATTTACATGTAATAGTGCTTATTTGAATTGTGATATCAAGTAGTCGAATAGTTCATGCCTAGGGAAGACGGAGTGTGCCGCAACCCTAGTTTAGTGTGAGACACTCCGTACTAACTGAAGATGAATTATGTTGATGCTTGAATCATAGTTATCTTCTTGACTAAGGAATCGGGCTTGTAGCTACAATTCTCCATTATCATCCAATGTAATAAGATAATTGAATGTATAAATACCCTTATTATGAAGCTAGTGGTGGATTTGCAATCCTAGGTTCAATACACATATTTATCAAAACAACTTTAAATCGCTTTCATAGTTAAATTTAATTCCTTAGTTTCTTAGTTTAATTAAAATCAAAATTAAAATTCTATTTTCTTAATTAACTAGGTTTAGGTTTTAAAATTAAAGTATTTTAGTATTTCAATCTCTGTAGGTTCGACCTCTACTTCTATAGTACAAATCTTTTAAAGTAGAGTAAATTTTTATATCTTGATTTTGATGAGATCACGTAGTATGTTGGAAGTAGGTGTCAAATCCACAAAGATTGATGCAAGAACAACGTTTGGGAAGTTTAAAAACTAATTACAATGCTAAAAAGAAGAAATAAGAAAAGATGATAAAGAAAAGGAAAAAAAATGACTTTGCGTCTTTGGGGTTTTTGTTTGCTTTTGGGAAGATTAAAGGGAAAACTAATCTAAAAAGTAATAGGTTGGAATCATTTCCCCCATCTTGGGTCATAACAAGATGAAATGGACTAATGCTTTAAGCACACTCTAAGGTAACATCTCAATGTGGCATATTATTAAACACAAGGAGTGAATCTATGTGTTAAATGAAAGGAGCTTTGAGATTTCCATAGAAACGGATTTGAAGCTAACGTTTGACTATCAAGAATGCATGACATACAAGATGAAGCCTCCATGGCTTCTAATCCGAATGATTTGTCCACCCTACACTAACTAATCTACTTGGTGGATAATTCATCTATGAAGCCTTCAAAAGGTAGTACTTAAAACCCAAGAGTTTGAAAAATCAAAGATGCTTGACATCAAAGATGAAGACTCTAAGTTTTAAATCCCACACACAAAATTTATCAAACACATGGAATGCAAAACACAAGGTTACATAATATTCCATATGAAATACATAGGGTAAGATTCAAAGTCTAAGTTTTGACAATCAAAGATGCAAGACAAATAAGATGAAGCCCCTAGTTTTGAATCATACACAAATGAACCTTAGAAATACTACAGCATTAAATCCAAGAGTTCATGATCCACAACCTAAGTAAATCTAACTAATAATGGAAAATATAGCAATGTCATCAAAGGAAACGAGGTAGAAGATATTCTTAGCCATTAAAACTTCAATCCAAGTTTCAAGTTTACAACAATGAAGAGAAATGGAAGGGAACCCAAGGGGGTTCCAAAATGAGAGCAAAATGATAGATAAAATGCAAGATCCCTAAAATAAAACCATCTCATCCTATTTATACCAAACCCACAAAATGGCAAACTTGTAAATAAAAGATGAGAAGTCAACAGCAGGGGCTGATCGATTCCAAGCAAAACTCCGGATAAATCCGTTATTCCAAAAACGCGAGCAGAATCTTCGTTCAGGATCTCGGATCGATCCGGCCTGATCTACCCTTTGAGAACAGATCGATCCAATATTGAAATTCTGGGCAGTAGCTTCCTTCAAATACGCAGATCGATCCGTGTGAAAAGCCAAATTGATCTGACTTTCTGAAATCTTCTCTACAGGTCCTAAATCAACATCGGATCGATCCTCTCCTTAGACCCAGATCGATCCGACTCTGCAGGACTATATTTTTTTTGCCCTTTTTAAGGTAAGAACCAAAATGCTTGGTTCTAACTTCTACCAAGCTCCCAAAATCTGCAAGAAAGATGTTTTATTAGTAAAAAGCGAACAACAACAAGAACAACAAAAGTACAATTTATTCATTAAATCTCCCAGTATAAATGATAATTCGTGTCCAATAAGGGTAAAATCATGAAGTCAAGAATGCAATATTGAACACGAATCAGTGATTCAATAGCACTTATCATTGTTTGATACAATCCAGAGGAGTATGTATGAAGTTTTTCTAAAATATGTTTTTTGTTCGAAACAACTTTAGTGATGTAAAGATACTCAATATTACCCTCGTTAATGGTTTCAATGTGGTATCCATTTCGACGGATATCCTTGAAACTGAGCAAATTTCTTTGGGATTTGCTAGAGTATAAAGCATATTCTAAATGAATCATTGTTCCTTTTGATAAAATAATGCTCATTTTTTTAGAGCCCTCAATGATACTTGCAGTACCAGATATTGTGTTGACATTATCTTATGCTATTTCAAGTCCAAGAAATATCTCTGGTCTTGAAGAATGGTGTGTGTAGTTGGACTATCAACCATACATATATCTCCATCTTTCATTGTACAATCTATCAAGTAATAAGATACATATATTATTATAACCAACAGAAAATGTTTATACATTATTAAGAAAGCAAAGATACAAGCGTAGTACAATAAGGCAATCTAATACATAGCATAGTTGTTCAACCCAAATTCGTTGTTGTTTAAGCAATCGATGTTAGCATTAGGGTCGACCAATAAATCAGTAACATCCAAGTGGGTTATACCCAATGGGTTATTATGGTTTGCAAAATGTGTCTCTATATCTTTTTCTTTCCTTTGAGTGATGCTTGATAGAGATCTATTAAGTGTTTATTGGAGAGTGGGTTGTATGACTACGTAAGAATCAACAGATTTAGGGCAGCGACTGCTTGCCTCTGTGGATTCACAGGCCAGCTATTTCTTCTCTATTTCATACCTTGCTTATTCTATTTGCTTGCTTTAATTCTTAAAAGTATTTGGATAATTTTTAGCCAAAGATTTCAAAGTAATTTATATAAAAAGCTGTATAACAATAACCACATCATTATTTGTAACGTCTCTAATACAATGAAGGTTTAGGCATATGGGGAAAAGGGATTCCCCTGGAAATAGGGCAGATGGATAAAGGGATTTGATTGGATTGAGTTACCACTCCAATAGACTTGTACTCACAATCACCTACAAGTGGGATGAAATCTATTACCACTGAGCTATCCCTTCATCCCATGTAATTCGTTAGTTTGGTATTATATCAAATCAAAAAACTTAGTTTAGATATAGGAATTCCTTCAAAATTGGACTGTACCACTGCCATTGGGCCAAGGGGCTAGATCAATACAAAGCCTAAACAAGGCCATTGGAAAAATCACAAGGAAAAGGCCCATCTCTACCAAACCATGTTGTATATTAATTTTATTTAGGTTTTGTTTTGTAGTAGTATATAATCTACATGCAAAAATTTATAGCATATGAATGAATAATTGAATATCATAGTGGCATACTGTTATTTGCTTATTTTAGAACTTTAATGACCTATAGACAAACTAGAAATAGAGCCATAATTTAAATATAAAAAAAAACAACTAGAACACAGACTTCCGACCTTTTTTTTTCCCTTCAAAATTTCAAATTTCGGGAGTAAACATTCAATGCAACGGGGATATCACGTCAGCAAAATAACATACTCACAGATTTGGAATTTGTGTTTATGTGGATAAGATTTTCACTGAAAATAGGGGGTGTAGATGTATAAATAAAGGGTTCAAATTTTATTGTTATACCATGTCAGCAAAATAACCGTTTGTAATACCCGTAAAATTTCTGATAATTATAAAATAAGTCCTCGTATTTTTGTTTGGATTTCCATTGTCCTGTATAAAGTATACGTGTTTATAAAATTAATAACTTAGACTACAAGTTACAACCCGGACTGACTCGTCATGCTATATTATAAAATCTGTGTTAATTTAGACTGCATGGCATGTGTTTTCATACGCCGGCGGAATCATACAAATATAGTAAGATAAGTACTTACCCGAAATGGCCATGTAATACCTAACCAACCTAAAGCCATTGGATACAAACTTCACCCAAATGCCCCTTCTATACCCGTCGGGTTTACCCCTACATACCCAAACTGTCGGCCACTAACTCTCCTCCCGAGTACACATCACCTTCACTCAATCACTCTCCATCAATCCCTCATTTAGATATGGGAAACAGATTCTCAAATCTATTAATGTATATATGTGTATGTATATGTGACTGTTAGTCTGTGTATATAAATAGACCCTTGAGAGAGGGAAAACCATCGAGAGAGAGAGAACCACTAAGAGAGATAGAGAAGGAGAAGGAGAAACACACACACACGCGCGCGCGCGCAGAGGCCGAGGGAGAAGAAAGGCGCAGAGGAGAGAAAGAGAGGAGCTGACCAGAGATGAAGAAGAAGATCAAAACTCCCTGAGGTATAAACCCCCATATTTTTCCTTTTTGAATCATTCTTGTACACTCACACACCCTCACATACACTCCCAGACCCCCCTTTATGAACCAAATAGAGCCTAAGGCTCTTGACTGCTCCAAAACCTCCATTACAGCTCCTCACCGGAGCTCAAATTATCAACATCAACCAAACGACTCCTAACTGGTTCCTAACTGACCGAAAAGATCCCTTTAGTACCCCTCTCGAGCAGTTTTTCAAATGGTACACGTCTGGTTAGCCATGCATGCGATTATTCCCTTCAAACCTAAAAATGATAATGGTTTGGTTAGAATAGCAAATGAGATAAGTGGACCATGGGCCCCTAGTATGTTGTAGAGGACTTCAAACTGAACCATTTGGCATTGGTTTTATCAATTTACATGGGGAGATGAGAAAGATATGAGGAGTTGAAGTTTTCTGGTGAAAAACGGGCTCGCCGACGGAAAGATGGCTCGTCGGAGAAGAAAAGGAAAAGGGTTATATCGTTTACCCATTTTAAACAAATCGGGTTGGGTCATGGGTTTGGGTATGGGTTTGTTTGTTTATATAAATGGGTAATGAGTCGGGTTATATTAATTATAAATGAGACGGGTCGGATTTTTAAAGTTGGATCGTCTAGTTAGTTTAAATGGATAGTTCGTTTGACCGGGTCGGATTCGGGTCAGACACGTGGGTTTGTGAATTATTATTTTAGTTTATTATTGTCATGACCCATCCCACTACGCGTGGAAATAGGACACGTGGCACGCCACCAAGGCTCATCCAATCATTAAATAACTATACGCAGCGGAAAAGAACTTTAAAACAACTTTGAGTATTTAAAACTTTAGGAAACGATACCCTCCGAGTTGTAAAATTCGTATAAAATTGAAAACGTAATCATATTTCAAGACAATTGAATTTATGTTGAAAGGGTTCCCAAAGGTGCCTTAGGAACCAATCAAAACCTTTTGAAAATTTCTGAAAGTAGTAGAAAAACATTTCATGCATGGGGTATTTTGACCGGTCGAACGACCCCTTTCGACCGGTCGAATGACCTTGTAGCAGAATTCCTTCTAGCAACAGAATTTTGCTAAAGCATCACCCAACCTTCACCCATTGCAACACTTTAAATATATTCCAATCTTTTCAATCTTTACCAAAGTTATAAGGACAAGTATAACAACTTGCCTAAGTTTGAAAAATGTTAACTAATGAAGTTAAGGATATGATTGGATCAAATCTTATAAGTGCTACAACAAAATTCATAAAACATGAAATTCAACATGTTAAACATCAAGACGCGAACTCAATAGTTCCGAGTCACTACCAACCAACTTAAAAGATTTTTAAAAGAATATTACAATAACCCAATAATAATCCAGAGCTTTCTATGATTCGATTACAAGAATCTAAACCCCAATTCCTTCGAATGATCCCAACGGCCTCATCCCTCACGTTCCATCTTGCCTTTCTTCATACCTGCAATGGAGTAAATCTCCATTGCTCAGCTATATGCTGAGTGCACAATTTCTAACATATGCATATATGGCAAATCATGCTTTAATCTCATAATCACATCAAATAGTCTTCAGGGAGAGAGACACGCATTCATCCGGTATATCGGCAAGCCCAAAGTCTATCAACCGCGATTCCAATGGCAAGCCCAGAGTCTATCAACCATTGCACCCAACTGCTCTGGCAGGGCCGGTTCCCAAACCAAGCAAGTAGTCGTCGCTACTATAACTCTCAAACATCGAGAGGCGTACCCCGGCATAAACTTGTATCAAACTCCCTTTTGACCCACATAGACACATAGCATGCTCATATAATCAAATATACGTGCTCGTGTAAAATTAGACATGCTTTTCACATTTAAGTGCGTGCATAATTAACGGGCCTAAGTTTAACACATGGATCTTGTCCGGATCTCAATTTCGTCGTCGAAAATTAAAACATATAATTTCCTTATATCTCATAGGCTAGAAATTCATACCTCGAGCTATCGTCGTATAACTTTGAGGGAACGACTAGAAGCCCGATTAAAGTCAAATCTCCGATCCTACGCAAAACCTATAAGTTTACACGCGTTTTCCCCAAATTTCCAACATTAGGACTTTTATAAAAACTATGCCAAACAAGGCCTAAGTGGTATCAAAATGAAGCTCCTACCTTGGGGAGTTCAAATATGAATTTTTGTTGAAAACAAACGGACAGAAGTCCGTCGATTTGCGTCATGAAGCTCTAAGTTCCCAAAAACCCCCAAATCTCCTTTTTGATTTGAATTTGGAAAAGTTGTGAAGAACAAAATATCTTGCCTCTACTATATATAGGCAATATTTTTAGAAATTACGTTTACCTCCCCATGAGTTTCCAAAACTCTAAATTAACTCCCGAAACGATGCACACGTCCATTTTATACCTTTACGAGTGAAAACTATAAATTACAAAAGTTTTCGACTGAGTTCCGTTTGTCGCCGTAATTTCATTCTAAAAACTATTTTCGTGGAATTTCTAGATAACCTACCTTTTATGTAACGTATCACATTGGTTATCTCTAATTCCTTCCAATTGATCTCTAACAAGATCAAACTATCAGAAAAGTACACAAAACATGTATATTCACTATTCACATATACCAGCTAATTCAAATAACATTTAATCCACATAAATGCCATTTAATCATGTCAAGTTCCTCATGAATTACCAACTTCCCGAGTCCTCGATTGACAGTCACCGTTGACCCTCAGTCAACTCCATTCCAATTATTAATCAACATTAATAATTCTCAGAAATCTCAGATATGCATTTTAAACCAATGATTTTCTGGGACGGGCGTGACAATTATTCTGTTTTATTTATGAATAGTTTAAAAATGTTTATAATTGATTTTAAAATATATAAAAATAGTATTAGTGTTATCCAAAAAATTCTGGAATACTATAATCTAATATTTATAATATTCTGAAATTATATTTAAGCATCTATATGTATTATTTATCTTATTTTGAATAAATGATAATCATTAGTCTTTTCTCAAATGAATATAGTTATTATTTAGTAATGATAAGTTATTTTAAAATAGTTTTAAATATCATAAATTAGTTTAAATATTCTAAAATATTATATTAATTAATATTCTTATATTCTAGAATTAATAAGGTACAAATTATATATTATGCTTATAATTATTTAGTCAAAATAAATTATAAGTATTAGTTTTATATTAAAATAATTAGGTAATGAATACCTAATGACCACTTTGAACATATAGGAAAATTATATTAATTTCCCTAAGGCGTAATACCTTTGTTTTTATAAATTTTTAATTATAAAAACTCCAACCTTAGTATTTTATTTTGTTATAAAAGACCCGTTTGGTTGTATTTAATTTACTCAAATACCAAACAAACTCCAAAAATTAGGAGAAAAATACTACTAGCCTATTTTAAGACCTAGGATTTAATAAAAATATTTATAAAGACCCAATATCCTCCTAAAATATATTTATAATTAAAGGATTCCTTAGTTCATTATTGAACGATTAAAACTTCAATAATTCATAATAAATGAACCATAGCTCAGAAAAATACGCAGTCAGTTCCCAGAGTCTTAGAATAATATCCAGACCTATCCCCTTAAGTTTGATGACCGTTTGACAAGGTCAAAAATACAGCTTACGGTTAGGGCCTATACTGGTATAGAAAATCTAGCTTTTTATATAACAGACTCCGATTTGAGTTTAGACAATGGCATTAGACTTAGAATGATGTCTATATCATCATGTTAAGGTTTAGGAACCTATATAACACAATTTACCACTATGCCCTTAATTCTAGTGCACATATTAACCGTCATTCTATGTATTAATATGAATTGTAGGGACTGAGCTACGTTTGTATTCTCAAATCCACATCGAGGTGAGTTGTCCTAACGTAATTATAGAAATACTCTTGTGTGTTATGTAAATACCCAATTTGTCTTGTGTAGACATAACTGTTGAGTATTTTATATGTGGATGTTAAGATTTACTATCTATATGATGAACGCATGTTTAGATAACTATACTCCATGCTTAGTTTATAATTGTTGTTATGATTCATGTTCATTATGTTTTACGATTATACAATCACATGAACATTCATATGGACGTAGTCGAGTCATGATGTCAATATTGACGTCTGCATGGTTAGTCGAGGAGATTAACACAATGTTACTCCCATGCATAATTTAGTGGACCGCGAAGGTCCAAGTTGTATAGTCAAATCAATGGGAACAACGATAATGCTATAGAGGCCCTACTAGGCGCCGATAGCAAAAGTACCCATTTGAATTAATGGAGAAAACCATGAGTTGGTGGCTTATACGCTATAGAGGCCATGCTAGGCGATGACAGCAAAATATCCATCTAGGTATCTAATATAATGGTTACTACATGAAATGCTATGGGGCCCTGTTAGGCGACGGTAACAATATAACCATTATATTCTCCAGGCAAGGTCATGAGGACCTAAGAGTAAAGTGATTACACCGTTTTAAAACCAAAACTGCTATGTGGCCCTATTAGGCGACGATAACAACGTAATCATTCTACTCTAAGCTAACGGCGTTACACTGGTAATGTAACAAGTCACATGAATCGTTAACGATGTCTGAATAAAGTCGAATATATCAATACTGCATTGTATCATCATACTATTATGTCATATGTTTATAAATTCTTAGTTCAAGATATTCGTCGTACTTGTATATCATTACTTGTATTAGGAGTGATCGGTTAGACGAACTCACTTAGCTTCAAAAGCTAATGGCTTTTCCTGCCCTGGACATATTACGTCTAGGTTACAATGAAGAAAATCATCAAGGTGACTATGAAGAGGAGTATCTCGATCCTCAAGTAGGGAACTATCAAGAAGGTTACCTTGAGGAAGACTTTTCGGAAGAGTATGTTGATGAAGGGCATGGGTATGCCAGCTAGAAAGAAGATCATGGACCATTACGATATTAAGATTTCCTTTATGCTTTAGAACTATCTTTTGTTTAATGTAATAATTTAAGCGGCGTCGATCGCCCAAACTTATATTTTGTGGTTCTCATTTGGAACTATTGTATTAGCCAAAGTAGCAAAACACTTGAGATTCTCCCATGAATACCATTAGATGTTTTGAAATTTCTTACTCTGATATATCCATGTTAGAATTCTTACACGGATAGGTCAGTCTTATGTAACTAGTCTTGGCTCACGGATCCGGAAAGAAAAAATTTATTTCCCTCTAATTTTCGCTACTCCGGGGTGTGACACTATTGCAACGAATTTTTTCTCAAATTTCGGCCCAATTGTAGCAATTTAAGACACCCAATTTTTATAACAGAATTTTAGTCAAAAGTCCTTTTAAATTTTTTTTTTATCTTGTGTCTAACCCATTTTTTTATTTTTAGTGAAAAGTCCATCAATTAAAACAGTTATGTGAAATTTCACACACCTTATGTTAAAATTGAACTAAGTTATGTGAAATTTCACAGAACTTTTCAAAACACGGACTTGATGATTAAGTTTTACGAATCATGGAGATTTGACCAAACAATAAACGCGTTGTCCTTTAAACTCAATTAATCCAAAGTGAGGGATTTTTCGCTAAGATTCTAATTTTAAAATGTTACAAGATAATTTTTAGAGATTATTTTTGCTCACCCAAAAATTGCTCACACAAGGACCTCATTGGGTGAGCATGTAGCGCCAACAACTTTTCATAGATAAAAAAGGTTAAAGTAATGTGAAAAATTATGGGTCCTACATACTCACCCAATGAGGTGCTTGGGTGAGCAATGGGTGAGAATTTTTGGGTGAACAAAAATGCTCTCCAAGTTTTAATGGATACAACAGAATCTTTGATGATTGTTCATTTAGGTGGTATAGATTTTACTTTGGATTATATTTTTCGACCACAATAGTTAAGGTCCTTTATTTTTAAAATGGTACAAAATTAAAGAAATTTTAGCTTGTGTAATAAATTTTGGCTTAAGAATAAAATATACCACTGAAGTTTAGTCCCTGTCTCATTTTAGTTCATATAGTTTTAATTGCGTCAATTTTAGAAACAATGTGATCCATATGTGCCATTTTGTGACAAAAATTAATGAAAGTCACCCATTTTAGAGATCTGAGCGACACTATGGTTTAAGAATGAACTTGGGCAAGAGATTGGTGGTGTTCCATTTTTGCATCTGAAAAGCGTGAATTTCCATCAACTTTTGTCACATAATGACACTTTTTGGATGACATTACTTCTAATTTAAAAATACATGGTCCAAATTGATGCAATTGAAACAATTAGGACTAAATACGAAATGGGAACAAAACTTCAAAAATTTTATTTTATAACTAAGCCTTTTCTACCAATTGCTAATCTAGTTTTTAACATTTGTATATGCTTGAAAACTTCTTTAACTTTCCTCTCTGTTCAAGTATGTCTAAGGTCGACATTTCCCTCCTGGTCTCATCAGACTAACCAGCTTTCCCTTGAACATTGGCAAGCATAGCTGAAGCTGCTCTGCGGCCCCCTTCACGAAGTCAAGCCATGGAAACCTCCTCCATCAGGTTGGATCAAAGCTAATGTTGATGTGGCCATACGAGATGGTTTTTCGATCCAAGCGGTCATCTTTCGAGATGAGTTCTTTTGTGCTCTCCAATCTCCATGCACATTCGGTTAAGGACAGTTGCATGTCCCCACCTTTCAGCTGAAGCAAAAGCTATGCTTTTGGCTATTAAACAAGCCCAGCTCTTGGGCTTTAAAAAGATGATTTTTGAAGGAGATTCACTCCTTATTTGCTCTGCCTTTACTTCGGGTTCTTCTATGGATTGGACCATCGAGCACATCATTCGACTAGGCAGGGATTTACTTTCCGTCTTTTTCACTTTTTGGAATGTTATTCATGTATCTAGATATGCTAATTAAGTAGCACACAAGCTTGCCAATTGGACATCTATATATAAGTTTTTTGGGTCCATGTCGATTGATGATCTTCCTCACAATGTTCTTGAGGAAGACTCTCAAGAGGGTCTTGTGGCTTTTGTTTCTGATTCCCTTTTAAATTGAATTGCCTTTTTCTAGAAAAAAAATTACCAGTACAGTGATACTTAAATATTCCATCCTAACTTTAAAAATGTCCTTGAGTAATAATATCATTTTAAAAATCAAGGGTCTAGACTATATAATTTAAAAGCAGAATAAAATTTGAGGAAAGAAGTAGTATGCACAATGCAAATACTTATACACAAAGGGTCATGAAGATGCTATCCAAATATGCGAGTAAATATTGGTTGTAACGGGGATACCACGACAGCATATGTAAAATCTCTAATTCAATATGAGTTTATGCTTATGTGAAAAGGGTTTGAGCTTACGTGGAGAGGGATTCTCCTAAAAATAGGGGAACAAATGTATGGATATAGGGATTTAATTGGGTTGTGATACCAGATCACTTCTATAATTATGATACTTCAACATTTTTTCCCAAAATGCTTTGTCAATTATACCACATGTATATATATATATATATATATGTAGGGGTGTAAGTAAAAAAATCGAAAACCAAAAATTGACTGACCAAAATACCGATTGGTCGGTTTTTAAAATATATGTTCAAGCCAAAACCAACCAAAAAACAGACCGAATGCTTCAAAAACCGACCGATCGCCACTATTGGTCGTTTTTTTTTTCATGAAAAAACCGGAGGGAAAAAAAAACACCCTACCAAAACCGACTGCATACACCCTATATATATATATATATATATATATATGTAAATGTGATGAGAAAAGGAGATTTTGGATTAATGTTTTTTTGGGTAGAATAGGTTTGGGTTTTGATCACCAATGGCATATTAAATCCAATAAAACGATGGGATTGTTGCACATGCTTGGGGTATGCCCTCGGTCCTACTCTAATACTACAACGGAGTTGGGTAACTCTATTAGAAAAATAACAGTAATTATTTTGGACTGCGAAAGACATGTGGAGGGATTTGTTCTTGTTTTCGAAAGGAAAAAGAAGGGGAAAAATATATATTTATATATTTGCTCGACCCAAATGCAAAAAATTGAAGCTCATCCAAACAAGTCCTTAGCTCATTACAATGCGGTTTAATTGGGGCTGCAAATCTTCTCTCCTAACCATGAAAATCTACTAAAGGACCAACTCACCCTGTTCTAAGCTCATGATGTGTCGAGAATTATGGAGCACAGTAACTTATTGTGTTGCCCCCAACAAAAATTACAAATGGATTATAGTGTTTGTTCACAGTGGTGGTTGTTTGGAGCAGTTGTAACCCCTAACGGATATAAGCGTCACCGCCAACTCCTCTTATCACGTGCCTCGTTCGTTACGTGGCCCCCAAGCACGTGCCACATCCTCCATACATCAACCTCCCATGCATATAGGAGAAATTATTCTATAGTCCTAGATCACATACGATGTGGTGGTCTGAATCAGTAGTAAAGTATCATGTGATCAAGTGTAAGCTTTTTGTCACCACCATTCTCCCATTGAATAACTTCTCCCCCATATATGGTCTTGGCTTTCCAAAAAGGACAAAAGTTGCCAAAAATTACGTTTGCGAATCATATATATATATATATATATACACGAAAATTCTATGGAGAGGGTGTCATCTCTTTAATAAAGAGATGACATCTGTTTTGACCGTCAGATCGTGTTTAAAAACTGTGAAGTGACAATATATATATATATAGGGAGAGGATCATAAGTGAACTGAGTCGAGTGAACTTACCCAGCCCACGGGTTCTTTTTAGGCTTAAAAGCCAGTTCACTGAATAAGTTCACTCGAATCCTGGCCTTAAATATATATATATATATATATACATATATATATGGATTAATGTCATTTTACTTTCTTGTGGTTAGTTCTATTTTCACTTTACTCCCTATTCTTCAAAAGTGGACACTTACCCTTTGTAGTTTCGGACTAGGTGAAATTGTAAAGATTTCCCTTAATAGTGATGAAAATTCCAAAATTGGCCAAAAATATTAACACTTAAATACCTTTGTGAGGTTAATTTTTGAAATTAAACCCCTATGTGACGATAATGTTGCCTTTTAACTCAGTTACTTGTGGCTAGTTTTTAACACCCAACCCCTTTATGGAGATATTTTTGGGGATAACTCACTATGTAAGGTTAATTTTGACACTTAAACTCCTTCTGTGGGGCTAATTTTAACACTTAATCCCGTGTGGGCCATTTTGAGAGAAATCTTAGTAGTTTCACTATAGTCCAAACAACAATGTTAGGGGCACAAACAAATCTCACAAACACTTGCACCCACAGTCTATTCTTGTCCTGGGTAGCAATGTGGGGGGTTGTATCAACAGTCTATCTCTCTCTTAAGTGGCACTGTTGGGGGGGGGGGGGGGTTGTAAGTGTTTGTGAGGTTTGTTTGTGCCCCAAATATTTCTCTTAGTCCAAAATCACACGGGGGATAAGTGTCCTCTTTTGAAGTACAGTGGAGCACGGGGAAGTAAAATATAATTAACCCTATATATATTGAGTAATGCTACACCCATATTTAAAATCCACACCCAACTTCACACCCAACACATCTTGAGTCTTGATTTCGGTAGGTCCCGTGTGGGACCCATGTGGGACCCACATAGGGTTCACTAGAATCAAAGCCAATGTATGTTGGGTATGTATTTAGATGTGGGTGTAATATTTTTGATATATATTATAAAGTGAAATTAAACACTTATCACATGGATGCTCTGCAATATACATATATATATATATATATATTATATGGTCAGGCTATCTAGTGAACATAATCACGTGAACTTACCTAGTGAACATATTTTTAAGCTTAAAAGAATTTGCGGGCTGTCCCACTGACCTGAGGTTTTTTTAGACTTAAAAGTCATATTTACTGGATAAGTTCACTCGACCCTATTCATTTTAGAGCCTATTCATGTGTATATATATTAACATTAAATTAAATTATATCTTTGCTAATTTTTCAACCATATCTAATCTAATCTAATATACATTTTAAATCATATCTAATATAATTTAATCTAAATAATATTACAGATTCAATACTTAATTTTTAATTTTATAAAACATATTCTTAAATTTCAACCATTCTATAGGATTGTATCCGTCAAATATTTGGATTACAACATCCCTGTTGTCCATGGCACGAATTACAAATCTAGTAAAAAGTGAAGTGGATTTGTCAAACGTACAGCTTCAGTTTAACTTCTTATTTTCATAATTATGAACTCAAATTGCCAAGCTGACACATTTGCAATTTGCTGGGTGACATCATAATCATTTTGTTTTTGGTCCTATAGTTCAAAAACAAAATATACTTGATAGAAATTATTTCGGATGATTGTTGTACCACATCATCATACTTATCTAGTATGACAAATCAATTTTATTGGTAAATATGAGAGATTTATCTAATTTGCCATTTTGCCTTAAGGTTAATAAATACTAGATGTAATGTGGCCCTTAAATTAAGTAAAGAGTAATTACCCGCATATTAAAAAAAAAAAAAAAAGAAGAAGAAGAAGTAGTAAAGAGTAATTACCATGAGCAACACTAGCACAAATGTGATTGATATGTCATATTACATCTGTACGACATCATGGTGTGAGGAGATTACCTAAATAACTTCATGCAATTGTTCCAAATTTTACAATCTTTAAAAAAAATATAATAAATAAATAAATAAATAAATTCTGATAAAATCAAAAGTATGCTGAAACTTTTCTCAAAATTAGAACTTTCTGAAATTTCAGAATTGGAATTAATTTATAAAATCAGAATTGACATAAGTTTATTTCTTATTGTCTATTTTTTTTTATTTTTTATTTTTTATTTTTTTAAAGATCTCAATTCTAGCACCAGTCCTAGGTACCACCAAAACTAAATTTTCATGCACCAAAACTACTTAAATCCTACCATATAATTTAAGTAATGTTAGATACACTTAAACGAGACACTTAAGTTATTTACCTGTTGTATTGTGGCAACTTTGAAATTAATCTAAATTTTTTTTGATAACTAATGAATAATTTTGAGAATCCACATAATATGTGAAAAGTTTAGGTGTCCCGTCTAGGTATACCTAGCATTACTCATATAATTTTCATAACATCATATATTGAATAAACATTTTTAAATGTGTGCATACCTGGGCTCGTTCTACCACGCACCCAAGTGGTTTGGGTGTGTGGTACACCAGCCATTTTTTATGTTGTTCTCTCTTGTAGAAGTGGAACCCTACATTTTAAAACCGTCTTTTAAAAACTGTCTCGGGTCTCACTTCTATGAGAGAGAATAACACAAAAAGCACTGAATGTAAAACACCCAAGTGCTGTCCTAGGAGACACAAAGTTTGGTAATAAATATTTATACCTTTTGTGAGAAATGTGTGTTCTTGGGTAAAAGATACATGTACCTCTCAAAACCACAAATAATTTTCGATTTAAATATTTTTTTATCGAGGAACAAACATTTCTTATTAAAACCACTGCAGTGTACCATACAACCAAACCACTTGAATGCATGGTAGGATTCTCTGTATACCTTGTATACATATCACATGCTTGTGGAGCAAATATTGAATGAAATGGAAATATTATGTCTCTCACATATTTTGAAAGTGTACTGATATAGAGAGATGATCTTCGTAGAAATAGGAGTCAGATGGATAAATGATGAGATTCTACTGGTGAGTAGTTATATCATGTACCATGTGCTGTATAAGTGGTGCACAAAAAAATGTGAAAAATTTAAACAGTACAGAGTACATGCATTTCAAGCAATGGATGTAATTTAAGGTGTTGTTGGAGGAGTGGGTGTAGCATTTCTCAATACAACGGTTGCATTGAATATTTAGCCCTTCTTGTGCCACTTGAAAGTACCAAATTGACCTTCTTCTAGACAAACATAGAAGTACTAAAAGGGGTAATATTGTCTTTGTTGAACAAAAATGGCGCGTCCGGAGTAACCAAGATGAGCGCGAACGGGGACCCCAAATGATGTCAGACACCGGAACAGAAAAAATCACAGAATAGAAAAAGACTCAAAAATAAATAAAGGTTGAGATTGTGGAAACATGAAAGTGGAATGAGAGAGAGAGAGAGAGAGAGAAGAGAGAGGAAGTTGATGACTGACACAGTTGCCATTACTCATTTGACGACCGCCACGCACGCCACCTTCTCGCTGCCGCCTCTGCATAGCCCCAAAACTCCTTATTCTGTGGTCCCCCCCTTCTCTCTCTATCTCTCGTCTATCTCCTTCCTGAATTTTCTCTCACCAAAACTCTCTCTGTTATTTTAACTATGAAAATCTTAAGTGGGTTTTTCAATCCACGTTTTGCCATTATCGTGTGTATTGGGTCCCAAGGATTTTGAATTTTTGATCAGCTCTTTTACTGAGATGGATTGAACCCAAACAAACCCAGTTTTCTATGTCACTGTACTTTCAGTGAAACTCAATTTCACTCTGTATTTATAATCTCTCTCTCTCCCCCTTCACGATAGAGACCACTCTATGTTACGTGCGACATCCGTACACACCATCTCTCTCTTTTAACTTGCAGGAGAAGGGAAAAAAAAAAAAAAGAGAGGATCAGGTGGGTGTTAATTTCACTCTCTCTCTCTACATCTTTCTCCACTTTCTCCCTCGTTTAGATGAGAATCTGATCAGATTTTGGTTGTTTGCGTTTTGAAGAGAGATAGATCATAGAGAGAGAGAGGGAGAGAGAGAGAGAGAGAGAGAGAGAGATAAACAAGCACGCATGCAATAAGCTATAATCTCAGTTTGTTTGTTTGTTTGTTTTATTTTATTCTCTCTCTGAGTTGATTCTCATAATCTCCAAACAGAACACGTTGAGTCTTCATACAAATCTCAACTCTGAAACGGCTCCGAATTAAAGCTTTGGTGCACCACAAATTCAAATTAATCCCACCCAAATCTGATATCAGTACCCAACTCATTAAATCAATCAATTTAGTCAAACCAGATTGATGTATAAATAGACACCCAAATATT
Organism: Hydrangea macrophylla; assembly: GCA_033977485.1. Classification (NCBI taxonomy): domain Eukaryota; kingdom Viridiplantae; phylum Streptophyta; class Magnoliopsida; order Cornales; family Hydrangeaceae; genus Hydrangea; species Hydrangea macrophylla. The sequence goes on along the minus strand of CM066988.1, from coordinate 92,248,180 downwards.
TTCATCCGAGTACAGAGAAAGTTAGAGAGAGTGAGAGAGATAGAGAGAGATGGAGCAGGAGCAGCAGCAGCAGCAACACCAACAGCAGCAGCAAGATCAACATCAGAATCGACGATTGAGGCCGCCGGACCAACCTGAAAATCTGAATCAACAACCACAACAGCCTCAGAAGTGCCCCCGGTGTGATTCGATCAACACAAAATTCTGTTACTACAACAATTACAGTCTCTCTCAGCCTCGATTTTTCTGCAAGGCCTGTAGAAGGTACTGGACTCACGGAGGAACCCTACGGAACGTCCCCGTCGGCGGCGGCTGCCGGAAGGGCAAGCGCCCCAAAATCGCCACCTCCTTATCCACATCATCTTCAGCGCCACCTCCACCGCCACAGACTATTGCGGCGACGGCGAATCCCGATTCGAATAGTAAGGAATTTGGTAATCTAACTCTCCCGCCGCCGCCGGCGATTTCGCCGGTGAATTCTTACTTTTCCGGTGGTGGGTTTTTATCGTCTGTGGCAGCTATGCAATCCATGACCCAATCTCAAGCGTTCGATCAACAATTGCTCAATGTTGGTGTTGGTGGTGGTGGTGGTGTCCAGTTTGGGAGTAGCTCTAATTTAGCTCTCTTACAGGGTTTTAGTGTTAATCCGTCTTTCGGGTCAAGACAAGGTCCGAATCAGCAGATTCAGAACCCGAATGTGTTATTCCAAATGGGTGTGGGTAATAATAGAGATAAGAATATAGAACCCTTGTACCCATCTGATCAGAGCTTGGTTCAGCAGTCAAACAGACCTTTAGGTCCTTGGAATCAAAACCTTATGATCAACACCTCCACTAACCCTACAACTGCCTCAAACCCGACCCCAAACCCAAACCCGAATCCGAGTTTTATCAACCCAGCTGGGACTTCTATGAACCCAAATCAATGGCCTGATCTTCATGGCTTTGACTCTCCTATGTGATCTTCACCATCCATTCTTGAAACCCTTTCAAGCCCTACAGCCACTAAACAAAGAATCAATAATTTTTTTTGCTTTTGTATAGAAATTACATTGAATCTTTCTGTATGATCTTTGTTTTTTTTTTTGTTTGTGCTTGATTGGGTTTTTTGGGATTTGCATGCATGATCTTGTTTGATCATAAAAAATATGTATTGGAGAGGTTTTTCTGATGTGGGTATGTGCTCATTTTGTTATATATGTTCTTCTCATATATAGAGAAAAATATCTGGGTTGGGTTAGGTTGTGATAAAGCACTCTTGATTTAAAGTTTATGAAAGTAGTCTATTATGTTTGTGTATTAATGAGTTTCGGAATTCATTATATGAATATTAACATTAGTATTGAAGCGAACTATTAAAAATACCCTTTAATTATTACATATAGATTTTAATTTTAAAATTGACATTGTTACATTACTATGTGTAATTATTAGGTGTAAATTTGAGGAGTTGCTAGATTACTCATAAAAAAAAATACTCCTTCCGTTTTTTTTTTAAGTCTTATATTTTATTTTGAGATGTTATAAAATTAGTGTCTATTTAATTTTTTAAATTGATAGGAGTATTACTTTTTAAAATTATTATTTTTTGAAATTTATATTAAGATAAAATTAAAAAATTTATTATAATAATTAAAGGTAATTGTATAAGGTAAGTATAAATTTTTTTTGTCTCCTAATAAATTGAGTTTTCAAAGATGAAAAAAAAAAAAAAAAAAAAAAAAACGGAGGACGGGAGGAGTATTGCTTTATTTGCTTTACTTTGTTGTACAGTATAGTTAATTAACTTAGGGTTTTGTAGAGAGTGAAAAGACTGTATAAAGAGGGATGATGATGTGCATGGATAGATGAGCTTTGTAAAAGTTGATAGTCAAGATGGTTTCGTTTTTGTGCATGTGGGTTCCGAATCTGAGTGACGATTTTAATGCTTTTGATCTATCTACTACTCTCACTTCACACTTGAGTTCTTCACCCACTCTCTCTCTCTAGGAATGCATCTTTGGGAAGTGCAGTTAGTTTCAGATGCCTAGCAATAAATGTTTTTTTTTTTTTTTTTTTTAAAACTCACCGTCTACTTGTTTTTGTTTTCTTGATTTACTGATGTGTGTTGTAGAATTAGTGTACATTCCTTGTTTGCACATATCCTTCTCCAATATAATAATATTAGGGATACTAATAAATTTTACTAACACTTATACCCACACTCTACCTCTTTTTTAGTGGTACATTGGATTCACTGCGGATCCTATACTGTCACTAGGAGAGAGATAGAGTGTGGGTATAAGTGTTAGTGAAATTTGTTAATAGCACAAATATTACTCTTTCCAATAAAATGGTGTTAGTAATTCCGTTTGAGAAGGTTTTTTTTTTTTTTTTTTTGTTTCCGATGACGATGTCAAATCTCTCATCCTCTGCAAGTTTTGAATTGCCACTAGAATTTTAGATGGTTTATCTATTATTGTTTTTATTTGAGTAGAACATGGGATATACTATGGGTACGTGTACCGACCTCACAGCATACGCATCAGGTAAATCAAGTAGGTGATTGTGTAATAGAATTCAAACTCACGACAATTTCGGGATACGATTCGTCCAACTATTTGAGATTCTTCTGCCAACTCATTCACACGACGCCTGAGAGTTTCGAACATTTTATCTCACTTTGGGAGGCCAAGAACTCTGGCCAACTCGACTAGCCGAGCTGATTGTTCTGTCTGAATTAAGTTTTCCATGCATAAATTCGTGCTGCATAGGTGGAGATATTGATTCTCGTTTTAAAATTAAAAATTAAAATTAAAATTAAAAATGATACTCCCTTTGTCACTAAGACGCTGTTTGTTATTGCTTATTTGATCATTTTAAGCAGTTCTGGTGGCCAAAACTGCTTATTGATCTGTTTGTTTGAACAAAAACATAAGCAGATTGGGTCTAAAATTAAAGCAGCTTGACAATACGCAGGTAGGGGGTGCTTTTCAAGATTATCTCTATATTTGATCAATTCACAGCATATTAACCAAACACCCAAACCATATTAAGCAGTTCTACTTTTAAGCAGTTCTACCAATCACAATCAAGATCGCATAAGCATAAGCATAGACAAACAGGCTCTAAATAAGTAGCCATTATAAGTTTTCATACTGTTTAAAAAAAGTGTATTATATTAATTCATTTTTGGGCCCATTACATAATTATTTTCCTAGTTTATTTTTGAATGTGATGGTTGTTTGAATTTTTTGTTTAATTTTTGTCTTTATTATAAGGGTATTATAAAAAATACATATAAAAATTGAAATTGACTTTCAAAAGTGGACACTTATTTTATTGACTTTCAAAAGTGGACACTTATTTTGTAATGCAGAAATAATAATGACACATCCATTTGGATGCGGGATGCCAACTATATTAGTATGTATGTGTATGTATAATTATAAATGTGCCAGAGATGTGTATGCATATTGCAGATGTACCTTCGAAATGTAGAAAGGTTTTGGTTTAGAAGATAGTGGGCACACCTGAAACACGAATGAAAACTCAAATAGAAAATGTCCAAACGAAAAAGTGAGCTAATATCGGTTGAGATTTAGAAGCCAATATTTGGGTAATATAAAACTGGTTTTATGGTATAGTGAAAAATCAGTTTAATTTTAATAGCTTTTGCATTTGTATAATTGTTTTTTTAATTGAAGAGGAGAGCGTCGCTTAAAAAGCTGCTCAGAATCCCTCCCTTCATTAGGGAAATTGTGGGTTCGAAGCTTATTGTGAGGAGCGAAAATAAAGAAAATTTTCTTTAAAGTGGGCATGACCCCCCTTCAGGAGAAAGGGCCGGGGAAACTCAAGCTTCCCTTTGATTTTTGAAAAATATCATATTTACCTTAAAAATATATTTTTTTTGTACCCCTAAGTCTCCCTTTAAATTAAAAAAACTCTCTATTTTACACTTAAGTCGCCCTCCCAAGTATGAAACATTCAATCTTTTGGTCTCAATTTGTAGAAATAATGTGTCATTTTATAATATATTTTGTGTCAATCAACATGAAGTTTTTTTATTCCTTCATCCGTCCAAAAAATATGTATAAATAGATCTAAAAAAATTGTCTCGGGGGTGTTGCCCCTGAACCCCCGTAAACTCGCTATCTCTTCACCCTACTAAACACCCCAACTCCAATTTCTTACATTCGTCCCTGCTTTGTGTGTGTGTTTTACTAACTCTAATCTACTAACTCCACTCATGTCATAGAGGTGGTTTATTTGAATTATTTCTGAGACACTTAGCAAAAAAAAAAAAAAAAAACCTATTTTTGTTCTCAAATCAACATCAAAGTAATACTTATGGTGTGTTTTGGAATAACAACTTTGAAATTCATTCTAACCAATATTAATTATATCACCATCTTCATTGTCAATTTATTGTTAAAATATATTCCAATACAATTTCTAGTAGTTCTCACTTAGAAGTTGGAGATGGTATTGTGGACATGCAAAACACAAGTTGGCAGAAGCAGACCCACACAAATGAATCAATCCATCTATAACTCTTTGGAAAAATTAATTGTGCTAATTTATATTAATTTATAGGATTAATCAAATTTTATTCCCTTGTGGTTAGGCTCATTTTCACTGTACCTCCATGCGGTTTCAGTTTAAAGTGAAGGTACTAAGATTTCTCACAAAATAGCTCTACATAGGGATTAAGTATTAAAATAAGCCTGGAGAAGAGTTTAAGTGTCAAAATAAACCCCACAAATGCATTTAACTCCAAAATTAGCCCCACAAAGGGGTTAATTTTAAAAATTATAGCTATGTTAAAATGGCAGCAGTATCCCCACATAAGGGGTTAAGCATTAATATTCTCAGCTAATTATAGAATTTTCATCAATTTTGAGGAAAATATTAACAGTTTCAGTTTAGTCCTAAACCACAGGGGGTTAAGCGTCCATTTATGAAGCACATGGAGGTAAAGTGAAAATAGGCCTAATCACAGGGAATAAAATGCATTTAACCCTAATTTATAATTATTTTCATTTTGTTTTACTACTTTCACTTGTCAAACAAATAATTCTTAATGTGTTCGAAAGGATTTTCCATAAAAAGACTTAAATACTGTAGGTTAGTTCCTATAAAAATAAAAATAAGAAGTGATTTTTCTTAGGAAATAAGACAAAAACTTGAGGATCAAAGTGAGATTTTTAAGTATAGAAGGGGCACAAATACATTAAATCTGAAACACATATAAAAGTTAAATTTTAAAAAGTTGAGACAGCATCAACCTTGAGATTTTACTCATTTTAAGGCTTATGGGATGAGTTATAAAAAAATAAGATTTCTGTAATGAATATGAAGGGAATAGAAGTGGAGATTGCGGATTCCGATCAAAGAATATCTTTGGTCTGCCATGGGTTAAGATATTATTCTAGAGAATATAATATAATAGCAGAGAGACCCCTCTTGGGATACCCACAATAGGCCTTTCCGTACACCAAGCACATGCTATTGAAAGAAATGTAGGAGTAGCCAAATATCATTCTAAGGTTTTGGATACATACGGTCTAAGACTCTAAAATGGTATTGTTTAGAATGAGCAAAGAAGGCAAGAATGTAATCCCTCCAAAAACAAAGTTGGGTTAATTACACTCACTTCTTCTGTGTTTTGCTTTAGTTATATAGATTTCATTCACATTTTAGAAAATTATACAGATCTTTTTTAAAATTACTATTCTGTAAACACTTTTTTTTCTTAAAATTAATATTCCGTTGCACTTTCCACCCTTAAAAAGTGTAAAAAAATACTAGACATAATGGATATCTGTGTAATTTTTTAAAATGCGAGAAAGGTCCGTGTAATTAAGACAAAACACAGGAGATGTGAGTGCAATTAACTCAAAAAATTCCTTTCAAACTTGTGCGGTAGGGACCTCAAGTATCATTTTGATGAGCCACTTTTGTCCAAAAGTTTAAAACACTTTTTAGAAGTGATGTTTTGCATATGGAGTGTCATACATTTTGTTAAAACAAGGGTAAACTGCACATTTCACCTCTAAAGTTTGAGTGGTTTGGTATTTTAGATCCTAAACTTTCAAATGTTATATTTTGGTTCCTAAAGTTTGGGTTGAGTCACAATTTGGTCTCTCAACGACTTTTTGCAATAAAAATTTACTTTTAATGACGAAATTATTTGTTACTAATAGGCTAATTGGACTTAATTGTAGCAGTTGTGAAACTTTAAGGACCAAAATGCTACATTTGAAATTTTTTTGGTGCAATTTATTATTTGTTGAGCAAATTCCATAATTGTATCTAATTGCTACAAGAATTGGTTTATAATTATTGTTTGAATCACTAACAATTACTAGTTATAACACTTACGAAATTCAAACAATTACTAGTTATAACATTGACAAAATTTTAGTTTATTCCAATTACAACAAATATCTTTTACCACTAATATTAAGCAAAAGACAATGGATCGTGAGATAAGGGTATATTAGTAAAAGATTGTCAATGTATTTGGCTTCTCTTTCTTCCTGGATTAATATCAAATAAAGGATGAGATCATTCATTTCCCTTTTCTTCTTTCTTTGTTCACCAAACATAAAGAGGGAAGACCCCCTTTTTCCTAGGGAGAGCTCTCCCTTCCCTCTCATGTCTTCCGGTGCGTTTGATAAAATTGAAAATTAAGTGTTGAATTTTAAGTATTGAAAATTTTAAGTGATTGAATTTGTAATACTGAAAACAGTGCTTCAACTACTGAAATAGAATGCATTCAGTGATTATTTTCAGTAGAAATTATTCACTTAAAGTTTTCAGTGGTTTTTTGGCTGCTTTTCCAATTAAGTGGTAAGTTATCAAACGCACTGAAAAAGAATAAGTGCTGAATCTTTTCATTTTCATCACTTAATTGAGTTATCAAACATACCCTTCCATTCCTTCCACATTTTCATCATTCCTACCAAAAGAAGAGCAATAATAGAGTCTTGAATAATTTAACACAATTAATTGAGTAATTGCTTAAATAGTTGAAATTCTCAAAAGAGTCCCTTTATTTAAATCGAAGGGGATAATATGAATCCATTCTTAGGAGAACGAATTTTATTTTATTTTTTATATGGGGGAGGGGGACGAGGTTCGAACACCGAACCTATGTATTGGAGGGGACTTATATATGTCAAACTCTTTGCCACTTGAACTATACTAACCTATATTTAGCAGAACGAATTAAGTACATGAAATTCAATTATGCATTGTTAAATCTCATATCCAATGTTTTTGAAATGTGATAAAGTTATTGGTCTAAATTTGAGTTGAAGGGGTAAATTGTATCCATTCTTGGGAGAACGAATTAAGTACATAAAAGTAATTATGCATTATTAAATCTCATATCTAATTTATTATGCTTTATTAAATCATATCCAATTTTTTTGAGATGTGATAAAGTTATACTCCGTACGTGTAAATTAGAATCGAAGAGGTAAACTGTTAGGAGAACGAATTGAGTACATAAAAGCAATTATGCATTATTAAATCCTATATCCCATCAAAAAAAAATTAATAATAATCCTATATCTAATTTTTTTTTAAATGCGATGAAATTATAGGTCTAAATTTGAATCCAAGGGGGTAAAATTCTTAGGAGAACGAACTAAGTACATAAAAGCAAATATGCATTATTAAATCTCGTATCCAAATTTTTTTTTTTAAATGTGAAAATTATTTCTCTAAAATTTTAATCGAAGGGGTAAATTGGATCCATTCTTAGGAGAACGAATTAAGTACCTAAAAGCAATTATACATTATTAAATCTTGTATCCAATTATTTTTTGGAATGTAATAGAAGTTATTTATGTCAGAGATTTTATAATTTCCTTTTTTTTAGGTGATAAATAAATTAAATTTCATTAATTATATGGTAAATATTTACTTATTTCGACAAAACATGAACACATGTGTTTTACAATTTTTTAAAATAGAAAAACAATGATTTGAATATTAAATATGAATTTGAAGATAGGAATGGTCGAAAAGCAAATGTGAAAAAGTAGAACTAGGGATGGGCACACTTCGGCTCAACTCGAAGTTTCGACCCAAACCCGAATTTCAAAGACATTTTTGGTTTGGTTTGGTTTGTTCGGGTTAAAAGTTCAACTCGGTTTCAACCCAAACTATAGTTTATGCCATAGTTCGATTTTCGGAGAAGAATTCCAAAATCAAACCCAACCCAAACAATCGAAGTTTTGGGGAAAATATAAAAACTTAAAGTTTAGGTTTAGGGCAACTGCAAAGTGCAAAGCACTCAAGTCTAAAGCAGCACAGGGAAGCAAAACACAAACCTCACTAGTCACTAGGAGGTAAGGGTGTAAATGGAACGACTCGATTCGGTTCAGTACGGTGCGTTTTATTGGCAAAATCGATCGGTTTCGGTTTGGTTCAGAGTGTGTATTTTTCCAGTTCGGTGTTGATTTTACATTGCACGCATTCAATGAAAATCGACTGAACCGATCGGTTTGATTCAGTTTTTTGGTTTTCCCTTTCACCCCTACTAGGAGGGGAGGGTTGCGACACCACTGACCTCTCTATAGACCTCACCGACTCCACAAGCCATAGACCTCAACGACTCCACCATCCATGAGGACCATGACTCTATTGACCGTCGGTGTTTCTCTCTCCCTCACTCTCACGCCGCTTCTCTCTCTCTCTCTCTCTCTCTCTCTCTCTCTTAGGCAACGACTCCGGCACTGGGAGCGTTGCAACACCACTCAGGTAAAGGCTCAATCTCAATCTTAGATTCTCAATCTCAATCTCATCTCAGTCTCTGAGGTACTGAGTTACTAACTCTGAATAGCTAAATTATGCTTTATCAAAATCATATATTTTCTAACATTGCTTTGTGATTTCAGAACTTAGGATTTAGGAATTAGGAATTAGGAATTAGGGTTTCCTTCTATATTTTTTTTTTGTTTTTTGTTTTGTTTTTTTTTTCTTTGGTTTCTGTAGACTACAGTTGTATACTTGTATCCCAATTTTGCTGTTTTTGAATTACTTCGTTGATCAACATTTTGAAGGGTACTGAAAGTTTGAACCTGCACCTTTTTTTTTTTTGGTGTGCCATTTTTTTTTGTCATTAGAGTCATGCTATATGTAAATTTTTGTGTTTTTAAAATTGATTTATCATCATATACTATACTAATACATTTTTAATCACTATTCAATGCAAAATTTTGAAAAAACAATTTTAATAAAAATAAATAAATAAAATAAAAAATAATATCTATATATATATATATATAATTTGACTACGGCTTAAGTTCAACTTGAATTTTCGAACCGAACACAAACCATTCAAGTCGGAAAGCAAACAGTGTTTTCGAACGTTATTTTAGTTCGATTTTCGATATCATAATTGCCAACCTGAACTGAAGTTTTTAGTTTGAATTCGAACCACCCGATTTCGCACCCCTAAGCAGAATTTATCATCCTCAAATTAAAATAAGACCAAAATGAAGATGAATTTGAAGATGAGATAGGTTGACGTTTCTGTGACAACTAATTCCTTGACGAATTTACTTTAGGAATGTCAAAGATATACAAGCAAGCTACGAGGGCTCAAGCTCCTCGATTTTAGAAATAAATTGGATGTACTCTAAAAAAAATTAATTTTTACACTTAAATCCCACCAAAATTCAAAAAACTTCTTATTTAATTAATATTTTAGTTTGAAAAATTCTACAATACAAACAAATCCTATTTGATGAATTTAAGTAGGAATTTCAAATTCAAATATATGCAAGCAAGCTACCCGGGGCAGATGTACAGGGACAGGGGCTCAAGCCCTTCCTTTATTTTAGAAAAAATTTAGATGTACCCTAAATTAAACAAATACATTGTACACTTAAACCCTCCAAAATTCATGAGAAAACTCTATATTTTATTAGTATTTTAGTTTTGAAATTTTTTACAACACAACCCAATACTATTGGTTGCATCATGCATGCTACATCAAACCTTTTGGTGTTATTTTGTAGTTATAAAGTGTCATTTAATTATGGGTAATATTAGACCTACACTCAAAACTTATACGGTTATACCCCTCTATCCACACTCTGACGTGGACCAACGAAGCAAGGAGTCTCCTCGCTTCGTTGGTCTCCTCGCTTCGTTGGTCCACGTCAGAGTGTGGATGGAGGGGTGTGAGATTTGGGAGTAGGTCTAGCATTACCTTTTTTTTTTTTTTTTTTTACCTTCGGTGCCAATTATTATTAAATTTTCTAATAGCATTTGGTAATAAAAATGTGTCATTTTGTAGCAATTTTTTTTAGGTTCCATTTGCTAGTTACATTTTTATTGGGTAGTATTCTGTGCGTGTCATGCAATGAGAGAAGATTTCTTGAGTTTTTGTATTTGTTCTTGTAGCATTAGCCAATATCCTCTACACGAAATATATATATATAACTAGACCACAATTTTATTTATTATTTTTTTTTTATTTTTTTTTTTTGCCTTGAGGTGCTTCCCCCAAACCCCCATTAACTCGGCCACCTCCAGGTGTAATTGTTTTTTCCCCTTATCAAGCTCCATCAACTTCAAATTTTTGCATCCACCCCTGCATGTGAGAGAGAGAGAGAGATCAATTTGTCACTATTCTAAACAGTGACAAACCATCTCAAAATTTGTCACTATCCAAAACCGTGATAATTTTGTGCTTTTAGCACCGTTTCTATGTTGTCACGGTCTAAATCTATGACAAAATTTATCATTGTCCAAAATCGTGACAAATTGTCATAAAATAAGTTTGACAATTCGGCCAATTTGGTGTTGGAGAGTAGAGAGTAACATTCTTCCTTTCATATTTGAATTCCACAATTGTTTAAATGCTTTGTCAATTATACCGCATGCAATGACATGCATGTATTTCCATGAACTGCCACAACATAGAGAACAAATGCCAACCTATTTGAGAACTAATTTCAAACTAGGGAGACACAACGTTATGTGAAAGTAAATTATGTGGGATGGTGATGTATCTTGGAGGGGTCGGGCTCCTAGGCCCTGCGCTGCTTAGGAAGCACCCATGTGGTGCTGGCAGCACCACATTTATTATTATTATTATTATTATTATTATTATTATTATTATTATGGTGATTTGGTAGCACCACATAAGTACTGCCCAGAGACCGTGCGACTGAGTATCCTATAAGGCATCTTGGAGTTTCGAGTGCTTAGGACAAAATGTCGTGATTTAATATTTTTTTTCTACAATCGTGACTAAATGTGTGCCAAGGAGATCTTTTTTCGAACACGAGGACAATTTTCTCTGTCTGTCCTTTGCGACTTTGGGATCAATACCTATTGTCGTTTTTATCGGAGTAGAACAGGGGGCAAATCCCGGGCAAGCGCACCGATCCCACAACACATATGCACCAGGTAAATTAGGGAGGTAAGCTAGCGGTAGGATCTGAACCTGGACATTGTCCATCTTAAGATTCATCCCTCTAACTAGCTTATACCACCTCTGGGAACCCCTGACTTCTCCTAGAGATGCTGAATTAAGCCCTTGGCCAAATCGTTTGTATTTATCCATGTGAAATTTCGAATCCAAGACCAAAGGGGTAGAGCTCCCTCTATCTTGATCCGTCTACCATTTGATCCGTCCGACACTAAATTACAAGAGATTTGGTTTGTGCAAGGATATCTTTATCTTTTCTTTTCGCCACTTTGCACTTTAAATGTTCCTTTTAGAATCAGGGGCGGAGTCAGGAATTTTGGCCAAGGGGGGCCTAGGTGGCGCTGCCCCCGAAATTTTTTTTTTGGGGTCTATTCATACATAATTGACAAGTTTTTTAGGGTCTACTTGTCTATAATTGTGATTTTTTGGGGATATGCTTATAATATAAGTCTATTCAGTGACACGTAAATATTATATAGTGTCTTTCAAAATTTTAAGGGGGTCTATTTCTAAAACGCATAAAATTATCACACTAAAAGTGTAATTTATAAAATTTTAGGCGCATTTCTTTTGAGTTGTATATACCGGTATATCAATATATATGTAGAATATATGTAGTTGATAGCACTAAATTGGGCCTTGGACCCCTTTGAGGGCCTAAATATAAGTTGAGGGAGGCCTAAACATAATTTGAGGGGGGGCCTAAATATAGTTGAGGGGGGGCCTAAATATAAAATACTTAAAAAATTTAAATTAAAATTTTAATTTTCAAAATCTCAGAGGGACCTGGCCCCCGGCCCTACACTGCCTCCGCCCATGTTTAGAATGCATTTTTGCTATTATATTATTAATATAATTATAAAAATGAGACATATCATCCGAAGAAACTCCGAGTGAACAAATGTGAGCAAAATTGGGTAAGGGTTTGGTAAAAAAATGCATGGGAGGAACTATCCACTGTGTACCTTCACCACCACATCTACATGTACATGATGCTTGATGTGTGGGACCAATCTTTTCTTCTTTGTTATCCTATCTCAACATGCATAACTAGTGGTGGGTCCATCTTCCATCAAACATCCCATCAGTATGGGTCTTGTGTACCCATAGCTCTCATCATTGGTCAGCAGGTCTTCCAGTTGATTCATCTCAGTCAATTTCGTGTATTTATGTGGACATGTTCCTCTTTTTATGATTGTAGTAACCAATGGCTCCACACCAACCCACTGTACTTCAAATCTTTGTAGTTTAACTATCTTTGTATTCACTTCAAAATATGATTGAGACCTGCATGACGAGAAGGATGGCTGATAAAGTTACTTGGGAGGATGCTTCACCAGTTCACCTTGGGTCTATTTTAGTGCTTAAATTATGATTAAATTACTTTTCTTTTGACCCCCCAAAAATATATATATTAAAAATATTATGGTCAAATTTAGTTTTATTCATATTTAAAAAAATAAAAAAAAAATTAAAACTATATATCATACTTTCCGTTTGAAATTAATAGTACTTTATTGTATTTTGAGATGCCCCATGTAATGTTTTATCTAAAAAGTTAATATACTTTAATTACGTACACAGTTTTTAAGTTTAACCTTTTTTTTTTTTTATTATTATTATTGAGTAATATTAGATTCATATAAAATTTCACAAAAAATAATTTTAACCCTTGATTTCGATGGGATTCTATGTGGGACCCATATATACATGGGGCTTATTGGAATCAATGGCTATGAAAATTATGTGTAAGTCTTGCATTATTGTTTCTTATTTGATATGACGTTGGAATTTAGAACTTAAAAGGAACACAGTTATGAAGGTAAAGAATTTTACAATAATAAAAAGGGAAATGTCATTCGCACTTCAAAAATTACTAAATGCACTCCATCTCCATGGTACCACTTCCTAAGCATATGGTATCATCATTATGATGCACTTCATGAAGTACAGTTAATAATTAATGGAGTGTGAATAGTAGTTCCCATGAAAAATGGTCCTTCAAATATCGTTAGAATTCTCAAAATAGACTCTTAATTTGAAAAAAAGAGTGTTTGGGCAATAAAAATACATTTTAAGAGTGATTTTAAAGCATGCACTCAAACACTACAAAAAGGAATCCAGTTGATACATGGAATCAAGACATGTTTGTGCCTCCCATGAATTTGAGTGAGTTTGTTAATTTACAAAGCATTTCAACGTACAAATACATCATCTAGAATAAGATCATTTAAAATGATGGTAAATATATATATAGTCAAAGTTAGGGGCGGCATGTCGTGTTATGTTATTATCGAATCGTGTTATAATCGTGTTGTGTTATAATTATGTCATTTTTTTAAACATGTTAAAACAAAAATTCAAAACTAATATAATACATAGGTTATCCATTTAATCCGTCTAATCTATGTAATCCACTCGAACAACAAACTACTTGCTAAGATGGTTTAGCTAGTCTAGAGTGATTCAATTGAATCAAATTAATTACGTAAAGTTGTGCATACAAATCTTGATAATTTTAAAAATGTGATCGATATGATTTGAAGTTTACAAGCTAATAAAGTGATTACAAAATGAAATAAAACTTCCTTAATATCAAAAAATTATGATAAATGAAATATGCATTTTGTAATGCATGATAAGAAAAACCTGGGCTTGAAAACAACAAATGATAACAATGATTATAGTAGAGCTAGCGCATTTGTAGAAGTAGATTTCAACCTTTTAACTTACATACATGTTCTACTTACATACATGTTCTTGGATTGTGATGTTCTAACTTGAGTGGAGAGATCGTAGGGAGTACTAAGTGATTGTTAATTTTTAAGGTGGTATTCAAAATGTTATTAGGTTTTGCCAATGGGTACAAAAATAGTGTATATTTTGAATGTACCCTCACTGAATAGGTACATAATCGGGTTACACGGGTTAGACAGGTTGACCGAATTAAAACATGACTCAAGTCAATTATTATAATCTTGTTAACCGAGTGAACCCGTTGATGACCCAAACCCGTATAAACTAAAAAAACTCAGTCAAACCCATTTATTTGGTGTTGGGTTCGTTTCGTGTTGTGTTAAAAATTGCCACCCCTGCTCAAAGTGATGCTTAAACTTATAGTTAGAGCATCTCCAATGGGTTGTTGAGTAGGGTAACTTAAGCTAGTTTCCTAAAAATGACTCCAATGGTGTTTCCTGTATAGGAACTTAGGTGGTTGTATGGCAGCGGAAGGTGTTTGTACCATAAAAAAATAATTCTCTAGTTTATGTATTTTATTTTATTTTATTAATTTATATATTATTTTAGCTTTCCATGAAAGCAACTTGGATCAACGACAAGTGGCGGCTCAAGAGTGGATTATTTAGAGGACACTTGGTATCGTAGGATGATCTTCAAACTACTTGAAAGTTGTAGGAATTTGAAATGGAAGTTATGTTAGAGGGATGTAATTCAAATTCAAAGTAGGTGTAGACTTTTCCTATAAATACTTATATTGTACTACTTTGTAATGGTCCTGTACCAACATCAACTACATCAATATATCATCTCTATATCGTTCTTCATTTCTTTAGGCCACCATGGCCACTTTAGTTTATATAGTTTAGTTTCTAGCACTAAATTAGATTCTTGTTAATTTGTTTCCTAACCTACAATTTCCTTTACTTTCCTTCATAGTTTAATCACCGCATCAAAAGCATCCTTCAAACTCTACCATCTTCTTCTTATTTACATCTTTGTTCTTGTTTTAATTTACACGGTAAAAAGTCCTCTTAATTGAGGCAATAGAACCTACACCACATTTGCTAGCAACATTTTGGGCCAATTTATGTGTTTTGAAACATCAAACAGAAGGTAAGTTTACCCTTTGGCTAAATTTCTTACCCTATAGACGAACGGTTGAAGGTTTGTCAGCCCACCCTAGTCGGCATTCCCTTAGCCGTTTAGTTTTTTTTTTAATGGAATCATGACCAGCTGGCATTTGCAATGTCGGCCGGCAAAACCTTTGGCGACTGGGAGTTGTCGTTCTTTTTTTTTTTTTTTTTTGAAAAATTGATTAAAATTTTTTTAAAAAATTTTTAGACCAAATGACATTCTCTTAACCGGCCCAACCTTACCGGCATTCACTTGGTCGGCTTTATTATACCTGTCTATGAGATTTCTTTTTTCTGTATAGGAACTTAAGTTACATTTACCCAATAGATGCGCTTATATCAATATTACAAGAACTTAATTATGACCACATGTGAAGAAACACAATTAATTTTTTCATTTTTCACAATATAAACATATTCAAATTGACTAGATCCAAAGACTCATAATCCAAGTGACAAAGGGCTAGTATTTGTGCCCTCCTGCGTATCCGGGTTCTATGTCCGAACCTTCCCCTACCTATGTAATAATAATAATAATAAAACAATAATACTAGGGGCACAAACACTAAACACAAATATTTACAAACACATTCTATTTCTCTCCTGGGTGGCATTGTGGGATACGGATAATTTCAGTGGACCCCACAATGCCACCAAGGAGAGATAGAGCGTGTTTGTGTAATGTACTTGTGACACAAATATTAACCTAATTTATTTTTTTTTGGGTAAGTTACACGGACCTCCCCTGAGGTTAGGTCAAATTACAGGGACCTCCCTCTTGGTATGCAAAATTACACTGACCTCCCTTGAGGTTTATAGTTGGGTAACACTGACCCCCCTTCCGTTACACTGACCTCCCTTGTGGTATGCAAAATTACACTGACCTCTCCTGAGGTTTGAAAAAATTACACGGACCTCCCCTCTAGTTTGAATAATTGAACTCCGAATTGGGTTTTGGGTTTTCATTGTCTGTTGTAATTAGTGGGCTATTTAATTCTTGCAGTTTGGAGATTTTATAGAATAAACATTTGGAGTGCAATTTTGCTCACCCCAAAATTGCTTATCCAACTCTCCCATTGGTTAATAAAAAGTCATAGGCCCCACTATATTAACCAAATGAAGAATTGGATGAGCAATGAGTGAACGATTTTGGGTGAGCAAAAATGTTTTGATCAACCAAATTCATTAATTAACAAAAACAACTATTGAGAAAAAAACAAATCTTCAAGAAATAAACCAATATGGACATCGAGAAAACATCTTTAAAAAAAGGATAAATTGCAAATTACACCCATATAGTTTGAGCCTTTTAGGGTTGTGATAATTTGGTCATTGTGGTCTCAATTTTGACAATTTACACTCTATAGTTTGAAAATTGTGCAAAATCCACCCAACTACAAAAAAACCAAGGACACAATTTTCAAAATTGTGCAAAATCCACCCAACTACAAAATTGTTTTTGTTAATTAATGAATTTGGTTGATCAAAATATTTTTGCGCACCCCAAAATTGTTCACCTATTGCTCATCCAATTCTTCCTTTGGTTAATGTAGTGGGACCTATGACTTTTTATTAACCAATGAGAGAGTTGGATAAGCAATTTTGGGGTGAGCAAAACTGCACTCCAAATGTTTATTCTATAAAATCTCCAAACTGCAAGAATCAAATATCCCACTAATTACAACAGACAATGAAAACCCAAAACCCAATTCGGAGTTCAATTATTCAAACTAGAGGGGAGGTCCGTGTAATTTTGTCAAACCTCAGGGGAGGTCAGTGTAATTTTGCATACAACAAGGGAGGTCAGTGTAACGGAAGGGAGGTCAGTGTTACCCAACTACAAACCTCAAGGAAGGTCAGTGTAATTTTACATACCACAAAGAAGATCTCGGTAATTTGACCTAACCTCAATAGAGATCCGTGTAATTTACCCTATTTTAATTTTTTTATCTATAGAAAAACAAAACTTTAGAACAGTACTGAAGAACTTGTCGTCAAATGATGGGATATGATTCTAATATCCACGTGTATTGCCACCGCGCTAAATCTTCTCACCCAAGCATCGATCATCAAATAGTGGAAGTTATTGCTCCAAAAAAAAAAATAGTGGAAGTTACAAATTAATATAGCATATGTTCTCATCATTCTCTAAAATTGGTCAAATTGGGTAATGTGCCAGTGCCACACTCACACATGGTTAACTTTATGTATCATCAAATAAAGTTGATGTAAAAACCATCTAACTTAGTTTTCCTTACAAATGTTAGTTGCTGGATGTTAAAATAATTACTAGTATTTGATGAAATCCCCTCCTCCCCTCACATAAAAAAAGCTTCATATCCATGTGATATTAATTATTCGATCTGTTGCATAAAATAGAGAATGATTTGTAAAGTCTTCTGAACATAAATGATTTTTTTTAAATAAAAAAATTAAAAAAAAATTATTTGGTATAGTAGTTCCTGCGAGGACAGAAGTACCACGACCACGACCGGAGAAAAATGGCGAGATTCAAAGCTGAATGCATGTTTGGTTAAATGCATGTTTGGTTAAATGCGTGGAGAGTTGACCAATTAGGCTAAATGCATGTTTGGTTGTCACTTGAATTTAAATAGTTTTATTCAAATTTCATGTTAAATCTTGAAGTAAAATTTATCACCATCAATGATTCCATTTAAAAATATAAAAAAAACTCCACATATTTCTTCTTTTTTTTTTTAAGAGAACCAGCATATTTCTTCTAATGTGATTATTTCTACCTTTTTTCTAGAATGCCAAAATTTATGATTGCAAGTATCTTTTCTGAGACAAACGTCTTATTTTTAAATAGAATCATTCAAGCTCCTCATCTTTTTTTTGTAAAATTCTATCCAAACAATTAAATAGAATTATTGCACTTAAAGACAACCAAACATGCCCTAAGTTATTTCTTAGCATAAATGATGTTTGTGTAAATCAAGAAATAATCATACTATTAAAACTGTGAAACTTAGTAAACTGAATATCGGTTAAGTTTGAGTTTCTTCATTTGATGTAAAAGTCCAGAATAGCTTTTTCCAATTTCAAGGTGAATTGAAATTAACTGTTAATTACTACTTAATATCCATGGAATGGAACATCTATCCACTAATTCATTTCAAATGGGGTTGACTTGGTTAGGATTGGGCCTTTGTGGAGTTTGAGACATGAACCTACCTATCATTTTCCTAGAAAAAGTGCTGAGAATTTGAGGTTTTTTTTTTTTTTGGCTGAGAATTTGAGGTTGCGTGTGACCAAAGTGTTGACGCAGTTATATTTTACTTATATATACACGAAAATTCTACAGAGAGGGCGCTTTCTCTTTAATAAAGAGAGGATCTTTGTTTTGGCCGTTGGATCGTATATAAAAACTGTGAAGTGACAAAACTATCCTTAATGAAAACACGATCTGACGGTCAAGACAGAGGCTCTCTCTCTTTATTAAAGAGAGGGCGCGCTCTCCATAGCCTGATTGTATATATATATATATATATAATGCCCTTCAAGGAAAAAAAATGCGCATACATATATTATTTATATGCTAACCTATTACATATTTAAAAGTATGCACATATTTTCGTGGAAAAACGAGTCTTTGTTATTTGCGTAATGCTATGTGTATATAATATGTGCATATAAAGTGTACACATAAAGATTTGAGTTATTCATTTCGATGAGACCCATGCCTGCATACATGTGATTCGTAAAAAATAATGACCTAGATCTTTATATGTACCAATCATTATTCTTGTTATTTTATTAAAGTGATGACACTAAACTGAACTTGTAATAACCTTATAAAAAAATACCTTAGTACCCTCATTGCAAAGTTAGCTTAATGCCCGTATTTTTAACGATGTATTTCTTGTCAAAAGTCTCTCATCAATAAAACCTAAAAAAAATCAAATCAATATGTTATAAAAATTCAGTAGTTGTGAAAAAATTTAAATTTGATGTAGTTATACGAAATTTCACATAACAACTTCTGTTGAAAGGAGGCCTTGTACTAAAAAAAGAAATGAACCTAAGGCCAAAAAAATTATTTAAAAGACTTATTCACTACAATTGTGTGTGTGTGGAAACGAAAATAACACACAACAATAAAAGGAAAAGACCACACACAAATTCTTTGCCTTGGTCGTGATTCACAATTTGCGTGGACAAGGGGATCGAGTGAAGGATGTCATCATATTTCAATAGTTTAATTCTGAGTTCAACTGCTCATGTCTGCTCTCTTACAACTCTCGTTGGACTACTTGTCTTCTTCTTTGTGGATCTTTGAGAATGATTTTGGTAAGATTTGTAATGCAACTAAAAACAAGTTATAATGCATTTGGTGGGTTTGTAAGATCATTAATTTATAGTACTCACTTTAATTTGTTTTTGTCTTTAATAAATAACCAACTAGAAGCCTACTATAGTCGGCAGCACTTGGGATGTTGTGTCACATCCCAATTTTCAGGTAATTAAATATTAGTTAAGGGAAAATTTCAAAACTAATATTTAATTGTCCAATTATTAGAGGCGATCGCAATGTAAATCATCATATAATTTGTACAGGATAAAACTTTACTCACTAGTGCAAAATACCAGTAAAATATAATATCCAATCAATAAGGATCAAAACCTAAGGTTCCAAAACTATAATTAATCTCTAAAAAAAACATCATTCAAACAATATCTAAAAAAAAAAAGTCAAATTGCCCACAATGCCAAAATATAAAATCATAAAACTCTCCAATAAAAATTATAAAAGCTAATAAGGACTTCACGCTTCTCCTGTTACCAGATGCCACGAACTTCTCACTATCCCTGCAAATTACGATCGGCTACGCTCCAAAAAGAACGCACCCGCGAGAAAACTCAACGGGTCAGTCACATGACTGGTGAGTTAAATAACACTAATCACACAGTCTTAGGGATCGCTCACAATCCCTTACACCAACACAACAATAATAAATAAAGGATCGGATAGGAAAGTAGTTCCGCTCACATAACGGGACAAGGGGTAGTTTATCTTTTATGTGACGGCAATATAGTTCCTACCCGAACTAGACTGAATATATACTTACCCTTCTTAGCTATGGTAGGCCAATACCTGCAAACACATTAGTGGCCCTATCGTCCTGCAGAATTAGACGTTAGTAGTACAAACAATCAAAAATCATACTTTAAATGTTATTTAAAAAGTTAAATTTATCTCGAAGAAGAGGTTAGAATTGGACAACACTTAAAACACGAAAGATGTTCGGAATTAAATTTCCAAGGGAAGCCTCGCGTCCCCGTTCATTAATTCTAAACACGTAAGTCAGAAATTAATTATTAAACTTCAGCACATAAACACGCGGTATTCAACAGATTCTGAAATTAAATCAAAACGGTGTCAAGATCACGTTTTTAGGAAAAGTGTAAAACACGAAAGTCGCTCGGATTGTCGTTTTACTTCAAGTTGCGCGAAACGACCTTGAATTATGAAGTTCAGTGATCAAATTATCTAATTTACTATCATGATCCTATTTATTATTAAATCACAACGTTCCCGAAAATATTATGGTACACATACAAGACTACATTTAAACTAACTAATACCCACATCAGTTGTTTGATATGACAAGGATTCGACTACAACAAAATATAACGAACTATAATATAACGGATAGCAGAAATTTAAGCACCACTTGTGTTTTAATTAATTAAACCTTATGTTCACCACTTCGGCCACCCATCCATGGTTCAGCCTACACATATATCCCATGTGTCTCCTAACGTAATACTAACTCCCACTTCGGTCCCAACTCCCATGGGGTATCATTGGGATTTGAGTCTACACCGAAAGGCTAGTCCTTACGTTTTTGGCGTCAATAAACAATGTCTAAATACACATGAAATAGACCAACAAGCCGGACATAAGGCTTAAAAATGAAGAGACAGGTCATCCACGTAGTTGCCATCTAATCACACAAGACGGGTCATCCACGAAGTCGCCGCCTAAACTCATAAGGAGCAGTGGTGAACATTGAAGGATTTCCTATTATTAACTTCTATAAAAAAAAAATCTTCACACAGATGGTCTCACATTCACAAGTTTATGAAACCTAACATTAGATGAGAATGCTTACATCTCAACAATTAAATTAAACATGCCCTAATTTAATTTACTCCCATATACATATATACATACGTGTATATACATATATATACTCGGATACACAAAATTTAACTCACCTCGTTGATCAAAAATCGACATCCACGAATACTCCGCGATTCCCCACGTGCCCACGAACCCGAGACCATTCTCCTTTCTTCTTCTTCTTCTTCTTCTTCTTCTTCTTCTTCTTCTCTCTCTCTCTCTCTCTCTCTCTCTCTCTCTCTTACACACACACACACGTATGTTCTCTCTTTGGGTGGCTAGGGTTAATGATATATGGATATTGATACGACATCGTTTAGCCCCACCATCATAAAAGGACACGTGGCAGAGAAAGCACAGGACGATCACAGGGGAATCCTACCTAGTTCGAACGAGTCCATATAGAGCCGCTGAACTAATAAGACGTGGTCAGCCTCATCTCGGAAAAATAGAAGGCAGGTAGCCCCTAATGCGTAAGTATGGGATAGGTGGCAGACTCTATGGCAGATCAACCCAACAAACTAATGGGGGACTGCGCTGCCAAAGCCGCTGATTCGTTAACATCACTCCTTATATATACCACTGCAAATAAACAAAGGAGGTACGCAATCTTTTATAATAGAAAAACACAACTGATTACTTCCTTTTCAAATCAACTGATTTAGCCATCGGAGGAGGTTCAGGGGTCCTAACCCCTTTTTGAACCTTTCTTTCTCCTTGTGTGCAGGTTTCACCATCGAAGGAGTTATCCTCAGCTGCTCCTGCTGCTACCCTTCACCATCTAACTCAAAATCAACAACATCAATTGGCGCCGTCTATGGGAAGTAAATTAGTTCCTTTCCTTTCTACTTTTCGATTCAGGCAAGATGGTGGTTTCTATAAGATCTACTTCGTCGAGGCCTTCCCGTCAGGACAATCAGGATCTTCCGCAAGGAAACCAAAATCTTATAGCTCTAGAAACGTCCACTGGGATAGGCCCAGTGCTTCAGCCCGCTCAACCACCAGCAATAGAACTAATGATGCAGCAAATTAAAAGCCTGACAAATACGGTGCAAGCTCCGATTCAGCAGCAACGAACAATGTCGCAGTTGGTAGGAAGCCGACTCGACCCTCCCCTTCAGCATAAAGAGGACGACCACCTCACCAAGACAGCTCACAGTTTAGCAGACAAACGCACCAATGAGATCCGAAAAGAGGGGGAACAGGTTGATGAATCTGGACATCACTACAAGGATCCCAAAGGCAATTTTTTGAACAGACTTAAGAACAGTTCAAATGACCAACTAAAGGCAGGCCCAGTGGAAAAAGATACACCCGAAGCAATACAATTTAAGGCAGAACAAGAGCTGTAGGAGTTGCTAGGGCAAGGAAGACCCCCATTCATCAAGTCAATCACCGAGGAACCCCCCTCAAAGGGGTTCACTTTGCCGAAATTAGCCATGTACGATGGAAAAACTGACCCTGCGGAGCACCTGAGCCACTATTAGCGTGCTATGGCCTTATACAGCCACAACAATGCTTTAATGTGCCAAACTTTTTCAAATACGCTTACTGACACAAGATTGTCATGGTTTAATCGCCTCCCGCCCAGATCAATCACTTCGTTCGCAGACCTGGGGGTAAAATTTATCCATCAGTTCCTTACAAGTAAGAAGATCAGGAGGGGACCGGACCATATGTTGACCATACGCCAAGCCAAGGGCGAAGGTTTGAGGGATTATATCACAAGATTTAACGCTGAGCTCAATACAACCGAAGGATGTGACCAAGGCATCGCCAACTCAGTATTGAAAGCAGGGCTTCACCCTGGGATCTTCCTTACTTCCATTAGCAAAAATCCTCCCAAGAATCATGCAGAATTATTGGCACGAGCCAATAAGTATATTCTAGTTGAAGATATGAACTTAGCCAGGAAAGAGTTAAGGCAGACGATAGATCCCAAACCCCCGAAGAAGGATCCCAAGGACGAAAGAAAGAGGCAACGATCACCTGACAGACCCCCCCAGAAAGACAGATTTTAAAAAGCCAGAAATGTACACTCCACTCAACACGCCCCTCTCCCAGATCTTGGATCAGTCCAAAGGAAGGGAAGATTTTAGGTGGCCTGAATGTTTGAAAGGGGACCCGCAAAAAAGAGACAGATCACAGTATTGTGACTTCCATAAAGATCATGGTCACACTACAGATGAATGTAAAATCCTCAAGCGAGAAATTGATGAACTTATCAAACGAGGAAGGCTCCATCATTATGTTGTCGGGCGTGACGACAGACCCGGAAGGCGAGAAGAGATAAGGGATGCCTGCGATACCAAAAGGGATAGGAATCAAGAGCACGTTCTTCAACCACAGCATGATCAGCCCAACATCATACACGCCATTCATGGAAGCTCTAGAAACGCAGGGAAGTCTAACAGGGACAGAAAAAGACTTGCTCGTGAAGCCCGATATCCTCATATGCGCATTTTCAGCTTTGGAAGAAAGCCCAGGTTAGAGCCACGCATCACCTTCACTGACCAAGATTTGATCAGAGTCCACCTCCCACATGAGGATACTCTGGTCATTTCCTTGAGAATATCCAATTTCGATATCAAAAGAATTCTCATCGACAATGGAAGCTCGGTCAATGTAGTTTTCTTGCCTACCCTTAAAAAAATGGACTTTGATATGAGAAGAATAGAGCCGGCCAAGTCTAACCTGACCGGTTTCAGTGGGGAGGTCAAAGTACCTGAGGGTCGCGTGATGCTGTCCATCACCATCGGAGAAGGTTCGAACTACATCACAACCCTGGATGAGTTCCACGTAGTGAACTCTTTCTCTCCTTATAATATAATTATGGGAAGGTAGTGGCTTCATGACTTGGAGATAATACTTTCATCCTTCCATCAGTGTATGAAGCTGCACATCCGGGAAGCCATCGTCACTATCCGAGGCGATCAGAAAGAAGTTAGAGAATGTGGCTGCACTGCTCTCAAATCGTTCAAATAGCAATCACCGAGCCCTCCCCACCCCGAGCAGGTTGGCATGCATACCACAACCTCTCAGGTGGACGAGGATCTGGACATGGAAAGACCCTTAGTGTTGGAACCCAATGAAGAGGTAAAAGAAGTACCGCTCAGCAAGTGTAATAACCTGCATTTCCATTTAATTTAAAATTCATTTTTATATTTAATTGGTATTTACATTGTCATATTTAACTTCAATTATTATGGACTGCTTCATTTAAATACATTCCCCATGTTCTAATTATTATCCCCTGTGTTATTTCATATTAAAATTCTTGTTGGGGTCAAATTGTAATTTTTTTTTTTTACAAATTAATAATACCTGTGTGAATTTCAAAATCTGTATTTCAAAACGGTGAAAATAACTTCTATTGACTCAATCAGTATTTTTATGAAACCAGAAAACCATTTCTTAAGTTAAAATGAATTTTCTGTATTTTTGTGGTGACCACCGCGCCCCGAAAATACCAGTTTATGGCCAAAACTGTCCATGTTCTGTTTAACTTCCACAGATTTTGGAAGTGACCGATTGGGACATTTGCTTTATTGCCATTTATGGCAAGTAATCATTGGATAAGGCATTGTTTGGGAATGTTTAGCTTAGGTGTGCAAATGTTGTGTCCATAAGCTATATTGCCAAACAACCAACACTTGACCCCTAGTACTCTACATGACCCTTAAACCATTTTTGGAGACAATTTCAGTGTAAAATCTGTGTATATGCTCATACGTATGTATATGTGCTGTTAGTATTAGAGAGTTTAAGGTTTTGTTAACTTAATTAGAGAAGTGCTAAGTGAGCTTAAAAATTCTTGGAGCCCAAGTTCTCCAATTGGCTCTCTCTATATATATTCATTACACACACACATTCTCATCACTGCACTTCATTTACACAGAGAGAAAAGAGAGAGCTTGAGAGTTATATTCTGGAGATTTTCTGGAGAAAGAAACTACACAACTCCATAGCCAAGCTTGATTGGGCCTCTTGTATTTCTTGAATCTTTCTCAACACACACACTTTCTTATCAATCAGTGAGTATTCTAAACTCACTAAGAATGTAATTTCATATTGATTGCTGTGTAATTGTTTAATGTTGTAAATCCCCATTGATGATTTTTACGTATGAAGTTCATAGCATAAAAATCATGAATTTCTAAACCCAATCAAAATTCGTTTTTAGAGATGAATATGGAAGATTATAGTATGTATTGACTATGTTTGAAGTTTTAGAGCTTAATTCGTTCATATAAGAAAGTATATTAAAAATGAAATTTTGACATGTTTTAGTTTATCATAAAATTGGAGAGTTATAGTTAGAATCATGTTAAATTAAGCATAGATTCTTAATCCTTGTTTAAAAAGGAAGAGATCCATATATAACATGACATACATACTTACAGAATTGAAAATGGGTCAAAAAGACCCCTGTTTTACTGAACCAGAGCAGTTTCTGCGGAGAAGATGAAACCTCAGCTTCATCTCGCGCCACGATCGCGCGCGCGAATATCGCGCGAGCGGCCCGCGCGCGCGAGGTAGGCTTCCCCAGGCAGACGTAAGAGTTTATATATATATAATTGAAAATTTGGCTGATCGCGCGAGCGAGGGTCGCGCGATAACCCCTTCGCGCGAGTGATCCGCGCGCGCGACCTTGCTTTCCTCAGGCAGACAGAAAAGTTTATTAATAAAAGGAAAATGGGCTTATCGCGCGAGCGGCCCGCGTGCGCGAGGTATTGTAGTTTCTGTTTTTGTCTGTTTTTCTGTTAAGGGACTGTTTGGATGAAATTTATATACTGTTGAGGTTCTGTTTGGGAAACTTGGTTAATCAGAACTCTATTTGGGTAGGTTTGAATGATTAAAACATTGTAGTATGACTCATTAATCCCCGTACGCGTGTTGTTCCTTTAATTCAGCATTTTTGTTTAAGTGCATACCATTCATGTGGGTCAGTGGTACATGCATAGGGGTGTCAGTCTGTGTGGAAAAGAGTAAAGGTAGTGGGGAAAGAGTATGAGTTTGTGTTTATGGTCGTGGTTGTGGTTGTGGTTGAGTTTGTGGTTGTAGTCGTGGTTGTGGTTGTGGTTGTGGTTGAGTTTGTGGAGAGGGTATCTTTGAAATGCGACAGTGGCAAATATGGACACTCCCTGACGCTCATGGAAGCGTTAAAGTGTGTGAAGCCGAACTCGGACACTCCCTGGCACCCATGGTAGTGCTAAAGTGTGGCCTACGTACACTCCCTGATAACTCGAGTCTGGATACTGTGTGAGGGGTCGCCCCGGTATTTGCATGGCGGTTAGGGTATTCAAAGTGTGAGGCATTGGACACTCCCTGGTACCCCAGACCAAAGTGTGAGGCAAACTGGACACTCCCTGGCGCCCCGTTGCTAAAGTGTGGCTATCTGAGTGTTTCAAAGATACCAGGAGTAGGATAGTGGGTTGTTGTGGCTGTCGAGAGAAAAGAGTCGGCAAGATGAGTGTGGTGCATTGTTCTCATACACGGTCCCATTTGTTTAAATTACCCTCTTTAAATAATGTTGTGAATGTTTTCTAAATGAGCTCCTTACTTCAATAATAAACTTGTGGATTTAAATGGGAATTGGAAAAAGGTAAGTTGGTATGTTTTACATTCAAAGTTATGTTTTTAATACTCACCAGCTTCTTGAAGCTGACGACGTTGATGCGTCCTGGACATTCGTGTTCAGGCTTTTCAGGTTACAATCAGGAGGAATCATACGATTATGCTAATTAAGAATGGCTGCTGTTGGGACGAGAAACTATTTATTATGTTTTAAGTTTATCTGTTTTAAGTTACGAACTGTTTTGTTCTAAGGATGACTGTAACAAACTCTAAGATATTATTTTATTTTCAAGGCGGTCTATGCCTTAGTTGACCCCGGTTTATAAGATGTAATAAGATAGAAAATTTTTGTAAGCCTTGATTGCTTTACTCTGATTATTATGTTTTGTTGTTTGACGTTTGGGACGGAATCGATCCTTCAAACTGTCGCGACCTACGGGTCCATAAAGGAAATTAAACGCTTTCCTTATTTATGCTACGTCGGGGCGTGACAGCAAGAGCCACCCTCTCAGAAAAGTGATGATTGGAACACAACTCCATGACCAGCAGAGGCACTCACTCATCTCCTTCCTGGAAGAGCATATGTCAGCCTTTGCCTGGTCAGTATAGGACTTAGTTGGGATTGACCCTCAGGTCATCACACACCGCCTCTCGGTCAATCCCAACCATCCTCCGGTCAGGCAAAAGAGAAGGACCTTTGCCCCAGAAAGGAACAAGATAATCAATGCCGAGGTGAATAGACTTCTAGATGCGGGACACATCAGGGAAGTCCACTACCCACCGTGGTTGGCAAACACGGTAGTGGTCCCTAAGAAGGGAGGAAAGTAGAGAGTCTGTATAGACTATACCGATTTGAACAAAGCCTGCCCAAAGGATAGTTTTCCCATTCCCATGATAGATCAGTTAGTTGATTCGACAGCAGGGAATGAATTGCTAACTTTCATGGACGCGTACTCATGCTACAATCAGATCAAGATGGACCCTCTGGATGAGGAAAAAACTTCTTTTATCACCAACAAAGGTCTGTACTGTTACAAAGTCATGCCATTCGGGTTAAAGAACGCAGGAGCCACCTACCAAAGGCTGGTCAATATGATATTTCGAGATCAGATCAGAAAGACCATGGAAATATACATTGATGATATGCTAGTGAAAAGCAAGCATGGAGAAGACCACATAAGCCATTTAAGGGATACGTTTGAGGTCCTTCAAAGGTACCATTTGAAGCTTAACCCGGCTAAATGCATATTCGAGGCCTCAGCAGAAAAATTCTTGGGTTTTCTGGTATCTGAAAGAGGAATAGAAGCAGATCCGAGTCAGATCAAGTCCTTAATAGAAATGAAGACCCCAGAACAAAGAAAGACATTCAGTGTTTAAACGGTAGGTTAGCAGCCCTAAACTGTTTCATTTCTGAGGCATCGGATAAATTTCTTCCCTTCTTCAAAGCCTTAAGAGGGGGAACAACGTCTGAATGGATGCCAGAATACGAAAAAGCCTTCCAAAACCTCAAGACATATCTTGGCTGCAGTCCAGAGCTGCTGGCAACACCAGAGCCTCATGAGCCTCTATATCTATACCTGGGCGTCTCAGACTATGCAGTCAGCTCGGCTTTAGTCCGGAAAGTACAGAAAATACAAAAACCAGTTTATTACATGAGCAAGACACTCTTGGGAGCTGAAAAAAGATATACATGCCTTGAAAAATTGGTTTATGCCTTAGTCACATCGACAAAAAAGCTCAGGCCATACTTCCAAGCGCATACTATCATCGTACATACCGATCATCCTATCCGATCTATACTCCACAAGACGGAAACTTCTGGGAGGTTAACTAAGTGGACTATGGAGCTCGGTGAATTTAATGTCCAGTTTGAACCTAGGGCAGCCATAAAAGCCCAGGCCTTAGCTGACTTCGTGGCAGAATTTACTAGAGGAGGTTCTCCCGTATGCCCTGTTCCAGAACCACAGCAATAGGAGTTGTACACTGATGGTGCATCAAATAAGAAGGGATCTAGAGTTGGCATCGTCCTAAAAACCCCGCAAGGGGAAGTGCTGAAAAAATCAGTAGCTTTTGGCTTCAAGGCCTCGAATAATGAGGCCGAATATGAAGCCTTGATCATTGGCATACAGCTAGCTAGGTTATGTGGGGCAGTGATTATCAAATCCTACTGTGATTCACAGTTAGTGGTCGGCCAAGCCAATGGCGAATTCGAAGTGAAGGAAGAAAGCATGCAGGCTTATTATTCGACCGTCCAGAGGTTGATCTAGGACTTCCAGGGGTTCACCTTATAAAAAATCCCAGGACAAGAAAACAGTTAGGCTATGGAGCCATCTCGGGATCCGACAATCAAGATAAGGTTTCAAGAAGCTCCGAGCACCCAACCCCCAAGGAAGATACATTTCAACGAACCTGAGGACCTTCCTGGGTCATGGATGGAGCCCATTTTCGACTACATAAGTAAGGGAAAGCTACCCGACAACAAGCAGCAGTCAAGGAAACTAAGGATTAGGGTAGCTCGCTATGTGATTCTAGATGGGGTAATGTACCAAAGATCCTTTTCGCAGCCGCTTCTTAGATGCCTGACCCCATATCAGGCAAATTACGTGCTCAGGGAAATATATGAAGGAGTCTGTGGAAACCATGTGGGTACCAGGACTCTAGCCCATCAGGCCCT
Source organism: Hydrangea macrophylla (assembly GCA_033977485.1). Classification (NCBI taxonomy): domain Eukaryota; kingdom Viridiplantae; phylum Streptophyta; class Magnoliopsida; order Cornales; family Hydrangeaceae; genus Hydrangea; species Hydrangea macrophylla. The sequence continues at coordinate 92,218,473 of CM066988.1, read as the reverse complement.
GACGCTGGGATATTATTGGGCCCAGTATGAAGATAGATGCTCAAGAATTGGTAAAAAAGTGCAATAAATGTCAAAGGTTTGCAAAGTATATACATCAACCATCACAACCATTGACTCCAATTCAGAGCCCTTGGCCATTCATGTAATGGGGAATGGACATTGTAGGGCCCCTCCCTATAGCTAGAGGGGGAAAGAAGTTTGAAGTCATCGCGGTAGATTATTTTACGAAATGGGCAGAGGCGGAAGCATTGGCTAAGATAGGACAAGTCGATATGAAAAGCTTTGTATGGAAGAATGTGGTATGCAGATTCGGAGTCCCCCATGTCCTGATAACGGATAACAGTACCCAGTTCGAAGGATCACTGTTTTAACAGTTCTGTGAAGGTTTACAGATTATGCATCACTTCTCATCCCCTGGGCACCCACAGGTTAATGGCCAGGCGAAAGTTACGAACAGAACCATTTTAAGCGCCATGAAAAAGAAGCTGGAAGGGGCAAAGGGATGATGGATGGACGAACTACCAGAAATATTATGGGCTTACAGAACAACGAGGAGAACAGCTACAGGAGAGTCCCCATTTACCCTAACTTATAGGACGGAGGCAGTCCTACCAGTGGAAATCGGTATGCCCACTGTTAGATCTCAGTCTATACCAGTCATGGAAGATCAAGGCTTGCAGCTCGCCGCCGAATCATAGAATAATCAGGGTTTGCAACAGAATTTGGATTTATTGGAAAAAACAAGAGATCAGGCCCAACTCCGATTGGCAGCCTATCAGTAGAGAATTGCAAGTTATTTTGACAAAAAGAGTAAAGTCAAGAACATTCAACATTGGGGACCTGGTCCTACGAAGGGTTTTTTCTAAATACTAAAGACCCTACCGAAGGGAAGATGGCCCCTAACTGGGAAGGGCCGTACAGAGTGGTCAGGATCAACAGGCTAGGGACATACTGTTTGTAAGACATGGATAACAAACCAGTCCCGAGACCGTGGCATGCTGAACACCTAAGAAAGTATTATGTTTAGCATTTCATGCTTTTTCCTTTTGTTCAGCATCTCTTGATTTCTTCTTTCTTTTCTTCAAAGCACAACTAATCAGGTTGTTTATTTCTCTCTAATGCAATAAAACAAGCCGATAAGCGTTCTTTCTGTCTTGACAACTATGTTTGCTAAAAGTTCTAAAACAAGAAACGCAAGTACTGGCAAAGGAAAACAAACCATCGCAAAAAGGTTTTATTTATTTTTTTAAAAAAAGAGAGATAACATAAAAAAGAGTGGAGGTCCTCAGAGATCCTTTTTTCCTTCAAGGCCTTAACTTCCTCCTCTAAAGCAGTCATCCTGGCCACCAAATCCTTGACCATAAGCTCCAGAGCGTGAAAATCCACTTCTTGCATAGTGGACTCCGTCTGCAGAAGGGCACCCTACTTCTCCACTTTTTGCAGGCGCTCTTCCAGATTCCCCAGCGAGAGGCCTTCCCAGGAACCAAGCAAGCCCGGCTGAGCTTTCTTTGACCGGATGTCCTCCTCAGTCACTTTTCCCTTCCCCTTACTGAGCGGGGCTGACGGTGGGCTAGCATCCTCTGATGAAGAGGAATCAGTGCTGGCAGAAAGGGAAATTGGCCCTTCAAGCGGGGCGGCCCGGCTCATTAAAAACAAACCGGAGGCCATGGACCTGGTAAACCGGCGCGACCCAGAAGCAACTGCAGCTGGAACCTCACCGTCAGCCCTATCATCGGGACCTTCAGCAACGCCCACCAAATCGGAAAACTTAAGGCCAGCCTCAACAGCTCGGTTAATCGCTTCTTCACTAGCTATAGTGGCAGCGATCTCGCGAAATGTAGCAAAGGACACCTTACAAAGCTCAGGGTCAAAGGCAGAAGGAGGGTAAATGGAAGGGTCCATCAGCCGGTTACCAGATACGACGACCCAAGGAAAGTGATGCCAGTTCTTGTTTGGTAAATCCAGGCCCCGAACAAGATGTTTTCCTTCCACGCCGACCCGCAAGTAGGGATCCCCACGATCAATATTCAAAGAATAGCACCTGGCAATGTCAACAGAGCGAAGGAATATTCCAAGTCGCTGGTTTAAAGCCGCTATACCCCAGAGAAGGCGGGCCAGATTCGGACGACACTTGATTAATGGAAAGCGTAGTCCTTGTAAGAGGTCATAGAACGAGGCGGAAAAAGGAAAACGCAACCCCACTATTAGCAACAGATAGCTGCTAATGACGACCGAAGGAAAAGCCACCTCTTCTCCTTCAATAAACGGGCGAATATCAACATCAGAAGGGATTTTGCAATCCTTCTTGAAAGCAGCAAGTCCTTCGTTGGAGGACAAATTAACTCGAGAAACCATGGAGGAAGGATTCGAAGCTACGAATCGAACCAAGAAAGAGGGTAACAAAAGACGTGCAGCCAACCGCGATAGCACAAGAACCTATATAAACGACTTATGAAACCCCTTAGGGCACGTTTCCCAGCTTGGGCAAATGATGATTGTATTAAACGGCGCAAAGCGCCCACACCGTCAGATTCATCGGCTTGAATATGAACGGTTGGATTCAAAGAATCTACCAAAAAACGTGGCGGTTGAGATCTTATGAGATCAAGTGCATTTAATGTGACATGATGGCTTAAACTGGCACGGGCCCACGTAATTAACATTTGTTCCAAGATAAACAAAAGCTTAACTCTAAGTGTTCAGCTCAGGTGAAGCTTGTACGCTTTAACCTGACCTCAAATCTAAAGAAAATAAAAGCTTAGCTCTAAGTGTTCATCTCAGGTGAAGCCTGTACGCTTTAACCTGGCCTCAAATCTAGAGAAAACAAAAGCTTAACTCTAAGTGTTCAGCTCAGGTGAAGCCTGTACGCTTTAACCTGACCTCAAATCTAAAGAAAACAAAAGCTTAACTCTAAGTGTTCAGCTCAGGTGGAGCTTGTACGCTTTAACCTGACCTCAAATCTAGAGAAAACAAAAGCTTAACTCTAAGTGTTCAGCTCAGGTGAAGCTTGTACGCTTTAACCTGACCTCAAATCTAGAGAAAACAAAAGTTTAACGCTAAGTGTTCAGTTCAGGTTAGGATAAAACTCTTCAGACCCGACCTTGAAAAATCATAATACTGTTTTATACCACACATTATAGATCTAATCTCACATAAAAAGAGATTTATCTATATAAATATAGATCAGCTAAGGAGTAAAATCATATGTGACATCATCCACCAACAGCAAGTAATCGATTGATATCCATAACGGTTACATAAAGAGTCCATATATATACATATATAAAACTATTACTTAGGAGGGGTTGGATCAGCAATATTAACATTCTCTTCAACAGGAGAAATATTGTCAAGACCCGAAGCTTCGGCCTCATCCAAGTCTTCTGCAGTAGCAAATACTCTGTCAAAGTCGAGGTCAGGATACTGGTGTTTTAACTTCACTAAAATAGCCTGCTCACACTCATGCCAGCCCGCGTCATGGCCCTCATTCACTAGTGAAGTGCCCATGGCTACCAGCTCATCCGTTTTTTCCTTAAAATAAGTAACAGCTGCAGCCTTCTTCTCCTCCTCTATGTTCTCCCTTAGTTTGGTCACAACCTCTTGTTCGGCCTTAAGAAGCGTCTCGGCGGCCTCGGCCCTTTTTAGGGCCTCCTCCAACTTAAGCTGAACTGATACGAGCTGGGAGTCCACGGTTGCTTTCTCCAAGCTTATTATGGAAAGATCAGCTTGGAAGGCATCAGCCCTGGCCGTCTCAGCAGAAACTTTCGTTACTTGCTCCGCCAAAAGGTTTTCCATGCTGGATCCCTCAAAATTGACCTTACCAATGGCCGCAGTCATAAAAGCCCCCTGAAATAAGTAAAGGCTCAGAAAGCATTAAAGAAGAAAAGTGGCACAAAATCAGGAAATACCTCAAGTTGAGAGTTGATGAAAGATTGAAGAAAACCCGGATTCTTAACCAGGTCCACTGAACCCGCGAACTTTGCGGCTAACTTTTTGCAATATGCCTCGATATAGGCGTTAACCGATTTGCCTCCCCAGAGCACTGGCTGAGAGGCCACCTTCGATTTGCCCTTGCTCCACCCCTCGGGAGGGACTGGAAGAGCAGCAGGGACTTTTGATGAAATAAGGGCTAAACGAGGTACATCCGAACCTTCACCCTCTTCCGCAGAGGAAAGTACTGGATCATCAGCAATCTTATGGACTCTCCTCTTGGACTGGCGAAGAGCTGCCTTAGCAAAGGTCGGTGCGTCAGGAACGCCCCTCTTCTTCCCGCCAGTAGCAGCTCGAATTTTTGCAAGGACGTCATCCATCTGAATTAGCCCGGCATCAGCAAGGTTTTTACCAGAAAGAAGAGCAGCCCGAGTCCTTACGAGCGGCTGGAAAAGGACAGCCAACAATCCTTTCGTCGCCTTGGATGAAGTTGGACTTTCGAAGCGTGGAGCGTGCTAAAACAAAATATCAAAATCGAAGCAGCTTTCAAATAAAAAAAAAAGGAAAATCTAAGGGCATGAATACAATCCTTTCTTACGCGGAGCCCCTGCCAGGCGAGGAACGTCCCCAATAGGGCCTCGAATAAAGAAAAATTCGTCTTTCCACTTCTTGTAGGCCGACTCTAAGACATTAACGACATAGTGACCAGGCGCCATATTAATAAAATATCCGGACCCAGGTTTACTCTGGACATTCATAACCGTCCTGAGAGACTTCAAGTCCAACTTTACCGAATTTAAATGAGATGAAACTACAAGTCCTAGAAGGGTTACCCAGCTATTCGGAACAAGTTGGGAAGGGGCTAATCCATAAAAAGTCAAAAATTCACAGAAAAAACGGTGCAGTGGAAGCCTAACTCCCAATTTTAAAACGTAAGGGTAAAACGCTGTCTCCCCTTCCTCCAAGTCAAGCACGGTCTGCTTGGGACCAGGAACCCTACAGACCAGGTTGTCGGGAATTTTATACGTTTTTCTAAGAAGGTCCAGTTTTCTCTGCTTTAAAGAAGATATATTGGAAGGACCATCAAATCTCAAATGGGATCCCCCAGCTTAACTATCTGACCCAAACTCGTCTACTATCTTTGTATGAGGGGATGAACTAGAGGGTTCCTCAAATCTAGTATGATATGAAGAAATTGATAAGGAAGACATGGCAAAAGGAAAGGAAGATCTGACCTAAGATACCAAATACATGAGGAAATGAAATTCGGAAGATTATCTCCAAACGCTTGGAAGAACAGTCTAAAACCGAACGAAGCAACAATCAAACCAAATAAACCTCCTTTTTAAAACCCTAATCTCGGGAATACCAAAAGGCATCATTACTCCTGTCACTCCGCGCCTGTATAGGGCAGAGTGGGTCACGTTATTAAAATTAAAGTCCCAATCCAAGGATACGAATTGGGACCAGTGGGGGGAGTAGCTGATACGACATCGTTTAGTCCCTCCATCATAAAAAGGACATGTGGCAGAGGAAGCACAGGACGATCACAGGGGAATCCTACCTAGTTCGAACGAGTCCATGTAGCCGTTGAACTAATAAGACGTGGTCAGCCTCATCTCGGAAAAATAGAAGGCAGGTAGCCCCTAATGCGTAAGTATGGGACAGGTGGCAGACTCTATGGCAGATCAACCCAACGAACTAGTGGGGGACTGCGCCGCCAAAGCCGCTGATTCGTTAACATCACTCCTTATATATACCACTACAAATAAACAAAGGAGGTACGCAATCTTTTAGAATAGAAAAACACAACTGATTACTTCCTTTCCAAATCAACTGATTTAGCCATCGGAGGAGGTTCAGGGGTCCTAACCCCCTTTTGAACCTTTCTTTCTCCTTGTGTGCAGGTTTCACCATCGAAGGAGTTATCCGCAGCTACTCTTGCTGCTGCCCTTCACCAGCTAACTCAAAATCAACAACATCAGATATCATACTCTCCTAACTAGGTTTATAAAATTACTAACACTTGACTACACAAGAATCACGTTTTTCTTCTTGTGGGCTCACAAAAGAGACCTATATGAGCTCAGAATGCAATCCAAACTACTAAAATAGGTAACCCAAATAGTACTCATACCCCGGGTACTTAATTTTCATGTTAAATTCACTACTTAACTTACTAGTGGGCCCCGAAATACTACCCGACACTAAACTCGTCATTCTACAAAAATTGAAACTCGGTCAGACAATAATCTATCATACAATTTAATTAAAGCTCAAAATGTCATGTCATAGTAATAATGAAACATTAGAAATTTTAATACAAAAACAAACGGGGAAATATTACTGGTATTACTAACAAATTAAATATGCAATTTAATTTATGTGTTCTCAAAACTTAAAATTTTTAAACACGTGTCTTACCTAGGTACACTCATATATCATTGCTAATTGAAAAAAATATTAATTAAAATAATTATTTACACACTTAAAAATTTTAGGGTTGTTACATGTTGCCTACTCGATAGTGCTAATGGTGTTTTACACCACAATTTATTTTGTCTTTTTTTTTTTTTTTTTTATAAATAATAATAATAATTTACTTTGGTACTGTCAAGGACTCATTGACGCTGCCGATTGTCCCTCATATGACATGTTCATTTTAGACATTGGGTTGCCGCTTCAGCAATTGAACACAAGCACAAAGCTTAAATCGGCACAAAGCTTATATCGCAAGGGCATCATTAGGCCCCAAATATGTTTCCTGGGCTGGAGCCTGGACCTGCTTTAATCAAAACGTGATTATAGAACTTAATTTGAAGTGCATCTAAAAAGTTTACTCAAATAGGCTTACATATATATATATATATATTTGGGTCCTAGAAGCAGGATTTTACCCAAAATATACGTTTAAGAAGTGAGTTCAAACGAGACTTTATCTTTGGATTTTAAAACATTGCTTCGAATAATCAAGTTCTTTTTATTCTTGGTTTAGATAAATTTTTTTGGGTCTATTTATAATTAGGCAAATATATCACATATAATAATAAATGGGTAAATATCACCTACCTCCCTTGAGGTTTGGCCTAATAACACTTACCTCCCTCCACGTTTCAGAACTAACAATTACCTCCCTTAATTTTGAATTTCAGTAACACTCACCTCCCCTCCGTTAACAAGCGGTTAGAAAAATTAACGGAATGACGATAATATCACTCAATAGCGATCTAAAATACCAAAATTACCCTTCCTACTCACTTCTTTCATCAATCTAACTTACCCACTTAAAATATTTGATCGAAAACCAGCTTTCCATAGGGGTCTTACCTACTTAAATATTTGATAGAAAATCAGCTTTCCATGTTCAGGAGTCTGCTCAAGTAAGAAGTGAGTCAAGAAGAAGGGTAATTTTGGTATTTTTTATCGTTATTAAGTGATGTCATCGTCATTCCGTTAGTTTTTCTAACGGTTTGTTAACAGAGGGGAGGTAAATATTACTGAAATTCAAAAATAAGAGAGGTAATTGTTAGTTCTGAAACGTGGAGGGAGGTAAGTGTTATTAGGCCAAACCTCAAGGGAGGTAAGTGATATTTACCCTAAATAAATAAATATATATATATATATATATTTTTTTTGTTTTTTTCAATTGTTGGGAGACTGAAGTACAATTGGGCCAATATATTACATCTAAAATTCTCTCTCTCTCTCTCTTTTAAGACTAACTAAATTTTTTTGGGGTTATATAATAAGTTTATTTTTTTATTATTAAGGGTTGCAAAGTTTAATAAAATTTCAAATTTTTCTAAAATATATGTATAAAAATATAATTTTTTAAAAGTTAGGAGTGACTACTGCCCTCACCTGGCCTGTATCCGCTACTAAAAAGTGGTAACTGGTACTTTGACAATAGTAGCTAGTGCCCTTGTTATTTCCTGTTTTTCGAAGAATTCTCAATTCAGATGCTTTAAGCAAAATAGACATTCGTTGAACTAATTGAAACTTGTATAAATATGTATGTACGTATAACTGCTCGGAACAACACTTTTTTCTATTTCTCAATATTTTGTAGATATTGGAAAGGGTTAATTATACTTTATCCCTCTATGGTTTGTCCGATGCCACTTTACCCTCGTGTAGTTTAAAATTGATCACTTAACCCTTATGTCCTTTTGAGTAAAGTGTCACCGCTAAAATTAATGACCACTTTACCCCTCTGTGGTTTGGTCTGATGACACTTTATCCCCTATGATTTGGCCCGATGACACTTTAACCCCTATGTACTTTCGGAGTAAAGTGCAAGTTGACACTTTTTTTAGCGGTGACACTTTACCCGAAAGCACATGGGGGTTAAGTGGTCAATTTTAAATCACAAGAGAGTAAAATGACATCGGGTTAAACCACATAAGAGTAAAGTGTAATTAACCCTATTGGAAAAGACGATCAAAAAAGGTGAAGGCGCTTTGATGAGCTATAATTTGCACTTTTAAACTTTTTATGATTGATGGGAGTATATTTTAACCTGATAGCCACAAAATAATTGATTCAGTGGTGGTTGTACCAAACATTCAGTTACGATTTTGGGGATCAAAATGCGTGATGGTTACATGAAATAATTTTTCGGAGATGTTTGGGACATTTAACCGCCAATAATATTATGTTTCTCAAATTTTTTTTCTTCCAAAAAGTGATTTTAACACATGTGGCAATTGATCTATTTTCATTAATAGTAGGATCACTTTAACATCAACTAATCAAAATCAATTGGGCCCATTATCACATGCATTGAGAAACACTTTTGGGAAAAAAAAAAATTGGGAAGCATAGCATCACTCTTTAACCACTACCCATTCTTCACAGGCCTATGATGGGCTCAGAATGAATTTCAATGGGGCTGGGCCACTCCGACTTCAGCAAGAACTGAGCCTTCTAATTGACAGATATGGGCCACTAGTTTATGTTGGAAGCCCAAAAGGCAAAAGCCAAATCTTTAATTTTTTTTTTGGTAACAAATGGCAAGCTTTTCACCATAACGAAATGACATGTAACATTATAAACCAGTACTAGACCAAAGAATTACATTGTTTTGAAATGCCATCAAAAAATACTGTAATAAAAAAATAGAAACGCCAATCAAAAGCAAAGTAGATTCTCTGATAAAAAAAGAAAGAAAAAAAAAAAAAAAGAAAGCAAAATAGATTCAATGTTGGACAACTTCCTCTAGAATTTTATAGCCAACGCCTTTTCTAGGGGCTCTCACTCCATGCGAGAGGAATTGGTTTTTTAGTTGTCCCTCTCTTTAGGAGTGTATTGTCCTTCGTTAGGAGAGTTTTGTCCATCTCTTTAAGTTTTATTTTTATTTTTTACTACTTCATATTTTGTTTGGTTTGGGTATACACTCTAGATTTCTTTCCTCTCTTCGTTCCGCGGTTAGATACGGTGTTGTCTCCATCAGATTCGGCATTTTTTGTCTAGCATTTTGGCAGGGTCTTTTCGCAGTCACGGTGAGATTGGGGCGATGTCTGTTGTGGATCAGTACTTTGACAGTTTCCTCCCTCATTCGGCTCAGACTCAAACTATACCACAGACAATTTTATCAAGGATTGGTGACGTTTGCAGCATTCCTAAAAAGTTTGTATTGTTAATTGTTTAATGTATTTACTTACTTCTATATATATGCCTATACCGGTTCCTTATTGGATCAACCCAATTGGCATATCGACATGTAGCCCAATTAGTATATCCTCTCTCTTTCGAGTTGCGAGGGAGAGGGTTTAAATTCTTATAGAGGATTCTAGTTGCTGGCCCCCTAGTTATTCTTTAGTCAGAATGAGTGGCCCTTGTTGGGCTTTGCTGTGGGCCAGTGTGGGGCTGAGGTGTGTGTGTATCCAGTCCGGATTCAGGTAAGTATTAAATAAATAAATAAATAAAAGAAAGAGAAAAAAAAAATAGATTTTATTCCAAAATCAACAATGTTAGGGACACTAACAAATCTTACTAACACTCACACCCACACTCTATCTCTTTCCTAATGGCACTGTGGGGTGAGATTTGTTGGTGTCTCAAATATTACTCATTCCAAAATCGATTTGTAATTAAAGCACCGGTTTTTGTTGCATATTGTGCCAAATTGATTTCTGCCCATGTTCCGTAGATTTGCATTCCAAGGCCCAAAGTAACGCTAATGTACTGTATCTAATGGGCCAATTAAAGTTCAGGTAATACGGGCCTCGGCCCATATTAAGCCATTTTGTGGTCTGCCTCATGTCAAAGCCCGCTAAGTCGTAAACGCTGTGATGATAAGGGAAAATAAAAATTGACAAACAACACTCCAAAGTCCAAACAAGATTTAGAATGTGTTTTTTCATCCTCTCTTCTCTATCCAAAAAACATGCCTAACACCAAAATAGGAGGTCCATATTACAGTTGGTTCTCTAAGGCTTTGTTAAATTTGCATATTTGTTGAAGGGAAAGGAAAAGGAAATAGAAAAAGAAAGGGAAAAGAAAACAAGAAGGAACACTTATTCTCTTATGTTTTCCGCCATGCTTAAACAATAACAAAAGTTTTAAAAATAAAAATAAAATTATGACTAAACGAAAAAAGGGGGGAAAGTGACTTATAGACTTCAATTTGTTATTTTAGTTTCTTACATATTTTCTTTTCCTTTTTTTTTTTCATTATTTTTCTTGGTAATCAAATAAAGGAAAACGTTTTTCTTAGCGTTTCATTTTCTTTGCCCTTACTAAATCCATAAACTAAACAGAACTTACTAGTATGCAAGAAAATTGGTTAATCTTGTTGAAATCACCATTGCCAGGATTTAAGAGAAGGGTAAAGTTTGGGACACACTCATTCACATAATTTTTGGGACACAACCCAAAAGATGTGTCTATCTCTCTCATGTGGTGTCAGTAGATCCTACAGTGACACAAGAGAGAGATAGACACATCTTTTAAGTTGTATCTCAAAAAAATTATGTGAATTAGTGTCTCAAGTATTACCCTTCATAGAAAACCTAAGGACTTCTCGGCCAAGAAAGTTGGTTAATTTTGAAATCTTAATGAGTGGTAATGGTTTGTTTCTTTGAACGGCTCAGTACATTATAATACGGCTGTGAAATTCGATTGGTCCACATGAATCTCCATAGACCATACATTGACCAATTAATGCTGGTCCATGGCTTATTAGGCCTCGTTCTTTCGCAGAATTAAGGAGGGGATAGTGGGAGATTGGATTAATAGTCTCATTCAATTGAATAATTCAGTGTTTGGCAAGACCACTTTACTTGGGACTAATTGTCTATTTTAAAATAATAGTCCCCATAAGTTATACCATGGGGAATGTGGTATTCTTTGTCCCGGAACTATCAATTAAATGGGATTAATTGTTCAATCCTCTCACCCTTCTGTCATCCAAACGTGGCCTTAGTGTACAAAAACATAAGTATGGTACTTGTCCTCCTTTCTTTCTTTTTTATTTTTTTTATTATTTTTTTAGAAGTATCTTTTGCGTAAACGAGATTTGGTTTTCAGTAAGGAAAGATAATGTAGGGATTTTTGTTTTTTGTTTTTTTTTTTGTTTTTGTATTTTTTGGCAAGTGTATAGTGAGCAGCTTCTGCTTCTCATATGAGAAGAGTAGTTTTAATCGTTTGATGAGAATCTAGCAATAAATGCATTTTCAATCTGTAGATGCATCTTCCTTTCAGATTCTTATGAATCTTATGGCTAGATTCTCATCCAACGGTTAAAACATGTATTGTCATATAAGAATGTTCTCACAATAAACTTACCCTTTTCTTTTTTTTTTTTTTTGCTAAAGGAAATTAAGATAATATAATCAACTATTGCAAACAAAGTGCTAGAGCATATTTATACTCTGTTTTGTTAGTCAACTAAGATTTATCTAAACCTCTTTAGTTTTGCTGTAAAATAGCTCCTCTCCAATATTTTCTTAGCGAGCAAACAAAGATTTTAACAAAAAAAATTACATCAATGACGTTGCTATCAATTTCAAAAAGAAGATTTTCGCAAAATATAATAATGGTAGAGTTGAAAATGTGGTATTGGGAGAGGGGGGGAAGGATTTGAAACTGGTTGACTCGGCTCGATGCCATGATCACAATTTTGAATAGCATACTAATGAAGTACTAGGTTGGAGGAGCTCATATATAAATATTGATTTCCATCATTGTTTTATGAAGTGTTAAAAATTCCTTCACTTCTAAGAAATCATTCCAATGCAATATGTCTGGATTCTCTCCCTCACACACACATACGTGTTATAGTATATATATAGGGAGAGACTTGCTATCCTACGTATCAGGGCCGGTTTTGGGCATATATGACGTAGGCGGTCGCGTAGGTTCTCCAATTTTTGGTATTTAATTAGGGCTGTCATTTGATCAAGAAAAATTATAAGGTTTCAATTTTGAAAAAAAAAAAAAAAATTATGTCTAATATGTTGGTCCAAAAGACCAATCCGACAATATAGAAAAAATAATTACATATAAAATATTCGACCAACTGTAATCCAACACACCCTAAACATTTGTCCCAACTCATTTTCATCTCATCTCTTAGTTTAGCCCACCAAAATTATTTAACCATCATACCAAACTTTACAAATTTCAATCAACAATCAACCCTTATTACTATTAGGCTTTATTTGGTTCATGGATTTAGTGAGGGAGAGAAAAGAAAAAAGGAAATCAAAAAAGAAAATTAATTCTCTGGTATTTTCCTTTGTGTTTCATCCATGATTTATAATATCGAAAACTAATAGGAGTAATATTTAAAATATGAGTAATGCTATGCTTATCAAATTTTGTATCCCAAGTGGTTCTCAAACACGTGGTAGTAGACCCACCTAATTTTGATTGGAGGATGTTGAAGTTCTCCCATCATTATTGAAAGTGGTCGTACCGCCACATGTATTTGAAACCATTTGAGACACGAAATTTGGAAAGCATATCATTACTCTTTCCTTCCTATTTTTTAGAAGTTTCCTTATGAAATAACAAAAAGTATTTTTCTTATCAATACCAAATCTCACAACTTTTAAAAAGATTGTAAAACATCACAAAAAAACTATAATATTTTTAATACAGAAAATCTTACCCCAAAAAATAGGTAAATAATTCAAAAAAAAAAAAAAAAACCTGGGGGTCACTGCCGTGAACTCCCCCTGTATTGTTACAAAGGGGCCTAGCTTGAAGAGCTCGCCTAGGGCCCCCAAATGGTCAAGGCTGACCCTGCTACGTATAATCGCATTGTCTTCAAATTTAACTGGAAAAACGGGGTTCATATCACCTCATTAAAATATGGGAACATTAGGTTAATAGAAATTTAGTGTTAAATCTCCCGTTAAGAAAAGTTATTGGTTAAATGACACAACGGAAACTTTTATTTTTAGTAAAAAGTCTCTCAACCCAATCTTTTGTAAGAATTAAACAAAAGTTCTGACGATGTTGTGAAATTTTACTAAACTTTTCCGACAATTTCGTTAAGAAACTTTAGTGAAATTTTACAAAATCGTCGGAATATTTTGCTCAGTATTATTTGTAAGGACCTTTCACTAAAAAATTCACTATTAACCTAATGGTTAAAAATATACCCTAAAAGGAGTAAACCCTAATTACCCCTAAATTAATTTGCAATGATGGCATCAAAGAAATTTAGGCTAGCTCATTTGCAAAGCTACTTTAATGTCCTTACATAAATGAGGTGGCAATGGCTTCTTTGTCCAAAAAATAAACGTGTATACTTTTTTTTTTATGAGAAAATGTGTAAACTTTTAAAAGTATATATATATATATATATAGTACGCTAGCATTCTCTCTTTGTATATATGCATGTATATCAGGCATACAACGTTATGTAGTATATAATGCATATATGTTGGGAATACCACATTTAAAGACGGTTCAAGCGGCGAGTTTAATAATTTTTTTAAAACATTAGGGGGGATTGGTGCAGTTCTATATATACCTAAAGCATATTCTTAAAACTACTAGCATGAATAGACAGTTTTTTTTCTTTCTTCGGGGACAGTAGCCATTACTTGCCCGGCTCTCTGAATCCTGCACACATTTAATCTTTGTACTAATAAAATAATTCATTTGTAAGGATAATCTTTTTTTTTTTTGGCTAAGAAGTTAGAGGCAAATATTATTAAGGCTTAATTTGGCTCCCATTTAGTGCTTCGGTTTTTTTAAAGTACAATTTCATGTTAATTCTTTTGGTAACTAATTCATGAGTTTTGTAAAAATTGAACTTATGGCTTTTTTGGGGAGCTTTTAAAAGCTCTAGAATGGAGTTTTTAAAGGCTCAAAGTTGCTTTTTGATTTCATGATATATTTTTGAAGAATAATGCATCACTTGTACAAAAGTATTAAACAACTTAGTAATAAATTTCATAAGGTACTTTTAAAAAGCCACATAGGGGCCAAACTAAACCTAAACTGTAGAAGAAGAAACAGAAGCATGATCCATGGAACCCTTTTGTGAGGTCAAATATTGTTTCCACAAACAAGAAGTGTACGTATATCCATAGGCACCCACGCAGTCCCATTCATCAAGAGAATAAACATTCAGCTATTGCAAATGAAAAATTTTCGGCATATATATATATATATATATATTCCAAATATAGCAAATTAGACTGTCTTCCATATATAGGATATAGGACATTACAATGAAGCAGCAATGTTTTGATACTCTAAAACTTTTCCTGACCGTTCTTTTCTTGTAAGGCAACCCTTTGACCTAGATCCCAGGCCATTAATCAACCTTCATAATTAAGTTTAATGTACTTCCATTTTGAAAGGATATTACAAATACTGAAACAATAATATTATATCACATCATGTTCGGATTTTATGATTGGTTCGATCAAAGTGTACAATCTTATCTACATATATCACACATGGACTAAGTGTACTAGAAGTTTTATGTGTTTTGGAGTTTGGCTTGAGGAGGTCCTCCCAAGCTCTGAGCAAAAAAAAAAAAGGAGGTCCTCCCAAGCCGAGCCATTGTTTTGTATGATTCTCTTGAATTCTAATTTATTTCACGTTTTTGAAAATAAAATTATAATAATAATAAGACAAAACAAGAGCAAATGTTTCTAAACAATTTTGCTTTTTTAATTTGGAACCCCAAATGTGGAAAATTTCAAATGTGGAAAATTTGAATGACAAATTAGCTCTAATAGCACGTTTGGTTGACACTAAAATTAAAAAAAAAAAACACATTCATGAATTTAAAATTCACGATCTTAAGCACCATTTGTGAAGATGAGCACGTACAATAAGTGATGCAGAAACGTCTAAAGGAAAATCATCAGTTAATTTTTAGTTAAATTAATATACGACATAAAAATATGCTCGATCTATATTTAGGAAATCCAAACGTACCATGATAAATCAACTCAATCTACATGTTAAACAATTAAGAATAACCTAAGATTGATCCTAATATCATTAATGTCTAGTATTTGAGCAAAAGTGGCTTCAGAACTACTTTACACCCACAGTAAGTGGCTTAAAAACAAGTGGCATGCAAACAAAAGCTTGTTGTGGTACCTGTAAAAGTTTGATAATGAAGACTACTCCATAGCAGCTTTTAAAAGTTCTGCATTTTAAAGGGTGTACAAAGCAAGAATTTTCGTCCATAAGGCGATGTTTGGAAATACTTAAAACAGGACTAAGGGCACACTTTCACTTCTACTTTTATCTATAATTATACTAAAAATCAATATTACGGTAAGAACCATGGTTAGAGCATCTAACAAGAGTCTGAATTCGTAGAATAAGTTCACTTGTAAAACGCAAAGTCAATTTTGCTCCTTTCATAACAACCCCTAAGAAACAGGATTTAAAAAATCCAAATTTAAACTGCAAAACCATCTTCTTCCGAGTTGTTTGTTAGATGAACTTAGAATCTCTCTCATTCTCTCTCTCTCTCTCTCTCTCTCTCTCTCTCTCTCTCTCTCACACACACACACACACACACACACACACACACATACACACACACGCACACACTAGGGCACAAATTAACAAGCTATAAAATGAATTGTTGGAGAGTTTCAGTGAAACCAGCTACTAATTAATTTCCAAGACTTTAATTACTCGAAAAACTCTATACTCTCAGGCTCTATCTTTGATAAATTCTGAACTTACTGAACAATTCCCCACCTCTCTCCTCCCTTCATTCTCTCTCACGCACAAATACCTTTGCTGCTTTTTCTAATAGTATATTAATGCAACATTTCCTACACACATTCACTTAATTAGGACTTAAATTAATATGTATATTTGTAGTTACACATGCATGTTTTCTTCTTTTCCTTTTTTTGGGTATTCGAGCTAGCATATAAGGTTTTATTCGCATATATAATAGGTTAGCTAGGAGACCTTCTTCGATACAATCGAGTAATTTAGTTTTATTGTTACATACACCTATAGTTGCAGGAGAAATGGCGATGCTTATCGCGTTGTAATTGACTATATTAATGAAATTTGCCGTTCAAAAAAAAAAAAAAAAAAAAAAGTTGCAGGAGAAATGGACAACGGTGCATTGGTTACGATTAAATGACACATTTAAAAATTATGACCAAATAGCTCAATGTTACTACCAAATGACTTTTAAAATTAAAGTTACTACTCAATAGCACCAAACAACAACATAACACCTTATTATTACTAAGTGAGACCTAAAAACTAGATATATCATACAACGAAAATTAAATGCACAGTCTTATTGTAGAATTTTCCTGTAAGTTATATATATATATTCAGAAAATTGGTGCATATATATAGTGCAATAGCTAGCATGTTTAATTTAATATATAAGTGACTTTTCCTATCACATCTGATTGATAAACATAAATCACAATCAATTTAGCCCCAAAGAAAACAAGTCTCTAATTACCAATAGAACAAGAAATAACAAAGTTAACAACATACTCGTAGGCATGACCAACCAACCTAAACTCAATAGTAAATACCCACATTGATATACCAAATCTCCCTCTCTTCTATACCATTATACCCAGCCCCTTTACCACTAAAAAATTCACCAAAAAAAAAAAAAAAAAAAAAAAAAAATAATAATAATATAATAAATGAAAAATAGTAGTTCCTTATCAGAAGTATTTCTTCTTCTAGGACTGCAACATGTAACCCCCAACCTAATAACAAATACCGCAGTACAACATAAACCAATGCATTGTCATGCACTTATATATACATACATATAGATATATATAAAACCAACTCACAAGTTCTTCAAGGCCGGCAGCTCTTCAACATTGTGCAGTTGATGATGAAACAAACCCGTAGCCGACGAGACGAGGAGGATCCGAGGTTCCTCTCAGAGCAAATTGTTTCCTCAACCTTGATAGTAAAATGAACAGGCTGATCCTTTTGCAGCTGACATGATCACTCCGATCCAAACGCCTCCCATCCATATATTTTTTTTTTTTTTACTTTTTTGGTAATCCCATTCCACAAGATTCACTACAAAGAGATGTAAATCAGCAAGGGGAAAAAAAAATCTAACTAGAGAAAAAGAAATGAAAAAAGACCAAGAAAAAGAGGGAGATAATTAATTGAAGAGTAATATAATGGAAATTTGGGTTGCTCTAAATTAGAGAAGGGACAGAAGGTCCTAGGTTTGTGGGATCAAGCCAAGCTCCAACATTTGTGGAATTCCAATAAAGAGAAGGATCTGATGATCCATTAATCAGCTGGTCCGTCTGATTCATCACACCACCACCCCCGCCTTCGCCAGGCCCCACCATTTGAAGGTTTTCATAGGCTCCTATCAACCCATGAAAACCAGTACTAGATGTGTATTTCTGTTGTTGAAGGCTTGATGCTAATATAGACGCCATTGATGGAGAACTAGTAGTAGTAGTTGAAGATGACGATGAAGATCCAAACATCGAATAGCTCGAAAGAAGTGAATTCGAATTTGAATTGAAGCCACTTCGATAATCGTCATCGAGTCCAGAAGAAAACCCTAATCCAAGAGGATTCAAGCTCGAAACCCTAGAACTGAAGCTTGGATACGGATTAGTGGGAAACCCATAAAACAAATTAGGGTTACCAATATGGTTTGAGCTCGAAGATAGTATATGATGATCAATGTGGTGGCCGGGTTGATGATGATGATGATGATTCATAATTCTGGGGTTTGCAGTTGAATTAGTTGAAGTTGATATTGATGATGAAGATGAAGGTGCATCATTAGATGATGGTCTTGACTTGACCCGCTTGTTTTTCCGGCAGCCACCGCCAACAGGAACGTTCCTTAGGGTTCCGCCACGGGTCCAGTAACGCTTACAGGCTTTGCAGAAGTGTCTGGGCTGAGTCAGACTGTAGTTGTTGTAGTAACAGAACTTTGTGTTTGATGAGTCACAGCGAGGACACTTGAGAGCTTGTTGTTGTTGTTGTTGTTGTTGTTGAGTTTGATCTTGGATGATTGGTTTCTGATCCATAGCTCCTCTAGGATTTGAAGCCATCAAGCCTTTCTGATCATCTATCTGAAGAGAGAGAGAGAGAGAGAGAGAGAGAGAGAGAGAGAGAGAAAACAAGAGAGAGAAGAAAGAGAAGAGTTTAAAGGTGGTGTTTTTTTTTTTTTAAGGGTAACAATTTTTAACGACACAAAACAATGATATTCGCTTCCAAAAGCAAAGAAACAAAAATGGGGTCATGTTTTTTTGTCTACTAGTAATTGAGAGAGAGAGAGAGAGAGAGAGAGAGAGAGAGAGAGAGAATGAACCTGTGGCCATTCGTTGTTAGTTGAAGAGATGAGAACCATCTTCTTCTCACAGTTACCCAACATTTTTCTGCTCTCAAAGGAATCGTGGAAAGAGAGTAAACGGACAAAGAGCAGGTGGCGACGTGAGTCTTTCTTGATGGGGTTGATATATTTATGGGTAAATTACACTTTATTCTATTAAACTCTACACCTATTTTTAATTGGGTATATTAACTATTTTTTTTTTCAATTATGTCCTTGAATTTCAAAAATTCATTTAATCAGACTCAAATTCTGACATTGTTAGCTTAAATTATTAGAAATTGTCACATACGTTGCGCGTAATGGTTACCTGTCACATATTACGTTAAGACAAGTACGGGAGATTGTGAATGGCTAACAAATTATGCGATTTTGGGTATGATTGAATGCGAGTTCGGATCTAGTCGAATATGTTTTCGAATTTGATTGACATAATTTCGAATCTGATTGAATACGATTTTTCTCACTATTCACAATCTCCCGTATTTGTCTTAATCTAACATATGATATGTAAGCATTACGCTCAATGTATATGACAATTTCTAATAATTTAAGTTAATATTGTTAGAACTTAGGTCTGATTGAATGAATGTATGAAATTCAAAGACCCAATTAAAATAAATAAATAAATTTATAAACCCAATTAAAAACAAATATATAAGTTAATAGATTAAAGTGTAATTTATCCTATATTTATTTGGATCGATCTCGAGAGAGAGAGAGAGCGCGCGCGTTGAGGGAGGGGAGGTGGAAAAGAAAATCAAGTCATTGTTTATGTTTTAATTTCACGTGATGCGTCTGGGCTAAATTGAAACTTGATTAATTTTTTAATGAAGCTATAAAGAAAATTTTAAAAGGAAAAGATTTAGATATTTTATTTTAGGTAAATTTTTTTTTTTGATTAGAGTACGTTTTTGCTCATCTCAAAATTATTCACTCACTGCTTAGTTAACTTTTTAATTGGTTAATGCAGTAAGACTCGCGATTAAATAAGGATTAATTAATGATAAAAAGTTATGAGTCCCACTGCATTAACTAATGGGAGAGTTGGGTGAGCAATTTTGGAGTGAGAAAAACTGCACTCTTTTGAGTAATGCTACGTACATCCACACCAAATTTCACACCCAGTAATCATGGTCCTTGATTTCAGTAGATCCCACATGGGTTCTATACAGGGGCCACTGGAATCAAGGCTCAGGATATACGCGTTGGATGTGAAATTTGGTGTGAGTGTAGCTTTTTTTTTTATTTATTTTTAATGTTTAAAGTGTTATTGGTCTACGTGTACAATTGTATCCACTAACACAATGTGTATACAAAAATGCTGCACCCACACCAAATTCCACACCAAATTCCACACCAAATACATCATGACCATTGATTCATGAGAGTTTCGTGTAGAACCCATGTGGGTTCCAATGAAATCAAATGTCAAAATTATTAGGTGTGAAATTTGGTGTGGGTGTAACAATACTCATATATATATATATATACATGGCACGTCACTAATCATGAGTCCAGCTCCAGTGCACATTGGGTAAGCGCACTGAGTTTTTAAGCTTTAAAAAAAACCGCGCTTCAGCGGGCTGCAAGACGGGACGCAGGTCAGTGGGGTGCCTTGTGATATTTTTAGGTTTAAAAACCTAATACATTATCTAGTACACACTGAAACCTGACTCCACTAATTCTATCTTAAAAGTTTAAAAACTAAGAGACTTTTAGATAGCTTGAGGTACCGGCATGACGTGGTATCCTTGGTCTCATTAGTTATTTGGGTAGCATCCATTTCATGTACTAACTATTAAACGTAATGAGTCCGATTCAAACAATCCATCACTCTTTTCTTATTGGTCGAGATACCACATCAGCACATCACACATTATACTGAAAATAACCAAAAAATTCTCCTCAAAATTAAACTAGATGAAAGTATCTACAATAAAAGTAGTGAATTAGTGTAAAAAAAAAAAAATTGAGAGACATTCTTAGTCCAAGAGCAGGTCGACGGCCAGGTAAAGCGAGTATATTACAGATGAGGAATGATAGATGTACAACAAAAACCCACAACTAATTGCACAACCTGTTTAAAAAAGTTGGACTTTGTGCTGAAAAAGCTGTACATCCTTTTTTTTGTCTTTTTGTGTGTACAACTTTTTCAGCACGAAGTCCAACATTTTTAAGCAGGTTGTACAATTAGTTGTGGGTTTTTGTTATGCATCTATCATTGCTCATTACAGATGAATCTCGAGAGGTTCAAGAAAGAGAACAATTACATGACATTACAGTCCCCAATATATATACCATATGTGTGTATATATATGTGTATATGTGTGTGCACATATATAGATAGAGGGAATCCCTAGAGCCCAATACCCGAGGCAGCAAAACAGCAAATCCCATTTCCACTAACTTTAGTATGTAATTGAAATTTAAATTGTTGCTATAATTAATCATTTTTAACTACTTCACGACAGAAATGGTATTCTATATGTTGCACCTCACACAAATCCACTTCATGTTTGGATCATATTCATTATCCAATCTGTCTTTGATGGGCTGTCATCCAATGGCGCAATAGGCATGATTAAGCTATATGGATTGTTTGATATTGTTGATGTAATTAAATTAGTAAACTCATGTAGATAGTCTCTCAAGAAAAGTACTCAAACTAAGGATTGAGGTCTTATTTGACTTGACCGGCACTAACTTTCTTATATCGTAGGCGCAAATTTGAATTCTTCCATCACATTGTGATGAAAAATGAAAAAGAAAGAAGAAAACAATTAAGAAACCTCAAACCCCCATATCACCTGGTTGGGATTAGTATTACTCCATTTTTTACTAAGAATTATATATTAGATTAGACATATATAGGCTCCTATGTAATAAAATTAACTGATGAACCACAAAATCAAAAGAAATTCTAAGCATTTCCAAACCGCCTATGATATTAATTTACCCAACTGTCAAGCGCTCTCTGGAAATTAAAGATCGTAATTGGTTACGTTGTTAATCATGGATCGATTGTATATATTTAATTAATCTTTCAGTTACTGCATTAATCCTATTGCACAAGAGTGCAATGCAAGCTTGATTAACATCCGGATGTAATTATTTTATTTTTATTTTTATGTCAAATCGATATGTTACCTTTTTTTTTGCTAAGGAGCAAATCAATAGGTAGCTTATTTTCATAAAAATTCAAATTAGAAAATGAGAATGATAGATCTGCATTTTCCAAACATTCCCTCAATATATAATTAAAAGCATGAAATGAAACACATCATTATGTATTGTATGTTTGTATCTATATGTACATGTAATATATATATATATATATATGTTGGCATCTATACCTTTGGATGGAGCATGATACTCAACTGACACAAATTTCTGAGGCCATCTGATGGCAGAGAAAGCAGAGAGAGAAGATTGAACCTTTAAGGAAATTATTCACTTGTTTTAATTATACAAAATTTTTATATATGTGTATATAGAGCGAAAATTCCAAGAGAAAAGGACAAGAGAGAGCATGTGTGATTCTAAATCTCACTCATCAAAAACATGGTATGACCACACTTTATTCCCGAGGGCTCTATGCTTTGCTAACATTGTTCTTCTCTCTCCAATTAAAATATATCATCCCTTTGCTTTGGACAAAATTAAAAACCGTTAATTCATGTGTCGGTAGTATGTTTATTATATATTGTGAGTATATACACAGATACTAATATATGTGATAAAAGTTAAATCACCTCCCAGGGGCGGAGCCAGGAATTTTGGCCAGGGGGGCCTAAGCTATGCGGGGGTTCGGGGGCAACGCCCCCGAAAAAAAATATTTTGGGGTCTATTTATACATAATTGATAATTTTTTTAGGGTCTACTTGTCTATAATTATGATTTTTTGGGGATATACTTATAATATAAGTCTATTCGGTGACACGTAAATATTGTGTAGTGTAAAATTTTAATTGCCAAAAAGTGAGTGGGGGCACGTGCCCCCACTGGCCCTTCTAAGCCTCCGCCCCTGTCACCTCCTAAATCAATTTACTACATAAATCAAGTGGTTGCAGCACTCTGAGATGTATGCTGAGATTCAAATTTGGATCGAATAAAAGAGTTGAGAATAATAGATTGTTACTCTTAAAATTATGCACTTCTAAATAGAAGGAAATTTATGTCACCTAGCTCATTAAAATGACGTTATTAAAGTGATTTACAATTAAAGTCTTTAAAATAAATTAATTTAGTGTCATTTTTAGTAAACTTCCTTTTTTTGCTTTAATTTTAATGAGATAACATAGACTATTTATGTCCATTTTAAATATAGATGAGCACAATAGCTTATAATTGACTTCACGTAGTATGAGAGCAACCCCATATATGTATTATGAATTTATGTATATACACTTATGGATAATTTTTGGGACACATAAAAATTTCACAAAAATAATATATATATATATATATATAAATTTTATGTGTTTATTTCTCTCCTTTGTGACCAAAGACCCAAGTGGTCAAGTGGTACCACCTATCTCTCTAGTGGAGAGGTCAAGGGTTCGAATCCCCCTGCGGGAAGTTCTTGCCCCCCATATTTGTGCTTTCAGTTGGAATGAGTGACCCTTGTTGAGCTTTACTATGGGCCATTGTGGGGCTGTGGGGTGGGTGGGGCTGGGTTTGTGTGCATGTGTGTTTGCTATAATATTTATTCGGGCGTGCCAGAGCCTTGTTAGGTAGGCCCAAACTAACAAAACAAAATTTCCTAAGTCACTTGTGTGAGTGATACACAAGGTTTGGAAATCTGACTTCTATCAAAACGATTGTGATGGCCAAGTAGGAAAGTACCCTTGGCCTAAGATCCTATGACAGTACTGAAGCGCACAAGCCATACAAGTGATGAGGAAAAAAGAATTAAATAAAATGCATATTTTATTTAATAGAAAGTAGGAAAGATTACAAGAGATTGTAATAAAACTAAGAAAGCCTAAAAATAAAAGGAACGCTTTTATTTGCCTAAAAACTAAGAATGCATTGTAGAATGCTTTGGGATGCTGTTGTCGAAGTGACGCGGAGAGTCCTGACTGCTTGCTCTGCCTGTTGATTTATAGCGGTCATGGAGGTCTCATAGATAAGGTAGGAAATCTGATGAGAACCATTATTTGGTAAAAAATACCAGTTTATTTCCATAACTGCTAAAACCTGCTATATCTTGAAACCTTCCATATCTGCGAATATATAAGTATATATATATGCAGCTTGAATCTGGTCCATCTTGAGGCTCGGTTCGGCTTGCTTCTCCTCCAAGTAAAAGATAACTCCAAAAAGTGCTGATATTATCTCCAAAAATATTATCTTTCCTAACTAGATAACATCTCCCATTAAGTGATAATATTTCCAATTAAGATAATATTATCTTATAGAGGAATTGTAGGGATTGAAGACATTTCCAAAACTTACCAACCATATCACATTCCTATTGTAGCCGAACTGTTGATGGCCTCAAATACTGATTAATCCGAGTGACATAAGAAAAATAATGCTGAGCCCGATGAAAGCTTACCTTATCAAAATAATGTCAAACTAATGTGGGCCCTATCATAAAGTTATATGTTGCCAAAGTTGGTCTAATCCTAGCAACGTAAATGACTCGCTAATGAGGTGGCCTTGGTCTTGGAATGAAGTGTGGCCAAATGAAGATCGGACTGAACAACAATCGGGCTCTACAAACTTTTATCACTTGAATGAAATTGGCATTGGGCCTGTGCAACTGGATTGGGCCATGAAGTGAGTCCATTGATGGAATTGCAATGGCATACATGGAAGCCCGATAGAATGAAACCAAGCCCGATTAAAGATATTTTATTTAGCCCGAGCACTATGACTCGGCCCTACCACGTTTGGCGACAATTTACACAATCGGTCTGTAAGTCCGAATTTATGTATTAGCAAGCCCGATCAAAGAGTGATCAGACCGAGTGAGCAAAGGTGCTAGCCCGATGGCGATGCAATACAGCCATATTGAAGCAGGGCCCACTTTTTGTAGCAGCCCGATGAAATGGTGATGAGCCCGATAGAATGAAGCCCGATCAAATAATAATCAGCCCGATGGAAAGAAACCAGTCACTTAGCCATTAATTTTTTCCATCGGTCTCATAAGTCCGATTAAATATCTCAATCGGCCTCTACCAATTTTATAATTTAAAAAATGTATTTTTTAGGTGCAAACAATTGCCCCCCTTGCCGTTTAAAATAAAAACAAGTGAAATTTTGAATGGCCATATTTATCTAGCCCGATTACCTTTAGACTGCGATTGGGCTCATCATGTAGACCGATGACCTTTGGAATAACATCGGGCTTGGCCAAGAGACCGAATTATAATTACCAACTGCCAACCATATAACACCTTTCAAATAAACTGAATGAACCGGGCTCTCCCTGTGTAATATCTCACTTGTGTAGCATGACTGAGACATGTGATTGCTTTGAAACAACCTCATATAATCGGGCTCCACCACTTGACAAGCACTCTTGAAATAAATTACACCATTGACCTCTATGTCCGATTCAGCATCCTAAGCATCTATCCAACATCACTTTATTTATTATTATTTCTTGCTTTCGGCCTTGTGAGTCCGAATAGCCTATTAGTTAGACCGAATTAATTTTTTCACCTTCGGTCTTCAGTACATTTTCAGTCTTTTGATAATACCATTGCTGTAGCAATAACCACCAAATAACATTTAGTTTTTGGTGACATCCACACAACCAACGTGGATGTAAATTAACCCAAGCCAAATAGTTAATTGGCTTAAAATGGAGAATATAATCGGTCACCATAAGGAGACCGAAAAAATTGAACAATTCCTCAAGGCTAAGTTTCCTCAAAGGAATACGTTCAAAAGCTTCATGGACCGATTTTGTTTCAATCGGTCTCGGCGGCGCTTGCCCCCCGAGCCCTTTATCGCCGATTTCTTCAACATCAAGGGGCCTTCGTCATCGTCCTCCTCATCACTAGGAGGCTCTATGGCCGATACAAGATCACTCGGCCTATCACACTCTTCCTCTTCGGCCTCAACAGAATTTTGAGGCTCGTCTTGAATTTGCCCCCCGGGTGCTTCTTTGTCTTCTTCAACATCAGGGAGGGGCTCTACAGCCGAAATAAGATTATTCGGCTCTTCCTCAAAAATTATTTTTTCACCGTCTTGCCCCCCGAGCAGATTGGACAGCGTGGAATCAAGATGACCAGAGACACCGGTCTCTTGATTTAGAGTGATAACATCGGCCTTGTTGGGCCGTTGTCGTGACTTTAAGAATTGCTCGATCTTTTGCCCTTGAGCCTCTAGTATTGTCAGGCTTGCTTTCGTGTCTTCTTCAAACCGGCTAAGCCTTGCATGTTGTTCTCTTGAGTGCGCCTTCACATCTTCAAGAGCACGAAGAATGTTGTCACAAACTAGATTCTTTCCCCAGTCACCGTATAGAAAATCGTCTAGAGACATGAACAAATTTCCCTCGGGCGGCGGTTCATCAGCTCCACTTGAAGCTTTGAGGAGGCCGATTTCTTGATTAAAAAATCGCGTGTCGGCCTCAAAACGGTCTATCTCATTGTAAAGATGACCAGTTTCATTCCAATATCCATCGTTGTAGAGACGATAGATTTCTTCGCGAAGTTGGCGTATTGACTCATTCCGCCAACCAATTTGGTTGTTGTAAAAGTGTAGCCATACTTCAGTGTATGCATGGCTCATCACTTGGCTGTCCCACCGGGCGTGCCAAATTGTTTGCTATAATATTTATTCGGGCGTGCCAGAGCCTTGTTAGGTAGGCCCAAACTAATAAAACAAAATGTCCTAAGTCACTTGTGTGAGTGATACACGAGGTTTGGAAATCTAACTTCTATCAAAACGATTGTGATGGCCAAGTAGGAAAGTACCCTTGGCCTAAGATCCTATGACAGTACTGAAGCGCACAAGCCATACAAGTGATGAGGAAAAAAGAATTAAATAAAATACATATTTTATTTAATAGAAAGTATGAAAGATTACAAGAGATTGTAATAAAACTAAGAAAGCCTAAAAATAAAAGGAACGCTTTTATTTGCCTAAAAACTAAGAATGCATTGTAGAATGCTTTGGGATGCTGTTGTCAAAGTGACGCGGAGAGTCCTGACTGCTTGCTCTGCCTGTTGATTTATAGCGGCCATGGAGGTCTAATAGATAAGGTAGGAAATCTGATGAGAACCATTATCTGGTAAAAAATACCAGTTTATTTCCATAACTGCTAAAACCTGCTATATCTTGAAACCTTCCATATCTGCGAATATATAAGTATATATATATGCAGCTTGAATCTGGTCCATCTTGAGGCTCGGTTCGGCTTTCTTCCCCTCTAAGTAAAAGATAACTCCAAAAAGTGCTGATATTATCTCCAAAAATATTATCTTTCCTAACTAGATAACATCTCCCATTAAGTGATAATATTTCCAATTAAGATAATATTATTTTATAGAGGAATTGTAGGGATTGAAGACACTTTCCAAAACTTACCAACCATATCACATTCCTATTGTAGCCGAACTGTTGATGGCCTCAAATACTGATTAATCCGAGTGGCATAAGAAAAATAATGCTGAGCCCGATGAAAGCTTACCTTATCAAAATAATGTCAAACTAATGTGGGCCCTATCATAAAGTTATATGTTGCCAAAGTTGGTCTAATCCTAGCAACGTAAATGACTCGTTAATGAGGTGGCCTTGGTCTTGGAATGAAGTGTGGCCAAATGAAGATCGGACTGAACAACAATCGGGCTCTACAAACTTTTATCACTTGAATTAAATTGGCATTGGGCCTGTGCAACTGGATTGGGCCATGAAGTGATCCCATTGATGGAATTACAATGGCATACATGGAAGCCCGATAGAATGAAACCAAGCCCGATTAAAGATATTTTATTTAGCCCGAGCACTATGACTCGGCCCTACCACGTTTGGCGACAATTTACACAATCGGTCTGTAAGTCCGAATTTATGTATTAGCCAGCCCGATCAAAGAGTGATCAGACCGAGTGAGCAAAGGTGCTAGCCCGATGGCGATGCAATACATCCATATTGAAGCAGGGCCCACTTTTTGTAGCAGCCCGATGAAATGGTGATGAGCCCGATAGAATGAAGCCCGATCAAATAATAACCAGCCCGATGGCAAGAAACCAGTCACTTGGCCATTAATTTTTTCCATCGGTCTCATAAGTCCGATTAAATATCTCAATCGACCTCTACCAATTTTATAATTTAAAAAATATATTTTTTAGGTGCAAACAATGTGTTGGGTGTTTGTGCGTTATATCGAGCCGTGATCCAAGACTCAAAATAATAATAATAATAATCTCTCTCCTTTATGGACCACACAGTGTCAGTGGACTCCAAGAAGAAAGAGATAGACATATTGTGGTTTATGTAACTTGTTTTTGTGACATTCTTACATGGCCCTTACATGGCCCAAGAGTTATCCTAAGCTTATGTGTGTGTGTATATATATATACAAAAATTCTCCAGAGAGGGCGCCCTCTCTTTATTAAAGCGAGGGCCTCTGTTTTGACCGTCGAATCGTGTTTAAAACAGGATCTAACGGTCAAAACATATGTTCTCTCTTTAATAAAGAGAATGACCCTCTTTATAGCATAACTGAATATATATATATATATATATACACAGTCAGGCTCTAAAGAGGGCGCCCTTTTTTTATTAAAGAGCGGACCTTTTTTTTGGCCGTGAAAAAAGTGAGAATTTCTCACAAAAAAGTGAGAATTTCTCACATCTTAAATTATGTGAGAAATTCTCACTTTTTTTGTGAGAAATTCTCACTTTTTACACGGCCAAAAAAAGGTCCTCTCTTTAATAAAAAGGGGGCGCCCTCTTTAGAGAATCTCTGTATATATACAATATGTATATAGAGCAACTATAAATTTTAGGCGCATGTGGCGAGCAGCAGCTGAGGAAAAGAAGGGAAAAGGTAACGGGGGAGATAGAGAGGGGGGAACAAATGGATTTTGTAGTCTCCCAAGGGATTTTCTCATCCCCCTAACATTCCATCATTATACCTCTTTGCAGTCCTTTCTTTCTATATTAAATTCTGATCCTATGGTAATCCTACATTACTTACTCCCAAGTGGTTCTTTACCATTACAGGGTATAGATACATGCATATATATATATATATATATTTTATTATATACTCTCTGTCCCATATTTAGAGTCTTTTTTTGGGAATTTTAACTTTTTAAGAGGACATCATTGTTTATAGTGAAATTTTCAACTTTTCAATATTGTCCCTATTTGAATTTCAAAATTCTAGTGTCATGTCAAAGGAATAGAGGGAATAATTGTATATAATTAAGGGTAAACTTGGAAGATGTGCATTAAAGTATATTGACTTTTCAAAAAGGACTCTTAAAATGGGACTTGAAAAAATGGAATATCAAGGACTGTCATTATGGAACAGAGGGAATATGCTAAATGAAGGTAGGAAGATATATGTCTATTTTCAATTGGACAGATAAAATACTTATAAATTTATATATATATATATATAATGCTATTATATATGCTACATGAAGGTAGGAAAATAATATTGTGTCCATTTTTTAAACGGACAAATAAAATATTTACCTCAATAAAATGAAGGTAGCTAAGTAATTTTTTGCTGAGGGCTTCAAGTAATTTAATTAAGTAGTATACCAAATTATTTTACTGTTCTTATTTTAATTAATGAGCCGGCAAATACATTTATTCTTGAAAAATGTGTGTACATTCAGATATGTAATAGGTTACATTTTCCTCATATATATAGGAAAACAATAACCCACAATCTTTAAAATATGTAACTTTTTTTTAACACAGTTTTTAGTAATAGGCAAAGCCATCATGGCAAAACGCACACACAAAAACCAAACATCCCAGGGCAAGACACCCCCAAAACAACATCTAAGTTTTCATGTACTAATTCTAAATGGACAAAAAAGCAAAGGAAAAAAAAGAAGTAATTCTATGCTTTTCAATTTTTATTCCAAAAGTGATTCTCAAATGATGTGGCAGTGAGACCATGTAACAATTTTAGAAAGTTGGAAAACATTGTATTATTCAAAAAAAAAAAAAAAGACAATAAAAAAAGCTAACGCTCTCACATTAAAGTGATGATATTTAAATAAACCTAATTATTTTAATAAAGTAGAAAGGGATTTTTACTTTAATTTTATTGTTTTAAAGGTTTAATTATACTTTAACCCCCTGTGGTTTAAAAGTGACCACTAAACCTTCTTGTATTTTCTGGTAAAGTGTCACCGCTACAATTAGTGTTAAGTTGACACTTTACCTCGAAAGCACAAGGGGGTTAAAGTGTCATCGGGCCAAACCTTAAGGGGATAAATAAAGTGTCATCGGACTAAACCAAATGGGCAGGGCCGGCCCTTGGGCCAGCGGTCCGGGCGGCCGCTTGGGGCCTCAAAAAATTAGAATTTGTTTGGTCTTGGAATAAGGCCTTGTTTGGCCAAAATTTATGTATTATATATAAAAATAGGGCCAAAATAAGGCCTAAAAAAAAATAGGACCTTAGATATAGATGCATTATATATAAAAAGAGGACAAAAAATAAGGCATTGTTTGGCCAATATACATATATTATATATAAAAATAGGGTAAAATATGGCCTAAAAAAAATAAGGCCTTGTATATACATGTATTATATATAAAAATATGACCAAAAAATAGCCTAAAATTTTTTTTCGCTTAGGGCCTCATGAGAATTTCACAATCTCAGGGCCGGCCCTGCAAATGGGGTAAAGTGATCACTAATTTTAGCGGTGACACTTTACCCAATAGCACAAGAGGGTAAAGTGGTCACTAAAACTACTGAGAGTAAAGTGTAAATAACCCTATTTTAAATTTGAATACAACGCTAAATAGCACCCTGACATGTACATATATGTATGTACATACACAGATTAAGAGGTGTTGTGCCTCACATACATTGCGAATTTGAACTATTTGAAAACAAAGCCTAATTAGTGGAAAGAAAATACCACATACCCTATCAAAAATTACCTTAAAAACCAACAAATTGAGCATGATATTGAAGGACTTGTCGTTGTCCCATATAGATATATATATATAGAGAGATATATATACTAGAGGTTTGTTTACAATCAAATATCATTGAGTAATGTTAGGTGTACATAACTTTTATACACACTTTTGTATACAAATGCTTTAAATATATTTACCTTGTGCTGTTTGAATTTTTCACATTTTTCTGTACACCACTTATACAGCACAAAGTATATATATTTAAACCATTTATGTGCAAAAGTGTGTGCAAATTTATGTACACATAGTATTACTCAGCATATTGCATCCAGTCACATCTCACTAGTACTATATATCCACTGATATTAACAAATGGTTTGGTCATTTAGCATTATATAAGGACATCTGAGATGGATGAGTACCATTATTACTCAATTCTAACGACTTTGCATTGTCTGATATTTATTTCAATTTTGCTTATGATAAATAGTTGTAACGAGGGAATTTTAATTAAAAGTTCTTTAAAATAGTTTTTTTTAATATTAGGTTCAATTCGTATTTTATTTTATTCAAAAGTTCACATACTATAAATTGTTTAAAAAAAAATTGAACTAGTTATGTGAAATTGCACAACTTTTAAAACATATGGACTTGATCCGATTAAGTTTCACTAGTTATGGAGTTTTGACTAAAATAATAAAAACATGTTATCCTTTAAACTTAGCAAGTCTAAAATGGGGGACGTTTTACTAAATTTCTATTTTATAACTATTTGGGTGATTGGTATATATATATATATATATATACACTAGAATGTTTCCACATAGACTATATATTTATTGTAATATTTATATATATATATATATATATTAAGAAATAAGAATTGTAGATAAAATATTTTTGTCCTCTTTTATAGAGAAATTATTTCATACAACCATCACATGAAATTACTTCTAATATTTGTTTGCTGCTAATTTGGAAATTTGTAGGAGTGAATCTCAAACTCAAATTTCAACTTTGACGTACTCTCTAACAATGTTAAAAACTTAGGTTTAATTTGATTCATGGATTCAGTGAGTGATGCAATTAAAAAGAAAAATAAACTAAAGAAAACGTGCTTCTCTATTTGAGTAGAAATAAATTAACATTTTTGAGGTAAAATTGTGAGTCAATTTCATTTTCTTTTCGTGAATTCCTTATATATTTTTCCTTAAGAAAATTCTAGGGTTATTCAAGTATGGAGGGAAATGCTAAAGTAAATAGCATATCTTATCATTTTCCTTTGCATTTTCTTTTCTTTCTGTAAATTCTGTAATCCAAATAAAGCCTTAACTACCTGCTCATTAAACGGCTCAGTGTACTTTGGTTCATAAAATAAGATTATGATGGAGGAAATAGTGAAATAAAGAGTTTCTATTTCACCAATATCATAATACATAAGCAATTTCTATTCTCTTGGGCGTGGATAGTTTTTTTTTGAAAAGATCAAACTGCATTAAGATGAGAGAATTGTTTCTACAATCACATACCGTCCAATTTCAAAGAGTTGTTCTGGGCTTTCCCTTGTGCCTCTATTTTCTTCAAAAACCCAGAAAGTCAATACTAGCAAAAAACAAAAGCTTGCTCTACAAGTGTGCCCGAGAGCTTAAACCATGCCAAATATGTACACGAGCGTGGATAGTTTTCAATTTTTTTTGGCTTGGGGGTAAGTTAGTTTGTTTATATTAAGAATGGAAAGAACACAACTATACTAAACAGAAGTAGGGCATGCCCCTTGTGCCCCTACAAAACGAAACAAGCTTGGGGAAAGAGTATTGTTGTAACACCCAAATCCGGGGAACGGGTTAATTACTCGTTAATATGTATTAATGAATATAATTAGTGTATAAAACGGATTAAAGGGAGGCTTGAACTCGCTCGTATGAAAAGTGTTCAGAGAAAAACACCATTTGGAAAAGTCCCCAGTGAGGTGGGACATGTATTGAAATGAAACCCGGTGAAGGGTAAATTGGTAATTTGCATTTTAAATTATTAGATGCATTTTATGTGATTACATGAATATTTGTTAGGTGCTTTCATATTACATGTTGATATATGGGTATCATTTGGTATTGGTGTAGACACCCAAATAAGGGTATAAGTGAAAAGGACTTAAATTTGTAGGTACGAGAGCAATTTCATAAAATATGTGGGACTCACGTTGGGACCCATACAAAACTTAGACAAACACTCATTAGATAATGGGGTAATTAATGGAATGTTTGGGGGATTTCATAATAGATACTCAAGGAAATTCGGGGGTGTAAACGGAAATGAGAAAAAATAAGTGACACATCACTTGCATGTGATGTGTGTGTGTCACTAGGAGAGTCTATACTCTCATTTCAGGAAAAATTAAACAAAGAAAACAAGAGAGAGCCGAGAGAGAAGACGGAGCTCGAGACGCCGACGTCGTCTTTTTGCCGTTTCGTTGCTGCCGTTTCGTCGGATTTGCGAACCGAAGTCATTTTTGAACTCGTGGAGGTGAGACAAACGTTTCTATACCCTTAATTTATGTTTAAATTGCTGGATTTTGTTAGCTCATACTTAACGGTGAGACGCTGTCTACCGAATTCTTGTAGGATTCTTGTTAGAGTAGAAATTGAGGTTCAATTTGGTGAAATTCAGCATTTTTCTAGCTTGAATTTGGGTAAAATATGTGAATAAGGTGAGTTTTATATACAAACCAAATGATTGTGTTTAATGGGTTCAAGGCTTTGATGATGTTAGGAATAACTACTCATGTTAAAGGTTATTTTGTTGTTAATTTGTGAATTTCATGTCAATTCTATGAAAAGTATATGTTGATACATGAATATGTGTTTATGTGTTTATATGTCTATGTGGTAGTCAATGGGCACCGGGGGAATGGTTCACTGTTGGGAGTAATAAGGGTGGTGTAGAGGAAGAATCCGATAAATACGAAAGTCCAAGGAATAGAAGTGGCCACGGGACCAAGGGAGGTCTTCGGGTCTGAATGAACCATATAACTGGTGACTCGGCAACTACGGTTGTGTTTTATGTGTTAATTATATATAGCATTGCACGTGTTAAACAAACAATCATGTTTAGAATGCTCACTAAGCAAATTGCTTAAGAAAATCGTTTTCCTATTTCTGCTGTGGTCCATAACAACCACCGCAGGTTCGGAGTCTTATCCGGAGAGGAAATGACGCGCGATGAGAGAAATGAGAGAGATGGGAGAGATTTGGATATTGAATATATGAACTTACTTTGAACTTGTAAAATGATATAAATTATGATTTCTTTTATGTTAATGTTCATATTTGGGTTGTAGGAAAAGAGTTTGAATCCTAAATTTGTATTTTGGTGGTTGGAAGTGAATTTGAGTACCAATGTATAATCTCTCTTGTTTTGCTCAAGTGTGGTGTAAGTAATGGGTTTGACCATCTCGGCAAGTCTGGATGTGTCGCTAGTGCAAAGCGGGGGTATTTGTAAAATACAACCGCGCTAAAAGAAAGAATTGCATTAGTTTTGATCACAACTTCCCGTTTTATCTGCAATTTGAATTACAATGCTAGTTTTAGACAATATGATTAATCTATGATAAGTTGTATTGTTTTAGCTACTATTTGTGCAGGTGAATGCTGCTGTATAAAAGACTGAAAGATTTGATAAAAAGGAGATGCTTTGTTTCAAAGAGGAAAGATTGAAGAAGAATTGCAGAGTTCGAGCGATCGACATAGTTCGAGCGATCGAGTTTTCGATCGATCGACGGAAGTTAAAGCGCTCGAATATTCAAGACGTTAGATCGATCGAGAAAGTTTCGATCGATCGAAAGTCCCTTTTATCAGATTATACGCGCATGCAGCAGTTGCGGGTTTTTAACCCTAGCTCTTAGGTTTACTATATATCTTCTTGTTGTATACGTCCAGAGGGGACGCCCAAACTTTGTTTTATCAGTTTTAGATAAAGAAGAGAGAGTTTTACCTTGGTTTTTGTAGGTTTCATTGAAGATTTAGCATTGTGACCTAGATTTCTTTAGTTAATACAAGTTATCTTCATTCCAGGTTCTTGATCTATTGTTTATTTGTTTTCTGCACTTAGTTAATCGTAGTATACTTATTAATCTTGAGTAGTTTTATGTTAATTAGATCGTACTCACTAGTTTTATAGTTTTAATGCAAAACTTTCAAACAAACATTGTTTCAATGAACTTTTACGTTAAATATCAATTTGTGGTACTTCAGACAATGTCTGAGTAGTCCTAGGGTTGGGAAATCGCGATGAAATCGTGATTTCTGGCCTCTGCCATGCAATATTTTTTTTCCCTGTGTTCGATCGATCGAAAGTATGTCGATCGATCGGGACAGTGACTTAGTCGATCGATCGAGGAAATATCGATCGATCGAGAGATGAAGATATTCGATCGATCGAAAGCGCGTCGATCGATCGAGGATTCTGATTCTTGAGAACACCCAAAACAGTATTCTAAGACTTTCTGTTTTAAGGATTTGTTATCAAATTGTCCCTAAATGCTCAGTTTGTCAAAACAGTCTTTAAACTTAAGGCCTTAAGGCATTTTCTTTCAATATATTTTGCAAACCACCCTCAATGCCAACACCATTGTAGGTGAGAGTCTTAACTATTGGATTAAACCGTCTTCATGTATTCCAAACTTAATTGTGATGATGTAGTCCCGGTCATGAAAGGGCTATTGATTCTATATCTTTAGAGAAGTACAGAATACTGTAGTAGGTGTACTCCTTTGAGCTTAATTGCAATTGCATGGTGGAAGGTTAGGTCACAGTGGATTCGCGTGATCCCAACATTTTCTCTTACTAAGAAGAACCGTTTCTTTTAGAATCTTGCTTAGTTAGTTAATTGTTAGTTAAGTTAATTTAGTTGTCTTTAATTCTAGTAGTTGTTAACTGTGGAACTTTGTGTTCTACACTTCATTTTAAATATTGATTTTTGTTTTCTCTTTAGAGTCTAATCTAGGTAGTTTAATTCAACACCTTCCCTGTGGGATCGACCTGGACTTAATCCAGTTACTACTTGCACGTCTACCTACACTTGGGTATTGCACACAAGCGCACACAGAAAAATTATCGTGTCAAGTTTTTGGCGCCGTTGCCGGGGAGGGCGACGAGTTAATTCTTAGATTACCTCAATCTCTCTTCATCTATTTCTCTTTTTGTTTTTTTTTATTCTTTAGTTCTCTAGGTAAACCTTCACCCTAGGGACTCTCCTAGTTCATGTCCGAGAGTTCTATCGAAGGATTCTTTGGAAATCCATTCTACCGCTCTGACTCTGATAGTTCCATCAACCCAATTATCACTCCAACTGCATCAATGGATGATCATCAGAGTGAAAACGGTGACAACGTTGTGGTGCCAATCGATGAGGCACTCCGTCCTCTTTGCGATCTTATGCAACCAGAACATGCACCTACGCCCTCTTGCATTCAAATCCCACCACACAATGGCGAATTTCAGTTTCGCAATGGGATGATTCAATTGCTTCCCACTTTTCATGGGATGGACAGCGAGAAGGCGTATTTACATGTCACCGATTTCGAGGATGTTTGCAAAACATTCTCGCAAAATTGTCCTAGGGAGGTGACGCATTTAATGCTATTTCCCTTCACTTTGAAAGATAAAGCGAAGGCGTGGCTTCACTCCCAAAAGCCTAATTCAATTTTCACCTGGCATGCGATGAGCACCGCATTTCTGAAGAAATTCTATCCTACTCGCATGACCACAGATCTTCAACGTCAAATTAATTCCTACAAACAAAAGAGCAATGAAACCTTCACACAAGCGTGGGAGCGTTTCAAAGATTTGCTGCTCTCATGCCCACACCATGGGTTTGAGAAATGGCGAACGATCAGCTTCTTTTATCAGGGATTAAATGGTGAAACAAAGAAGTTGGTGGAAACAATGAGCTCTGGGCCATTTCTGCGAAAAAACACTGAAGAGGCTGAAGCCCATTTCGAATGGTTGGCTGAATACGCTCATGAATGGTCAAATTCTGACAATATCTCACGATCACAGATATCCTGTGTAGAAGAGAAAAGCCTATATCAGCTAACCAATGAAGATCGCCTCATGACTAAGTACGCAGAGCTAGCAAAGAAGGTGGAAGAGTTAAGCATGAAAGGAGAGAGTTCTAGGCAAGTCATGCCTGAAGAACCATGTGGCACATGCAACATGTTGGGACACACAACTCAGTATTGTCCTAATGTGCCATATTTTCAAGAGCAAGCCCCTGTAGAAATGAATGCCATGCAAGGTTTTCGAGGGGCGGGGAATTCCAACAATACTTTTCAAAGTAATAATAGATGGAATCACCCCGGTTTTGATTGGAGAAACAATGCTGGAGCCCAAAATCAATATCAACAGCAGCCCTACAACAATAATCAGTATCAAGGGCAAAACAATAGGCCGCCCCAGCATTACAATCAAAACAGAACTAATACTTACAATCAAGCTCAACCCTCCAATGCACCACAAACCAATGCCTATGTGCCCCCGCACAAGAAGGTACAAGAGGAGGAGCCACTTGCTAATGCCAATCTAACGCAGCAACTCATCCAAATGATGAGTAAAATGTCTGCCACTTTAGAGAGGATAGATGCACGGCAAGAGAGCTCAGGAGGAACATTCCCTGCCCAACCACTTCAGAACCCCAAGGGACATAACAATGGTCCTAATAATCAAGAACATGCTAAAGCTGTGACCACACTGAGGAGTGGAAAAGTCATAGAAAAAGGCATACCTCCGTCCACTCCCGAAGTGTACAAAGAGGGGGAAGTGTTGGACGAAGAAGTTGAGCTACCATCTACTCGAGAGGAGGAGCCGTCTACTAATGACAAACCAATAAAGGAAAACCTTGAAGCTCCTAGAGTAGAAGAAGAAGTTGAGCGAAGGCCGGGAAAGGAATCTGTTAAGGAGGAACCACCAAAATGCCCCTTTCCTGCACCTTATCCTCAACGGTTGAAGAAACCCAAGAATGAGACGAAGAATCAGGAGTTTTTGGAATTGTTTAAGCAAGTTAAGATTAACCTTCCACTCCTAGATGCTATCAAGCAGGTGCCTGCCTATGCAAAGTATCTCAAAGATCTATGCACGGTCAAGAGGAGGCAAAGCGTGAAGAAACATGCTTATGTCGCGTGCCAAGCTAGCGCGATCATTCAAAACGAGTTGCCTCCAAAACTCAAAGATCCCGGTACACCTACTGTCTCATGCAGAATTGGGAATCAAAAGATAGACAACGCACTCCTTGATTTAGGAGCAAGCGTAAATCTGCTGCCATATTCAGTCTATAAACAGCTAGGGTTGGGTGAACTAAAACCCACTCGAGTTGCTTTGCAGTTGGCAGACAGATCCGTGAAGTACCCTAGAGGGGTATTAGAGGACGTCCTGGTCCAAATAGACTCGTTTGTATTTCCGGTGGATTTTGTGATATTGGACACAGAACCTGTGTCTAATCCTGGTGCACAAATCCCGGTTATCTTTGGACGGCCGTTCCTCAACACCATCGATGCCACAATCAAGATTAGAAGTGGTATCATGACAATCGTATTCGGGAACATGACATTGAATGTCAAGATCTTTTCTAATCCCCGACCTGAAGAATACGATGATGAGGAGGAAGTCCATTATATAGACACGGTCATTGAAGATGAAGTTGACTTGGTCGACTACAAAGATCCTTTGGAAGTTGTGATGACACAATTTGGCGATAACTATCAGCCTGAAGAATCAACTCCATTGGATGCTGACCTAAATCAGACGTGTCTTATGATGGATACGATAGAGGAGGATAGAGCCGATTGCATGTGGGTAATGCCATATGAACAACTGCCTCCGAAAACCAAGTTGGTAATGCCCTCTAGTTTCCAGTTCCCGGAGTTAGAATTGAAGGAGCTCCCAAAAGAGCTGAAATATGCATTCCTAGGAACTGGAAAAACTTATCCTGTAATTATTTCATCGGCTTTAACTCATGAACAGGAAAGTAAGCTAGTGGATATGCTGAAAAAGCATAAGGATGCTATGGGATGGACAATCGCTGACCTCAAAGGCATAAGCCCATCCATATGCACGCATAAGATATATCTGGAGGAAGACGCCAAACCCTCAAGGCAAATGCAAAGGCGTCTGAATCCCAACATGCAAGAAGTGGTTAAGAAGGAAGTGCTTAAACTACTTGATGTTGGGATGATATATCCAATATCTGACAGTCCTTGGGTTAGTCCTACCCAAGTAGTTCCCAAGAAAGCGGGCATAACGGTCATTCCGAACAAAGAAGGTGAATTAGTACCGACACGTGTCCCCACTGGATGGAGAATGTGTATCGACTACAGGAAGCTAAATACTGTGACCCGAAAGGATCATTTTCCTTTGCCATTCATGGATCAAATGCTAGAACGAGTGGCGGGTCATAAGTACTACTGCTTCTTGGATGGATACAGTGGGTATAATCAAATTGAGATTGCTCCTGAAGATCAGGAGAAAACCACGTTCACGTGTCCATTCGGTACTTTCGCCTACCGACGAATGCCATTTGGCTTATGTAATGCACCGGCTACCTTTCAGCGGTGCATGCTAAGCATCTTTAGTGATATGGTCGAAAACATCCTTGAAGTTTTCATGGATGACTTTTCAGTTTTCGGCCATAGCTTCGAGGATTGCCTCAGCAATCTCGAACAGGTTTTAATGAGGTGTGAGGACAAACACCTAGTCTTGAATTGGGAGAAGTGTCACTTTATGGTGACCAAGGGTATAGTTCTAGGCCACATAATATCCGATGAAGGAATCCAAGTGGATAAGGCTAAGATCGACATAATCTCAAACCTACCTGTCCCCCGTACAGTGCGAGACATTCGTTCATTTTTGGGGCATGCAGGTTTTTATCGTCGATTTATCCAGAATTTCAGTGCAATCTCTCGACCCCTTTGTCAACTTCTTGTCAAAGATGCACCTTTCGAGTGGTCAGAGAATTGCCAAAAGTCCTTTGAGGATCTAAAAGATCTCCTCACCTCCGCACCCATAATACAGGCACCCGACTGGAGTTTGCCTTTTGAATTAATGTGCGATGCTAGTGATTACGCCATTGGCGCAGTCCTAGGCCAGAGGAAGGACAATAAGCCGCATGTGATATACTATGCCAGCCGAACCTTAAATGAAGCTCAAATGAATTACACTACTACTGAAAAGGAGCTGCTGGCCGTAGTATTCGCTCTGGACAAGTTTAGGTCTTACCTGATAGGGTCGCCAATCGTCTGTTTTACAGATCATTCGGCCCTCAAGTATCTTTTGTCAAAGAAAGACGCTAAACAACGGCTTATCCGCTGGATACTCTTACTCCAAGAGTTTGATTTGACAATCAAGGACAAGAAAGGAGTAGAGAATGTGGTTGCGGATCATTTATCCCGGTTAACTTTTACCGATAACACTGAATCCCAATCCATCAAGGATGAGTTCCCAGATGAACAGCTACTGGCAGTAAGTAGTCTGCCTTGGTATGCTGATGTGGTAAACTACCTGGTCACGGGTGAAACACCGACTCATTGGTCGAATCAAGATAGGAAACGGTTCCTCTCGTTTGCACGCCATTTTTTCTTTGATGACCCATACCTTTTCAAATACTGTGCTGATCAGGTCATCAGGCGTTGCGTACCCAACGAGGATATAACCGTTATCTTAGCGTCATGTCATTCTGAAGCATGCGGTGGCCATTTTGCGTCGCAGAAGACCGCACAAAAAGTGTTGCAAAGCGGTTTTTATTGGCCCACAGTCTTCAAAGATGCTTATTCCTTTTGTAAGACATGCCAACGCTGTCAAAAGCTTGGAACCATTTCTAAAAGGAATTCTATGCCTCTAACCCCTATCATCACAATTGAAATATTTGATTGTTGGGGCATAGATTTTATGGGCCCATTTCTCAAATCGAATAACTGTGAGTACATACTCCTTGCTGTGGAGTATGTATCGAAATGGGTAGAAGCGATACCAACGAGACGAAATGATCACAGAACAGTCATGTCATTTCTCAGAGAACATATTCTGTCTCGTTTTGGTACTCCGAAAGCTTTACTAAGTGACCAAGGCAAGCATTTCTGCAATAGGCCCTTGGAGTCACTTCTCAAGAAATACGGAGTCCATCATAAAATCGCTCTTGCTTATCATCCACAGTCAAATGGGCAAGCAGAATTGGCTAACCGAGAAATCAAGCATATTCTCGAGAAAACGGTTAGTTCCAATCGAAAAGACTGGGCATACAAATTGACTGACGCGTTATGGGCAAACCGCACTGCCTATAAGACGAATCTTGGTATGTCCCCGTATAGACTAGTTTACGGGAAAGCTTGCCACCTTCCGGTTGAAATTGAACATAAAGCTTATTGGGCGACACGCTCATTGAACTTTGATATTCAAGAGGGAGGTCAGCTACGCAAGCTCCAACTTGCAGAGCTAGAGGAAATACGACGAGATGCGTATGACTCTGCAAAGTTGCATAAGGAAAAGTTGAAGGCTCGACACGATCGTACGATTTTTCGTAAATCATTTGAGCCGGGGCAGAAAGTGTTGCTATATGATTCTCGCCTCCATCTTTTCCCAGGAAAACTCCGTTCCCGGTGGACAGGCCCGTTCATCGTAAAGACTGTTTTTCCACATGGGGCGGTTGAGATTGTCAATCCCAAGAACGATGAGTGTTTCAAGGTCAATGGCCAAAGATTGAAGCCGTTTTTGGAGAATTTTCGCACTGAAGTGGAGCACATCCAGCTGGATGAGCCCACCTATTCCACCACTTAAAAATCTCAAGTGGAATTCCAACTTGTTGTTGTATTTCTTTTCTTTCCTTGCATTTTAGTTCTTCCTTTCTTTTGTGTTTAGTTGTTCTTTCTTTCGTAATTGTGATTTAGTTCTAATCCATTATTCCTTAAATCACTCTGCTGCAGGTGAATATGCGAGGTGATGATGTCCATTCTATTGGTTCATGGGCTGATTCCGAGTGCTGTTGTGGTACCTGGACTGAGGGTGAACCTACGCCCTGCCCCTTGCATCCTTATGATCCTGAGGTTCACACTCGAATCAATGGTTCCATCGGATATATCCCATTCGACCCTGCTCTCCTGGACATCAATCCGTTTGAGAATATGGATTTTCCTAATGAGGAGGAGTTGGATGACGAAGACGACCTGTACATGGGGAGAATGGTGGATGATGCCCTCATGGCCCAATGGGAAAACGATGATATGTGGGAGCCATGGGAAGATCATATCCTCCAGGATGTCGTCCCAGAACGCCACAATGCCGTCTTTGTTTTCGTGGATGATTTCCTCATGCTTGAGTTGGTCCCATACCGCTATGTGCACTTGAGCTATTTGCTTTTCAGGCTTCAATGCCCCTTGCCTGCTAGTGCATTTTGGGAATCTCTGCCGATAGTGAGGTTGGAACTTGGTCATTTTTTCTGTGTTTTGTTTGTTTCTGTTCCTTGTTTTTCCTTTCGTTTTTATTTCTTGTGTTCCAATATCTTGATGTCGTTTTGTTTATTTTCTTCTTTGTTTTTCTTTTCTTTGTCAGGATTGTCACTATGAATCTTCCATACCCACCTATTTTCCTTCCACATCAGCTCTTTCATGGCTTTTACATTCAACAGCCGCAGACTCCGCCACAAGAGGAATGTCCATTGCGCAATATCACTCCGTTATCTCTATCTCCATGCGGATCACCTCTTGACAATGCTATCACTTCCTTAGAGACTCCAGATTTGTTCGATGATGTCCTTGCTGCTTTCCGACTGTTCTGGGAAAGGGAATTATCGAGCCTGGACCCCGTTTTTGAAGATTTGGTGCGGCATGAAGCAATTGTGGAAGAGGATCTTTTCACACTCGAAGAATAGTGCCACACTCCAGTTGTTTTCATTCATTTCCTTTTTATGTTTATCAATTGGAGTGTAATCTTTGACAGACATGTTTTTGGTTTTAGTTTTATTTTAGTTTTCTTTAGTTAAATAAGGTTGAAATACCATTTGGGAGGTACTACTGTGTAGTTTGGATGTTTTTAAAAGGATTTATTTCTATCAAATTGCAATTTTTCGAGTGTAAGGATGAGTTTTTGGCTTACAGGCCCTATTTATGCACTGTTTTTCTTTCTGCTGTTTGTCCAGAATATTTTAGATCTGTTGGGGGTACTTATTTCATCCATTCTGTGATATCTTGGAATTTCCAAGTTCGATCGATCGAATGTATCTCGATCGATCGACGATTTCTTATCCTCGATCGCTTGAACACTTTCAATCGATCTAAGTTTAGATCGATCGAACGATCTCGATCGATCGAGCTTTGTATTTAACCGAGGCTTCCAGCGTACATTTCCTCAGTATTTTCATCTCCTTCATCACTCTCGAGCGATTGAGCGCAGAGGAGCACACCCGAGGCGTTTTTTGGTTTCCCTTCATTCCACTCGGTTATTCAAGGAGCTCTCCCTCCCCAGATCATCACCCTCAACTCCGGCATCCTCACCACTACACGCACCTCGAGGTAAGACCTCGAGTTCCCCCTTCACTTCACTTGATTCCATTTCTTATGGGAGTGCCCCCAGTGTGTTTTTACGCTTTTTCTTTGCTTGTTTGTCGTGTTTGGTTTGTGTTTGGGCCGTTTCTGTTCTCAGAAATGGTTCCTGCACATTCGCTGTTCTCGATCGATCGAGCTAGGTTCGATCGCTCGAACCTTGCACATTCTCAATCGATCGAGATAGTTTCGAGCGCTCGAACTTTGCCTTTTCTCAATCGATCGAACATAGTTCGATCGCTCGAAATCCAGCAGTTTCACTTTCTTTTCATTTTTATCTTGTTTTGATTTCTTTTCTGTTTCTCTTCTATTTTCAGGGGCCCACAATGAACCCTGTTACGGGTTACCACAGGGAGAAGCCCTTTGACCTTGCTATTCCTGATCCGGGCAAAGAGAGTGAATCTCGCATGGATTCGCGCAGCTTGCGCGACGATGATCAGAGATCCCGGTGCCGCATTCACACTACGATCATTCTTTCGCGGCCGGGAGATCGTGTTCAGCCCTGCTACCGTTTCCGCTGCTCTTGGAGTCCCTGAGGTGCCTGATTGTGTATGCCCACACCGTGACGGTACACCAGTGCTCTCACCTACTGCTGTGATCCGAGAGCTTACTGGAGGTGCATTACCGAGCTGGGATGGTAGGGCACTGATTGCTGATATTTACTTGACCGATGATTACCATATGCTCCACCTCGCGTTGAGCAACTGTTTATTGGTCA
This sequence comes from Hydrangea macrophylla, assembly GCA_033977485.1. NCBI lineage: Eukaryota > Viridiplantae > Streptophyta > Magnoliopsida > Cornales > Hydrangeaceae > Hydrangea > Hydrangea macrophylla. The sequence continues at coordinate 92,174,364 of CM066988.1, read as the reverse complement.
CCTCCTACCGGGAGAAGATTGCCCCCTGGTATGCACATGTGTTATTTGCCATAGGGACGGGGTTGCCTGTTTGTTTGCCTCGCTTATATATTGACTTCATGAGGCACCCCACTCGCTACACTGCTGCCAAGAAGCACCTGAAAGGTGCTTGGGCTATACACAGAGTGATTGAGCATGCTGGCCTCCTTCCCTTACCTGGCGATGCGACATCACAGGCTCGCAGTCGTTTTGGTGAGGCTGCTTCTCGCCGCTCAGATGCTCAGAGGAGGAGGAGAAAGGGCAAGGGGAAGGCGAAAGTTGGAGGGAAGAGGAAGAGAGCTGACGGCACCGATACTGAGGGTGCGGCTTCTGGGACGCCCACTGAGGCTGAGGAGCCAGATTCGGAGGAGGATGATCCCGTTCAGGAGGTGGCACGTTTTGAGCTGAGACAGAGATCTCAGGCTCCAGCCCAGGGAGAGTCGTCATCTGCACCTCCCCCGACTATCCACGATCTATTATTGGAGGAGAGGGAGGCACGGATACGGCTTGAGGGTAAGATTGATCATATCTCTACCCTGCTGACTACACTGCTGGTCCAGCTTGGGTTTGACCCGTTTGTGCCCCCATCTGCTGCCACTGCACCACCACCTGCTGCTGATCCATCCCCTACTGTTGTTCCAGTTACCACTGCTGCTGATCCATCATCATCCGCTCCATCCACGACCGATCTTCCATCTACTTCTGCCGATATTCTGCCAGCCACCGCCCAGCCACAGCCTGCTCCCATCGACATCCCGTCTGATGTGGCTGAGGATGCTCCGTCTGGAGTTGATTAGTATTCTTAGGGGAGGTGGTGTTTCTGTATTTTTGTTTTTTGTTGGTGTTTTTGGTTTGGTTTGGTTGGACAGGTTGGTTTATGTTTTTATGTTTTTTTTGTTTTGTGGTTGTTTTGGGCATGTATGGATATTACTACTGATATTTCATTTCTTTTGATTCCAGTGGTTCATGTTGTTGGATCATAGTTTTATTTGTTTTATCTATTGATCTGTGGTTTTGGAGATTGTGTTTTATATTTCTATGCCAGGTTGCTATGCTTCGTATCATCGCGTTACACTATACAGGTGATACCTATCTATTTTAATTGTTGAAAATCAACTTCTGGGACTATGTTGTTTTCAGTTGGGGGTAGGAGATAATAGATAGGTATACACCCGTGACGATTTAATTTTGCACTTGGATATGCTTTAAATTTAAAAACACAGTTTGTTAAAATTTTGAAATTTTGAAATTTTATTGGATCGTATTGATAGAATAACTCTGAATAATCGTTCCTGCTTGTTAATTAGGCAATGATACATTTGTAGTATTCTTATCTTTTTATGGATTAAATCCACGCGTTTTCTGTATCACTGAAATAAATTGCAGTTGTAAAGCTAGTATGTACCCAATATTTGTGCACACTAATTGACAGCTATGTAGAAAACCTGAAAATTGAGTTAAAATGAATATTGTACGAAAAGAACAAGTAGTGGAAGCTAATAACCCTTTGTGAGTTTTTGAGCCAATCTTCATTTCTGAGGGAATTCTCATACATTGTCGAATGGTTTTTCTTGCATATACTTGTGAATGCGTTGTTAAGTCTCAGTTTTCTTTAAAAAGTTTTGACTGCTTGGTAGAGGAGAATGTTCAGGATTTACCAATTAAACTCAATGAACACTTAAGTGCTAAAAATTGAAAGTTGAGAAAATGATTCAAGCCATCGTATTACCCATTCCTTTACTTAATATAACCCACCTACATTCATTGATTCGTTTCACCCCTTGATCCCACCTCAGATAAATAGTTCCAATAAAAATCACAAGAATCCAAATCCTGGATTTATACCTTGACCTCATCGAACTGTTTGATAAATTTTATTGAGAATGAGTCATCAAAGTATGTGAAATGGAAGGAAGTTGTTGTGGGACATTCCAAAAAAAAAAAAAAAAAAAAAAAAAAAAAAAAAAAAAGAAAAAAAAAAAAAAATGAAAAATGATGATGATGAATGAAGGAGTTATATAAAAAAAAAAAAAAAAAAAAAAAAAAAAAAAAAAAAAAAAAAACATATGAAATGAATGGGAGATTGGGTGGAGAAAAGAATGAAGAATAAAAAGAGAAGTGGAAATTCCATCACATACTACAAAGCACACTCTTCTCTACAACACCCCCACCTACTAGATAAAAGCCATAATTCAAAGTCTTGAAGATTCTCAACAATTGATTTGAACATGAAAGTGTGAGTTGAGTTATCCACGGTATTTCGCTCCTCTAGTAAGTAGTATTCCATTCATGAGACTATACACTCTTAAATGTCCGTTTTTCATAGAGTCAGGTATGAAAGCATTAACACTTAGAATATCATCTTTATCAAAGCTTTCATACTATGTGCGATCATTATAGAGCAAGTTTCTGAGAGACGTTGTTTTTGAGTGTGACCAATGTGAGAATTGAGCTAAAACTGCAAGTTTTCAAAGTACAATAATCTAGATAACTCTTAATAAGGGTTGGACGCATGGTTGTTGATTCCACACACACACGGGTGCATGATGGTAATACATTTGTATATTTTACTTGGTGATATAGGGGAATATGTGGATCTCTTTCATGGGTTGATAGAGGATATTATATCCTTGTAGAGTTGAATTAACAGTTTAATGGGGGGAGATGTCATAGGTTATTCTAATCTTTTTGAGCTTAAAATTGGAATTTTGTGGGTATATTCACTGCAAACCTTCACGAGACAACACTCGTCCACTAGGGGGAACCTAGGGGTTTAACGGCTTGTTGCATTCGCTAAATGCAACCGCGATTCCTGCGAAAGTGAGTTAGGATTTTTCTCTCTATTTTAGTTTAGGTTGTTTCTAGTTTTCCTTTGTTTTCTTAGTTGTGGTAGTATTAGTTTAGGAGTTTTTATTTTATTTTATTTTCGCTTTATCGCTAGGGACTAGCAATAAGCTAGTTGGGGGTTGTGCAAAGCGGGGGTATTTGTAAAATACAACCGCGCTAAAAGAAAGAATTGCATTAGTTTTGATCACAACTTCCCGTTTTATCTGCAATTTGAATTACAATGCTAGTTTTAGACAATATGATTAATCTATGATAAGTTGTATTGTTTTAGCTACTATTTGTGCAGGTGAATGCTGCTGTATAAAAGACTGAAAGATTTGATAAAAAGGAGATGCTTTGTTTCAAAGAGGAAAGATTGAAGAAGAATTGCAGAGTTCGAGCGATCGACATAGTTCGAGCGATCGAGTTTTCGATCGATCGACGGAAGTTAAAGCGCTCGAATATTCAAGACGTTAGATCGATCGAGAAAGTTTCGATCGATCGAAAGTCCCTTTTATCAGATTATACGCGCATGCAGCAGTTGCGGGTTTTTAACCCTAGCTCTTAGGTTTACTATATATCTTCTTGTTGTATACGTCCAGAGGGGACGCCCAAACTTTGTTTTATCAGTTTTAGATAAAGAAGAGAGAGTTTTACCTTGGTTTTTGTAGGTTTCATTGAAGATTTAGCATTGTGACCTAGATTTCTTTAGTTAATACAAGTTATCTTCATTCCAGGTTCTTGATCTATTGTTTATTTGTTTTCTGCACTTAGTTAATCGTAGTATACTTATTAATCTTGAGTAGTTTTATGTTAATTAGATCGTACTCACTAGTTTTATAGTTTTAATGCAAAACTTTCAAACAAACATTGTTTCAATGAACTTTTACGTTAAATATCAATTTGTGGTACTTCAGACAATGTCTGAGTAGTCCTAGGGTTGGGAAATCGCGATGAAATCGTGATTTCTGGCCTCTGCCATGCAATATTTTTTTTCCCTGTGTTCGATCGATCGAAAGTATGTCGATCGATCGGGACAGTGACTTAGTCGATCGATCGAGGAAATATCGATCGATCGAGAGATGAAGATATTCGATCGATCGAAAGCGCGTCGATCGATCGAGGATTCTGATTCTTGAGAACACCCAAAACAGTATTCTAAGACTTTCTGTTTTAAGGATTTGTTATCAAATTGTCCCTAAATGCTCAGTTTGTCAAAACAGTCTTTAAACTTAAGGCCTTAAGGCATTTTCTTTCAATATATTTTGCAAACCACCCTCAATGCCAACACCATTGTAGGTGAGAGTCTTAACTATTGGATTAAACCGTCTTCATGTATTCCAAACTTAATTGTGATGATGTAGTCCCGGTCATGAAAGGGCTATTGATTCTATATCTTTAGAGAAGTACAGAATACTGTAGTAGGTGTACTCCTTTGAGCTTAATTGCAATTGCATGGTGGAAGGTTAGGTCACAGTGGATTCGCGTGATCCCAACATTTTCTCTTACTAAGAAGAACCGTTTCTTTTAGAATCTTGCTTAGTTAGTTAATTGTTAGTTAAGTTAATTTAGTTGTCTTTAATTCTAGTAGTTGTTAACTGTGGAACTTTGTGTTCTACACTTCATTTTAAATATTGATTTTTGTTTTCTCTTTAGAGTCTAATCTAGGTAGTTTAATTCAACACCTTCCCTGTGGGATCGACCTGGACTTAATCCAGTTACTACTTGCACGTCTACCTACACTTGGGTATTGCACACAAGCGCACACAGAAAAATTATCGTGTCAGCTAGTGTCTTGGACATGTTTCTTTAGTGCTCATAATGCTAGTTGTAACATTGAGTTAATCCCCAGCAAGTTTCATGTATTTTGGATAAAAATTGAGTGTTAAAGTTTGAAAAGTTTGTTTTGGATCAAATGAAATGAGTTCATGATTGATTTGATCAAATTGTGAATGTGTTTGTAGGATCCAAGCTTGACTTAAGTTTAAAAGTGTTTGGAAATGTGTTGGATATGTTTTCCCAAAGTTTCATAAGGTTTCCATGTGATTTGGTTGTGTTTTAGTAAGTTTAAAACTTGTTTGACAGCAAAATTTAGCAGCAGAACCTGTTCTGCAGGTCGCGGATCGATCCGGGTTTATAAAAGGATCGATTCGGTTTTTCCGAGGGACATTCTGCTAGTAAACACAAGAAATGGATCGATCCGGGTTTTATAAAGGGATCGATCCACTTGTATTTTTACAGCACGCCCGCTTTTACGGAAACGTGCATAACTCTTTCTAGAAAATTTGGATTCGTGCGCCGTTTTTTGTGTTGGAACCGGGACTCATAAATCTATCTTTTGGTATAAAATTTGATATACTTTATTAATGACCATTTTACCCTTGGGTCTGTTTTTGTCACAACAAGCTCTTTTCTGATGGTTTAATTCATGTTTTCCTTAATAACTAGCAAGGTTTAGTGTTTATTAGTGTATTTTGGGTGCGTATATTCTTGTTACTCGTGTCCTAATCCGCTGGGGCGGGTTGGGGTGTGACAATTGCAGAGTACATTACATTGACCTCCATACTAAAGTTAAAACACATGGACTTCCTTCGTAGTTTATATAATTTATATTGTTCTCCTTTGAAATTTGGGATTGACTAACACTTCGGGGCGGAGCTCTTATGGGACCGGCAGGGTCATGGTCCCCCAAAAATTGGAAAATCATATGGTGTAGTCTATGTTGTTCAATTTTTTTTTAGACAGGTTAAAGAAATTGGCCCCTGATCCACTAATTACCTTACCTAATTTTCCCTTAACCTGTTAAAACAAAAAATTAAGTGATAACACAGTACTACGTCTTTTCTATTTTTTCAAAATCAAAACATAACCGAATTTCCCCAAATATGAATGCTAGATTTAGTTTTCAAAATTTTGGTTAGTTGTATTACATCGATCCGTATCACATGCAGTGGCATTTGATACAACTGTTATGCCATTTGGAGACCAACTTTGGGATTCAAATTTAGGAAACATATATAGCATTACTCTTTGAAAAATTGGTTCATGCCTATATGCAATACAACACTCATTATGATAAAGCATAAGCCAAAGATATACAATACCTTATAAATATTACAAACACCAAACATCTCAACTCTCAACAAGACTAAAAACCCTACATGGTAAAATTATATATAAATATTTTTTTTACGACACAAAAAATCATTTCATACCCAAAAATATGTATAATTAGGTCCGGAAAAAAAAAAAACACGCCTCACCCCCATATGTCTCTATTACGTAACTTATCTAATAACTTACCCCCAAATACAAATTCCCCCTGCTAACACTTCCCATTTTCTCCTGTTTTCTCATAAAGCATAGTTGACTTTAGATCCCTCGGAAACTCTAGTCTCAAGCTTAGCCCAAAGTCAAATCAATTTCAACCAAGAAAATTTTAAACCAAAGAATACTCATGTCAACTATTCACTATATATATATATATATATGTGCACACACGTAAGTAGTAGAATATCATTGTGTACGCAATTTTAGATGCACAAGAATGCCCATATATATAGTACTTCATTTTCATAATAACGATAATTAAATAATTTACAATGAGGGTATTAAAATAATTACTTTAATTCATTTGTAAAATAACTTCGGTTTTCTCATGAGGTGGCACAGACAATTTTGTCCAAAAAAAAAATATACATATATATCTTTAGATTTGCACTCCCTTTCTCCAAAATTAAGAGGTTTTTTTTTTTTGAATTCCAACTATTAAAAATATTTCAACTTTTCATAATTTTTCTTCTATAAAATTTTTGTCTCATCAAATGAAGAGTGAGAGTTTTACATATAAAGTGTCAGAGGGGGTAAAAAGTTTACATTTTTGTATGTGTGTATATATATATTGTTACTACAATCATTAGGGGTGAAAGAACACCGAACCAAATTGACACACCGAATCGAATTAATCGGTTCGATCGGTTGGTTTTTATTTAGTTTGTGCAGTGTAAAACCGAAACTGAACCGAAATTTTACACACTCCGAACTGAATCGAAACCGATCGATTTTGCTAAAAACCACACCGAACTGAACCGTTTACACCCTGAACGACCATCTACCACATCTTGTTGATCCACATTGTATGCACTGTATACACATGCACCTCTCTTTGAGCTTACCCAATACATCTTCTAGGCTTCATGCTATTGTCAAATGATAGCATTAATATTAAAAAAACTCTCTAACGATATCACTCATCTCATATTTTAGCAATCTATAATTTTGGAAGAGTGATAGAATGTGCATTGAAAATGTTATTTTTAATTTAAATATTCATATAATTTGTCTTTTGCGCTCACTTCAGTGAATTAGTGTACAAATCACACTAGTTAGCGTACAACAAGAGTAATTATTGTTCCAAAAATAATATTTTTAGAATGCACCATTGAAGCAGAAATGTCAACTTAATATTTTAGCACTATATATAGCAATACTAAAATAAAGATTTGGTATAAATAATAATAATAATAATAATCATAATCATAATAATAATAAAATTTTGCATTAGAGATGCCACTACTACTGAGAGGTGTATATAGTACTATATATACACATCGCAGTAATGATTGGGTCACTCATAATTTTCACAAATAAAATCTACTCCCTCTGTCCCATATTAAGAGTCCATGATGCTATTTTTTGATGTCCCATTTTAAGAGCCCTCTTTGAAAACACACTTTCCAAATTTGCCCTTTATTATATTCAACTCTTCCCTTTCTAATTTTTTGATGTGACACTATAATTTTGAATTTCAAAAAAGGTAAAATTAGAAAGTTGAAAATCTCACCAAAATTAAGATTGTCCCCTTAACAAGTTAGATTTTCCAAAAAAAAAAAAACTCTTAATATGAAAAGGAGGGAGTACTTCTAGTCAATCTCTCTTCGGGACAACACTTGAGGTCTAATTAATTTCTATAAACCCCCAGATACCACAAAAGAAAGAAATAAAATATTACTAAATTTTATTTATGAAAGTTGCCAACATTACCGTATAGATGTGGGACAACACTTCAGTGCAGTAAGAATTGTCATGTTGGTGCTGTTTCTCTCACAAGTAAATAGTAAAATTGCTTTTTGTAAAAATAGTTTTAAAAAATTGTCTAATTTTACTGTTCACCTATAAGAAAAACAGCATCAACTGAACAGTTCTAACTGCGTTGAAGTGATGTCCATAGATTTGGTAGGTGGTCCTAGTAATTGTAATACATACACACATGACAAGCATATTCTTGTGTGTGTATTATATATATATAGAGAGAGAGAGAGCGAGAGAGAGAGTCAAATCAGAGGTGGATGGGGGGTCCCACCTATCCCACACCTCATCTCATCTTTCTCACTCACACACTTACCGCCCCCACCACCACTAGACAAAGAGATTCCAATTTGGCCAATATGAAAGAAACTCAACGCGCACGTTAAAGGGAAATTATGCTGTGTGTGGAGAGAAGTGATGGCACGGAGGGAAGAAGACTCAGCCCGAGAGAGAGAGAGAGAGAGAGAGACCAAAGCATCAAATCCAAGCCAACTGTACCCATCAAAGGCTGACCACATTTGCCCCCCAAAAAAACAATATGCAGACAAAGATCCACTCCCCATTTTGGTTTTGGTTTCTTTATTTTCTTTGGGCAAACTTATTATATTATTCTCAAATTATTTGACAATAACCACATTCCTCCTAGTGAAAATACACAATTACCCTCTCAATGAATTTGAGTTGTCTTCGCTGAATTTGGCAACACTTGTTTGAGGCCGTAAGTGATTATAAAATTTTAAAAGCATAATAAAATAATTTGGGAAACAAACTTTTGCCATTCAATCACACAAAAAAATATAAAATAATTCCAACAATTTGCGATTATGTATCTTGACCGACAAGTGAACCATTTTTTACAATTGAATCATGGGAAAAAAAAAATGTTGTCAAACTTTATATGCATACGTATTCCATTGTCTTCACACTATTGGAAAAAACAAATATTGACAAAATATATCACTAGTGCTTGTCCTTGTCCTATAGAGTAATGTGAATAGAATTCAATTCTATACACAAACAAATGTATCCAAAATCAAATTTGGTGACCCATTCATCATGTACCTCACTGTACTTTGGAATAGGTTAAAAGTTGAAATAGATTGGTCATCAAAGTTTAAAAATAAAAATCATAAAAGTATACATATATATATTTTAATCAATTAACTAAATTAGTAATGAATTCTCCTAAAATTTATACTGAATAATCTTTTCATCCAAGTAAACATGTATATAAAAACATGAAATTCAAAGATGGAATAAAATGAGAAGGAAAAATTATATGGGTCTGCGATTCAATGTGCACAAAAAAATCATGTAAGTATGAATATGAAAAGAATTTAAACCATGTGAGTCCAATTTAGTGTAGTACATAGCACCACCTGCCTTGGGCCCTAAGCAATTATCAAGAAAATTCCCAAGTCATACATGTTTCTTCAACGAATCTTCCCTCTATTTGATTCACATAAATGGTTAAAAAACATGCATGGACTATTGTTCATGGAATTTTCTAGTGCCTTATGTTCTGTGGGTCCTTTAGAATGTTGGGCAACAAATTTCAGTATATTTTATTTGGACACCCTAATCAAATCTTCTACATATTCCCATGAGAGAGAGAGAGAGAGAGAGAGAGAGAGAGAGAGAGAGAGAGAGAGAGAGAGAGAGAGCAACCAAACATCTACAATTGAGATTCTCCCACTTTGTAAATATACTATATAGTATACATATCGATCATTATTATATAGATGAGATTGAAAAAAAATTAATAGTAGTGATAATGGTAGTAAGAAAAGTCATTATCTCCTAGGCTGTCAACAGGTCATATTGATTTTAGTTTAATACATATTCTTCTTGTAATTTTGTTTTGCTCTCATTAGCTCAAGTTAATTGATGTGCTTACATCAATAAAATTCTCTGTATTGGCAAACTTGTACTTCTCATCATTGGTTGAGCAATAGTGGCCAAAACATCTCATTGATAAGCTAATTAATTTTTGTGCTAAAAAAAAAAAAAAAGAAAGATAAGCTAATTCATTTTTTTTCCTTTCTGTTTAGTAAATAACAAAATAAACTTCCCAAACAACAAATAAAAGCTTTGGTCAGTTGAAGCATTAATAATTTGAATTTTCTGAGTTACGTTTTTCACTTCTTTTTTTTTTTTTTTCCCTTCCAAAAGTTACAACTATATTTTAGTGTTTTTAATTTTTAACGACGGAGTACCATATGAATGGATAAATAGGAAAGTTAATTAAGCATTGAGTAAAATATAGGGACTGGTTTTTTTTTTTTTGTTTTACTTTCCTAGTTTTTTCTTTCATTCTCTCAGGCTTTGTTAGTTTGCTTGGTTCTTGCATGGATTTAGTGAGGGAAAAGAAAAGAAAATATTTAACAAGGAATCGATAAAGGAAATTGAAACTGAAAGAGAATAAGTTGAGAAAAATTTTAAATATATATTTTGAATATTGTGAGTCATTTTCCATCCTTCATTTGTTTAGTACAATTAAATTTTAAAAATATTTTAATTTTTAATACTATTTAAACATGAAGGAAAAGCTAGAGAAACCAAAAGAGGAAATTAGGTTTTGTTCTTATTCTCCTTAATTTCCCTTTTCTTTTCAATCCTTCCTGCAAACCAACCAGAGCCTAGCCAAGTCAACACAGGGAAAGATAGGCATAGAAATGGTGTTGGAATCGTAGTTGACAAGAACCTCAAGGATAAAGTTGTGACAGTCACAAGGAAAGGAGACAGAATATTGCTTATCAAACTGGTAGTTGGAGTGGATATAATTAATGTGATTAGTGCATACGCGCCCCAAGTAGGATTGGATGATCACACTAAAAGACAATTCTGGGATGAGTTGGACGCTTTAATGCAAGAAATACCGGGAGGAGAGAAGATAATTGTAGGTGGAGATTTTAATGGCCATGTAGGCAAAGATAGAACTGGATATGAGAGGGTGCATGGGGGTATGGTTTTGGATATCAGAATGAGGCAGGGGTGAGTATTTTAGATTTCGCAGTAGCATATGATCTTGTAGTAGCAAACACCTTTTTCAAAAAGAGGGAAGAACACTTGATAACCTTTAAGAGTGGATCTAATAGAAACCAGATTGATTTGTTTCTTGTGAGAAAGGCAGACCGCTTAGGATGTAAAGACTGTAAGGTCATCCCAGGAGAGAGTTTAACATCTCAACATAGACTTACTATTTTACATATCCAGATAAAAGGACAATGTTGTACTAGAAAAGACTCTATAAACCCGCGAACTAGGTGGTGGAACCTTAAAGGTGAGAAACTAGCAATATTCCAAGAGAGAATGTATACAGAAGCACCTTGGAATTTGGAAGATGGAAGCAATACTATGTGGGATAGAATGACAGGGTGCATCACGAGAATATCGAAGGAGGTCCTCGGAGAGTTGAAGGGAAGAGGGTTAGCTTCTAAAGATACTTGGTGGTGGAATGAAGAGGTACAAGCTGCATTAAAAACCAAAAAGGATTGTTTTAAGAAGTGGCAACATGATAGAAGTGGGGAACACTTCAAAAGCTATAAATATGCAAATAAGGAGGCTAAAAGGACAGTTAGAGTTGCTAAAATGGAAGCCTATGACGCCTTCTACACCAAACTAGACACTAGAGAGGGAGAAAAATGTATTTATAAGCTTGCTAAGTCGAGAGAAAGGAAAACAAGAGACATTAATCAGGTTAAGTGTATAAAAAGCGATGACTCTAGGGAATTAGTGAACGACGAAGAGATTAAGGAAAGGTGGGAGAGCTATTTTGAGAAGTTACTGAATGAAAAACATATGGATAACACAATGGAAGAAGAAACTGGAAGTTACAATGAAACTAGAGAATACAGATTCTATCAGAGAATAAGGAAGCTTGAGGTGGAATTTGCTATGAAGAAGATGAAACCCAACAAGGCCTTAGGACCAGATGGGTTCCCCATTGAGGTTTGGAAATGCTTGGGAGATGTGGGGGCATCTTGGCTTACAAAAGTTTTTAATAAGATTTTAATGACTAGAAAAATGCCTGATGAGTGGAGGAAGAGCATCCTAGTGCCTATATATAAGAGTAAAGGAGATGTACAACAATGCAACAAATATAGAGGTATTAAGTTGATGAGCCATACTATGAAGCTATGGGAGAGAGTGATGGAGCATCGCTTAAGAGGCGCAACATCAGTGTTAGAAAATCAGTTTGAATTTATGTCTGGGAGATCAACTATGGAAGCAATTTATTTACTTAGAAGACTAATAGAAAAGTATAGAGAGAAGAAAAAAGATCTACATATAGTTTTTATTGATTTAGAGAAAACTTATGATAGAGTGCCTAGAGATTTAATTTGGTGGGTGCTAGAGAAGAAAGGAGTGACCAAGGGTTATATTGACGTGGTGAAGGATATGTATGATGAAGCGGTTACTACAGTTAGATCACCAGCTGGAGAAACAAGCGAATTCCCAATTACCGTAGGCCTGCATCAGAGGTCGGCCTTGAGCCCTTATTTGTTCACCCTAATTATGGATGAATTGACTAGACACATTCAAGATGAGGTCCCATGGTGTATGTTGTTCGCAGATGATATTGTCTTGGTTGATGAGACTAAAAGGGGACTCAACACTAAACTAGAAGCTTGGAGAGAAGCACTGGAGACTAAGGGGCTAAAGATAAGTAGGACGAAAACAGAATACATGGAATGTACTTTTAGCAACAGTGGAAGTAGAGACAACGAAGCAGTGAAGATCAGGAGATCCCAAAGAGGGAACACTTCCGCTATCTTGATTCAATGATCAGTAGAGACGGAGAGATTGGTGATGACGTGACCCATAGAATTAAAATGGGCTGGCTTAAGTGGAGGAGTGCTTCTGGAGTATTATGTGATCGGAGAATACCAGAAAAATTGAAAGGAAAATTTTATAGGACAACTATTAGGCCAGCTATGCTCTACGGGACAGAGTGTTGGGCAACTAAGAAACAACACATTAGCAAAGTGAGTGTAGCAGAGATGAGGATGCTAAGATGGATGTGTGGTAAGACTAGGAAAGATAGAATTAGAAATGAGTACATCCAAGAGACTGTAGAAGTGACACATAATGAGGATAAGTCGAGGGAGAATAGACTTAGATGGTTCGGCCATGTGCAACGAAGACCTGTAGATGCACCTATGCGAAAGAGTGATAAGATCCTAGTGCCTGGAATGGTTAGAGGGAGAGGCAGACTTAGACTGACTTGGAAATATGTAGTGCAACAAGATATGAATATATATAATTTAAATGAACATATAGCTCTTGATCGTGCAGAATGGAGAAAAAGGATTCATACAGCCGACCCCAATTGATTGGGACACAAGGCTTGATTTGGTTTGGTTTGGTTATACACTTACACTCTCTGTGGTTTGGCCGATTAGCAGTTACCCCCCATGTGTTTAAATTTTGACACTAATATTCCCAGTGGTTCGGATTAAAGTGCAACTGTTAAAATTTGCTAATGGAGCAAAGCTAAAATGACCAAATTAACCCCAAGACTTCATATCAATGTTAAGAACAAATTTTTTTTTTTTTTACTTTAATTCGTTTAGGGAAAAACATACGATTTTGAATTGAGTGAGAAAGAATCTGACATTTTTCAGATTTTTCTTAGTATAGTTCATGTGCTTGACCCCGAGAAAATGATTAATGATTTATTTTCTTTTTAATATAACTTTCAGGGGCAAAAGAGTCAGGCTCTCAAGTTTAAAACCGTTAATTTAGATGGAAAAAGTCACGATTGCACTTTAGTCCAAATCACAAAGGGTATTAGTTTCAAAATTTAAAACACAGGGGATAAATGTAAATCGGCCAAACCACAGAGAATTTAAGAATATTTAACCCTAAATTTATTTAACAGCGAAGACCGTGCAAATCCATCAACCGTTGTTTATAGGGACCACATTATGTTATAATTCCATGTAGTGGATTTGTGGTCCTCTTAAGTTAAAATTTTTTTATATGTTGATTATTAAAGTGATTGTGATTAAAAAAAATTTAAATAAATAAATAAAGTGACCGCTCCCAGCAAAAAAAAAATAATAATAATAAAGTGACCGCCGGTCAAATAATGGTTCATGACACTTCATGGATTGAAGGTGCTTAATTTAGGGCTAAGATAAATTATGGATTGCACCAATTCAAATTAATAATTGGGTCTGTCCAAAATCAACAGTTATTCCTGGGCCTTAAATTGAGTGACCTCGTACTGTTCTACATGGGACACACCAAGACCCACTCCAATAGAATCATTCAAAAGCTGCGGCCCAGCTTATGGCCTTTACATTAAGGTGCAGTTTGGAAAGTTCAAAAACCAATTCTATTGTTAATGACCGATGTCCAAACATTTAAGTTTTCATAAAGATTTGGACACAAACACTCCACAAACAAATTACACTAATACTAGTGAGACACTGCCATATGGCAGAGTTGTTTGGCATACAGGGTACAAAAATATATCAATTCTGCCATATGGCACTCTACCACTGGTGTTAGTGTAATTGGTTTGTGGGTGTTTGTGCCTAAATCTTTAACTCTTTGATGAATGCTTACTATCAAATTATAATTCATGTTCAGTCACTTTAGTGTGAAAATACGCTTAAAACAGGGTTTTTTCCCAAACCAACATGATATGTGTATGTATATATATATTTTTTTTTCCTTGTCCAAACCGACATGTTTTATTTATTTTTGTTTGCTCCCAAAACCCGTCAAAGGATTTTTGGCCCGAACGAGGTGGAATCGGGCTCGCCCAGGTTTGAGGATGATGTGATCGGGCTCGAGAAGGCACATACTTCATAAGGACAAAGCATAAGTAGTATGGAGCTCGATAAGCAATATGGGTAAGACGCTGACCAGTCAGGCTACGTCTTAAAATAAGAAAGAGAGTATCCTCATCGACCGGGCACCATATTCAGATATGGTAATAGAAGTCGGTTGCATGAGCCCGATTGGTTAAGAGCATGTATAAAACCGTCATCGAGCTCATTAGAGTTAGAAAGTATGACAGGTGGAAATAGCGAGCCCGATGAAGTTAAAATTATGATCATATAAGTCCGATGGATAAAAGGAGAAGGCGGTTCTGTTCTTAGCTGTATGACAGGTGTCATCTTGAAATTGACAAGTCAGAGTCCCCCTAGGAATAGGATCTGATCACATCCAGCTGGATATGGAAAGGCTAATCCGGAGAATATTAGGATTGGCCTAATCAGGATCAGGATAAGGAAGGAGTTTGGAATTTAGAAGAATTCTGCAATTTATACTCTGCTTGGAGCACAAGTAAAGGAGTCCTTACCTTATCAAGATTGTTAGAGACCGCTATAAATATAAAGGCAGGCCAACCGTGCAGAGGACTCCGCATCATCTCAAAAACAGCACTCAAAGGCATCTTTCACAGCACTCAACATTCAACCCTGCATTCTTCATAGTATTCTGCATCCATAGCAAATAAGTTTTCCCTCTTTGTTGTTTTTACTATTTTCATTCTTTTGAACAGTCAGAGCCTGTTATGATTATGTTCTTTGGTTCTGTTATTATTTTCCAAACATTCAATAAAATATCTTCGTATTTTATTAATCGTTTGTGATTGTTTACTTGGTAAGCGCCTTGACCCACCAGAGGACGAGAGCACTACCCGTTCCCCAAAGGAAAGCGCCTTGACTCTAGAAGCGTTGTCAGCAATCATGAGGCAGACCATGGAACCTATGAGGCAAGACTATAATGCACTCCTAGGCTCTATGGGAAATTTTCAAACTCTAATTGAACAAACGTCCGAGATACAAAGAGGTCAGAATAGGCTGATAGCATCAACAGAAAGGACGCATGCAACATTGAACTGCCTGACTGAAAGGATATGCCAACTCATAACTACTTACGAGGCCAAAAATAACAAGGATCAGGCTAAAGGATCTTGTTTTGGCATATCGTGTGCATTCGATAAGCCAAAAGATCCACGACATATGTGCCCGAATCTCCTAGAGCACAACGGATCGAGTAGGCAGCTCGAGTTGCAGTCAGGAGAGGCTAGCGGTATGGTGGTCACCGATCCCACTAGATCGGTGATGCCAATGACTCTTCAACACAGTGGCCGTAACACAGAAACAATCGGTCATATTGGTCCCCCTGCCCACGCTGCTGGGGACAAAGAGTTAGTGGTGTTTTTTGGACTCATCAGGCCAATAACAACCAACACCAAATACCACCTCCAATAGCAACCCCCCCCCCCCCCCCCCCCCCCCATGGTGGTAGTTCAGCCCATTGTTCCATAACCTATCAGCAGGGAGGAGCTGGTAGCGGCTATACACGAAGAGTATAGCCCGTTCATGAGGGGGATAGAGAGGCCGACGTATAGACGACAATACCCACCTGAAATTGACCAAGTCAATTTTCCCCAAGGATAGAAGGTCCCAAATTTTACTCTATTTTCTGGGGAAGGCAAACAATCCTCGGTAGAGCATATTGGCCGTTTCATAGTGCAATGCGGCCATATGGGTAGTAGTGACCCATTGAAACTGAGGTTGTTCCCAAACTCTCTCACAGACATAGCCTTTTTATGGTATGTCAATCTGCCTACCAATTTCGTACAGAATTGGCAAGGGATGGAGGAGTTATTCCATGGCCATTTCTATAAGACTAAGCCCGAAACATCATTGGTAGACCTATCTAGAATGATCCAACTAGTAGGGGAGACAGTGGAGACCTACATAGTCTGCTTCAAGAAGGCTAAGTATAAGTGCAAGACTGTCTTACCCGAGGAGGAGTAGGTTAAGATGGCTATGTGAGGGATGTCCTTTGAACTTCACAAGAGGTTTGAAGGGACCGATTTCTGAGATCTATTCGAGCTGGTTAGAGAGCCACTCGTTATGAGAGTACCCTCCTGGTGAGCAGGAGAAGAAGAACTCATCCAAGGGTGTAACTATAAAGATCCCAACTATGAGGTCCATCTGGCAGACTGTGACCTCGAAGTGGAAATTGATATGACCGAGTTAGTTTGTAAGCGGCCGATAGTATGCAATACCTTAAACAAGCCCATTAATAACAATGCTGCTGCAAAAAAATGGCATTTGAGGTAGGCAAAAATTATACTTTTGACATCACCATGGCCGATCAGATTTTTGATGCACTTCTGGCTGAGAAAGTGATCAAGCTTAGTGATGGCCATCGGATCCCTAAGGCCGATGACATTAAAAATAAGGAATATTGTAAATGGCATAATTCTTGAAAACACTCTACTAACAACTGCGTGGTTTTTCATAATGTGATGCAGAAAAACGTAGAGAAGGGAGTATTCAAGTTTTTAGATAAAGCCCTGGGTATTGATGCAAACCCATTCCCTTAGATCACCGGTACTAACATGGTGACGTCCGCTCTGACCAGGCTAACAAGGCCAAGACCAAAGATTGACCTAACCAAAAACGAAGAAGGACCACAGCAAAAGGAAGGGAAACAGATTGCCATTTCGGCCATGGAAGGGCCGAAGGTAACAATTCACGAGCTCCAAAAGACTTATCAGGAGCGAAAGCAAGCTGAACGTAAGGCCGAGATTGAAATGGCCTGATCAAATACGGATTGTTTGATCATTGATTTGCGACGACTACTAGACCTAATAGAGTAAGGCCTTTTCCCAAAATTCAAGGTCAATCTCAATAAAGAGGCCTCCAGCCTGAGCAAGAGGCCTAGAGTTCACGAACACCGCGAGTATAGCCCAAGAAGGCCTGTATACGGAAGGCTTTCGCTGCCCAAGCAAAGTCAATTTAAGCCCGAATGGAAACCTAAACTAGTGCCGTCAGCAGCAATCGGCATGGCAAGTTCAAGCCGATTAGAAGAAGGCGTCGTCGGCCACCAAATAGGCCGAATGCACCAGGAAAGGCTGCAACTTTGGACATTCGTTCAAGGATGGTTCTACCGCCGAGGGTGGATGAGGGGAGGTGGTATAAGGCTGAACACCCTAAATTCCCAACAATGCCTAAGTACAGTAAATCCCAAAAAAGAAGATTCCAATGGGCAAGGCAGGCTAAAAGAGAACGACAATACTAGGAGAATCGGGCTTATAACCCCCCAAGAGTTCTTCCACCCTATGTGCCCGATCCTCTGGAGCAGCTATCAACTGACGGAGGGATTGTTTTTGACAAAAAAAAATGGGCAAGGGAGCTATGCAGGCCACAGAACGCCCAAAGGAGATGTTTAGGCAAGAAAAAGAAACAAAGGAAGATAAGTCTGATAGAAGACCGATGATTTTGGAGATTCGGACGACTCACCAATTCAATTCGGGACGATTCCAAAGGGGTTATCTTCAAACATGGTGTTTACTCTACCTATATCCTTCATGGCTAAGCCAGACCAACCAACAGCCATAGAGGGGGATGTTATAGAAGGCCAGACCGAAGAGTCAGCCATAATAGAAGACGTGTTTTGGAGTGGAGGAGAAACCGTCAAGCCTGATGTAGTGGAAGCCACAAGCAAGAACGTAGATGCCGCTGATCAACAATCCGATTGACCAAAGATAACCATCTTAAGGCCGAAGGAACAATAAATGGAAGACGGACAGAGACCAGCAGGGCCTATCAAGGTGGTTTTTGAAAAACCCATCTATCAGATGTCTCAGCACTTGAAGCCTTTGTATGTCAAAGGACATATTGAAGGAATCCCAATAAATAGAATTCTCATGGATGGAGGATCTACTATTAACATCATGCCTCATATCATGTTAGGGATTCTCCAGAAATCTGAGTCGGAGCTAATTTCGACCGAAATGAACGTACAGAGCTTCACGGGGACACCCTAAAGGACCAAGGATATCTCATCTCGTCAAAACCAAGATATAAAAATATGCTTTACTTTCTATGATTTACAGTGCGGAAGTAAAGGTCGAACCCACAGAGATTGATTTTTTTTTTATCCTTTAATTAATAAAACCTAAATCTAGTTAGTTTTAGGAAAAAGAAGTTTGATTGATTGTTGACTTGATTACTACTATGAATTAAACTATGAAATTATGGAAATAGAATACTAAAATTAACACTAAGGAAATGAATGCAAGATTTAAGATTGTTTTGATATGAGTGAATGAGATCTAGGGTTACAAATCCACCACTAACTACGCATCGGAGGTCTATACTTCTTACTTTAGGATCTATGATTGGAAAGTTAAGATCTATCGTAGCTACAAGCTCGATAGTATCAACAAGAAGATATCACTAGTTTAACCTAAGCATAACTCATCTTCGGTTGGCATGAATTGTCTACCTAGAACTAGGGTGTAGCACAATCCATCTTTCCTAAGCATGAATCATAAAAGATATAAACATCGCAATCACATAAGTACAATTATATGTAAATATTCCTATCAATCATAGAAATCAAGGAATACTGGGTTCAATAAGCACAAGAAAGAATCTAAGACAAGAATAAATCCGAAATACTATTGATTATTAACATTCAAAATCTAATTATATATTTATAATCCTCAAACATACAATTACTATCCAAAAACATAAAATCCTAAATAAAAAAAAAGCAAAGAATCCCCCTTTACATAGCTAGGGTTTCATTGAGACCCTAGAATAGGTATTTAGTTTCGCATAATCGATGAAAACATGGAGATGAAGTTGATTGTGGCCATCAGAAACATTCAAAACTAGACCTTCTTTTTCTCTTGCCTCCAAAGTTGTATGGTATGATGGATGTATTGATGTGTAACTCTACAATTGATTTAAAATGATCTATATATAGTTGTAGAGGGATTAAGAAAGCTTTTTGTAAACCTAATCTGTCTAAAACTGCTATATTTCACTTTCTAAACGTAATTAGGCAATTTCGTTCGCGTAGGGGTCTTCAGCTCATTGAAATACGCAACATTGGTTTTTCTTATAAGTCGCACGAGTGGGCCACGCGAGTACAATTTCGAAAATTCACACCAGTGGGCCGCACGAGCGAGGTGCCTTTTTCTGCTTGTTTTGCTCTATTTTCACACCCTTTTGGGCCTGAAACTCTCGCTTTCTTCTAAAACCTGACAGAAAATGGAAAACGAAGTTAAAGTACACAAAAATAGAATAAAAAGTGCTAACAAATGTGAATTAAGGCATGTAATTAGGACTTGTTCACTCTCGATCACACTCCCAAACTTACATTTTGCTAGTCCTCAAGCAAAAAGAATAGAAAAATAACATTATGAATAAAAAATCCTACTCCATTGTCGCATGGATCGCGATTGCACTTAGCATGTGCAACAAGCCTTTTAAACCTCTAGGTGTCCCTACTCGGACGAGTGAAGTCTGGTGAGGGTTCTCGTTAACAAGTCACCCACAACCATCTTTATTAAATTGTAAAAAGAAAAATTTTTATTCAAATTTTTAACATTCGCATCCTTCTTTGCTAAAACTGAATTTCAAATAAAACCTTCAATCATCGAGAGTAACGTACATCCACACAAATCATGAAAATATTTTGAACACATATATCGAAAGAATCAATAAAGTATATCAAAAACTCGCATGTGTGTGCGCGGTAATCAAGTGGATACGCGTGGATCATGAACTTGGAATATAACTCGGATAACCATTTAGTGATGCTTTGACTACAAATCTCACGTTGTTAATTACACTTTAAAATGAAATATTCCGAAACAGATGTAATCACTCATGTATATGCGAGGGAGATAATTATTTATAAAACAATTAAAGATCGCATATGACACAAAGCAACGTATGACACGAAAGAATAATAATCTCACAGATAGATATCGATCGGCAAGTAAATATTATCACTACCATATTTCATCCTTCTTCTATCGTTTCCATATTCAACTCATGTTTCCCTAGGATCAAATAGGACTTAAAAAAGGGTTATAATGTCAGTCAAGGGTTATCGCTAGAAAAGAAAGGTGAAGGGATTCAAAAAGTCCTAAAGTAGATTGGCCATAACATGTAATGCAAGAGTTTTACTACAATCACTATTATTTTTTCATTTACTACATATTTTTTTCTTCTTTTTCTTTTTTTTCAATCTTTTTTTTCAATGCATGACTTCACTCTTTTCTCTCTCTTTTTCGATCTTTTTCCGATATATACTTTTTTTTATGTCGCTTCTTTTTTTTTATACTACTCACTACTCTACTTTCTACTAGTCGTTATTAGCCCACCTTCTTTATGGACGACCATTTTCAACCACTTTTAGACAGGGGTTAGGGAATTTTTTATATAGTGGTGAACTCCATATCGGAGTGGGTAGGATAATGGGTGAACAAAGAAAACGGCTTATTTAAAGGCTCAAGGGGCTAATGAAAGATATAAAATTATTGTAATGGGTAGGTCAGAGGCCAAAAATGGGTTTAGATCGAAGGATGGCCTAATATCATCTCCTAAGGTCACATGATCTTTCAATGTTACAATATCAAGGGAAATAGATTTCTATTTTATTAAACATGGCAATTACAATACTAACTCGACTTTCAATCAAAATAAAGAAATATTGAGACTAATCAACAAGAAAATGTGCTTTGCCAATAAGATTCGATGAAGTAAATTTAAAACCCTCAAACAAGAATGAAAGGCTCTAAAGCTCACCAGTTTAGTCTCCACAATGCTACTATCTAGAAATCCAAGCTGTATTATAATTCAATATCAACATGCATCCACATGACTATGTGCCATGCATAAATAAGTATGCAAGTTCAAGAAATAAAACAATGATTCCAACGATATATAACTTTCAAGACATACCTTCATAACTTTAGTAGATATTGGATTATGTACTCTCTTAACCTCAAGTTCTCAAAGAAATTTAGTCAATCAAGAACAAAATTGAATGTTGAAAATATTAAAATTCGAACTTTATTTATGTATTGCTATTACTAGTTTTTTTTACAACGAATAAAGGAAGTGAAAACTTAAAATTAAATTAAATCAGAAAAATTATTAACTACTTAAACTATTACCAATTGAAAATGAACGAAACAAAATAAAACTACTACTCCTAAAATAAACGTATACTCCTACTAAACAAAAATATCCATAAAACTTCTCCCCAAACCTAGTCACGCATGTCCCTATGCCGGTGGGAACATTACAATGACATGGATGTACTCTCTGGTGAAGATAACCTCATATTCAGTGATCTTTGGAGCCAAGTCTACCTGATCCTCCTCTAGACTGTCGTAAGGTGCAAAAATGGAGGCGATATCCTCAGGGGACCAATCCGGGTGTCCAAGCCACTATCTAACAACGTCAGGGACATAATCTGGTAAATCCTGATAAGGATATGTAACCTCAGGCGAAGCGATAGTGGTCTCGATAGGCTCACTCGACGGAATAACACCTAGACTCTGTATAACTCCCTCTTCATCCTCGTTCTCATCGTCATCAATCGAGTACTCGACCGAATCTGAAGAAGAAGAAGAAGACTCAAAAGAAGTCGGTGGAGCACCATAGGGACCATCGATAAATGTGGGGTCATCCTCGAATAGATTGTCCTCGTCGTCCGAAGAATCGTAACAAGCAGGAATGGGGACGCGAGGACGACGACGGTACCAAGAACAGGGGTCACAAACAGGACGGTCGACTGGACCGTAGGATTTGGATTTAGGTACTTGTGATCTAGGTGAGGTATCGTCAGTAGATGAACTAGGGCGGGAACGATGACTCGACTCACTAGAGTTCCTATCAGGTGAAGATGGAGGAGATATAGGGTGGTCCATAGTATTTTGAAAATATGAATAGAGGATAGCAGTAAGTTGTATGAATTGCTGAAAATATAAACCTGAAACAAAAATTAACCACATTCTACAATTGAATTAATTATTGTTAACAAATCAAAAAAAATAAAATTAACGTTATTGGTTATTGAGAATGTGCGTCAAGAATTACTAAAATGTGTCAACTAATGCGACATAATGCTAATATTAATGAAATCTTGGGCAGCACATCCCCCAAACCTGAATCTAAAAGATTCATGTATACTGCAGTGGGGAACGAGATTTGCTTGTGATTAATAATTATTATGAAAGTCACAAAAGTTATTAATTCAGCATTACTTAATTATTCATGGATATGGGTGCGCAATCAACAAGCAATAACGCCAAATGTGCAGTTTGACTAATAAAACTACCAAGAATATACATAAAGAAACTTAAAGAAAAGGATGGGCAACAAAATAATAATTACAGACCCAAAGAGAAAAATGAAAAAAAAAAAGAATAAACTAAACTGATCGAAGCCAGGTACATCAGAATCCTAAGAACAAAAAAAATGCAAAAAGAAAAGTAACAATAATAAAATGAAAGAATATACATGCCAATAGTCTGAAATATCAGATACCCACCCATCGAATACAAGTGAAAAGTGAAAATGTGTCCTATCCCCCAACCCTAGTCATCATCTCCCTCAACTAGAACTAACTCCAACCCAGAACCCCCCTGGCCATCACCATCACCATCACCATTACCATCACTCCTACCCTCGTCATCACCTTCCTCGTCACCAGCCTCAGTAGCCTGCTGCGCAGGTCGTGGAAATGCGAACTGATAAACGGCCTCTCCCTGGGCTAAGATATCCTCCAGGTGATCACGATAAGCTAGCTAGAAGTATGAGCGCATGTACGACTGCAGCCGGAAGGTCTTACTTCTAAAGGCACAAACGTCGCCGTAGGTCTAAGCATATGGCGTATCCTCTGGTAGAGGTGGACGATGTACCTCTCTCTCTCGACGAGCCTGAGCCTAAACCCTATGTAACAACCTGCATTTCACGTAAGTTTAAATTGCATTTCCATATTTAATTTGTATTGACTACTTTATTTAAATACATTTCTCATATTCTAAATTTTATTCCTTGAATTATTGCTAGTTAAGAATTTTGGTTGGGGTCGAACAGTGATTTTCCAAAATTAGTAATACCTGTGTTGGATTTCAAAACTGTATTTCAAAACGGTGAAAATATATTCTTTTAACTCAAGCAGTATTTTTATAAAACCAGAAAACCATTTCCTACGACAAAATGAATTTTTCGTATTTTTGTGGTGATCACCGCACCGCAAAAATACCAGTTCTTGTTTAAAACTGCCCACACTGTGTTAAACTTCCACAGATTTTTTAGAATTGACGTAAAATTTGAAGTGACTATACATTACTTTCTAATTATGGGAACTAATCATTGCCTAAGCTTGTTTGGGAATGCTTTTCATTTGTGGGTTAAATTGTGCCTAAAGTGTTGGTTACCCAAACAACTCAAGCTTGGACCCCTACCTACCTACTTGGCCCTTGGAACATCTGCAGAGTTGTCACAACTCATGATACGTATGAATATTGGCTGAGAATTATGAATATATGTATAAATCCAATTTGTTGAGTAAACCATATTTTGCTTGGCCTCCAAGTTCATCAAAGTGCATTTTCTATATATACAACACTCACACACTTAGGCTCTCATTTTTCTGCTCATTGTTTACAAACATTCAGAGAGTAAAAGAGAAAGCTGAGAGTTCATCTTATACACATTATAGAGAGAGGAAGCTTCAAGACTCCATAGCCAAAGCTTGGAGTTGATTTCTTATTTGCTTATTCTCTCTCAACAATCTATCTTCCATCTTTATCCAGTGAGTATTATTAACTCACTCCCAATGTAATTCATGCTTAGTTACTACTTGAGTGTATGTAATTGTTAATCTCCATTGATGATCACACGTTGGAATTTCAAAGCTTAGAAACTTGGATTTTTCAAACTTAACCAAAATCCATTTTTAGAGATGATTATGAAAGATTATATATCATATATACTATGTTTGAAGTTTTAGAGTCTAATTTGATCACATGAGAAAGTATATATGAAAATTAGTTTTGTGATCTTTTAGCTTTTCATAAAATTCTTGAGTTATAGATTGATTCATGTTAAATTAGTTATAGATTCTTAATCCTTGTGAAAAACCGAAGAGAATCATATATTACATGCCCCAATTACTTCCGGAATTGAAATGGGTCAAAAGACCCCTGAAAATCTGAAACAGGGCATTCTCCACGAAGAAGATGAAGCCTCTGCTTCATCTCGCACCACGATCGCCCGAGCGAGCATCGCGCGAGCGGCCCGCGCGAGCGACCCTTCGCGCGAGCGAGCCGCGCGCGCGAGTTTCGTGTTTTCGGGCAGACAGAAAAGCTTTACATAGAAAATGAAAAATGAGCAGGTCGCGCGAGCGAGGGTCGCGCGAGAGACCTCTCGCGCGAGCGACCCGCGCGCGCGAGGTGGCTGATTTCAGGCAGAAAGAAAGGTTTTTATAATAAAATGAAAATTAGGCAGATCGCGCGAGCGACATTTCGCGCGAGCGGCCCGCGCGCGCGACATCTGGCAGTTTCTGGTTTTTGTGTGTTTTCATATAAGGGACTTTTTGGATTAATTTTTAGAGCACTGTTAAGGTTCTGTTTGGAATTTTATTAAAACAGAATACTATTGGTTATGTTGGAAAAGATTAAACAATGTATTATGACTTATCAATCCCCCTGCGTTCGTTGTTCCTTTACTTCAGCGATTTACTTATATTTAAATTCATGACATACATGTGGAGTCAGTGGTACATGCATGTGGGTGTCAGTCAGTGTGGCAAAGAGTAATGGTCAGTGTGGAAAGAGTATGAGATTGAGATTGAGATTGAGATGGTATGGTGGACACTCCCTGGTTATGGTGTACCAAAGTGTGACGTGTTGAGATTGCGGTGAGAGTATCTTTGTAATGCGACGGTGGCAAAATTGGACACTCCCTGGCGCCCATGGTAGCGTTAAAGTGTGTGATGCCGAACTCGGACATTCCCTGGCACCCATGGCAGTGTTAAAGTGTGGCCTACGGACACTCCCTGATACCCGAGTCTGGATACTGCGTGAGGGTTCCTCCGGTATTTGCATGGCGATTTAGGTATTCAAAGTGTGAGGCATTGGACAATCCCTGGTACCCTGGACCAAAGTGTGAGGCAAACTGGACATTCCCTGGCACCCCGTTGCTAAAGTGTGGCTACCTTAGTGTTTTAAAGATACCGGAGTGAGATAGTGGGTTGTTGTGTTTTGTCGAGAGAAAAGAGTCGGTAAGATGAGTGTGGTGCATTGTCTCATACACGATCATTTGTTTTAAATGAATGAACGATTTTTAAATATATTCCCTGTTACTTTTATAATTGAAATCTTCCTATGGTTAAACTGTTGTTTTAACAAAACTGGAAAAATGGAAAAATATAAGTGGGTATGTGTTACATTTGAAGTTATGTTTTTAATACTCACCAGCTTCTTGAAGCTGACGACGTTGATGCGTCCTGGACATTCGTGTTCAGGCTTTTCAGGTTATAATCAGGAGGAATCTTATGACTATGCTAATTGAGAACGGCTGCTTTTGGGAGAGAAACTGTTATCATCATTGCATATTTTAAGTTATATGTTTTAAGTTTTAAACTGTATGTTTATAAGGATGACTGTAATAGATGATAAGTTATTGTTTTGTGTTAAGGCGGTCTGTGCCTTAGTTGACCCCGTATCGTAAGATGTAATAAGTTAGTAAAACTTTTATAAGCCTTGATTGCTCTGCTCTGATTATTATTGTTTATTGTTGTTCGACGTTTGGGAAGGAATCGATCCTTCAAACTGTCGCGACCTACGGGTCCATAAAGGAAATTAAACGCTTTCCATATTTATGCTACGTCGGAGCGTGACACCCTATCCCTCCTAACCTCCATATCTAATCGATCCAGGCTCAACTTCCAATCGGTGGAAGCAAACTCTAGGATACTTCTATTGATGGGCTCATCTGAAGGCATATAGAAGGCTTTGGATTGGAGGATCGTGGTGATCGTTCGGGGATGAGGCAGGAGGAGTTTGGAGTTAGTGGCATGGTCGATGATATGGCTAGCTATACGCATGCCCTCCATAATGATCAGACCGGGGTGAAACCAGTCGTCGTGATAGACGGTGTAGAGGGCATGGTGAATCTCTTTTGTTCTCTCTTGTTCATGGCTTAAAGGGTAGAGGTTTCGTTTGAAGACATGGTCAAACCATATTTGGTAGGTCATGTGTGATCTATGTATGGTCTACCCTGAGCCAGTGCGGCTGCCATACATATCCTGGGTGATGTGGGTGAAATGGTATAATCTAGACAAGATATTCATATTTGGGACCTCATAAGAATGAGAGGGGAGCTGGAGGACAGTGGGGATGTTATCGGGGTTGAAGGTAATGGTATGGCCGTCTACGGTGGTACTCAAGTAGGAGTGTTGACTTAAAGATTCTTTGTGGTACCTGAGGTTTTGGTAAAACAGGCAAACGGGGCGAGGGTAGCTGATTAGGTCTAAGTTTCCAAAAAAGAGCAGTGGGGCTAGTTTTTGGGCAGTTAAGGTGTTGTGGCCCCACCAAGCATCAACATAGGACACAAAGAAATTAGCATCAATGGCGGTCTCGTAATTGAGATCACGGGTGGCGTATTTGGGCGATAGGCCGTTTGGGTTAGGGTCAGTCTGTTTTTCTTTCCCTTCGGATTTTTTCTGAGGTGGTTGGGAACTAGACGCTAATTTGATTGATCTTTTGGTCATAGTTTATGGGTGGGCGTGGGTGAAAAAGAAAAAAAATTGAAAATGTCCACTTTAAAATGGTATAATAGCCCAGGAGAAGAAAAAGGAAAGGGACGGGGGAAATGGAAAGGGAAAAGTCACCTGCAAACAAAAAGAATCTCGGCAAGGGATGCAATCAATATGTGATCAACATTGTAAATCAAATGGGGTCCATGGGGGAAACACCCAGCAATTGTGAGAAGGGACTGCCCCCTTCCCACTCATCATCCTGACAAGGGCACACACATTGCAACAAGTTACGGGGTACTTGCTGCGTGTTCAATGAACAATGTAAATATAGTCTGTAGTATCTCATTCGCCGAAATAATAAAATTGAGATGGCTTTTTAGGGTTATGAGTGTGTTTATGGCGTTGTTTTCTTGAAATTCAAAAATTGAATGTCGTATTAAAGAATTTTG
The DNA here is from genome assembly GCA_033977485.1 of Hydrangea macrophylla. Classification (NCBI taxonomy): domain Eukaryota; kingdom Viridiplantae; phylum Streptophyta; class Magnoliopsida; order Cornales; family Hydrangeaceae; genus Hydrangea; species Hydrangea macrophylla. The sequence goes on along the minus strand of CM066988.1, from coordinate 92,146,426 downwards.
AAAGTTAAGCTATGGTTGGAGAGTTCATTGATCATATGTTGCTTGAATTTTAAATCTGAAATTTACAAGCATAATATGAAATAAACCCTTTTGTTCAAAACAGGTTCATGCAACTGACGCAATCTCTAAAAATTTTGAAAACGTCCATAAGCTCAAACACAATAGAGGGATAGGGTTTGTGAGTCTACGTGTTAAATTATCCTGTCTAGAATCGTGCTTACTTTCATTCTAACCACCATTAGGCTTGACTCTATCGACTCCAAACTAAGGCAATTATATTGATTTCAAGTTCATTTATGTTAAGAATATAAATAGACTCTAAAGCAAAATAATACTCGTACAAAAAATATAGGATGCGTTGAATATGATTTAGGACAAAGTATTATATTAAGGCAACTAAGTTTAGAGTATTGGAGGATCCTACAGCATAAATTGAAATTCAACAAAGCATACTTTCAAATGGAAATCAATACGAACTCAACATGACATCAATTTCTGATTAGATCAACTTCCAACTTTTTAGGTTATTCATTTCATATAGTCAGAAGTATGATGAGTGAAAATTCCAGATTGGTTTGACGTAGGCTCTTTGATTCAAGGAACGCACATGCATTGAGAATAATCAGTCACATTTAATCATTAGTTTTTTTTTTAAAAGGAAAAAAATGGTTTGAACTATTCAAGAATCATTTATGTGGTCACTCCACGATTATTCCTCAACTGATTGACCAAATTTGTGGGAATGTGTATTACACTCAATCAGTCACAATTGTTTTTATGATACTGGAAATAATTCAGTCAGCATATGAACATTGAATCCTAAACTCTTTCTTTAGTTCAAATTCTAAAAAGAAAAAGTTTGTGTATGTGTATATGTGTACAAGAGGGTTGTGGTTTGTCAATTAGGGGTTAAACAAGGTAGTGTGACACATGACCTTAAATCAGTTGATCCATACAACGTATGGGGGTAGAGCCTATCAATTAAGGATTGTAAAAGGATCAACAATTGATTAGAATAACCCAAATTTTAATTTTGGTTACTTAAACTATCAAAATTTCCTAAATTTGGTGTGTAAATGTGTGATTGTGTGTATATCAGGAGCTAGGGTTTGGGTTACGTACATGTATATTTATGAGTCTATATGTTTTGATCAGTGTGTGCATAACTCCATATGTGTATAAATATATATATATATGTATATATATACCTATATATATGGATGAGAAAGTGGGTTTGTAACATGTGTGTATGCGTAAATACATATATATGGCTATATATCTATATCTACAACCGTATACATATATATTTAGAGTTACACTTGTGGATAGAGAAAATGAGAAGGAGAGAGCAGGATTTACGCCGCGAGTTATGGCGGCGACAGCGGTGTTGATACAAGCGGCGACGGTGGTGTTTGGTGGTAGGTGGTGGTTGGACGGTGGTATTGTGGTAGTTGATGGATGGAGGAAGAGAGAGTGTTGAGAGAGAGAGGAACACAGAGAGAGAATCGCGAGGAGAGAGACAGGAGAGAAAAATATGAGAGTTTGAAAATTTTGGGATGAACAACCCTATTTATAGGCGGACAGGGGGATCGCACGAGTAGACTGCACAAGCGGCCTTCGCGCACGCGAGTCCCTCCGTGAGGTAGTTCTGAGGGTTGTTTTTAAGGTTAGAAAAAATTCTTCTAAGGCAAGCAATCGCGCGAGCGGGTCGCTCGAGCGATATCCCCTCGTGGGCGCGATTTGAGGCGCGTCTAGAATCTGAGGCATCAATTATAAAATTTTAGAAAATTTTCCTAAGGTAAAAACTCACGCGAGCGATGCTTCGCGCAAGCGGGCCGCACGCGCAATATGCCCTTTTTCTCTTTTCTCACTTGTTTTCTTGTATAGGGATTTACATGATCAAATTTTCTTCTGTTGGGTATTCAAAAACTTAGGCATTGGCCCTAAAATTCCTAAACAGTGTACAAAATTAAAGAAAACTCTGTCAAATGCTTGGGTTGCCTCCTAAGAAGCACTAGGTTTCACGTCGCCAACTCGACCGACGCAAGTGCTCAGTCGAAATAGATCGGATCTACCAAATCTATGGATTCAATCTCTTTTTCATCTGTCTCCTCTGTCCAATATGGCTTAAGTCGTTGGCCATTTACCTTAAAAAGTGTTCCGTAGTTTGTATCTTGTATTTCTTTTGCTCTATGCGGAAATACCTGCGTCACTATGAAAGGCCCATCCCATCGGGAACGTAGCTTACCCGGGAATAGCCTCAATTTTGAATTAAATAGCCATACATGTTGCCCGACCTCGAAGTTTTTACAATTGATCATTTTATCGTGAAATGATTTCGATCGTTCGTTATAGATTCTCACATTCTCATAGGCTTCGTTTCTTAATTCTTCAAGTTCTTGTAGTTGAAGCTTTTGGTGACATCCTACCAATTTTATATCTTGATTAAAGGCTTTAACGATCCAATACGATTTGTGCTCTAATTCAACGGGTAAGTGGCACGCTTTTCCAAACACTAATCAATATGGGGACATCCCGATAGGAGTTTTGTACACAGTGCGGTAGGCCCAAAGCGCGTCGCTTAGTCGTTGTGACCAATCTTTGCGATCAGGACGTACCGTTTTTCCTAGTATACTTTTTACTTCTCTATTAGAGACTTCAACTTGCCCTTGGGTTTGAGGATGATATGCAATTCCTACCTTATGAGTGACGGAATATTTTCGAACGAGGGCCTCAAAATGACGATTACAGAAATGTGTGCCACCGTCGCTTATAATAGCTCACGGTGTACCGAAACGACAAAAGGTATTTCTTTTATAAATTGTATTACTACTTTACGGTCGTTCGTTTTCGTCGCTACAGCCTCCACCCACTTGGAAACGTAGTCGACCACGACTAGAATATATTCGAAACCAAAGGATGATGGAAATGGTCCCATAAAATCAATGCCTCACACATCGAATATTTCAATTATCAAAATAGGTGTGAGAGGCATTGCGTCATGACATGACATATTACTTGTTTGTTGGCAACACATACACTTTTTACAATATTCATGAACATCTTTGAAAAGAGACAGCTAGTACAACCTATTCTGGAGTACTTTAGCAGCCGTATGACGGCCACCAAAGTGACCTTCACATTCTAAAGAGTGACAGAAGTTTAAAATGGAGGTAAACTCACTCTTGGGAACACAGCATCGTATGATTTGGTCGGAACAATGCTTAAACAGAAGTGGGTCATCCCAATAGTAATGTTTACCTTGTGAGAAGAATCGATCTTTATCTTGTCTAGACCATGTAGGAGGGACATATGCGGTAGCTAAGTAATTTACAATATCGCTAAACCACGGACGCTTCACATTAGATATCGCAAATAGTTGTTTGTCTGGGAACGAATCCTGAAGGGGAATAAAATTGTTAGAATCAACCAGAATTCGTGATAAGTGGTCAGCAACTACATTTTCGGATCCCTTTTTATCTCTTATTTCGTAATCGAACTCCTGAAGGAGTAAGATCCAACAGATTAAACGAGGTTTAGTTTCCTATTTATTTAAGACATGATGCAATGCAGCGTGGTCAGTATAGACAATAAATTTAGACCCTAAAAGATATGAACGAAACTTATCAAGGGTAAATACGACCGCTAACAATTATTTTTCAGTAGTAGTGTAATTTAATTGCACGTCATTAAGGGTCTTACTAGCAAAATAAAT